>CM046878.1:485416837-486731003 GCA_025667525.1 Glebionis coronaria | reverse complement strand
TTTTTATTGTTTTGAACTGCTTATGTTAATTTAGCATAAACTATAGCCATATACAAGCATGACCAGTTTCACCTAGTTATGGAGGTACCATAACCATAGCATTGGAGGCACCGATGTTATGACTTCCCCACGGCGGAGTGATTGCTCGTGGCGTCCCTTTTCAGTTTTGGCCATATTATTATATCAGGTGGGGCGTATGGGTGCATCCTAGTTACATGTTTATTCAGTTTATCATGGTGAATGTGGTGTGTGCCTTGCACCCTTCACAAGGAGCTGATCCCTCCTACCCAAACCAGTATATTAATTAGAGGCATCCCCTCTAATCAGCATGATGAGGTCACCCCTCCAAGTATTCATGCACGTGACCTTTTCATGACCTATATGGGCTATGGTATATTTATGTTAAAACAGTTTTCACAAGATAAACATAAGGCTTTTCAAACTATAAAACCAGTTTTCTTGATACTTAACCAGTTACTCAGAACTTAGTCTTCCGCTGTTATATGTTACATGCTTATCCTATTTCATGCTTTATTGTACATCCGTGCACTGAGCGTCTTGCTCAACCGTTACTTTCCTTTCCATGTCCCAAAACGGCAGGTACCCAAGACTCGAGCATTTGGAGGACGCACATAGGATGGAGGCTGCCAGAGACTTCTTTTCCTTTTTGCCTTCATATAGTTATGCTTGTTTAGTCTTTATTCAGTTCATTTCCTTTATTTATGTTTTGGGCTTATGTTTAGGAACCGATGTTTGATTCCGGTTTTCCCTATGGTCATGTATGTTTTACTACATATCACCTTGCATGCTTTGATGGCACGCCATAATCACGCGTGACATTCCATTTATCAAAATGGGGTGTTACAATTATGGTATCAGAGACAAGGCTTCGACCTGTAGGCTCTAAAACTCGACCTGTGACTAGTGGGTAGTCACCAGGAGCTTCCTAAGCCAACGTTTGTTATTCCACGTATTGATGTTTCAGCGCGTTGTTGTTTTAACCATTATGTTTTCAGCACCTTTTGTTTTAGCCATGACGTTTTCAGCACCTTGTTGTTTTCACCATGATGTTTTCACCAGTATCGTCTTACTAATATGGAATGAACAACCGTCATCCATGCTTAGTTATGTGTCATTGTCTATGCATGATGTTCCTTGTGAACTGTGACGATGTGGACTGACCCCAGTAGTTCATAATTTTCACATAAATTTTTCTGTTAAGTTCTGACAATGACTTTTAATTATTATGTTTCACGCATTCATGCATTTATATCATATGTCATATGTTGCAGGAATTTTGACTAAGTAATGGTTGGTACAGGACTGGCCCTATTTAGTCGCATGTGCTTTTATCGAAACTTTTAACTTTGGGACCGACCCATAGGCGTCCCCCCCGCCATGTCTTTTGTTTTGGAACCGACCCATAGGCGTTCCCTCGCACATATAAAGGTTTTATAAACTACATTACGCATTCATGCACTGTTTTCTTGCATAAAATTTTTCTCATGATTTAAATTGGCATAAATTTTTTTTCATGTCCCATCATACGTTATTATGTTTTTATGTCAAGTATGCCTTCATACTGTCATGGTTAACTTCAGTTTCATGCTGATTATGTTATACACTTCTTGTAATAGATGCTTTCATGTTTCCTCATGATAATTCCGCCTTCATGTTGATTATGTTTCACGCCTCTTTTGTTATTTACGTGGTCCTACAAGATATTGTTAGATTTCTTGAATCATGCTTTCATGATAATCATGGTTGGTTTACATTGATCATGCCGTCAGGCAAATCATCGTTGAATTTTGTGTAACCACACTTTAGCGTTTCGCTATGCAACCAGAATGATGTCTATGCAAATACAGCAAGGTTATCACAATGGTTTTTTTTCCTAACCGTTTAACCGGTTTACTTTCCTTAAATCATGACAAATGATCGAGCCCATACCGATCATTTCAGGTGCATTCCATGTGTACTCCACGTACCGTATTTCATGTGTATTACATGTACCTTAATCCATGTGTATTCCACTTGCAATACTTCACGAGTATTCGCTAGTCGATTCTAAATCATCTCAGGCGTATGTTCACTTGCTGATATTCTACGAGATTGTCGATGCCGCTCATAGCTTGGAGATGTTACTGAAGGTTGATGCTGCTGATGTTGGGAGACGCTACGAGATGCTGATGCTGATGCTGTTCACAACCTGGAGATCCTAAAAGACGAAGACAAAGGCGTCGGAGCAAAGCAATTGGACGAGAAGATTCTTCACCATCAGACAATTCCCATCAATCATTGTACCAAATTCATAGTTACATGTCACACGTCGTTCGGCTGTCATTTCAGCCATATGAGTGCAAACCAGTACCAGCCGGCCACTCAGCTGAATAGTTACATGAGTCACGGTCATGAGAATGACCGTCATGGAACCTACAGACAAGATGATAGTAACCACTACTATGACAGCAACTATCCTAGAAATCACAACCGAGGCTCCGGCCACGGACGTGATCAGACATACAAATGATCAGTAGCCCAACCGATCCGCCAATTCTGGCATATTAACCTAATATTGTGGTTATATCTATTTCACATCTCGAGACACATGTCAAGACATCAGTCAAGACACATGTCTCACGTATACCTCCTGAAGACACATGTCAAGACACCAGTCAAGACATATGTCATGCTTATTGTTCCAAGAAACGAGTCAAGACACATGACTCACGTCCAACTATGGAGCATTTCTAAGAAATTCAGGGTACCCTCCAAGGGTACATCTATTTGTTGTGCCATGTATAAATCAGGCCACAAGAATTTCAATACCATTATCAGCGCATCAGTGAGAACTGTCATGTTGCCGATGTCACTTTCATTTCTTTCACCATAGTTCATATATTCCTGACCATGAAGGACGCCGTTCGTATTCCCACGTATACGAAGATTTTCCGTCATTTTAATGATGAGATCCAAGCTGCTAACGCATTTTCCTCGGACAGACACGAGATGAATTTTTTTTTTATCTTAATTATGGACTATGAACAGCACACCATGCTACGATTTATAATTATGTACAGTAATGTTCAGGCTCCTGAATACTTCAGCTTGATTTTCCATCGGAATATCTGTGCAAATTTTCTACACTTACAAGCATGTGCATTGTTAGCCATGGTCGCTAAAATTTTCTAGCTGTCAGTAAGACACAACCACTTAACTCTTTTACGCACAGCCAGTTGATTATTCCAAAATCTTCCTATTCATTCTAGCAGAACCTACAAGGAGAAGGATGGTACCATGAGATTATGTGTCGACTACCGTTGACTTAAACAAATCACCATTCATGACCGTTATTCTCCTCCACGTATTGACGACATGTCCAATCAACCGTATAGTGTTAATCACTTTTCCAAGATCGAACTCATGATCATGCTGCCAACAGTGACGAGTAAAAGAGCAGGACATGTCCATGACTGCTATTCGTACACGACTCGGTCACGCTAAATTTATGATTTTGAATTAGTCTCATCAATGCTCCAACCGTATTATGGACTTAATAAATTGAGTTTCCATGAACTCCTAAACAATTTTATCAGCGTTTTCATTGAGGATAACCTGATTTCCTGTAAGCCCAGAGAAGAACAGGAGGACCATATCTGCACTATGTTACAAATTTTATGCCAAGAGAAATTTTACCCTAGAAAATTTTCCAATATCAATTCTGTTTCATAACAGTGACACGCTGAATCACATGGGTTTCTATGGTTAATCTTACCATGACTCAGCTTATGCGTAAAGGAGAGAACCCTACACTACATTAGGTGTTCTAGGATATCCTACGCTAGGAGAAGTCTAATTCAAAGACTCAGAGTTTCGCAACCTTCTATGTATCAAGTTTCTACGAAGCAAGATACAGTTACGTTCATATCTAGGTACCTGTTATACCAACAGGTTAAGATAGGACACCAACAAACTGGGATGTTTTCATCATATGAGATTGTGAATCGAAAAGGGACAAGATCTCCATGGATTTTAGTTACCAGATTTCAGCAAACTCAGAAGAAGCATGATGCTATCTGGGTTATTGTCAACAGTTTGATCAAGTCTGCAGAATCCTTACATCCGTACGGATTTCAGAACCAACAGATTGAACGAACATGTTCCAGCCAAGGCTCATCCGACCACTTGGTAATCCCGCAGCTATCGAGTCAGACAAAGATTCCCAATTGTACTCCTAAATTACTTCACGTCTTCATTCTAATTCCACGACTTGCTTTCGCGCTCACGTTCATGACACTATTCACGTTCATTATCGTATTTTGACTTACGATTTTACGTTCATTTCTTTTCTCATTCTGGGAAGTTTGCAAGAACTTGTGAGACCAGACCCAAGTTTAGTATAACCCTCCATCATCTGATAGACGTTTCACGTCATATTCTACGTCTCACCCTGTAGCGTTTGGCGTCACCGCCATTATATTATATGATCACGATATGTCTCACATGTCATGTTCATTCCACGTTCCTCATATCATGATCAAAATAGGTTACACGTATCATGGATCACGATATGTTTACTTATACTACACTCGCCATATCTCCACGTAGCACGTTCAAAATTTTTCACGTATCACGTTCAAAATTTTTCACGTACTACGTTTCTTTATGTCTCGCTCATCGTTTCTAATTATCAGTTAAGTCAGATTGTCTTACATCGTAACGTTTCAGTTACCCTTGCACGTTAACTCTTATTTTTTTTTTCCTCGATCGAATTTTGGGGATCTACCTTCCGTTGATAACCAAGGATTTCTTCGTATTCCAAGTCAAGGTCAGGAGGACCAAGATTTATCATTAGTGTCGGGATCTTCTGAAGGAACCGTTCCAAGAGGGAGGCCACTTGGAAACGGACAAGTTCATCCGGACTTCTTATCTATTTTTCTCTTATCGATTAGATATGTCCTTTCAGTCACGTCACGTTCCATGTCTTTTCAAGACATGTCATGTTCCACGTTCCCTTCTACCATGTCACCTTCATTTCCGTTATTTTGCATACCTTTCCAGTTTGATTCGGGTATGTTTCGCTTTCAGTTACTTTATCTATAATTCGGGGACGAATTATTCTTTTTAGGGGGGAAGAATTGTAAAACCCGCGTGCTTTTACCATGAATAGTGCCCTTAAGATCGTACGTCCTAGATTAAAACATATCTTATCCAGTATTGATCACATTCATGTGCTAATAATCAAGCAAGTGCATACGTGTATGACATGACAAGTATCGTTTACGTACGAACCCATGATAAACAATTAATAAATATGTCACGTGAACGTAATTAAATCAAGGTCACCATTTAAAATACGAACTAAAATAATTACGTAAATACATATAATATAATTACGAGCGTTAAGATTACGGTAAACTACATGATAAAATAAACAGAAACGCTTCAGACACGAACACGTTTAACCACGAACGAACACGAAACATCGGGACACGAGAAAACATTTGGGCTACCCATTGTGGGCCCCATATCCACGAATTAAGGAAGAGAAATGGGCCTAGCCCATCATTTTTACTAAACAAGGGGGGTAAGGGAAAATTAGCTAGTCATTTTTCACTTTTCAAAAGAATTAACCAAAAACCTAATTTTGTTCTTCCTCCTCCCCTTTTCTTTCAATTGTGCCGCCACCTATAACACCACCATAGGTGGTTGTTTGTTGATTTTGATCATAAATTCAAGAGTTAGAAACCGTGTTTGTTCATCCTCTTTCAAGATACGTAGTGGTATACCTTTCTAACCCTTCTTTTTAATTCTTTTTAAATTCTTTTAATCTTTGATTATTTTCATGAACATGTTATTATTTTTCTTATTAAAACATGGTAATTAATCATTGATCTAACATGTTTTGGTATTAAATAAAATCAAAGAATGATTTAAAAGGGGTGTTAGTTTTGGCCGCCTAGCAAACAAACCCGAGGGGGGGTTTGGTTTGCTATTGCCGCCACCACCAAGACCATTTTTGGTCTTGGTTGGCTCATGTGGGACCCACGGCAGCAAGGAGGCACACGTGCCCCGGGTTTGGCTCGGGGTACGGTGTCGAATTCATGCCCGATTCATGGTTCGTTGGTTAAATCATGATCTATGTTACATGTTAATTTTTATGAATCATGAACTTAGGATATAATTAATTAATAACATGAAATATTAATTAAATCATGACTTAGGTTATTTTAATTATTAGTTTAACATGACATTAATTTAACCTAAGTATTTTTATGTTATAAGTTATAATTAATTAATTATTAAAACATGCCTATAATTAATTAATTTAGTCATGACTTAGGTTATATTATTAATAATAATAATACACATTTTAACCTAAGTATTTTCATTTCATTTTAATTAAAACATGTTATACCTTAATTAAAATGCTTAACCTATAGTTTAATTGAAATACATGAGATAATAATTAAACTATACACTATATCATATGACTTAAGAAATCAGCTTATAAACACTTAGACTTATATGTTAGCTGATGTAACCAGCTTAATTCTAATTATGGAAACTTCTATTTATAGAAACTTAATTAAATAAGGCAACTAATCTAATTATGGAAACCTTCTATATATGGAAATCAATCTATTTCAGGCAGCTAATCTAATTATGGGAACCTTCTATATATGGAAACTTATTTAATTAAGGCAGCTGATCTATTTTTGGAAACTTTCTATTTTTAGAAACTAATCTATTTTAAGCAGTAAATTCTATTTTTGGAAACTTTCTATTTTTGGAAACTTTCTATTTTTGGAAACTTTCTATTTTTGGAAACTTTCTATTTTTGGTAACTTTCTATTTTTGGAAACTTTCTATTTTTGGAAACTTTCTATTTTTGGAAACTTTCTATTTTTGGAAACCTGCTATTTTTGGAAAGTTACTTATTATTACACAGTAAGTATAATAATACATGAAACACCAGTAATACTTAATCAGATTAATCAGAATACAAGATAAACACAGTTTAAGGCTTTAAACAGTGAACCATGACCTAAAACATACCAAATCAGCTATAATGAGACACAAAACCCAGTACGTAATCAGTGAATCGATACTTATACACGTGTGTATTCATGTAGCGTTAGTGATCCAGAAGTAGGAGTCTTTCTTCCGTTCATTCACTGGACTTGAGGTACGGATTCCCGTCCTTTCAGTATGGACATTCCTTCCTTATTAGGATTTCCCCGTATGCAGCCAACTGTTTTCCCCAGCATTTTTTTTATTGTTTTGAACTGCTTATGTTAATTTAGCATAAACTATAGCCATATACAAGCATGACCAGTTTCACCTAGTTATGGAGGTACCATAACCATAGCATTGGAGGCACCGATGTTATGACTTCCCCACGACGGAGTGATTGCTCGTGGCGTCCCTTTTCAGTTTTGGCCATATTATTATATCAGGTGGGGCGTATGGGTGCATCCTAGTTACATGTTTATTCAGTTTATCATGGTGAATGTGGTGTGTGCCTTGCACCCTTCACAAGGAGCTGATCCCTCCTACCCAAACCAGTATATTAATTAGAGGCATCCCCTCTAATCAGCATGATGAGGTCACCCCTCCAAGTATTCATGCACGTGACCTTTTCATGACCTATATGGGCTATGGTATATTTATGTTAAAACAGTTTTCACAAGATAAACATAAGGCTTTTCAAACTATAAAACCAGTTTTCTTGATACTTAACCAGTTACTCAGAACTTAGTCTTCCGCTGTTATATGTTACATGCTTATCCTATTTCATGCTTTATTGTACATCCGTGCACTGAGCGTCTTGCTCAGCCGTTACTTTCCTTTCCATGTCCCAAAACGGCAGGTACCCAAGACTCGAGCATTTGGAGGACGCACATAGGATGGAGGCTGCCAGAGACTTCTTTTCCTTTTTGCCTTCATATAGTTATGCTTGTTTAGTCTTTATTCAGTTCATTTCCTTTATTTATGTTTTGGGCTTATGTTTGGGAACCGATGTTTGATTCCGGTTTTCCCTATGGTCATGTATGTTTTACTACATATCACCTTGCATGCTTTGATGACACGCCATAATCACGCGTGACATTCCATTTATCAAAATGGGGTGTTACAATTATGGTATCAGAGACAAGGCTTCGACCTGTAGGCTCTAAAACTCGACCTGTGACTAGTGGGTAGTCACCAGGAGCTTCCTAAGCCAACGTTTGTTATTCCACGTATTGATGTTTCAGCGCGTTGTTGTTTTAACCATTATGTTTTCAGCACCTTTTGTTTTAGCCATGACGTTTTCAGCACCTTGTTGTTTTCACCATGATGTTTTCACCAGTATCGTCTTACTAATATGGAATGAACAACCGTCATCCATGCTTAGTTATGTGTCATTGTCTATGCATGATGTTCCTTGTGAACTGTGACGATGTGGACTGACCCCAGTAGTTCATAATTTTCACATAAATTTTTCTGTTAAGTTCTGACAATGACTTTTAATTATTATGTTTCATGCATTCATGCATTTATATCATATGTCATCTGTTGCAGGAATTTTGACTAAGTAATGGTTGGTACAGGACTGGCCCTATTTAGTCGCATGTGCTTTTATCGAAACTTTTAACTTTGGGACCGACCCATAGGCGTCCCCCCCGCCATGTCTTTTGTTTTGGAACCGACCCATAGGCGTTCCCTCGCACATATAAAGGTTTTATAAACTACATTACGCATTCATGCACTGTTTTCTTGCATAAAATTTTTCTCATGATTTAAATTGGCATAAATTTTTTTTCATGTCCCATCATACGTTATTATGTTTTTATGTCAAGTATGCCTTCATACTGTCATGGTTAACTTCAGTTTCATGCTGATTATGTTATACACTTCTTGTAATAGATGCTTTCATGTTTCCTCATGATAATTCCGCCTTCATGTTGATTATGTTTCACGCCTCTTTTGTTATTTACGTGGTCCTACAAGATATTGTTAGATTTCTTGAATCATGCTTTCATGATAATCATGGTTGGTTTACATTGATCATGCCGTCAGGCAAATCATCGTTGAATTTTGTGTAACCATACTTTAGCGTTTCGCTATGCAACCAGAATGATGTCTATGCAAATACAGCAAGGTTATCACAATGGTTTTTTTTCCTAACCGTTTAACCGGTTTACTTTCCTTAAATCATGACAAATGATCGAGCCCATACCGATCATTTCAGGTGCATTCCATGTGTACTCCACGTACCGTATTTCATGTGTATTACATGTACCTTAATCCATGTGTATTCCACTTGCAATACTTCACGAGTATTCGCTAGTCGATTCTAAATCATCTCAGGCGTATGTTCACTTGCTGATATTCTACGAGATTGTCGATGCCGCTCATAGCTTGGAGATGTTACTGAAGGTTGATGCTGCTGATGTTGGGAGACGCTACGAGATGCTGATGCTGATGCTGTTCACAACCTGGAGATCCTAAAAGACGAAGACAAAGGCGTCGGAGCAAAGCAATTGGACGAGAAGATTCTTCACCATCAGACAATTCCCATCAATCATTGTACCAAATTCATAGTTACATGTCACACGTCGTTCGGCTGTCATTTCAGCCATATGAGTGCAAACCAGTACCAGCCGGCCACTCAGCTGAATAGTTACATGAGTCACGGTCATGAGAATGACCGTCATGGAACCTACAGACAAGATGATAGTAACCACTACTATGACAGCAACTATCCTAGAAATCACAACCGAGGCTCCGGCCACGGACGTGATCAGACATACAAATGATCAGTAGCCCAACCGATCCGCCAATTCTGGCATATTAACCTAATATTGTGGTTATATCTATTTCACATCTCGAGACACATGTCAAGACATCAGTCAAGACACATGTCTCACGTATACCTCCTGAAGACACATGTCAAGACACCAGTCAAGACATATGTCATGCTTATTGTTCCAAGAAACGAGTCAAGACACATGACTCACGTCCAACTATGGAGCATTTCTAAGAAATTCAGGGTACCCTCCAAGGGTACATCTATTTGTTGTGCCATGTATAAATCAGGCCACAAGAATTTCAATACCATTATCAGCGCATCAGTGAGAACTGTCATGTTGCCGATGTCACTTTCATTTCTTTCACCATAGTTCATATATTCCTGACCATGAAGGACGCCGTTCGTATTCCCACGTATACGAAGATTTTCCGTCATTTTAATGATGAGATCCAAGCTGCTAACGCATTTTCCTCGGACAGACACGAGATGAATTTTTTTTTATCTTAATTATGGACTATGAACAGCACACCATGCTACGATTTATAATTATGTACAGTAATGTTCAGGCTCCTGAATACTTCAGCTTGATTTTCCATCGGAATATCTGTGCAAATTTTCTACGCTTACAAGCATGTGCATTGTTAGCCATGGTCGCTAAAATTTTCTAGCTGTCAGTAAGACACAACCACTTAACTCTTTTACGCACAGCCAGTTGATTATTCCAAAATCTTCCTATTCATTCTAGCAGAACCTACAAGGAGAAGGATGGTACCATGAGATTATGTGTCGACTACCATTGACTTAAACAAATCACCATTCATGACCGTTATTCTCCTCCACGTATTGACGACATGTCCAATCAACCGTATAGTGTTAATCACTTTTCCAAGATCGAACTCATGATCATGCTGCCAACAGTGACGAGTAAAAGAGCAGGACATGTCCATGACTGCTATTCGTACACGACTCGGTCACGCTAAATTTATGATTTTGAATTAGTCTCATCAATGCTCCAACCGCATTATGGACTTAATAAATTGAGTTTCCATGAACTCCTAAACAATTTTATCAGCGTTTTCATTGAGGATAACCTGATTTCCTGTAAGCCCAGAGAAGAACAGGAGGACCATATCTGCACTATGTTACAAATTTTATGCCAAGAGAAATTTTACCCTAGAAAATTTTCCAATATCAATTCTGTTTCATAACAGTGACACGCTGAATCACATGGGTTTCTATGGTTAATCTTACCATGACTCAGCTTATGCGTAAAGGAGAGAACCCTACACTACATTAGGTGTTCTAGGATATCCTACGCTAGGAGAAGTCTAATTCAAAGACTCAGAGTTTCGCAACCTTCTATGTATCAAGTTTCTACGAAGCAAGATACAGTTACGTTCATATCTAGGTACCTGTTATACCAACAGGTTAAGATAGGACACCAACAAACTGGGATGTTTTCATCATATGAGATTGTGAATCGAAAAGGGACAAGATCTCCATGGATTTTAGTTACCAGATTTCAGCAAACTCAGAAGAAGCATGATGCTATCTGGGTTATTGTCAACAGTTTGATCAAGTCTGCAGAATCCTTACATCCGTACGGATTTCAGAACCAACAGATTGAACGAACATGTTCCAGCCAAGGCTCATCCGACCACTTGGTAATCCCGCAGCTATCGAGTCAGACAAAGATTCCCAATTGTACTCCTAAATTACTTCACGTCTTCATTCTAATTCCACGACTTGCTTTCGCGCTCACGTTCATGACACTATTCACGTTCATTATCGTATTTTGACTTACGATTTTACGTTCATTTCTTTTCTCATTCTGGGAAGTTTGCAAGAACTTGTGAGACCAGACCCAAGTTTAGTATAACCCTCCATCATCTGATAGACGTTTCACGTCATATTCTACGTCTCACCCTGTAGCGTTTGGCGTCACCGCCATTATATTATATGATCACGATATGTCTCACATGTCATGTTCATTCCACGTTCCTCATATCATGATCAAAATAGGTTACACGTATCATGGATCACGATATGTTTACTTATACTACACTCGCCATATCTCCACGTAGCACGTTCAAAATTTTTCACGTATCACGTTCAAAATTTTTCACGTACTACGTTTCTTTATGTCTCGCTCATCGTTTCTAATTATCAGTTAAGTCAGATTGTCTTACATCGTAACGTTTCAGTTACCCTTGCACGTTAACTCTTATTTTTTTTTTCCTCGATCGAATTTTGGGGATCTACCTTCCGTTGATAACCAAGGATTTCTTCGTATTCCAAGTCAAGGTCAGGAGGACCAAGATTTATCATTAGTGTCGGGATCTTCTGAAGGAACCGTTCCAAGAGGGAGGCCACTTGGAAACGGACAAGTTCATCCGGACTTCTTATCTATTTTTCTCTTATCGATTAGATATGTCCTTTCAGTCACGTCACGTTCCATATCTTTTCAAGACATGTCATGTTCCACGTTCCCTTCTACCATGTCACCTTCATTTCCGTTATTTTGCATACCTTTCCAGTTTGATTCGGGTATGTTTCGCTTTCAGTTACTTTATCTATAATTCGGGGACGAATTATTCTTTTTAGGGGGGAAGAATTGTAAAACCCGCGTGCTTTTACCATGAATAGTGCCCTTAAGATCGTACGTCCTAGATTAAAACATATCTTATCCAGTATTGATCACATTCATGTGCTAATAATCAAGCAAGTGCATACGTGTATGACATGACAAGTATCATTTACGTACGAACCCATGATAAACAATTAATAAATATGTCACGTGAACGTAATTAAATCAAGGTCACCATTTAAAATACGAACTAGAATAATTACGTAAATACATATAATATAATTACGAGCGTTAAGATTACGGTAAACTACATGATAAAATAAACAGAAACGCTTCAGACACGAACACGTTTAACCACGAACGAACACGAAACATCGGGACACGAGAAAACATTTGGGCTACCCATTGTGGGCCCCATATCCACGAATTAAGGAAGAGAAATGGGCCTAGCCCATCATTTTTACTAAACAAGGGGGGTAAGGGAAAATTAGCTAGTCATTTTTCACTTTTCAAAAGAATTAACCAAAAACCTAATTTTGTTCTTCCTCCTCCCCTTTTCTTTCAATTGTGCCGCCACCTATAACACCACCATAGGTGGTTGTTTGTTGATTTTGATCATAAATTCAAGAGTTAGAAACCGTGTTTGTTCATCCTCTTTCAAGATACGTAGTGGTATACCTTTCTAACCCTTCTTTTTAATTCTTTTTAAATTCTTTTAATCTTTGATTATTTTCATGAACATGTTATTATTTTTCTTATTAAAACATGGTAATTAATCATTGATCTAACATGTTTTGGTATTAAATAAAATCAAAGAATGATTTAAAAGGGGTGTTAGTTTTGGCCGCCTAGCAAACAAACCCGAGGGGGGGTTTGGTTTGCTATTGCCGCCACCACCAAGACCATTTTTGGTCTTGGTTGGCTCATGTGGGACCCACGGCAGCAAGGAGGCACACGTGCCCCGGGTTTGGCTCGGGGTACGGTGTCGAATTCATGCCCGATTCATGGTTCGTTGGTTAAATCATGATCTATGTTACATGTTAATTTTTATGAATCATGAACTTAGGATATAATTAATTAATAACATGAAATATTAATTAAATCATGACTTAGGTTATTTTAATTATTAGTTTAACATGACATTAATTTAACCTAAGTATTTTTATGTTATAAGTTATAATTAATTAATTATTAAAACATGCCTATAATTAATTAATTTAGTCATGACTTAGGTTATATTATTAATAATAATAATACACATTTTAACCTAAGTATTTTCATTTCATTTTAATTAAAACATGTTATACCTTAATTAAAATGCTTAACCTATAGTTTAATTGAAATACATGAGATAATAATTAAACTATACACTATATCATATGACTTAAGAAATCAGCTTATAAACACTTAGACTTATATGTTAGCTGATGTAACCAGCTTAATTCTAATTATGGAAACTTCTATTTATAGAAACTTAATTAAATAAGGCAACTAATCTAATTATAGAAACCTTCTATATATGGAAATCAATCTATTTCAGGCAGCTAATCTAATTATGGGAACCTTCTATATATGGAAACTTATTTAATTAAGGCAGCTGATCTATTTTTGGAAACTTTCTATTTTTAGAAACTAATCTATTTTAAGCAGTAAATTCTATTTTTGGAAACTTTCTATTTTTGGAAACTTTCTATTTTTGGAAACTTTCTATTTTTGGAAACTTTCTATTTTTGGTAACTTTCTATTTTTGGAAACTTTCTATTTTTGGAAACTTTCTATTTTTGGAAACTTTCTATTTTTGGAAACCTGCTATTTTTGGAAAGTTACTTATTATTACACAGTAAGTATAATAATACATGAAACACCAGTAATACTTAATCAGATTAATCAGAATACAAGATAAACACAGTTTAAGGCTTTAAACAGTGAACCATGACCTAAAACATACCAAATCAGCTATAATGAGACACAAAACCCAGTACGTAATCAGTGAATCGATACTTATACACGTGTGTATTCATGTAGCGTTAGTGATCCAGAAGTAGGAGTCTTTCTTCCGTTCATTCACTGGACTTGAGGTACGGATTCCCGTCCTTTCAGTATGGACATTCCTTCCTTATTAGGATTTCCCCGTATGCAGCCAACTGTTTTCCCCAGCATTTTTTTTATTGTTTTGAACTGCTTATGTTAATTTAGCATAAACTATAGCCATATACAAGCATGACCAGTTTCACCTAGTTATGGAGGTACCATAACCATAGCATTGGAGGCACCGATGTTATGACTTCCCCACGGCGGAGTGATTGCTCGTGGCGTCCCTTTTCAGTTTTGGCCATATTATTATATCAGGTGGGGCGTATGGGTGCATCCTAGTTACATGTTTATTCAGTTTATCATGGTGAATGTGGTGTGTGCCTTGCACCCTTCACAAGGAGCTGATCCCTCCTACCCAAACCAGTATATTAATTAGAGGCATCCCCTCTAATCAGCATGATGAGGTCACCCCTCCAAGTATTCATGCACGTGACCTTTTCATGACCTATATGGGCTATGGTATATTTATGTTAAAACAGTTTTCACAAGATAAACATAAGGCTTTTCAAACTATAAAACCAGTTTTCTTGATACTTAACCAGTTACTCAGAACTTAGTCTTCCGCTGTTATATGTTACATGCTTATCCTATTTCATGCTTTATTGTACATCCGTGCACTGAGCGTCTTGCTCAGCCGTTACTTTCCTTTCCATGTCCCAAAACGGTAGGTACCCAAGACTCGAGCATTTGGAGGACGCACATAGGATGGAGGCTGCCAGAGACTTCTTTTCCTTTTTGCCTTCATATAGTTATGCTTGTTTAGTCTTTATTCAGTTCATTTCCTTTATTTATGTTTTGGGCTTATGTTTGGGAACCGATGTTTGATTCCGGTTTTCCCTATGGTCATGTATGTTTTACTACATATCACCTTGCATGCTTTGATGACACGCCATAATCACGCGTGACATTCCATTTATCAAAATGGGGTGTTACATCTTGTGTAGATCCAAGTTACATGTGTTACTTGGATATGTCTTATTGAGTTGTAATAAGTCTTGTGTGTTAGTTCTCACTAAACTACAAAATGATGTGTGTATGTGTCTTGTGAGTTCTCACTATACTTGAAAGTGAAGAGTCGTGAAGATTAGTTCTAGCTTTGGATTAGAACTCGACATCTAGCCATGTGTCAGAAAAGAAGATGGGCGCCGAAGATTGGTTCTAGCTTTCAATTAGAACTCGACATCTAGCCTTGTGTTAGAAAATGGTGAAGTAGGCGACGTGTGTAGATTGGTCCTAGCTAAGATTAGGTCTCGACATTTAGCTTAGTGTCAGAAAATAATGTAAGTGACGTTGTAAGGTTTTCTACGACATGAAGGGAGCTTGTGGATATACTGTAAATCTCGAGTAAGGTGTACTTGAGGAGTGGAGTAGGAATGAAGAGAGAGCTTTGTTGCCGAACCACTATAAATCTTGGTGTCGTACCTTAGGTTGTTTCTTTCCTTACTCTTTACTTATGTTTTCATTCTTACATTGCATTTTATTGTCACTAGATATTGTTAATACATTAGAACTGAACCTAACAACTATAAAACTAGTTTTCAAGTAAAAGATAATTTTGGGACAAACCTAATTGAAAGGATTTTTAATTAGGACCTTAAACAAGAGAAACTATTCAACCCGACCCCCCCCCCCCCCCGTTCTAGTTTCTACAATTGGTATCAGAGCGTTGGTCACTCATGATCTTTGAAGTATATTGTGCTATAAAGCTTGGATCGATCCATTATCTCCTCAAATTAGAAGGGTTCGTTGTACTAAAGTTTCTCTTTGGTCAAAACTATTTTTTGAATAAAAATAGACCTTTTAATTGGTAATTTAGCAGCATATCTTGATTAGTAGCTTATATGCATTTTAGATTTACTCTTGAAATGTATCTACTAGTTTGTATCTTTCTTTGTGTAGGTACTCATGAAGACTAATCATTAACTTAATTGTGGATTGAGCTACTTGCACTTGTAGAAGACTCATCTCCTTTTGATCTCCAACATCATAGGTTAATGATATCAAGATTAGTGTAAGTGATACTAGTTCTTAAAGACTTAGTATGCACTTTGGTCAAGTTTGGGTGTTGCATTAGTCCATAGAAGTCTTGGAATGCACTTTGCGGCTAAGGTACGTTTTCGTCCTTCCACACGCCCTATTGATCATTCCATGGATCATTACTTGACTATGTGATTGTTCTTGGCATCCTTGCCTTGACATTTGTTTGTGGTATGTGAATCTATTCTTTCAACCTCTCAAACGTTCATGATCTTGTATACTTGACTCACTTAGGTGTTGTAGTGTGAGTTAGTAGTAGATTAAAGTATCAAGCATGATTTTTATTGTTTGCAACTCTTACGGTTAGTAGGCCCTATATCATGTGTAATAAGTTCAATTGAGCTCATCTCTAAGATAATTGATTAATCCTTTGAGATACCAAACTACATCATAAGTTGTAGTTAGGATATTACACATTTAGAATTGAAATATTCCCAAGGATATTGTCATTGTAATCCTAAGCAATGATATTTGTCCGATCACGTGGGAGAGAAAGTGAATCAATACTCTTGCTCATATTTTGTAAAAGTTTAAGATAATTACTTGAAAGTGATCTTACACTATATAACAAAATTGCTTGGTATGGTTCATTACCAAAGCCGTTTAGACTTACGTCGGAAAGGCACGTCTTAAACCACTATAGATGACACAAGCTCTTCGTTTCTACTATTTGAAGATTGTCACTCATCTCTTGAGCATTGAACTTATCCTTGATTCACTCCTCTTGGTTTCTCTCCTCTTTGTCTTTTCATACGAGTAGTCGTTTGTATCGGTCTTATTCGGTCTTTTTCGGTCTCGATTTAACTCGTAATCCTTCATTAAGGCATTATAACCTAGTCTCGGAGTGGTCCAATGATATCCAAAAGGCTTGATATATATAAGTATTTTAGAAAAACTTGGTTTTGAAAATTTCTTTCATTTTCTAGGTTAAAAATGGTCCTCTGTCGGCGGTTCATTATTTGTCACGGTTTAAATGTACGATTCAATATCAATAATGAACCGCAACCCACTAAGGACAAAATAAACTGGGTTAAAATATCATTTTTTCAAAAACCCCCACTCTTTCTTCTTCTTGGTGGCGACAGGAAACATCTTCAAACCTCCATTGTTAAGTTTTTAAAAGCTTCAAACCACTCTAATTAATTGGTTTCAAGACAAGGGTTTCACTAATACTTCATGTAACATCAGTTAATTGTAAGTATCTTCATTAAATGTCAATCAATTTGTTCTAGGTTTCTTAATTTCATAGTTGTGGATTTTTAAAATTAAAATCGAATTGGAACCTAATTAGGAATGTGAGTTGACATCGTTGTAATGCTATGATTCCTTAGGTTTGAATTCCTTGCGATTTCACTAAAACCCACTTACAGAACAAATGCGAAATTTAACTAGTTTATTTTGGTTGAGTGATGGAATTGAACACATTGGTAATTTCATTGTTAATGCTTACCTAAAAATGGATTTTGAAAAACCAATGTTCAAGTTCATGTTTGATTTTACATAATTCATATGTAGTTATCAAAAATGAAATTGGTACATTATGGACATAAGAATGTTAAGGATTAATCCTTTGGTTGGTCAAGTAATTGATTAAACATATTCTTATGATTTTGATTTTTATTCATTATATAACATAAGAGTAACTGTGGACATATTTTTGTATGTTGTATAGGTGCTTAATCATGCATTCGGTTTATCAACAAAACCATCACAAAACTAGCAGTTATATGCCTAATCTTGTCGAGTCGCGTCCATCCGTAAACCTTGGTAATACTTATCGTTCACTTCAAAAACGTTATTTTCATGAGGGTAGAGTTTTCTATAAGGACATTGAGGGATATGATTATACTAGACACATGTTTAGTGAAATTAAGTTCGATTGCTTGCTAGACATCGACGAGCTTATTTATCCCCAATTACTTCTAGAGTTCTTTATCACATATTCACTTCTATACAATGAAGGTGAAATGTTTGTTAGGTTCACCATTAATGGTCGACTCATCACTTACTCTCTCTAGGAATTCAGTAAGGCACTTAAAGTGCCATATGAAGGTCAATGTCAGTTCACAGAGTCATGGAAAATTGATTCCTTGGAATTGTGTATCGACAATCCTCCATATGACACCGAAATGCCGGACTTAGAACTTATAACATCTAGTAATTTTGACTAATGTAATATCTATGTTTATACATAAAGAGGTGATTTCACTAAGAAATTTTTGTATTTTACTATGGTATGTGACTGAATTGTTGAATATATGTATTCTCACTATCTCAATTGCCACATCAACTGTTGGGAATAAAATATAGCCAGTCCACTTGAGCGCTGACAAGAGGAAACCAAGCGTTGATAGGAAGAAAACAAACGCTGACAGATCAAGCGTTGACAAGAAGAAGTCAAGCGTTGATAGGTTGAATACAAGCACTGATGGAAAGATTTAGTCTACGCGTATATTGTTTCTAGTTTGTTTCTAGTAAAGATAAGTTCAACATTGTATTTTCTATAATTATCTTTACCTAGAATAGTTGATACGTAGACTCTTGTACAAGGCTTCTTATGTCTATAAAAGAAGACCTTTAGGTTAAGTTTCATAATAAGTTTTCATACGTTAAACACTTTCATTGTAAGCAAGTTCGTTATTATCAATCGAGTGAAAGTTTGTTTACATCTTTGTGTGTTCTTGTTTAAGTGTTAATTCCGCATAACACTTAGATTACTTTATACATATACAAAGGTTTCTCTACGTGTATAACTTGATCTAATCTCGTATACACAAGCTTAATCGATCTAAGTTTGGGATCAACAAGTGGTATCAGAGCTTGTTGAGAAACTTTTGATCTTAAAGAACACAAGAACCCTAAAATCACCAAAACCCTAATTTTCACAAAACCCTAAAAACATCATGTCCAATCCAGAAGTAAACCCCTCCTCCTCAAACCCTAGCATCAAGATTCCAATGCTTGATGCAAACAACTTTGAGCTATGGAAGTTCAACTTTGAGCAATATCTAGGAATCTATGACTACACTCTCTGGGAGATTATTGAATATGGAAACACATTCAATAAAGCTGAAAAGATTGCTAATTCCATTGCTGCAAGAACTGCTGTTGCTGGATGTCCAGAAGCAGATAAGAAATAAAAACCTGATGATGGTAGAGCTGTGTCTGCTGAAGACATAGCAAAGAAAAGGGTTGATATGAAAACCCTAAACATTCTGAAACTCTCTTTGGGACAAGAGAACCAGCATAAGTACAGAGGTTATGAATCTGCAAAAGACCTTTGGGCAGCTCTTGAAGTTGCATATGGTGGCAATGATGATACTAAGGAAGAGAAAAAGAAGCAACTCATGCATGAGTATGTTGTTTTCAAGGCTCAACCTAATGAGAAGCTTAGCAGTGTGAGAAGCAGACTGCTTGACATTACAAGCAAGCTGTCCTTCATGGGGACACAAGTTGGTGATGTTGACATTATTGCCACTTTTCTTAAAAGCCTTGGTGATGCGTGGAAGATTGAGGCAAGATCTATACTTGCCAACAACACTCACAAAAGTTCTACTTTTGATGATATCTACAACAAACTAAGGCTGTTGGAGAATGAAACTCTTTTGGAGCATGGAAGTAAGTCTACCAATAGCAACATGGCCTTCTTCTCACATAGTGAAGGCCAATTTGATCAGAAGGACTCTTACATGCACCCAGTTACTGGATCAACATGTGTCAACGCTGGAACATATCCTGTAAACGCCTCATATTCAGACGCTGACACATACAAAAGTGACTCACCAAGAGTTAAGCCTGCTGGTTTGGATCTGGATACTGTATGTGCTTACATTGCTTCTTTGCCCAATGGTTCAGTGATTACATATGAGGACCTTGAGCAAATAAGTGATGAGCACTTGGAAGAGATGGATATAAAGTGGAACATGGCTCTTGCAAGTATAAGAGCAAACAGGTGGAATAGGAGGTTTAAGAAGAAGATGACCTTTAAAGCAAAGGACACTGCTGGATTTGACAAATCCAAGGTTGAGTGCTACAATTGTCATCGTATGGGGCACTTCATGAGGGAATGCAGATCTCCAAGAAGATCTTATGCTGGCAAACCCTCAAGCCAAATTGGTAAGGCTCAGGATCCTAAGGCCATGGTAGCAGTGCAAGAAATTGATGGTATTGGATGGGACTGGAGCTATTTGGCTAAGGATGTGGAAGAGGATAAAGCTTTGGTTGCTGAGATAGAAGAAGAAGAGCATGTTCAATATGCTCTCATGGCACACTCGACCTCTTTATCAGATAATGAGGTATACGATGATGCTTTTTGTAGTAAGGGTTGTAGGTTAAATACTGAAAAACTTAACAAAGAGGTTTCAAAATTGTTAAGTGATGTGAGTACTGAGAGATGCAAATTGTCTAACTATCAAATTGCTCTCACTCAAACTGAGAAAACAGTTTCTGAGTATAAGAAAATGGAATTTGACTTAAAAGATAAAATAAATATCTTAAAACATGAGTTAAATGCTAGCAATGATATTAGAAACATCATGGAAAGGGTCAATGGTGAACTACAGGCTAAGTTAGATGAGGCTATCAAGAATAAGGATAATGTTGACCTTAAAATTCAAAGATTTGATAAGGCCTCACAAACCCTAGGAGAATGTGTTAATAAACAGAGGGATCCTAAGGACATGACTGGGATTGGGATGAAAGACTATACTGCTGTTCCACCACCATTTGGGGACTTCTATGGTGTCCAAAGAAAGGACCTATCTTGGAGTGGTTTACCAGAACTCCAAGAGGAGGAATTTATTCCTCCACCAAGAGTCATTACCCCAGTTGAAGAGTATAGACAAAAGTTGACTGACTTGAATGAATGGAAGAAATCCAACCCTACCTTGTTTGTTAAGGGTGGTTTGTTGTGTGAAAGTCCTAATGAGTCTACCCCTATTAAGGTAACAAACCTAATTACTGGCAAGACAGTTGACCTTGGCTCAAACACTGTTAAGAAACCTAGCATTAAGTATGCAGAAATGTATAGGAATACTAGGTCACCAAAAAGCCAAGTTAGTAATGATGGAACAGGTTTCTTCTCTTCTAGACCTAGGGTTGTGTCTAGAAAAACCTGTTACACTTGTGGTAGCTTTTCTCATTTAGCATATAAGTGTGTCAACGCTTCCAAGGTCAACGCTGTCAAAAGGTCAAACATTGTCAGACCCAAAACTTTTGTGGAGCAAAGTCCACAAGTTGTTAGACCAGCCCCATTCTTGACTAAAAGGTCTAACACTCATGGACAAAGACCATTTCAAAAGACCAATACTTGGTCTAATAGGCAATGGGTTTCTGTAGCAAACCCTAGGTTCAACGCTGACATGGGTAATTTCAGCGTTGACAAGACCAAATCCAACGCTGACAGAAACGTGACCAGACCTAAATATTTGCAACCACAGGGTAAGGGGTCTAAAGCTTCTTCTAGCTTGACATGGAGACCTAAGCAAGATCAAAAACCTAATTCTAATGGGCTTTCTATGACCTGCAACAGATTTAATTATATTTCAAAGGTCATTACAAAATAAATTGGGGTTAACTGGGTATTTCATCCAAAAAGGGATGAAAAAGGGGTTGTTATGAGAACTAAGTCTGTTCTTGTTGAACAACCAGATGAATCCAAGTCTGTTAAGGCTTGGGTTCCCAAAGAAAACTAATTTGTTTTCTTTATGTGCAGGGCATTCAAAAACAGGTCAATGATTATGGATATTGGGACAGTGGATGCTCCAGGTACATGACAGGGAAGGAAGATTATTTAACTAACTTCACTCCCATTAAGGATGGTGATAAGGTTTACTTTGTAGGCGGATATGGTACTATAACAGGCAAAGGAACTCTTCTCACCAATAAATTGCATTTTGAAAACGTGTTTCTGGTAAAAGAACTTGATTACAATCTTTTTAGTGTATCACAAGTTTGTGATAACAAAAATAAAGTTCTGTTTACTCATACTGAATGCTTGGTGTTAATCAAGGATTATAAAATCCCAGATGAGAAATATATTGACTATAGAACACCTAGGCATAAAGACATTTATAATGTGAATCTTAATGGTATTAGGATGAATAATAATATGTCATGTTTTTATGCTAAAGCTTCAGTAGATGAGAGTAATCTATGGCACATGAGACTAGGGCACATAAACTTTAAGAATATAAACAGGCTTGTGAGACTTGGCTTGGTTGATGGTTTGCCTAAAAAGGCTTTCCACAATGACCACTCTTGTGTTGCATGCCTTAAAGGCAAGCAACACAAGGTCTCATTTAAGTCTAAACAGGTGCACTCTAGTTCTAGACCACTTCACTTGCTGCATATGGACCTATTTGGTCCAACTAATATAGAGAGTTTGAATGGTAAATCATACTGCTTTGTCATCACATATGACTTTTCTAGGTTTACTTGGACTTTCTTTTTAGCTATGAAAAGTGACACTGCTGACACTTTAATTGACTTTATTACTCAGATAGAGAAGAAAACCGGTAATGAAGTTAAAATGCTTAGAAGTGACAATGGTGGTGAGTTTAGAAATAAGCTTTTAGATGATTTTTGTACCAAGAAAGGGATTACTAGGCAGTTTAGTGTTGCCAGAACCCCACAGCAAAATGGGGTTGCTGAGAGAAAGAATAGAACCCTAATTGAAGCAGCTAGGACTATGTTGGTTGATGCTAACTTTCCCATAGCTTTTTGGGCTGAGGCTGTGAATACAGCTTGTTATGTTCAGAATAGAGCATTGGTCAACAAGATACAAAACAAAACACCTTATGAGTTACTTTGGGGAAGGAAACCTAATATTGGTTTTCTTAAACCTTTTGGCTGTCATGTAGTTGTACTTGATACTAGTGATGCCTTAGGTAAATTTAGTGCAAAAGGTGATGAAGGCTATTTCATGGGTTATTCAGTGCAGAGCAAGGGATATAGGGTTTACCTTAAGAAGGAAAAACGTATACTTGAGAGAGTACATGTTAGGTTTTTAGAGAGTAAACCTAGTGATCCTGAAAGTGGTCCAAATTGGTTGTTTGACTTGGAACCTCTATCTAGGACTTTAAATTATATGTCTGTCACTAATCCAGACATTGTGAAGGTAACTTAAAATGTTGTGGAAGAACAAGTTGTTGATGTTTCAGGTACACATGTTAATGAAGAGGTTGGATCACAAGCAGTCAAGTCATCTCCCATACAAGAGTATGTTACAATTCCCATATGGACAGATGCTTTTGCTGCTACTGCTGCTGCTGGAAAGGATAAAGGTGGTCCCCAAGTACCACCAGTTAACAACATGCATGGTCCTTTAGGCGCTGACAAAGGCAAATCTGGCGCTGACAGGACAAATTCAGGCGTTGATGGCTCAAACGTTGACAACAACATTTCAAGCGTTGATAACCCAAACGCTGACAATCTTGGTTCAGGCGTTGACAACACTTTTGAGCATATCTTTTCTTCCAATTTTGAACAAGGTGAACCTTCAAATTTACATGAAGAGGTTCATACAACTATTGATGGAAGAGAATCTGAAGACGATATTGGCAACATGGATAATGAGATTGAAGACAACAGACTTTTTGAAGGATGAGTTCTCACTTCTACTATGAAGAATCATCCCCCTTCACAAATTATTGGGGATGTCATGACTCCTGTTCAGACTAGAAGATCTCATCAGAATCTTGGTGGATTCATTGCCAATATACACAAGAAGGTTGATACCCCTCTTGTTCAAGCATGTTTGTTTGCCTGTTTTCTGTCACAACAGGAACCCAAGAAGATCTTTGATGCTCTCAAGGAACCAAGTTGGGTGGAAGCAATGCAGGATGAGCTTCACCAATTTGTAATTCAGGATGTTTGGGAGCTGGTTGATTGTCCCAGGTATGTCAGACCTATTGGGACAAGATGGGTTCTTAGAAACAAGAGAGATGAAAGAGGTATTGTGGTCAGAAACAAGGCACGTTTAGTGGCTCAGGGATATACACAAGAGGAAGGGATAGATTATGAGGAGGTCTTTGCACCAGTTGCAAGGATTGAAGCTATAAGGATATTTCTAGCCTATGCTTCCTGCATGGGCTTCACTGTCTATCAAATGGATGTGAAGAGTGCCTTCCTCTATGGAAAAATTGTTGAGGAGGTGTATGTGATGCAGGCCTCCTGGTTTTGAAGATCTAGAGAATCCAGACAAGGTGTATAGAGTCAAGAAGGCTATGTATGGAATTCATCAAGCCCCAAGAGCATGGTATGGCACATTATCCACTTATTTGGTGGACAATGGATTCAAGAGGGGCACCATAGACCAGACATTATTTACAAAGAAGGCTGGTAAGGATGTCTTACTTGTTCAGGTTTATGTTGATGATATCATCTTTGGATCCTCCAATCCAAAGATGAGTGAAGACTTTTCCAAGCTTATGACAGACAAATTCAAGATGAGTGCAATGGGGGAGATGAACTTCTTTCTAGGGTTACAAGTTCGGCAGAAAGAAGATGGTATCTTCATCTCTCAGGATAAGTATGTGGCAGAGATCTTGAAGAAGTTTGGCTTTTCTCCACATGAAAAGAGGGCTACTACTCCTATGGATAGGGAACACCCTTGGGGAAAGGTTGGAGATGGAAAAGATGTGGATGTCAGGCACTATAGATCAATGATTGGTTCATTGATGTATCTCACAGCCTCAAGACCTGACATCATGTTTGCTGTGTGTGCATGTGCACGCCATCAAGTGACTCCCAAAGAATGTCACCTTTATGCTGTCAAGAGAATCTTTAGGTACCTAAGATGTTATCTAGATCTTGGCTTGTGGTACCCAAAAGATTCACCATTGGAGCTTATTGCATATTCAGACAGTGACTATAGAGGTGATAAGTTTGATAGAAAATCCACAACTGGTGGATGTCAGTTTCTTAGGAGTAGGTTGATATCTTGGCAATGCAAGAAACAAACATTGGTGGCCAATTCTACAACTGAAGCAGAGTATGTAGCTGCAGCTGGTTGTTGTGGACAAGTCTTATGGATTCAGAACCAACTGTTGGATTATGGGTATAATTTCATGCATACCAAGATATTTGTTGACAATAACAGCACTTTATGCATTATTAAGAATCATGTACATCATTCTAAAACTAAACACATAGAAATTAGACATCATTTTATAAGAGATTGTTTTGAAAAGGGTTTAATACAACCAGATAGGGTTGACACAGAAGAAAATGTGTCTGATTTATTAACTAAACCTTTTGATGCTGGAAGGTTTCAATACTTGGTAACAAGTATTGGAATGATCAATCTCACATAATATGTGTTTTGGGATCTTTTTGTAAAAGTATGTACAGGATAATGCATTGTTATTGGTCTTTTTGAGGATTTAGATTTTCCACTATGTTTTTCTAACACTAACAAAGGTTACCTTAACGCTGATAAGTGTTATTGTAACGTTGTCAGCAATATATATGTCTAACGCTGACAAAGGTTTCCTTAACGCTGACAAGTGTTATCGGGATGTTGTCAGCAACAATGTTAGTTTTGTGGTTTTTAATCTAAATGTGCAGGTGGTGTTAGCATTATACCATTGGATACAGAGTTGCTTATGGATCCTTGGAAAATCATTTGAGCATGTTTTTATTTATGGATGATGGTTGGAATATTTCTATTCCTATCTTGACATAAATTTTTTATGTTCATGCATATTTTGGGCAACATATGTATCACAGCTTAAGGGGAGGTTTTAGGAACCTTTAGGATTTTTGGGTATTCTTAGGATACTCTTATCACAGTTCTAGATTGTGTCCACAGGTGAGTATGAGTTAGTTTTACTAAATCATGAGGCACTGTAGCATGCAAAGTTGATATACTATGCATGCTGCCAAGACATTTTTGGCCTAGAATTGGTTTTGGTCTGTTGGGAGACTTGGGAATGATTTTATCATGGGTTTTACCTGGGAGTAACAAGGAATTTTATGAGATAACTTAGTTGTTAAGAGTTTTGGTTAGCAAGGGACACTAGAGGACTGATATGTCTATCTTGCATAAGCAAGTGTGCATAACTGGACAGTGTTTGCCGCCCTATAATAATTATCAACTTATAGGTTATCTTCACTAGGATAAATTACTTTGTTAAGGTCATTTTTCATTTTTATAAACTTTTATTTTTGGACGCTGACGAGTATTTTTCCAAGCGTTGTTATGACCAATTTAGACGCTGACATGGCTTTGGCAAACGTTGACAAGAATATAGTCGTTGGGCGTTGATGGGTTATTTTTGACCGTTGACACCCATTGGGACCTACCCAGTTGTTACTTTTTGACAAATTTTTGGGCCGTAATTTTTGGAGCAGATAACTTAATTAATGCATGAGATAACCTATTTTCTTTTCAATATTTTCATGATTATATTTTGAAAATAGTTGCCTCATTTTTTACCAATCACATGCATATTTCTCTCCTATATATTTGGCTCCTATTTTTAAACAGGGTATCTATCATTCTTGTCTAACAATTTTCTCCTATACTTCATCTTTATCAATCATTCAAACAGCTTTCTTCTACAATGGCACCAAAATTTAAACCAAGTGATTTGGTCTTGGGATTCAGGAGTCAACACAACATGATAGCATATTTGGACGCTGATGATACTCTGTTTCCCTAATACACCCAGATGGTGGCGTATTTGAATGCATCCCCAATTAGGTATGCTCTTTCTCATGCTCCTCTCATCTCTGTCACACATATTAAGCAGTTTTGGAACACTGTTAGTTCCTCAGCAGTTAATAATATGACTACATTATCATCTATTGTTCATGGGCGTACATAGGTGGTTACTGAAGCCTTGGTTCGCCAGGCTTTGCATCTTGATGATGCAGATGGTATAACCACCCTTCCCATTCATGAAATAGAACAATGACTAAGGGCTTTGGGTTATCCTTTCCCTGATGAGGGAACTTTAAACAAATATCATAAACAGGAGTTTCCCCCAGCCTGGAAGTACCTAATACATGTCATCTTACAATGTTTGAGTCCCAAGTGTACTGCATTCAATGAGATTAATAGATCCATTGCTAGTGCTATTGTGTGCATTGCACGTGGGCAAAAGTTTAATTATTCTAAAATGATTTTTGATGGCATGTGTAAAAACAAAGGGAGTAAGATGACATTAGCTTATCCCAGATTTTTACAAATGGTTTTTGATGTCCAAAACTACTGCACAAGGGATCATGATGATTTTTATGAGATCCCTGTGCAAAAGAAAGCAATTTTTACAAAGATGAACTCACCCCCTCACCGTGACTTACCCCTCACCCCAGCTATGCTTGCTGTTATTGCAGCAGCACAACCCCAACCAGACCCTCAACCACAACTTGACCCAATACTAGAACCTTTACCTTCACCTCAACACATGCAAATTGACCAAGAACTCTTTGACGCTGACACATTAAATGTTGGCGTTGACACACCTAATCCAGACGTTGACACCATTCCTTCACAGACCCAAACACCCCTTAACCAACCCACATCCACCCAATCCACATCATCTTCTACCCCACCATAATATAGGTTGCAAAAACGCCAAAGGACTACTGGAGTGTTCTCCTCTAGTGTTCCTAGCCATGTAGCAGAGAGAACCACCACCACAAGTGTGGTTGGTGCTATGGATGAGGCTGGGACTATTGGTTCTGGCTTAGATGCTGGCCAAGACAGTCCTAACATCTTTAAGACCTCATCCATGCCCCATGAATCTAACTTGGGAGGTCAAATACCCATTTTAGAGGAGGGTAGATTGGAACCAATGACATTAATAGGATTGACGACTGTCTGCATTAGCTTGCAAAAGCAAAATGCAGACTTGGTACAAATTGTCAGTACACAAGGCCTTGAACTCAAGCAATTGAGGGAGAGGATTGTTATTTTGTAAAATGCTAGCACAAGGCGTGGGATGGAGGAATCTTCCAAAGGGGAGGATGAGAAGATTAATGTGAGTGATAAGGGCTCACATGATGGTAAATCTTTGGGTGTTGCTGAAGCCCTAACTAGTTTGAAGAAGCAACCAGGTTTTGTTAGATCTTTGGTAACTCCTACAAACTTAGACTTGTCTTTTACAGCTATGTTGGAGCAAATTACAAGAGGTGCTGAGACAAGTAATTTGGGCATTGACAAGCAAAATTTGAACGCTGACATGAGCAAATTGGGCGCTGACAAAAGAAATTTGAGCGTTGACAGACCTGCAGATGAGGTTGATGTATTCCAGTCATCATTCATCATCAAAGAAGTTTCTTCACAGGTATTACCATCATCCTTACCCATCATTGATCCATTAGATAAGGGTAAAGGAATTATGGTAGAAGTATAAGTTCCAAAGGATGCAACACAGGTTGAGTTTGATAGAAGGTTGGCTGCACAACTTGTGGAACAAGAAAGGAAGAAGGTTGGTGAATCACCATTTGTTGTCACTTCAGAGGAACAAGAAGGGAGTGATGAAGCTAGTTCAGACTCAAGTGTGATGATAATATAACAACCAGAAAGACTTGAGTATGGTGATGATTTGGCAAGAGAGAAGTTGAATGAGTTGAAATTGCAAGTAGATTTTGATATGCCAGAAGTTGTTCAGATGTACCATGCTTGGGAAGATAGGTGTATGGAGAATCCAGATTTGACTATTTCAGACCAAATATGGGGTTTGGAGATTCTTCTAAGAGTACAAAAAGACTGCAAGGTAATTCTAAAACATAAAGCTAGCAATATTCTCTCAATGCTGAAAAAGGATAGAAGGGAGCTGTACTACATGCTACTCAGATGTCATGGAACAGGATGGACTTACAAGAAATTGTTGGGATTATCCTTTGAAGAATTGGAGTTCAAGGCTTATCCCATTTGGGCAAGAGTGTAGGAAGAAAACACTCTAAGACTTCTTTCTGATGAAAGGAAAGAAGAACTTGCAGAAGAGATGGAACTTAAGAAGGCAATGATTGTTCCAAGACCTTTGAAGAAGGGAGTCCCTCTTGAGTTTCCTAAAGATATGGATAGATTGAATCCAAGTGAAGTTGTTATAAGAAGGAGCATCAAGCTCTCACCATTGGAAGCTTCAGATATGGTACAAGTGTTACCTCTTGATGCCAGAAACCCTATTATAAGTTATGAAGAGGATGAATGTGGGTTTTGGAAGATTGGTAGGTATGGGAAAGAGGTTCACACTTTTACTACATTTATATCTCTTTTTGCAAGTGTTGATAGAGAAGACTTGGTAGACTTTTGGAGGTTGTTAGAGGCCAAGTATGAGACTGAAGCTCCTACTTCAGTCAATGGAATAAAACTTTGGTCAACATTCAAGAGAATGTGTGGACCAAGAGATGAAGATCCTGCTGTTTGGAAGGATCTTGAAGATGACCTCAGTGGTCTTCAATGGCGTTTGTATTCAGCTGCTGGTGTATATTATTTGAGTTCTACAAAGTTTGCTGAGTATCTTCTTGTAGATGGTCAGTATTCCATGTCCGAAGAAGTTTTGGAGAAGATGAAGACAACACAGCTGGAGATTGATTATTCAAGTGACGTGGCCAAAGATTTGATCAGACATATACCAATATGATCAAGTTTGTAAGATTCCTCCTAGTTCTTAAATGTTTATTCAGAAACTTGATTACTAGAGTAGATATCAAGTTTAGGGGAGGATTGTTGGGAATAAAATATAGCCAGTCCACTTGAGCGCTGACAAGAGGAAAACAAGCGTTGATAGGAAGAAAACAAACGCTGACAGATCAAGCGTTGACAAGAAGAAGTCAAGCGTTGATAGGTTGAAGACAAGCACTGATGGAAAGATTTAGTCTACGCGTATATTGTTTCTAGTAAAGATAAGTTCAACATTGTATTTTCTATAATTATCTTTACCTAGAATAGTTGATACGTAGACTCTTGTACAAGGCTTCTTATGTCTATAAAAGAAGACCTTTAGGTTAAGTTTCATAATAAGTTTTCATACGTTAAACACTTTCATTGTAAGCAAGTTCGTTATTATCAATCAAGTGAAATTTTGTTTACATCTTTGTGTGTTCTTGTTTAAGTGTTAATTCCGCATAACACTTAGATTAATTTATACATATACAAAGGTTTCTCTACGTGTATAACTTGATCTAATCTCGTATACACAGGCTTAATCGATCTAAGTTTGGGATCAACATCAACATATGCCTATATGTTGTAAACACTATGTATATATCAAGTCTGAGTTCTAAAAGTAACTATATGTATATACAATGAATAAGAACAACTTAAATATAACAAAGATACCTTAAATGCCTAAGAAAGCCTTAGAAAACCCTAGAAATCCCTTGTAAACTAATGTTTCAAGCAATATAAATACATAATATCTATGTACTATTATCAAATACATTATACTAATTATAATCTATCATATAAAGGAAAGGTAAATAATCACAAAGCACTAATATTCACTAATCTCAAGCTAATTACAAGAAAATGACTTAAAACCAAGATATAGCATATAAAATCCATTCTATAATGAATTAAAGTCTAATCTTTTGCAATTAATTATAAAACTCAACTAAGTATCATAATAAGTTAATACATTTATCTTAAATTACAAATTATTAAAGGATAAAGTACAAGGTTTCAAAGCATAAGACCTTAAGCTTAATTAACCCTAAGATATGATCAACATATATAAACCCTTAAACTAAGAATGTAGAAACTTTATAAGTCATAAACATACTATATAAGACTTAGAATATGCTTACATTAAGATACAAACCCTAATTACCCAAAATAGAAAGTCATTAGGCTTAATGACATAGAAACCCTTATATTAAGAAATCTACATAGAATCATTACCTACTCTTTTAGTACAAGTCTACAAATACCAATGCTGCAAAAATCACGAATCACTAGCCGGCCGGTCGACCACCTTGTAGCTTGTAATCATTCTAGGCGGTATTAATTGGCGATTAATCGGATTGGAATTTTTAGCAAATTTTTGGTATTTTTGGCAATTTTTGGGTATTTCTAACGAGTTTTATTTATTTTAGGCAATATTCTTCTTAAAATACAACTTATCATACATATAAATAGTTAATATAAGTGATAAACACATGTTTACAACGATTTTTTGGTATTTTTAGCAAAAATTGAAAGTTTTCAGCGAGTTTGACCTTCCTTGACCATCGTTGACCACAGTTGACCACCATTAATCGCCTTTTCATTAATCGGCAAGGTAGAGGGCCTTGTAGTGATTAATCAGCGATTAATCGACCTTGTAGACCTTGTTTTGCAACACTGGCAAATACCCATAGCACTTAATTAAGATTATTAGATTATGTTAAGACAATGTACAAGTATCCTAATGCACAAGGTAGAAGACTTCAATGCATGACTTGTAAAGTAGGTCAAATAGGTATTTTCACTCTTTAGACATGTTTACTTAAACTAAGCTATAAAACCAAGTGTGAGAACTCATTGGACACTTAAAACACAATGTATAGGACCTAAATTAAGTATACTTGTATGCTACACATCACCATTCTCATCCTTATGTTGTCATGATACATTATAAGCCACAAGTGAAGATTGGAATAAAGCTAGACCCTAGAAACTTGCATAGACCTTCACTATCATCCCTTAGTCATTGCTCTATCTATTTTACATGTTTAAGACCTTATCTTGGAGCCTAAGTGTTGCAAATACTATAAATAGGGCCGAATATCACAACATGAAGACTTGCACCCCGTTTTATTAGAATCTTATACCCATTCTTCATATTCACTTCTATAAACATCCTAGGACATCCCACAAGACCAAAAACCAGGTCTAGAAGGAAGCCATTGAAGCTTTTGAAGCTTTGATAGCAAGTAGTGCTCATAAGAAGTCATAAGGAGCCATTTTAGAGCTACCTAGGTAATTCTCATGCTAAGCAAGCTTTGTCTTGTTATAATGAATAATAAGACTTGTTATAATGCCAAAATTATGTTAGAAAGATAATCAAAAAATAATTAAGTCATATGATCAATTTAAATGAAAGTTATAAGCTAAAGATGTCTTAAAACCCTAGTTTTGTATTTTACATGATATAATGACTTAAAATCCATTTTAAAAGCTATAACTTTGGTAAAATGTTTTAATTATGATCATAAATGTGTTTTGAAACTTTTTTTGAAAATCCTAGATCATTTGGTACATTTTTGAAGAAGTTATGTGGTTTTTACAAGTGTAGGGACCAAAACTGTCATTTTTGAAAATATTTAACATTTTGGGCCAAAAGTTTCATTTTATGAAAGTTAATGCTATAATAATAAATTTTGAAAAGTTTGAGACCCTAAGGTTAAATATTGAGGGATTAAATTGCAAATAATGAAACTATATACTTAAAGGGTTAAAAGTGTAATTATACCAAAATATAACTTAAAGAACTATTTTTGCCAATTTTGAAACTAAAGACATAAAATGTAATAATATACTAAGTGTCATGTTAGTAGGGTACTTTCTATAGAGATGTTCCATCTCGATATTACGTTATGACTGAGTGGTTGAGTTTACGATTTAAAGTGCCATCGCTCCTCAAACGTTTATAGAATGGCTTCTGAGTATAATGGCCCGAACAATGATACTATAATAACAAAATATATGAACCAAAGTATAACTATATAAAATAAGAAAATATTTAACTCAAAGATTATGACTTGATATATATACATATTGTGTGTCAACTCAGATATTGTGAGGAGGTTGTGATTGGTTATAGCTAATAATTCAAGACTCTTTAGGCTAAGGTGAGTTCATAGCCTCACCTTTTAATGCTATATAAATGATTTGGAAACCCATGAGGGGGATATATGCTAAAACTGGAATACAAGTGTTTTTGTATGATTCCTATATGATTAATGACACTACGTTTACTTATTACCTTTAAGTCCCTTTTTAATTATGGACCGCTAATCATGTAATGAACACTAATATTATGAATAGTACTATTGGAGATTGACATCTCCTATCTAGACAAGTCACACTTGTCAGCAGCTAATGGTTCCCACCTAGGCTAAACATATATGCTTTATTTTGCTAACTCAGGATAGTCCGGCAAACTACCTGCTTAAAGGCAATTTGTTGGTTTTTCTGATAATCTATCCGCGGGGTCATGAACTAGTGCAATAAGAATGGATGATTTTAAATACTTGGGTGTATAACATTGTAGCCCTGAAGTCATACTTGTATTCAAATATTGTTTAAAACCTATGAATTCACTCAACCATTTTGTTGACTTTAAGGCATATATTTCAGGTAAATAAGGACTGGCGGGCTGTGGATGGTGGTGCCTTAAAAATTTTTAACTCTAGAGAATCAAACTAGATCTTTCGGAAAACATGTTGTGTACAGTTGTTTTTATTAAAATGTGAATAATAAATGAATGATAACACAAATATTTATAAAATGTATTTTGAGAATTTTCTATTATTGTGACTATGTTACTTTGATTGTAATACCCCAAATTAGCTTCCGCTGCTATATGGTAAAATGGGGGTGTTGCAGAACTCATCCTTGATGTCATTACCCAAGGACGTGATCAAGCCGTTGTACGTAGTGTCCATACTAAGAAGCGTTCTTTGAAACGCCATGAGATACTCGTAAGCGACCTTAATGAGTGTATGGTCTCTTGGGCCGATATCATTAGGGAGAATGTATTTTGTCATCGTGGAAATCAGGATCATGTTCCAGCGTGTATGGCTAACATGATGTGTTGCATATTCACCTCCACCGAGTACAATCTTGCATACTTCATCGGTCGACGAATTAATTACGTCCTCTCGAAATCAAATGCTAATCTTTCCTATGCCATGCTCCTCACTCGCCTTATGAAATGGGTTGATCATGACTATCCCAATCTTGATCTCTCTAATTATGTGGCGGTCAATCGTGTGATGTTTCCAATTCAAAGGATTCATCCACGAAAGATTAGGAGTGGTCGAGGGAAGCATAGAGGTGATCCCCAAGAATCTGAAAATGAGGAAGATTCCCCATCATCAAGTGATGGTGATGATGCGGGAACTAGTACCAACCTCGGTTCTACGAGTGACTCCACCCCATCCTTGAACACTTTCATGGATGGGTTAAACCCAATTATTCATCCTCCTATTTCGTCATCGAGTTAACTTCCTCAAAATTTTGGTCTTGAGGATATCTATTGGTCAAACCTTCAAACTCAAGAGGAGTTGTACGAAAATCGTACGGAGTCAATGGGTACTTTCAAGGCTATAGGGAGTATGCTCAAGAAGCTTGGCAAGAAAAAGAGGTGATGGATGCTTGAAGTCCTTGGTGAAGACTTCATTTGGTTGACATGGGTTCTAATTTAGTTTAATGTTGAACATTTTCATTTCATTGGACTTTTTTCATTTCTAGCATTAGACGTTGGTTTGTATTAACTAATACTTTGTGCTTGGATTATCTAGATTTAATCCTAATGTGCTTCATGCCATCGAACTTTTTATTTGCATGACTTTGTGCCTATATGTGTTAGTTAGCTATCTAGATTTTGGTTGGTAATCTATTTTGGCTTGTTAAAACTTTGTCTAAAATCTGGGCTTGTGAAAAATGATGGAAGTCCTATTTTTGAAGGGTTCTGCCCGCGGTTCTTTAAATATGGGCGGTTCATTAGTGATATCGAACCACAAATTTATTTTGGGAACCACAGGTTGCAACTTTGAAGGAATCATTGTTTTACATTGTTTTCTCTAAATCTTTGTAAACATGGATAAAACTTTTTTTAAAAACCAGCTTTTTCCCAATTAAGCCTACCAAGTTGTACTGTTCACCAAAATGATTTTTAACACATTACTAGTTTGGATCATCTCATCTTCTTCTTAAACCTCTCTTGGCTATTCTTATTCTTCATCCTCTAAGCCTTCTTCTAAACATTGACACACAAACATGGTGTCGACAAGATCCTCAAATTCTTCCAAACACTCAACAACCAAAAGAAACATTAAGATTAAGATTAAGCTACCTAAACAAGGTGCTACATCTTTTCTTACACCCAAGAATGAGATATCTCCTATTCTCATTTCTTCATCACCCTCGCCACATCTTGCTCCATGAAAGGTAGTTTAACTCATGGTGCTAACCGTTCACATGGTTCCACCTCTTCTTCATTCCAATCAAGAATGAATGAGTTGTTCTCACCTTTCACTCATAGTCCTCTCTTGGATGTGAACCCCCAACCTCTTAAAAGCATTCCCTTTGAGAATGACTTTGTTGTCTTTGACAACCTCACCTTTCACCCCACCAAATCACCATTGGACACCATGACACCGCCTCCCCCACCTCCTAACACTCCACTTTTGGGTGCTCCTCTTTCTAACCTCATGGGTGGTCCACACTTCTTTGATTACTTTGTAAGCAATGGGTCTAATTGTCCATGTTGTTTAAATAAGTTTAACCTCATTGACATCCTTGGGATGGAGATGATTGAGACTCGCATAAGGTTGCAAAGTTTCTTGCTAACTTTGTTCTCTAATCCTCCTCCTCCTCCTAGGAGATGAATAATGGTATTTTTCAAAATATCTTTCAGGAAAACAAGCCAAAGAAGATAACTAATTTGCTAGCTCTGATACCAATTGAAAGTCCCTAATCAATGCTAGAAACACTAAACTTAACTAATCAACACAAGTTATTACTTTTCAAACGTAATCTTATTATTGTATAATAAAGAATTACAAGTGTTATGGATAACACCGTTTGATGACGATGTGTTGTGCACACTTTGAACAACTATAAACCCTAACTTATGAATACAGTCACAGCTGTTTGATTCAATAAGTTCTAAGCATTAATGGTGTGAATATTCTCAAAGTGTTAAATAATAATGCTGGGATACACATCCTATTTATAGTGATACGAGGTTGACCTAAGTACTAGTTGATGGTGACTACACAAGGCATTCACTTTTCAGACATCTGTCACAAGATGCTCTTCTATTCTTGGTAGTCTGCCATAATGCTTTAAGGAAACAGATCTCTAAACAGTTTCCTTTTTCTTCATTGTCTTGTACACACAAATGGCATGTCCAAAGTGTGCTGAGTGTTAACAGGGTATTGCCACCCCTGTTAACCCTCAACCCCTCAGAGTCCCTGATACATCTTGGTTGTTATCCATCATAGCTAATGAGTATGTCTTCAAGTAATCTTTGACTTCCTTGACAATGTCTCTGACATGGACTCCTCTGAGGTTGCTCACAGAGACTTGGATCTCTGTGAGTCTTGTGATACTTGCCTGTCTCCTAGGCACAGGCAAGTGACTATCTAACAACTTAATTTGTGTTTAAATCTATGATCAGGGAATCTAACAAACTTAGATTCCCAACAATCTCCCCCTATTTAAACATAAATATAGCTAGATCTATCTAAGTTAAGGTAAGTGAGATAACAACTTCTTACTCATAACAGATCTAAACAAACATACCTCATGATTTTATTCATACTTAAAGAAAATTACAAGTACATTACAAAAGTGAAATAAAATGTGAAGGTAAATTGAGCTGTGAATTTCTTCAATAGTCATCATTTTTATCTTTTCTTCAGCTTCAGCTATGTCTGTTCTAGTATCCAATTATGCCTACAAAGCTTTTGCAAAAACTTTGGAATACTCTGAGTTAATCTTGAGTCCCTTTTTGAGACAAAGCAACTGAATTGTTGATGCTAAGCCAAGCTCATCTTCTCTTTGAAATGCATACTGGCAAGCTCTGTTCATGAAGTCCATACCTCTTTCAGGCTCTGTGTAGGTCTGACCATCAACAGGGCCAACGATTCCATTTGGTAGGATCAAATCCCTGTGCATTCCATCCACTTGAACATCATCTGTGACAAAGGTTTCTTTAACAAGTTGATAAACCCTTCTTCTTTTCTTGCCAGACTTTGGGGGTTCTTGTTCAAACAGCTGTGGTGGGGGATCTATTTTGAGTTTGGTTGTTGTTTCTTTGATCCAGGTGAACTTAGCCTTAAGAGTTTTAAGCAGAAGGAAATTTTCCTGACCAGTTCTTTTGGCAGCTAAGGCTTCAAGTTCAAACCATTCAGATAACCCAAGTTTCTTTAGCCTGAAGTCCTCAAATACATTCATATTACCTTGTTGGTTGTCTTTCCACAAAATCATATGTGGTGTGTTGGTGGACTTGTGAATTGTATATTTGAACTTGGTTATCTTGCCAGGTGCAGACCTGTTGTTAACGCAAGCATCATAATCAGCTTTTACTTTCCTTAGTGCCTCTGCGCGTTTAGCTTCCATTTCCCTTAACCTTTGTCTCTGCTTCTCCCTTTCAAGTGGAGTCATCTTCCTCAGAGTTGCCTCATTTAGTTCTTTGGCTTTCTTGATTTCATTTAATCTCTTGAATTCCTCAGCCTGTTTCTCTATTTCTTCAGGTGTTAAGGGATTCTCATTGGAAGGTGTGAAGGTTGAAAATTGGGAAAGGTCTGTGGTGGATCCTCCTGTCTCTAGCATCACAACTATCTTCTTTAGTTTTGTGTCTGTGTCAACGAAAACTATCTCCTTTCCTTTCTTCGAGACATAAGATTCCATACTCATATTTTTCAACTCCTCAGCTCTTTTGATAAACGCTGACTGAGCTTGAGTTTGTATTGCTTTAGGAAGGGAGCTAACAGTGAACTTTAGCTTCTTGGCAGCTGGTTCACCATTATCCGCAAACTCGCTGATGTTAACCAAAGTCAGGGACTTTGATGAATCAACTCCATCATTATTCTGTTGCTCTCCCTTAGTGTTATCCTCATCATCAGGTATGATAACAGGTGTGATGACTTGGAGGGGGACAGGTGAAGAAATGGTGTTTTCAGCGGATGTTGAGCCCTGTTTGGCAGATTCAAGGTTAAGTACCTTTTCCTTCTCCCCCTCACGTTCAGCCTATCTCTTCAGACGTTTGTATGAACGTGTTTGAAAGTGCCTTGCAATCTATTCAACAGAGACAGCCATAGCACGTTGCCTTGTCCTTGAAGATCTGGCAATCTTCAGCAGAAGGTTGCAGTTTTCATTTGTGTTGCCCTGAACACGATTAATGATGAAGTTTGTATGACGATATTGCCTGCTTCGAACAACTTCAAACTCTCTGTGCATTGTTAACTCATGTTCATGAAAGAGAGCAGGGACCTCTGTGTCAATGACATCCTTGATTCTTGTGGACAAATGACTAAGTCCTTGTGATACACCTTTTCTTGCACCATCCTCGATGGGTTCAGTGACTGTATCCGCGACTGCCTTCTTGATGATCCCTGGAAATGTGACAGTGAAATTATGCATCTCAGACTTGATAACATCCAGCTTTCTTGAGAGGCGTTCAATATCTGATTGATGATGAACAAGCTGAAGATTATGGATGTTCACGCTTTGTTGAGCATAATCATCCCCCCTTGGCAAAAGATCAAAGTTGGTTTGGGCAGGATGATCAAACATAAGGAATTCAGCAGTTGGATCATAAGCAGGTCTTTGGAAGACTGTTGTGGTGGAGGTAGCAGAGGTGGGAGTGACAACAACTTCCTTGGGAGGAGGAGTATTATTATCAACTGGAGTGGACACAGCTATTTCCTTGGGAGGAGAGACAGATTGTTGATCATCTTCTTCTTCTTCATCCTCCTCCTCAAACATCCCCATAGGGATTTCATCCTCAGGCATCGATTCAGGATCAGAGACATCATCAACTAATGACAGCACTTCTTCTTCAAGATCAAGCAGGGGCTCTTTGTCATTTGGTTGATCGTGAATGATTGTATCAGCCTCTTTATCTTGTTGCTCCAGGGATTCTGTGTCTGGCTGTACAATTTCAGCCTGCAAGTTGTTTTTATTAGTAACAGGGAAATAAGTAAGGGGAATGGTCGCCATTTCGTTGTCCCAGAGAGGTTGAGGGTGATTACTCAACCACTCCAAAGGATAAATCCTTGGGATTCTTTTAAGGGTGAAAATTATATGGTTAATGATCGCCATTCGCTGCCCCTAGGAAAGCTGAGTGTGATTATTCAGCCACCCCAAAAGATTAAAACCTTTGGGACTCTTTTGATTGTGAAACATATGTTGTTAAGGATCGCCATTCGCTGCCCCTAGGAAGGCTGACGGTGATTATTCAGCCCCCCCCAAAAGGTCAAGAAACCTTTGGGACTCTTTTAATAATGAAACATATGTGGGTGAAGGTCGCCTGTTACGCTGTCCCTAGGAAAGCTGAGGGTGATGATTCAGCTCCCACTGAAAAGGATAAATCCTTTGGGATTCTTTTGATGGTGAAAAAGATGTGGGTTAAGATCGTCTTATTACGCTGTCCCTAGAAGAGCTGAGGATGATTATTCAGCTCCCCTAAAAGTAAAACTTTTGGGATTCTTTTTCTGAGGGAACCAAGAGGCTGTGTGAGGTACAGCTGGTCAAGGTCGAGACATATATGTATTCAGGTTGTTGTTTGCCTGAATACTGTCTAGAGGGTGCAGGGTCATCGGGGTGCTTTATAAACACAAATGAATCATTCCTTGGTGCATAGACAGGGTGTACAAAAGTCTTAAAGAGTTCTAAGTGCATAGACAATGTAACACCCCATTTTGATAAATGGAATGTCACGCGTAATTATGGCGTGTCATCAAAGCATACAAGGATAAATCTTTGAAACATTACATGACCATAGGGATAACCGGAATCAAACATCGGTTCCCAAACATAAGCCCAAAACATAATAAAGTAAAATAAATGAATGAAAGACTAAGCAAGCATAAGTATATGAAGGCAAAAAGGAAAAGAAGTCTCTAGCAGCGTCCATCCTATGCACGTCCTCCAAATGCTCAAGTCTTTCCTAGGGTACCTGCCGTTTTGGGACATGGAAAGGAAAGTAACGGCTGAGCAAAACGCTCAGTGCACGGATATAGACATAGTATAAGTGACTAAAACGTAATAGAGACTTAATAGCAGCGGAAATGTATAAGTCCTGGAAAACCTGAAACATGTTCATAAAACTGGTTTTATAGTTTGAAAAGCCTTATGTATATCTTATGAAAACTGTTTAACATATTTTACCATTAGCCAATATAGGTCATGAAAATCCACCGTGCATGAATACTTGGAGGGGTGACCTCATCATGCAAATTAGAGGGGCTGCCTCTAAATTAATATACTGGTCTTGGGTAGGAGGGATCATCTCCTTGTGAAGGATGCAAGGCACACACCACATTCGCCATGAAATCCTGACTGAAACATGTAACTAGGATGCACCCATACGCCCCACATGATAAATATAATAATATGGGTGATGAGACTGCTTTTATGCATAGTCTCATCGTCCAAATTGGGCTTAAAATGCATTAAATATCATTAAAAATGCCAAATATATGCTCGTGTTTGTTGTTTGTGTATTTTAGGTACGGATATTGAGGAAATGACAAAAAGATCACAAGAATCAATCAAAAACGAACACGAGAAACGAAGCCGCACAATGAACCGGGCCCAAGTATGGAATTTACAAAAATGCCCTTGAAGTTTGAAGATTGTACAAGTTTGGTCCCTCAACTTTTGAAGAATGACACTTTATACCCCTCAAATATCCAAAATATACATGGGGTCCCTAAAGTTTGATGATCTTGCAAGAAAAGCCCTTGAGAATTGTTTAAAGTTACAATATTAGTCCCTTAAATCTCCCAAGTTAACAAGGGACTAAAACTGCTAAGCCAAAAGGATTAACAATGTCATTGGATGAGGACTTAAAGTGAAAAGCTGTTAAAGGGTTGCCACTAACTGAGGGACTGAAACTGCCACCTTGCCAAACTTATTTAACTAAATCTCCATTAAACATAACCTCCCCATCCTAGTCAGCTCCCACTCACACAACCTCCACCACTCCTACACCCCCACGTCATCTACCCAACTCCCCTCAACCAATCACATCCACCCTTCACCCCACGTCTGCTTTCTACCCAAATAACTTAATCCCTTATTAACCTTCCCACCAAAACAACTTTTAAATCTAATTAACCCAAAAATCAGATTAAACCCACCCAATTATCCCCATAAACCCTAGCTATCCCTAGTTTCAATTAAGCTGAAATCAAGGGGTTTTTGTCCATTATTTTCCAGATCCTTAATTTAGCTTAACTTAATCCAAACCCAACTCCCAAAACGTCACCCTCATCACCTGGTCCCCTCCCACATGGTTCCCCTGCTACACTCCAAGACAAGGTTACAGCAAATCAAGGGTCCTGATGCTTTTCTTGTTGCCAAAGTATTCCTCCAACGACCAAGATCAAACCTTTACAGCTTGCACATCACTTTCCATTCCAGAAATCACATGGGACGATTTGACCAATTTTGAAAAGACTCAATCCAAGGGCAAAGCTGGAAATTCACAAATTAGGGTTTAACAATTGTATTATTTTATTTGTTATTCTAGAAGGATCAGCTAGCTAGTATTTAAAGAAGCCCAGACTTGTTGGTGCTCTTGTTCCAGATTTTGCTAAGTTTTTTTGTAATTCCTTTTTAATATATAAAAGTTGGTATTTTAGTTTTAAAAGTAATTCCTTTTTATGTTATTAAAAGCTGGTGTGAAAGTTAGCAATAATCTGAGTTCCATAACATTTTGGTGAACACTTTGTGTTTTGAGGTTTCAAGAAGTTTCAAAAAGGTTTTTATATATTCAGAAATTTGCAAATGTTCAATGAAGTGGAAGTGGATTTGAACCCTTGTTTTTCTGAATTTGAGTTTAGTTTGGTTTAAAAACGTTTTCATAAGTTGCTAAGTTGATTTCTAGCTTTTTGCAAAGTTTCTGATTTCAAAGATTTTACAAAAAATCTATTGTCTTCATATTTTTTTATTTAACCTTTCACTGCTCATATAAGCCTAAGACTATAAGCTGCTTGACACACAACTTATGAGCTTATCTTATATGAGCTTGTAGTGTTTTCTCTTGGTTGTCTGTTTTTGTGCAGGTTCAAAGCAAGAACAAAGACTCTCATCTCATCATTTTCTGAATTTAAAGATATTATTAGTCCTTGGGTCCTTTGTGGATTCCACCAACAGGACACTCTCTACTTGATCTCATAAGTTCATAAAGCCAAAAAGTCATTGGGAAGGCATCAGCTCAGTTAGTAAGACTTGAACCCCCTAATTGTCATTTTTTTTGCTCTTTATGTGATTTATGTGAGAATGGTATGAATATGCTTCTTTGTTGGTTTAATCAGTTACTCCATGTTTATTTCAGCCTAGTATGCATGTTAGGGGTAATAAAAATCAGTTTGGTTTGAATTTGAGTTGATTTGATTTGGTAATTTTTAGTCTTCAGATTTAAAGGGGTGTTTGGATTAGGGTTTTAAGTTAAGTTCTTGCTAAACTTTTGGTCTTAAAGCCATCTAGACTCACTGGTATTTGTTAATAGGAAGTTATTTTGGTTATTGGTTTCATTATTGAATAGGATTTAGAGATATTGCATGTTTAAAACTTGGTAAACTAGCTCAAATCAGCAAACCCATTTTTCTGATTGTTTTTATGTGAATTTGACAATCAAAGCTTGATAGTTGTTAGATAGTAGGTTAATCTAGGTTTGCATCTAGCTTTAATGCTGATTGGTTAGTTTGTGTGCAAGTTTTGGCTTGATAAAATTCGTTTTTGTACAAGTAAACCAAGTTACTGTTCACCAATAACCATTACCCTTCATCAGTAACTGTTTTTGCCCTATTGTGTGTGATTCTTGGTTGTGAGCTTGTGTTTTTATTACATTTACTGACTCCCTACACTCAACTGAGTGTAGGGGTGCCCCATTGTCCAAAGAAAACCAAGCCACAAAGCTTTCCTAAGCTCAAAGGTCCACATACCTTGTTTTTGCACTAACAGTGGGAACAAAGTTCCCCCTGCTAGCACATTGGTTACCACTGCTGCACTAAAAAACAAAGCAAGTCAACATGTCACTTTCAGAAGTTTGATTTTTTGTCTCTAGTGACTTAAAATAGGAATTAGACTTTGAAACAAGTTTCATAATTTTTCTTATTTTATTTTTGATTTTTCTGTTTAATTAGATTTTTTGTTACTATTCATCTGGTATTATTTAGATTTAATTGCTATTTTTAATCACTTTTTAATTTTCTGTTTTTTTCTTTTAGTGACAGAAAATATTATTTTTCAGTTCTAAAAATTTTCTTAGATTTAGAAAAAGATTTTAAGATTTTTAGTTTAAGAAAGTTTTTACTGTTCACTTTTTAATTATTTTTTATAATTAATTTAGTTTAATTTTATTTATTAACTGTTTTGTCTTTTAGTGAAAATTTTTATATTTTCAAACTTTTTCATTTTTCTACTATTCCTTAGTATAATTTAGGATTTTTAGAATTGTCAAATTATTTTTAGCATTATTTTATTATTTTTTTTATGATTATTTTAGTTTAAAAATAGTTTTTAGTGTTTTAAAAATAGAAAAATAGTTTTTAAAATTTAGGAAAAATAATTTTTAGTCTTTAAATAATATAAGTAACTTATTAGTTCAATAAAATAATATTTTGGACATTTTGTTAATTATATTTGATTTTAGGGCTTTAATTAGCATTTAAAATTGAATATTTAATTAATAAAAGGTTTTAAAATATTTTTGTTGGATTTTTATTCTTATTTATATTATTTTAGACTTAGTTTTAACTTTTAATTAATTTTTAGGTTTAATATATAATTTGGTGCTTTTTACGGTTTTACGTGAACGACCTTTTCGTCTTAGTGTAATCCGTCATCGTAACCGTCATTCTCTTCTTACCCCATTTCTATTTTCTTTTCTCATAACAATAAAATCACAAAGATAATCATTTCATTAAACAACGCACTAGCCTCCTTGAGAACGAACTCACTTTAGGGTCATTTACACACGGTTTTCCTAAATCGTCGTGCTTACCCTATTTTGGTACTCTTTTCCTAAAGGGTATACAAAAACTCAACCATCAATGGCCAAAAGCTGAAGGGACGCCACGAGCAATCACTTCGCCGTGGTGAAGTCATAACATTGGTGCCTCCAATGTTATGGTTATGGTACCTCCATAACTAGGTGAAACTGGTCATGCATGTATATGGCTTTAGGTATTCTAATTAAACATAAGCAAATTCAAAAACATATAATACAAATACTGGGAAAACAGTTGGCTGCATACGGGGAATCCTAATAAGGAAACAGTATCCATACTGAAAGGACGGGAATCCGTACCTTATGTCCAGTGAACGAAGAAGACGAACTGGGAGGAATCCTACTTCCGTATCACTAATGCTACATAAATACATACATGAATGAGTATCTGCTTACTAATACGTAACTGATTTTATGTCATGTCTTAGCTTATTTTATATGTTTTTATCACGTTTTACTATTTTTAAGCCTTAAACTGTGTTTATCTTATATTTGTTTACTCTGATTAAGTATTTCTAGTATTTCATGTATTATTATACTTACTATGTAATAATAAGTAACTTTTCAAAAATAGCAGGTTTCCTAAAATAGAAAGTTTCCAAAAATAGAAAGTTTCCAAAAATAGAAAGTTACCAAAAATAGAAAGTTTCCAAAAATAGAAAGTTTCCAAAAACATAAAGTTTACAAAAATAGAAAGTTTTCAAAAATAGAATTACTGCTTAAAATAGATAAGTTTCTAAAAATAGAAAGTTTCCATAAATAGATTAGCTGCCTTATTTAAATAAGTTTCCATAAATAGATTAGCTGCCTTATTTAAATAAGTTTCCATAAATAGATATAAGCTGGTTAAATAAGCTAAGTATATAAGCCTAAGTGTTTTCATGATTATTTTCTAAGTCATATGATATAATGTATAGTTTATTAATTATTTCATGTAATTAAAATAAACTATAGGTTAAAATATTTAATTAAGGTATATCATGTTTTTAATTAAATAAAGTTAAATACTTAACATGTATTATTATTTATTAATAATATAACCTAAGTCATGTTAATTAATTAATTATAACCATGGTTTTTCAATAATTAATTAATTATAAGTCTAAAAATATAAAATACTTAGGTTAATAATTTCATGATTTTAATAATTAAAATAACCTAAGTCATGTTATTAAATTAATCATGTCATACTTATTAATTTAATTTTAACATATGATTATATATATAAAAAATAATCTTAACATAAACCGTGAACCGGATCTTGACTAAGAACCATGAACCGGACATGAAATCGACACCATACCCCGAACCACTTCGGGGTTCCCCTTGTCTTGCTGCTACCGTGGGACCCACACCAACCAACCGGGACCATATGGTCTCGGTGGTGCTCGAGTAGCCAAACCGAGACCCCCTTGGGGTTCGGTTTAGGCGCCGGCCAAAACAAAACACCCCTAAACCATCCTTTTTGATTTCTCCAAAAGCCATTTTCATGTTGGATCTATGTTTTAATTAGGTTTTAAAAAAACACATCATGTTCTTAATTATTTAATAGATCAAATCAAAAAGAAAAGGGTTAAAAGAATTTACCGAATGCGTGGATCTAAACAAGGATGAACAAACACGAACACTTGCACAAAAACCAAGATCAAAGATCAAACAAACACCCCCTTGGTGTGTTTATGGGTGGCGGCGAAAAAGAAGAAGAAGAGGAGAAGGAGAAACTTTTTAGGGTTTTTGGTGTTTTCCTGTAAAGTGAAAAATGACCAAAATCTTTTCTAATTCCTTGATTTAGTAAAAATTGATGGGCTAAGCCCATCTTCCCTCCCTAATTTCGTGGTATAGGGCCCACTTGGGGTAACCCATACATTTCCTGAGTCTAAATATTATAGTGTGTTTTCATGTGTTCTCGTGTTCGTAATTTACGTGTTTTAATTAGTTATCGATCGTGACTTAATATATTTATTCGTGTTCGTAATAAATATATATACGTAATTAATATTAGCTCGTGATTTAATTACGTTCATGATTTCATGATCGCGTGTTCGTGATTAATTATTGTTTAAATAATTATTGCGTGTTCGTGCGTAATAAATACTTATCGTGTTCTAACACGTACGTAATACGTAAAATCCTAACACTTAAACGTAATCGTACTATAAAAGGAAAGTTTAAATCTAGTACGTACGATCCTAAGGGTACTATTCATGGTAAAAGCATGCGGGTTTTACAACTCTTCCCCCCTAAAAGAATAATTCGTCCCCGAATTATAGATAACGTAAACTGAAAGAGAAACATACCGGAATCAAACTGAGAGGGTATGTAAGATAAATAAACGTGCGGGTTTCCTGGCAGAAAGAACGCGGAACGTGACATATCTTGAAAGGACATGGAACGTGGCGTGACTGAAAGGACATATCTAGTTGATAAGAGAAAAACGGATAAAAGTCCGGATGAACTTGTCCGTTTCCAAGTGGCCTCCCTCTTGGAACGGTTCCTTCATAAGATCTTGACACTAATGATAAATCTTGGTCCTACTGACCTTGACTTGGAATACGAAGAAATTCTTGGTTATCAACGGAAGGTAGATCCCCTAAATTCGATCGAGGAAAGAAAGAAAAAAATAAGAGTTAACGTGCAAGGGTAACTAAAACGTTACGATGCAAGACCATCTGACTTAACTGATAATTAGAAACGATGCGCGAGACATAAAGAAACGTAGTACGTGAAAAATTTTGAACGTGATACGTGAAATTTTTTGAACGTGCTACGTGGAGATATGGCGAGTGTAGTATGAGTAAACATATCGTGATCCATGATACGTGTAACATATCTTGATCATGATATGAGGAACGTGGAATGAACATGACATGTGAAACATATTGTGAACATAGAATATAATGGTGGTAACGCCAAACGTTACAAGGTGAGACATAGAATATGACGAGAAACGTCAATCTGAGGAGAGGGAGTTATACTAAACTTGGGTCTGGTCTCTCAAGTTCTTGCAAAACTTCCCAGAATGAGAAAAATGAACATAAAATCGTAAGCCGAGATTCCCTCATGAACGTGAATAGTGTCATGAACGCGAGCGCGAAGGCAAGTCGTGAAATTAGAACAAGGACGTGAAGTAAATAAGGAGCATAATTATGAATATTTGTCTGACTCGATAACTAAGGAATTGCCAAGTGATCGGATGAGCCTTGGCTGGAACATGTCCGATCAATCTGTTGGTTTTGAAATCCTTGCGGATGTAAGGATTTTGCAGACTTGATCAAACTGTTTGTAATAAACCAGATAGCATCATGCTTCTTCTGAGTTTGCGTTAAACTGGTAACCAAAATCAATGGAGATCTTGTCCCATTTCAATTCACAATTTCAGATGATGTGTTGGTGTCCTATCTTAACCTGTTGGTATGTCAGGTACTTAGATATGAACGTAACTGTATCTTGCTTCGTAGAACTTGATACATAGGAGTTTGCGAAACTCTGAGTCTCTGAATCTAGACTTCTCCTAGCGTAGGATTTTCTAGAACACCTAATGTAGTGTAGGGTTCTCTCCTTTACGCATAAGCTGAGTCATGGTAAGATTAACCGTAGAAACCCATGTGATTCAGCGTGTCAGTGTAATCAAACAAAATTGATATTGGAAAATTTTAGGGTAAAATTTCTCTTGTTATAGAATTTGCAACATAGTGCAGATATGGTCTTCCTGTTCTTCTCTAGGCTTAGAGGAAATCATGTTATCCTCAATTAAAACACTGCTGAATTTGCTATGAGTTCATGGAAACTCATTCTTATAATGTTGTTGGAGCATTGATGAGACTAATTCAAAATCATAAATCTAGCATGATCGAGTCGTGCACGAATAGCAGTCATGGACATGTCCTGCTTTTTCACTCGTCACTGTTGGCAGCATGATCATGAGTTCGATCTTGGAAAAGTGATTAACACTATAAGGTCGATTGGACATGATGTCAATACGTGGAGGAGAATAACGGTCATGAATGGTGATTTGTTTAAATCGACGGTAGTCGACACATATTCTCATGGTACCGTCCTTCTCCTTGAAGGTTCTTATGGAATAATCAATTGGCTATGCGTAAAAGGACATAAATAGTCGTGTCTTACTGACAGCTAGGAAATTTTAGCAACCATGGCTAACAACGCACATGCTTGTAAGCATAAATAATTCGTACAGATTTTCCTGATGGAAAATCAAGCTGAATGTATTCAGGAGCCTGAACATTACTGTACATAATTATGAATTGTAGCATGGTGTGCTGTTCATAGTCCATAATTAGAATAAAATTCATCTCGTGTCTGTCCGAGGAAATGCGTTAACAGCTTGGATCTCATCATTAAGCTGAAGGAAAACCTTCGTATACGTGGGAATATGAAAGGCGTCCTTCATGGTCATGAATATATGAAGTATGGTGAAAGAAATGAAAGTGACATTGGCAACGTGACAGTTCTCACTGATGCGCCGGTAATGGTATTGAAATTCTTGTGGCCTGATTAATACATGGCACAACAAAATGGATATACCCTTGGAGGGTACCCTGAATTTCTTAGAAATGCTCCATAGTTGGACGTGAGTCATGTGTCTTGACTCGTGTCTAGGAACTATAAGCCTGACATAGTCTTGACTAGTGTCTTGACATGTGTCTTCAGAAAGTATACGTGAGACATGTGTCTTGACTGATGTCTTGACATGTGTCTCGAGACGTAAAACAATAGAACTACAATATTAGGTTATTATGCCAGTCTTGGCGGATCGGTTGGACTACTGATCCTTTGTATGTCTGATCACGTCCGCGGTCGGAGCCTCGGTTGCGATTTCTAGGATAGTTTCTGTCATAGTAGTGGTTACTATCGTCCTGTCTGTCAGTTCCATGACGGTCATTCTCATGACCGTGATTCATGTAACTATTCAGCTGAGTGGCCGACCGGTATCGGTTTGCACTCATATGGCTGAAATGACAACTGAATGACGTGTGACATGTAACTAAGAATTTGGGACAATGATTGATAAAAATCGTCTGATGGTGAAGTATCTTCTCGTCCAATAGCTTTGCTCTGGCGCCTTTGTCTTCGTCTTGTAGGATCTCCAGGTTGTGAACAGCATCAGCATCTCGTAGCGTCTCCCACATCAGCAGCGTCAATCCCTAGTAACATCTCCAAGCTGTGAGCGGCATCAGCAATCTTGTAGAATATCAGCAAGTGGAGATATGCCTGAGATGATTCAGAATCGGCTAGCGAATACTCGTGAAGTATTGCAAGTGAAATACACATGGATTTAGGTACGTGTAATACACATGGAATACGGTACATGGAGTACACATGGAATGCACATGAAATGATCGGTATGGGGTCCATCATTTGTCATGATTTAAGGAAAGTATATCGGTTAAACAGCTAAGAAAATCATTATGATAACCTGGCAATATTAGCATAGACATCATTCTGGTTGTATCGAGAAACGTTAAAGTGTGGTTACACAAAATTCAACGATGATTCGCCTGACAGCATGATCAATGAAGACCAACCATGACTATCATGAAAGCAAGATTCAATGAAATCCAACTATGTCTTACATGAAGGCATAATAACAAATGAGGCGTAAGACGTAATCCACATGAAGACAGAATTATCATGAAGAAACACGAAACAATTTAACATGGAGGAGTGTATAACATAATCAGCATGAAACTGAGTTTAACCATGACAGTATGAAAACATACTTGACATAAAAACATAGTAACTTATGAGGGGACATAAAAAAAATTTTATGCCAATAAATCATGAGAAAAATTTTATGCATGAAAAACAATGCATGAATGTGTAATGTAGTTTATAAAAACCTTTATATGTGCGAGGGGACGCCTATGGGTCGGTCCCAAAACAAAAGACATGGCGAGGGGACGCCTATGGGTCGGTCCCAAAGTTAAAAGTTTCGATAAAAGCACATGCGACTAAATAGGGCCAGTCATGTACCAACCATTACTTAGTCATAATCCCTGCAACAATGATACATGAAACATAAATAAATGAAACTTATCTGTCAAAACTTATCAGAATTTTTTTTTATGTGACTAATTATGAACTACTGTGTTGGAAATACGTTTTTCCAAGGAAAGTCTCGGTCACATCATTATTAGCATAGATCACGAGCTATAGACTATTTAGGACATTGTAACTTGGAGTGACCTCCCTTTGGGGGAGATTGTTGGAAATACGTTTTTACATATTTAGAAAGGATCGGTCACTCCAATGATATTGGGCTCGTGATCCAATATAGTCCATATAGCCCACATGTAGGGTGGGCTATATAAACCCCCTCCTAGCATGTTAGGAGGGGTTGGTTACTTTGTATTACACACACATTTCACATAATCAACATTACTCTCTTTCTCTCCTTTCTCTCTCTTCTTTCTCTCTCTAAGTTCTACCATTTTCCATCAAGCTTAATAGATAATCCATACAATGCCTAATCCTTAGAAATCACGATCCTACAATTGGTATCAGAGCATGGTTGATTCTTCGGATTGGCGCATTTTTAATCTATTGTCTTGGTAAAGTTTTTTGTCTTGGTAAAGTTTTTTGTCTTGGTAAAGTTTATCTTATTCTTTTTGGGTCACGGATCACATTTTTATTCAGTTTTCCATTCTTCAAATATATCAGTTTTTATTGTCACAAAAGGATCAGTATAATTTTTTTTTATTTTTTTCTTTTCTTTCTTTCAACTTTTGTCTTCATCAATGATCAACTTTTGTCTTGTCTAGCATATCATTTTTTTCTCGTATTCATCAATTTTCCAGGTTTATTCTTTGCGTTTTTCACACCCATCGGAAAGTATAAGTTCTGCACATTACGATCGCAATTACCATTGGTTCTACTTTGCGATCACTTTTTTTTAGATACCCTTATTCCGACGTGTATTCCGATCGTACTTTGCGATCGTGATTGCGACGGGTTTACGGTAAAGTGAGTCGAAACTCTGCCGAAATTTTCATAGAGCCATTCCGATGGAAGTGTTTTGATATTGCGATGAAGATGATATTGCGATGGGTTGTATGTCAGGTATTGAGATGGAATGTGTAGTGGATTTTGCGATGAGAAGTATTTCGGATATTGCGATGGACGTTTTATTAATATTGCGATGACTGTTTCTTTTTAAATATTGCGACACAAACACTTAGACTCAGACAAAACTTGGACCTAAAACATTCTTGACCAAAATCAGACAACACCCTCGTCTCACATTTTTGACCCACGAAAACCAAGACTCCAATTTAACCCTCGATTCACACCCATTCTCTCGAACCCAAACAAACACTAGACTCCCAACTGACTTCTCTCTCGAACCAACAAAACCCCAAACCTCGTACCCACAACGACTCTCCTAAACACGCAACCTTAAACTCGCACCACCAAAACTCAACAAACCCTCGAACCCCTCACTCTTGAATCACACTCTCAGACCCTCGACTCACAGCAACGACTCAAACACCCCCTCAACCTCAACAGACCATCTTGACTCAAAACCAACTTCGACGCCCACAAAACTCGAACCCCTCACTTTCGACCAGCATCCCTCGGTCAAACCAACACCCTCGACCAAACAAACTCAACAAACTCTCGTCTAAACAACCACAACCACTCGACTCACTGTCTAATCAACCAACAACTCCCTCGACCTCACAACTCTTTTACACACCAAGCTCACTGATTTTTAAACAAAAGGACTCAATCATTTTGCTCAATCCAACCCAGACTCATATACAACCTCGACACACCCATACACACGACACCCACCACAAGACTCCATTTTTTTTAAATTGACTCAGACCTATCGACTGAATCACGTGACTCATACAAAACCATCCTCAGTCTCATACAAAACCATCCTCGATCACGTGACTCAAAACCAAAAATAATACAAACAAAAAGTAAACCTACCTGAGACCATACTTAATTGATCTTGAAGAATCAAATTTCTGTAAACATACAGTACAATCATGATGGAATGATTAATGATTTAAGACAGATTAAAAACCATTTGTGGGTAAAAGATTAAAAAAGGGGTTGTTTGTTAGTTGGATTTTGTTGTTGTGATGATAAGCAGAGATTGGACGGAGTTTTCTATGTGTGAAGTGGCTGCGTGAGTTTAGGGTTGCTTAGATTTAGGGTTGACTTATATATTATTTAGGGCGGAGGATACTAGGAGATATATTAGGAGTATTGACTGCCACGTATTGTGAATTTTGGGCCACGAATTCTACACGTTTTTCTCCTAAAAACGATATATATCAGATTTGTTTATTTTATTTTTATTTTTTATTTTATTTTTATTTTTTGTTTTTTTGATTTTTTAAGTTTAGTTAATTTTTTTTCAAGTATTATAGTTAGTTTTTTAATTAAGTTAATTTAGTATTTTTGTCAATTAACATTTGTCACTTTTGAATTTTAGTTTAGTATATTTTGTTTATTAATTTTTGGTACATCGTATTGAGGCGGGTATTCCGAAAGAACTAAAGTGGTAAAATATTTGTCGACCCGATCATTATATTTACCGTAGCTTGGACTTATTTGTTGACGGGCTTTCTTTGAATTGGTCTCCGGTTTATTTTATCAACGTCTGAGCCGACAACAATTTTTTAGCCGAGAAAAGTGTGATCTCATCTATCGTGGATTTTTAAAAAGTTATTTACGGATCTTTCGAAGTTTCTTCACGAATTGTAAGATTCCGAATACAACTACGATCACGATCATTTTTCATCATAATTCAATGGAGTATTTGAATTCGAAATTTCAAGAGGGAGACTTGCATCACATGCAAGATACAGCTAGAGAAAGGGGTATAATTTCATGTCGACTGCTTCAGTCACATCTTCTGACCATTGCATGGGTTCAAGGAGGAAGCGAATTTGTGACACTCTTTGGTCAAAATCATCATACATTCATCGATTCACTATTCCTCAACGTGAACCACCTAGCTGAGCAACTTCACAAAGAAGACTTTAATCACTCTGCATCAGAAACTGCATATCAGGCTCTTGTGACACAACTCACGCCTTTCCTCCAATTCAATATCATCAAGTCTAACAATTCAGGGATATGCCGGTCATTTTTTCAATACACACAGAACGAGGTTAAAGATTTCCGTGATAAACTGTTGAAATTATGACATCGGTTGCATCTTCGATTTATGAAAGATCCCGACTTCAGCAAGCGTATGATAATGGAGTGCAAGAATCTATGATGCAGATACAAGAGGAGAATGGTCATACAGTTGACAACTTGGAGCCTAATGATGGCAAGAGCACGGAATCAGGAGGACAACATGATACCAGTGGCACGTCAGGCAATGTTCACGAGATCTATTTTGATGACACCTTACCCGTTAATGACAAAGAGCCTGCGAACATGGTACAATGCAATGCTGATGAAATACCGCATATTGAGCATTCTGAACCTAACTATGACAAACATGGGATGGAAAAGAGTGATAGAAATACCACTTCTGATTCATCCGATGTGAGTCATAATGGGGGAGAAAGTGTTCAAAATGCTAAACATCATGATAATTGTCTTATAACTGCTTCTTTGACTGCTTCTGATTCCAAGATTAGAGAGCTCGAAACGATTGTAGCTCAACAATCAAAAAATCTTGAGGAAGACAAATTAGAATTTTCCAAGAAAACGGACAAATTTGAAACATATTTTGAAAAACTTGAAAAGTCAAACGTTGTCCTCGAAAGAAAATTGGATCAAAAAGTTTTAGATTCTAAAGCTGAAAAGGATAATCTTTTGAAAAAAATTCAACTGCTCGAATCTAAGTTGGCATCCCAAGATAGATTGCTCAAAGAGAATGAGACTTTAAAAGCTCAAGTCCAGGAAAAGGTCTTTGCAATAGCGGCTCTGAAAAACGAATTGAGGAAAACCAAAGGAACTAGTGTGGACCCTAAGCTTGAAAAACCATCAATCTTGAGGAAACCACCTCAAATACAGTCTGTTAGACAACCGACTGCATTTAGATCCGAGTGACCACAATCCTCGAGACCGCGATTTACCTCCCAAGTTGATATGGCTCATATTTCTAGACCAGTCATTCCACCAACTAGGGCCAATGTGACTAAAACAGCTTCTGCAAGACCTAATCACATGATTGCCTCTAGTCTCCCTAGACATACTCCAAAGAACACGTCTCAAACTAGTTCAAATGACATTCGCCATACATTTGGTCTAAGGGAAGCTAAGCTAAAGACACAAGTAAGAGATAGGAATTTCAAACCTAGTCAGATGCCTTCTAGTTTACCCAACACTGCTAACCGTAGCATGTCACTTCCTAGGAGCATCAATCAATCATCTAGGAATTCTAGATCTTACTCGGACATTAAATATGCTACTTGTAAAACATGTAGGAAATGTGTCTTTAAAGCCAATCATGATTCTTGTATCAAGAAATTACTTAATGAGGTGAACTCCCGTGATGAACTTAAATCCCAGTGGGTTGCTAAAATTAAACCCATTGGTAAAATGTGGCGCCCCACTGGTAGAATTTTCACTCTTGTAGGAAACGAGTGCCCTTTAACTAGGATAGTCTCCGATTCTACTAAGACTACTAGGGAGGAAATTGAAGAGGATGACACATCACTTAAGCCTGAACTTAAGGTTTTCTATAAAAGGAAACGTTTGCCAACTAAGACAAGTGAATCATCTCCTCAGGTCACCTCAGGCACAAGTAAGGCCGACTGTGAACCCCCACATGGTTCTAAAATAGATATCGTTAATCCACATACAAGTATCCAACTTTCTAATGAGAATGTAGGTACCAAAGTTAACATTCAACAAGCACACAACGTTCCAATCGTTGTATACCATTCAATTAAGGACACTCTCAGAGTTTGGTTGCTGAAGAAGCTGATATCTAAGAAACAAGTGTCTCAGGGGATTTGCAGTTAAGCTCGTGAACAAGGACTTATAGTCACATCACAGACTATAACTCGTTCATCAAAGAAAGGAAAGTTTATCACCGATGATAAGCTTATCCTTACAACGAGAAATTAATTTTTCTCGGGCATGAGCTTATAAAAACAAAATCCAAGTTTTTAAGCTCATGCACAATGGCTCACAGTCAATTACAGCCTGTGACCCGATATTCAGAGAAAGGGAAGTTTATCTACGCAACGATAACTTACCCTCAAAACGAGAAATTAAATTTTCTCGGACACGAGCTTATCTTAAAACCATTCAAAGGTTTTAAGCTCGTGTATATGGCTCCTCGTTAAATGACAGACGATGACCCGGACTTCAGAGACAGGGAAGTTTATCTACGCAACGATAACTTACCCTCAAAACGAGAAATTATGTTTTCTCGGACACGAGCTTATCCTAAAACCATTCAAAGGTTTTAAGCTCGTGTATAAGGCTCATCATTAAATATCAGATGATGACCCGATCTTCAAGTAAAGGAAAGTTTATCGCCGATGATAAACTTATCCTCATTAACGAGAAATTAAATTTTCTCGGACGCGAGCTTACATTAAAACTATTCAAAAGTTTTAAACTCGTGTAAATGGCGTATAATTATATTTCAGATTATGCCCCAGACTTCTATTTTAGGAAAGATTATCTTTAAAGATAGCTTATCCTTGTAACGAGAAATTAATTTTTCTCGGTCATGAGCTTGTATTAAAACATTCCAAGTTTTAAGCTCATAAAGTAAAGTGTATCTTTTAAATAAGAGAACTTTTTCTTCTTAACGAGAAATTCATCTTTCTCGGTCATGAGCTTTACGTTAAAACATTCAAAGTTTTTCAAGCTCATGAAAACGACTTCTAAGTAAATGTCAACTTAGAACTCGTTCTTCAATTAAAAAGGAAAGTTTATCGCCGATGATAAACTTATCCTTACAACGAGAAATTATTTTTTCTCGGGCATGAGCTAATATTAAAAACATTCGAAGTTTTTAAGCTCATGCACAATGACTTACAGTTAAATATCAGACTGTAACTCGATCTTCAATTTTAGGAGAGCTTATCTTTAAAGATAGTTTATCCTCGTAACGAGAAATTCATTTTTCTCGGTCATGAGCTTGTCTTAAAACATTCCAAGTTTTAAGCTCATAAAGTAAAGTGTATCTTTTAAATAAGAGAACTTTTCTTCTTAACGAGAAATTCATCTTTCTCGGTCATGAGCTTTATGTTAAAACATTCAAAGTTTTTCAAGTTCATGAAAACGACTTCTAAGTAAATGTCAACTTAGGACTCGTTCTTCAGTTAAAAGGAAAGTTTATCGTCGATGATAAACTTATCCTTAACAACGGGAAGTTTACAACTTCTCGGACTTGAGCTCGTTTTGCAAGATATTCAACATCTTAAGCTCAAGTAATTGGTTTTCAAAACATTAAACACAATTTTTCGAGAATTTCTCAAAAAGGTTTTTCTAAATCTTTCAAAATTGTGTGTTAAAAAATGTTTTAATAAAAAGAGCATGTCTTCTGGAATCGATAATATTTACGATACTAGAAATGCCATTCAATAATGACACGGGGTTGTAAATAAAGTTTGAGCAGAAGTTCAAAAAACATGCTCAAAATGGTTTGCTATTATTTCAGATAGTAACCCGATTTTCTTATTCAAGTCAAGCATTTCACCGGAAAGCTTTGACTCAACAACGGGAATTAATTTTCTCGGGCATGGTTTACTTTATAACCATGTAAGGGATTGTGTTTACATAATAACACAATCTAACACAAATTTATGTACGTGTCAGTGCATTTATTTGTTAAAACAAGAGAAGTCTTGTTTTTATGAAGTTATCATCTCCACCAACCGTAGCAATTTACAATTGATATCTACATACTCGACGATGCGACTACTCAAACGGCGACAACAGCTCTTTCAATAGAACACGGGTCAACAATTGAGGGGGAGCAATTGTCTAGCATTCAGAATCTTTGACGCCGAAAGTGCCAAGTTCACATGTTGGTGTCAAGACAACGATATCAATCGTACACATGGAGTCAAGAGATAACTTCAGACGTGATGAGGCAACCAACATTCGTGAACAAGAACCGTGTGCTTCTTTCATATAATGTTCTCCATCATTCAGGTCCAACCTCATAAATCGCTAATCTTGTGAATACATTATCATATATGATCTTTGCACGTGATAAATACCTTACACTTGTGTTTAAAAGGTATTTAATTTACATTTTAAGTACACTCTCATTAATTTGAGGGGGAGCTTATGTAATTCATGTAGATAATTGGATTTGCATTTTTCTTCCCAAATTTTCTTAAAATGCTATTAAATCAATTGATATTAAAAACATCGATTGGGTTAATATTTTCAATATGGGGGAGAAAATGTGATTTAATATGGGAAATGATTAATCATAAATGGTTTGACTTAACGTGATAGCTCATCCCAATATGTGCGAAATGTTTTCGGATATCGTGGCATATGTTAAGGGGGAGCAAAATGGATTTTCACTTCAAAATGGATTTCATGGTGACATACACTTACCCAAAACATCTCTATTCACGACGGTGAAGATTGTGGTGACATAAGGATGGTAGGATAGGTTAAAGTCCAATGATTCCTCTAGAACCGGAGGAATCTTCCCAAGGACATTCCATAGCTAGAAATAGTAGTCCTTAGGAAAGATGGAGAAAGATTGTGAACGTAGCTGAATGCCGACCAAGTACTTAGGTTAGCACTGGAACAATCACAACAAGGTGCTAGTGATGACGTATTGGTAAGCATTGAAGGGGTTGAAGAATGAAAAAGAATTGTAAAGATAAAGAGTGAAAAGAAAGAAGCCCTCCTTACAACCTTAGGCAGAAACCGGGTCAATACATATGCTATTAAGATCATTGTTTAATGATTCTTGATATTGAAGACAGACATCATGGACCCAGTGATGCAAGGCACAACCCATCCCAGCTAACTCAGATATTTCTTAAAAGATATTTGTTTTAATCACACGGAGACAACACATTATCTATTGATTTATTCACTCCGAATGAATTGGTATTGAAATGGTGGCACTCCTCTCCAGCCTCCGATCACTAAAAGTCCAAAATGCACGATTGAGTCTAGAGCCATTTGAGATCATCAAATATCTCATTAGGACATACTTTCATATTTCCTTGCTTCTTCACACACTATGAAAAGTAAGAAAGATCTTAAGAGTCCTACGCATCATCTTTATGATCTTGCCTGAACATCCGAGTAATACGAAAGTATTTACAATGAAGATGGAAATCCTTCTTGAGCGAACATCAAAAAACTCATGGTAGGTGACTTGTGCGATTCTTTATGAATCAAACTTGTGATAACTGGAAAGCAACAGTGGTTTAATTCTTAAATGAATTTAAACACGTTCCAGGCCTCTACGCAATATCTTAGTGATCTTGCTAGAACACTCAGAGTGATACCTTAGTGTTCACAGTGATGAGTGGAAATCCTTCTAGTGTTAACCTCAAACAGCACTTGGTAGGTAACTTGCAAGATTCTATACGAATCAAGCTCGTGACAACTGGAAAGCAACGATGGTGCGGTTCTTAATTGAATTTCACTTGTTCCAGGAACATGAATTAACGGCTTCAAATCATGCGGATAATATTATCCAAATGATTCACTCTTTATGTTCGCAGTCAGCTTTGGACGGTCGAATAAAGAGAACGGGGTTACACGCGAAATCTTGTCAAGGAGATTCTTAATTGAAACTACCTGTCACAAGTACGATATTTTTATATCGTCCAACGGTCTTCACCGACCGAAGGTAAAATGCTACCGAATTAGAATGAAATGTTCAAGGCCATTTCATCCGTGTATATGTTTTGTTGCTAACTGTCTTATGCAGCGTAACAAGAAGGTGGCATTGTGGTGTTTAATCTAGAAGAAGTTGTCAACACATGCTTATACTGTATGCACTTAATACTTCAACAAATTCAAGAAAGTCTAAAAGTCAAGTCTTCCGTTGTATCAAACTCTGAAGCTTTCAAGAATTTATAAAAGTATAAGTATGTGGAACATGAAGTCACGAGGAGGCAAACATCACAAGTGATGAATGCACAAGGTCAAGGCAAGGAAACATGCTCAAGACTAAAGTCGAAGATCACATCAATCATATTCACAAGAACAAGATCGAAGACTCAAGCATAGTATGCTAGGTTTAAGATTTTGTAAAATGGTGTGACCTCCCTTTGGGGGAGATTGTTGGAAATACGTTTTTCCAAGGAAAGTCTCGGTCACATCATTATTAGCACAGATCAGGAGCTATAGACTATTTAGGACATTGTAACTTGTAATGGCCTCCCTTTGGGGGAGATTGTTGGAAATACGTTTTTACGTATTTAGAAAGGATCGGTCACTCCAATGATATTGGGCTCGTGATCCAATATAGTCCATATAGCCCACATGTAGGGTGGGCTATATAAACCCCCTCCTAGCATGTTAGGAGGGGTTGGTTACTTTGTATTACACACACATTTCACATAATCAACATTCCTCTCTTTCTCTCCTTTCTCTCTCTTCTTTCTCTCTCTAAGTTCTACCATTTTCCATCAAGCTTAATAGATAATCCATACAATGCCTGATACTCTGCTTTTGCATTGGGGTTTAGATTAAGTCTCGGAATCTTCTTGAATTGATCACAGCTCAAAGTGGAATAGTTGTTCTTGGTGACAAATAGGGGGATTGGTTTTATATTCTACTAAAAAGGTTAAAAGAGCAAGTCTTGAAAAGAAACTTAAGACAATTGACAAATGAAAGTAAAGTTAAGAGAAATAAAGATGAGTTTTAAAATTAAACAATAAATGAAAAGTAATTAAAAAGGTAACTTAAAAACTTAGAAAATTAAAACAAGAAAGGCTGAAAAAGATGTTCATTCGGAATAAATAAAACTGGAAACCTTGATTCGGAATAAGTCAGTTGATCCGGAATAATGGAGTTGATCCGGAATAATAGGGTTGATGCGGAATAAAAGAGTTGATGCGGAATATTAAAGTTGATCCGAAATGTAATGGTTGATGCGGAATGTTATTCCGAATGAACAAGAAGGAAACTTGATCCGGAATAGTGGATATTCCGAATAAACAAGGTTGATCCGGAATATTAGATATTCCGGATGGATGAACTTGATTCGAAATAAAAGATTTGATCTGGAATAATTGATTATTCCGGATGAAAGGTTTGACTCGGAATGATGGTTATTCCGGATGGAAGACACTGATCCGGAATATAAAATATTCCGGATGAACAAACTTGATGCGGAATAAAAAATAAACAATGCTTGATCCGGAATATCCGGTTGATCCTGAATATCCGGTTGATCCGGAATCTGGGGAATGAATAACAACGAAGAACAGGGGAATACTGGGCAATACGATTTTGATCAAAACAAGCCAAATTTAACCAAAAGATTTAAACCAAACTAAACACTAATCATCTACTAACCATAAACATCAAATACCAACAATAAAAACATAAAACCCAATAACTTTTGAAGATCAAATCAACCAAATAAGAACTTGAAACTTTAAAATCAAAAAGATGAAGATGAACAAGATTAATGGAAAGATTCTATTGATTGATTAAGGTAGAGTAAACAAAAGAAAAGATTAAAAACTTACAAGATTAAGGATTCAACAAAAATGAAAAATCACCAACACCTTAATGGTGTTGGCTTCCTACGAAAGAAAAGAAAGAACTGGAAATGAAAACTTGCTCAAAAAGTGTGAAGGTGAGTCCTATTTATAGGCCTAATGGTTGGTTTGTAGTGGGCTTTTCTCCCTTTCTTCTTGTCTTCTCGTCTTTTCAGAAAAGTTGACGTTTTCGATTCTGATTCGGGATTTGTCGACGATTAAATTCAACTCGTCTTTTAATTTCTTCGTTTAATAGACTTGAGTTCCTTCGACATATGTAAATCTTCCGTCTTTGGTCCTTTTCTTCGATAAATCTTCAAATAGGCCCATTGACTTCAAATCTTTTGCATCTCTTAGACAATAGACTTCGTCTTGAGTCTTTTTCTTCGATAAAACCAGTGCAATCCCATGTTTTCTCCAATATCTATCCGGTTGGCTCTGAAAACACAATAAACACAAAAACCACGCATAATTCCAAACAAATGATATTAAATACGCGTTTTGGTCTTGTTTTAGCAAGAAATAAGTGGTAAAAGGATGGGTGTTTTCATACCTATCAAATCCCCTACACTTAACCATTGTAATGCCCTCATGCAATGCTTAGTGATAAAGCAATTTTACACTTTTCTCATAATCAATCAACCTTGGCCTTATTAAAATACTACTAAACAAAGATTAAAGTACTAAGAGAAATTAAACTTTAAAGTAAACAAAAGGATAGAAAACCATTTTCACTTGAAAATAGCTATATGGAAATAACTTGCAAAGAGATCTAAGACTTACATTAGGGTTTTGGTGCTGCGAAGATTTATCACCCTCAAGTTTCACGTTCCCCAAACTAAGCTTAAAAACGAGATCATTGTTATTATAAGTTAGCAAAACAAACACTTACACGCATGGCTTAATTATATGCTTAAACTCCCTTATTCCTAGGTGTATCTCTTATATTTTATTTTTGTCTTAGAATGATCATGAAGATGCATTTTTGGACTTATCGCGATAGTTTATTTAGGCTGAAAGCAAAGTAGGACGATTTTAATGGAAACGTCCACTTAAAACTTCGATAGAAGTCCCCCCTACACTTAAGATAAACATTGTCCTCAATGTTTAACCATGTGGGAAAAGTCTCCCCTACACTTATGACATTGTGCACGTTGGTTAAATCAAGTTAAGGAAGAGACGACTAAAGTGATCAATTTCAAATGTGAGTATGAAGAAAATTGAATCACGATAGCTGAGAGATAGAACCGGATTTCGGATAACACGGGAGCACGGTTCTTCAAAGATTCCAAGAGTGCACTTATCCCTGTAATCACATCACCACACAAACACAAACAACCTATAGAGGTCCCCCTACACTTAGGAGGTTAAAACGGAAAAGGATAGATACTCGGGCTGCCTCCCGAGAAGCGCTTGTTTTTGATAACCGAGTCACGAGCCTGACTCGACCCAAAATTAGTTCATGGGAAACGTGGTGAGGGATGGAATCATCTCATGAGAGATGTCCTCACCAAAGTACAACTTCACTCATTGGCCATTCACCTTAAAATTAGGTCCATTAGGTTGATCGAGCTCGAGAGTACCATATGGAAAAATTTGGGCAATGGTGATTGGGCCGGACCAACGAGATTTCAGCTTGCCCGAAAAGATTTTCAACCGAGAGTTAAAGAGTAAAACTTTGTCTCCAACTTGGAACTCTCGGTTTTTAATCTTAGAATCGTGAATGAGCTTAGTCTTTTCCTTATAGATCAAAGAATTTTCATAAGCCTCATTCCGGAGTTCATTCAGCTCATTGAGTTGGATCTTGCGTAGGTCACCGGCTTCGTTTATATCGAAATTAGCCCACTTCAAGGCCCAGTAAGCCTTGTGCTCCAACTCAATGGGGAGGTGGCACGCTTTCCCGTACACGAGACGATATGGTGTACAACTAATCGGAGTCTTGTATGCGGTACGAAAAGCCCACAGAGCATCATCAAGTTTATCGGCCCATGAGGCACGATGCTCTCCCATGGTTCGTTCAAGAATTCGCTTTAATCCTCGGTTGGATATTTCAGCCTGGCCATTAGTTTGTGGGTGGTATGCGGTGGAAAGACGATGATTTACACCATACTTAGCCATGACTCTTGCGAATTGGTCATTGCAAAAATGAGTCCCGCGATCACTAATAATGGCACGAGGCACACCGAATCTAGCGAATAGCGACTTCAGAAAGTTTCAAACCACCCTTGCGTCATTAGTGGGTAAAGCTTTAGCTTTAACCCATTTAGAAACGTAGTCAACGGCTACAAGGATGTATTTGTTTCCTTTAGATGAAGGGAATGGTCCATAAAGTCGATGCCCCATACATCAAAGATTTCACATTCTTGTATGAAATTTTGAGGCATCTCATCTTTATGTGTGATCTTGCCTAGTTTTTGGCAAGCATCACAATGTTTAACCATCTCATGAGCATCACGGTAAATGGTGGGCCAATAAAATCCCGAGTCAAACACTTTTTTGGCGGTGTAGTTGGGACCAAAGTGACAACCGGTGGGTCCTTTGTGGCAAGCTTCGAGAATGTCTAAAGTTGCCGGTCCATCAACACATCGGCGAATAATCAAATCAGTACATTGATTGAAGAGATACGGGTCATCCCAAAAGTAAGTCTTAATGTCTTTGAAGAACTTTTTCTTTTGTTGGGATGTTAACCCGTCGATGAGAATTCCACCCGCCAAGTAGTTTGCAATGTCTGCAAACCACGGGGTCTCATCTTGATTCGAATTTATAGACATTAAGGTCTCCAGGGGAAAAGAGTCATTGATCTCTTTGTTCGGATGATCCCCTTGATAAGGATCCTCAAGTCTACTGAGATGATCCGCGGCTAGGTTTTCAGCTCCCTTCTTATCACGAATTTCGATTTTAAATTCTTGAAGTAGCAAAACCCAGCGAAGAAGTCTTGGTTTGGAATCTTGTTTAGTTAACAAGTACTTCAACGCGGAATGATCGGTATACACGATGGTGGTAGAAAAGACAAGATAGGGGCGGAACTTTTCAAAAGCATAGACAACAGCTAAAAGCTCTTTTTCGGTTGTCGTGTAATGCAATTGAGCCCCGGTCATTGTCTTGCTAGCGTAATGGATCGGTTGGAAGTGTTTGTTCACTCTTTGGCCCAAAACCGCTCCAATAGCAAAGTCGTTAGCATCGCACATCAACTCGAAAGGCAGCTCCCAATTAGGGGTAACCAAGACCGGTGCCTTAGTTAGCTTATCCTTAAGAAGGTTGAAGGCTTCAATACACTCGTTGGAAAAGATAAAAGGAGTATCTTTTTCCAAGAGGTGGGTCATCGGGCGAGCGATTTTAGAAAAATCTTTGATGAATCGACGGTAGAAGCCCGCATGACCCAGGAAACTTCTCACACCCTTCACGGTTGAAGGTGGAGGCAATTTAGCAATAACATCGAATTTAGCACGGTCCACTTCAATACCGGCTTTGGAGATTTTATGTCCTAGCACGATGCCCTCTTTTACCATGAAATGGCATTTTTCCCAATTAAGAACAAGGCGAGTGTCTTCACACCGCTTAAGCATACGTTCTAAATTGGCAAGGCAAGCAGAGAAAGAATCGCCATAAACCGAGAAATCATCCATGAAAACTTCCATAGTTTCTTCAACCATGTCATGGAAGATAGTCATCATACACCGTTGGAACGTCCCAGGAGCATTGCATAAACCGAAAGGCATGCGTTTGTAAGAAAATGTTCCATAGGGACAAGTGAATGTGGTCTTCTCTTGGTCTTTGGGATCGATGGGAATTTGAAAATACCCGGAGAAACCGTCTAAGAAGCAGTAATAGTCATTACCCGCTAGACGCTCGAGCATTTGATCCATGAAAGGAAGAGGAAAATGATCTTTTCTCGTGGCATCATTGAGTTTGCGATAGTCGATACAAACTCTCCACCTAGTAACGAGACGAGTAGGAATCAACTCGTTGTGTTCATTGGGAACAACGGTTATTCCGCCCTTCTTGGGCACACAATGGACGGGACTTACCCATGGCGAATCCGAAATAGGGTAAATCAAGCCGGCATCAAGAAGTTTGATAACCTCTTGTTTGATGACGTCATGAATGCGAGGATTAACCCTTCTTTGGCTCTGGGTATCGGGTTTAAAGTCATCTTCCATGAGAATCTTGTGAGTACAAAAGTTTGGATCAATTCCGCGGATATCAGAAATTTTCCAGGCAATTGCCTTATGATCTTTAAGCACGGCGATGAGGCGAGATTTCTCTTCTTCTTTCAAGTCCTTAGCAACGATGACGGGCGAATTCTTGTTGTCTTCAAGGAATACGTACTCGAGATGGGACGGTAACTCCTTAAGCTCTAAATCCGGAGGATTTTCGATGGGAGGCGTATTCAAAGTCGGTTCATCGATAGCAATAGCCGTGGGAGATGGTGGAGAAATGTGGTCCTCTTTGAGAAGTTTCTCCATGAGACGAATGTCTTCATCCCAATCGGTGGGAAAATCGTCATATTCTAAGTTCACATCTCCCATGGTGGCTTCAAAATCTTTCCAAAGGAAATCACCTTCTCCAAATAGAGTTAGTGATGAATCGATAGAGGAAACGGTCTCAACATTGGGAGGAGAGGTAGGAATACTTTTGCAAGCATCTTTGAAGTGTTCTTCACAAGCCTCATCGAGAACGTCGATACAATTAACACTCTCGTATGAATAAGGCTGTTTAGAAAGCTTTCCCATGTTGAAGACGATTTTATCGTCACCCACTCTCATGATAAGCTCACCGGCTTCAACATCGATGAGAGTGCGACCGGTCCTCAGGAATGGACGTCCAACGATTAATGGCACACGAGGGTCCATATCGTAGTCGACCACGACGAAATCGGCAGGAAAAGTGAATTTGTCGACTCCTACAAAGACGTCTTCGGCTATCCCCACTGGATAAGCAACCGTACGGTTAGCCAATTCCAAAGTCATTTTGGTGGGGACTAGCTCAGGGAGAGATAATTACTTCCAAACGCTTAGAGGCATTAAATTAATACTGGCACCTAGATCGGCTAGGGCCATGCAATTCTCTACTCCCGGGAAGTTGCAAGGAATTAAGAAGCGACCCGGATCACCAAGTTTAGTTGGCAATTTCCTTAATAGCACTGCAGAGCAATTCTCGTTAAGTTGGGTATTAGCAATATCAAGAAGCTTCTCCTTGTCGCTAAGAAGATCTTTGAACATTTTCGCATATTTAGGCATGTGAGCGAGAGCCTCAGCGAAGGAGATGTTGAAATTCAATTGTTTAAACATTTTGAGAAAGTTCGAAACTTGAATATCGTCCTTGCTTTTGAGCTTCTCTTTCCTCAACCTTGAGGGATAAGGTATATCGGAAGAAGAGGATGACTTTGGGATCGAAGGATCACTCACATCCTTGGGTGGAGGAGGGGTAGAAGTAAGAGGTGGAGGAATTGGGGAAGTAGAAGGTTGAGGAATAGGAGCAGGTGACTCGTTTTCCTTAGTCACAATCACTGATGGAGGTATAGGAAGCTCGGGTTCCTAGGTACCTTTGCCACTGCGAGTGGTGATTGCTTTCATCTCCCCTCTTGGATTCGCAACGGTGTTACTCGGAAGAGTACCCAAAGAAGAGGATTGATTACCTTGGAAGAAACCAGCCATCATGTTCCTTAAGTCATTCGTTTGACTTGCCAAAGTGTTTCGCATATCAGCTCGAAGATCGTTCCCTTGTTTCACCATGTCTGCTTTCAAGTTGAGCACTTCCCGCTGGAGATTGTCCACGATCACATCATTAGTCCTCATGTAGGTTCCAATATCTTGGTGTAATGCGATGGGTTGGTTGGGAGGAGCATTGTAGGCGGGTGGTTGATAAGCAGGTTGTTGGTAAACTTGGTTGTTTCTTTGAGGTGGATATGGTTGTCTTTGAGGTGGTTGGTATGGTGCACGAGGTTGTTGTTGAGGAGGGCGATTGAGGTTTTGTTGTTGGTTTGGGTTGTTAGGAGGAAAACCGGGCGGAGAAGGAAAGTTGTTTGAGCGGTAGCTAAGCAAGTTGCAGTCACCTTAAGGACGAGCTTGATAAGCGGCCGGAGGATAGGTACCGTATGCTGCATTAACATTTTCAGAAGGATAGTCTTGGGTGGAGGTACAAGTGGTGTAAGAGTGAGGACCCCCGCATATTTCACATGGTTGGTTTACAGCATTGACTTGAGCGTTTTTAGCGTTGATGCTGTTGGTGTTGCTAGCGGTTTGGGTAGCAAGCGATTCAGTAAGCGACGTAATTTTGTCAAGTCTCTTGTCGGTGTCACTAGTACTAGCACTAGCGACATTGGTCCGAACACTCTTGGTTTGCACTCTAGACTTATTCTCAATAATATCCCAAGCGGCATTAGAGCTCTTAACCAAAATATTACCCCCCGATGCACTATTTAGTGAATCTTGGTCATTCATGCTTAAACCATTGTAAAAAGTATTAATTTGGTGCACTTTGGTAAAACCATGTTGTGGGCACTTTCTTAAAAGGTCTTTAAAACGGTCCCAAGATTCACTAAAAGACTCATCGTACTTTTGTTCAAAATTAATAATTTCATTCCGCAAAGCGGTAGTACGAGAGGGTGGGAAAAAGTAGTTTATGAATTTGGTCTCCAAATCCGTCCACGTAAGAATACTTTGTGGCGGTTCCTTTGCAAGCCAATGCCGGACTTGTCCCTCTAAGGAGAAAGGAAAAAGTTGTAAACGGATTACCTCTTGTGGAACACCATTGAATTTGACCGTATTTGTGAGTTGCAGGAACCGTTTGATGTGGTCATGAGGATCATCAATGGTACGCCCCAAGAATGGTTGAGCAGAGACCATCTGAATAAAGCCGAATTTGAGCTCAAAGTTGTTGGCTGCAATCGCGGGTATGACAATTGGATCATTGTTGCCGTCTACATGTGCTTGCAAAAGTTCAATCATAGGGCGATTGTCCGGTAGAGGCTCATTGTTGTTGTTCATGTTGTTTTGAGGTGGGTTATTGTTGTTATTGTGTACACCGGCCATGTTTAAGTTATCGAGAGTCTCGGGCTCGGGATAAAACGTTGATCGTGTACGCATACACCTGCAAAAGAACTAACAAAGCAAACAAGAAATATTTTTGGCTTTTATATGTTTTAAATTTTTTTGTATTTTTGAAAATTTTATATTTTTTTGGGTTTTTGAAAATTTTATGAAAAAGTAACGTTCACGGTGAACGGATCCCAAAATCCAAGTTCTCACAAAAAACTGTTAATCTTTACGAGAAGAGCCGGCAGCGGCGCCATTTGATACTCTGCTTTTGCATTGGGGTTCAGATTAAGTCTCGGAATCTTCTCGAATTGATCACAACTCAAAGTGTAATAGTTGTTCTTGGTGACAAATAGGGGATTGGTTTTCTATTCTACTAAAAAGGTTAAAAGAGCAAGTCTTGAAAAGATACTTAAGACAATTGACAAATGAAAATCAAGTTAAGAGAAATAAAGATGAGTTTTAAAATTAAACAATAAATGAAAAGTAATTAAAAACGTAACTTAAAAACTTAGAAAATTAAAACAAGAAAGGCTGAAAAAGATGTTCATTTGGACTAAATAAAACTGGAAACCTTGATTCGGAATAAGTCAGTTGATCTGGAATAATGGAGTTGATCCGGAATAATAGGGTGGATGCGGAATAAAAGAGTTGATGCGGAATATTGAAGTTGATCCGGAATGTAACGGTTGATGCGGAATGTTATTCCGAATGAACAAAAAGGAAACTTGATCCGGAATAGTGGATATTCCGAAAAAACAAGGTTGATCCGGAATATTAGATATTCCGGATGGATGAACTTGATTCGGAATAAAAGATTCGATCCGGAATAATTGATTATTCCGGATGAAAGGTCTGACTCGGAATGATGGTTATTCCGGATGGAAGACACTGATCCGGAATATAAAATATTCCGGATGAACAAACTTGATGCGGAATAAAAATAAACAATGCTTGATCCGGAATATCCGGTTGATCCGGAATATCCGGTTGATCCGGAATCTGGGGAATGAATAACAGCGAAGAACAGGGGAATACTGGGCAATACGATTTTGATCAAAACAAGCCAAATTTAACCAAAAGATTTAAACCAAACTAAACACTAATCATCTACTAACCATAAACATCAAATCCCAACAATAAAAACACAAAACCCAATAACTTTTGAAGATCAAATCAACCAAATAAGAACTTGAAACTTTAAAATCAAAAAGATGAAGATGAACAAGATTAATGGAAAGATTCTATTGATTGATTAAGGTAGAGTAAACAAAAGAAAAGATTAAAAACTTACAAGATTAAAGATTCAAAAAAAATGAAAAATCGCCAACACCTTAACGGTGTTGGCTTCCTACGAAAGAAAAGAAAGAACTGGAAATGAAAACTTGCTCAAAAAGTGTGAAGGTGAGTCCTATTTATAGGCCTAGTGGTTGGTTTGTGAGTGGGCTTTTCTCCCTTTCTTCTTGTCTTCTCGTCTTTTCAGAAAAGTTGACGTTTTCGATTCTGATTCGGGATTTGTCGACGATTAAATTCAACTCGTCTTTTAATTTCTTCGTTTAATAGACTTGAGTTCCTTCGACATATGTAAATCTTCTGTCTTTGGTCCTTTTCTTCGATAAATCTTCAAATAGGCCCATTGACTTCAAATCTTTTGCATCTCTTGGATAATAGACTTCGTCTTGAGTCTTTTTCTTCGATAAAACCCGTGCAATCCCATGTTTTCTCCAATATCTATCCGGTTGGCTCTGAAAACACAATAAACACAAAAAACACGCATAATTCCAAACAAATGATATTAAATACGCGTTTTGGTCTTGTTTTAGCAAGAAATAAGTGGTAAAAGGATGGGTGTTTTCACACCTATCAATGCCTAATCCTTAAAAATCACGATCCTACAGATGTCTATCAGGTAGAGCCAACGGCAAATAACTGTGAGCTCTGACATCATGCCTTCTTGCTAGTATCTCCTTGTCAGCAAAAGCAGCATATTTCTTTTTGCTGTTACCTTTGGAGCTTTCACCACCAGCCCCTCCCTTATTTTTTCTTCAACTGCTATAGTTTTAGAGAATTGATCACCAAACTCTATGATATCCCATAGAACATAGTGTTCCATCTTGAGGTATTGTTGAATCCTGAATTCCCATAATTCAAAGTTTTCAGGATCCAGAATAGGTAGTTTGAGAGAGTTTTTGTTGTTTGAGGATGACTGAGAATATGAAGACATGGTTGATGTTGGTTGTGAGAGATGTTTTGTTCTTGGTTTAATCAAAATTTCTCAACAAGCTCTGATACCACTTGTTGATCCCAAACTCAGATCTTAAACCTTAGCTTGTTTAAGGGTTGTGATAGAAAGAATAATTTCAATCTAACACTAGAGAAACTTTGCAATACAAAGTAACTAAACAATATGCGGGATATAGTGTTTAGCACAAGAACAAATATTAAGATCAAACGTTAAACTCTAATATATGAAAGATATACGAATACCCAATAGTTGTATTAGGGTTATACAACCTTAAAGTGTGAAATGAAATGAACAGAGAAAGATGTGTTTTACATGACAACCTAGTGAGTCCTTTAATAGCACAAGGACTCACGTACAAGATCACTACTAACAAACTAGGAAACTATCTTGGAGTAGTAACTGAAACGCGTCATAATCTCTTCCAAGTTTATCTTAGTAACAAGGTCTTTGACTTCCAGCAGGGGGACCAATCCCCCTGTCTTTGTTATTCAGTAGGGGGAACTTACTCTAGTAGGGGAAACTCTAACCAACCAGCAGGGGGAAATAATACTCTTATATTTATTCCCAACACTCTTATCCTCAATCTCCTTCTCCACCATCACCTTCTTATTTTGATGGTCCTCCCCCATCAAACGACTTTGTTTTGCATCATGGAAACTCGTGTGCTTGTTGTCGATTTCAACAAATTGAACTTGCTCATGTTTATGACAAGTTAAATTTTCTTGAATTTCTTCTCACTCGACCTCCTCTCAAAGTATTTGTTCCCGTGAGCAAATCTTCGGATGATGCCTCGTCGTCTTATTTTACCAATTAAAGCACACTTTGTGTTCTAATTGTTTGAGTAAAAAAAATCTATGCAATCTTGGAGGACTATCTCTACTAGAATAGTTTATGCTTATGTTGTTTATTTTCAATATCTGTTGTATTAATATTCATATTGTGTGTATGAATATTATCCTTGTATGATCTTTAATATTTTTGTAATATGATTGATATGTGTGTTATCTCTTGTTTTGCTAATTCTTTATCGCACATATTGTTGAGAGTTGATTATGGTTAAAATTTACTATTGTTTTTAGGTGATTCCAACAATTCTAAATTTCTAACCTTTGAGATATTACCATTAAAATTGGTATGGATGTTTCTTTTCTAACTTTATTCCACCAATTGTGAATTGATCTTGTCAAAATACTCTCTTTAGACATACTTAGCAAATACTTACTTCTAATTTGAGATTTCTTTTCTTCCTCCCTCTCAAGTTACTTAGTAGGTAGTGACTATAGTATATACATTGGTGTATATTTTTTTTCTACTAAACTTTGTATGTAACTTGTCACCATAGCTCGATCACTTGGTGCCCCAAGCTAGGCAAGTAAGCACCAACGGGGAGCTACTAGAAAAGTCGATTCTTCTCTCCTTTAAAGACTTGTGCTAACCTTTTTGCTTCGACAAAGGAGGAGAAGTGATAGTGATAATCTCGTTAATAATTCGAAAACTTTTGGTTTTATATAAATGAGTTTATAGTTTGTCATATAAAAAGGGGGAGATTGTTAATGCAAGCAATGCCTAAAAACATTATTAGTGTTAACTAATCTTTCTTAGTTTTGATCACGACAAAGTATAAATATATTTATCGTAAAAAACAATCGAAAGACGAATTATTCAACAAACACTATGATCAAGCTAATAATCATTTAAGTCTTACACAAACATATCTTAATCATGTTTAGTGATCATAGAAAGTGATTAACCTTAAAACTCACATCTTGACAAATGTGACAAAAGATTTTAATAAACTTTATTTTTAAGAAAATGTTTTATTAAAATAGAAAATGAAAATTTGAATATGGCATATTTCAAATGCCATAGGAATATCCTTTGAAGGTAAAATATACCTCTAGTAACATTTCCCCGCTAAAAGACAAAAAGGAGCGTAGTCTACTCTCGGCGGTTCCCCAAATAGCTATGCGGTTCGTTATTGATAATGAACCACATACTAGTTAAAGAACCGCGCCCAGAGACCCGTTGGTTTTTGTCTTGTATAAATAGTGGATCAAATCTTCAGTTTCCAAGAACCTTATTGGACATTCTTTCTACCTCTTTTCTTCTTTCTATATCCTAATCATTATTACATGAACACTTAATGTGTTAAGTATGTTACTTATGATTATCCTCTTGATCGCCTTCTTTACCTGTCCAAAGAAAAGATCACTCACACACTTGTGATGTGATTAAAGATGAAGCCTGGATGAAGATCATCATTTCTTAGATCTAGTCATGTTCATCATTTTATAATTGATTCTTGTGTAGATCTAATCTATTTGTGTATACTTGGATTAGTGTTGTGTTGATCCAATGTATTAGTGAATACTTTGATTAGTCTTGTGTAAATACATTGTATATGTGTATACTTAGATTTGTTTTATGTGGATCCAAGTTACATGTGTATACTTGGATATGTCTTATTGAGTTATAATAAGTCTTGTGTGTTAGTTATCACTAAACTACAAAGTGATGTGTGTATGTGTCTTGTGAGTTCTCATTAAACTTGAAAGTGAAGAGTCGTGAAGATTGGTTCTAGCTTTGGATTAGAACTCGGCATCTAGCCTTGTGTCGGAAAAGAAGATGGGTGACGAAGATTGGTTCTAGTTTTCGATTAGAACTCGACATCTAGCCTTGTGGCGGAAAATGGTGAAGTAGGCGACGTGTGTAGATTGGTCCTAGCTAAGATTAGGTCTCGACATTTAGCTTAGTGTCGGAAAATAATGTAAGCGACGTTGTAAGGTTTTCTCCGCCAAGAAGGGAGCTTGTGGATATAGTGGAAATCTCGAGTAAGGTGTACTCGAGGAGTGGAGTAGGAACGAAGAGAGAGCTTCGTTGCCGAACCACTATAAATCTTGGTGTCGTACCATAGGTTGTTCTTTTCCTTACTCTTTACTTATGCTTTCATTCTTACATTGCATTTTATTATCACTAGATTACCCCCTTAATACAATAAGGGGAATTGGGAAATACATGAATAAAAAACATTATAAATGTTGTGAGGGGAGAAACCTTTCACCCACTTATCTGCCGTTCGATTTTATACCTTCCCTGTTCACCGGTATGGGTCTCAGCCAAATTCACATCTCAACCGTTTATTGATTTGAAAAGCTGTTCACGTTCCTTTGCTATCTCATCCACACACAACAAACTAAAACCCAATCCACACACAGCCAATCCACAGACAGCAAACCAAAACCCAACCCTATCTCATCTGATCTCTCTAATTTTTTTCCCATCTCATTTGATCTCTCTTTGTTAGATATGGATACAAGATTAAAAAAGGAAGAGATTGATGTAAGTTTTTTTTATAAATTTCATTCTATTACAGTTTTAATTGAACATTAGATGATCACAAAATTTAGGTTTTTTTTGTTTCGTTTGATTTTATTTGTTTCGATGTGGATTCTTTAACCTCAAAATTTTTCTCTTTTTGTTGATATTGTTTTTGCAGGATGATGATGAGAGTGATTTTTTTTTCTCAATAATTGTGGTATGTAAATTAACTTTGTAATTATTAAATGATTTTTTTATGGCTTTGACATTAGATGTGCTTCATATGCTTAATGATTAGGATCTTTTGGTAATTTAGGTTATTATAATTAGTAGCTGCTGATGATGTTTTTTTAGTCATTTGTTATTATAATTACTACCTGCTGATAGATGGTTTTTATTTTATTTAGCTGCCGATGATGCTTTATTATTAGGCTCTTTTGGTAATTTTTTGTTCAGCATTAGATTCTGTTGCTCTTTCTAATTAGGTTCTTTCAATTATTTGCATATGTATTAAGTGGACATATTTGCTACTTCAAATGTTCCAGAGCCGCGAGCCTGCTCGAAGATAATCTGAAAGCCGAAGTGAAGAGTTGTTGGTTGATGTAAGACTGAAGCAGACACATTCAATCGAATGACTAGGGTCCTCGCTATTTCCGCTTCTCAAAATACTTCAAAACATGGATCATCACAAGGACCGTAGATTTGATGAGACTTAGGTATAACCTTGCTAATGCTGGCCATGTCGACCCATTTAGTCATTGGTGTTCTGATTCTCGCCTATTTTGGTTGCAAAATTATCCATTGGTAGTTTTTGGTATAAGGAAAAGGAATAGGATTATGAGTTTAGGTATAGTTGTGATGTGAGTGATTCAAATGAATGAAATACTCAGTTTCTTAGTCATCAATTTTATGATGATTTTGAAGGCTTAAGATTTTCTAATCCTGTATTCATTGTTTAAGTAGAGGAAATGAATATATAGATTAATACGAACTAAATAGCAAGAAGAATATAACTATCGATTGAATGTAGTAGACTTTTATATAAGGGTAATTAGGATTGCTTATGAAAACTCAAGCTGAAAATAATAGATGGTCTCTAAAAATGTAGGGGATACTTAGATTTGCTTATTATTTGTGATTATTTGTTTATATGTAAATCAGGAAAATGTTTTCAATTATTTATGTTCATAATCTCAGGTCACCCTATTGCACTCATAAAACATCTGAGTTCACTTCTTGGAAAGATCTATATCATCAGGTGCAATTAAGGTTACACTTTGTCAAAGAAAAACTGAACTTCATGGAAAAAGAGAACCGAAAATGGAATTTCTTAGGAACAAAGAACTGGACAGAGAGGCACCTCTTGGTTCAGGTTAGATTCTTGGCTTCCGTTCGCGATTTTTGGTTCTTATCCATTAGAAATAATTTTAGTGTACCATAGACTTAATGCTCTGTAATTTACATACCACTGTTTCTTTACATATAGCGTCACAAACACAGTTTTTTTTCTAAAACAATCATATAACCAGACTTTATATTATTATAATAACATAAAAACAAGCTTGATGCCAACCTAACACGTTAGAAGTAATTTAGATAACATAGCGGTGATTGCGTCCATGTTGGTTCCTTCTGATATATCATGATGCATCAGCAACGTTAAATGTATCCGAGATTCTGAAAAATATTTCCTCGCATTTCCGGGCGAGGTTTTTTAGAGTTCGTAGGTGCTTTTTTTCCTGTGCAGCGAGATACGAATAGAGAAAAACCCATTCTGCTGCATATGCGGTGTTTGGCTGCTGTTAAAACAGATGCCAAACACCCGTTCTGCTGCAAAAGGGTTGTTTGGTTACTGTTAAAACAGCTGCCAAACACTCCTTTTGCTGCAAAAGGGTATTTGGATGTTGTTACATCATTAAAGAACATTGTTTTCATATACAGGCTTGATTATTTGTTTGATGTTTTACAATATCTATAAGTTGAACCCATATATAAGTATGAATATAGTTTCACCGATAATATTTTGCTTTGTATAAGGATGAATTCATGAGCAGTAGCAAAAGTTTATGGTTCTTTGTGGTATTTTGTGTCAAAATTGCAACATATAGTTTTATGATCAAAATTTAATGCTAGAATTACATTGATATACGTCGTTTGGAATCCATATTTTTTTGCTCTGCCAGGCTTTGAATTCTTAGATAGGCGTCAACGCAAATATGGAAAATGGAAATCGTAAGTTTTACGCAGAGGTTTGAAGTATTATACCATCTTTTTTACATCTGTTTGTACAAGGTTCATCACTTCATCAGGGTCATGTGAATAGTTTTATTCAAGAAATATAGAAAGGTCATCCAAGTCACTGCCAGGTTTGTTCTCGGTTTGTTAATCCTCTGTTGGATGGGTTTTATCATCATCAACAAAGGCTCCTAACATGTCAGCCTGTTGGTCTTTTTTATCTTTAGTGTATGCTACCATATCCTCTTCCCCATTGTCATGATTGGACTGTGAGCATCTTACCGATGTTGAAGCTTGATTGCATTCATCTTCACTACATTGTTGTGTCCTAGATGAGGCGGTAGGAGTTGACTGAATGACGCCAAATTACAGTCATTAGAACTATTCAAGCAGGCCTGATGTCTTATAGGTATCCAGTTTCTTTCTTAAAGAACAATTCCAGTGGTTCTTAATTACATTGTCTGTCCATAAACATAAAAAGGGATATTTGATTATTTGTAGTATGTGAAGAAATTAGATTGGTCATGTTTATTTGACCGTGTCATGATCCAAGGTTACTTAAGTGTATATTTCATAATTCATAAGCTTCTTAACTGGGTAGACATAGAAACCAAAGTAAAATCGTGACAGTGGATAGCGCAGATGGGGATGACCACAAGAATCCCTGTAAGTTTTCTTCTACTCTAGAAATGTACCATGTTCTTTGATTGAAGATTTTCATCCGGTCCTCAGTCTGTGTTTTGGTTCAATATAGAACAAGCATCTCAATTGTACAATTGCTTCGATTTTTTTGGTTTGGGCTTTTAAAAATCTTATTAAGATTTCAGAATCATGTATATACCAGTTAAGGGCCGAGCATGGGAGGGTCCACGAAGCGACCCAGGAGGCGGTCGTTAGGTCGGTCAAACTGTCCATGTAGCTAAAGTCAAGCCAATTGACACGTTAAACTCGAGATGATTTAGTAGACGTACCTCCAATTTCTTATTAACTATGAAGTTTTGAATAAAATATCTGACTTTAAAAGAGTTCGCACACAAATTTGAAACCATGCAGTTTTATACATAAGATCTTTAAATTCTATGACAATAGGTTTTGAATTGGTCCGCGGTATGTTTATTCACAGTAGAGGCTATGGTTTAATTTGTTTATCTGCAATTTTTTATTTTCTTTTGTCTCTTAAATGCACATTTTGTGTTATGATACTATATGTACAGATGGTTGTGAAACATGGGTTTGCATTTTTTTTTCCTCACCTTTACGTTGGATCCGAACTCCAAAACACACTTTCTGTTGCAAAAAAGGTTGTTTGGCTGCTGCTAAAACAGAAACAAAACACCCCTCTACAAAAGGGTTGTTTGGCTGTTGTTAAACTAGGATCCAAACACCCCTTCTACAGCAGAAAGGGGTATTGGATTTTGAATTTTATCTTTTATTGCAACAGTAAGAGGTCTGTTTATTCACCATCAACGCTAAAACACAGTAGCAACGTCAACATTGTAAAACGCAGTAAGAGGTATGAATATCTAAAATTCCCCTACATTTTGCTTCGTATCTATATTTCATTTTTGCTATATTTTCTACTATATTTAAAAATGTTTGTTTTTTATAAACACAATATGGACCTCAAGATTCTAATACTATCTACACTATTATGTTAGGTTGATGTTTGTCACAGTATCCATCCAAACACCCTCTTACAGCGATCATCTATATACCCACTGTCTAATCCTTTTTATGAAAAATATGCGACTTTATGGTCTAGCCATTTTTGAAGTCTAAATGCTAGCAATCGTGCTCGGTACCTTCTTAATATTCTTTTCTCTCCCATTTTGTAGGGATCATTTGGTTGGTACTAAATTGCAGGCTGTGTAGGTAGTGGTACCACTTCCATGGAAATTACTCGATCACAAGAAACGAGTTTAATAATGGCAGCCGGGTTTGGCGGAAGATGTGACGATTCATATGTAAAATGTGTTGGTAAGGCTTTTAAATGGTTATTGTTAATGAGTAAAATGGGTTGAGTTGGTGTTAATAGTAATACTGGGTTTCTACTTAACAAACTTAATCATCAGGAGAGCCCTATAAACCATGTAGGTCTTTCCCGATGCAGTTATTCCACTCTTCCGAATTTAGACATATCGACACCTGATACTAGCCCGAACACTGATGGCATCTACTATGTCAATAAAAATACAAATTAAAAATTCAGTCATTAAAACTGGTAAATATTTGTTTGTTGTTATATTCATTTAACTTGATCATAATATTTTGTTCATACTAGATTTTTTGGTTGTTTTATTAAATGTTTAGGCGACGATTGTATAGCTCTAATCATCGGATCCTCTCAAGTTAATATTTTTGGCATATATTGTGGTCCAGGACATGGTATAAGGTAAAATTTTCATGATAGCTCATATCAATGTATCTACTTTAAACAAAGGAGAAATTAAAGATTTGGAAACAAACATGCTGATCTACAGAGTTTGCTAATTTCTGTGCTTACTTTGGTTTGTTTATTTCATCTATTTTCCTAATACATTTTATGCATCTCATCAGGTTAAACGTGGTAATTATATCGAAGATACCAAAGAGTATGTGACTGGACAAAATACTTGATGTAGAAGTCTGCTAAAGCGACATTTGAGCTTAAGGCTCTCTCTAAAGAAGACGAGATAGAAGACAGGTTTTGGGCACCTTGCGCCATATGTTTGTGTCAAAGTATCTCGCATATCATTTTCGAACGTGTAATGCAATACTTTATAAGGGATTTTATTTTCGCCAAATAGTTCTTGAGTGATGTTTTAAACAATGTTATATAACTATACTCCCGTCTAATCTAAGAGATACGGAAATTGCTAGGTTGACAACGCCCGCCGTTACTTTTCGAAATAGTTGTTTAGTGTCTAATGTTTATAATTATCTAATGAAATTATTTTTACCGTATTCCCAATGTTCGTTGTGTTTTGTTAATTCACTTACCACATATAAGCTACTTCAACATAACGGCCTACTACCTCCTTTCATCCTCTCATTTTATAAACATCGCCTTAAATGCCCCGCGGCGGAGCGCGGGCATTAATCCTATATTGTTAATGCATTAGAATTGAACCTAACAACTATGAAACTAGTTTTCAGGTAAAAGTAATTTTGGGACAAACCTAATTAATTTTTTTAATAAAGATCTTAAGCAAGAGAAACTATTCACCTCCCCACCCCCTTCTATTTTCTACAATTTTGTATATATTTAAGGGCTATTTTCCAAAATGGCCCAAAGACAAGGGCAACTTATCATTTTAGCTAACAATTTTTAAGCTCCTCAAAAAAACCCAAGATGATCGAGGCAACCAAAGCAACCAAGACAACCTATCCTCCATGCGTGACACGTGTCTCGGTTGCCTTGGTTACCTCCATATTCCAAAATGTACACTTGTCACACAAGGAATAGAAGTTACCTTGATCGCTTTCGAGCTATTTTCAAAACAGTTCATGATTTGTAATAAAAACAAAACAAGATAGTGTTTTGAGCCATTTTAAAAAATAACCCTATATTTAAAGCTTGTTTTTAAGTGTCACATTTAGAAAAATGTTTCGTTATTGGTTTTGCTATGTTAAATTTTCTATATTTTTTTACTATTTAAAAATAACATGATAAAAAAATCATTTTATTCCATAGTGTTTTAACCGAGCAGTATCATATGCAATGAAATAATCATTCCATTCTTTTGCATTATCATTGTCTCCTTTTTTTTCCACTTTTCATTTTAACCAAGCACCTGCTAATTAATGCAATAAAAAATACTATCAAAACAATAACAAAACAAGAATCTATTTGATTAGACAAGTAATATTACCATATGGGAAAGATTTTTTGTGAACGGCTATAGAATTCCTCTAATGAAATTATCTACGTATTTGTTATCCTTTCACACTTATCTACTTGTTTTAAACTATTGGAAGCATTCTTGTGTTATGTTGCCATTTTGAGATAAAATAAGTAGCCACGTTTTCCTTTTTTAGATACTTAATTCAATGGACATACGTTTAAACTGACATAATCAACCTCAAGTATTCTACTAGTATTAAATAAGTAGGTGTAAACATTCAATGAGAATTGGTCTTACAAAAAACAAGAGTTACTTTAGCAAAAAGATACCAGTGATTTGAAAATTTAATTACAATTATAAACTTGCAAGCAAGAAGTCTATTAAAAATGATTTTAAACTTTAGGGCAGTTTGGGTTAAACAATTATTTCTTACTAAATTGCAATATGCATGCAACAAAATTATTCTATTTTATAATTAATAATTAAAACGTAAAAACGAAGATAGATTACTTATATTATCTTTGTACCTACTTCAAAACAAAAATTTCCCAGTTTTGATGAACATAATCCCTTTTTTTCATGAACATTGTCCAAATTTTCATAACAAAGTGTGACATAATCCATGGGTCCTATCGAGTTTGACTCTTCTCCTAATGCTATTATAAATTCATAAGACAGTTTAATGAGTCATGTACCAAAACAATTAAACATCACCCTTTATTAATCATGTCTATGAATGAAGAATACCATGGTTCTCACTTTCACGAAGCCACTTTCATAAACCAAAATGGTGAGCTACAAACCTCTAAGGTTCCTGTTGTTCAAGAGCTAGCACGCGAAGGACTCACGAACCACTTCCCAAAGAGGTTCATATCCTTGCCACAACGCGACCAGTCCAACTATACCGTTATCCTTGAAACACCTCCAGTGATCGATATCTCAAAGCTAAAACATACTGACGAAACGCGAAAGATAGAGCTACAAAAGTTGGCCGAGGCTGCCAAAGAATGGGGTGTGTTTCTGATTAAGAATCATGGGGTGGACGATAGGGTGTTGGACGACGTAAAGGATGTCGTGAAAGGTTTCTTTGCAATGAGCTTCGAAGAGAAAAAGGTAAACGTTGGAACGTATAGGAGTGTCGATAATATGGGGTATGGAAAAAGTCACGTTAAGTCCGAAGATCAACCCTTGGATTGGGTTGATCGACTTACTATAAAAGCTGCTCCTGTGGATGAATCAACTAATGATCTACGTATTTGGCCTAGAAAACCAACAAATTTCAGGTAAATCTAACTGCGATAATACATATTACTATCATTAGCTAAAAATCCCTTCTTACAATAATCAATGTTTTACAGGCAATCTATTGAAAAGTATGTTGAAAAATCAAGAAAAGTGCTTGACATGTTGCTTGAAGACCTTGCCGAATCTCTATTACTAGATAAAAATGCCTTCTTGCAATATTTTGAGCCACAACAAAGTGAGATAAAGGTTAGGGTCAATTACTACCCGCCATGTCCAAGACCGGACCTCGCCGTTGGTATATTGCCGCACAGTGACCCTAGTGGTCTCACGCTTTTACTCGAGCTCGGAGCCACAGGATCCCTCCAAGTGCACAAAGACATGGGTTGGGCTACCTTACACTGGCCCAATAATAACAATTTGCTAGTAAATATAGGGGACTTGCTTGAGATCATGAGCAATGGTATGTTCAAAAGTGCATGGCACCGAGTGCGGACACAGCTCGTTGCAGAGAGGATTTCACTAGCTTATTTTTATAACCCGCCGCCCCAATGTGAAATCGGACCGACGGTCAATAGTGGTTCCATGGAAGAGATATACAAGAAGGTGGTGGTGGAAGACTATGTGTCTCATTTGTATAAAGTAAGCCCCTCAGCTAGCAAGGAAGCCATAATGTATGCCAAGGTTAAATGATGCAAAAAAACTTTTTACCACGTATGTTTAATAGATTTAAAGCTCACAACCTTTGTGACAACATAAGCTAGCCATGTAAACATATATAGAACCAGTGAGTTGTGACATTTATCCACCAAAGCTTAAGTTTGAGCATATAACTAATCAACAATGAGTGGTGTTTCCTCTCCATTCTCTAGTTTCAAATCGTCTTTTACCATCGAGTTCAAAAGATGTTGCGCCGGCGCGTAAACAGTCGAGATCGTCTTTTACACACACTGACAAAAATAAAGCCTACCCATCCCAACAAGCATAAATGGTCCTTATATTTTCCACCGAAGTCGATATGCCTAGGGCTGATCTGGTTCGGCCGAAGGCCAAAGCCCGAAAAAGCGTGAGGTTTTTGAAAAGCCTGCAAAAAAGCATGAAAGCCTAACCATTTAACAAACAAAGCCCACTATTTATTATAAAAGAAAGGCCTAAATTATGTGTTAGTTTTATATAATAACATTACTTCTGAATGTTTCTAGTTTTGGACTCTATCCGTCTAAAAATTATTGTTCGTCTTGATTTTTCCGATTGTTTTAAAATTATTATTCATTTTTAAAAATAGACAGAGAATTTAGTCCGAGTTCACCATGTTACCCTCACTTATAGTTATTATTAGAAATGTTAAAAATGTTTTAGATTAATTAGCAAAAGGTAAAACTGTTATTCTACAAAAAATATAAAAGAAAATTGTAATAATTATGTTTTTCTTAAACTATAGTATTCTTGTCTGGTGACAATAGTTTTGAGACGAAAAAAGTATCTTTTAATATTTTAGTATGGTGGAAAGAAAAACCTACTGTACACAATATCCGATTTTGTCTTCCATTGCGCGAGACAATGACAAATCTTACTAAGGACCCTCCACAGTTCGTAACGAGTAATCTTTTATATAATAAAAGAATTAGATTATTTGAGGATTTTAGTGAAAAGTTAAGGTTATTGAAAAAACAATTAGACCAATCAAATTACTTGATTTTGACATATAAGCAAAATTGAGCAATATGATTGGTGAAAAAAAGTCAAAATTGAATTCAATTTAGTGAAAATTAAAAAATTTGGTGGAGGAATTTGATACAAATACACAAAGATATATGTGTCAAATGTGTGAAAATAAAAACTTAAAGAAAGAGGAAGGGATAAATAATATGGTTGGATTTTAATAAATTATATAGACTTAAATCTAAATTTATAATTCTCCATATTTTAATAACTTTATAAAATAAACAAAATACCCCTTTAAACATTTTTTTTGGTAAAAGGGCTTTTGAATGCCCCGGTAAAATAGATACCCCTTAAACTTTATACCTTCTAGCTTTTATATCTTTAGAATATAACATATAGGTTATATTAAAAAATCAACAAATCACATGATTATAAATATTCAAATAAAAAGCACAAATTATTATCTATTTATATTTTGACATTTAATAAAAACAACAATGCAATCTACGTAAATTGTTATTAACATGAATATAAATATCAAAATGAACGCACGACCTCAGACAGCGATGTGAGATGAAAATAAATAGATGAGATTCTATATAATACAACAATATATTTTTTTTTCAAGGTCGTTATGTGTTATTAAACACATAATGTCTAGAAAATAATAGTTAATATTTCAGTTAACAAAGTCAAATCCTTTGTTCAATAACTATTTATACAAAATATCAATTAATATTATCATAGAATGAAGAATCATGTAAAACTCGTGGGTCCATGCCCATCGTAACAATTGAAGTATTAAAAATTTAATGTTGGTTTATAACATAATACGGAGTATTATGTTATAAATCGTGTACGTGTAAGGTTGATGTAAATAGTTTCTTGATTAATAATTAAGATATAGTTCTTTAGAATAAAAACATCGAAAGTAAATAAAAATTAAGAGTATGAAATTCGAAAAATAAAAATTAAGATGAAGTTATATTAATTTACGTGATACACAGTAAAACAACAATATAATCAAACATATAAACACTAGATGTTTTTAAAAAACATATATAATATTACATAAAATCACAATAACAAAATTATTACTTAATTTATCTTTTATGTCCAAGTCTCGTGCGTGCACGAGCATTATAACTAGTGTATATAATTATGTATTTTGTTTTAAAATTGTTGTTTATTTTTTTATTTTAATATATATAAAATAATCCGTTCAATAAAATAAATGTTCAAAGTTGCCACTAACGTGAGATATATTAGCAGTCTAAGCTAGGTTTTATGCATAAGGAGGAGAAATCTTTGGAATCAATGAACATAGATGTGCGTTTGCTTGAAAGACTATTTTTTTTTTAGTCTACTACGAGGAGTTCTCACTGCCCTTAGGACGAGTGGACTAATCTCCCGCGGGAGTTTGCTCGGTACCTCGATGGGTAGTATCCCTTCCAAATGAGATTTTTTCTATTCCCAAGGTTTGAACCCAAGATCTTTGGTTAAGGAGCCCAGTGTCTTGACCAACTGTGTCAACCTCAATTGGTTGCTTGAAAGACTATTTGATAGTGTAAAATGAGAACAAGACAAAACATTGAAGATTCACCATGGAAATAAAAATATTATTAATATAGAAGTTTTATTTAGACAAAAATCTCAAAAGGACTTGGAAAGCTTGGATCGGATTGGTTATGGCTTGGGCTTAGCGTAACCTGATTTTTTGAAACCTGAGGTTTTAAAGCGTGGGATATTTTTGGCCTTGGTCTAAGCTAGCTAGATTAGGCTGAGGATTTGTGCACTTCTAGTCACTAGTCTTATTATTCACTATACAAAAATGTGTAGTTATAGTATTATCTTTCAAAATGTCGTGTTTATATAGTTGTTCCGAAGGCTAAAGCTTGGAGTTTGTTATCTAATGACAAATGCTTGTGATTATGGCTTATATGAGACGATATTTTCCTTACTTAATATCTTTATAAATTAGTATTATGTTTATAAGATTTTAATATAACAAAAACTGACCGTTTAAATGAAAAAAAACAATAAGTATAAAACACTTGGGTTTCGTTTGGTTGGGGTATGTTGGTGTATTCAAAATATTTAAATTTTAATTTCCCTCAAATATTGTGTTTGGTATGTTCAAAAAAGGAATTTAAAATTCCCCGAAATGCTAACACGAATGATATTAGAATTACTCCAAAAAGTGAGAAATTTTAATTTACTTAAAAATTATTTTTTATAAACTTTTTTTCTAGCCGTTTTTATTCGATTTTTTATGTTTATATAAAAAATTAAAAAATTAAAAAATTTATATAATTTTTTTTAGTTTTCTCTTTTAAATAGAAAAAATAAAATTTATATAAAAAGCTTTTTATGAAACTCAAAACAAAAATGAAATTTACATAAAAAATTATAAAATTTATAATTTTTTTATAAAATTCATTGAATTTTTTTATAAAATTTATGTAAATTTTTTTTAAAATTTATATAAGTCTTTTTATAAAATTTATATAAATTTTTAATAAAAATTATATTAACATATATAAATTTTAAAGAACTTTTTATAAAATTTATATAATTTGTTTATAAAATTTATATAAATTGTTTATAAAATTTATAGGAACTTTTTATAAATTTTTATTTATTTTTTATAAAACTTATTGAATTTTTTTATAAAATTTATTAAACTTTTTATCAAATTTATATAAATTTTTTATCAAATTTAAATAAACCTTTTATAAAGTTTATAATCTTTTTTATAAAGTTTATATAAGTTTTTTATAAAATTTATATAAATTGTTTGTAAAAGTTATAGAATTTTTTATAAAATTTATATAAGTGTTTTATAAAATTTATTGAATTTTTTATAAAAAAAAAGAAAATTGATTTTTACTTTTCTAAATAGAAAAGTTATATAAAAAAATATTTATTCAATAACCGGTTCAATTAAAAATCAAAATTTTAAAATATTAATAATTTTTGCTAACCAAACAAATGTAGGCATTTTAAATTTTAAAATTTAAAATTCTAAATTTTTTTTATTTTTATTAAAACTTAAAATTTTAGAATTTAAAAATCTTGAACCAAATGACACCTTGCAATGTTTTGTGTGAATAGGTAGGTAAATTATAAAATGAAGAAGGTGGATATAATGATTTTTCCAAATACTAGTATTAAATTTGGTAGCACACGTTTTTATATTGAGAATTTTAATTTTTATTAAAACTTAAAATTTTAGAATTTAAAAATCTTGAACCAAATGACACCTTGCAATGTTTTGTGTGAATAGGTAGGTGAATTATAAAATGAAGAAGGTGGATATAATGATTTTTCCAAATACTAGTATTAAATTTGGTAGCGCACGTTTTTATATTGAGAATTTTTATTTTTATTAAAACTTAAAATTTTAGAATTTAAAAATCTTGAACCAAATGACACCTTGCAATGTTTTGTGTGAATAAGTAGGTGAATTATAAAATGAAGAAGGTGGATATAATGATTTTTCCAAATACTAGTATTAAATTTGGTAGCGCACGTTTTTATATTGAGAATTTTAATTTTTATTAAAACTTAAAATTTTAGAATTTAAAAATCTTGAACCAAATGACACCTTGCAATGTTTTGTGTGAATAGGTAGGTGAATTATAAAATGAAGAAGGTGGATATAATGATTTTTCCAAATACTAGTATTAAATTTGGTAGCGCACGTTTTTATATTGAGAATTTTAATTTTTATTAGAACTTAAAATTTTAGAATTTAAAAATCTTGAACCAAATGACACCTTGCAATGTTTTGTGTGAATAGGTAGGTGAATTATAAAATGAAGAAGGTGGATATAATGATTTTTCCAAATACTAGTATTAAATTTGGTAGCGCACGTTTTTATATTGAGAATTTTAATTCTTATTAAAACTTAAAATTTTAGAATTTAAAAATCTTGAACCAAATGACACCTTGCAATGTTTTGTGTGAATAGGTAGGTGAATTATAAAATGCAGAAGGTGGATATAATGATTTTTCCAAATACTAGTATTAAATTTGGTAGCGCACGTTTTTATATTGAGAATTTTAATTTTTATTAGAACTTAAAATTTTAGAATTTAAAAATCTTGAACCAAATGACACCTTGCAATGTTTTGTGTGAATAGGTAGGTGAATTATAAAATGAAGAAGGTGGATATAATGATTTTTCCAAATACTAGTATTAAATTTGGTAGCGCACGTTTTTATATTGAGAATTTTTATTTTTATTAAAACTTAAAATTAGAATTTAAAAATCTTGAACCAAATGACACCTTGCAATGTTTTGTGTGAATAGGTAGGTGAATTATAAAATGAAGAAGGTGGATATAATGATTTTTCCAAATACTAGTATTAAATTTGGTAGCGCACGTTTTTATATTGAGAATTTTAATTTTTATTAAAACTTAAAATTTTAGAATTTAAAAATCTTGAACCAAATGACACCTTGCAATGTTTTGTGTGAATAGGTAGGTGAATTATAAAATGAAGAAGGTGGATATAATGATTTTTCCAAATACTAGTATTAAATTTGGTAGCGCACGTTTTTATATTGAGAATTTTAATTTTTATTAGAACTTAAAATTTTAGAATTTAAAAATCTTGAACCAAATGACACCTTTCAATGTTTTGTGTGAATAGGTAGGTGAATTATAAAATGAAGAAGGTGGATATAATGATTTTTCCAAATACTAGTATTAAATTTGGTAGCGCACGTTTTTATATTGAGAATTTTAATTTTTATTAAAACTTAAAATTTTAGAATTTAAAAATCTTGAACCAAATGACACCTTGCAATGTTTTGTGAGAATAGGTAGGTGAATTATAAAATGAAGAAGGTGGATATAATGATTTTTCCAAATACTAGTATTAAATTTGGTAGCGCACGTTTTTATATTGAGAATTTTAATTTTTATTAAAACTTAAAATTTTAGAATTTAAAAATCTTGAACCAAATGACACCTTGCAATGTTTTGTGTGAATAGGTAGGTGAATTATAAAATGAAGAAGGTGGATATAATGATTTTTCCAAATACTAGTATTAAATTTGGTAGCGCACGTTTTTATATTGAGAATTTTAATTTTTATTAAAACTTAAAATTTTAGAATTTAAAAATCTTGAACCAAATGACACCTTGCAATGTTTTGTGTGAATAGGTAGGTGAATTATAAAATGAAGAAGGTGGATATAATGATTTTTCCAAATACTAGTATTAAATTTGGTAGCGCACGTTTTTATATTGAGAATTTTAATTTTTATTAAAATTTAAAATTTTAGAATTTAAAAATCTTGAACCAAATGACACCTTGCAATGTTTTGTGTGAATAGGTAGGTGAATTATAAAATGAAGAAGGTGGATATAATGATTTTTCCAAATACTAGTATTAAATTTGGTAGCGCACATTTTTATATTGAGAATTTTAATTTTTATTAAAACTTAAAATTTTAGAATTTAAAAATCTTGAACCAAATGACACCTTGCAATGTTTTGTGTGAATAGGTAGGTGAATTATAAAATGAAGAAGGTGGATATAATGATTTTTCCAAATACTAGTATTAAATTTGGTAGCGCACGTTTTTATATTGACTTCTATGTATAAATACGGACATATAATCTGAGTACGTGTCGACGATTTTAAACATTAGGCGAATAGACAAAAGACATCTGTCGTGTTAGCGCACGTGGTAAATAAAATACAAAATAATACGGAATAGTCGTGTTTGATGTCTTTACTCTTTACCTTTTCGGGTTTTCTCAAAGTTCACCAACTAATAATAAAAGAGTCCGGTTATTTTGAATACCTTGTATCTTTTGGATACAAGGGGATCAATCCCTACCTTCCATCTATCAAAAAATCAACAACCCAGATTAAGTTTTATTTTTTAATTAAAAAAAAAGCGGAGGGGCATTTTCGTCATTTTAAACCCACCCATCCCACCCACCTCCCAAATACATCTCACCCCCGTCTCTTATCTCAGATCTAACAAAAAACACACACAAAACACACACACATAAGCTTATTCAATCATCATCTCGATCCAAAACACATACTAAAACACACACAAATAAAAATCATCAACAAATCGCGTTAAAAAAAAGATGTCGATGCTATTGAAGAACTAATCACCAGGTTATATCATCATCATTTATATCTTTTTTTAGCTTATTTGATGTAAATAAGCTTATTTTGATGTGATTATGGATGTGTTTTCTTTTTTATTAGATTATTAATAAGAATAAGCTAAAAAATTATCATCATTTTTATTATGATGAATTATAAGCTAACTTATTAGCTTATTTTCATGAATTATAAGATTTTATGGCTTAATCTCGCTGAACAAATTTAGTGTGACCTGTTAGTGAAATATCATATATGATATATTTTATCATATATGATGTAAGCTAAAATATCATATATGATAAAATATATCATATATGATAAAATATATCATATATGATGATGCGCTTGAAAATTGAATTAAATCTTCTTATTTTTGTAGAGAATGTTGTTTACAAGGAATGTTGAACATTACAAGCATCCAAAAGGCCAAGAAGCTTATTGAAGAAGTTCGTGAATTTTTATTTTATGTTTAAATGTATTGTTTGTTTGTTCCTTGTAATCTCCTAATGGAGTTTTGACGTATATGGACGATTTTGTAATTGATTGGTATCTTGTACAACGTCTTGTTAATATGGTTTAGCTTTCTTGGTATTATGTCATGATGGTTTTGATAAATTAAGTCATATATGCTAATGCACTATCATATATGATAATGCATTATCATATATGATACTCAAGAAAAACTTGGGTATATTAAACAAAGAATTTGATGAATTCATGATTACAACAAAGAGTATGCACAATTAATAATTAAACACTTGTTCATAATATAAAAAATGTACTTATGAACAGAATCATATATGATAATTCAAACAGAACATAACCTAATGTAAAATCATATATGATACACATCTGATATCATATATGATAACCATTTATACAAAATCAAAAGATGCAAACACCATTATTATTAAAACTACTCTTCTTTATCGACAATAAACTATTGTTAAAACCATTATTAACTGATGAATTCATGAACAACGCCTACTCCGTCTTGATCCTTATAACATATCCGTGCACATCCTCTTGTTATAATCAACATCCCTCCCTGCTTTGCTCCAAATCGGGCAATCACACCACTTCTGTCTGACTGCATTAATAAAAGATAGAAAAGAACATATTATGATTTTTTTTTTTAAAAAAAATATTACTCATATATATGATAGAAGACATGTTTCAAGAGTTTATACAGATTTTCTGAAAAAGACTCATACAAAATCTGTTTTTTCTTATGGTTTCTTTGATATATCATATATGATAGTTATATCATATATGATAACTGATGATATATCATATATGATATATAACTATCATATATGATATATAACTATCATATATGATATATCAAGCTTATTGTAGCCCACATCAGTAAACTTAATTTAACTTACATAAAATACCTTATGATTCGTCAAAATAAGCTAAAAAGCTAGCTTATTCATAACTTTCATATAATTTTGTAAGCTTATTCACACAACTCCTATCTAATTCAGAAAATTATTCATAACTCTCATCTAATTTAAAATCTTATTCAAACAAATAAGCTTATTCACATAAATCGTATAATTAAAAGCTAATTAAATTAATTTGATCAAAATAAGAACAATCAATTGGAAGAATTCAAACAAAATAAGAACTATTAATCAGAATATTTCGTTCAAAATAAGCTAATTACAATAAATTAATAAGCTTATTCTAAATCAAATAAGCTAAAAAAATAAGAATATATTATGAGAATACAAACCTGATATGAATTTGTGTTAATTAATCGATTTGTGATGGAATAATGATGATGTTCGTGATGGATTTGTGATTATACGCTTCAACTTATAGAGAGAGAAAGTAGATCGGGAGATAGAGAGAGAAGTGATGTTACGGTGTGTGTGTTTTATGAGAAAGAAAGGATAAAATGATTTATATAGTGGCGGGTGAAATGACGAAAATACCCCTGCAGTATAAAATGGGGGTTTAATCTCAGCCATTAGATGGTGAGGAGATGCAAGGTGGGGATGAGTCCACTCATATCTTAGATAAGTTTGGTATCCAAATGAACTTAAATCTAAATAAAAATACGACAATAGTCCTTGTAAAAGTAAAAGATCTAGTGGAGATAAATCTTTTTCTATTTTTTAGTGAGCATGGTGCGGTGTGGATCTTAGCAAAAATCATATCGCTTTTATAATTGCGGTTTTTAAATTTTTTGAATCCGCACAGCGCGGGTTTTGCGGTTTTGGATTTGCGGTTTCTCTGTGGTTTTTGTGGATTTTGCGGATTTAAACCGCACTGCATCACCACTTATAAATTTATATATGTAATGTGGGTTTGCGGATTTTTTAGTTCAAAAAGTTAATATTTTAGGTTATAACAATTCATATAGTTAGTGTAAACATACAAGTTACTTAGAATATTAATAATAATATGCACTAGAACTCTTATAATACACGTTAAATTATCGATGTGCCGTTTTTTGGTTTATATAACTAATGTGCGGTGTGATGCGAATTTTGTGGTACGGTTTTAAGGGCAAAATCGCAACCACACCGCATTTTGCAATTTTGCTTTTTCTTAAAACCGATCCACCAGTTTTTATGGTGCCATTTTTTGTTGTTTTTACGGTTTTACGGTTTGCGGTGCGGTTTCTGCTCACCCATAGTTAACACATCACATTAAAACAACTTACTCATAACATTTTGGGATTAAGTTGCACAATAGCAACGTACTTTCGCAAATGTACCATCTTGGTACGTGAACTATTTTTTGTTCCATATAATGTAACGTACTTTCTTTTTTTGTGTCGATTTGCACCAAGTTTTATAAGCTACCGGTTAAAAAGTTTGAAAACCGGAAAAAGATTCCATAAGGCATATATTTTAAATAGATTAGGTCGTATAATAGCAACGAACTTTTTCAAATGTACTGATTTGTTACGTGAACTTTACTTTAATTACGAAAAACTTTAAAAAGATTTTTAATTACAAAAAACTTTAAAAAGATTTAATATTACAAAGAACTGTATAAACATTTTTTTTTAATTATGAGAAAGAGTAAAAAAAAAATCCTTGGTTTAAACTACAAATTTATTTAAAAACTCATTTTTAAAATACAAACCAAAATTTTAAAAGACTAAATTACACAGATGGTCCCTGTGTTTTAGACAAAATTGCAACTTTCGTCCTCAAAGTTTTAAAGTTGTATCGACAGTCCCTAACTTTGCAAAAAAATAACACTGGTAGTCCTTCTCTTAAAAGGCCGTCTGATTAGCCGTTAACGTGCCCCCACGTGCCTCACACATAAGGGTAATCTTGTCTTTTACCAAATGACTAATAATAATAATTACAGTAATTTTTTTTCTTTCCTATTAAATGCAAAACCCACCCATCTTCTATCTTTTATACATCATCAAAAATATAATCCTTTATTTTATACTCCATCATTCACAGAACCACACTACATCATCAAAAACCCATATACTCTCATACAAAAACACACACATCAACATCTTCATTAATCTCCATTTCCTTTATCTGGAAACACATATCGACCATCGCTACCATGCGTTTCTGGTGGCATCATCACCCTTGCTTGCTCGCATTGTCTTTAACAGATCTCAACAGTAAACTCACCTCATCAACCTCACCTTTTCCCCAACGACTTTATGATATAAGTGAATAGAGACTTAAAGACTTCAAATCCCCTGCCTACCATATTCATCAAACCCATTACCAACTTTTTAAACAACACCTCATCTATAATCAAAACTTTTTAAATCCGAAAATCACTAATTCCAGAAAAAAAGCCAAAAATAAATAAAGAACTCATTTAAAGAAATTAAATGCAGGTGTTTCACCATGAATACCGCCGACCCAAACTCGATAACCACCACCGAAGACGTCATAACCACCACCTCTGACCTCCTTTTACAGATCCACTATACCTGTTGTTGCCACCACCTTAGATCCAACATACCACCATCCAGCCGTCGCTACCTACTAGCCACCACTATCGAGTCACCACAGTTTAAGCTTGTGGGTTTCTAAAGAAGTATGAAAACTTCTCTTTTGTCTCTTGGTCTTAACGATGTCCCCTCATTTTGTTTTAATCTCATTGTTATTTTAATCTAATTTTTATTTTAATCTAATTTTTTTTAATCTCATTCTTTTATATTAGGGATATGGTGGAATGGTGAGTTTTAAAAATTATAGTGATTTTCTTAGCAGATAAAGGACTCAACAATAAAGAAAAAACAAAAAAGAAATAATAAAACAAAATGCATATTGTGAAACAGTAAAAATTTTATCGACAGTCCTTGTGAGACGGAATGACGAGATTACCCCCATGTGCAAGTCACATGAGTAGTGTTTAACGGTCAAAATCAACGCCGTTTAGTCAAAGGACCGATGGTGTTATTTTATTTGAAGTTAGAGACGAGTCATGCAACTTTTAAACTTGGGGACTAAAGTTGCAATTTGATACAAACCACAGGGACCATTCATGTAATTTTGTCATTTTAAAATTACAAATTTTCTTTATAAAATTTTTATACATAAAATATTTGTTACGAAAAATTATAAAAATTTGAAAGCTTTTTTAACATAAAAAATTGCAAGATTAAAAATAAGTTTAAAAAGTTGAGTTTTGTAATGGATTTTTAAAAAAGAACTATACGAAATTTTCGGATAAAAATTAAAAACTTTAAAATTAAAACTTACATAAAAGAAAAATTCCCAAAATGTTAAAACTAGCTGAGAATTACGAAAAAAGTTTTTCAAAAAATTAAATTTGAAGAAATTTAAAACACTTTTTGTTTTCTTAAAATAAAAGTAAAATTTAAAACTTTTAAAGTTTTTTGAACAAGCTTTAATTTTATCTAAAAAAGATTAAAATGTGTAAAAGTGTTAAATTTGTTTTTTTTTCTTTGATGAAAAATGTTTAGTTATTTTTTTCTTTTTTTTAAAAAAGTTTCAAACAGAAAAACATCCGCTAATTAAAAAGTAATTTTGAAAAAAAAAATAAAAGAAGAAAGATATGTAATGTTCCAGGTAAAACAAGTTTCAGTGTGTAGATACACAAAATCTGAAAGTACGTTACATTGAGTAAAACAAAAAATAATTCACGTACTAAGATGGTACATTTGTGAAAATACGTTGCTATTGTAAGGCTTCATCCCTAACATTTTTATTTTATATTCACTTTGACGTCACTCGCTACAAAAAATTCTATACAAATTAAAATTTATTTTATAAATTTAATAATACAAACAAAAACATTACAAAAAACAGCTAAATCAGCTACCATAGTAAGTCCACGTAGATCCACTAATAATATTATCAAAATCCCAAATTTTAGTCCTAAGTAACCCACTAATTTTATTAAGTTGTTAATCTACACTAAACACATACACTAAAGTCGTCTTCTTCCTAAATGAAACACACATGTATTACAGATTTATTAAAAGAAAAAAGAACAAAGAAAAAAAGAAGGTTGACCCGCTTCTTTTTTCTCTTTTCGTCAAAAGATGACGAAATACGACGAATAAGGGTCGGTATGATGGAGGAGGCCGACAAAGGTTGGCGAGCGTATCAGCTCAGCTCGGCGAACCTCTTTCCGCCACCACATCGTTTACTCTAACAATCTGTTAGAAAACATAAACTTATATAAAATGGTACTTCTTTTATTTCAAAATTATTTTCTATTTATTAAAAAGTAAATAAAGAATTTTGATCAAGTTTACCATATTATTTTTAGAGTAAAATGCATAAATACTCCTTGTGGTTTGCCAAAATTGCAGATTGACTCCCCAACTTCCAAAAAGTGCAGGCGGCCTCCCGGAGGACGAAGGTAGTTAGCAAAAAACCTCCCTGGACATAACTACTGTTAACTTTTTCTCGTTATCTTTTTTTTTTCACGGGTAATTACGTCTTTTCTTGTATTTTTATAGTTCTAGTTTATGTTTATTGCAAATCTACTCCCTCGCTTTTATTGTTATATACTCATTCCTCACAAACACTTTATTAAACACATACAAATCCTCTTTTTTAAAAACATACAAACCCTAATTCGGTACCAGAAAAGATGGTGCGACATTTTTTATTACTTTTTTTACTATCTTTTGTGACGTCTAGCTTCAGTTACAACTGCTATCTTTTTATTGTATCTTATCAAAATCAGACGAGCAATGAAAGTATCAACTTTGATATACAGAGTTTGTTCTTTTGCTGTGCAGATGTTATTGACTTAGAAGAACCAAATGCTAATCCGGAGGATACGTTGCAAAATAATGGCACAGATGATTTCCAGCATGATCTCTTTGACGAGATCTACCAAAATACCACCGAAGTAAGCACAATTCCAATTTTTCACCATCTTGAATATATGCATATGGTGTCTATATAATATACATTCAAGATTTAAATGTTAATTTACTATAATAAAGTAAAAGACTTGGGACACTACCGAATGTAGCTTTGCTGCTAGCATAATAATGTCAAAGTTTACATAAACGGAATACTAGTGTTTTGGTTTAAGTGATCGTAGTTCTGAGACCAAGTTCTGATTAGTGGATGGATGATGGGTTGGCAGATCAAAACATGTTTGTTTTTTTGAACTTGGCCCTACTGGTTTTGAAATCACGTTATGCTTATTAGTGTAAATAATATGTGTCATGATTTTGAAATCATGTTCATCATATGGTGTCCCAATACACCCTCTAGTTCCGTTCCTGGCTCCCTGCGTATTTCCAAAATGGACGATTTGTATTTTCAATAAGTATAGTGCTGAATACGTTTAATTGTTCTCAGGCTTTCACAGTTTCTGAAGTCGAATTAGGGTTTATGTGTTTTTAAAGAAAGGGATTTTGATCCTATGTGTGTGTTTAATAAAGTGTTTGTGAGGAATGGGTATATAACCATAAAATCCAGGGAGTACATTTGCAATAAAAATAAACTAAACTTATAAAAATACAAGAAAAGACGTAATTACCCGTGAAAAAAAAAGATAACGAGAAAAAATTAACAGTAGTTACGTCCAGAGAGGTTCTTTGCTAATTACCTTCGTCCTCCGGGAGGCCGCCTGCACTTTTTGGAAGTTGGGGAGTCAATCTGTAATTTTGGCAAACCACATGGAGCATTTATGCATTTTACTCTTATATTTATTTAAAAGTATTATTACAAACTTTAAATAATATTTTAATTGATTATCTAAAAGTAAGATGTCATTATACTAAAAAGTAAGAAAGAAAAAATTTTGTAGTAAATACATATTTATTAAAGTGTGTTTTTTGTCGAGAACAATAATTTTAGGGCGAAAGAAGTATGCGTTTTTAGATTTTTAATTCATGTTTAGCGCGTAAGCGTACGAAAATTTATCGAAGCATGAGCTTATTCTATAAGCTTCTCTTAAAAATAAATCTCATTTGATTAACATATTTTGTAGTAGCATGTAAAAAAATTAAACTAAATAAGTTATTAAATAAAATATTTTTAAGATTAACATTCGAAAAAAGCTTTAAATCTTGCTCTAGCAACTAGTTTTGACGACTTATTTTAACTTCAAAAAAAATATTAATAAGCATATTCTTAATATTCTAAGAAAGTGTGTTAATGATACCTTTCATGTGTGAGAAGCTTTTCAATCAAGTTGTTATAAGACTGGAGGGAGTGGTGTAAAATCTACTCACCTCCACGTTAGTGACACATCAGTTTTTTAACAAATATACTACAACTCATTTACACTCACTTTTAGAGGGAATGACACTTATTACAACTCACTACACATTATTCCTATTTTTTATTAAAATATTTTTTATTCATACATTTTATTAAAACACGTGTACATAGAAAATTAAAACACGGTACGAAATTAAAAGACGATACATAGGAAATTTAAAAAAATATTTAAAAAAACAAACTAAAAAGGCAAATCATATTTCGCCTTGATCTGAGCTCGGCACCAATCCACGGCTGCACGTTGAGCTCCATCCAAATGTGTTAGCCTTAAAATGTGTGCGACTAACGGAATTAATGTGTGCGACTATTGTCATATGTAATAGTCCAAGTCCCGTGCTATATATACCCCTCCATACTTCCATGGAGGGGTGAGGATTATCATTTCTTTCTTTTCTTTCTCTCACTAGAATAAACACACAACTTTCTAGTATCTCTTGTTTCTCTCACTAACAATGGCTAAACACTTGTTCAATCCTCCCCGACCTCCGGATCATAAACCCGTGTTCAAAGTGAATCCAAGTTAACAATTGGTATCAGAGCTAACCGGGGGTGTTTCATGTTTTTGATTAGTGGTTATGTTCGTGTTTGTGTTTGATTCGTTCACGGTTTGAATTCTTTATCATTCTCTAAATCTGTCCAAAAAATTTGGGTGTCATTCGTCTTATCTGTTTTTTTAACATATCAGTTATCACTTTATCTAGATTTCTGGTTGTTCAGTATCACTTTTTTAAGTGTTCCATGTCATTTTATTCATCTCGAATACTGTTACTTTATTATTTTGTTGGTAATATGACAAGGAAACTTAACAGATTCATTTATTGGGAAAAGGACAAATATATCAAAGTTTCAAAGATCCACCTTTTCGGTTGGTAAACCTTTTGCGATGGCACTTATTCCGATGATCATTGCGATGGATTTTTTTGCCAAATTTCCATCGCAATGGATCAGGGTTTACATATTTCGATCACGATTCAGACAGGGTTTGGTATTGCGATGACTTATTCAGATGCTTATTGCGATGGGTGTACAACATTGCGATGGAGTGTCAGGTAAACATTGCGATGACTTTCACAACATTGCGATGACTTTCACAACATTACGATGACTTCACAACATTGCGATGACTAGTGCTTAAAATGAAAACATTGCGATGAGTTTTTCTGAAAAACATTCCGATGACTCAAAATACCAAAATCAGTATTTAACATATCAGCCTTTTAACTCCCATCAACACCAAATATATCCTAACCCATCGTCTACTAATCCCCATCTAGACTCGACTGCAAACCTAAACTAAAATGATCTCAGTATTGCTTTTGTGTGTTTGAAATGTTAGTTTCAAGATCTTCATTGATCTATAACACTAAAAACAGCCACATCATCGATCAAAATGAAGCAAGGCTTCTGTTTGTATTTTCGAAACCAATTTAAGAATGAATAAGAACATGTATGCTCATATTCACTTCCTTGTTTCGATTAATAGAAACAACAAATTAAAACCGCCATGCAATCAATTAACAAACACCTACCCGAGACCTTAGATATGATCTTAAAGACTTCTCTTGCTGATTCCTTGGCGGTTTGAGTTATTCATTATAAATAAAAGGGGGATGAAACATTTAAGTGTTCGTTTTTGGTTGTAAGTTCTTAATCTAATATGATATTATGGATGATTTGATTCGATGTGGTGATTTGCTTGATAGATTATTAGCTTCGGTTTGATCTGAATTTGAGTTAGCCAAGTAATCAGAGTTTGATAATTAAGATGTGTTTTATGATGAGATTGATTTTTGGCTGTGGAGGAATAGTATGATGGGGGCGGAGAGAACGATGGAAAGAGATGGGGGCGGACAAATCTATGTAGTGTGATTAGGTACGAGTAAAATTATGGTAAGGTGGTAGTTATCCTCCATTGATTGGACCGGGTCTATATAATGTAAGGTGGACTGGTGTCACTCACTTGGGCTGATATATCATTTGTACCAATACCGGACTGTGACATTAGTGAATATGGGTTGAGGTATATCAAAGCACACATATATTGGGTTATGTTATAAGGGCATTGTAGGAACGTGTCTAATACAAGGGATTTCCAACTATAAAAAAGTTATCGTCCGATCTTTTCGAATTTATTACTAGTTAAAAGTGCGACTCAGTCGTTCTTGGTGGAAAAATAAATGGTTTGGTTATCTATTTTAAACTAAAAGTAAATATGAAAATGTCGTTGAGTAAAATAAAAGCTTTAAAAATTAAACTAAAAATTACTAGAATATCTAAAAATGCTACTATCGGAATTCAATCAGAATGTGCCAATCGGAATACATAAAATGAATGGTCGGAATATGTCAAAGGAAACACAATCGGAATCCTGTCGGAATAAGTATCTATCGGAATGCAAGAAAACAAGTCATATCGGAATGTTGCTGTCGGAAAGAGCTTCTATCGGAATATCACAAAAACTTGCTGTCGGAATATCAAATAATTCCAATCGGAATCCAGATAGGAATCCTCGTCGGAATGCAAAACCCTATTCCGATCCCTTGTGATCGGAATAATATTGGTACCCGTCGGAATGTGAAAGCCCTAATCCGATGGGTGATCGGAATGCTTGTCGGAATGGGGAAACCCCTTTCCGATGGTTATGTGATTCGAAATAAGCCAAGTTTTAAGCTATTTTTAATAAGCTCAAACCAATACTTAATCAAATTAATAATAAGACGAACTAAAAAGCAAAAATAAGAACTTTCAAACTTCAAATAAGCAACTTTTCAAAACAAACTTTAAAAAGACAAATTTTTTTTAAGACAACTTAAACGTAATATAAGCTAAACACAAACTAAGCCAATAAGCATGATAAGCTCAAAGCTTAATCCGTATAAAAACTTAGAGATGAATAAAAGATAAACTTTTTATCAATCAATCATCAAGATTAAACAAAATCAAGATTATAACGAATCAAAAATCAACTTTTAGAAAATAAAGAAAGGTAGAAGAAGATTAAAGATAAAAAGCTTAACTTGAACTTATAGATTAATGATTCCAAAATACAAGATCAAATCAAAGCTTAAACATGAAAGGAAGGAAAAGATGACATTCTAGTGAGAGAAAGTTAAACACTTTCTCTCTCTAAAAATAAAACTAGAAAAATGAAAAGTGGATAAAAACTAATTAACTAACACCCTCCTAATGTGTCATTAGGAGGGTATATATAGGAGGTGGGGAGTGCATGTGTTGCTTCCTTCTTTCTTCTCGTCTCGACTCGACTTAAATTCTTTGTCTTTCTCGACGTCGTCTCGGGATTTGTCGATATAAACTGAACTTGTCTTCTTCTTCTATTAGACTTGAGTTCTACGACTTCATTAAACTTCTGTCTTTAGACTTTTTCTTCGATAAATCTTCAGAACAGGCATTGGACTTCCGTTCTTTTCGCACTCTTGATCTTTTGACTTCGTCTTTTCTCGTTTTCTTCGATAAAAGCCCGTGAAAGCCCTTGTTTTCTTCCCTTTTCACATTTTGCTCCTAAATCACAACAAAAACATGAACTACGCATAATTCTGACATTTACGACATAAAATACACGTTTTGGCTTGGTTTTTATTATAATTAAGTGGTAAAAGGATGGGTGTTTTCACACCTATCAAATCTCCTACACTTGACCATTGCAATGCCCTCATGCAATGCATTAATTTCAAAGCACAGTTTACATTTCTCATCATAAATAACTCACCTTGGCCTTTATTAAATACTAAACTTTAAGGAAACTAAAAAGATAAAAATCAAAGACTTACATTGGGGTTTTGGCTGTCATGAATGTTCATCATTCTCAAGTTTCACGTTCCCTCTACCAAGCTTAAAAACGAGATCATTGTTATTATAAGTTAGCAAACTAACACGAACTCATGTGGCCCAATTATTAACTTAGACTCCCTTATTCCTAGGTGTATATCTTATATTTTAATTTTGTCTTGAATGATCCCGAGGATACATTGTTTGACTTATTCCGATAGTTTATTTAGGCCGAAAATAAAGTGGGACGATTTAATCAATAGTTAGCTAAAGGACAAAATCTTTTAAAACTGTTTCTCGGGACCTCTTAAAGTTCATATCTTGGAAAACTCGCTTCACGATTTGAGACCTTTCTCGGACCGATATTTGGCAGCGACTTCATACTTCGAATCTTGAGAGACGTTCTTGAAATTATGGTCTTCTCTTCATAATAGGAATTTCTTCACTTGAAGTTTTTGAGAGATTCTTCATACTTGGACCACGACTTCTTTATTTTTCTCCAATCTTTATTTTGGACTTTGATATACAACGATCCGCCTCCTTTTAGGACTTGGATCTATTTATCCTCATACCTTGTTAGGGCCTTTTTGGATAGACTTCTCCATGATCTTTTGGGGAGTTTTTGCTTTTCTTCGTGTGTCTCGATCTTCATATTGATTTTTGATAAATGATTCTTCACATCACTTTTGGATCCTTAGCAACAAAATGTAGCCCTCATGTCTTGTTAGGACCTTTTCGGACTCGCCAATCTTCGCATCCCGCTTCAATAAGTTATGCCTTGGCTATGAACTCTAATTAATACCGAGCAACTTTTAAACGATCTTGTGCTAGAAGCTAAGTAACTTTTCAAAGCGTACAAACTTATTTATTGTAAATATATTTATTAGCAAGCGATGGGAGAAAAAGCTTATAATCAACTCACATAAATTCATGAAAGAATACCAAACTTATAATTGACTCTATCATCTCTCGTTCTCCACAATTTAAAATCTCAAGGAATGAGACTCGTGGATGCTTAGCCAATTAAATCAAAGTTTTGGGTTTTCAAGTCATCTATAGGATCTTGCAAACTGTTAGACTTTTTCAAGTTTAGAATTCACATTTTAAAGTTCCCTTGATAAACGACTCTCTATGATCAATTATAGGAACTTACGAAAAGTTCTTGTTCTTAACCCGTGAGAGTTAAGACTTTCGCGTTTTAAAGTTCCCTATATAAAAGCCTAGCAAAACTTGACTTAAACACGTTAAGGATACTAGCTAGAGTAAACTTAGATAAGTAAACTCGGGTTGAGTCAAAATATTCACAACTTTGAAAAATTTAAAACCACTTTATTAAACTTTATTTTTAGCAAGGAAAGTAAATAACAATAACAAAGGAAAATACTACTATACTACTAGGCCAAAATAGATTAAAATTTTTGAAAAATGTCGAAAAATCAAATTTTCCGGTTAAAATGAGGGCAAATTCATGGAAAAGACCACTTACTTCGATAGAAGTCCCCCTACACTTGATATAAACATTGTCCTCAATGTTTTAAGCATGTGAAAGTAAACTTGATACAAGCATTTTGCTTTGGGTTCTAGATTAATCTCAGTATCTTCTCGAATTGATCTCAGCCTTAAGTGGAATAATTGTTCTTGGTTACTAAAAGGGGTTTTAGTTTTCTAGTCTACTAAAAAGTTTAAAGGTATTAAAATGAAAACTTAAATCAAAGATAATTAATTTAATGACAATTAATAAAAACTTGAATTAAAATTAAAATTAAAATTAAAATTAAAACTGAAATTAAAGTTAAAATGAAGAAACAGTAACCTAAAGAAACAATAACAATTAATGAAGCTCAAAAGATGATTGATTCGGAAGTTTAAACCTTGATTCGGAACTTTTGATCCGGAAGTTTTCACCCGGAAGTCTTCATTCGGAACTTTTAGCTATCCTTCACTCGGAACTTTCTTCGGAAGTTTGGTTCGGAAGTTCACCCGGAACTTCGTTCGGAACTTGTTGATCCGGAAGTTCGTCCGGAACTTTTGGTCCGGAAGTTTATTCGGAACTTTTTAAGAAAGACTCATTCGGAACTTAAACAACAAACATTCATTCGGAAGATTAGGTTCATCCGGAACTTTCAGTTCGTTCGGAAGTTTTCAACTGATTCGGAACTTTAAAAGGAAAACTCAATCGGAACTTTTAAAATACATATTCATCCGGAACTTGATGTTCATCCGGAAGTTTTGTGTTCATCCGGAACTTTTGAGTTCATCCGGAAGTCTGGAAACACAAAAACAGTCGTTTTACCCGAAGAACAAGGAAACCAATTTTGATCCAAAAATCACCAAGTTTTTCACCAAAAACTTAAATAAACTAATCACAAAGCATCTACTAACCATAAACTACAAATCCCATCAACAAAAACACAAATCCCAACAACTTTCAAAGATCAAATCAATAAAATAAGAACTTAAGAACTTAAAGAGAAAGATGATGATGAACAAGATGAAATGGAAAGATTAAACAAGACTTGTATTGATGATTTAATGTATTCAACAATAACAAAACAAGGATTAAGATTACAAGATTTGAAGAACAAAGATTAAAGTCACCAAACACCCTAGTGGTGATGGTGATCCTACGAAACAGAAAAGAGAAAAAGGTGGAGGAGAGAAAAACTAAAAAACTAACTGGCAATATGTGTGTGAGGGGTTGGGCTTTATATAGCCTTGTCTTTTGGTTGGTGAGTGGGCTTTCTCCCGTTCTTCTTGTCTTCTCGTCTTTTCAGAAAAGTTGACGTTTTCGATTCTGACTCGGGATTTGTCGTCGATTAAATTCAACTCGTCTTTTAATTTCTTCGTTTAATAGACTTGAGTTTCTTCGACTTATGTAAATCTTCCATCTTTGGTCCTTTTCTTCGATAAATCTTCGAATAGGCCCAATGACTTCAAATATTTTGCATCTCTTGGACAATAGACTTTATCTTGAGTCCTTTTCTTTAGTAAAACCCGTGCAATCCCATGTTTTCTTCAATATTCATCCGGTTGGCTCTGAAAACACAATAAACACAAAAACCACGCATAATTCCAAACAAATGATATTAAATACGTGTTTTGGTCTCGTTTTAGCCAGAATTAAGTGGTAAAAGGATGGGTGTTTACACACCTATCAAATCCCCTACACTTAGCCATTGCCATGCCCTCATGCAATGCTTAGTGATAAAGAAAATTTTACATTTTTCTCATAATCAATCAACCTTGGCCTTATTATTAAAATTCTACTTAAACACAAATTAAAATACTAAGAGAAATTAAAACTTTAAAATAAACAAAAGGATGGAAATAACTTGCAAAGAAATCAATGACTTACATTAGGGCTTTGGTGCTGCGAAGATTTATCACCCTCAAGTTTCACGTTCCCCAAACTAAGCTTAAAAACGAGATCATTGTTATTATAAGTTAGCAATTCAAACACTTACACACATGGCTTAACTAAATACTTAAACTCCCTTATTCCTAGGTGTATCTCTTATATTTTATTTATGTCTTAGAATGATCATGAAGATGCATTTTTTGGACTTATTTCGATAGTTTATTAGGGCTGAAAGCAAAGTATGATGATTTGATCAATAGTTAGCTAAAGGACAAAATCTCTTAAAACTGCTTCTCGGGATATCAAAAAGTTCATATCTTGGCATAACTCGGATCACGATTTGAGACCTTTCTCGGGCCGATATTTGGCATGTACTTCATACTTCATATCTTGAGAGACGTGCTTGAGATAATGGTCTTCTCATCGTTCATAGAGTTTCTTCACTTGGAGACTTTTGAGAGGTACTCCAACTTTGTTGACCACGACTTCATGATTATTTCTTCAATCTCTATTTGGGATTTTGAGATACAACGATCAGCCTCCTTTTCGGACTTGGATCTATTTATCCTCATACCTTGTTAGGGTCTTTTCGGATAGACTTCTCCATGATCTTTATGGGAGTTGATTGCTTTTCGTCGTGAGTCTTGATCCTTCATATTGACTTTGGGAATAATGCTTTTCACATCACCTTGGATCTTTAGCAATACAATGGAATCCTCATGCCTTGTTAGGGCCTTTTCGGACTCGCCAATCTTCGCGCCCCGCTTCATAAGTTATGCCTTGGCTATGAACTCTTATCATTACCGAGCAACTTTTAAACGATCTTGGGCTAGAAGCTAAGTAACTTTTCAAATCGTACGACCTTACTTATTGCAGATAAATTATTAGCAAGTGATGGAAGAATAGGCAAATAATTACACCAAGTGAGCTTGTGCAAGAATACCGACTTATAATTTTTTTTTAGAACGGCAAATGTTAGTGGTTAGTGAGTCGAGTCGTGCAATGACATCCAAGCGGAAGAATGTCTTCTTCGAACTCGCGCCTAGTTAAGTTAGACTCCTTATCCGCTTCGCCTGAAAGGCCCTTGGCAGGTCTTGAACCCAAGACCTCCAAGAATCCTCCCCCAAAGAAAGCACTTAGTGCAACCTTGGTGGCCAACTGAACTAAGTCAGATGGTTAATACCGACTTATAATTGACTCTATCATTTCTCGTCCTCCACAATTTAAAATCTCAGACTCGTGGACACTTAGCCTAATAAACCAATTAAGGTCTACATGGTTAAGGATACTAGCTAGAATAAACTTGGATAAGTCCATTCGGGTTGAGTCAAAATAAACGCAACGGGCCTAATATGTCAAAGACTTCTAAACTAGCTACACCACTTTATTAATATATTTGACTTTATTGCGGGATATATACATATGAAAGTAATGATAAAAATTTAAAAATTACGACAAAATGGTCAAAGTTAATAAAAAATTTGAAAAATGTTGAAAAAGATGATTTTCCGGTTAAATGAAGGCATTTTCATGGAAAAGTCCACTTAAACTTCGATAGAAGTCCCCCCTACACTTAAGATAAACATTGTCCTCAATGTTTAAGCATGTGGGAAAAGTCTCCCCTACACTTATGACATTGTGCACGTTGGTTAACTCAAGTTAAGGAAGAGACGACTAAAGTGATCAATTTCAAATGTGAGTATGAAGAAAATTGAATCACGATAGTTGAGAGATAGAACCGGATTGCGGATAACACGAGAGAACGGTTCTTCAAAGATTCCAAGAGTGCACTAATCCCTGCAATCACATCACCACACAAAAACAAACACGTATACAAGTCCCCCTACACTTAGGAGGTAAAAGCACAAAAGGATAGATACTCGGGCTACCTCCCGAGGAGCGCTTGTTTTTGATAACCGAGTCACGAGCCTGACTCGACCCAAAATTAGTTCATGGGGAACGTGGTGAGGGATGGAATCACCTCTTGAGAGGTGTCCTCACCAAAGTACAACTTCACTCGTTGGCCATTCACCTTAAAATTAGGTCCATTAGGTTGAGCGAGCTCGAGAGTACCATATGGAAAAATTTGGGCAATGGTGAATGGGCCAGACCAACGAGATTTGAGCTTTCCCGAGAAGATTTTCAACCGAGAGTTAAAAAGTAAGACTTTGTCTCCAACATGGAACTCTCGGTTCTTAATCTTAGAATCGTGAATGAGCTTAGTCCTTTCCTTATAGATCAAAGAATTTTCATAAGCCTCATCACGGAGTTCATTCAGCTCATTGAGTTGGATCTTGCGTAGGTCACCGGCTTTGTTTATATCAAAATTAGCCCACTTCAAGGCCCAATAAGCCTTGTGCTCCAACTCAATGGGGAGGTGGCATGCTTTCCCGTACACAAGACGATAAGGCGTACAGCCGATCGGGGTCTTGTAAGCAGTACGGAAAGCCCACAAAGCATCATCAAGTTTAGCAGCCCATGAGGCACGATGCTCTCCCACGGTTCTTTCAAGAATTCGCTTCAGTCCTCGGTTGGATATTTCAGCCTGGCCGTTAGTTTGTGGGTGGTAGGCTGTGGAAAGACGATGGTTTACACCGTACTTAGCCATGACTCTTGCGAATTGGTCATTGCAAAAATGAGTCCCACGATCACTAATAATGGCACGAGGCACACCGAATCTAGCGAAAAGAGCTTTCAAAAAGTTACAAACCACCCTTGCGTCATTAGTAGGTAAAGCTTTGGCTTCAACCCACTTAGAAACGTAGTCGACGGCTACAAGGATGTATTTGTTTCCTTTGGATGAAGGGAATGGCCCCATAAAGTCGATACCCCAAACATCAAAGATTTCACACTCTTGAATGAAATTCTGAGGCATCTCGTCTTTATGTGTGATCGTGCCTTGTTTTTGGCAAACATCACATCGTTTAACCATATTGTGAGCATCATGATATATGGAGGGCCAATAAAATCCTGAGTCAAACACTTTTTTGGCGGTGTAGTTGGGACCAAAGTGACCACCGGTGGGTCCTTTGTGGCAAGCATCAAGGATTTCTGAAGCTGCCGGTCCATCAACACGTCGACGGATAATCAGGTCGGCACATTGTTTGAATAGGTAAGGGTCGTCCCAAAAGTAAGTCTTAATGTCGGTGAAGAACTTTTTCTTTTGTTGAGACGTCAACCCTTCCTTGAGAATTCCACCCGCCAAGTAGTTTGCAAAGTCCGCAAACCACGGGGTTTCATCAGATGTCGAATTTATAGACATTAAGGTCTCCAAGGGAAAAGAATCATTGATTTCTTTATTCGGATGATCCCCTTGGTAAGGATCCTCAAGTCTACTGAGATGATCCGCGGCTAGGTTTTCTGCTCCTTTTTTATCGCGAATTTCGATTTTAAATTCCTGGAGCAGCAAAACCCAGCGAATAAGTCTTGGTTTGGAATCTTGCTTTGTCAACAAGTACTTCAACGCGGAATGATCGGTATACATAATTGTTGTAGAAAGGACAAGATAGGGGCGGAATTTTTCAAAAGCATAGACAACAGCTAAAAGCTCTTTTTCGGTTGTCGTGTAATGCAATTGAGCCCCAATCATTGTCTTGCTAGCGTAATGGATTGGTTGGAAGTGTTTGTTCACTCTTTGTCCCAGAACCGCACCAATAGCAAAGTCACTAGCATCGTACATCAACTCGAAAGGCAGCTCCCAATTAGGGGTAACCAAGACGGGTGCCTTAGTTAGCTTGTCCTTAAGCGAGTTGAAGGCTTCAAGGCACTCTTTGGAAAAGATAAAAGGAGTATCTTTTTCCAAGAGGTGGGTCATCGGCGAGCGATTTGAGAAAAATCTTTGATGAATCGACGGTAGAAGCCCGCATGACCCAGAAAACTTCTCACACCCTTCACGGTTGAAGGTGGAGGCAACATGGCGATAACATCGACTTTAGCACGGTCTACTTCAAGACCGGCTTTGGAAATCTTGTGTCCCAGCACGATGCCTTCTTTTTACCATAAAATGGCATTTTTCCCAATTCAGAACAAGGCGAGTGTCTTCGCACCGCTTAAGCATACGTTCCAAATTGGCAAGGCAAGAAGAGAAGGAATCCCCGAAGACCGATAAATCATCCATGAAGACTTCCATGGTTTGTTCAACCATGTCATGGAAGATAGCTAACATGCACCTTTGGAAAGTCCCGGGCGCATTACATAAGCCAAAAGGCATTCTTTTGTAAGCAAATGTGCCATAGGGACAAGTGAATGTTGTCTTCTCTTGATCTTGGGGATCGATGGGTATTTGGAAATAACCCGAGAAACCATCAAGAAAGCAGTAATATTCATTACCCGCTAATCGTTCAAGCATTTGGTCCATAAAAGGTAGAGGGAAATGATCCTTTCTCGTGGCATCATTGAGTTTGCGGTAGTCTATACAAACTCTCCACCCAGTAACGAGACGAGTGGAAATCAACTCGTTGTGTTCATTGGGAACAACGGTTATTCCGCCCTTCTTGGGCACACAATGGATTGGACTAACCCATGGTGAATCCGAAATAGGGTAAATCATACCCGCATCAAGAAGTTTGATAACCACTGTTTTGATGACTTCATGGATTTTTGGATTCTCCCTTCGTTGGCTTTGAATAGTGGGCTTAAAGTCGTCCTCCATGAGAATTTTGTGTGTGCAGAAGTGAGGATCAATTCCACGAATGTCCGAAATCTTCCAAGCAATAGCCTTCTTATGATCTTTCAACACGGCGACAAGTCGGGCTTTTTCTTCTTCTTTTAGGTCCTTTGCGATGATGACGGGCGACTTCTTCTCTTCTTCAAGGAATACATACTCGAGATGGGGCGGTAACTCCTTAAGTTCTAAATCCAGAGGATTTTCGACGGGAGGCGTATTCGAAGTGGGAGTATCGATAACAATGACCGTGGGAGATGGAGGAGAAGGATTGTCTTCTTTTAGAAGGTTTTCAATGAGGCGGAGATCTTCATCCCAATTGGTAGTAGAATCGTCATTGTCTATATGCACATCTCCCATGGTGGCTTCCAAATCTTTCCAAAGGAAATCACTTTCTCCAAATAGAGATAGTGATGAGTCGATAGAGGAAACGGTCTCAACATTGGGAAGAGAGGTAGGAATACTTTTACAAGCATCTTTGAAGTGTTCTTCACAAGCCTCATCAAGAACGTCAATACAATTAACACTCTCGTAAGAATAAGGCTGTTTAGAAAGCTTTCCCATGTTGAAGACTACTTTATCGTCACCCACTCTCATGATAAGCTCACCGGCTTCAACATCGATGAGAGTGCGACCGGTCCTCAAGAATGGACGACCAACAATTAGTGGCACACGGGGGTCCATCTCGTAGTCGACGACAACGAAATCAGCAGGGAAGGTGAATTTGTCGACTCCTACAATGACGTCTTCGGCTATCCCCACTGGATAAGCAACCGTACGGTTGGCCAATTCAAAAGTCATTTTGGTGGGGACTAGCTCTGGGAGAGATAATTGCTTCCAAACACTTAGAGGCATGAGATTAATACTGGCACCTAGATCGGCTAGGGCCATGCAATTCTCTACTCCCGGGAAGTTGCAAGGGATTAAGAAACGACCCGGATCACCAAGCTTGGTTGGCAATTTCCTTAAGAGCACTGCAGAGCAATTCTCATTAAGTTGGGTGTTGGCAATATCGAGGAGCTTTTCCTTGTCGCTCAGAAGATCTTTAAACATTTTTGCATACTTGGGCATGTGAGCGAGAGCCTCAGCGAAGGAGATATTGAAATTCAATTGTTTGAACATTTTAAGGAAGTTCGAAACCTGAATATCATCCTTGCTCTTTTGCTTCTCTTTCCTCAACCTTGAAGGATAAGGTATATTGGATGAAGAAGAAGGCTTTAGGGGAATAAGATCACTCACAACCACGGGTGGTGGGGAAATTGGGGTAGAAGGTGAAGGAGGCGGAGAAATTGGGGAAGTAGAAGGATGAGGGATAGGAGCAGGTGACTCGTTCTCCTTAGTCACAATCACCGGTGGAGGTATAGGAAGCTCGGGTTCCTTGGTACCTTTGCCACTTCTAGTAGTGATTGCTTTCATCTCCCTTCTTGATTCGCAACGGTGTTACTCGGAAGAGTACCCGAAAAAGAGGGTTGATTACCTTGGAAGAAACCAGCCATCATGTTCCTCAGATCATTAGTTTGGCTATCCAACGTGTTTCTCATGTCGGCTCTCAAATCGTTTCCTTGTTTGACCAAGTCTGCTTTCAAGTTTCGCACTTCCTGTTGGAGATTTTCCACGATCACATCATTGGTCCTCATGTAGGTTGCAACCTCTTGGTGTAGAGCGGTGGGTTGGTTGGGAGGAGCATTGTATGCGGGTGGTTGATAAGCAGGTTGCTGGTAGATTTGGTTGTTTCGTTGAGGTGGTTGTTGCTGCTTGTGAGGAGGGATGTATGGTTGTCGAGGTTGTTGTTGTTGCTGAGGAGGGCGGTTGAGGTTTTGTTGTTGGTTTGGGTTGTTTGGAGGAAAACCAGGTGGTGAAAGATAATTGTTAGAACGGTAGCTAAGCAAGTTACGATTACCTTGAGGTCTAGCTTGATAAGAGGGTTGAGGGTAGGTGCCATAAGCTGCATTAACATTCTCAGCAAGGTATTCTTGGGTGGCGGTACAAGTGGTGTAAGAGTGAGGACCACCGCATATCTCACAAGGTTGGCTGACAGCGTTAACTTGAGCGTTTTTAGCGTTGTTGTTGTTGTTGTTGCTGACGGTGTGGGTGACAAGCGATTCAAGAAGCGTAGTGATTTTGTCCAATCGCTTGTCGCTGTCACTAGTGCTAGCACTAGCGACATTGGTCCGAACACTCTTGGTTTGCACACGAGACTTGTTCTCAATGATATCCCAAGCAGCATTGGAAGTCTTAGCCAAAAGATTACCCCCCGAGGCACTGTTTAGTGAATCTTGGTCACTCATGTTTAAACCGTTGTAAAAAGTATTAATTTGATGTACTTTGGTAAAACCATGTTGTGGGCATTTTCTTAAAAGATCTTTAAAACGATCCCAAGATTCACTGAACGACTCATCGTACTTTTGTTCAAAATTTATGATCTCATTCCGCAAAGCGGTAGTACGAGAGGGTGGGAAAAAGTAATTGATAAACTTTGTTTCCAAATCCGTCCACGAGAGAATACTCTGTGGCGGTTCTTTAGCAAGCCAATGCCGGGCTTGTCCCTCTAAAGAAAAGGGAAAAAGTTGTAACCTTATAACCTCTTGTGGAACACCATTGAACTTGACCGTGTTGGTGAGTTGCAAGAATCTCTTGATATGGTCGTGTGGATCATCAATGGTACGTCCCAAGAATGGTTGAGCGGAGACCATCTGGATAAAGCCTGATTTTAGCTCAAAGTTGTTGGCGGCGATTGGAGGTATGACAATTGGGTCAGTGTTGCCGTCTACATGAGCTTGCAGCAGTTCAATCATCGGGCGATTATCCGGTTGAGGCTCCTGGTTATTGTTATTGTTCATGTTGTTGAAAGGTGGGTTGTTGTTGTTATTATTGTTGTTTGGAGGTGGTATGTTATTGTTGTTGTGTACACCGGCCATGTCTAAGTTATCGAGAGGCTCGGGCTCTTGATAAGACGTGGATCGAGTGTGCATACACCTGCAAAAGAACGAACAAAGAAAAACAAAACAAAAATATTTTTTTGTTTTTATGTTTTTTAATTTTTTTTTGGATTTTTGAAAATTTTATATTTTTTAGTGTTTTTTTTTTTTTTTGAAAATTTTTATGAAAAAGTAACGTTCACGGGGAACGGATCCCAAAATCCAAGTTCTCACAAAAAACTTTTGATCTTAACGAGAAGAGCCGGCAGCGGCGCCATTTGATACAAGCATTTTGCTTTAGGTTCTAGATTAATCTCAGTATCTTCTCGAATTGATCTCAGCCTTAAGTGGAATGATTGTTCTTGGTTACTAAAAGGGGTTTTAGTTTTCTAGTCTACTAAAAAGTTTAAAGGTATTAAAATGAAAACTTAAATCAAAGATAATTAATTTAATGACAATTAATAAAAACTTGAATTAAAATTAAAATTAAAATTAAAATTAAAACTGAAATTAAAGTTAAAATGAAGAAACAGTAACCTAAAGAAACAGTAACAATTAATGAAGCTCAAAAGATGATTGATTCGGAAGTTTAAACCTTGATTCGGAACTTTTGATCCGGAAGTTTTCACACGGAAGTCTTCATTCGGAACTTTTAGCTATCCTTCACTCGGAACTTTCTTCGGAAGTTTGGTTCGGAAGTTCACCCGGAACTTCGTTCGGAACTTGTTGATCCGGAAGTTCGTCCGGAACTTTTGGTCCGGAAGTTTATTCGGAACTTTTTAAGAAAGACTCATTCGGAACTTAAACAACAAACATTCATTCGGAACTTTTTACTCATCCGGAACTTTAGTTCATTCGGAAGATTAGGTTCATCCGGAACTTTCAGTTCGTTCGGAAGTTTTCAACTGATTCGGAACTTTAAAAGGAAAACTCAATCGGAAATTTTAAAATACATATTCATTCGGAACTTGATGTTCATCCGGAAGTTTTGTGTTCATCCGGAACTTTTGAGTTCATCCGGAAGTCTGGAAACACAAAAACAGTCGTTTTACCCGAAGAACAAGGAAACCAATTTTGATCGAAAAATCACCAAGTTTTTCACCAAAAACTTAAATAAACTAATCACAAAGCATCTACTAACCATAAACTACAAATCCCATCAACAAAAACACAAATCCCAACAACTTTAAAAGATCAAATCAATAAAATAAGAACTTAAGAACTTGAAGAGAAAGATGATGATGAACAAGATGAAATGGAAAGATTAAACAAGACTTGTATTGATGATTTAATGTATTCAACAATAACAAAACAAGGATTAAGATTACAAGATTTGAAGAACAAAGATTAAAGTCACCAAACACCCTAGTGGTGATGGTGATCCTACGAAACAGAAAAGAGAAAAAGGTGGAGGAGAGAAAAACTAAAAAACTAACTGGCAATATGTGTGTGAGGGGTTGGGCTTTATATAGCCTTGTCTTTTGGTTGGTGAGTGGGCTTTCTCCCGTTCTTCTTGTCTTCTCGTCTTTTCAGAAAAGTTGACGTTTTCGATTCTGACTCGGGATTTGTCGTCGATTAAATTCAACTCGTCTTTTAATTTCTTCGTTTAATAGACTTGAGTTTCTTCGACTTATGTAAATCTTCCATCTTTGGTCCTTTTCTTCGATAAATCTTCGAATAGGCCCAGTGACTTCAAATCTTTTGCATCTCTTGGACAATAGACTTTATCTTGAGTCCTTTTCTTTAGTAAAACCCGTGCAATCCCATGTTTTCTTCAATATTCATCCGGTTGGCTCTGAAAACACAATAAACACAAAAACCACGCATAATTCCAAACAAATGATATTAAATACATGTTTTGGTCTCGTTTTAGCCAGAATTAAGTGGTAAAAGGATGGGTGTTTACACACCTATCAAAACTCCCCTACACTTAGGACATTGTACACTTTGTTTAAATCTTGCTAAGAAAAGGACAACTATGGTGATTTCAATGTGAACATATAAGATATGAAATATTGAATCACGACAGTTTAGGAAAGAACTGGGAAGACGGGTACACGGGATCACGGTTCGTCAAAAGTCATCGAGAATGGATCTTTGAAGCTTTAATCCCTGCATATCAGAAGAAACAAGACAACAAACACATACGGGGCTCCCCCTACACTTATTATGAAAACGATAAAGGATAGATCAACGGGTTGCCTCCCGAGAAGCGCTTGTTTTTGTTAACCGAGTCACGAGCCTGACTCGACCCAGAACTAATTTAAGGGAAACGTGGTGAGGGATGGAATCATCTCATGAGAGATGTCCTCACCAAAGTACAACTTCACTCGCCGGCCATTCACTTTAAAATTGGGACCATTTGGTTGAGAAAGCTCAATGGTGCCATACGGGAAGACTTTGGCGACGGTGAATGGACCAGACCAACGGCTCTTCAGCTTGCCCGAAAAGATCTTCAACCGAGAGTTAAAGAGTAAAACTTGATCACCAATGTGTAACTCTCGGTTCTTAATCCTTGCATCATGAACGATCTTAGTCTTCTCCTTGTAGATCAATGAATTCTCATAAGCTTGATTCCTTAGTTCATTGAGCTCGTTGAGTTGAATCTTCCGAAGATCGCCGGCTTTGTTGATGTCAAAGTTGTCCCACTTCAAGGCCCAATATGCCTTATGTTCCAGCTCAATAGGGAGGTGGCATGCTTTCCCGTACATAAGACGATATGGAGTACGGCCAATAGGTGTCTTATATGTAGTACGGAAAGCCCACAAAGCATCATCTAACTTATCAGCCCATGAGTCACGATGCTCTCCCACATTACGCTCAAGAATTCGCTTCAATCCACAGTTAGATATCTCGGCTTGACCATTTGTTTGAGGATGATAAGCGCTGGAAATACGGTGATTGACACCGTACTTAGCCATGACTCGAGCAAATTGATCATTGCAAAAATGAGTCCCGCGGTCACTGATGTTAGCACGAGGAACACTGAATCGAGCAAAAAGCTGCTTCAAAAAGTTCACAACCACCCTCGCATCGTTCGTAGGGAGAGCCTTTGCTTCAACCCATTTAGATACGTAGTCAACGGCTACGAGGATGTATTTGTTCCCTTTAGATGATGGAAATGGCCCCATAAAGTCGATGCCCCATACATTAAAGATTTCACATTCTTGTATGAATTTTTGAGGCATCTCATCTTTATGTGTGATCTTGCCTTGTGTTTGGCAAGCTTCACAATATTTAACCATTTCATGAGCGTCATGATAAATGGTGGGCCAATAGAATCCAGAGTCGAAAACTTTCTTCGCGGTGTAATTGGGACCAAAGTGACCACCGGTGGGTCCTTTATGGCAAGCTTCAAGGATTAGTAACGTTGCCGGCCCATCAATACATCGACGAATGACAAGATCCGCACATTTTTTGAAAAGGTAAGGGTCGTCCCAAAAATAGGGTTCAATGTCTTTAAAGAACTTTTTCTTTTGTTGAGACGTTAACCCTTCCTTGAGAATTCCACCCGCCAAGTAGTTTGCAATGTCCGCAAACCACGGGGTGTCATCAAGATTGGAATTGATAGACATTAAGGCCTCAAGGGGAAAAGAGTCACTGATCTCTTGATTCGGATGATCCCTTTGATAAGGATCCTCAAGTCTACTTAGATGATCCGCGGCTAGGTTTTCGGCTCCCTTTTTATCACGAATTTTGATTTTAAATTCTTGAAGGAGCAAAACCCAACGAAGAAGTCTTGGCTTAGAATCTTGTTTAGCTAACAAGTACTTCAACGCGGAATGGTCGGTATAGACAATGGTGGTGGAAAGAACAAGATAGGGGCGGAATTTCTCAAAAGCATACACTACAGCTAAAAGCTCTTTTTCGGTAGTGGTATAATGCAATTGAGCCCCCGTCATTGTCTTGCTAGCGTAATGGATTGGTTGGAAGTGTTTGTTCACTCTTTGGCCCAAAACCGCTCCAATAGCAAAGTCGCTAGCATCACACATCAATTCAAAAGGTAGCTCCCAATTAGGGGTAACCAAGACCGGTGCCTTAGTTAGCTTTTCCTTAAGAAGATTGAAGGATTCAATACACTCTTTAGAAAAGATAAAAGGAGTATCTTTTTCCAAGAGGTGGGTCATCGGGCGAGCGATTTTAAAAAAATCTTGAATGAATCAACGATAGAAGCCCGCATGACCAAGGAAACTTCTCACACCCTTCACGGTTGAAGGTGGTGGCAATTTAGCAATAACATCGACTTTAGCACGGTCGACTTCAAGATCGGCTTTGGAGATTTTATGTCCAAGAACAATGCCTTCTTTTACCATGAAATGGCATTTTTCACAATTTAGAACAAGGCGAGTGTCTTCACACCGCTTAAGCATGCGTTCCAAATTGGCAAGTCAATGAGAGAAAGAATCACCATAGACCGAGAAATCATCCATGAAGACTTCCATAGTTTCTTCAACCATGTCATGGAAGATAGCCATCATACACCTTTGGAAAGTCCCAGGAGCATTGCATAAGCCGAAAGGCATTCTTTTGTAAGAAAATGTTCCATAAGGACAAGTGAATGTGGTTTTCTCTTGGTCTTTAGGATCGATGGGAATCTGAAAATACCCGGAGAAACCGTCTAAGAAGCAATAATAGTCATTACCCGCTAGACGTTCAAGCATTTGGTCCATAAAAGGAAGGGGAAAATGATCCTTTCTCGTAGCATCATTGAGTTTACGATAGTCTATACAAACTCTCCACCCTGTAACGAGACGAGTAGGAATCAACTCGTTGTTTTCATTGGGCACAACGGTGATTCCGCCTTTCTTAGGCACACAGTGGACCGGACTAACCCATAGTGAATCCGAGATAGGGTAGATCATTCCCGCATCAAGAAGTTTGATAACCTCTTTTTTGATAACGTCATGGATCTTGGGATTCACCCTTCTTTGGCTTTGAATAGTAGGTTTAAAGTCGTCTTCCATGAGAATTTTATGTGTGCAAAAGTGAGGATCAATTCCACGAATATCGGATATTTTCTAAGCAATCGCTTTCTTATGATTCTTCAGCACGACGATAAGTCGGGATTTTTCGTCTTCTTTCAAATCCTTTGCGATGATGATGGGTTGTTATTGTCTTCAAGGAAAACGTACTCGAGATGAGACGACAGATCCTTAAGCTCTAAATCCGGAGGATTTTCGATGGAAGGCGTAGTCAAATTCGGATCATCGATAGAGATATCCTTAGGAGATGGTGGAGAAATATGGTCCTCATCGAGAAGTTTCTCAATGGTACGAATGTCTTCATCCCAATTGGAGGGAGAATCGTCATATTGCAAGTCCACATCTCCCAAAGTTGCTTCAAATTCTTTCAAAATGAAATCACTTTCTCCAAATGGAGTTAGTGAAGGAGCAATCGAGGCAACGGTCTCAACAATGGGAAGAGAAGAAGAACCACTTTTACAAGCGTCTTTGAAATGCTCTTCACAAGCCTCATTAAGAACGTCAATGAAATTAACGCTCTCTTTTTCAGAAGGCTGCTTAGAAAGTTTACCCATGTTGAAGACGATATTATCGTCACCAACTCTCATAATTAATTCGCCCGCGGCTACATCAGTGAGAGTGCGATCGGTCCTCAAGAATGGACGTCCAACGATTAATGGAACACGGGGATCCATCTCGTAGTCAACGACAACAAAATCCGCCGGAAAGGTGAATTTGTCGACACCAACGAAGACGTCTTCGGCTATCCCCACCGGATAAGCAACCGTACGGTTAGCTAATTCCAAAGTCATTCGTGTGGGGACTAGCTCGGGTAGAGATAATTGTTTCCAGACACTTAATGGCATTAAGTTTATACTAGCACCTAGATCGGCTAGGGCCATACAATTCTCTACCCCGGGAAAGTTGCAAGGAATGAGAAAACGACCCGGATCATCAAGTTTGGTGGGTAATTTCCTTAAGAGCACTGCGAACATGTCTCGTTAAGTTGAGTCTGAGCGATGTCAAGAAGTTTCTCCTTATCACTTAGAAGATCTTTAAACATTTTAGCATATTTGGGCATGTGAGCAAGGGCCTCAGCAAAGGAGATATTGAAATTCAGTTGTTTAAACATTTTAAGAAAGTTAGAAACCTGAATATCATCCTTGTTCTTCAATTTCTCTTTCCTCAACCTCGAAGGATAAGGTATATTGGGTTGAGATGAAGGATTTGGAATGTAATTCTGACTCACATCCTTGGGTGGTGGAGGGGTAGAAATAGAAGGCGGTGGAATTGGAGAAGTAGAAGTTGGAGGAATTGGAGAAGGGGACTCGTTTTCCTTTGTCACAATCACCGGTGTAGGTGTAGGAAGCTCGGGTTCCTTTAAACCTTTTCCACTGCGAGTGGTGATTGCTTTCATCTCCCCTCTTGGATCAGCAACGGTGTTACTCAGAAGAGAACCCGAACCAGAGGCTTGATTACTTTGGAAGAAACTAGCCATCATATCCTTTAAGTCATTCGTTTGACTGGCCAAAGAGTTTCGCATATCGGCTCGAAGATCATTCCCTTGTTTCACCATATCTCCTTTCAAGCTAGCCATTTTCCGCTGAAGATTCTGCACTATTGCGTCATTAGTCCTCATGTAAGTTTCAACGTCTTGATGAAATGCGGTGGGTTAGGTGGGAGGAGGAGCATGGTATGGAGGTGGTTGATAAGCGGGTTGTTGGTAAACTTGGTTGTTTCCTTGAGGTGGATATGGGTTTCTTTGGGTTTGATATTGATTTTGAGCTCGTGTTAGGTTTTGATTGTTGCGATTGAGGTTGTTTGGGTTTTGTGGGGGAAAACCGGGTGGTGAAAGAAAGTTGTTTGAGCAATAACTGAGCAAATTACGGTCACCTTGAGGACGTGCTTGATAGCCTCCCGTGGAATAGTTACCGTTGGCGGCATACACATTTTCCGGATTGTCATGAGTCGAAGGACAATTGGTGTATGAATGAGATCCCCCGCATATTTCACATGACTGACTCATAGCATTAACTTGTGCATTGATAGCTTTGGTGTTGTTAGCGGTTTGGAGAGCAAGTGTTTCAACAAGCGAAGTAAGCTTATCAATTCTCTTGTCGCTCTCATTAGTGCTAGCACTAGTCACATTAGTCCGAACACTCCTGGTTTGCACTCTAGACTTATTCTCAATAATATCCCAAGCGGCATTAGAAGACTTAACCAAAATGTTACCCCCCGAGGCACTATTTTGTGAATCTTGGTCATTCATGCTTAAACCATTGTAAAAAGTATTAATTTGATGTACTTTTGTGAAACCATGTTGTGGACACTTTCTTCAAGTTCCTTAAAACGGTCCCAAGATTCACTAAATGTCTCACCGTACTTTTGTTCAAAGGTAATAATTTCATTCCGCAAAGCGGTAGTACGTGAGGGTGGGAAAAAGTAGTTAATGAATTTAGTCTCTAAATCCGTCCACGAAAGAATACTTTGTGGCGGTTCCTTATCAAGCCAATTTCGGGCTTGTCCCTCTAAGGAGAAAGGAAAAAGTTGTAAGCGAATTACCTCTTGTGAAACCCCATTATAACCGTATTGGTGAGTTGAAGAAACCTTTTTATATGGTCAAGAGGATCATCAAGCGAACGCCCAAAGAAAGGTTGAGCAGAGACCATTTGAATGAAGCCGGATTTGAGCTCAAAGTTGTTGGCTCCAATCTCGGGTAGGACAATAGCATCGGTGTTGCCCTCTACGTGCGATTGCAAAAGCTCGATCATTGGTTGATTGTCCATGGTGACAATAGGTGGAGTAATGACTTCGGCTTGAGCTGCTTTCTTTTTACGAGCACGGGTACGCATACACACCTGCAAAAGAAAAAGGAAAATAGACAAGAAATGTTGGAAATACGTTTTTACGTATTTAGAAAGGATCGGTCACTCCAATGATATTGGGCTCGTGATCCAATATAGCCCATATAACCCACATGTAGGGTGGGCTATATAAACCCCCCTCCTAGCATGTTAGGAGGGGTTGAACACTTAACCATTTTGACATTCCATCTTTCTTTCATTTCTCTGTTTTCTCTCTCTTCTTTCTCTCTCTAAGTTCTCCATTTCTTCCATCATTCAATAGATTAACCATACAATGCCTAATCCTTAGAAAATACGATCCTACAATTGGTATCAAGAGCTTGGTTGATTCTACGATTTGGCGTATTTTTTTATCTATTGATTTGGTCATAAAAATCCTTTTTTTTTTCTTTTCTAAATTTTTTTCCCGTTTCTCTTTGTTTTTGGTGTTGCGTGGTTATCAATTTGATAAAAATCATTTGTCTCATTTTTTTCTATCATTTTTCAAATTTTAAATATCACTTTTCCAAGCATGTTTGTTGGACATACGTTTTTCCCAATAAAGTCTCGGTCACATCTTAGTTAGCATAGATCACGAGATATAGACTATTTAGAACTTTGTCTCTTGGAGCGACCTCCCTTAGGGGGAGATTGTTGGAAATACGTTTTACGTATTTATGAAGGATCGGTCGCTCCAACGATAATTATGTAAGGGGCTCGTGATCCACTTAGTAATGTATAGTCCATATAGCCCACATGTAGGGTGGGCTATATATATCCCCTCCTAGCATGTTAGGAGGGGTTGTTCATTGTTCATTTTACACATTTAATCATTCCATTTTTACTTTCTCTCTCTACTTTTCTCCCTTCTCTCCTTTCTCTCTCTACTCCATCATCTCCTTCCTTCATCTTCTTTATATTTATCATTTAATCAACCATCCAAATCCATCAAATCCATCATGTAGAATAGGCCAATAATTCCGTAGACCTTCAATTGGTATCAGAGCCAAGGTTTGATTGGTTTATTCTTGCTTTTATTTCTTTTTGATTTTGGTGGGTTTTGATTTAATCAAGCTTTTATGTTAAAAAGTTTGTATTTTTTTATATATAAAGTTTGTGTTTTTATGTTTTAAATCATAAAAAGTTTGTATTTTTCATATAAAGTTTGTGTTTTTTATGTTTTAAATCATAATTAAATCGTTGATTTACTTATTTTATATAAAACTCACAAATCTTTTATTCAAAAATCAATTTTTTATATAATCAGTTTCCACTTTAATTTTTTTATTATTCGTTTTCCCTTTTATCAGTTTGTTATAATCAGTTTTTTATAATCATTTTTTATAATTTTTTTATATACAGTTTGTTCATCAGTTTTTTATATCAGTTTGTTCCTATCTGGGTTTTCCATTTTTTTATATCAGTTTGTTCCTATCTGGGTTTTCCATAATCAGTTTGTTTTTTATAACCATTTTAATCTTTTTTTATAATCAGTTTTTTTTTTATATAACATTTTTTTTATCCTTTCTGGGTTTCCAGTTCTGTCCAAAAAAAAACCTGTCCAAAATCTGTCCCATCAATTTTTCAACATCATTAAACTTCCGGACGAACAAACTTCCGGACGAACAAACTTCCGGACGAACAAACTTCCGAACGAACGAAACTTCCGGACGAAGAAAGTTCCGGGTGAACGAAAAGTTCCGGGTGAAGAAAAGTTCCGGGTGAAGAAAAGTTCCGGGTGAACGAAAAGTTCCGGATGAACGAATAGTTCCGGATGAACGAAACTTCCGAATGAATGACACTTCCGAATGAATGAAAAGTTCCGAATGAATAAATTCTTCCGAATGAACCATTTCAAACATAACGGGACCAGACTCGACTACTCTTTTCTCGACACAACAAACTCACCCCTAACATCAACACACCATTGATTAAAACAAGAAAAAGTTGATCTCAGCACACCCTCTCACCCTCTCACCCTGACACCCTCACACCCATCATACACTGACTCACAAACTCTCGACCAACAACACCGACTCACATAAAAGACTCGACCACAACACAACACCCTCAAACCATACCCACCTTCGAAACTGGACTTCAATTTTAGGATAACACACTCAACCTCACACTCAAGAATCTCTCGGACACCCTCTCGAATACCCACACAACTTAAACTGTTAAACAGACTCCCCCTTAAAATTCCAAAGTCTTTTTGACTCAACAAAAACCCCTCGAACTCCCTCACACCTCTCGAAAACACAACATAGACTCACAACACCCTCAGCAACCCCTCGACAACAGTCTTCTAACAAACACTCTCGACTCTTTTACTCCCTCATCCCAACACTCAACCTCACCAAACCGACCTTGACACACACCCTCGTACATCAATCACACTCGAAGACCTAACACTCGACTCTCAAAATCACCAACACACCTCATCACAAATCTCACAACTCGACTCGAACTCACACAACAACTCATAAACATCACCCAGACGCGACACCCTCACAATACTCTCGACTCAAACTAACAACACATCCAAACCGATCTCAGATTCAACTCATCTTGTAAATCTTTAAAGATTTTACGAGCTTTGAACAAAATCATCATTGATTCTTGTAAACATCACCAAACAAACCCTCTCTAACAACTCTCAGACTCTAGACACTCGACAAGAAAGACACTACAGATGATAGAAGACTCGAGTTTATCACAGAAAACATAAAAATACCCACCTGAGACCCATTTAAGGATCTTGAAGACACACCTGTAGTCAAAAGAAAAGGATAAGAATTTGGTGTTGTGTAGGTTTGTGTTTGAGAATCATTTTGTGTTTGAGATTGAGAGAGACAGGGACGGAGGTGTTTAGCTAAATTTACATTTGAGAGGATTGTGTGTTTGAAGACGGAGGTTTCTAGGTGAGGAGAGAGAGAGAGATTAGGATTGTTGGTTTTGTGAAAGAGAGAGATAAGGAACGGAGGAGAAAAGGAGAGAGATATTGAGTTGAGAGTTTTGAGATTGGATGCTTTGGGAAAGTCAAAACACAGACGGAGTTTACAAGAAGTGTGTTTACACATTTTCGCTTTATGGTTTTTGTGTTGCCACGTCTTAGGGGGTTTTCAGATTTTTAAACTTATCCGATTTTCTTACTTTAATTTTATTGTTTTCATTTTATTAATTTTAGAAAGTTTCGTTTGTTGTTTACTTAATTTTCGTTATTCCTTTTTTTATTTTGAAAATTTTTTATTCTTATTAACTGTTATTTTAATAATCAATTGATATTTTATTATTTTTTATTTTATTTTATTTTATTTTATTTTATTAAATTTTTATTTTGGAAAACTTTATGATATTAAGTTATAATCGTGACGTGACAAAGTGACAACGTGACAAAGTGACGTGTTAAGTTGACAAGATTTATTTGTTGACGGGTTTATTTTTTGAGTCAGACGAGGGAGTATTGGATTCCGATTTGTTTTATCAAACGGTTGAGTCGACAAAAATTTCTTGAGCTGACAATAGAGATATATCATCTATCGAGAATTATTAGAGTCATTTACGGATTTTTTTGTTGGTTTGTCAAAACCCGAGAACTCAATTTCTCGTCGAATTATACTCTCCCGTTGTCACTTATCGTTCATCGATTTTCAATGGATTTCTTGAGTTCGACATCGAACAAGGGATAATTGCATCAAGTGCAAGCCAACGCTAGAGAAAGTGGTATAACTTCATTTCAAATGCTTCAGTCTCATCTTGTCACTCTTTCGAGGATTCAAGGAGGGAGTGAATTTGTGACCATCTTTGGACAAGATCGTCATATATTCATCGACTCAATATTCACCACTTTGACCCAACTCGCCGAGCAACTCAACAATGAAAGCTTTAATCACTCTGCATCGGCACTTGCTTATAAGGCTCTTGTGACACAACTCACGCCTTTCCTCCAAATCAATATCATCAAGCCTGAAAGTTCAATGATTTGCCAGTCATTTCTTCGAGATACACATACCGAGCTTCGAGTTTTCCGTGATACAATTTTGAAAATCATGACATCGGTCTCGTCTTCGATTTATGAAAGATCTCGACTTCAGCAAGGGTATGATAATGGAGTGCAAAACTCTTCGATGCAAGAGGAAACTGGTCATACGGTTGACAACTTGGAGCATAACGATGGCAAGAGCACGGAATCGGAAGGTCAACATGATACCAGTGGCACGTCAGGGAATGTTCACGAGATCCTTCTTGATGACGTCTTACCCGTTTATGACGAAGAGCCTGCAAACATGGTACAATGTAATGTTGTTTATGATGTATATGCCTATAATATGCCGCATGTTGAGCATTCTGAACCTAATTATGACAAACATGGGATGGAAAAGAGTGATAGCAATACCACTTCTGATTCATCCGATGTAAGTCATAATGGGGGAGAGATTGTTCAGAATGCTAAACATCGTGATAATTGTCCTATAACTGCTTCATTGACTGCTTCTGATTCCAAGATTAAAGAGCTCGAAACGATCGTAGCTCGGCAATCAAAAGATCTTGAGGATGCCAAATTTGAATTTTCTAAGAAAACGGACAAATTTGAAACATACTTTGAAAAACTTGAAAAGTCAAACGTTGTTCTTGAAAGAAAATTGGATCAAACTGTTCTAGATTCTAAAGCTGAAAAGGATAATCTTTTGAAACAAATTCAACTGCTTGAATCTAAGTTGGCATCCCAAGATAACTTGCTTAAAGAGAACGAGACATTAAAGGCTCAAGTACAGGAAAAGGTCTTTGCTATAGCCGCGTTGAAAAACGAGTTAAGGAAAACTAGAGGACCTAGTGTGGACACTAAGCTTGAAAAACCATCAATCTTGGGGAAACCGCCTACAATTCAGTTCGTCAGACAACCGATTGTCAGACAACCTAATGCATTTAGATCCGAGCGACCACAATCCTCGAGACCGCGGTTTGCCTCCCAAGTTGATTTGGTTCATCTTTCTAGACCTGTCACTCCAACAACTAGGCCCTACGTGATCACTCCAGCTTTAGCAAGACCAAATCATATGATTGCCTCTAGTTTCCCTAAAAATACCAAGACCACGTCTAGAACTAGTTCAAATGACGTTGGCCATAAATCTGGTCTAAGGGAAGTTATGCAAAAGACACATGTAAGAGATAGCAATGTCAATCCTAGTCACATGCCTTCTAGATTACCCAACACTGCTAACCGTAGCATGTCATCTCCTAGGAGCATCGATCAATCATCTAGGAATTACTCGGACATTAAATATGCTACTTGTAAAACATGTAGAAAATGTGTCTTTACGGCAAATCATGATTCCTGTATCAAGAAACTACTTAATGAGGTGAACTCCCGTGCTAGACTTAAATCCCAGTGGGTTGCCAAAATCAAACCCATTGGTAAAATATGGCACCCCACTGGTAGAACTTTCACTCTTGTAGGAAACGAGTGCCCTTTAACTAGGATAGTCTCTAATTCTACTAAGACTACTAGGGAGGAAATTGAAAAGGAGGATACATCACTTAAGCCTGAACTTAAGGTTTTCTATAAAAGGAAACGTTTACCAGCTAAGATAAGTGAATCATCTCCTCAGGTCACCTCTAGCACAAGAAATGAAAACTGTGAACCCCCACTTGCTTCTAAGATAGATATCGCTAACCCATATCAAAGCATGTAAATTCCAAATGAGAATGTAGGTACCACAGAGGATGTTCCAAAAGAACGAAGCGGTCCAATCATTGTATACCGTTCAACTAAGGACACTCTTAGAGTTTGGTTGCTGAAGAAGCAGATATCAGAGAAACAAATGTCTCAGGGGATTCATGGTTAAGCTACAATACAAGGACTTATAGTCACATCACAGACTATAACTCGCTCTTCAAAGAAAGGAAAGTTTATCGCCGATGGTAAACTTATCCTAACAATGAGAAATTAGTTTTTCTCGGGCATGAGCTTATATCAAAAACATTCCAAGTTTTTAAGCTCATGCACAATGGCTCCTCGTTAAATGACAGACGACGACCCGGACTTCAGAGACAGGGAAGTTTATCTACGCAACGATAACTTACCCTCTTAACAAGAAATTAAGTTTTCTTGGACACGAGCTTATCCTAAAACCATTCAAAGGTTTTAAGCTCGTGTATAAGGCTCATCATTAAATAACAGATGATGACCCGTTCTTCAAATAAAGGAAAGTTTATCGCCGATGATAAACTTATCCTTACAACGAGAAATTAATTTTTCTCGGGCATGAGCTAATAATAAAAATATTCGAAGTTTTTAAGCTCATGCACAATGACTTACAGTTAAATGTCAGACTGTAACTCGAACTTAAAATAAAGGAAAGATTATCTTTTATGATAACTTATCCTCTTAACGAGAAATTCACCTTTCTCGGTCATGAGCTTGTATTAAAACATTCGAAGTTTTAAGCTCAGAAAGGAAAGTGTATCTTTTAAATAAGAGAACTTTTCCTCATAACGAGAAATTAACCTTTCTCGGTCATGAGCTTTCCGTTAAAACAGTCAAAGTTTTCAAGCTCATGAAAACGACTTCTAAGTAAATGTCAGCTTAGGACTCGTTCTTCAGATAAAAGGAAAGTTTATCGCCGATGATAAACTTATCCTTAACAACGGGAAGTTTACAACTTCTCGGACTTGAGCTCGTTTTGTAAGATATTCAACATCTTAAGCTCAGGTAATTGGTTTTCAAAACTTTGAACACAATTTTTCGAGAATTTCTCAAAAGGTTTTTCTAAATCTTTCAAAATTGTGTGTTCAAAAATGTTTTGATAAAAAGAGCATGTCTTCTGGAATCGATAATATTTACGATACTAGAAATGTCATTCAATAATGAAACGGGGTTGTAAATAAAGTTCGAGCAGAAGTTCAAAGATTAAAAACATGCTCCATTATGGGTTGCTATTATTTCCGATAGTAACCCGCTTTTTACTTTGAAGTCAAGCATTTCACTGGAAAGCTTTGACTTCAGAATCCGAAGTTATCATCTCCACCAACCGTAGCAACTTACAATTGATATCTACATACTCGACGATGCGACTACTCAAACGGTGACTACAGCTCTTTCAATAGAACACGGGTCAACAATTGAGGGGGAGCAATTGTCTAGCATTCAAATCCTTGATGCCGAGAGTGCCAAGTTCACATATTGGTGTTAAGACAACGATATCAATCATACACATAGAGTCAAGAGATAACTTCAGAAGTTACGAGGAAGACCAACATTCGTGAACAAGAACCATGTGCTTCTTTCATATGATGTTCTCCATCATTCAGGTTCAACCTCGTAAATTGCTAATATTGTGAATTCATTATCATATATGATCTTTGCACGTGATAAATACCTTACACTTGTGTTTAAAAGGTATTTAATTTACGTTTCAGCACACCCTCATTAATTTGAGGGGGAGCTTGTGTAACTCATGAAGATAATTGGATTTGCATTTTTCTTCCCAAATTTTCTTAAAACGCTATTAAATCAATTGATATTAAAAACATTGATTGAGTTAATATTTTTAATATGGGGGAGAAAATGTGATTTAATATGGGAAATGATTAATCACAAATGGTTTGACTTAATGTGCTAGCTCATCCCGACATGTGCGAAATGTTTTCGGATGTCGTGGCATATGTTAAGGGGGAGCAAAATGGATTTGCACTTAAAAATGGATTTCATGGTGATTTATACTTACCCGCAACCCATTTATTTCACGACGATGAAGATTGTGGTGACATAAGGATGGTAGGATAGGTTAAAGTCCAATGATTTCTCTAGAACCGGAGGAATCTTCCCAAGGACATTCCATAGCTAGAAATAGTAGTCCTTAGGAAAGATGGAGAAAGACTGTGAACGTAGCTGAATGCCGACCAAGTACTTAAGTTAGCACTGGAACAATCACAACAAGGTGCTAGTTATGACGTATTGGTAAGCATTGAAGGGGTTGAAGAATGAAAAAGAATTGTAAAGATAAAGGGTGTAAAGAAAGAAGCCCTCCTTACAACTTAGGCAGAAACCGGGTCAATACATATGCTATTAAGATCATTGTTTTATGATTCTTGATATTGAAGACAGACATCATGGACCCTATGATGCAATGCACAACCCATCCCAGCTAACTCAGATATCTCTCAAAAGATATTTGTTTTAATCACACGGAGACAACGCATTATCTATTGATTTATTCACTCCGAATAAATTGGTATTGAAAAGGTGGCACTCCTCTCCAGCCTCCGATCACTAAAATCCAAAATGCACGATCGAGTCTAAAGCCATTTGAGATCATCATATATCTCATTAGGACACACTTTCATAATTCCTTGCTTCTTCACACACTGTGAAAAGTAAGAAAGATCTTAAGAGTCCTACGCAAAATCTTCATGATCTTGCCTGAACATCCGAGTAATACGAAAGTATTTACAATGAAGATGGAAATCCTTCTTGAGCGAATATCAAAAAGCTCATGGTAGGTGACTTGTGCGATTCTTTATGAATCAAACTTGTGATAACTGGAAAGTGATACACTGATTTTGCTAGGTTCAATTTTAGTCTCTCGATATCCTCTCGAATTGATCTAGGCCTTAAGTGGAATGATTGTTCTTGGTTACTAAATAAAGGGGTTTGGTTTTCTATTCTAATAAAAAGTGGAAATGAAGGTTTAAATCAAAGGTAATTACTCTAATCAAGATTTAACAAAAACTTGGTTGAAAATTTAAAGTTCAAAATAGAATCAAATTAAAATTAAAGTTAACAAATAAATTGTGAAATATGAGTAGAGAAACAGTAAATTAATCAACAGTAAAACAATAGCATTAAAATACTCAAAAATAATTGATTCGGAACTAACTGATTCGGAAGACACTATTCACTCATCCGGAACTTGCTCATTCGGAACATACTCATCCGGAACTTTCCGAATGAATGTTCATTCGGAACTTGCTGAGTCGGAAGTTGCTGATTCGGAACTTTTGTCTCGTCCGGAAGTCACTGGTTCGGAAGTTTTAAACTTCCGAATGAAGAACTGGTTCGGAACTTATGGCCTGATTCGGAACCTTCCGGATGAAGGTTGATTCGGAAGTTGCTGATCCGGAAGTCACTGATCCGGAACTTAGTGTTTGGTTCGGAAGTTTCCGAATGAAGCCTTCATTCGGAACTTTTTGTCTTGGTTCGGAACTTTGGAAACCCAGATACAGAAACAGTAACTAAGAACACGGAACACAGGTTTTTTAATCAAAATCAAATCAAACACTTAAAAAGGTTTTACCAATTTAAACACAAATCATTTAGACAATATAAGCAACAAATCCCACTAATAAAAACACAAATCCAAACAACTTTTGAAGATCAAATCAAGAAAAATAAAACTTAAGAACTTGAAGATAAAAATGGAGATGAACAAGATGAAATGAAAGATTAAACAAGAACTTTGAATTGGATGATTAATGTTTTGACAAGATGAAACAAAGGATAAAATTACAAGATTGAAGAACTAAAAATAAAAATCACCAATCACCCTAGTGGTGATGGTGTTCAACGAACCAGGAGAAAGAAAAGGAGGAAGAAAGAAAAACTAGCTAGCCCCCAAAAAATGTGTGTGGGATGGCCTATTTATAGGTGTTTCCTTTGGTTGGTGAGTGGGCTTTCTCCCGTTCTTCGTGTCTTCTCGTCTTTTCAGAAAAGTTTCCGTTTTCGATTCTGATTCGGGATTTGTTGTCGATTAAATTCAACTCGTCTTTTAATTTCTTCGTTTAATAGACTTGAGTTTCTTCGACTTATATAAATCTTCCATCTTTGGTCCTTTTCTTCGATAAATCTTCGAATAGGCCCAGCGACTTCAAATCTTTTGCATCTCTTGGACAATAGACTTTATCTTGAGTCTTTTTCTTCAGTAAAACCCGTGCAATCCCATGTTTTCTTCAATATTTATCCGGTTGGCTCTGAAAACACAATAAACACAAAAACCACGCATAATTCCAAACAAATGATATTAAATACGTGTTTTGGTCTCGTTTTAGCCCGAATTAAGTGGTAAAAGGATGGGTGTTTACACACCTATCAAATCCCCTACACTTAACCATTGCCATGCCCTCATGCAATGCTTAGTGATAAAGCAAGCTTACACTTTTCTCATAATTAATCAACCTTGGCCTTATTCAAAATTCTACTAAACAAAAATTTAAGAAATAAAATTTCAAAGATAACAAAGGGATAGAAAACCATTTTCACGTGAAAATAGCTACATGGACATAACTCGTATAGAAATCGATGACTTACATTAGGGCTTTGGTGCTGCGAAGATTTATCACCCTCAAGTTTCACGTTCCCCAAACTAAGCTTAAAAACGAGATCATTGTTATTATAAGTTAGCAATTCAAACACTTACACACATGGCTTAATTAAATGCTTAAACTCCCTTATTCCTAGGTGTATCTCTTATATTTTATTTTTGTCTTAGAATGATCATGAAGATGCATTTTTGGACTTATTTCGATAGTTTATTAAGGCTGAAAGCAAAGTAGGACGATTTGATCAATAGTTAGCTAAAGGACAAAATCTCTTAAAACTGCTTCTCGGGATATCAAAAAGTTCATATCTTGGCATAACTTGGTTCACGATTTGAGACCTTTCTCGGGCCGATATTTGGCATGTACTTCATACTTCATATCTTCGAGAGACGTTCTTGAGATAATGGTCTTCTCATCATAATAGAGTTTCTTCACTTGGAGACTTTTGAGGGGTTCTCCAACTTTGTTGACCACGACTTCATGATTATTTCTTCAATCTCTAATTGGGATTTTGAGATACAACGATCCGCCTCCTTTTCGGACTTGGATCTATTTATCCTCATACCTTGTTAGGGTCTTTTCGGATAGACTTCTCCATGATCTTTATGGGAGTTGATTGCTTTTCGTCGTGAGTCTTGATCCTTCATATTGACTTTAGGAATAATGTTTTTCACATCACTTTGGATCTTCAGCAATAAAATTGAATCCTCATGCCTTGTTAGGGCCTTTTCGGACTCGCCAATCTTCGCGCCCCGCTTCATAAGTTATGCCTTGGCTATGAACTCTTATCATTACCGAGCAACTTTTAAACGATCTTGGGCTAGAAGCTAAGTAACTTTTCAAATCGTAAGACCTTACTTATTGCAGATAAATTATTAGCAAGTGATGGGAGAATAGGCAAATAATTACACCAAGTGAGCTTGCGCAAGAACACCGACTTATAATTGACTCTATCATTTCTCGTCCCCCACAATTTAAAATCTCAAGTAATGAGACTCGTGGACACTTAGCCTAATAAACCAATTAAGGTCTACATGGTTAAGGATACTAGCTAGAATAAACTTGGATAAGTCTATTCGGGTTGAGTCAAAATAAACGCAACGGGCCTAATATGTCAAAAACTTCTAAACTAGCTACACCACTTTATTAATATTTTTGACTTTATTGCGGAATATATACACATGAAAGCAAAGATAAAAATTTAAAAATTACAACTAAATGGCCAAAGTTAATAAAAAAATTTGAAAAATGTTGAAAAATAGGATTTTCCGGTTAATTGAAGGCATTTTCATGGAAAAGTCCACTTAAAACTTCGATAGAAGTCCCCCCTACACTTAAGATAAACATTGTCCTCAATGTTTAAGCATGTGGGAGAAGTCTCCCCTACACTTATGACATTGTGCACGTTGGTTAACTCAAGTTAAGGAAGAGACGACTAAAGTGATCAATTTCAAATGTGAATATGAAGAAAATTGAATCACGATAGTTGAGAGATAGAACCGGATTTTGGATAAACACGGGAGCACGGTTCTTCAAAGATTCCAAGAGTGCACTTATCCCTGTAATCACATCACCACAAAGACAAACGCATATACAAGGCCCCCCCTACACTTAGGGGATTAAAACATGTAAGGATAGATACTCGGGCTGCCTCCCGAGGAGCGCTTGTTTTTGATAACCGAGTCACGAGCCTGACTCGACCCAAAGTTAGTTCATGGGGAACGTGGTGAGGGATGGAATCACCTCCTTAGAGGTGTCCTCACCAAAGTACAACTTCACTCGTTGGCCATTCACCTTAAAATTTGGTCCATTAGGTTGAGCGAGCTCGAGAGTACCATATGGAAAAATTTGGGCAATGGTGAATGGGCCGGACCAACGAGATTTGAGCTTTCCCGAAAAGATTTTCAACCGAGAGTTAAAAAGTAAGACTTTGTCTCCAACATGGAACTCTCGGTTTTTGATCTTGGAGTCGTGAATGAGCTTTGTTCTTTCCTTATAGATCAAAGAATTTTCATAAGCCTCATTCCGGAGCTCATTCAGCTCATTGAGTTGGATCTTGCGTAGGTCACCGGATTTGTTTATATCAAAATTGGCCCACTTCAAGGCCCAATAAGCCTTGTGCTCCAACTCAATGGGGAGGTGGCACGCTTTCCCGTACACAAGACGATAAGGCGTACAGCCGATCGGGGTCTTGTAAGCAGTACGGAAAGCCCACAAAGCATCATCCAATTTATCAGCCCATGAGGCACGATGCTCTCCCACGGTCCTTTCAAGAATTCGCTTAAGACCTCGGTTGGATATTTCGGCCTGGCCATTAGTTTGTGGGTGGTAGGCTGTGGAAAGACGATGGTTTACACCGTACTTAGCTATGACTCGAGCAAATTGATCATTGCAGAAATGAGTCCCACGATCACTAATAATGGCGCGAGGCACACCGAATCTAGCGAATAGAGCCTTCAAAAAGTTACAAACCACCCTTGCGTCATTAGTAGGCAAAGCTTTGGCTTCAACCCACTTTGAAACGTAGTCAACGGCTACAAGGATGTATTTGTTTCCTTTAGACGACGGGAATGGCCCCATAAAGTCGATACCCCAAACATCAAAAATTTCACACTCTTGAATGAAATTCTGAGGCATCTCGTCTTTATGTGTGATTTTGCCTTGCTTTTGGCAAACATCACATCGCTTAACCATATTGTGAGCATCACGATATATGGAGGGCCAATAAAATCCCGAATCAAACACTTTCTTTGCGGTGTAGTTAGGACCAAAGTGACCACCGGTGGGTCCTTTGTGGCAAGCATCAAGGATGTCCGACGCTACCGGTCCATCAACACATCGGCGAATTATCAGATCAGCACATTGTTTGAATAGGTAAGGGTCGTCCCAAAAGTAAGTCTTGATGTCGGTAAAGAACTTTTTCTTTTGCTGGGACGTCAACCCTTCCTTGAGAATTCCACCCGCCAAGTAGTTTGCAAAGTCCGCAAACCACGGGGTTTCATTCGGCTTCGAGTTTATAGACATTAAGGTCTCCAAGGGAAAAGAATCATTGATTTCTTTGGTCGGATGATCCCCTTGGTATGGATCCTCAAGTCTACTAAGATGGTCCGCGGCTAGGTTTTCTGCTCCTTTTTTATCGCGGATGTCGATTTTAAATTCCTGGAGCAGCAAAACCCAGCGAAGAAGTCTTGGTTTGGAATCTTGCTTTGTCAACAAGTACTTCAGCGCGGAATGATCGGTGTACACAATGGTGGTGGAAAGGACAAGATAGGGGCGGAATTTTTCAAAAGCATAGACAACAGCTAAAAGCTCTTTCTCGGTTGTCGTATAATGCAATTGTGCCCCTGTCATTGTCTTGCTAGCGTAATGGATCGGTTGGAAGTGTTTGTTCACTCTTTGACCAAGAACCGCTCCAATAGCAAAATCACTAGCATCGCACATCAACTCAAAAGGCAGCTCCCAATTAGGGGTAACCAAGACGGGTGCCTTAGTGAGCTTATCCTTAAGCGAGTTGAAGGCATCAAGGCACTCTTTGGAAAAGATAAAAGGAGTATCTTTTTCCAAGAGGTGGGTCATCGGGCGAGCGATTTGAGAAAAGTCTTTGATAAATCGGCGGTAGAAGCCCGCATGACCCAAGAAACTTCTCACTCCCTTCACAGTGGAAGGTGGAGGCAACTTTGCTATAACATCAACTTTAGCACGGTCTACTTCAAGACCGGCTTTCGAAATCTTATGTCCAAGCACGACGCCTTCTTTTACCATGAAATGGCATTTTTCCCAATTTAGAACTAAGCGAGTGTCTTCGCACCGCTTTAGCATACGTTCTAAATTGGCAAGGCAAGCAGAGAAGGAGTCCCCGAAGACCGAGAAATCATCCATGAAGACTTCCATGGTTTGTTCAACCATGTCATGGAAGATAGCTAACATACACCTTTGGAAAGTCCCGGGCGCATTACATAAACCAAAAGGCATTCTTTTGTAAGCGAAAGTGCCGTAGGGACAAGTGAATGTAGTCTTCTCTTGATCTTGGGGATCGATGGGTATTTGAAAATAACCCGAGAAACCATCAAGAAAGCAGTAATATTCATTACCGGCTAATCGTTCAAGCATTTGGTCCATGAAAGGTAGAGGGAAATGATCCTTTCTCGTGGCATCATTGAGTTTGCGGTAGTCTATACAAACTCTCCACCCAGTAACGAGACGAGTGGGAATCAACTCGTTGTGTTCATTGGGAACAACGGTTATTCCGCCCTTCTTGGGCACACAATGGATTGGACTAACCCACGGGGAATCCGAAATAGGGTAAATCATACCCGCATCAAGAAGTTTGATAACCTCTGTTTTGATGACTTCATGGATTTTTGGATTCACCCTTCGTTGGCTTTGAATAGTGGGCTTGAAGTCGTCCTCCATGAGAATTTTGTGCGTGCAGAAGTGAGGATCAATTCCACGAATATCCGAGATTTTCCACGCAATAGCCTTCTTGTGAGCTTTCAACACAGCAACGAGGCGAGTCTTCTCTTCATCTTTCAAATCCTTTGCAATAATGACGGGCGACTTCTTGTTGTCATCAAGGAACACGTACTCGAGATGAGGCGGCAACTCCTTAAGTTCCAAATCCGGAGGATTTTTGACGGGAGGCGTTTTCAAAGTCGTGGTATCGATAGCAATGACCGTGGGAGATGGAGGCGAAGGATTGTCTTCGGTGAGCAGATTGTCAAAGAAACTCATATCTTCATCCCCCTCGGTGGGAGAATCATTAGTAGCTAAATTCGCATCGCCCATGGTAGCTTCAAGATTGTTCCAGAATAAATCACCATCTCCAAATAGAGACAACGATGAATCAATGGAGGACACGGTCTCAACAGTGGGAAGAGAGGTAGGAATACTTTTGCAAGCATCATTAAAGTGTTCTTCACAAGCCTCATCAAGAACGTCAATACAATTAACGCTCTCATATGAATAAGGCTGTTTAGACAACTTTCCCATGTTGAAGACTACTTTGTCGTCACCCACTCTCATGATAAGCTCTCCGGCTTCAACATCAATAAGAGTGCGACCGGTCCTCAAGAATGGACGACCAACAATAAGTGGCACACGGGGGTCCATTTCGTAGTCGACGACAACAAAATCAGCAGGGAAGGTGAATTTGTCGACTCCTACGATAACATCTTCGGCTATCCCCACTGGATAAGCAACCGTACGGTTGGCCAATTCCAAAGTCATTTTAGTGGGGACTAGCTCTGGGAGAGATAATTGCTTCCAAACACTTAGAGGCATGAGATTTATACTGGCACCTAGATCGGCTAGGGCCATGCAATTCTCTACTCCCGGGAAGTTGCAAGGGATAAGAAAACGACCCGGATCACCAAGCTTGGTTGGTAATTTCCTTAAGAGCACTGCAGAGCAGTTCTCATTAAGTTGGGTGTTGGCAATGTCGAGGAGCTTTTCCTTGTCGCTCAGAAGGTCTTTAAACATTTTGGCGTATTTGGGCATGTGAGCGAGAGCCTCAGCGAAGGAGATATTGAAATTCAGTTGTTTAAACATTTTAAGAAAGTTAGAAACCTGAATATCATCCTTGCTCTTTTGCTTCTCTTTCCTCAACCTTGAAGGATAAGGTATATTGGAAGAAGAGGAAGGCTTTGGGAGTATAGGATCACTCACAATCAAGGGTGGAGGAGGGGTAGAAAGAAGAGGTGGAGAATTTGGGGAAGGAGAAGGATGAGGAATAGGAGCAGGCGACTCGTTCTCCTTAGTCACAACCACCGGTGGAGGTATAGGAAGCTCGGGTTCCTTGGTACCTTTACCACTTCTAGTAGTGATTGCTTTCATCTCCCCTCTTGGGTTCGCAACGGTGTTACTCGGAAGAGTACCCGAAGAAGAGGGTTGACTACTTTGGAAAAAACTAGCCATCATGTTCCTCAGATCATTGGTCTGGCTATCCAACGTGTTTCTCATATCAGCTCGCAAATCATTTCCTTGCTTGACCAGGTCTGCCTTCAAATTGCGCACTTCTTCTTGGAGATTTCCCACTATCACATCATTGGTCCTCATATAGGTTGCGACCTCTTGGTGTAAAGCAGTGGTGGTTTGGTTGGAAGGAGCATTGTATGCAGGTGGTTGGTAAGCAGGTTGTTGGTATACTTGATTGTTACGTTGAGGTGGTTGTTGCTGCTTGTGAGGTGGGATATATGGTTGGCGAGGTTGTTGTTGTTGTTGAGCAGGGCGGTTAAGGTTTTGTTGTTGGTTTGGGTTGGTTGGAGGAAAGCCAGGTGGGGAAAGATAGTTGTTGCTGCGGTAGCTAAGCAAGTTACGGTCACCTTGAGGTCTAGCTTGATAAGCAGGTTGTTGGTAGGTGCCATATGCCGCATTCACATTCTCAGCAGGGTAATCTTGGGTGGCGGTACAAGTTGTGTAAGAATAGGGACCACCGCATATCTCACAAGGTTGACTGACAGCATTCACTTGAGCGTTTTTGGCGTTGTTGCTGTTGTTGTTGCTGACGGTGTGGGTGACAAGCGATTCAAGAAGCGTGGTGATTTTGTCTAATCGCTTGTCGCTGTCATTAGTGCTAGCACTAGCAACATTGGTCCTAACGCTCTTGGTTTGCACACGAGACTTGTTCTCAATGATGTCCCAAGCAGCATTGGAAGTCTTAGCCAATAAATTACCCCCTGAGGCACTATTTAGTGAATCTTGATCACTCATGCTTAAACCATTGTAAAAAGTATTTATTTGATGAACTTTGGTAAAACCATGTTGTGGGCATTTTCTTAAAAGATCTTTAAAACGATCCCAAGATTCACTGAAAGACTCATCGTACTTTTGTTCAAAGTTTATAATCTCATTCCGCAAAGCGGTAGTACGAGAGGGTGGAAAAAAGTAATTGATAAACTTTGTTTCCAAATCCGTCCACGAGAGAATACTCTGTGGCGGTTCCTTAGCAAGCCAATGCCGGGCTTGTCCCTCTAAAGAAAAGGGAAAAAGTTGTAACCTTATCACTTCTTGTGAAACTCCATTGAACTTGACCGTGTTGGTGAGTTGTAGAAATCTCTTGATATGGTCGTGTGGGTCATCAATGGTGCGTCCCAAGAACGGTTGAGCAGATACCATCTGGATAAATCCTGACTTGAGCTCGAAATTGTTGGCGGCAATTGGAGGAATGACAATTGGATCCGTGTTGCCATCAACATGAGCTTGCAACAATTCAATCATTGGGCGATTATCCGGAAGGTGCTCATTGTTGTTGTTATTCATGTTGTTGAAAGGTGGATTGTTGTTGTTATTATTGTTGTTCGGAGGTGGTATGTTATTGTTGTTTTGTACACCAGCCATGTCTACGTTATCGAGAGGCTCGGGCTCTTGATAAGACGTGGATCGAGTGCGCATACACCTGCAAAAGAACGAACAAAGAAAAACAAGGCAAAAATATTTTTGGTTTTTATTGTTTTTTAATTTTTAGGATTTTTGAAAATTTTATATTTTTTTGTTGTTTTTTGAAGATTTTTGAAAAAGTAACGTTCACGGGGAACGGATCCCAAAATCCAATTTCTCACAAAAAACTTTTGATCTTAACGAGAAGAGCCGGCAGCGGCGCCATTTGATACACTGATTTTGCTAGGTTCAATTTTAGTCTCTCGATATCCTCTCGAATTGATCTAGGCCTTAAGTGGAATGATTGTTCTTGGTTACTAAATAAAGGGGTTTGGTTTTCTATTCTAATAAAAAGTGGAAATGAAGGTTTAAATCAAAGGTAATTACTCTAATCAAGATTTAACAAAAACTTGGTTGAAAATTTAAAGTTCAAAATAGAATCAAATTAAAATTAAAGTTAACAAATAAATTGTGAAATATGAGTAGAGAAACAGTAAATTAATCAACAGTAAAACAATAGCATTAAAATACTCAAAAATAATTGATTCGGAACTAACTGATTCGGAAGACACTATTCACTCATCCGGAACTTGCTCATTCGGAACATACTCATCCGGAACTTTCCGAATGAATGTTCATTCGGAACTTGCTGAGTCGGAAGTTGCTGATTCGGAACTTTTGTCTCGTCCGGAAGTCACTGGTTCGGAAGTTTTAAACTTCCGAATGAAGAACTGGTTCGGAACTTATGGCCTGATTCGGAACCTTCCGGATGAAGGTTGATTCGGAAGTTGCTGATCCGGAAGTCACTGATCCGGAACTTAGTGTTTGGTTTGGAAGTTTCCGAATGAAGCCTTCATTCGGAACTTTTTATCTTGGTTCGGAACTTTGGAAACCCAGATACAGAAACAGTAACTAAGAACACGGAACACAGGTTTTTTAATCAAAATCAAATCAAACACTTAAAAAGGTTTTACCAATTTAAACACAAATCATTTAGACAATATAAGCAACAAATCCCACTAATAAAAACACAAATCCAAACAACTTTTGAAGATCAAATCAAGAAAAATAAAACTTAAGAACTTGAAGATAAAAATGGAGATGAACAAGATGAAATGAAAGATTAAACAAGAACTTTGAATTGGATGATTAATGTTTTGACAAGATGAAACAAAGGATAAAATTACAAGATTGAAGAACTAAAAATAAAAATCACCAATCACCCTAGTGGTGATGGTGTTCAACGAACCAGGAGAAAGAAAAGGAGGAAGAAAGAAAAACTAGCTAGCCCCCAAAAAATGTGTGTGGGATGGCCTATTTATAGGTGTTTCCTTTGGTTGGTGAGTGGGCTTTCTCCCGTTCTTCGTGTCTTCTCGTCTTTTCAGAAAAGTTTCCGTTTTCGATTCTGATTCGGGATTTGTTGTCGATTAAATTCAACTCGTCTTTTAATTTCTTCGTTTAATAGACTTGAGTTTCTTCGACTTATATAAATCTTCCATCTTTGGTCCTTTTCTTCGATAAATCTTCGAATAGGCCCAGCGACTTCAAATCTTTTGCATCTCTTGGACAATAGACTTTATCTTGAGTCTTTTTCTTCAGTAAAACCCGTGCAATCCCATGTTTTCTTCAATATTTATCCGGTTGGCTCTGAAAACACAATAAACACAAAAACCACGCATAATTCCAAACAAATGATATTAAATACGTGTTTTGGTCTCGTTTTAGCCCGAATTAAGTGGTAAAAGGATGGGTGTTTACACACCTATCAGAAAGCAACAGTGGTTTAATTCTTAAATGAATTTAAACACGTTCCAGGCCTCTACGCAATATCTTAGTGATCTTGCCAGAACATTCAGAGTAATACTATTAAGTATTTACAGTGGCGAATGGAAATCCTTCTAGTGTTAACATCAAACAGCACTTGGTAGGTAACTTGCAAGATTCTATATGAATCAAGCTAGTGACAACTGGAAAGCAACGATGGTGCGGTTCTTAATTGAACTTCACTTGTTCCAGGAACATGAATTGACGGCTTCAAATCATGCGGATAATATTATCCAAATGATCCACTCTTTACGTTCGCAGTCAGATTTGGACGGTCGAGTAAAGAGAACGGGTTTACCCGCGAAATCTTGTCAAGGAGGTTCTTTATTGAAACTACCTGCCACAAGTACGATATTTAATATCGTCCAACGGTCTTCACCGACCGGAGGTAAAATGCTACCGAATTAGAATGAAATGTTCAAGGCCATTTCATCTGTGTATATTGTTTGTTGCTAACTGTCTTATGCAGCGTAACAAGAAGGTGGCATTGCGGTGTACAATCCAGAAGAAGTCGTCACCACATGCTTATACTACATACAATTAGTACTTCAACAAATTCAAGAAAGCCTGAAGGTCAAGTCTTCCGCTGTATTAAACTCTGAAGCTTTCAAGAATTTAAAAGTATAAGTATGTGGAACATGAAGTCACGAAGAGGCAAATATCACAAGTGAAGAATGCACAAGGTCAAGGCAAGGAAACATGCTCAAGACTAAAGTCAAAGATCACATCAAGCATATTCACAAGAACAAGATCGAAGACTCAAGCATAGATGCTAGGTTTAAGATTTTGTAAAAAGATGTGACCTCCCTTAGGGGGAGATTGTTGGAAATACGTTTTTCCCAATAAAGTCTCGGTCACATCTTAGTTAGCATAGATCACGAGATATAGACTATTTAGAACTTTGTCTCTTGGAGCGACCTCCCTTAGGGGGAGATTGTTGGAAATACGTTTTACGTATTTATGAAGGATCGGTCGCTCTAACGATAATTATGTAATGGGCTCGTGATCCACTTAGTAATGTATAGTCCATATAGCCCACATGTAGGGTGGGCTATATATATATCCCCTCCTAGCATGTTAGGAGGGGTTGTTCATTGTTCATTTTACACATTTAATCATTCCATCTTTACTTTCTCTCTCTACTTTTCTCCCTTCTCTCCTTTCTCTCTCTACTCCATCATCTCCTTCCTTCATCTTCTTTATATTTATCATTTAATCAACCATCCAAATCCATCAAATCCATCATGTAGAATAGGCCAATAATTCCGTAGACCTTCAATGTTTTGATCTATTAATTTGGTATAACTTTTGTGTTACGGGTCAAAATTTATATTCACTAATTTGCTTGTCTTGAGTGTAGTCCAAAGTCCAAAGTTGTTTTTAAACAATTCTGTTTTTTTAGTTATTTATCTATTTTTTTTCTCTTTTTCTATCGTATATGTCTTTAAAGTTGATAAGAGTAAACAGTTTTAATGTGACATTTTGTCTTTATCAACTTCATCAACTTTTGGATCTAGTATATCAGTTCTGAATTCATCGAGAATCCAGGTTTGTACTTTGCCTTATACACATCCATCGGAAAGAACAAGGTTTGTACATCGATCGCAATAACCATAAGGTTCTACTTTGCGATCAAGTTATTCCGATGCCTTATTCCGACGTTGATTGCGATAGAACTTTGCGATCGTGATTACGACGGGATCAAGGATCATTGCGACGGAACTCTGTCCGCATTCCGATCGTCACATTGCGATGGTGAATTTTTTCATATTGCGATGAAAGTATTTTTAGATATTGCGATGGAGTAAGTTAGATATTGCGATGAAATTTGTTAATATTGCGATGAAAAAGTAGTTTGTCATTGCGATGGTTCTTTAAATACTTGACTCGAAACAAAAACCTAGACTCAAACAGTTTTGACCTCAACCTTGTCTCAAAACAAACTTTGACTCAAAGACTCGACAACAACAGGACTCACACCTCTCGTCTAAACAAAACAGACCTACGATCGACTCACAAACAAAACTCACAATCCCTCTCGTCTCGACTCAACCCACATCGTATCACAAACAACCTCGAACTACTCAACCTCACCCTTACTCTCGACTGCCACAACTCAGAAACCCAACAAAAGACTCAAAAACCAAAACACCAACTAGACTCATCACAAACCCACGAAACAGAATCCACACTCTACAAACAAACACACCCAAAACCTCAACAGACTCGACTCCCCTCGTTTCACGACTCACTGTTACAACCTCTACTACTCTTACCTCAACCCAAACTTCAAACACCACAACCCACACCCAAACACCTATAACGCATCACACTCGACCCCACCCAAACTCGACTCGCATGAGTCTCACACACCCTCACGTCTGCTTATCAAAAACATCTCTGACTTGACACAACTCTTAACCCTCAAAACCACTCTCAATTTTTAATCAGACCACTCTCGACTCTCGCTTGTTCTCAAACCAACAACATCCTCGAAGACACAAACAAACTCTAACAAACAGACACAACCTTTCGTTTGACTCAAAAGAATCTCGACTGACTCAAACCTCTCACCCTCGACTCGACTTAAATATCGACCCACACAAACAGAAAGACCTCCGTATAAACAAACATCATCGATCCAAGACTCATACCCAAAAATAACAGTAAACAACCTACCCGAGACCCACTTTAAGGATCTTGAAGATCTTCACGTCTGGTGATTCGGATAACTGATAGTACTGTTTAGATAGATTGAGAAGATTTGAGAGAAGATTGGATTTGAGATAGTTTAGTTTATTGGTTGAGAGATTCTTAGCAGGCGGAGGTTTCAAGGAGTATTGATTTGGTTTTGAGGAAAGAGAGATATAGGAGTAAATTAAGTGACGGAAGTTTTGAGGAGGTTTGTTTTTGTTTTTGAGTTTTATATAAAGAAAAGAAGACGGAGAAACCAAAGACTCTGACACGTTGTTTTTGTAACTGCCACGTTCCTTTTTTGTTTTGTTTGTAATTTTTTAAGTTTGGGACACGTATTATCAAAAAAGAAGTTTTTATTTTTTTTAAAAAAATATCTATATATATATATATCAGATTTTTTCTATTTTTAATATTAATTATTTTTTAAAATATCAGATTTTTCTATTTTTATTTTCTAAATCGGATTTTTTTCTATTTTTAATATCAGATAGTTTAAAATATCAGATTTTTTTTAAAATATCAGATTTTTCTATTTTTATTTTCTAATTTTAGTTAAGTTATTTTTTTTAAGTTCACTTTTTATATTTATATAGATTGAAGTTATTTTTTTTTAGTTTAGTTAATTTTGTATTTTTGTCAATCGATATATTTGGATTTGGTACATCGTGTTGAGGCGGGTATTTCGAAAGAACCAAAGTGGTAACATATTTGACGGGTTAAAAGTTTTTGTGGTCGGATTTGAAGACAAAAGTGACGTGACTACGTGACAAAGTGACGTGATAAAGTGACAAGGTTTATTTTGCCGACGGATTTTTTGATCGGGTATTTGTAAGTGAAGACGAATTTTATCATCAATCGAGGATTTTTCATATTTATTTACGGATCGTTTCGTTGGTTTTGTCATATTCAGTGACTTTCTGTTTCTAAGTTTATTCACGAATTGTTTAATTCCGATAACAACCACATCCATAATTATCTTTCATCGACATTCAATGGAATCGTCAAATTCGACAGTTCAAGAGGAAGAATTGCAACACATGGAACTTAACGAGATCAAATTGCGTCAAAAAAACATTGGAAATCTTTCACGAGCTCAAGACACATCTTGCACTTCCTTATCCGCACAACATGACTGAACTTCCAGCCACGGTTCAAATATTCTTTGGCAAAGTGGATAATTTTAAAGAGAAGATTTTCAACAATTTGGATGAGTTACGGTTGCAACTTGAAAAGGAAAATCTTCATGAGGTTAAAGCAAAGATATGTCTAGAAATCCTTCACACTCAGTTTAAGGATTTCTTTGCCTCAACAATGGTACCTCCTTTTGATTATTCGACTTCAATTCTTCACCAGCTTTTCAACACGTATACGGGTTGCCAGACTGAAACCTTTAAACGTGGTTTACTCAATCACATCAATATCCTTGAGAAGTGTATTGAGGTCAGGTTAGTTAATTACAACGAGATACGGTTGAAAGAGGGTCAGATTCAAGGAATCAAGGAGTCGTCTAAATCATTGCATGAACATGAGAGAAAGACACGCTTCAAGTTGTCGTCAAAAGATGATCAAATCTGCCCGGTGCAAGAAATGGGTGCCAATTTGGTCGTCACGGTAAGCAAGGGAAATGAATCAGGAGGAAAGCATGAACCGACCAGCAAGTTACAAGCACCAACTGTTCAGGTGCCAAGTTTCAACACTATACAACATGTTGAGCATTCCGAACCTAATTATGCCACACATGGGATGGAAAAGAGTGATAGCGATACCACTTCTGATTCATCCGATGTGAGTCATAATGGGGAAGAAAGTGTTCAAAATGTTATACATCATGATAAATGCTTTATGACTGCTTCATTAACTGCTTCTGGTTCCAAGATTAAAGAGCTCGAAACGATTGTAGCTCAACAATCAAAAGATCTTGAGGATGCCAAACTTGAATTTTCTAAGAAAACGGACAAATTTGAAACATACTTTGAAAAACTTGAAAAGTCAAACGTTGTTCTTGAAAGAAAATTGGATCAAAAAGTTTTAGATTCTAAAGCTGAAAAGGATAATCTTTTGAATCAAATTCAGTTACTAGAGTCTAAATTGGCATCCCAAAATAGATTGCTCATAGAGAATGAGACTTTAAAGGCTCAGGTTCAAGAAAAGGTCTTTGCTATAGCTGCATTGAAAAACGAATTAAGGAAAACTAAAGGAACTAGTGTGGACACTAAGCTTGAAAAACCATCAATCTTGGGGAAACCGCCTACAAATCAGTTCATTCGACAACCGACTGCATTTAGATCCGAGCGATCACAATCCTCGAGACCGCGGTTTGCCTCCCAAGTTGATTTGGTTCATTTTTCTAGACCAGTCACCCCACAAACTAGGCCTAATGTGACTAAAACAACTTTAGCAAGACCTAATCACATGATTGCCTCTAGTTTCTCTAAAAATACCAAGACCACGTCTAGAATTAGTTCAAATGACGTTTGCCATAAATTTGGTCTAAAGGAAGCTAAGCAAAAGACACATATAAGAGATAACAATGTCAAACCTAGTCAAATGTCTTCTAGATTACCCAACACTGCTAACCGTAGCATGTCATCTCCTAGGAGCATCGATCAATCATCTAGGAATTACTCGGAAATTAAATATGCTACTTGTAAAACATGTAGGAAATGTGTCTTTAGAGCCAATCATGATTCCTGTATCAAAAAATTACTTAATGAGGTGAACTCCCGTGCTAGACTTAAATCCCAGTGGGTAGCTAAAATCAAACCCGTTGGTAAAATATGGCGCCCCACTGGTAGAACTTTCACTCTTGTAGGAAACGAGTGCCCTTTAACTAGGATAGTCTCCGATTCTACTAAGACTACTAGGGAGGAAATTGAAAAGGAGGATACATCACTTAAGCCTGAACTTAAGGTTTTCTATAAAAGGAAACGTTTACCAGCTAAGACAAGTGAATCATCTCCTCAGGTCACCTCTAGCACAAGAAAAGAAAACTGTGAACCCCCACTTGCTTCTAAGATAGATATCACTAACCCATATCAAAGCATGCAAATTCCAAATGAGAATGCAGGTACCAAAGAGGATGTTCCAAAAGAACGAAGCGGTCCAATCATTGTATACCATTCAATTAAGGACACTCTCAGAGTTTGGTTGCTGAAGAAGCTGATATCTAAGAAACAAGTGTCTCAAGGGATTTGCAGTTAAGCTTACAGTGTAAAAGGACTTATAGTCACATCACAGACTATAACTCGATCTTCAAAGAAAGGAAAGTTTATCGCCGATGATAAACTTATCCTAACAACGAGAAATTAATTTTTCTCGGGCATGAGCTTATATTAAAAACATTCGAAGTTTTTTTAGCTCGTGCACAATGATTTACAGTTAAATATCAGACTGTAACTCGAACTTCATTTTTAGGAAAGCTTATCTTTAAAGATAACTTATCCTCGAAACGAGAAATTAATTTTTCTCGGTCATGAGCTTGTATTAAAACATTCCAAGTTTTAAGCTCAGAAAGGAAAGCGTATCTTTTAAATAAGAGAACTTTACGTCATAACGAGAAATTCATCTTTCTCGGTCATGAGCTTTACGTTAAAACATTCAAAGTTTTTCAAGCTCATGAAAACGACTTCTAAGTAAATGTCAACTTAGGACTCGTTCTTCAGTTAAAAGGAAAGTTTATCGCCGATGATAAACTTATCCTTAACAACGGGAAGTTTACAACTTCTCGGACTTGAGCTCGTTTTGTAAGATATTAAACATCTTAAGCTCAAGTAATTGGTTTTCAAAACATTGAACACAATTTTTTGAGAATTTCTCAAAAAGGTTTTCTAAATCTTTCAAAATTGTGTGTTCAAAAAATGTTTTGATAAAAAGAGCATGTCTTCTGGAATCGATAATATTTACGATACTAGAAATGTCATTCAATAATGACACAGGGTTGTAAATAAAGTTCGAGCAGAAGTTCAAATGTTTCAAAACATGCTCAAAATGGTTTGCTATTATTTCAGATAGTAACCCGCTTTTCATACTCAAGTCAAGCATTTCACCGGAAAGCTTTGACTCAACAACGGGAATTAATTTTCTGGGGCATGGTTTACTTTATAATGTTGATCCCAAACTTAGATCGATTTAGCTTTATGTATACGAGATTAGATCAAGTAATACACTTAGAGAAACCTTTGTATATGCTTATGATAATCTAAGTGTTATGCGGAATTAACACTTAAACAAGAACACACAATGATATAAACAAACTTTCACTTTGATTAATGATATCAAACTTGCTTACAATGAAAGTAGTTTACGAATGAAAACTTATATGAAACAATAACCTAAAGGTCTTCTTTTATAGACATAAAAAGCCTTGTACAATAATCTACGTATCAACTATTCTAGGTAAAGATAAATATAGAAAATACATTGTTGTTCCTATCTTTACTAGAAGTAATCTAGAATACAATAAACGCGTAGAGTATATCTTCCCATCAGTGCTTGTCTTCAATGTGTCAACGCTTGACTTTATCTTGTCAACGCTTGAGCTGTCAGCGCTTGTTTTGCTCTTGTCAACGCTTGTTTTACTCTTGTCAGCGCTCAAGTGACCTGGCCTTAATTTATTCCCAACAATCCTCCCCTAAACTTGATATCCACTCTTATGATCAAGTTTCTGAATAAGCATTAAGGACTAGGAGGAATCTTACCAACCTTCTCATATTGGTAATGAATAAATCTGATCAAGTCTTTTGCCACGTCACTTGAATAATCAATTTCCAGCTGAGTGTCCTTCATCTTCTCCAAAATAGCCTTGGATACGAAATACTGACCATCCACAAGTAGATACTCAGCAAACTTTGTAGAACTCAAATGGTAAACACCAGCAGCTGAATATAATCTCCATTGAAGACCACTGAGGTCATCTTCAAGATCCTTCCAAATAGCAGGATCCTCATCTTTTGGTCCACACATTCTTTTGAATGTGGACCACAGTTTTATTCCATTAGCTGAAGTTGGTGCTTCAGCCTCATACTTGGTCTCTAGCAACCTCCATAGGTCTACCAAGTCTTCTCTATCACAACTTGCAAACAAAGATATGAGAGTGGTAAAAGTGTGTACCTCTTTGCCATACCTACCAATTCTCCAAAACCCACATTCATCTTCTTCATAGCTCACAATTGGGTTTCTGGAATCTAATGGTAACACTTGCACCATATCTGAAGCTTCTAATGGTGAGAGCTTGAGGCTCTTTCTTATGACAGCTTCACTTGGATATAGTGGATCCATATCTTTGGGAAAATCAAGAGAAATTCCCTTTTTCACTAGTCTGGGAACAAACATAGCTTTCTTGAGCTCCATTTCTTCTGCAAGTTCTTCCTTTCTTTCATCAGAAAGAAGTCTGAGAGTGTTTGCTTCCTGCACTCTCACCCAAATGGGATAAGCCTTGCATTCAAACTCATCAAATGTCAATGCCCTCAATTTCTGGTAAGTCCATCCTACTCCATGACATCTGAGCAACATGCAGTATAACTCCCTTCTATCCCTTTTCAATTCTGAGAGAATATTGCTTGCCTTGTGTTTCAAAATTACCTGGAAATCCTTCTGAACTCTAAGGAGAATCTCCAAACCCCATATCTAATCTGAAGTGGTCAAGTGTGGATTCTCCATACATCTTTCTTCCCAAGCATTATACATTTGAACCACCACTGGCATGTCAAAGTCAACCTGCAATTTCAACTCTCTTAATTTCTCCTTGGCCAACTCTTCTCCATACTCAAGTCTTTCTGGTTCTATAATCATAATACTTGAGTCTGAGCTAGCTCCACCACTTCCTTCTTCTGAAGTAACAACAAATGGTGACTCTTTCACCTCCTTTCTATCTTGTTCCATGATTTGTGCAGCCAATCTTCTATCAAACTCAACTTGAGCTGCATCCTTTGGAACACTCTCTTCTACCATAATACCCTTACCCTTATCTAATGAAGCAATTGTTGGTAAGGTAGATGGTGATACCTGTGTAGAAACCTCCTTGATGATGGATGATGACTGGGATACATCACCCTCATGTGTAGGTCTGTCAACGCCCAATTTAGCTGTGTCAGCGCCCAAATTCTTCTGTCAGCGTCCAAATTCTCCTTGTCAACGCCTAAATTTCCTGTCTCAGTGCCTTTTGCAATCTCCTCCATCATGGCTGTAAATGATAAATTCAAGTTGGTAGGAGAAACTAAGGACGTATCAAAACCTGTTTGTTTCTTCAAAGTTGTAAGGGCCTCAGCAACATCCAAAGATTGACCATCATGGCTGCCCTTATCACTCAGATTTATTGGATCTTCCCCCCCTTTGGAAGATTCCTCCATACCCCTCCTTGCACTAGCACTCTCCAAAACAACAATCCTCTCCCTCAATTGCTTGAGTTCAAGGCCTTGTGAGCTGACAACTTGTACTAAGTCTGCATTTTGCTTTGCAAGCTCATGCAGACTGCCGTCAATTCCATAAGAGTCATTGGTTCCAGTCTGCCCTCTTCTAAAATGGGGATTTGACCTCCCAAGTCAGATTCATTGGGCATGGATGAGGACTTAATGATGGTGGGACTGCCTTGGCCAGCATCTAAGCCAGAACCAATAGTCCCAGCCTCATCCATATCACTAGCCACACTTGTGGTGGTGGTTCTCTCTGATACATGGCTAGGACCACCAGAGGAGAACACTCCAGTAGTCCTTTGGCATTTCATCAACCTATATTCAGGGGGTGTAGAAGATGGTGTGGAAGAATGGGTGGATGTGGGTTGGTTAAGAGGTGTTTGGGTTTGTGAAGGTTGTGTGTCAACGTTGGAAATAGGCACATCAACGCCAACATTTTATGTGTCAGCGTTGAAGGGATCTTGGTCAATTTGCATATGTTCAGGTGAAGGTAATGGTTCAGGTATTGGGTCAATTTGTGGTTGGGGTCTGGTTGGGGTTGAGCTGCTGCAATAACAGCAAGCATAGCTTGGGTTAAGGGTAGGTCACGATGGGGTGGTGAGTTCATCTTCATAAAAATAGCTTTCTTTTGCACAGGGATCTCATAAAAATCATTATGATCCCTTGTGCAGTATCCTTGAACATCAAAAACCATTTCCAAAAATCGGGGATAAGCTAAAGTCATTTTGTTCCCCTTATTTTTACACATGCCCTCAAAAATCATTTTAGAATAATTAAAATTTTGCCCAGTTGCAATACACACAATAGCACTTGCAATAGATCTATTGATCTCATTGTGTGCAGTGCATTTGGGACTCAAACATTGAAGGAGGACATGTATGAGGTACTTCCAGGCTGGGGGAAACTCCTGCTTATGATACTTGTTTAGAGTACCTTCATCAGGAAAAGGATATCCCAAAGCCCTTAGACCTTGTTCTATTTCATTAATGGGAAGGGTGGCTATACCATCAGCATCATCAAGATGCAAGGCTTGGCGTACCAAAGCCTCAGTAACCACCCAAGATCTCTTATGAACAATAGAAGTCAATGTAGTCACTCTATTAACTGTTGAGGAACTAACAGTGTTCCAAAACTGTTTAATATGTGTGACTGGAATGAGTGGTGCATGAGAAAGAGCATACCTTAAGGGGGATGCGTTCAAATACGCCACCATTTGTGTGTATTGGGGAAACAGAGTATCATCAGCTTCAAGATACGCGATCATGTTGTGTTGAGTTCTGAACCCCAATTCCAGTTCTGATGGTTTAAACTTTGGTGCCATTGTTGAAAGCTGTGAAAATTGATTGATGAAGATGAAGTTGATAAGAGAAAATTGTGTTAGACAAGAAGTATAGATACCCTGTTTAAAAATAGGAGCCAAATTTATAGGAGAAGAAAATGCATGTGATTGGCCCAAAAATAGGCAAGTATTTTCAAAATGGAATCATGAAAATATTGAAAAATTATAAGTTTATCTCATGCATTAAATGAAAAGTAACAACTCCCAAAATTACGGCCTAAAAATATGTCAAAAAGTAACAACTGGGTAGGTCCCATTGAGTGTCAACGGTCAAAAATAACCTATCAACGCCCAACGGCTATAATCTTGTCAACGTTTGCCTATAGCCATGTCAGCGTCTAAATTGGTCACAACAACGCTTGGAAAATTCTTGTCAGCGTCCAAAAAAAAAATGTTTAAAAATGAAAAATGACCTTAACAAAGTAATTTATCCTAGAGAAGATAACCAAAAAGCTGATAATTATTATAGGGCGGTAAGCACTGTCCAGTTATGCACACTTGCTTAAGCAAGATAGACATTACAGTCCTCTAGTGTCCCTTGCTAACCAAAACTCTTAACAACCAAGTTACCTTATAAAATTCCTTGTTACTCCCAGGTAAATCCCATAACAAAATTATTCCCAAGTCTCCCAACAGACCACAACCAATTCTAGGCCAAAAATGTCTTGGCAGCATGCATAGTATATCAACTTTGCATGCTACAGTGCCTCATGATTTAGTAAAACTAACTAATACTCACCTGTGGACACAATATAGAATTGTGATAAGAGTATCATATGGATACCCAAACATCCTAAAGGTTCCTAAAACCTCCCCTTAAACTATGATACATAGGTTTGCCAAAAATATGCATGAACATAAAAAGTTATGTCAAGATAGGAATTTAAAATTCCAACCAGCATCCATAAATAAAAACTTGTCCAAATGCTTCTCCATTGATCCATAAGCAACTCTGTATCCAATGGTATACTGCTAACACCATCTACACATTTAGATTAAAAACTACAAAACTAACATTGTTGCTGACAACGCCCCGATAACACATGACAGCGTTGAGGGAAGCTTTGTCAGCGTTAGACAATTATATTGCTTACAACGTTACAAAAACACTTATCAGCGTTCAAGCAACCTTTGTCAGTGTTAGAAAAATATAGTGGAAAATCTAAATCATCAATAAGACCAATAACAATACATCATCCTGTACATACTTTTACAAAAAGACTCCAAAACACATATTATGTGAGATTGACCATTCCAATACTTGTTACCAAGTATTTAAATCTCCCAGCATCAAAAGGTTTAGTTAGTAAATCTGACACATTTTCCTCAGTGTCAACCCTATCTGGTTGTATTAAACCTTTTTCAAAGCAATCTCTTATAAAATGGTGTCTAATTTCTATGTGTTTAGTTTTAGAATGATGTACAGGATTCTTAATGATGCATAAAGTGTTGTTATTGTCAACAAATATCTTGGTATGCATGAAATTATACCCATAGTCCAACAGCTGGTTCTGAATCCATAACACTTGTCCACAACAAGCAGTTGCAGCAACATACTCAGCTTCAGTTGTAGAATTATCCACCACTGTTTGTTTCTTGCACTGCCAAGATATCAACCTGCTCCCAAGAAACTGACATCCACCAGTTGTGGATTTCCTATCAAATTTATCACCTCCATAGTCACTATCTGAATATGCAATCAGCTCCAATGGGGAATCCTTTGGGTACCACAAACCAAGACCAGGATAGCATCTTAGGTACCTAAAGATCCTCTTCACAGCATAAAGGTGACATTCTTTGGGAGTCACTTGATGGCGTGCACAAGCACACACAGCAAACATGATGTCAGGTCTGGAGGCTGTAAGATACATCAAGGATCCAATCATGGATCTATAGTGCCTGACATCAACATCTTTCCCATCTCCAATCTTTCCCCAAGGGTGTTCTCTATCCATAGGAGTAGTAGCCCTCTTTTCATGTGGAGAAAAGCCAAACTTCTTCAAGATCTCAGCCACATATTTATCCTGGGAGATGAAGATACCATCTTCTTTCTGCTGAACTTGTAAACCAAGAAAGAAGTTCATCTCCCCCATAGCACTCATCTTGAATTTGTCTGTCATAAGCTTGGAGAAATCCTCACTCATCTTTGGATCAGTAGACCCAAAAATGATATCATCAACATAGACCTGGACAAGCAACACATCCTTGCCTTTCTTCTTTGTAAACAGTGTCTGATCTATGGTGCCCCTCTTGAATCCATTGTCCACTAAATAGGTAGAAAAAGTACCATACCATGCTCTAGGGGCTTGATGAAGGCCATACATAGCCTTTTTGACTCTATACACTTTATCTGGATTCTCTGGATCCTCAAATCAGGAGGCTGTATCACATATACTTCCTTAAAAATAGTTCCATAGAGGAAGGCACTCTTGACATCCATTTGATAGACAGTGAAGCCCATGCAAGATGCATAGGCTAAAAAGATCCTTATAGCTTCAATCCTTGCAACTGGTGCAAAGACTTCCTCATAGTCTATCCCCTCCTCTTGTGTATATCCCTGAGCCACTAACCTTGCCTTGTTTCTGACCACAATGCCTCTTTCATCTCTCTTGTTCCTTAGAACCCATCTTGTCCCTATAGGTCTGACATATCTGGGACAATCAACCAGCTCCCAAACATCCTGAATTGTAAATTGGTGAAGCTCATCCTGCATTGCTTCCACCCAACTTGGTTCTTTGAGAGCATCAAATATTTTATTGGGTTCCTGTTGTGACAGAAAACAGGCAAACAAACATGCTTGCACAAGAGGGGTATCAACCTTCTTGTGTATATTGGCAATAAACCCACCAAGACCTTGATGAGATCTTCTAGTCTGAACTGGAGTCATAATATCACCAATGATTTGAGAAGTGGGGTGATTCTTCATAGTTGAAGTGAGAACTCCTCCTTCAAAAAGTCTTGTGTCCTCAACCTCATTCTCCATGTTGCCAATATCTTCTTCATCAGACTCTCTTACATCAACATGAGGATGAACCTCTTCATATATATTAGAAGGTTCACCTTGTTCAAAAATGGAAGAGAAAAGATGTGCAGAAGTGTTGTCAACGCCTGAACCTTGTTTGCCAGTGCTTGTGCTGACAACGCTTGAACTGTTGTTGTCAACGTCGGAACCATCAACGTCTGAATTGGTCTTGTCAGCGCTAGATTTGCCTTTGTCAGCGCCTGAAGGACCATGCATGTTTGTATCTGGTGGTGCTTGGAGACCACCATTATCTTTACCACCAGCAGCAGCATTAGCAAAAGCATCTGTCCGAATGGGAATTGTAACATATTCTTGTATAGGAGATGTCTTTTCTGCTTGTGATCCAACCTTTTCATGAACCTGTGTACCTGAAACATCAAAAACTTGTTCTTCCACAACATTTGAAGCTACCTTCACAATGTCTGGATTAGTGACAGGTATATAATTTAAAGTCCTAGACAAAGGTTCCAAGTCAAACAACCAATTAGGACCACTTTCAGGATCACTAGGTTTATTTTCTAAAAACCTAACATGTACTCTTTCAAGTATACGTTTTTCTTCTTTAAGATAAACCCTATATCCCCTGCTCTACACTGAATACCCTATGAAGTAGCCCTCATCACCTTTTGCACTAAATTTCCCTAAGGCATCACTAGTATCTAAAACTACTACATGACAACCAAAAGGTCTGAGAAAACCAATATTAGGTTTTCTTCCCCAAAGTAACTCATTAGGTGTTTTGTTCTGAATTTTGTTAACCAATGCTCTATTTTGAACATAACAAGCTGTATTAACAGCCTCAGCCCAAAAGCCTATAGGAAAATGAGCATCAGCCAACATTCTTCTGGCTGCTTAAATTAGGGTTCTATTTTTCCTCTCAGCAACCCCATTTTGCTGTGGGGTTCTAGCAATACTAAATTGCCTAGTAATTCCTTTTCTGGCACAGAAATCATCTAGCTTCTTATTCCTAAATTCACCACCATTATCACTCCTAAGCATTTTAACTTCATTGCCAGACCTCTTCTCAATCTGAGTGATAAAATCAATTAGAATATCAGCTGTGTCACTCTTCATAGCTAGAAAGAATGTCCAAGTAAACCTAGAAAAGTCATCTGTGATGACAAAGCAATATGACTTACCATTCAAACTTTCTATATTGGTTGGACCAAAGAGGTCCATGTGTAGCATATGAAGAGGTCTAGAACTAGTATGCACCTGTTTGGACTTGAATGAGACCTTGTGTTGCTTGCCTTTAAGACATGCAACACAAGAGTGGTCATTGTGGAAGGCCTTCTCAGGCAAACCATCAACCAAGCCAAGTCTCACAAGCCTATTTATATTCTTAAAATTTATGTGCCCTAGTCTCCTGTGCCACAAATTACTTTCATCTACTGAAGCTTTAGCATAAAAACAAGACATATTATTATTCATTTTAATCCCATTCAAGTTCACATTGTATATGTCTTTATGCCTAGGTGTTCTATATTCAATATATTTCTCATCAGGGATTTTATAATCCTTGCTTAACACCAAACACTCAGTATCAGTAAACAGAACTTTATTTTTGTTATCACAAACTTGTGATACACTAAAGGGGTTGTAATCAAGTTCTTTTACCAGAAATACGTTCTCAAAACGCAAATTCTTGGTGAGAAGGGTTCCTTTGCCTGTGATGGTACCATATCCTCCTCCAAAGTAAACCTTATCACCATCCTTAATGGGAGTGAAGTTTGTGAGATAATCTTCCTTCCCTGTCATGTGCCTTGAGCATCCACTATCCCAATATCCATAATCATTGACTTGTCTTTGAATGCCCTGCACATAAAGAAAACAAATTAGTTTTCTTTGGGAACCCAAGTCTTAAAAGACTTGGATTCATCTGGTTGTTCAATAAGAACAGACTTAGTTCTCACAACAACCCCATTCTCATCCTTCTTAGGATGAAATACCCAGTTAACCCCAATAGGTTTTGTAATGAGCTTTGAAATGTAATTAAATCTGTTGCAGGTCATTGAAATCCCATTATCATTGGAGTTTTGATCTTTCGTGGGTCTCCATGTTAAGCTTGAAGAAGCTTTAGACCCCTTACCCTGTGGTTGCAAATATTTAGGTCTCGTCATGTTTCTGTCAGCGTTGGAATTGGTCTTGTCAACGCTAAAATTACCCTTGTCAGCGTTGAACCTAGGGTTTGCTACAGAAACCCATTGCCTATTCGACCAGGTGTTTGTCTTTTGAAATGGTCGTTGTCCATGAGTGTTAGACCCTCTAGTAAAGAATGGGGCAGGTCTAATCACTCGTGGACTTTGCTGCACACAAGGTTTGGGTCTGACAACGTTTGACTTCCTAACAACGTTGACTTTGTTCCTGTCAGCGCTGAAATTGTTCCTGTCAGCGCTGGCTTTGGGAGCGTTGACACACTTGTATGCCAAGTGTGAAAAGCTACCACAAGTGTAACAAGCTTTTCTAGACACAACCTTAGGTCTAGAAGAAAAGAAGCATGTTCCATTATTGCTAACTTGGCTCTTGGGTGACCTAGTATTCCTATACATCTCTGCATATCTAATGCTAGGTTTTCTATCAGTGTTTGAGCCTAGGTCAACAGCTTTACCAGTGATTGGGTTAGTAACCTTAATGGGTGTTGACTCATTTGGACTTTCACATAGTAAGCCACCCTTAACAAATAAAGTAGGGTTAGCTTTCTTCCATTCATTCAGGTCAGTCAACTTTTGTTGGTACTCTTCAACTGGAGTGACAACTCTTGGTGGAGGAATGAATTCCTCCTCTTGGAATTCTGGCAAACCAGTCCAAGATAGGTCCTTTTGTTGGACACCATAGAAGTCACCAGCTGGTGGTGGAACTGATACATGTCTTTTATATGTGGGTTCTAATTCTCTCACAGTCCTCTCGAATTGATCTCGGCTTTAAGTGGAATGATTTGTTCTTGGTTATAAAAAGGAGTTGGTTTGTTTGTCTATTATTAACTAATAATACTTAAATGTAAATGGCGTTGAGTAAATTAAAGCTTTGAAAGATTAAACTAAATTGACAAGTTGAAAGTAAATGCTTGAAAACGTAAAGGAAAGATTAGAAAATTACTTTGAAAACTTAAATGAATTAATGCTTAAAAACTTGTTCTTATCGGAATAATGGAAATTACTACTATCGGAATGCAATAAAATCAGAAGCATCGGAATGTACAAAAATGGTCCATCGGAATGTCCTTGTTAATCCCCATCGGAATATTCAAAATGCAAGCTGTCGCAATGATGCAGTTGGAATGAAGACGATCGGAATGAAACTATCGGAAAGATCTAGATCGGAATGTTGCAAATAAAATTTGGCCAGAGTTTCGTCTAGAAAAGGACCTAAACCCCGTCGGAATGTGCGATCGCAATATGCGATCGCAATCCCAGATCGGAATAGGGGAACTTACACAACCTATCGCAAAGTAAAACCCCACTTGGGTTATTGCGATACTGAGCAGGGAAACTATCGGAATGTGTTAAAACCCTCGTATTGCGATGGAATAAAGGCAGCTATTTTCCGAAAATGGTGGAAACTCAAAAACTTCAATAAGCACTTACAATAAGCTATATAATCCGAAACTTAAATAACTCAAAACACTTAAATTTAACCACTTTGAAAACAAGAAACTTTAAACTTAATAAACAAAACTTGTGAATGATTAAAACTTTGAAGAAATCCGAAAATCAATAAGCATAGACAAGCAATTAACCAATAAGCATAGAAAGCTTACGGCTTATACACGTACTAGAGCTTAAAAGGGACAAGAAAGATTAAGCTAAAGGTCACGAACACATCCAAAAATCCCAACCGTATGGAGTTTAACAATCGGATCAAGGATTTTGATAAACTAAGAAAAGTAGAAAAAGATTAAAGAACTTAAAAACTTAACTTGAATAAGATTGATGAAATCCCCAATACAAAGATTAAAAGAAGCTTGAATTAAAAGATGAAAAACAAAGATAAAGTTTAGTGAGAGAAAGTATAAAACTTTCTCTCTCTAGAAACTAGAGAAAAAATGAAAAACTAGAGACTAGCTAAAACTAAGTGTGTGAAAATTTGTGAGGTAAGGCCTTTATATAGGCGTGTATATGGGCTTGTGAATGGGCTTTGGTATCGGGCTTCTTTTCTTCTTTCTTCCTTGGTCTTTCACGCTTCTTTTAAATAACCGTTTCCGACTTTGGATTTTTAGAAGTGTCGATGAATAATTCCAACTCGTCTTATAATCTTTTGTTTAATAGACTCGAGTTCTTAGACATTTATGAATCTTCCATCTTCAGCACTATTCTTCGATAAATCTTCAAATAGGCACAATGACTTCAAATCTTTTGCATCTCTTGGACAATAGACTTCGTCTTGAGTCTATTTCCTTGATAAAACCCGTGCAATCCCATGTTTTCTTCAATATTCTCCCGGTTGACTCTGAAAACACAATAAACACAAAAGCCACGCATAATTCCAAACAAATGATATTAAATACGTGTTTTGGTCTTGTTTTAGTCAGAATTAAGTGGTAAAAGGATGGGTGTTTTCACACCTATCAAATCCCCTACACTTAACCATTGCCATGCCCTCATGCAATGCTTAGCGATAAACCTATTTTACACTTTTCTCATAATTAATCAACCTTGGCCTTGTTCAAATACTACTAAACAAAAGTTTAAAGTACTAAGATAAATTAAAACATTAATATAAGCAAAAGGATAGAAAGTAGCTACGTGGAAATAACTTGTAAAGAGATCGAGGACTTACATTAGGGCTTCGGTGCTGCGAAGATTTATCACCCTCAAGTTTTACGTTCCCCAAACTAAGCTTAAAAACGAGATCATTGTTATTATAAGTTAGCAATTCAAACACTTACACACATGGCTTAATTAAGTGCTTAAACTCCCTTATTCCTAGGTGTATCTCTTATATTTTATTTTTGTCTTAGAATGATCATGAAGATGCATTTTTGGACTTATTTTGATAGTTTGCTTAGGCTGAAAGCAAAGTAGGACGATTTGATCAATAGTTAGCTAAAGGACAAAATCTCTTAAAACTGCTTCTCGGGATATCAAAAAGTTCATATCTTGGCATAACTCGGTTCGCGATTTGAGACCTTTCTCGGGCCGATATTTGGCATGTACTTCATACTTCATATCTTGAGAGACGTTCTTGAGATCTTGGTTTAAAAATGCGTTTTGCGATCCATTGCGCTAAAGGTCCCAAAAGATATTGCGTAATGCGTGATGCGATTGTGAGCGCAATTTGGATGCGATGCGTTTAGTATAAACTAAAGTAAAAAATTATTTAGAAGTAGTATAATCTATCAAGTACGACGTATGTGAAGTAAAATTACAAAATAAGTTACTAACATATTGAGATTCGTCCTATAATCCCTTTGTAACACAGATAAGTCGAAAGTATAGCTTGAAAAAAAACACTTAGTAAACACAAGGTACTATATTTTCGTTATTATGTTTGTTTTTGATGTTTTTTTATCAAGTTTTATCTTTAACGATCCATTAAAATACGTAGGTATCTTTTATATGCTTAAAATTTGACAAAACTGACATACGTACTAGATTGCGAGAATTGCTACCATTGCTAACATTACACAAATGCGATAAATTGCGGTTTAATGCGAACGCAATCTGGGATGGCAATGCATTAGGCACTTCGTTGCGAAATTTTAAATGCAATGCATTAATGCGTGCAATTTGCGCAATGATGCGCGCATTTTTAAACCAAGCTTGAGATAATGGTCTTCTCATCATAATAGAGTTTCTTCACTTGGAGACTTTTGAGGGGTACTCCAACTTTGTTGACCACGACTTCATGATTATTTCTTCAATCTCTATTTGGGATTTTGAGATACAACGATCCGCCTCCTTTTCGGACTTGGATCTATTTATCCTCATACCTTGTTAGGGTCTTTTCGGATAGACTTCTCCATGATCTTTATGGGAGTTGATTGCTTTTCGTCGTGAGTCTTGATCCTTCATATTGATTTTGGGAATAATGCTTTTCACATCACTTTTGGATCTTCAGCAATAAAAATGGAATCCTCATGCCTTGTTAGGGCCTTTTCGGACTCGCCAATCTTCGCGCCCCGCTTCATAAGTTATGCCTTGGCTATGAACTCTTATCATTACCGAGCAACTTTTAAACGATCTTGGGCTAGAAGCTAAGTAACTTTTCAAATCGTACGACCTTACTTATTGCAGATAATTTATTAGCAAGTGATGGGAGAATAGGCAAATAATTACACCAAGTGAGCTTGCGCAAGAATACCGACTTATAATTGACTCTATCATTTCTCGTCCTCCACAATTTAAAATCTCAAGTAATGAGACTCGTGGACACTTAGCCTAATAAACCAATCAAGGTCTACATGGTTAAGGATACTAGCTGGAATAAACTTAGATAAGTCTATTCGGGTTGAGTCAAAATAATTGCAACGGGCCTAATATGTCAAAGACTCCTAAACTAGCTATACCACTTTATTAATATTTTTGACTTTATTGCGAGATATATACATATGAAAGCAACGATAAAAATTTAAAAATTTACAACTAAATGGCCAAAGTTAATAAAAAATTTGAAAAATGTTGAAAAATATGATTTTCCGGTTAAATGAATGCATCTTCATGGAAATGTCCACTTAAAACTTCGATAGAAGTCCCCCCTACACTTAAGATAAACATTGTCCTCAATGTTTAAGCATGTGGGAAAAGTCTCCCCTACACTTATGACATTGTGCACGTTGGTTAAATCAAGTTAAGGAAGAGACGACTAACGTGATCAATTTCAAATGTGAGTATGAAGAAAATTGAATCACGATAGTTTAGAGATAGAACCGGATTTCGGATAACACGGGAGCACGGTTCTTCAAAGTTTCCAAGAGTGCACTTATCCCTGTAATCACATCACCACACAAATACAAACACCTATGTAGGTCCCCCTACACTTAGGAGGTTAAAACATAAAAGGATAGATACTCGGGTTGCCTCCCGAGGAGCGCTTGTTTTTGATAACCGAGTCACGAGCCTGACTCGACCCAAAATTAGTTCATGGGGAACGTGGTGAGGGATGGAATCACCTCCTGAGAGGTGTCCTCACCAAAGTACAACTTCAGACGCTGGCCATTCACCTTGAAATTGGGCCCATTTGGCTGAGAAAGCTCAATGGTCCCATACGGAAAGACGTTGGCGACGGTGAATGGACCAGACCAGCGGCTCTTCAACTTGCAGGAGAAGATCTTCAACCGAGAGTTGAAAAGTAAGACTTGATCACCAACGTGGAACTCTCGGTTCTTGATTTTTGCGTCATGAAGGATCTTCGTCTTCTCTTTGTAGATCAGCGAGTTCTCATAAGCTTCATTCCTCAGTTCGTTGAGCTCGTTGAGTTGAATCTTGCGATGATCACCGGCTTTGTTGATGTCGAAGTTAGCCCATTTCAAGGCCCAGTGCGCCTTATGCTCCAGCTCGATGGGAAGGTGGCATGCTTTCCCGTACACAAGACGATAAGGTGTACAACCGATTGGGGTCTTGTAAGCAGTACGGAAAGCCCACAGAGCATCATCTAACTTATCGGCCCACGCGGCACGATGCTCTCCCACAGTACGCTCCAAAATTCGCTTCAATCCACGATTGGATATCTCGGCTTGCCCATTGGTTTGGGGATGATAGGCGGTGGAAAGACGGTGATTGACACCATACTTAGCCATGACTCTTGCAAATTGATCGTTGCAAAAATGAGTCCCGCGGTCACTGATAATAGCACGAGGAACGCCGAATCGAGCGAACAACGATTTCAAAAAGTTACAAACCACCCTTGCATCATTAGTAGGTAAAGCTTTGGCTTCAACCCACTTGGAGACGTAGTCAACGGCAACAAGGATGTATTTGTTTCCTTTAGATGAAGGGAATGGCCCCATAAATTCGATACCCCAAACATCAAAGATTTCACACTCTTGAATGAAATTCTGAGGCATCTCGTCTTTATGTGTGATCTTGCCTTGTTTTTGGCAAGCATCACATCGTTTAACCATCTCGTGAGCATCACGATAGATGGTGGGCCAATAAAATCCCGAATCAAACACTTTTTTGGCGGTGTAGTTGGGACCAAAGTGACCACCAGTGGGTCCTTTGTGGCAAGCATCAAGGATTTCGAAAGCTGCCGGTCCATCAACACATCGGCGAATAATCAAGTCGGCACATTGTTTGAAAAGATACGGGTCATCCCAAAAGTAAGTCTTGATGTCTTTGAAGAACTTTTTCTTTTGCTGGGAAGTTAACCCGTCAACGAGGATTCCACCCGCCAAGTAGTTTGCAATATCCGCAAACCACGGGGTTTCGTCAGCAGTCGAGTTTATAGACATTAAGGTCTCCAGGGGAAAAGAATCATTGATTTCTTTGTTCGGATGATCCCCCTGGTAAGGATCCTCAAGTCTACTGAGATGATCCGCGGTTAGGTTTTCTGCTCCTTTTTATCGCGAATTTCGATTTTAAATTCCTGGAGCAGCAAAACCCAGCGAAGAAGTCTTGGTTTGGAGTCTTGCTTTGTCAACAAGTACTTCAACGCGGAATGATCGGTATACACAATTGTGGTGGAAAGGACAAGATAGGGGCGGAATTTTTCAAAAGCATAGACAACAGCTAAAAGCTCTTTTTCGGTTGTCGTATAATGCAATTGTGCCCCTGTCATTGTCTTGCTAGCGTAATGGATTGGCTGGAAGTGTTTGTTCACTCTTTGTCCCAGAACCGCTCCAATAGCAAAATCACTAGCATCGCACATCAACTCAAAAGGCAGCTCCCAATTAGGGGTAACCAAGATGGGTGCCTTAGTTAGCTTATCCTTAAGCGAGTTGAAGGCTTCAAGACACTCTTTGGAGAAGATAAAAGGAGTATCTTTTTCCAAGAGGTGGGTCATCGGGCGAGCGATTTGAGAAAAATCTTTGATGAATCGACGGTAGAAGCCCGCATGACCCAGAAAACTTCTCACACCCTTCACGGTTGAAGGTGGAGGCAACTTTGCGATAACATCGACTTTAGCACGGTCTACTTCAAGACCGGCTTTCGAGATCTTATGTCCAAGCACGATGCCTTCTTTTACCATAAAATGGCATTTTTCCCAATTCAGAACTAGGCGAGTGTCTTCGCACCGCTTGAGCATACGTTCCAAATTGGCAAGGCAAGAAGAGAAAGAATCCCTGAAGACCGAGAAATCATCCATGAAGACTTCCATGGTTTGTTCAACCATGTCATGGAAGATAGCTAACATACACCTTTGGAAAGTCCCGGGCGCATTACATAAGCCAAAAGGCATTCTTTTGTAAGCGAAAGTGCCATAGGGACAAGTGAATGTAGTCTTCTCTTGATCTTGGGGATCGATGGGTATTTGGAAATAACCCGAGAAACCATCAAGAAAGCAGTAATATTCATTACCGGCTAAACGTTCAAGCATTTGGTCCATAAAAGGTAGAGGGAAATGATCCTTTCTCGTGGCATCATTGAGTTTGCGGTAGTCTATACAAACTCTCCACCCAGTAACGAGACGAGTGGAAATCAACTCGTTGTGTTCATTGGGAACAACGGTTATTCCACCCTTCTTGGGCACACAATGGATTGGACTAACCCATGGGGAATCCGAAATAGGGTAAATCATACCCGCATCAAGAAGTTTGAGAACTTCTGTTTTGATGACTTCATGGATTTTGGATTCACCCTTCGTTGGCTTTGAATTGTGGGCTTAAAGTCGTCCTCCATGAGAATTTTATGTGTGCAGAAGTGAGGATCAATTCCACGAATATCCGAAATCTTCCAAGCAATAGCCTTCTTATGATCTTTCAACACAGCGACAAGTCGGGCTTTCACTTCATCCTTCAAATCCTTAGCAATGATGACTGGCGACTTCTTCTCTTCATCAAGGAATACATACTCGAGATGGGGCGGCAACTCCTTAAGTTCTAAATCCGGAGGATTTTCGACGGGAGGTGTATTCGAAGTCGGAGTATCGATAGCAATGACCTTGGGAGATGGAGGCGAAGGATTGTCTTCGGTGAGAAGATTGTCAAAGAAATTCATGTCTTCATCCCCATCGATAGGAGAATCATTAGTAGCTAAATTCGCATCTCCCATGGTATCTTCAAGATTGTTCCAAAATAAATCACTATCTCCAAATAGAGACAATGATGAATCAATAGAGGACACGGTCTTAACATTGGGAAGAGAGGTAGGAATACTTTTGCAAGCATCATTAAAGTGTTCTTCACAAGCCTCATCAAGAACGTCAATACAATTAACGCTCTCATATGAATAAGGCTGTTTAGACAACTTTCCCATGTTGAAGACTACTTTATCGTCACCCACTCTCATGATAAGCTCACCGGCTTCAACATCAATGAGAGTGCGACCGGTCCTCAAGAATGGACGACCAACAATGAGTGGCACACGGGGGTCCATCTCGTAGTTGACGACAACAAAATCAGCAGGAAAGGTGAATTTGTCGACTCCTACAATGACGTCTTCGGTTATCCCTACTGGATAAGCAACCGTACGGTTAGCTAATTCCAAAGTCATTTTGGTGGGGACTAGCTCTGGGAGAGATAATTGCTTCCAAACACTTAGAGGCATGAGATTAATACTGGCACCTAGATCGGCTAGGGCCATGCAATTCTCTACTCCCGGGAAATTGCAAGGGATAAGAAAACGACCCGGATCACCAAGCTTGGTTGGCAATTTCCTTAAGAGTACTGCAGAGCAATTCTCATTAAGTTGGGTGTTGGCAATATCGAGGAGTTTTTCCTTGTCGCTCAGAAGATCTTTAAACATTTTGGCATATTTAGGCATGTGAGCGAGAGCCTCAGCGAAGGAGATATTGAAATTCAGTTGTTTGAACATTTTAAGGAAGTTCGAAACCTGAATATCGTCCTTGCTTTTGAGCTTCTCTTTCCTCAACCTTGATGGATAAGGTATATTGGAAGAAGAGGAAGGCTTTGGAAGAATAGGATCACTCACATCCTTGGGTGGAGGAGGGGTAGAAGGAAGAGGTGGAGAAATTGGGGAAGGAGAAGGATGAGGAATAGGAGCAGGTGACTCGTTCTCCTTAGTCACAACCACCGGTGGGGGTATAGGAAGCTCAGGTTCCTTGGTACCTTTACCACTTCGAGTAGTGATTGCTTTCATCTCCCCTCTTGGATTCGCAACGGTGTTACTCGGAAGAGTACCCGAAGAAGAGGGTTGATTACCTTGGAATAAACTAGCCATCATGTTCCTCAAGTCATTTGTTTGGCTATCCAACGTATTTCTCATGTCGGCTCTCAAATCGTTTCCTTGCTTGACCAAGTCTGCTTTCAAAATGATCACTTCACGCTGAAGATTTTCCACGATCACATCGTTTGTCCTCATGTAGGTCTGCACTTCTTGGTGTAGAGCGGTGGATTGGTTGGGAGGAGCATTGTATGCAGGTGGTTGATAAGCAGGTTGTTGGTAAACTTGGTTGTTACGTTGAGGTGGTTGTTGCTGCTTGTGAGGAGGGATGTATGGTTGTCGAGGTTGTTGTTGTTGTTGAGGAGGGCGATTGAGGTTTGAGTTGGTTGGAGGAAAACCAGGTGGTGAAAGATAGTTGTTGCTGCGGTAGCTAAGTAAATTACGGTCACCTTGAGGTCTAGCTTGATAAGCAGGTTGAGGATAGGTGCCATAAGCTGCATTGACATTCTCATAAGGGTAGTCTTGGGTGGCGGTACAAGTGGTGTAAGAGTGAGGACCACCGCATATCTCACAAGGTTGGCTGACAGCGTTAACTTGAGCGTGTTTAGCGTTGTTGCTGTTGTTGTTGCTGACGGTGTGGGTGACAAGCGATTCAAGAAGCGTAGTAATTTTGTCCAATCGCTTGTCGCTGTCATTAGTGCTAGCACTAGCGACATTGGTCCGAACAATCTTGGTTTGCACACGAGATTTATTCTCAATGATGTCCCAAGCAGCATTGGAAGTCTTAGCCAATAGATTACCCCCCGAGGCACTGTTCAGTGAATCTTGATCACTCATGCTTAAACCATTGTAAAAAGTATTAATTTGATGTACTTTGGTAAAACCATGTTGTGGGCATTTTCTTAAAAGATCTTTAAAACGATCCCAAGATTCACTGAACGACTCATCGTACTTTTGTTCAAAATTTATGATTTCATTCCGCAAAGCGGTAGTACGAGAGGGTGGGAAAAAGTAATTGATAAACTTTGTTTCCAAATCTGTCCACGAGAGAATACTCTGTGGCGGTTCCTTAGCAAGCCAATGCCGGGCTTGTCCCTCTAAAGAAAAGGGAAAAAGTTGTAACCTTATAACCTCTTGTGGAACACCATTGAACTTGACCGTGTTGGTGAGTTGCAAGAATCTCTTTATGTGGTCGTGTGGATCATCAATGGTTCGTCCCAAGAATGGTTGAGCGGAGACCATCTGGATAAAGCCTGATTTGAGCTCAAAGTTGTTGGCGGCAATTGGAGGTATGACAATTGGATCCGTGTTACCATCGACATGAGCTTGCAGCAATTCAATCATCGGGGATTATCCGGAAGGGGCTCATTGTTGTTGTTATTATTCATGTTGTTGTTGTTATTATTGTTTGGAGGTGGTACACCGACCATGTCTAAGTGATCGAGAGGCTCGGGCTCTTGATATGACGTGGATCGAGTGCGCATACACCTGCAAAAGAACGAACAAAGAAAAGCAAAGCACAAATATTTTTGGTTTTTATGTTTTTTAATTTTTTTTTGTATTTTTGAAAATTTTTATATTTTTTAGTTGTTTTTGAAAATTTTTGATGAAAAAGTAACGTTCACAGGGAACGGATCCCAAAATCCAAGTTCTCACAAAAAACTTTTGATCTTAACGAGAAGAGCCGGCAGCGGCGCCATTTGATACATGTCTTTTATATGTGGGTTCTAATTCTCTCACAGTCCTCTCGAATTGATCTCGGCTTTAAGTGGAATGATTTGTTCTTAGTTATAAAAAGGAGTTGGTTTGTTTGTCTATTATTAACTAATAATACTTAAATGTAAATGGCGTTGAGTAAATTAAAGCTTTGAAAGATTAAACTAAATTGACAAGTTGAAAGTAAATGCTTGAAAACGTAAATGAAAGATTAGAAAATTACTTTGAAAACTTAAATGAATTAATGCTTAAAAACTTGTTCTTATCGGAATAATGGAAATTACTACTATCGGAATGCAATAAAATCAGAAGCATCGGAATGTACAAAAATGGTCCATCGGAATGTCCTTGTTAATCCCCATCGGAATATTCAAAATGCAAGCTGTCGCAATGATGCAGTTGGAATGAAGACGATCGGAATGAAACTATCGGAAAGATCTAGATCGGAATGTTGCAAATAAAATTTGGCCAGAGTTTCGTCTAGAAAAGGACCTAAACCCCGTCGGAATGTGCGATCGCAATATGCGATCGCAATCCCAGATCGGAATAGGGGAACTTACACAACCTATCGCAAAGTAAAACCCCACTTGGGTTATTGCGATACTGAGCAGGGAAACTATCGGAATGTGTTAAAACCCTCGTATTGCGATGGAATAAAGGCAGCTATTTTCCGAAAATGGTGGAAACTCAAAAACTTCAATAAGCACTTACAATAAGCTATATAATCCGAAACTTAAATAACTCAAAACACTTAAATTTAACCACTTTGAAAACAAGAAACTTTAAACTTAATAAACAAAACTTGTGAATGATTAAAACTTTGAAGAAATCCGAAAATCAATAAGCATAGACAAGCAATTAACCAATAAGCATAGAAAGCTTACGGCTTATACACGTACTAGAGCTTAAAAGGGACAAGAAAGATTAAGCTAAAGGTCACGAACACATCCAAAAATCCCAACCGTATGGAGTTTAACAATCGGATCAAGGATTTTGATAAACTAAGAAAAGTAGAAAAAGATTAAAGAACTTAAAAACTTAACTTGAATAAGATTGATGAAATCCCCAATACAAAGATTAAAAGAAGCTTGAATTAAAAGATGAAAAACAAAGATAAAGTTTAGTGAGAGAAAGTATGGAACTTTCTCTCTCTAGAAACTAGAGAAAAAATGAAAAACTAGAGACTAGCTAAAACTAAGTGTGTGAAAATTTGTGAGGTAAGGCCTTTATATAGGCGTGTATATGGGCTTGTGAATGGGCTTTGGTATCGGGCTTCTTTTCTTCTTTCTTCCTTGGTCTTTCACGCTTCTTTTAAATAACCGTTTCCGACTTTGGATTTTTAGAAGTGTCGATGAATAATTCCAACTCGTCTTATAATCTTTTGTTTAATAGACTCGAGTTCTTCGACATTTATGAATCTTCCATCTTCGGCTCTATTCTTCGATAAATCTTCAAATAGGCACAATGACTTCAAACCTTTTGCATCTCTTGGACAATAGACTTCGTCTTGAGTCTATTTCCTTGATAAAACCCGTGCAATCCCATGTTTTCTTCAATATTCTCCCGATTGACTCTGAAAACACAATAAACACAAAAGCCACGCATAATTCCAAACAAATGATATTAAATACGTGTTTTGGTCTTGTTTTAGTCAGAATTAAGTGGTAAAAGGATGGGTGTTTTCACACCTATCAGGAACCAAAGAGTAATCATTCATCCCAATCCCAGTCATGTCCTTAGGATCCCTTTGTTTACCCACACAGTCTCCTAGGGTTTGAGTGGCTCTATCAAATCTTTGAATTTTAAGGCCAACATTATCTTTATTCTTAATGGCCTCATCTAACTTAGCCTGTAACTCACCATTAACCCTTTCCATGATGTTTCTAATATCCATACTAGCATTTAACTCATGTTTTAAGATATTTATTTTATCTTTTAGGTCAAATTCCATTTTCTTGTATTCAGAAACGGTTTTCTCAGTTTGAGTGAGAGCTACTTGGTAATTAGACAGTTTGCACTTTTCAGTACTCACATCACTTAATAATCTTAACACCTCTTTGTTAAGTTTCTCAGTGTTTAACCTACAACCTTTACTACAAAAAGCATCATTGTATACCTCATTATCAGATGAAGAGGAGGAGTGTGTCATGAGAGCATATTCAACATGCTCTTCTTCTTCAACCTCAGCAACCAAAGCTTTATCCTCTTCAACGTTCTTAGCCAGAAAGCTCCAATCCCATCCCATACCATCAATTCCTTGAACTGCAACCATGGCTTTGGAATCCTGAGCTTTAACAACTTGACTTGAGGGTTTGCCAGCATCAGATCTTCTAGGAGATCTGCATTCCCTCATGAAGTGCCCCATACGATGACAGTTGTAGCATTCAACTTTGGATTTATCAAATCCAGCTGTGTCTTTTGCATTGAAGGTCATCTTCTTCTTAAACCTTCTGTTCCACCTATTTGCTCTTATACTAGCAAGAGCCATGTTCCACTTAATGTCCATCTCTTCCAAGTGCTCATCACTTATCTGCTCAAGGTCCTCATATGTAATCACTGAACCATTGGGAAAAGAAGCAATATAAGCACATACATTATCCAAATCTAAACCAGCAGGTTTAACTCTTGGGGAGTCACTCTTGAATGTGTCAGCGTCTGAATAGGAGACGTTGACAGGACTTGTTCCAGCGCTGACATATGATGATCCAGTAACTGGATGCATGTAAGAGTCCTTCTGATTGAATTGACCTTCACTATGAGAGAAGAAGGCCATGTTACTGGTGGTAGACTTGCTTCTATGCTCTAAAAGAGTTTCATCTTCCAACAGCCTTAGTTTGTTGTAGATGTCATCAAACGTGGAACTTTTGTAGGTATTATTGGCAAGAATAGATCTTGCCTCAATCTTCCATGCCTCACCAAGACTTTTAAGAAAGGTAGCATTAATGTCAACATCACCAAGTTGTGTCCCCATGAAGGACAACTTGCTTGTAATGTCAAGCAATCTGCTTCTCACACTACTCAGTTTCTCATTGGGTTGAGCCTTGAAGACAGCATAATCATGCATGAGTTGCTTTTTCTTCTCTTCCTTAGTGTCTGCATTGCCACCATATGCAACTTCAAGAGCTTCCCAAAGGTTTTTATCAGATTCATAGCCTTTATATTTATGCTGGTTCTCTTGTCCCAAAGAGACTTTCAGAATATTTAGGGCTTTCATGTCGACCCTTTTCTTTGCTATGTCATCAGCAGACACAGCTCTACCATCTCCAGGTTTTTCTTTCTTATCTTCTTCAGAACATCCAACAACAGCTGATCTTTGAGTAATAACATCAGCAATCTTTTGGGCTTTATCGAATGTGTTTCCATATTCAATGATCTCCCAGAGTGTGTAGTCATATATCCCCAGATATTGCTCAAAGTTGAATTTCCACAAATCAAAGTTGGTTGCATGAAGCATGGGAATCTTGATGTTTGGTAAAGACGAGGAGGAGGAGGTTATTGCTTCAGACATGATGTTGTTAGGGTTTTTGAGAAAATTAGGGTTTTGGTGATTTTTAGGGTTCTTGTGTTCTTTAAGATCAAAAGTTCCTCAACAAGCTCTGATACCACTTGTTGATCCCAAACTTAGATCAATTTAGCTTTATGTATACGAGATTAGATCAAGTAATACACTTAGAGAAACCTTTGTATATGCTTATGATAATCTAAGTGTTATGCGGAATTAACACTTAAACAAGAACACACAATGATATAAACAAACTTTCACTTTGATTAATGATATCAAACTTGCTTACAATGAAAGTAGTTTACGAATGAAAACTTATATGAAACAATAACCTAAAGGTCTTCTTTTATACACATAAGAAGCCTTGTACAATAATCTACGTATCAACTATTCTAGGTAAAGATAAATATAGAAAATACATTGTTGTTCCTATCTTTACTAGAAGTAATCTAGAATACAATAAACGCGTAGAGTATATCTTCCCATCAGTGCTTGTCTTAAATGTGTCAACGCTTGACTTTATCTTGTCAACACTTGAGCTGTCAGCGCTTGTTTTGCTCTTGTCAACGCTTGTTTTACTCTTGTCAGCGCTCAAGTGATCTGGCCTTAATTTATTCCCAACATATAACCATGTAAGGGATTGTGTTTACGTTATAACACAATCTAACACGAATATATGTACGATTCGGCGCATTTATTTGTTAAAACAAGAGAAGTCTTGTTTTTTATGAAGTTATCATCTCCACCAACCGTAGCAATTTACAATTGATATCTACATACTCGACGATGCGACTACTCAAACGGCGACTACAGCTCTTTCAATAGAACACGGGTCAATAATTGAGGGGGAGCAATTGTCCATCATTAAGAATCTTTGACGCCAAAAGTGCCAAGTTCACATGTTGGTGTCAAGACAACGATATCAATCAAATGGAGTCAATAGATAACTTCAGACGTGATGAGGCGACCAACATTCGTGAACAAGAACCATGTGCTTCTTTCATATGATGTTCTCCATCATTCAGGTCCAACCTCATAAATCGCTAATCTTGTGAATACATTATCGTATATGATCTTTGCACGTGATAAGTACCTTACACTTGTGTTTAAAAGGTATTTAATTTACGTTTCAAGTACACCCTCATTAATTTGAGGGGGAGCTTGTGTAATTCATGTAGATAATTGGATTTGCATTTTTCTTCCCAAATTTACTTAAAATGCTATTAAATCAGTTGATATTAAAAACATCGATTGGGTTAATATTTTTAATATGGGGGAGAAAATGTGATTTAATATGGGAAATGATTAATCACAAATGGTTTGACTTAACGTGCTAGCTCATCCCGACATGTGCGGAATGTTTTCGGATATCGTGGCATATGTTAAGGGGGAGCAATATGGATTTGCACTTCAAAATGGATTTCATGGTGACAAACACTTACCCAAAACATCTCTATTCACGATGGTGAAGATTGTGGTGACATAAGGATGGTAGGATAGGTTAAAGTCCAATGATTTCTCTAGAACCGGAGGAATCTTCCCAAGGACATTCCATAGCTAGAAATAGTAGTCCTTAGGAAAGATGGAGAAAGATTGTGAACGTAGCTGAATGCCGACCAAGTACTTAAGTTAGCACTGGAACAATCACAAAAAGGTGCTAGTGATGACGTATTGGTAAGCATTGAAGGGGTTGAAGAATGAAAAAGAATTGTAAAGATAAAGGGTGTAAAGAAAGAAGCCCTCCTTACAACCTTAGGCAGAAACCGGGTCAATTCATATGCTATTGAGATCATATTTAATGATTCTTGATATTGAAGATAGACATCATGGACCCAGTGATGCAAGGCACAACCCATCCCAGCTAACTCATATATCTCTTAAAAGATATTTGTTTTAATCACACGGAGACAACGCAATATCTATTGATTTATTCACTCCGAATAAATTGGTATTGAAAAGGTGGCACTCCTCTCCAGCCTCCGATCACTAAAATCCAAAATGCACGATCGAGTCTAGAGCCATTTGAGATCATCATATATCTTATTAGGACACACCTTCATTATTCCTTGCTTGTTCACACAATGTGAAAAGTAAAGAAAGAAGAGTCCTACGCAAAATCTTCATGATCTTGCCTGAACATCCGAGTAATATGAAAGTATTTACAATGAAGATGGAAATCCTTCTTGAGCGAATATCAAAAAGCTCATGGTAGGTGACTTGTGCGATTCTTTATGAATCAAACTTGTGATAACTGGAAAGCAACAGTGGTTTAATTCTTTAATGAATTTAAACACGTTCCAGGCCTCTACGCAATATCTTAGTGATCTTGCCACAACACTCAGAGTGATACCTTAGTGTTCACAGTGATGAGTGGAAATCCTTCTAGTGTTAACCTCAAACAACACTTGGTAGGTAACTTGCAAGATTCTATACGAATCAAGCTCGTGACAACTGGAAAGCAATGATGGTGCGGTTCTTAATTGAACTTCACTTGTTCCAGGAACATGAATTGACGGCTTCAAATCATGCGGATATTATTATCCAAATGATTCACTCTTTATGTTCGCAGTCAGCTTTCGACGGTCGAATAAAGAGAACGGGTTTACCCGCGAAATCTTGTCAAGGAGGTTCTTAATTGAAACTACCTGCCACAAGTACGATAGTTAATATCGTCCAACGATCTCCACCGACCGGAGGTAAAATGCTACCGATTTAGAATGAAATGTTCAAGGCCATTTCATCCGTGTATATGTTTTGTTGCTAACTGTCTTATGCAGCGTAACAAGAAGGTGGCATTGCGGTGTACAATCCAGAAGAAGTCGTCACCACATGCTAATACTATATGCACTTAATACTTCATCACATTATAGAAAGTCTAAAAGTCAAGTCTTCCGCTGTATCAAACTCTGAAGCTTTCAAGAATTACGAAGGTATAAGTATGTGGAACATGAAGTCACAAGGAGGCAAATATCACAAGTGATGAATGCACAAGGTCAAGGCAAGAGAACATGCTCAAGACTAAAGTCAAAGATCTCATCAGCATATTCACAAGAACAAGATCGAAGACTCAAGCATAGTTTGCTAGGTTTAAGATTTTGTAAAATGGTGTGACCTTCCTTTGGGGGAGATTGTTGGAAATACGTTTTTCCAAGGAAAGTCTCGGTCACATCATTTTTAGCATAGATCACGAGCTATAGACTATTTAGGACATTGTAACTTGGAAAGACCTCCCTTTGGGGGAGATTGTTGGAAATACGTTTTTACGTATTTAGAAAGGATCGGTCACTCTAATGATATTGGGCTCGTGATCCAATATAGCCCATATAGCCCACATGTAGGGTGGGCTATATAAACCCCCCTCCTAGCATGTTAGGAGGGGTTGAACACTTAACCATTTTGACATTCCATCTTTCTTTCATTTCTCTCTTTTCTCTCTCTTCTTTCTCTCTCTAAGTTCTCCATTTCTTCTATCATTCAATAGATTAACCATACAATGCCTAATCCTTAGAAAATACGATCCTACAAGAAATATTCTTGGCATTTTTATGTTTTTCTATTTTTTTTGGATTTTTTGAAATTTTTTTAATTTTTATGGATTTTTGAAAATTTTTAAGCAAGAAAAATAACGTTCAAAAGTGAACGGATCCCAAAATCCAACGCGTCTCTCACTAAAAACCGTTAATCTTAACGAAAAGAGCCGGCAGCGGCGCCATTTAATACAAGGGATTTCTAAGTATAAAAAAGTTATCGTCCGATCTTTTCGAATTGATTACTAGTTAAAAGTGCGACTCAGTCGTTCTTGGTGGAAAAATAAATGGTTTGGTTATCTATTTTAAACTAAAAGTAAATATGAAAATGTCGTTGAGTAAAATAAAAGCTTTAAAAATTAAACTAAAAATTACTAGAATATCTAAAAATGCTACTGTCAGAATGCAGTCGGAATGTGCCAATCGGAATACATAAAATGAATGGTCGGAATATGTCAAAGGAAACACAATCGAAATCCTGTCGGAATAAGTATCTATCGGAATGCAAGAAAACAAGTCCTATCGGAATGTTGCTGTCGGAAAGAGCTTCTACCGGAATATCACAAAAACTTGCTGTCGGAATATCAAATAATTCCCATCGGAATCCAGATAGGAATCCTCGTCGGAATGCAAAACCCTATTCCGATCCCTTGTGATCGGAATAATATTGATACCCGTCGGAATGTGAAAGCCCTAATCCGATGGGTGATCGGAATGCTTGTCGGATTATGTGATTCGAAATAAGCCAAGTTTTAAGCTATTTTTAATAAGCTCAAACCAATACTTAATCAAATTAATAATAAGACGAACTAAAAAGCAAAAATAAGAACTTTCAAACTTTAAATAAGCAACTTTTCAAAACAAACTTTAAAAAGACAAAGACTTTTTAAGAAAACTTAAACGTAATATAAGCTAAACACAAACTAAGCAAATAAGCATGATAAGCTCAAAGCTTAATCCGTATAAAAACTTAGAGATGAATAAAAGATAAACTTTTTATCAATCAATCATCAAGATTAAACAAAATCAAGATTATAACGAATCAAAAATCAACTTTTAGAAAATAAAGAAAGGTAGAAGAAGATTAAAGATAAAAAGCTTAACTTGAACTTATAGATTAATGATTCCAAAATACAAGATCAAATCAAAGCTTAAACATGAAAAGAAGGAAAAGATGATATTCTAGTGAGAGAAAGTTAAACACTTTCTCTCTCTAAAAACAAAACTAGAAAAATGTAAAGTGGCTAAAAACTAATTAACTAACACCCTCCTAATGTGTCATTAGGAGGGTATATATAGGAGGTGGGGAGTGCATGTGTTGCTTCCTTCTTTCTTCTCGTCTCGACTCGACTTGACTTAAATTCTTTGTCTTTCTCGACGTCGTCTCGGGATTTGTCGATATAAATTGAACTTGTCTTCTTCTTCTATTAGACTTGAGTTCTACGACTTCATTAAACTTCAGTCTTTAGACCTTTTCTTTGATAAATTTTCAGAATAGGCCTTGGACTTCCGTTCTTTTCGCACTCTTGATCTTTTGACTTCGTCTTTTCTCGTTTTCTTCGATAAAAGCCCGTGAAAGCCCTTGTTTTCTTCCCTTTTCACATATTGCTCCTAAATCACAACAAAAACACAAACCACGTATAATTCCGACATTTACGACATAAAATACACGTTTTGGATTGGTTTTTATTATAATTAAGTGGTAAAAGGATGGGTGTTTTCACACCTATCAGTGTCTAATATATCCATCATGGTGCTAGGTTTCGAATTTTATATTAATTTGAGTTTTAGATCATGGGCTGATGTAAATTCGGTCGAGTGTGATTTTATGACGAATTTTGGATTGAATCGATAAAAGTTACCCGGGATTTATTGGATTCCATACTCATTTCGATCAAAGAAAACCCTCGCTTTGGAACCCTAATTTCTCGAACATGACTAATGTTGTGCTTAATCATCAAGTTAGCTAGACCATGTTGACGGATTCTCTTTCTCAAGTCATCGTTGGTTTCTCAAGTTAACTAAAAAAACAAATACGACAAACACACGACAAAAACAAACAAACACCAAAACGATCCTTTAAGATTCACTGAAATTGTCAAAACGGCTAGTATTTAGGGCAAAGTAATGTCAAGTGACTACGAAGTGGATTTGGTATTTATTATTTGAAGTTGAAGTGGAATATCACGAAGGCGTCTACTCAATTCATCATCGAGCCTCTTTCACCCCATTCTATCGGTTGATGATTCGCTTGAGCATTAATAATTGAGACTTGATTTATCTAGTTTTCACTGTCAAGGGGTGGACGGTCGACGACATGGATAACTATCACTTAAGGAGTTACGTTGTAGTGCTCAGTGTCACACTCACTGGTAGTTGTGGATATTTCAAGAGGTGTTTTACATTTTATACTTCTCTCTTCTTTTATGTATAAGGTACTAAGAGACGTTTCTCTGCACCGTTCGTCAATCAACAAAAGTGCTAAGCGTAAGTAACAAATTTGGGGGATTATACTTCAGTTTCAAGTTTGGCATATCGAATTTACTTCACCAGTGGTCACTACAAATAGCCGAAAGAATACGAGGTTGGTAAGTTTAGCAAGAGAGTAAATGAGTAGAGATGTGATCAGCAAACAATTCTCACGAGCAACTTGAGCTACAGAATGTCAACAAAGATTTTTGCTTCAGATACGAACATCTCGCGATTCTGATTGTACTTGTCAGATGATGCTACCGAGTGTTCTTAACTACCATACTCTTGACAAGAACATATCACGATTTTGAGCGTACACGTCAGATGATGCTTCCGAGTGTTCTTAACCATCTTACTTCTGATAAGAACATCTCGCGATTCTGAGTGTACAGGTCAGATGATGCTTCTGAGTGTTCGTAACCACCATACTATCAAAAAGAACATCTTGCGATTTTGACCGTACACGTCAGATGATGCTTCCGAGAGTTCGTCACCATCATGGGGGAATAACGTGTACTTTGGAGTACTTAGTTCAACTTCCAGGGGGAAGTATTCTACAAGCGTGAGAAGATTTGTTGCTGATTTCTTACATGTTACCCCAAACACATAATCATGAAGACCAAAAATGTCAAGGTAGCAGTTACTTGGTGTGGTTTGCTTCTTCTTCTACAAAATTCCGCTGTGCACTTTAAATGTCAAAGATAGAAGATTGCTCAAGCTACAGGATCTGCTCAAGACAGGGATATTGGTTTGGGGGGAAGCTGATTCAGAAGCTTCGTAAAAAAGAAGTCTATGAAGAAAGCTTTTCAAGACATGTGGTATGAATTGGGGAGAAGTTAATCCAGTTCATACATTATACAATGGTTCCTCAACAAGCAAAGACAAAGAGGATTCAAACTGGGGTATAAGTTTTTCTAGAAGACTTGAAGACAACGACGTCATCCTCAGCATTGGAAGCAAACTTAATACTGTCATATTTTTGTTGTATTTGCATTTGTTAGGAACATTGTAAGTAATTCCGTATGTATCCACATTGGGGGAAGATTATTAGCCTTAAAATGTGTGCGACTAACATAATTACATTAGTTTCATAGCCGGGACTTGCAGGGACTAATATTGTCATATGTAATAGTCCAAGTCCCGTGCTATATATACCCCTCCATACTTCCATGGAGGGGTGAGGATTATCATTTCTTTCTTTTCTTTCTCTCACTAGAATAAACACGCAACTTTCTAGTATCTCTTATTTATGTCACTAACAATGGCTAAACACTTGTTCAATCCTCCCCGACCTCCGGATCATAAACCCGTGTTCATAGTGAATCCAAGTTAACAAAATGGTCATACGGCTGCATATAAAAGTCCAAGTCCTCGTTTTGTTGCTTGGCTCGGGCTAATTCCAGTTCTTCATGTCGGATTTCCATATATTTCCTCTTCATCTCAAAATATACGGCCTGTGTGAGACCCCCAAAATCAGGCAAGGAAACAACTAGGCAGCTTGGGGGTTCCACGTCATGGTACAAGAAACAATGAAATAATGTTGATACAAAGTTGACGTAATAAAAACATGTACATTATATCATAAAAGATCAGAGTTTTAAACATAGGTCCCAGAGTTTTATATGTGGAAAAATTTATTATTCCATCATGATTTATAACTTATAGCTACTAATAATACATAAAAATCTTCTGACGGTTTTTACCATAAAACCAAAGTTTAATATAAATCTCCAAGCTGTGGTAATATCCTGCGGGCTCCCATCCAAGCGAAGCTAAGTAATAATACCTGAGATTAAACATGTAAAATCGTCAACATAAAGTTGAGTGATATTCATAGGTTTAGCAGTAAATGTGTGGAACACAAGCATTCATTTGTAACAAGAAATAGGGAAAATGGTTATGTACAATAACCATAGTCCGAAACCATTATTATTGCTATTTAGTTCATGAACCGAAGCTTAACTCAATGTAAGTTCCTCTAGTGAGTATTCAGCCTAAATACTTAAGTAACAAAACAAATGTAATGCGTCAATTGTTAAACAACCGCAACATGGGACGAGGATTGTCAGTCCCGATGGATCCACCCACAACATTCACGCTTAGCAACACAATTAAATTAACGGTTCATGATCAGGAGAGGAAACTTAAGGGCTGTTGACTAAAAGCAATAATAATGGTAATCTGTTCTGGAAATCATCAAGTTCTGGAAAGCATACAATTTCTGGATAGCATACAAGTTCTAGATAGCATACAGTTTTAAATGAATGTGTTCCACCATGTAAAATCTCACCCCGCGTTTAGAAACAATGTGCAAGTAGTGAAAAGGGGTTATGAACTCACCTGAACATTAAGCAATAGCAAACGAAAGGATAAGATTAGCCGGTAAGCAACAAACGATGCAATGTAAACATCAAATGATCGAGAGACACTTAAATGCAACCTAAATGTTAAATAGCGTGTCTTAGAGGTATAAATGACAATTAAAAGAATAAACGAATTTTATAAAAGTTTCCAAATAAATATAGTTTGGATTTGTTTTGAAAAGAATAAAATGGACAAGGGTTTAAAGTTTTACTCTAAAAATATATAATACATATTTGTATTTAGTTTAATAATTCAAGGACCAAAAGTATAAATATGCAAATCAAATTGCATGTTGAATGTAATGTGATATTGGTGATTTGCAAATTGAAAGCCACGATCCTAATTTTAGGTGTTTCATCCGAATACTACAACCAATAAAGGTAATATCAACTCAATGTCGAATGATACCTTAGCTCCATGTGAAAGACGAGTGGTTTGGAGTCATGATGCGTGACTATAAATACCGACGAACACGAATACTAAAAAAAACCTGCCCGAGAATCGAACCAAATATATTAAATCGAGCTATGAATGATGACACGCACCGACCGCAAGTCCCCTTAATATTAGAATTTGATTCTCTTTTGTAGATGGATGTTCGCTTAGAGCTTAACACCAAGAACCGAACTCTTAATTCGAAACTCGTGTTGAAATCGAACGCGTTAATTGAACCTTAACCGAGACTCAACCCGAAAAACAATTCCAAACCCAAAGGATATCGACCAAAATCCAAAATCATTCATGTCTTTTGTATTTTGATCTATGAACTATATACTAGAAAATGATGTGATTTTGTCATGAAAATTCCAAGCACTGCCCATGATAGTCAAAAGATGATCTAAACTTACCACCCATTATCTTGTAAAATAATTTTGTATCAAAAGATGCATGATCTACGTAATATGTAGATACATGCCATGTATATAAAGATATATTTTCACAGAAACCTCAAGTAACTGTGTTCTCTTTGTAGAAGAAAGGCCAAATCGGCTAAATGAAGATGAAAGAAGTATCGATAAATATACATTAGTATAATTATCGAGTGTACGTGACTTACGAGATGTTCATGTGATCAGCCATGTTTTGGATAGCTTTAAGTACACGTGGAAGACCAAAGGTGAAACCTTCACGACTTTGTTCATGAGGTGTCAACCTTTTGGATATTATCATGGCTCAATTCTTAGCAAAATAACATGATCATTTGATCTAGCTGTTGTGAAGGATTAATTTGAAAGAATAAACAAACCATGAAGACTTTTAGTTATCAAAAGAAATATAGATGCACTTTGTACATGCATTTGTAACTAACTAGTTTACATAAAACGTGTAGTGCTAGGGGTGATGTAGTGTTTTAGTTAAAAACCTTTTTTTTATATATTTTGTAAAAGCGGGTATTATTGAAATCCGATATTTTAAAAGTTACACGATTTAAAAAGGTACAAGTAGGACAAAAAAAATAAACCCTCAATATGAAATAAAAACATCGATATTCTGATCACGTTGATATTTTGATAAATAAATAACTGTTTATGACTTAATAATCATTAACGCATTAAATAACGAATGATTAGTAAGGGTTTAATGTAAATTACGAAGGATGCTCGTAAAACAAGAAATTAAAAGGACGACAATAGAAAATATTTCTATGTCATAACGAGCATATTGACGGTCGATGACGGACATAGACTTTGTCGATAAATTATAAATGACACGTATCCGATACGTTAAATCATTGACCTTGCCGGTTAGTAAAGAATTTCAATATTTTTCATAGAACGAACATGAGAATTAAAAGTCGAGTAATAAATATTGGTCCGAATATTAGAAATAAGATTAGAGCTCGGTCTATATGTTGATTTTAAATTTCGAGTTACTACAGTAAATAAATATGGAAAAATAAAAATAAATTTTTAAAAATCCGAATAATATATTATCAATGATCAAGAAAATAAGTAAAATATAATTTAATTAAAATTCTTGAGATCTTAGGATTTACGTATGAAAAAAGTAAAAAGGAACATGTAAAACATTGTAAAATCGATAAGTACGAATAAAAGGATAATTTAATTACCGAGAAAAAGACGAGTTCTCATAGCCTGTTATTCACCTTGCATTAGAATGGCCCGTTCTTGTTGTTCACCCATCCCTGACAACATCAACCTAGCAAAAGCCTCGTCATGTGTACTCGACTCCACCGATCCTCTGCTCCTACTCTTAGCTTTGTCCCTGCTCATTGGACGTGGATCAGTTCCACTTCTTCATTATCATCGCCCTCAACTTTCACACTGTTACTCGCATCCACAGAATCTGTATTAAACGAACTAGAACCAGATGACTTGTATCTCTTACTTTTCTGAGAATTCCTAACTAATTCCTTAGGCATTTCAACCTGCCATCATTTCGGGCTGTCTTTCACAATCTCCCAACAATGACAAAAATTAAACGGGAGCCCAACTTCAGCTTCATAATACACCAACGGCCGGTTAAAATGATCACCATCTCCTGCACCAATTTCAGGCGCCATACCCATCAAGTTACCATAAACCCCACAAAACCGAAATACAGCCGGTCGAACGGAGTTCCACTTCCCGTTCAAAGAATCATATGTACGATCCCCGGGCTGCTTCGTTTTGCTCTCAAAGTACTCAAGGATTTTGTCCAAAATTCCTGCTCTGTCATCTCGTTTCCATGAACGTTGTCTTCAGACAAGGCAACCTAAGATTTTGCCAAAGCAATTTCCTCCGCGACTGTCCAATGTGTTTTCATGTTATGTATCTTCTTCGACCGTCTTCTTCTTTTGACGTCCCCTAGCTAGTGCCTTCTTCGGTTTAGGCCTTTCGACGACTTCTTGCGTTTCTTGAACGGGAGACCCGGTTTGTTGATACGAAGCAAATCCTTGATACGTATCCAAATACTGATGGAAGTAGCAATCGTCAGTTTGAAAGTCGTGGTGTGATGAGGAACCACCCATTTGAAAGTCGGGTTGTCATGAGGAACCACCCATTTAAAAGTCGGGTTGTTGAAAGTGGGGTGGGGGTTTTGGTGACATTGGTATTGGTTTTGTTCCGGGCAACAGTAAAGTTGGTTTGGATAAGATTGGTGTTAATAGAATGATGGTGGTCATATGGTGTTCACTTGGTAGGGTGACGGGTTTTCTAGGTCGAACGTTCATTCCGGTGTGGGTGGTGAGTTTTGGGTATTTCGACGTCCTCGACATTTGTTGGCGGATCGGGATGTGTTTTCTTAAGACATGATTAGTGATAATGGAGTGGAGAGTTTTTAGTTTAGATGAGATTGTGTGTGAAAAATGATGATGATTTAATTGGTATTTATAAGTAAAAAAGGGTATTAATTTTTATTTTTTTTAAACATGACCAAACGGTCAAAAAAATCTTGTGGGCCATTTTCTTTCAAAACTGACGCTGGTGAGTTTACCCCATGGTTTTTATTAAAGCTAACAAGTCGCGTGTGAGTGGGTTCTGGGTGGGATTGAAGTCGCGCGCGACTCGTGGGTGGGTTTTACCCCACTCCGCTCAGCCTAAGGTTCAACTTGTATTTAAAATGGGGTAAAAGTTAAACAATATCAACTTACTTGTAAAAATGTACCGACTTTAAATATTTACGTTTTCATCTCGTGAGTTTAATAACAAACTCTCAAATTTGTTCAGAATACTAATATTATCATAAAATGATCTTATTATCCTTATCTTCTTTGACATAATTACGTTATTGTCACATTTTATGATAATATTAGTAACTACAAAAATGTGCATCTATACCTATGTTGTTTCACATGAGATAATGTGGATTATGCAGGCCATTAATATATCAAATCTTGTGTTTGTTACGAAGCCAAGATTCACTGTTGGCGTGGGTTCCTACATGGGTGCTTTAAGATTTAGAATTGATAAAAATATGTCGTTTGGTTACCTAAATTTTTTAGAGATGAATCATTATTATTTATAAATATTCAATGCACTAATAAATAAAATAATACTCAATAATATAAATATATCAATATATAATGGTAAATAATCAGTGAAAAGCAAAACATGAGAAAATGACAAAAAGAAAGAAAAAGACCAAGAGTAAAACCCAAGCACTCTGGTCGGATTTGTGTAAACCATTATCTATGCCTATGAATTACTGTTATAAGACCCATAGACGTAAAACAAACGATTTTCTTTTCTTTGTTTCCATTACTCAAATCTGAAACCCTCTTAGCAAACGCACCCTTAGACTAACCACTACATATTGGGTTCTTTTTTAAAATCGGACTCGAAGAGTTATTTTGGATACCATATTTTTCTTTATATATGAGGGGACTCATCTCCGCCATTCATCTCATTTTTATCTAATAGATAATATTAAGTATATTTAAATTTTCACCTACTTTTTATAATTTAAATATCTTTTAAACCGTTAAGTATTACACGAAAATAATTGTTACCATCACGACGAGCGTTTAATTATCTTTCTACCAATATGCAATATGATATACTTTCGAAGAAAAAAAAATTTCTTTTTTTTTCTTGTTAAAATTTACGTGAAATATCATATATGATAATACCGTTTCATCATATATGATAACAATGTTAAATCATCTATGATATGGTTTCTATCATATATGATAAGTTATATCATATATGATACTGGTCATACATCATATATAATATTAATATCATATATGATAATTTTCGAAAACGTGAAAAAAATGAATAAATTTTTTTTTGTCGAAAATGTATCATATAACATATATATAGAAAGATAACTAAATTCTCTTCGTAACGGTATGTTTTTTTTTCGCATAACGATTAACGGTTTAAGAGATATTAATTTTGAAAAAAGATGGTAAAAATATATTTTGTGTTTAATTTTATCTATTAAATTAAAATAAGATGGATGATAGGGTGAGTCCCTCATATACAAATAAAAGTATAATATACAAAAGAACTTAAATTTAATTGTTATTGAAAACAAAAATCTGTAATATTTTAACGTACAGCCAAAATGTCCATGGTGAATGATCATACTTTCTTGAAAAAACAATTGTAAGGAGAGCGACTTTCATTTAAATGACTTGGAGGATAAATTTAGTTTTGTTTTGTGATATTGTTCACCGTTAATTTAAGGTTTTTATTTTGTAACTTTAAATTTATATATAGTATTTTTTGTGTTATATAAAATTTGATGCAAATTACATAAATTGATTAGTTAACTATTTTTTATTATTATATATTTTGTAAAAACTAGTATGGTGCCCGCGCAAAGCGGCGGCGAGTATGTAATGACGATTTTTAAAGTTACTATTTTACCTATAAAGTTAGTATTCATATTAATTTAAAATGGTAATAATTTAAAATGGTAAAAAAGTTAAATCAAAATAAACCCGTTATAAATGGAAAAAACTAAAAGTTAATAAAATTTATCGAAATATATATTGAATTAAAGAGCACAAAATTTTAAAAACTATGGTGAATTTAGATTATGAAAATAATAAATATATAAAAAGATATTTCAATCTAAAATTAAAAATTATGTTTTAATAGGTTGTTACAAAAGTTTGTTACAAAAGTTTGTTACAAAAAGTTGTTAATGTGGAAAAAATATCTAACAAATTGTTTTATAAATTAAGTAAAAAATTCTTAAAATTCAGCCAACTAAAAGTTTGTTACAAAAGTCCCAAATGTTTTATAATATGTGGGAAAAATATCTAACAAATTGTTTTATATATTAAGTAAAAAAGTCTTAAAATTCAGCCAACTAAAAGTTTGTTACAAAAGTCCCAAATGCTTTATAATATACTAGTAGAGTGCCCGCGCAAAGCGGCGGCGAGTACTTAATGACGATTTTTGAAGCAAACAAATGTTACTATTTTACCTATCAAGTTCGTATTTACATTAATTTAAAATGGTAAAAAAGTTAAAGCAAAATAAACCCGCTAAAAAAGGAAATAAAAAAAGTTAATAAAATTTAACGAAATTGATATTGAATTAAAAAGCACAAAATTTTAGAAAATATGATGAATTTAGATTATGAAAATAATATTTTATCTCAAAATTAAAGATGTTATTTTAATATATTGTTACAAAAGTTTGTTACAAAAAGTTGTTACAAAAGGTTGTTAAGAGGAAGATATATATTTAACAACTTGATTCATATATTAAGTGAAAAAGTCTTAAAATTCAGCCAAAAAAAAGTTTGTTACAAAAGTCCCAAATGCTTTATAATATAGTAAGATAAGATAAGATAAGATATGTAAAAATTATATAACAAAATAAACTAAAATTAAAAATTTTAAGACAATAAACTATAATTATCAAACACAAATAAATAACCTCTAGTGTTACCCTGTCCGATATTAAGTGTCCACTATAAAATATTTTAAGTCTTTGTTATTGAATTTTGACCATAAATATTTGTATTTGTATTATATAATAATTGATGAAAGTTATATGAACAGATTTAATTTTAAAATATATTTTTATTGGTATAATTTTCATCAAATATTATATAACACAAATAAAAATATATATACAGTAAGATAAAAAAGACTAAAAAACATCTAAACTAAACACTTATAATGAGACGGAGAGTGTAGAGATGGCAAAAAACTCCGAACTCGACGGAGAATCCGATACCCGAATCCGATTTGATCGGGATTCCCCGAGTTGACAGGGTATGGGTATGGGGTGGGGATTCCCCGATAATAAAAGGCGGGTATGAAGGCGAGGATGGTAATACCCTTGGTTCCCCAAACCCGCCCCAAATATCTATATTCTAACATACATTTATATATCTTGTATGTTTCAAATATCTATTAGATATTTGAAACACTATCAATCGATAGTTAATATCTCTTTTGACACTAATCTTCTAGGATGATCTCTTGTGTGTTAATTTTGTTATTTTTAATACTGAGCATGATCGCACAAAATGTTAATCTCGTTAATGTTGTTTGATATTATCGTATTATGTTATTCGTAATGGTTGCGTCATTTGAAACATAATTTAAATATTAATAGTGTAACAGGGGAAAAATCCCTGATTCCCCATTGGGGATCTCCGTTCCCCGTTGGGGAAGGGGATTGTATGTAGTTTGTAATCCTCGATGGGGATGACGACGAAGATAAGAATAAATATTTAACTTTGTGGATGGAGATAGTAGCAATCATTCTCCGTAAACCTGATCCCGTTACCATATCTAGGAGAGGGTATTATATGACAAAAATACTTCGAGAAGATCAGCTTTTCTCACGCAATTCCATTTCTTATTCCTAAACAAAGATGTCTTTCTTCTCACGTGACCCATAACTTAATACGAGTACGACGACCTTGTGTTATTCAACTAAATGAAGTAAAGAACCTTCTATTTGTGTTCAAAATGTATAATAAAGAAACTAGGGAGCACATGTTACCTATTTTTGTTTAAAATGAAGTAAAGAACGTTCTATTAGAAGTTGTTAAAAAATACTTTTGTGTATGCATTAATAAAAGTTAGTTTTCTAGAAAGGAAAGAAGGAATATAAGTGATAAAAGTAGTATGCTATACCTTTACTATTATCTAATATATTTTTTGTTTTAAAATTTCTATCGAAAATCACATATTTTAAAAGAGAATGCAACAAATAATTTGCAACAAGATTTTTTACAACAAAATTCTGTTATAAAGGCTGAACGGAGGAACTAAGCACAAAAAAACATGGTTCTAAAGCGTGTTATATTTTGCGTTATTGCGGGCTATATCGTGCACTATAACGGGCTATATTGTGCGCTATAACGGGTTATATCGTGCGTGACAGCCACGTTACGAAACAGATTAAAGCGTCATCTCTGGGCGTATTGTGCTAAAAAACGGCATAAAGCGTGATATAGCGTGCTATAGCGCGTATCGTGACGTTTTTTATAATCTTTTTGCAGATTTATAAAAATTGGGCTTGTTTACTAGATTTGAGCTTGATAATTTTAATATGAAGATAAAATCTTGAGTAACTTCAAGCCGATTTTGTTTTACATTAGAATTAAAGTTTTGTTCCATTTTGTATAATGTGAAAAGTAAGTTATTAATTAATTAACAGATTTAATTTCTTATGTATAGCGTCTTTTATAAACTTGCAATATAAATACTAATTTATAAATATTTTATGCCACTATATATCACGCTTCAAAACGGTAATAGCTTCTCTATATCTTTTGTAGCTTGAAATTTAGCAATACCGCTACACTACGCTTCATGCTATTTACAACCTTGCAAAAGAGAGATAGAAAATGCCAACAAATGGGCCAATAAAACAACACGATAAAGTAAGCACAAGTACCAAACTTCATACTCCAAATAAAAATTATGAACATAAAAAGCTTCGGGTTGCAACAACAATTAGATCGAATTGAATTTTTTTGAACGGACATAAATCTAATGAAGCGACCATATTTTCACCATGTGACCTCATCAAATGAGAATATGGATGAGAAAATTCTTGTAATGACCATGTCCCTTAGTTTGTAGTCAAATTGTGGTCAAACATTGTTCATTTCCTGCTATGGTCATGCTCTACCCAACATGTGCTCTATCTACTCGTACGTCGACATGTGCCTTGCTCCACTGTCCTTTTTTGGCCCACCAATTATTAGACAAAAGTTACAAAGACATTCCTTATCGTCTTCATCTTTTTATTTCACTCTTTTTAAAGTTCACACACCTTATCTTCTTTCCCGAATACTGAAAATAACAACATAGAAACCTGTGCTTTTGAAGGAGTATTATCATATTATGAAAGTACCAGGTAAATAATGAACAAATTTCGTGTGATGATCCTTAGAGCGTGGAACAGTAAATTCAGTATTTGTGAATTCTGGAAACTGGACTGTAGTGGTTGGAAAGAATGACCGAGACAGAAAGCCGACTTGTACAGAATATCACCAAGACAGAAAGACAGCAAGCTACGATTAACAAGTACTTGTCTTTGGTTTGTTCAACCATTTTTGTTTTGAGGTAGATAATGTACACAACACGTGTGTATCAAGGATACATGTATTTTACTAACGAACCAAAGTGTTGGTTCTAGTTTGACGTATATATGATTTATCAATTGATAACTCCAAATCATAGTAGTAATTTTCTTTTCCATCCGGTTACTCGGAGCGGTGGCTGGCGATGGGAGATGGTGGTTGTTCGTGGTATATTGGTAGTGGGTGGTAGCAGATTAAGTAGATCAGTCAGTTTTGAGGGGTTTGTGATGGTGTCGGCCGGTGGCGGTGGTGGTTGGAGGATGACACGCCGTAATCTGCTAGTGGTATCACAACTGGAACATTTGTTGTGGAATTGTGTTTTAAGTTTTGCACAATGAAGAAGATAAATGGTGTTTTTGTAACTTTTGCCTAACGATTGGTGGCCTAAAAAAGGACAATAGAGCAAGACACGTGTCGACACAAGAATAAGTAGAGCACATGTTGGGTAAAGCATGGCCATAACAGGAAATTAAACAATGTTTGGCCACAATTGTTGGAATTTAACAACCCTAACGTATCTAACATACATGCATCAATAGTAAACGCAGCGGATAAGATCGATTAACTATGCACATAATGTAATTAACATAAAGATAAAGAAAGCATACATTTTCTTCAAAAAGGATGATAAAGAACACCAAATCATCAAAACCAAACGAAATCCTAATTCGTTTATACCTAAATCCGATTCACCATAACCTAAAGATCAAGTTAAATCTTCTCTAAGCTAGTCCAAACGACATTTCAATCAATCACCTTTGATTGCTAAATCTTGATTAAGTTATACTTAATAAAATCAAAACCCGAATACCCTTTGACCTACAAGAAGAAAAATGAGGAGAAAAGTTTGGTTTATAGTTATGAAACAATGAATCACATCCATGTGTTATATATTTGAGTTTTGGACTAATTATGATAAAGATCTCATCTTAACCTGCAAGTAATAAATCTTTCTAGAAGAAAAATCACCTCCTTCCTTTCTTGTTGCTATAATCGGCCGAATACCCCCTTGGGGAGTATTGGTTTGACTTTTTGACTTTCTATATACTTAGTTATGTAATTACACCCTTTTAACTTATTAATTAACTACCGTTAAGTATACACTTTTATCAAACTAAGATTACACAATAAATATAGCCATATTATATCGTATATCTTAATAAAAGATGATCTTGATGTCTAAGTGTGTGACTCCTTAGACCCACATAAACCTGACCGTATAAAATAGTATTTATAACTTACGCACATCCCAACGTCAATTTGAATACACACTAAAAAAAATGGTTATTACAAAGGTTCTCTAAATATTGATTATGTTCCTAGCTCTTTAGAGCAAAAGGTGTCACGGCGGAGGGGGCTCGTCGCTCCGACGTGGCGCCCTCGTCGGTGCTCGCCGTGACACCGTCCCCCCCTCGCCGCTCCCCCTTCGCTACTCTTCAACGATATGAAAAAGAGGAAAAACCGGGCCCCACATTTTTCAAACCGTTGCCAAACGGTAATAAAAAAAATTTATTTTATTTTATAACTTTTTTTTATAAATACCACTTATTTTAACTTAAAACACACACACAACAAACACTTTTAATCAAATCTTTTCACAAAAAATTTCAATCAAACTTTCAAAAAAATGAGTAGCTCGTCTGATTATTCCAATCCGTCCGATCTCGAAGATATGGAAGAATACGAAATGGTAATGCAGATTAACGAAGATGAAGAAGATGAAGTTCAGCAGCATCGTAGATACATTTGGCGTGAACGTGAAATCGCCGAACAACGTTTAATGGAGGATTATTTTGGTCCAAATCCGAAATATACGGCGAAACGTTCAGAAAACGATATCGCATGAGACGAGAACTATTTTTGGAAATAGTTTAAGGTATTGAAACTTATTGTGCAACAAATAATCCTTTACCCAAGCATTTTCACTTTTTTACTATTCGATATGATGCTACGGGTATGAAAAGTATGAGTGTCATCATGAAATGCACATCCGCCCTTCGCCAATTGGCAAACGCCACAATGGCGGATGGGTTAGATGAGTACTTGCAAATGGGGGAACATTGTGGGCGCGATTGTCTGGACCTTTTTTTGTATGTGTGTTATAGATTTGTATCAGCCCGAGTTTTTAAGAAAGCATAACCCAACTAACGTTCAAAGGTTGTACAATGCACATAATACGATTCATGGGTTTTCGGGGATGCTAGGTAGCCTTGATTGTATGCATTGGGAATGGGTGAATTGTCCTAAAGGGTGGCACGGGCAATTTGGGAGAGGTGATAAAAAACACCCAACCATCATTCTAGAAGTTGTTGCATCATACGATTTATGGATTTGACATGCATTTTTCGGGGTTGCAGGTGCGAATAATGATATTACCGTGCTGCATCATTCACCATTGTTCGACGACCTTTTGGCTGACAACGAGCCAGTGGCACCGTATATTGTAAACGGGCAGCAATTCGAAAGAGGGTACTACCTTACAGATGGTATTTACCCTCAATGGTCATGTTTTGTTAAGTCATTCAGCCAAGCACGCGATGACAAAATCGTTCTATTTAAACGGCGCCGGGAAAGTGCCCGGAAAGATATTGAAAGGGCATTTGGTGTCCTACAAGGACGATGGCGTATAATTGCTCAACCGGCTCGTGCTTGGACTGTGAACAAGCTACGCAGAATCATGTACACGTGCATCATTTTGCATAACATGATTTTGAAGAATCAAAGGTTTGCGATATCCGAAGCAGGTGAAATGTACATCCCTCCTGGGAACCATTTGTTACGGTCATGGGTCGAGCGATGTGCAATCCGTCGCAGGAAACAAAGAGAACTCCGAGATAGAGAAGTATATTCAAGCCTTCAACGGAACCTCATTGAGCATCTCTAGGCACAAGAGCAACCATGAATAATCGACCGTATTTTATATTGTATTTTTTTTCGTATTGTGCTTTTTTTCGTATTTGTATTTTTTTTAAGTATTTGTATTTTTATTTGAAATATTTGTAATTTTTTTTTATGAAAGGAATTTTTAGTTTATGTGAAAAATGAAAAATAAAATAAAATGGTGAGTGGTGGGACCCAAGTGAAGAGGAGAAAGACTAGTTGTGAGTGAGGGGGTGTTTATTTGGTTTTTTGTTTTGGTTAGTTGAGATGATGTGGCGCTGAGGTGACACCAGTGAAGAGGGAAAAGCTAGTCGTGACACCTTTTGCTCTTATAACCAATGTTTTAAAAACCGGTTCGACCCGGCGGGTTCAACCGGTTGGACCAGGAACCGGAGTGCTGACCGGGCCGCTGTGAGTCGAGTTTTTATTTAAACTCGGACCGGATTAAACCGCCGGGTTTTAGTCGATCCGGTCGAACCGTCGTTACATATAACAAAAAAAGAGAATGACCTGACATCAGATCTGATAAAATTTAACAAGTTTGATGAGTTTTTTTAATCATGCGCTGCTTTCATGTGTTTGCATGATGTAGATCCGTTTTTGCGGGGATGAATGGGTGACTGAATAGTTGTTGTAGACGTAGATCTGGTGATGTTTGTGTGGCATACTGGCATATGAGTTCTTGTATGGGAAAAAAATTGTAGAATAATGAGTCAAAGAGGCTGAGAGGCCGATGATAAAGTGATGGTTTTGGTTTGTGTGCTAGTACTCTCCTCTTTATCAGCACAAAGTTAAAGAAACGTTTTTTTAATATATTAATTTTGAATTTGTTAGATACCGAGATGTACTATGTGAACAAGTAATGAGAATGTCAATCTCAATGTTGCCAAACATGAGTGATTTTTTTTAAATTTAAAACCGGTTTGACTCGGCGGTTCAACCGGTTGAACCATTGACCCGATGAACCGGTGGCTTAACCGGGTCAAATAAAAAGCCGGGTTTTAAAACATTGCTTATAACCACCTACATGTTGTGGGAAACACAACATCATACTTTTTTTCCTCCATTTCAATGTCATTTTCCGTTCTGCATTAACAAAAGTGAGACTGCTACAAGCCATCAAATTTCATATCGACAAGAAATATTTTAATGCTAAAATTCAAAGGTAAGTACTTATCTTATACTCACTTTGTTTCATAATTATAATCCATCGATAAAAAGCACAAAGTTTAATAAAAACGCCATTTTTTAGTTTTTTTTCTTACTTTTTAATTAATAATAATTTTACTCATAGCCAATTAATTTACACTTTATTTATTGTTTGTAATAATATATTCAAGTGAGGGTGATATAATAAACTTAATCTATATTCTTTATCTATTTCTGAAAATGGACTATTAATTTGAGACGTCTAAAAATAATATACTGGATTATAGTTTTGGAACGAAAGGAGTACTAATCTAAGATATAAAAATATACATTTAATTTGAGAAGAAGAAATGTATATGTTACCAAACTTATATTTTGAAATAGTTGAAGGTATTAAAACTTATTGTGCAACAAATAATTCTTTACCTAAGCATTTTCACTTTTTTACTATTCGATATGATGCTACGGGTATGAAAAGTATGAGTGTCATCATGAAATGCACATCCGCCCTTCGTCAATTGGCAAACGCCACAATGGCGGATGGGTTAGATGAGTACTTGCAAATGGGGAACATTGTGGGCGCGATTGTCTGGAATTTTTTTGTATGTGTGTTATAGATTTGTATCAGCCCGAGTTTTTAAGAAAGCATAACCCAACTAACGTTCAAAGGTTGTACAATGCACATAATACGATTCATGGGTTTCCGGGGATGCTAGGTAGCCTTGATTGTAGTGCATTGGGAATGGGTGAATTGTCCCAAAGGGTGGCACGGGCAATTTGGGAGAGGTGATAAAAAACACCCAACCATCATTCTAGAAGCTGTTGCATCATACGATTTGTGGATTTGACATGCATTTTTTGGGGTTGCAGGTGCGAATAATGATATTACCGTGCTGCATCATTCACCATTGTTCGACGACCTTTTGGCTGACAACGAACCAGTGGCACCGTATATTGTAAACGGGCAGCAATTTGAAAGAGGGTACTACCTTACAGATGGTATTTACCCTCAATGGTCATGTTTTGTTAATTCATTCAGCCAAGCACGCGATGACAAAATCGCTCTATTTAAACAACGTCAGAAAAGTGCCCGGAAAGATATTGAAAGGGCATTTGGTGTCCTACAAGGACGATGGCGTATAATTGCTCAACCGGCTCGTGCTTGGAATGTGAACAAGCTACGCAGAATCATGTACACGTGCATCATTTTGCATAACATGATTTTGAAGAATCAAAGGTTTGCGATATCCGAAGCAGCTGAAATGTACATCCCTCCTGGGAACCATTTGTTACGGTCATGGGTCGAGCGATGTGCAATCCGTCGCAGGAAACAAAGAGAACTCCGAGATAGAGAAGTATATTCAAGCCTTCAACGGAACCTCATTGAGCATCTCTGGGCACAAGAGCAACCATGAATAATCGACCGTATTTTATATCGTATTTTTTTTCGTATTGTGCTTTTTTCGTATTTGTATTTTTTTTAAGTATTTGTATTTTTATTTGAAGTATTTGTGATTTTTATTTTTATGAAATGAATTTTTAGTTTGTGTGAAAAATGAAAAAAGAAATAAAATGGTGAGTGGTGGGACCCATGTGAAGAGGAGAAAGACTAGTTGTGAGTGAGGAGGTGTTTAGTTGGTTTTTTGTTTTGGTTAGTTGAGATAATGTGGCGCTGAGGTGACACCAGTGAAGAGGTAAAAGCTAGTCATGACACATTTTGCTCTTATAACCAATGTTTTAAAAACCGGTTCGACCCGACCGGTTCAACCGGTTGGACCGAGAACCGGAGTGCTGACCGGGCCGTTGTGAGCCGAGTTTTTATTTAAACTCGGACCGGATTAAACCGCCGGGTTTTAGTCGATCCGGTCGAATCGTTGGACCGGAAACTGACCGGTCCATTACATATAACAAAAAAAGAGAATGATCTGACATCAGATCTGATAAAATTTAACAAGTTTGATGATTTTTTTTAATCATGCGCTGCTTTCATGTGTTTGCATGATGTAGATCCATTTTTGCGGGGATGAATGGGTGACTGAATAGTTGTTGTAGACGTAGATCTGGTGATGTTTGTGTGGCATACTGGCATATGAGTTCTTGGATGGGAAAAAATTGTAGAATAATGAGTCAAAGAGGCTGAGAGGCTGATGATAAAGTGATGGTTTTGGTTTGTGTGCTAGTACTCTCCTCTTTATCAGCACAAAGTTAAAGAAACGTTTTTTTAATATATTAATTTTGAATTTGTTAGATACCGAGATGTACTATGTGAACAAGTAATGAGAATGTCAATCTCAATGTAGCCAAATCTGAGTGATTTTTTTTTAAATTTAAAACCGGTTTGACTCGGCGGTTCAACCGGTTGAACCAATGACCCGGTGAACCGGTGGCTTAACCGGGTCAAATAAAAAACCGGGTTTTAAAACATTGCTTATAAACCACCTACATGTTGTGGGAAACACAACATCATACTTTTTTTTCTTCCATTTCAATGTCATTTTCCGTTCTGCATTAACAAAAGCGAGACTGCCACAAGCCATCAAATTTCATATCGACAAGAAATATTTTAATGCTAAAATTCAAAGGTAAGTACTTATCTTATACTCACTTTGTTTCATAATTATAATCCATCGACAAAAAACAAACAGTTTAATAAAAACGTCATTTTTTAGTTTTTTTCTTACTTTTTAATTAATAATAATTTTACTCATAGCCAATTAATTTACACTTTATTTATTGTTTGTAATAATATATTCAAGTGAGGGTGATATAATAAACTTAATCTATATTCTTTATCTATTTTTGAAAATAGACTATTAATTTGAGACGTCTAAAAATAATATACTGGATTATAGTTTTGGAACAAAAGGAGTACTAATCTAAGATATAAAAATATACATTTAATTTGAGAAGAAGAAATGTATATGTTACCAAACTTATATTTTGACTTTGAGATTATGTTTCCACCTACGTAAGATATTGGGTTTGCACGCTCAATAATATTTTCCTCAAACCCAAATCACCATGGCCACCCCTTCAACTATAGTCACAATCCCAACTTTTTCATACCCACATCTTTACCATCGGAACACCACGCATTTTTTATGGCTTTCTCTCGGTACAATGTTTAACGGGATTCATTAACACCATCGACCGAGGGAATACCATCCACATCACCATTGGGCCCAACCTGTCTCTGATACCAATTGTAGGTGTCATTGGCCCAACATATCACCAAGTCTAACATATAAGCTCAATTGAGGTTCCATTTTAAAAACTTATTAGTGATAGAAATAGTAGCTCACCAAGCTTATACGTTAACTTTAAGATTATATTTTCACCGATATGATATATTTTGTTTGCATATCCAATATTATAATAAAACACTATTATTTTAAATAATAAATGAGATTCATACTCATTTATTTTTCATTAAACAAAAAATCCTCATATTTTAATTTTTATAAAACAACATAAACTTTAAACGATAAATCATTAAACTATAAACAATAAACAATCACGACGAGACTACTATTAGTTTTTAACAGATGGACATTTTTATATATTTTTAACGAGTTTTTGTTGTTCAAAATGTATATACGCTTTAAAAGAATGATACCCAATCATATGTAGAAAGTTTCAAAGCATTCGAGGGAGTGAAAAACTCGTAACTTCTCCTATCTTCCATAAACCAAACTAATAGGAAATTGACTTAACAGGCTGATCTCTTTAAGTGACTAAGAAAGTCCAAATTATCTCCAAAGAGAATTTAACATGGTTGAGAATGAGATCAACTCATTTTGCAAGTAAATCCAAAGGCAACACAAACCAAGGAAACGTTTGCTCTACTCAAATTATCAAATCAAATACCAAATTAAATTAAAAGGTACCAAATATGAAATTTCAATCAAGTGGTACTGAACTATATTCAAAAGATATTAAGAAAAATGAAACTATCACTAGTTTTTATCAATGTTTTGAAACCCGGTCAATTCAACAGGGTCAACCGGCTGACCCGGTTCCGGCCAAAAAAACGGGTTTCACATTTTGGAAACCCGGCTCGACCCGTCGGGTTTGGGGTGACTCGGGTCAACTCGGTTCTTAAGACCCGGTCGAGTTTCAATTTTTTCGGGTTTTTTCATAAAAAAATGTAAAGTTTACGTGTTTGCGACGAAATTTTATTTTTACACATTATATTAGTTGGTAGACAATTTATATCTTTAATATACGGGAGCTTTTTTTTATTTTTATGTATAATTTTTGTTAATTATTTAAAATATTAAAAAATAAATTTTTTTAAAAAACCGGGTTAACCCGGATCGACCCGGGCTAACCCGAACCCGGTAATTCGACTAGGTCGATTTAAAACTTGGGTTTCAAAACATTGGTTTTTATCGGCAAAACTAGTCGTAAAGTAGTTTCCGTATTCTAAAAACTTATACTCTCTCCGTCCCAAAATTATTGTCCCCCGATAAAAAACACACAGTTTAAGAAAAATACCAACTTTTCAGCTTTATCTCTCTTACTTTTTGCAGAAAGACAATTTTACCCTTAACCAATTAATTTAGAACCTTTTTAAAGTTTGTAATTATGATTTCAATTAAGGGTAATCTAGTAATCTTGATCTAAAATTCATACATATTTTTAGAAGTTTTGGAAGTGGACAATTAATTTGGGACAGAATGAAAAAAAAACGTGGATTATAATTTTAGGACGGAGGGAGTAGAATAAATCAAACAATTATCAAATTTACCGAACAGACCATTTGTTTTTTATTTAAATATTATCCTACCAAACTTTTCTCTAATCTAACAATTACATGAAGCTCCAAAAATCTATCTCTCAAGGGTTCTTTTTGTAACAACCAAAGAACAAAATCTTTAACAAATGTTTTCCTCCACGCCGCGTAAACCAAAGTCCAAAAACACCCGTTACTTTCCGTGTTTGTATCATTTGGACTTTGAAACACCTTTATATAAAGTCAAAACCCTCATTCCAAATCAACCCCAAATTCCCCAACACAACACAAATCCCCCAAAATTAAACCAAAACACATTTCACAAATATGGTCACAAGCATGAAAAAATGGTCTCCATGGACCCATGCACATGCTCCAGTCTCCGGGACCAAGAAGCTAAAAGTGAAAGTTGAACGGATAAAAATAGAAGGATTTGAGCATGGTGGTGGAGGTGGAGAGAAAGTCATGGGAGTTGTGGTGAAGTGGAAAGGTGAAAGGAAACATGGGTTTGGGTTTCACAAGAGGAGAAGATGGTCTAAAGAGATGGTTGTCAAGAAAGGTGAAGTTATTGTTTGGGAAGATGATGATGATTTGGTTAATGAATGTTTGTTTTCGATATCGGCTTCGAATAGTTATGGATTTGATCAGTATTCTTATCTTCCTTGGTTTGTGACATTCAAGTTTACCTATGTAAGTTATAATAATCCTTTCTTTCTGCAATTTAGACAAGTTATTAGGTTAGAAACTTAAGATCATTAAGCATTTACTTTCGGGGGTGTTTTGATTAGCTTATCTAAACAGCTTAAGTTTTCCCTTTAAGATTAGGTCATGAGCTTGTGTATATTTGACACAAACCTTTATAAAAAAGTTTAGGTTAAGGAGATGCTTTGTACACAACATAATACTATGATTTACGTATTATACACAACACCTCTTTTATATAACTTGTACCATATGTTGTGTATGGGTCACATATATCCACAAGTCACCTCTTTATTTTAAAAGATGGAGCAAATTAAAGTAAGATAAGGGTGTACCCAAGTCAAATTTGGGGAACTGCATGATTAACCTTATATATGACAGTTAGGTGTCAAATGTATGTACACAGCCAAACAACTCGAGTTTGATACACGATTAGAAATTGAAATGTTTGTTAGGAGCCAAAAAAAAAAACTAAATAATATATTTACTCCTTTTCAATCGTATGACCATAAGTTTTGAAAGTTTCTAAACATATATTGTCAGCGAGCCTAGGATTTACGTTGTTCAGAGAAACTCTGAGCGTGCATAATAATATCTAATACAAACTACTATGTAATAAAAGCTTAAGATATTAAGATAAGTTTAGCCAAACATCCTTGAAATTAGGTCTTCAAATATTAAAGTAAAAACGGTTCAAATATAATGGTATGATGTTTTGTACCGCATAACTCAACTATGGATGCATCCAGGGAGACTACAACAAGGGGAAAATGATAAAGATTGGAAAAGTGTCTCTAAATTTGGCTGAACTTGCTTCCAATAAAGAGTCTACCATGATCGAAAAGAAGCTCCCAATAGATCTCGAAGTGTCAGGACTGACTACGCAAGCTACAGTCTCAGTAAGTTTTTTGATCTTGTACAACAACTTATAGCAAAAAATATCCATTTAAGATGCACTAATGAAATCGGTCACAACAGGTTTTGGTGAGTTTTCTGGAAATTGGAGACTCGGGCGACCTAATTCCCGTGTCAACTAAGTTGGATGGTCATGGAGTTGTAAAAGCTAAGAAGAAACAGTTGAGTTTGGAGGAAATCATTTTGTCGGACTCAGATAACTCTGTTACATTTGACTCGGAGAACACATCCGAGTCACAAGCTTCAACTCAGTTAGACGTACATAAAAAGAGCGGTTTCTTTGATTGGAAGAGGCGCCGATTAAACCTCAAACCCACAAAAGCAAAAATCGAGGATTCCCGACCCACCACATTATACTCCAATAGCTCGTTTGAATATCCGGAATTGGCACATATTTCCTTTCCGAATACATGGCAAAGTAGAGAATTTTTAAGTCGGGACGGTGAATCTAAGCTCAATACGCAATCCTTTTTTGCTACATTTGATCAACGAAGTGAAAAAGCTGCAGGACCCAGTGCTTGCACCGCCTTAGTTACGGTTATAGCCCACTGGCTTGGGTCAGACAAGTCAAACACAATGCCCACGGTCCAACAATTCGACACTCTAATTATGGACGGTTCCTACGAGTGGAGACACCTTTGTGAAAACGTGAGTCACGTAAACCAATTTCCTGACAAACATTTCGACCTTGAGACCGTGTTACGAGCTGGTATTAGACCCATATCAGTTTCCAGGGAAAAATCTTTCGTTGGATTTTTCAGTCCTGAGAAATTTGACTCGTTAACGGGTGTAATGTCCTTTGACGATATATGGAATCATGAAATTAGTAAAAACATAGGGGTGTATATTGTCAGTTGGAATGATCATTTCTTTGTATTGAAAGTGGACGAAGATGCATATTATGTAATCGACACCCTCGGTGAACGGCTTGTTGAGGGGTGCGAGCAAGCGTATATCTTAGGGTTTGATAAAGGGTCGTATTTGACCACGAGAGGGACCGAGGAGGTGCTTAGTAAAGGAAAAGAGTGTTGTAAGGAGTTCATCAAGAGGTTTTTAGCAGCTATCCCGCTTAAAGAGCTGGAAATCGAGGAGCAGCGAGAGGCTGTTCCTTACTACTCATTGCATAATCGTTTACAGATTGAGTTTAACTTCTGCAGGACGGTCTAAAGACCAACTCGGTGGTGGTTTCTGACTACTTCCGAGGTGGTACATTGCTGTATATATGTAAATAGCTTTGTTTATAAACTTATCAGTTAATTGTGACTTCTTTCGATTGTATTGATTGGTAAAAAAGAATAATTCTGGTCACTGGCACATTAGGAATTTAGATGACTAGCTAATTAGTCACCAATCTTATTGGTGAAGATGGCGTTTAGTAGGATTTCTTAAAACTCTGTGCATTTTGGTACAAATATCGTGATGATCAAATTGTAAAAGCAGCTGCAAGTATAGTTATCTAATAAATCAATACTTTATAAAACATTTACATCATTTTTAAATAAAGAAGTCTTAAAAGTTTAAGCCTCAAACATTTCTTTATTAAGTAATCTACATACAACCACTAGCTAATATTGATAATTTTCAAAAAAAAAAGTCAAATTTAATAGGTATATTTTTTTCCAGATTTAATTCATACGTTTTTCAAAATGAATGAGACATAAATATCTATACACATAGTTGTAACTTGTAACATGCATTCAATGTTGTAACGGCCCATTTAATCAATATTTGTAACGACCTACCATACAAATGTAAATATTATGCTAGAGTGCTTTTTTTATTTCCATATATAAATATCTCCCATGATAGTCATTTTCTTACTCTCTCCTACAATAGCATCCCACTATAGTTGTCTTTATTGTGACTATCTTCGCCAACAGTTTAGTGGCATTCGTTAATATTTTCATCTAAATGATGATGATGAATTGATGATATATGTTTCGACAATTTTGTAAGATACGCTTTATCTTTTTTTATTCATGTTTGTTTAGTGATAATTTTAAATTATTACTTGATTATTTTGTATGTTGTATTAGCTTGTTGTGTGTTTGCATGTGTGGTGGATCTAAAGATAATCAGATGATGTAATAAGGAGTCAAATAGGGATGTCTTCCGCTACATGATCATAACGCATGAGTTGTTGATGTTTTTGATATATACATACTCAGAAGTGGGTTGTCTTCGGAATAACATATACATGTATATATATCTACAACTATGTTTTAATATAAAAGTTACTTTTAACAGTAATATGCGGGTCTTTTTTATGTTTTGATGTACGATTGTATGATCTTATAATACGTGGTTTCATATTTTTGTTTATACCAAATTACCTTCATTTATGTGATGTTTCTTTTTAATTTTTGTTTGAAAATGATACTTGTGTTACTTTTTTAATTCGGACTTATTGTTTATTTGAATATGAAATAGTCTATATTGGTATTCCACATAGTTAGTATTATTAAAAGTTTTTATTCATTCGTAAAGTTATTGTTCGAAAAATGTAAGAACGATATGATATTTATTCGTCGCAAAATTTGTCACCGGCTACCCGCCGCCGCATTACGCGAGTACCCAGCTAGTATTATCATAATGCAAGAGTTGGGCAAGACAAAGAAGAATGTACTTCAACATAATAATTAGGTTTAGTTATTTTTGGAATGCGTAATAACTGTTTTTGAAGCATAGGTAAAATGGTGCTCTTACAAAAATAGAAAGCATGAGTACAATCGTAAAATAAAGAACAAATAGTGGCACCTAAAAACCCATCGTCACCTTAGTTTCTTTTACAACATAGAGCACAGGGAACAGTTGGTATCGTTAGGTGGTGCCGTTGGCAAAAAGTACTGCCATGTCAATAAAATGGGCTTTGACATCAGAATTGCTATGACACCAATTTTCAGGGAGAGTGGTGTGCCATAACAATTCTGATGCCAAAGGAATTTTTTATTTTTTTATTTTTTAAACTTAAACATATTTAAAATAAAATTTATAAAATTCAAGCATTACATACACTTTAAACCATTAAAACAGTACATAAAATTGAAACATTGCATAAAATTAAAACAATAAATAAAAAACAGACACTAATCATCTTCATCTTCATCTTCATCTTCATTGTCTTCATCATTTTTATCCTCGTTCCATAGATGCTCCACTAGGTCCTCTCGTAGATCGTTGTGCAATTTTCTATCTCGAATTTCCTTCATTTTTCTAATATGTAATTCACATAACATATTTCTCAGTTTAACTTTAAATCCCTCGTCCTCCAATATCATGTTATGTAAAACAATACAACAGTACATGATTTTCTCGAGGGTGTTGATTTCCATTGGACGCGCTGGTTATCGTAAGATACCCCAACGACATTGCAGGACTCAGAATGCCCGTTCAATATCTTTTCTTGCAGCTTCTTGAACTCGCTTAAACTTCAACGTTTGTTCGTCTCGTGCAACAGAAAAGGTTTTGACAAACGTTGACCACGCTGGATAAATACCATCGGCCAAATAGTAACCTTTACCATACGTATGTCCATTTACTACAAACGGACTCGGTGGTGCCAAATCAGCAATTTCAGCATCAAATAATGGGGATCCATATAAGACATTCAAATCATTATTCGCTCCAGAAACCCCAAAATATGCATGCCAGAACCACAATTTTTTATCGGCAACAGCTTCTAAAATAACAGTTGGGTATTTATGCCTCGTCCGTTTAAACTGCCCTTGTAAAGCCTTAGGACAGTTTTTCCACTCCCAATGCATAAAATCAATACTCCCGAGCATTTCCGGGAGTCCATGTTTATGTTCGTACCACTGATATGTATCTTGAATATCAGTGGTAGTCAATTTTCTTAAATCTTGTCTATGATACAAACTCCAAATGCACTTACAAAAATTATCCTAGCATTCCCGTGAAGTACGTTCAGCGATTTATAAATACTCATCAAATGCATCAAGTGTAGTACCGTACGCCAATTGACGTATGGCGGATGTACATTTTAAAATTGAACCAATACTGCCACGACCGGTTGCATCACATGATTTTTGAAAATATTTAAAGTACTAAGGCAGGGAACTAACATCATAACTTAAGATATCATGTAGAATTTTTTTAAAAAGTGAAGAGCTCATACGATACCTTCGACGAAACTTTACTTCCGGATATTTAGGTTCGAACTAGTCGTCCCCGAAGTAGTCATCGATTAGCCTTTCTTCAGCAAGTTCCCGTTCACGAAATATGTAGGTCCTCTTCTCTTGTGGACACGACGCGAACTCCCGGCTTCTTGTTCACACAAACCCAAGAAATGTTCATATGACTCATAATCGCGCATAAATTTACCATAATCGGGTTGAGAAAATGCATCAAAATGATCGTATTCGCCGAAATCATTGACATTATTTGGATCCATTTGAGAATTTGAAAGTGTGTGAGAAATATAAAATATTAATGGGGTATTTATAAGGTATTTAGAGGTGTTAAATTAGAGTTTATAGGTTTTTTTTTTTAAAAGTACCCCCAACGGTCATATGACCGTTTTATTTGAAATTTTGAAAAAAAAAGTTTTTTTTTTCAATCGCGTGGGCTGGTCCAGTTGGCGTCTGGCTTTTGGCACGAGTCGACGGAGTGGTGCGCGGTTCATTTTTCTGGCGCGGACGAACCAAACCAAGCAATAAAACCACCACTCCCCCTGCTCTTACAAAAACTCACCTCACAATGGAAATAATGAACAAAAAACTCACTTTCACTTCACCTAACTTTATATAAAATATATCCTACTAAATACTCTAATACCCTCACATTTTATTAAAAAAAGAAAAAAAGAAAAATTGACACACAAATCGAGTTGTGAGAAAATAACCACTGATGAGTTTTTAAAACCTAAGTCACGCGTGAGTTATAAGGTTTATGGAGTGATTTTTGTCACATAAAACTCACCAATGGATTTTGTGATCCACTCCTTTCATTAGGCCAATTTTGTAACCTTATACAAAAATGGACTATATGTAGCACCTGTACAGGCACTTCCCATTTCTTTGTTATATTTTACTCGTACTACTCTCCATTTCGTTAACCAAATGCAAACATACGTTGTACCTTATCTTTCTATACTATTCATCACATATTTTTTATCTATCATCATCTTCAATGTATAGTTCAGTATCGAGTTCAATATATTTCCATATTATAATTCAATACATATGTTTGGATTGACAAGTCTCTCTTTTTTCATAATTTTATAACAAAATTTTATACTAATGTAGATATATGAACTTTAGTTGAGTTGGTTGACTTCAAAACCAACTCTTTTTACTTCTGTTTTGTAATTTTGTTTTGCTTTAACTTCTTGCTAACTTAATAAAATGTTGTGGTTTAAAAAAAATGTATCAAGCTTTACATATAATCTTCACAATTTATTGAACTTTAGCATAGCTCAAGACATAATATCCATATTAATTATTAAAAGTAATGTAAGAAATTAGATTTAAAAAAATAAAATAAATGTAACTCACTTTACCTTGTAATATGAGTTTGTTAAGAAAAAAATAGCTATTGAATACATAATCAAATTTTTATACACCTACAATAATTAGAATGCATATTTGAGTATCATCTCATTTTAAATGCCCTTACACACATCTCTTGTCCTCTTTTTCTTTTATCTCAAATAAAAAAGGTTGCACTATTTAGCTATTAAAAAGACAATATTCTAGCTCAAAAACTTCACTACATTTTCATTCAAGGTGTTGTAGACTCGTAGTTGCTCCAATGGAGATTCCCAAAGTTGAAATTCGATCAAAAAAGCTGATAAAACCATCCATTCCAACTCCAACCATCCTTCACCACCACAAGATGGGCTTCAAAGATGAGGTGGTCGCCGCCATAAATGTTCGTCTAATTCTCTTCTACTCCACCGTGGGCGATGGTCAAGAAGACTCCACTAGCAAATTCCTCACCCGCCTTGAAAACTCGTTAGCTCAATGTTTGTCACGACTCTACCCTTTGGCTGGTAGATACAACCACAGCATTCGCACCATCGAATGCAACGATGAAGGGGCTGAATTCGTACAAGCTCGAGTTCTAAACAATGTAAAGCTTCAAGATGTACTTGATCCGAAACTAAGCCCTGAAATATTAAACAATTTGCTTCCATGCGGAGTATGTGATGCTGGTGAAGTCAGTGACCCGTTGCTTGCAGCACAAGCAACGGTGTTTGATTGTGGTGGTTTGACATTAGGCGTGTCGGTTTCACACAAGGTTGCTGATGCAGCAACATTGTGTATCTTTCTGAATGATTGGGCTGCATTGAGTCGAGAGGAAATTACTCTCGACTCAGTTTGTCCGTCTTTTAATTCATCTGTTTTTCTTCCTCCCAGAGGATTCATGGATTACGATCCACCCTTGCCTCGAACCCTGAAGAGGAAATTTGAGAATAAATATAAAACCAACCGGGTTTCATTTAGTGAAAAGGCGATATCACTTATTAAGGCGAAAACTAATACTGGTCGAAGATACTCCAGGGTTCAATTAGTTTCCGCTATGATATGGAAGACGCTAATAGACGTGGATGAAGAAAAACATGATCATGCACGAGCATCGGTGCTTCATCAACCCGTTAACCTACGAGGAAAAACTGTACCACCTATACCAAACAACGTTTGCGGGAACTTAGGGGGATTTATCATCACCCAATGCTCGATAGATCAAAAATCAAAGGGTTTTGCATGTTTATTGGATTTGTTACACGATTCAATCAAGCAAACAGTTGACGATCTTGGGAAATTAAGTTCCAAGAGCGAAGAGTTCCAGACATTTGTTTTCAATTCATTTGTAAAGAGTGAAACTTGTGGCGACCGAGTAAGTGTGTTCCCATTCACCAGCTGGTGCAAGTTTCCGTTTTATGAAGTTGATTTTGGGTTGGGGAAGCCGTTGTGGGTCGCAAGCTCCGCAGGGCCCGCGAGTATGGTAACTTTAATTGATGGTCAAGGTGGTTTTGGGGTGGATGCATATGTGAACTTGGAAGTAGAAGACATGCAATCTTTTGAACGTTTGTTTGACATGTCTGAGTTTACGGTTGAGTGAATAATAGAAGACTGAGGTGGTCCTAAGTTGTGTTACCAGGTAAATTATGTGAAATTGTAGGAAAAGCTATCATGTAAAAGTGTTTTTGGATATGTTTGAAGTTGTAATAATCATCTTTATGAGAGTGTAATTTAACAAGCTCTATAAGATATGTTTAATGTTTAAATAATCATCTTTACGATTGAGAATAGAAATAGATTAATATTGGGCACTAAACATAACCATTAAGAATAAGGTGAACATGAATGTTGCTGGTTTAAAAAGAACAAACAATCTTTATTTTTAACTTGTTTTGTACAAATTTTCTTTATTTACGAGGTGTGAAATGAATCTTTGTTAAAAAAGTATATAATCTTCATTGTTAATTAAATCTCATAATGCAACTGTTATTTTTCTTCTGATTTTTGCATGTTATAGGAGTATTTTTTTAGTGTTTTATTTTAATTATTATTTAAAAGAAATTAAAAAATTTATATTATATTTCTATATTTATCTCTATTACAAATAAATAGTGTTTTTATTAAAAAATTAATTTTTTTAAACATTTTCAAATATAGTTATATAGATTTCAATATTTTTTCACACAATATTATCGGATCACGAGTTCGAACATCACTGGTCGAGTCACCGAGTCACTCAAAGGGGTAATGATTCAATATTTGTTGTTGTTGATCGTTTTTCTAAGATGGTTCATTTTATTCCTTGCAAGAAGACAACAACTGTAGTTAATGTAGCCCAACTTTTCTTTAGGGATGTGTACCGTTTACATGGTTTACCTTCCTCCATTGTTTCTGATCGGGACACCAGGTTTTTTAGTCATTTTTGCGTAGTTTGTGGAAGATGGTGAATACTCAACTCAATTTTAGTAGTGCTTATCATCCTCAAACTGATGGGCAAACTGAAGTTGTTAACAGTCCCTTGGTAACCTGTTAAGGTGTTTGGTGGGTGATCATGTGAAGGCATGGGATCAAAAGTTGTATCAAGCTGAGTTTGCTCATAATCATGCTGATAATCGGAGCACTGGGTTTAGTCCTTTTCAGGTGGTTTATTCTGCTCAGCCACGTGGTCCTCTTGATCTTATGACTCCTCAAATTTCTAGGACTGTTCCGAAGAAAGTGCAGGATTTTGTTGAGGGGTTGCATGATGTTCATAAATCTGTTCGTAACAACTTGGTTCACGCTAATTCGAAGTACAAGCAGGATGCAGATCAAAAGAGGAGACATGTTGACTTTGAAGTAGGAGACTTTGTGTGGGCTATTTTGACTAAGGATCGTTTACCAGTTGGTGAATATAATAAATTGTCTACTAAGAAGATTGGTCCAGTGGAAACTGTGGATAAGATGAACTCCAATGCTTATCGGTTGAAGTTGCCAAGTCATATTCGTTGTTCTGATGTTTTTAATGTGAAGCACTTGTTGCCTTACCATGGTGATTCTTTAGATGATGACACAGTTGGAAATTCGAGGGCAAATTTTTTCCTATCCAGCGGGGAATGATGGAGGCCCAAGTATTGAATAACGGGCTGACTTATTTCTGGAGGCCCGAGATCGCGTGACGAAGAGGGGTTTAGTAAAATGGGCATAACTTTTGCATCCTAAGTCCGTTTTCATCCCGTGACCTGTCAAAACGTGCGTAAAATGAAGGCCGACGATGCTGTAACTATATTTTAGCTGGTTGCGGATTTTCCAAGGCCTGAAAAGCCTTTTTACTATCAGTTTTTTTTTGCATATTTATGTTTTTTTCACTTTCAGTTGGACTTTGTCATTGGGCTACGGTCCAGCCCGTTGGATTTTTAGGGTTTTTCTTTGTTTGCAGTCATTATTTAATGAATCTGCTGTAAACCTAGCAAGACAGTTATCAGTTTAATAAAAGTTAAATCACTGGCCGTTGTGTTGCCGTGTTTTACCCTAATTTTTGGACATTCTTCAGAATCAACGACTATTAGCAGAATTGTTTCTGGCATTCTTGTTGAATCAACAGATCCAATTACTTATCTTGGTTACTTTGTTTTTTAGTCTACATCAGTTTCTCTCTCTACTTTTCTTCTCTTTCTCTCTCTAAATATCTCTATAAATATTGTGTTATGGATTGAAGTGGGATTCACACTAGTTTCCTATTTTCCTAAACAAAAATAAGAATATCCTGATTGATGATGCAGGGATTCTGATGTAGCGAAAAATACAAAGTTAGATAATTGAATATGTTGATTCCAAAGAATGCCAAACACAATCCTTCTAACTATCGTTGATTCAAAGAATACTGATAATCAGACAAACTCCAACAATCGTTGATTCAACGAATGCTCAGTTATTAAGAGAATTTTAGCAAACTGTCAAGAACTAAGCAAAATCTTTCATTATGAAAACACTAAGAGATATCTCATACAGGAAAAAAGAATTATACTTATAGGAAGAGTAGAATAATCTAAATAAATATTAGACACTACTTTTCTATTTTTCTAAATAAAAATAAGAAACAAAATAATATAAAATAAGTAAATGATATTTTTTTTTAATTATGAATCCTTGCATTATTCTCATATTCTTTGAAAAAACTCGTCCTCGAGTTTGCAACACTCGTCCCTTTTTTTCGTATCATCCAAATTTGGATCCCTTGCATCAAATTTCGTTTCATTAAAATGAATCGACCTCGAACTTTGATCGTCTTAAAATCCAACTTGTCGACCATGATTGTTTGGATCATTGTAAAACAAAGATTATTAGCCACAACTACAATGTCTTCAATGTTGTCTTCTTCTCCACCAAATTCTTTTTCCCCGTAAATCCTTCTTTTTCCTCAATGTAATCTTCAATATATGTATCATAAACTAGCATCGGTTCTTCTTCATATTCATCAAATATAGGAGGTCCATCATAATCATCACTAACGACATCATCATCGTCTTCGGGATCAACAAATGGATTTTCTGGCTCTTCATCGGTACCCCAAATATTACGATCACTACGCTTGTTTATCAAGTGATCCATCCGGCCAGTCAAATGATTAATTAACCGATCAAATCGTTCCTCTAATCTTGCCATAGCACGCTGCTCCCAGTTCTTGTTAATACACACCCTGAAAATTCCTACTTCTTATTGGAGACATCTTAATCAGGAACTTCGGCTTTGATACCAACTAATGTAGCGAAAAAATAAAGTAGCAAAGATAGATAATTGAATCTGTTGATTCTAAAGAATGGCATACACAATCCTTCTAACTCAGAGATATCTGTTGATAATAGAATACCCGATTATTAAGAGAATCTTAGCAAACTGCCAAGAACTAAGCAAAATCTTTCGTTATAAAAAACTCAGAGATATCTCATACAGAAAAAAAGAATTATACTTATAGGAAGATGTTGGGTCCACTAGATGTAGATCTTGCAGCCTGTCAGGAACGGTGAACGACTTCTGTAATCACAAGTCTATTCACAGATAGACTCTATACATAATATAAATGTGGAATACAAATACTATAAAGAAGAACAAAATAACTATAATGACTTGATCCTTTCTAAGGATTTCTAATATTGATAATGACTAGAATTACGTTTGATGAAGGTGTGTCTAACCCTTCTGCCTAAGGTTTCTTTTATACTACAAGGAAACCCTAATACATCATTAAACAAAACGTGTAAAACTGATATGTATATCCTTTCCTAACATATCTCATGCATATCCTAACAGAATAATAAATAAATAATAAAGTTTGACTTTAACTAGGACCAGGAGCACGACTTGCTCCTACTACTACTATGACCAGGAGGAACTACATACCTCCTAGTCTACCTATTACAATTAACTATTCCAATGGTCCTAACAATCCTCCCCTAAACTTGAATTTGACCCGTTGAGTTCAAGTTTCCTGGTAAAACGTTCAATAAAGCTTGAGGATTGAAACAGCAAAAGAAACAGCAGCAATAGCAAGATAAGAAACATAAGAACCGCCGCAACATGAAACACTAGAAGCTTCTCCAAAGCTTGAAACAAATCAGCATCGTGTTGAATCTTTACAGCAACATGAGCAGATTTGATGAGCCTTTACCAAGTAGCTGCTCGCTCTTGGGCTAGCCAGTCTTTCTGGTGGAATAAGCATCACCCTGGGAGACCAGAACCCAACCCAACTCTTAGAACGTGAATCAATGGTGAGTGGGGGTACCCTGATGATTTTAGGCAAACCATCACAGCCGTCAACGGATTTGATATGTCTTTACCAGAAGCCGTACCCTTCTGGACTCGCCAACTCTTAGCAATTAAGCATCGGTGAGTTGAAAACCCTATATCTTTAAGCAAGCTATTACAGCTATCAACGGATTTGATAAAATCTTTACCAAGAGCCGTACCCCCTTGGATTAGCCACTTTTCAGTCTAGGACCATGGCAAGTGAAAACCATCCAGTTTTGGGTAACCTGGCAACCATCAACGGATTTGAGAATCACACCAGGAGCCGTACCCTCAAGGTGAATCAACTCTTTCTTGTCGGTGAGACATGGTGAGTTGAGGACCATTTGTTGTGAGGACCAAGTCCAACACCAGATGAAACAAGCAACCAGCACAAGTGTGAATCAGCAACAGGAACCCAAAGTTTGAATCAGCAGATGGTATATTATTCACAAGTGTAAAATCCAGGATTTGTTTAAAGTATAAGCAGATATTATATTAAAAGTATATTATTTTTCATTTTTTTTAACTATAATAAATGAAAGTCACCAATCACTATACATATTGGTGAAAAGAATTGCAGTATTAACAGATAAACAAAAAAACACGAAACATAAAAACTTACAAACCAACCATATCACAGACCAGAAGCAGCCACCTTATCAGCTTGCAAACGAGCTTGGATCCCTTCCACCAGTGTAGTTGCCATAGAAGACTCACTCCCGGAGGGGGCATTAGAAATCCGCAAGTGACAAGCAAGCATGACCTCCATCGAAGCAATCGTCAACGGATAATCCAAATCTGTGAGCATGAACACCATAAGACCAGACTCCAACTCTAACACATGCACACCACAGCCAGCATATAACTTCCATCGCTGAATGACCCATTGTGGCTGGTCCTTCCAGACACCAGAAACAGGAGCATGGGGAGGGGAATCAAGCATCATTTTCAAATCAGCCCATATTCTCAGACCAGGCCAGGAGGGCACTTCACTAGGATGAACAGGCATACCAACATCCACAAACCCATACAATGCCATAAGATCCGTTCGATCCGCCCAGGACAAAATACCGTGCAAACCCGAAGCATACCGCACATAACCATCACTAATGGTAATCCTATGGGAGACAGTACCAGGTAGAGTCGTGGAAGGCGTAACCGTCCAGCCTGTAATAGATCCATTACCCAATGGAAACTCTGAGTCACTATCGGAAGCTGCATCAATAAGATTTTCGGGAGCACGCTTCTCATAGGGAACATACTTGCTACGTCTGGCACGTCGAGCCAATTGTTTGCGGATGGAACGGTGAGGAGTGGGAGCACTAGACGAGGGTTCAAACTTTACCTTTACCTTTGCAGAAGGAGTGGGATCAGCAGAAGTAGAATCAAGCGCTAACTCAGTTTTCGTCAAAGGCCTGTTCTTACGTTTTTCATGAAGTTGAGCAGCAAGCGCTAACTGTTTCTTGCGCATCAATACCATTGCACGAGGAATACAATTATGCTCATTCACATCAGAACCCAAGAGATCAGTAAACTGGGAATAATCCGAGGTAAGAATAGTCAACACCCGCATCCAATCGCTATCATCCCAATGCATAGCATCATGCTGCACCTGTTTACGTCTCTGCTGCTGAAGAGCTTCCTCCTCAGCCCGAGCAGCTTGATCAATTTCTGCTTGCATCCTTTGAGCAGCCTCCTCACCCAACCTATCCTCCTCAAGTTGTCTGCGTGTACGCTTGCGAGGGGGTGATGGAGCATCAGTCATGGGGGCTTTCCCCTTTGGATCATGAGATGGACCAGAAGTGGAACCAGCAGTAGTACCAACAACATCCTCATTTGGTGTAGGGACAACAGCATGAGAAGGAATGCTGGAGGAAGTAGGAGGAATCGGCAGATCATCATACAACTTATCAACAAAGGCAGCCTTCGCCAACAAATTCAAACCATCCTCCACAAGATCTTCAACCTCCTCATTAGAATCAGATTGAACCACATGCTTCTTCCTTCACCTCTGCTGTGTCTCCAAGGCTTTAATCCGGTCAGCCATGGGAAGAACAAATTCCCGGGTAAGCTTACGATGTTGATTCAAATCTGCTTCCAAAGAAAGAATCCGTTCATGGTACATGTGCATGAGATCAAGTAAAGAAGTAAGTGTAATAGGCTCCTCCGCTTTCCCACCAAGAGGACTTGGGTCTGGGAAGGCTTCATAGGAACCAGAAGCAATAAAGGGGTCATCATCATGAGCACGAGTACCAGAAGGCTTATCAGAAGAGTGTGGAACAGGACTAGGAGGGGGAGTATCCACAAATGGAGACGAATGTGGCATTGAAGAAGGAGCAGCCTTGGAAGTGGATGGCCTTTCAACCACCACATCCTCAACCGGCTCTTCCACAACCACATTAGGTCCACCACCAGCAGGATGATCCTCCTCCATTGGGTCATCACCTAATTGAGGTTCCTCCTCGTCTTGGTCAACCGGAGGAACAACACCAGGAGGACCCTGAGCAAGGCCCAACATTGCATCAGTAAGGGGCCTCCACACCCCGCTAAACCCATGAGCCATGTTATAGTATACTTTAGCAGTAAGCTTAGAAGGCTCATGCTCCTCCCTATCACGAGGTAGACAAATAAGTATCTGCTATAAAAACCTAGGATACATCAAAAATTTCTTCCTAGAACCAGCACTAGACAGATTGCTAACCATCCCATCAAAAAAATAACGAGAGAAATTAAATACCCTACCCTGTGCTATGCAGATTAGACCAGTAGCCAAAGGAGTAGGAAAAGCATCCCAACTCCCAGACTTGGGGCTTAAACAATGAATCAAAAAGTGTACTAGAAGCTTCCATTGGGGGGAAAACCGATTCTTTTGGAAGTTAAACTTCCCCCCATGATTGTACCCAATAGCAGCCATCCCCTCCAAAACCTCAGCATTGGGGATGGAAACAACACCACCTTCATCTTGAAGATGAAGGGAACTCCGAATAGAAGCTTCAGTAACCACATAAGAACGTCCATCTATGGTAGCATGGAGTTCACGTGGACAACCAACCATTGTCACAAGACGAGCAGAAGCCCAAAACTGACGAATCACGCTATCATAAACAATGGGGCACACAGTAAAAGCATACCTGAGGTTAGAAGCCTCAATGAATTCCAGAATGTCAGTGAACTCATCACGGTGTGGACCATCTCCTAGATAAGCGACCTTATTGTGAGCAGGTTGGTATACCAGGGCAGCCATTGATGTTGATTAGAAGGAATAGAAGATGATCTGTTAGGGTTTGAGAGAGTAGGAGCGGATGTGTGTGTGTTATGATTGTGATGAATGAGTCAAGGGGGGGTTAATTGACCATAAATAATGGTCTTAGTAACTGTTCATTGACCCCTAATAATGGGGGTTGCCCTTTCAAATTAGGCAGTTAATGCAAAGTAACCACTTGCCCCTTTTAACATTATTTGCAAATCCAATTTACCAAAGTTAAATAAGAGGATATATACCAGAATTTGCATGCGTTGACTAAAAGTCAAAGCGCACAATTGTCAACACTAGAAGTAGAATGTGGTCAACAGAAGTCAACAAAGTGAACAGTATCCCAAACCAAGACCAGAAGTCAACCATCACTTGACAAAGAAGGATTTTGATCCACTAGAAGCCAACCAAGAACGACTAGAAGCTAACCATTAAGGACTAGAAGCCAGTCAGGAATGAAGACAACCATCAGAAGTGAGCAAAAACCTCCACTAGGAGTAACACACACCACCAGAACCCATTCAATATGTTATGAAAATCTACCAATATGTTAGTCTGTGCAAATAAATATGTACACTAAGCCTCCCCTTAGGCTTATCCTCCCCTCAATCCTAGGTCTCAATGATTGACCATCCCAATGTGAACCACCAAGTGGTTGAACCGAGGACCATCAAAGGCTTTTGTCAACAAATCAGCAACATTATCATCCGTATGAACCTTAAGAACCTGTATCAACTTCTTCTAATTGGCATCCCGTATAAAATGGTGCCGAATTTCAATATACTTTGTACGTTGATGAAAAACAGGATTCTTCACAATGCAGATAGTGCTTTGGTTGTCAATGAAAATTTTGGTATTCATAAAGTTGAACCCATAATCCAACATCTGATTTTGGATCCACAATACTTGTCCACAACAGCTAGCAGCAGCAACGCATTCAGCTTCTGTTGAAGAAGTGGCTACGATCGCCTGTTTCTTGCATTGCCATGAAATAAGTCTTCGACCCAAAAATTGACAACCACCAGTAGTAGATTTTTTGTCATTATTAGCACCTGCATAGTCACTATCACTATATGCTTCAAGAACAAAAGGTGATTCTCTAGGATACCACAAGCCTAGCTTGGGTTGAGCCTTGATGTACTTGAAAATCTTCTTGACAGCATTCAAGTTAGAAACCGTGGGAGCCACCTGATATCTAGAACAAGCACTTACTGCAAACATGATATCCGGACGTGATGCAGTCAAATACATAAGTGAGCCAATCATAGACCTGTACATGTGAACATTTACCAGAGGATCTGGCTCATTCTTGAGTTTGACCTTAGCAACTTCATAAGGTGTTGCTGCTGGTCTAAGAGGATCCATGTCAAAATTCTGAAGGATCTCATGAACATATTTATCTTGGCTTATGAAGATCCCATCCGACTGTTGCTTGACTTGAAGACCAAGGAAAAATGTAAGCTCTCTCATAGCACTCATCTGAAATTCACCCTTCATCAGCTGTTCAAACTCATCACACCATTCCTTTTTTGTAGAACCAAAAATAATATCGTCCACATACACCTGAACAAGGATAATGTCCTTGGTGTTTCTCTTAAGAAATAGTATTTTGTCAATTGTGCCTCTTCTATAGCCATGTTTCAACAAGAAAGTTAAGAGACGCTCATACCAAGCTCTAGGAGCCTGATGAAGTCCATAAAGAGCCTTGACCACCCTGTAAACTTTCTTGGGATGAAGTGGATCTACAAAGCCCTTAGGTTGAGTGACATAAACTTCCTCATCAATCTTGCCATAGAGAAATGAACTCTTGACATCCATCTGAAAAACTGTAAAACCCATATAGGAAGCAAAAGCCAAAAACAGACGAATGGCCTCAATCCGAGCAACAGGAGCAAAAACTTCAGTGTAGTCAATGCCTTCAAGTTGTGTATGACCCTGTGCAACCAACCTCGCCTTATTTCTCACCACAATACCCCGTGCATCTTTCTTGTTCTTGAGAATCCATTTGGTACCAATGGTTGTCTTTCCATCCGGCAAGTCAACTAGGATCCAAACATTCTGAAACAAGAATTGCTGCATTTCCTCCTGCATAGCTTCCACCCAACTTTGATCCTCAAGAGCATGAGAGACTGATCTAGGTTCCACCTGTGAAAGAAAACAAGCAAACAAACAGTGTTGAAAGTCCGTATGATTATTACGCTTTTGATCTTCAATATAGCTCACAAGAGCATGATGATCAGACGTGGCCTTCTTATGCATTCTGCGTGTCTTGACAGTAGAACCAGGATCTCCAATGATTTGAGTAGTAGGGTGATCTTTGTGTGATTGCAACACTGGATTGGAAGCTACCTCCACTTCTGGTGCCAAGTTATTAAGATCCCCAACAAAGTCATCATCATATGTAGCAGCGTTGAAAATGCCATCTATTGGTTGTTTATGAATATCATCCAGCTTGGTAGAAGACTTCTTTTGATGGTTCCCCAGATCAAAAGGACTGGAGAATCGAGTATGGGAAGTAGACTCACTAGCCGGACTACCAATAGGTGTTAAACTAGCACTAGGAGTAGTAGTTAGAGTACTAGGAGCAGCTTTGTTAATAGGCGTATTCAAGGGAAACTCAAAGCCACCTTGAACAGCTGCTGTAGTAGCTTCTTGTTTGTTGTTTGAGTAGAGTGTCAAGAGCTACTTGTGAATCCAATACATCCAATGGAGTTTCATCACTAGGAGGAGTAGGAGAGACTGTGGTGGAATAGGATGGAACAACAAAAATATCATCCTCGTCATCTGAGTCGGAAAGACTAGAGTGAGCACCTGTACTAGAAGTTGCAAACACTTGTGGACCTGCATCAGGGTTAGTTTTGAAACGAAAATATCCTAATGAATCACTAAGATAATCAAGATCAAAATACCATTCAAGACCCTTGCCTTGGATGTTTGACTTCTCTTCAAAATACCTGAGATTTATAGTTTCAATTACTCGCTTGGCTTAGAGATTGTAGACACGATAAGCCCGAGAGTGAGCTGAATATCCCATAATTTATCCTTCATCTGCCTTGCCATCAAATTTCCCTAAATAGTCACTAGTATTCAGAATGGTGACAGGACACCCAAATGGCTTCAAATGAGCAATATTTGGAACTTTTTCTGTTAGGAGCTCATAAGGTGTCTTCTTGTGAGGATTTGTAATAGAAACTCTATTCAAAACATAACTTGCAGTATTAACAGCTTCTGTCCAGAACATGGTTGGAAGCTTGGAATCGGCAAGCATTGTTCTTGTTGCTTCTATTAGAGTCCTGTTCTTTCTTTCTGCCACGCCATTCTGTTGAGGAGTTCTTGCTGCACTATAATCTCTTTTGATGCCTTTAGAATTATAAAGTGCTATGAGGTCTTTATTTTTGAACTCGGTTCCATTATCACATCGAATACCTTTAACCTTCTTGGACAACTGATTCTCTATAAGGGTAATAAAATCTTTTAGAATTGAGTAGGTCTCACTCTTGGCAGCCATGAAGAAAACCCACGTAAACCTGCTATATCCATCAGTTACCACCAGACAGAATTGTTTGTGGTCAATGCTCCTAATAGAGGTAGGACCAAATAAATCCATGTGTAGTAGCTGCAATGGTTCAGTTATAAGGCTGAGAGTAGTAATGGCCTTGAAGGATGCTTTATGTTGTTTGCCTTTGCTGCAAGCAAGACAATTAATATCATTTCGAAATGACTTGGGAGGTAAACCAGAGACCAGGTTCATATTTACTAGTTTGTGAATGGTCTTGAAGTTCACATGTCCCATCCTTCTGTGCCATTGAGTGGCTTCATCTTCTGAGGCTTTAGCAACTAAACATGCTAGTTGACCAGTAAGGTTGACTTCATTCAGCTTGATGCTATAGAGATTGTGTCTTCTAGGGATTCTGAGTAGAACCTGTGAGTCATCCGGAAGTTTAAAGTCTTTGGATAGCACAAGTGCATCAGTATCCGTAAAGAGGACAAACTGCTTCTTGTCACAAATCTGAGAGACAGATATCAAGTTGAAGTGTTGAAGTGCTTCCACATAGTAGACCTGCTCAAAATTAAGATTGGGCGTCTGAATTGTTCCTTTGCCAGTGATTCTGCCTTCACCGCCACCAAAATAGACCTTGCCGCCTTGAAATGGTACAAAGTTAGATAGAAGACTTTTATTTCCTGTCATGCTCCTAGAGCATCCACTATCAACAATTCCTAGAGTAGGATCTTGGTATGGAGTAACCTACAACAACAAGATAATAAAGATGCAAATGTTAGTGTCTTAAGGGGACCCAAACCTTTTCAGGTTTGAGCCTGCCTTGTGGATCTTTAGTAGATAGCCAAGAAGATTGATGAGATCCATCGTTGTTCTTTGGTTGCCTATTCATCATATTGGTATTGTTGTTTGACCAAGAACAACCTGCTGAGGGCTTAACAACACTTCCCAAATTTCCCAATCCAAAATACATGTGGTCAAAATTATGTGGATAAATTGGATTAAAATTCTGAAAATAGCTACTGGTTGTTCTATTTGATGTTAATCCAATGTTTCTCCAATGATCGGAAGCTAATGGAGAGGTCCTTCTAGAAGAAGAAAACGATTGAGCACTTGGATTGAGTCTTCTAGAAGAATATGGAACAACTCCTGGTGGACCAGAAGCAGGAAATGCTTGATGAACAGAAGAATGTTTGTCATAAAAATCACAATCTTTAATCAAATGAAATGCACTTCTACAAACAAAACATATTTTAATCGACCTTTTATTAGAATGACATTGTTTCATACTGCTAACTTTATTACACACAATTCTAGGAGGATCAATCTTCCTAGGACTCAATAAACCAGGACTAGACACTGTTGAATTAAAAGTAACTCTCTCTTCACACTTCCTAGCACCAGTAGCAGCATGATCATTCGACTTGGAACTTGTAGGTCTCGACTCTTCACTTGAACCACTTGATGCAGAGTCACTGGCTTTGTCACTGAAAGTACATGAGACAAAGTCATTAGAATTAGTAGAACTTTTTGGGGACTCATGCATCTGTGATCCATCCAAGTCATTATGCCTAGAAATGGGCATGAAAGTTCCAGTAAGAGGTGGAGGGACAGCATGCATTGCTGCTGCTGGTTTAAACCTATTGTAACTAGGTTCTCCCTCTTCCTCTTTGTTGGCATCAAAGACACTCGAAAAAGATAAATCAAACACATCTTCTGAATCAATATATTTTTCAAATCCTAACCCTCTTTTAGTCCTACCAGACATGCTACTATTGATTAATTTTGAAACATTTTTAGGTGCCTTTTGCCATTTTTCAAATCTCAACAGTGTAGCATCTAATCTTTCTTTCATCTCTTGTTTTTCTTTGATACTGTCATCTTTTACCTTTTATGTATATTTAAGCATATTTTTTGTGTTTTCTAAGTCGATGCTCAGTATCCTAATTTTATCCTCATACTCACGTTGACTATCTTGAAGCCACCTCTTTTGTTGTTCCAATGTGTTTAAAGAAGCCTTATAGGCTTGAACCTCTAAGAAATACTTATCATTCTGATCATTTAAGTCATTATATTGGGACAACAATTCTGAATATTTATCATGACAACCAAGAGGACAATGTTATATCTAAGGTGAGATGCCCATAAGAGCAAACTCGTCTGCTTCCTCTGCATCAGATAGATTCCCAGCAATCATTGCAAACACGTCAGTAGAGGACTCAGCTGATTCCAATGTAGTAGTCTGATGATCATTCCAGTTGACCATAGAGTCAACAGATACCAATGCCTTCTTGTCATCCTTTACCTCCTGAACCTTAAAAGCTGAATATCTGCTCTTCTCCTGGTCATTCTTGTTAGGGCATTCCCTTGCAAAGTGACCTTGCTGCTGGCAGTTATAGCATCAAACCTTGCTTCTGTCAAACCTTGCTGGCTCTCGTGGGTTGTAATTAAATTTACGACCTGCTCTCTTCTCAAACTTGTGAACCCTAAGAGTGAGCATGGTCATCTGCCATTTGAGATCCATTTCATCCAGGTCGAGTTTATCAACCTGTTTGAAGTCATCAAAAGCAAGTTACTGTTGAGAATCAACGTCAGCAACAAAAGAATTAGGAACGGCTTCTACCATGCTACCAGACTTGGCTGTTGGTTCAGGAGCAGAAGTATGCTGAAAAGTATGTTGAGAAGACACAGTATTGCTTGGGCTACTAGCATAAGACATGGGACTAGATGCCATAGAACTCACAAAGGCAGAATTAGCAGGAGTGGGAAAAGAATCACTTGAATATCCTCTCACATGAGGTTCAAAAGTTTTGAGCTTATGAAATAAATCATCAAAGTTGAGATAGTCAAGCCCACCTTTTGCTTTTAGAGAGATTACCACCTGATTACATGAGTAAGGTAAGGCTCTAAGAAATCTTGCATTAATATCACCATCGTCAGGTTTCGACCGAAGTTGATTCAATTGGCTCAATATCTTTTGGAACCTGTCATACCCTTGATGAATACCTTCAGTTTCTGAGATTTTGAATTATGTGAATTCATCTCTCAGCATGGATCTTCGCATTTTCTTTGACTCCTCATTCCCACCAAACCTTGCTTTTATTCCATTCCAGATCTCTCTAGCATCATCCAAATGGTAGAAGTCACCCATGTGATCACCAGGAAGGGATTGAAGCAAAATAGTTTTTGCTTTGACCTCCTTCTGAATGGCTATGATTTCTTCATGAGTTTTAGGGTCAAGAAGAGTAATATTACCATTCTTGTCTCTTCCAGTCAGCTTCCTGCTGTTCCCATTCAGAATAACCTTCCAAAGGTCTTGATCAGTGTTGGTGATCCACCATTCCATCTTCATTGCCCAACTATCATACTCGTCCTTTTTCAGAAGAGGAAACTTACCATTTGTGTTGGAAACCGTAGCAAACGATCTGCTGAGGTTGCAGAGTTTTAGGAGTGCTTTCTTCTCCTGTTTGAGTAGAACTTGAGGCAGACATGATTAAACCAAAATGTTAGTAATAAGAAAAATTGATTCTTCTTGTACAGAGACTCTCCCAGGCTCTGATACCACTTGTTGGGTCCACTAGATGTGGATCTTGTAGCCTATCAGGAATGGTGAACGACTTCTGTAATCACAAGTCTATTTACAGAGAGACTCTATACACAATATAAATGTGGAATACAAATACTATAAAGAAGAACAAAATAACTATAATGACTTGATCCTTTCTAAGGATTTCTAATATTGATAATGACTAGAATTACGTTTGATGAGGGTGTGTCTAACCCTTCTGCCTAAGGTTCCTTTTATACTACAAGGTAACCCTAATACATCATTAAACAAAACGTGTTAAACTGATATGCATATTATTTCCTAACATATCTCATGCATATCCTAACAGAATAATAAATAAATAATAAAGTTTGACTTTAACTAGGACCAGGAGCACGACTTGCTCCTACTACTACTATGACCAGGAGGAACTACATACCTCCTAGTCTACCTATTACAATTAACTATTCCAATGGTCCTAACAGAAGAGTAGAATAACCTAAATAAAGATTAGACACTACTTTCCTATTTTCCTAAATAAAAATAAGAAACAAATAATACAAAATAAGTAAATGATATTTTTTTAAATTGTTAATCCCCCTGCATCAGTCGACCACCGAGTCAACCTGGTCGAGTCACCGGTTCATTAATTCGACCAATAAGTGAACCGATCAAATCATTTGACTACCAATTTGACCATCAAATCAATATCGTTAATTATTTGCCGCTAGATAAATTCAATAGTTATGCGTTAGTAGTAATAAATAACTAAATCTCCAAAAATAAATATTTCTGCCATTTAATAAAAACAAGTATAGAAACCCGCGCTTCGCTACGGCGGGTATTCTTTATCTTTTGTCTTCGAGACCAATTGTCCAAATACATGAACGTCAAAATAATTCCTAAAATTCCTTTTATTTTCACAATTGCCCTTTTAGAAACATGTATGCATACTGAGATTTTGTGTCTATATATATGTATCTGCAAGTGAGATTATTGCTAAGAAATGAGAAGTATTACGAACATTAGAAAGATCAGTAGCATTAGGATGCATTTAAAGAACATCATAAACAAATAAGCCACAATATAAGGACCTTATGTAGTTTCAGAAATTTATACAAATATTGTGTTATGGATTAAAGTGGGATTAATATTTAGTATCAAGAGCCTATAGTGGATAGGTGATTGAAGATTCGTGGTTGTGTTCTTATTGATTTAGTGAGGTTTTTGATCCATAATACTTGATCAATTTTTTTGTGTTTTTCATGGTTTAATCTTGATACAAATCATCTACATAGTTGTGGTATTGATTTGGTATTGTTACTTTGGCTAAAAACACAAATTTTTTGGGTATTTGGATCATTATTTGGCTTAAAATCACGTATTGGGATTGTTAGATCCGATTAAGGTAGAAATCGGACAAACAGTAGATTAACTTCGGAATTATTGGATTATTCCGAAGTTGTTAAAAGGGTTTCTGTTTTGCGAAGTCACATTGGAATTATTGGTCATATTGCAAAGTTCTCTTGTTATATATTCCGAAGTTCTTAATTTTCTGGATTGCGAAGTTGATTTTTGATTATTGCGAAGTTGACCTTAGTGATATTCCGAAGTAAATAGTATTCCGAAGTACTAAGGGATTGCGAAGTACCTTCCGAAGATAACCATTATTCCGAAGTGTGTTTGTTTGATTATTCCGAAGTGAATTTCATCAACATTCCGAAGTAAATCTCATCAACATTCCGAAGTGAATTTCATCAACATTCCGAAGTGAATCTCATCAACTTTCCGAAGTGAACTTTCAACTTTATTGCAAAGTTCTTTTTCTTGGCATATATTCTGAAGTGAAGAAAATCAAATATTCCGAAGTACTCAACATCAAAAATTCCGAAGTTCTCAAAGGTATTCCGAAGTAATTTTTTTGGATTGCGAAGTTGTCTTCCTTTTGGTTTGGATTCCGAAGTTACCAAGAGTTCAGATTCCAAAGATCATTTGCACAATTATTCCGAAGATAATTTGCAAAATTATTTTGAAAAAATTTCGAACATTTGTGAGTTTTTGTTTATCTTGGAATTTTTTGGTTTATTGTAAACACTCTGTTAAGTGATTTCACACGACTTTTCGGAATTGACAACCACACCAAATCACAACACATCCACTAAGATCCATAATCCATACACATCATATCCTCTTCGAGACACCCGTTCAATGGACATCTTTGCGGATTCAACAACAACAACGTCCATGACTGAGATGCATAAAGAGAAGATGCAGAATCCAAAGGTTCATACAAATACTGAGACTCCAATCAGTAAACCTTCTAACAAGGATTTTACAACCAAAACCGTTCATGCAATCAAATACAAGATGTCAAAAGCAAAAGAAAGATGCATGGAACACTTTAAGTTGCTTCAGTCACACCTTCAGGTTCTTTCAAGAGAAGACCTAAAAGGCACTCGACTTAAAATAGTATTCAAACGGGTATTCGTTCTACTATTTGGTCAAGATGTTGAAACATTCACCAGCTCGATGCTATTTAATGTGGACCATCTTCAAAACGCACTTTTCAGCGATGATCTTCACGAGACTCTATCAATGGAAATCCTTTTAGCTCTCACCATTCAGTTCCAGCAATTCATTGACTCAAGTGGCTTATCCAACAACGATTGAGAGTTCGCAAGTACATACTTTACCAGATATACTCTCCTAGATCCTCAAGCGTTCAAAGAGACACTTCTGCAACATTTGAGTAATCTAAAGAAGTCAATTGCTGAAAGAATATGCCATCAAAGGCAATTTGAACGAAGGGTCAATCAAAGACTGATACATATGAAAGATAGCAACGTCGATAAGGGTCAAGCATTGGATGCTTGTTCGGTTGATACAGAAAGCAACTGGTCAGAATCAGAAACTCAACATACAAGCACAAACTCAGGGAACGATACAGAGGCCGCTCTTACAACTATCAAACCCGTATGTGACGATGAGCCAATGGCTGAGGTATAATTAGATATTGATTCTAAAATTCACGAGCTTGAAACTTTGTTAGCTCAAAATACAAAAGATTTTGAGGATGCAAAACCAGATTTTTCAAAGAAAAATGACAAATTTGAAGTTTATTTTGAAAAACTTGAAAAAGCAAATGTTGTTCTTGAACAAAAATTGGATCGTATGATTCAAGATTTCAGCGCGGAAAAAGAACATTTTGTGAAACAAATAAATTTGTTAGAATCAAAGTTGGCTTCTCAAAATCCAAGTCCTCCGCCTGCTTCACTAAGTGAAATATCTGTGCAACCTATCGACACTACAGATATTAATGACGCGAATGCTGACAACAACATATTTGACAATATGAACATTAAGTTAGAACAACGTGTCGCTTAATTACTTCTACAAAATGAGCAATTGAAAGCTCAGATTCAGGAAAAGGTTTTTGCACTGACAGCAGTGAAAAATGAATTAAGGAAGTAAAAAAGGAACGAGTGTGGATACTCAGTTAGCAAAACAGTCAGTCTTGGGGAAACCTCCTTCTCAACCATTCAGAAACCGCTCAGTTGCTAGACAACCGAATGCGTTTAAATCTGAACGACCTAAAACGTCAAACCCGAGGTTTGCCTCCCAAGCTGACATAAGTAGCAATTTATCAAAACCAGTCACTCCACAAACTAGACCCTCCTTAAGCCATACTACATCTGCAAAACCCAATCACATGAGTGGATACTCTAGACATAGCTCCAAGTACTTGCCTAAGCGTAGTTCAAATGACACGGGTCATACAAGCTATCTAGAGGATGCTTAAAAAAAATACACAAGCCAGAGATAGGACCAAACCACAACCTAGGAGCGTTGTTCACACATCTAGGAATTCTAAACCCTTATATGATGTACACTGTAAAACCCGCATGCTTTTACCATGAATAGTACCCTTTAGATCATACGTACATGATTAGAACTTTCCATATATAGCACGTTTACGTTTCATGAATAAGAATTACAAGTATTACGTACGTGTTATAACACGATAAGTATTTATTACGTATTAACTCACGATAATTACTTCAATAATAGTTATAATCACGAACATGCGATCATGAAATCATGAACATAAATTAAGCACGAGCTAATATTACGTATTTATAAATATTTATTACGAACACGAATAAATATATTAAGTTACGATGGATAACTAATTAAAACACGTAAATTACGAACACGATAAAACACGAGAACACACTATGATTTTTAGACACGAAAAAAGGTACGGGTTACCCCAAGTGGGGCCCTACCCGCGGCTACACAACAAGAACATGGGCATGGCCCATGTAAACTTTTACTAAACAAGAATTAAGGGAAACTTGTGTCATTTATCACAAAATCAAGAAAATAACAAAAACCCTAATTCTTCTTCTTGTGCTCCTTTGGCCGCCGGGTTTTGATCACCAAAAAGGGTGTTCGGGTTGATTTTGATCTTGGAAATTTTGCTAGGATTCGTGTGTGTTCATCCTTATTTGATCCACGTATTCAGTATAACTTTTAACCCTTTTCTTTTTATGTTTTGATTTTGATAATCACATAAAATCATGATGTTTTTAATAAACTAATTAAAAACAATTATTTAAACATGTTAATAATCATGGGGTAAATCAAATCACGGGTTTTAGGGGTGTTTGTGGTATAGCCGACGCCTAACCGAGCCCTTAAGGGGTCTCGGCTTGGCTTATTACACACCACCGAGACCATATGGTCTCGGTATGGTGGTGGTGGTCCCACGATAGCAGCAAAAACAAGGGGAACCCCGACCTTGGTCGGGGTATGGTGATGGTCACGGGTCCGGTTCATGGTTTTTAGTCACGGGTCCGGTTCATGAATCATTTTTTTCAAGGTTTATGATTTTTACAAGTATGTTATTTTTATTAGACTTAAATTAAATTAATTAAAAACATGACATGATTAATTTAATTTACATGACTTAGGTTATTAATTTAATTATTAGTTCATGAATTTTAACCTAAGTATTTATCTTTAATTAGACCTTATAATTAATTAATTATTTAAAAACCATGACTATAATTAATTAATTAACATGACTTAGGTTATATTATTAATAGATAATAATACATGTTTTAACCTAAGTATTTTACCTTATTTAATTAAAATCATGTTATATTTAATTAAATAATTTAACCTATGGTTTATTTAATTTACATGTAATAATTAATAAACTATACTATATAATCACATGACTTAGAATAATAATCAAAAAATACTTAAGCTTATATAATTAGCTTAATTAACCAGCTTATATCTATTTATGGAAACTTTTTATTTAAAAACTTATTTATTTAAGGCATCTAATATATTTATGGAAACTTTCTATTTTTAGAAACTTATCTATTTTAAGCAGTAATTCTATTTTTGAAAACTTTCTACTTTTGGAAACTTTCTATTTTTGAAAACTTTCTATTTTTGGAAACTTTCTATTTTTGGAAACTTTCTATTTTTGGTAACTTTCTATTTTTGAAAACTTTCTATTTTAGGAAACCTGCTATATTTAGAAAGTTACTTATTATTACGCAACAAGTATAATAATACATGAAATATAGGGAATACTTAATCAGAATAGGCAGAATATGCAATAAACACAGTATAAAGCTTAAAACAGTAAAACGTGACATGAACATATAAAACAAGCTAAGACATGATACAAAATCAGTTATGTATTCAGTAGTCAGATACTTATACATGTATGTATTTATGTAGCGTTAGTGATACCGAAGTAGGACCTTCTTCCGTTCGTCTTCTTCGTTCACTGGACATAAGGTACACATTCTCCGTCCTTTCAGTATGGACATTCTTTCCTTATTAGGATTCCCCGTATGCAGCCAACTGTTTTCCCATAGTATAAGTTTATATGTTTGATTGCTTATGTTTAATTAAAATACCTAAAGCCATATACATGCATGACCAGTTTCACCTAGTTATAGAGGTACCATAACCATAACATTAGAGGCACTGGTGTTATGACTTCCCCACGGCGGAGTGATTGCTCGTGGCGTCCCTTCAGCTTTTGGCCATATTATTATATTTATCATGTGGGGCGTATGGGTGCATCCTAGTTACATGTTTTCAGCAGATTACTCAGTGTGAATGTGGTGTGTGCCTTGCATCCTTCACAAGGAGCTGATCCCTCTTACCCAAAAACCAGTATATTAAATCAGAGGCAACCCCTCTAATTTGCATGACGAGGTCACCCCTCCAAGTATTCATGCACGTTGATATTTTCATGACATATATTGGCTAATGGGAAAATATGTTAAACAGTTTTTACAAGATAAACATAAAGCTTTTCAAACTATAAAACCAGTTTTACTAAGATTTAACCGGGTTATCCAGGACTTAGTTTCTTCCGCTGTTTCATGCTTATATGCTTATATTATTCATGCTTTACTTGTACATCTGTGCACTGAGCGTATTGCTCAGCCGTTTTCCTTTTCATGTTCCCAAAACGGCAGGTACTCAGGGACGCTCGTAGACTTTAAGCGTACGTGCATATGGACTGGAAGCTTTCTAGCCTTCTTTACTTTATGCATTTATCTATACTTTGATACTCTTTCTATGGACATTGTTTAGTCCTTTCATTTACAGTACTTATGTTTGTGTGTGATGAGCTTTACTTTTTGACTACCGATGTTTGATTCCGGTATTTCCTTTTACGGTCATGTAATGTTTAGACATTTATCCTTGTATGCTTTGATGATACGCCATAATCACGCGTGACATTCCATTTATCAAAATGGGGTGTTAAAATTATGGTATCAGAGTCAAGGCTTCGACCTGTAGGCTCTCAAAACATGACTTGTGATTAGTGGATAGTCACTATCCTCTTCCTAGAACTGAAAGTCGGTTTTCATGCATTCACCATTTTCATGCATACATATATATGTCATTGTCGTAGGTTTATGACTAAGTAACGGTTGGTACAGGACTGGCCCTATTTAGTCGCATATGTTTTATCGAAACTTTTAAATTTGGGACCGACCCATAGGCGTCCCCTCGCCATGTCTTTTATTTTGGGTGAACTGACCATAGGCGTTCACTCTCGAGCATACAAAAGTTTTCATAAAACTGCATCATGCATTCATATACTAGTTTTCCTACATAAATTTTTTCTCATGATTTATTGGTATAAATTTTTTTCATGTATATATTTTATGTTTTGATCAGTTTAATCATGTATTTTATGTTATACTGTCAGATGGTTCTAACACGCGAGCAGGAACAACTCATGCAGCGATCCAAGCTGCAATCCAAGCTTTGCTTCCTCAACTGAGGAATGACATCAGGGCTAAGGTTCAGGTTGCCAACAATCAGCAGCATAACCAAGCACCTCCTCCTCCTCCAGTGACATTGGCAACATGGCTGGAGAGATTCAACAAGCTCCGCCTCGAGCTTTCGAGAGAACATATAGCCCTAGTGAAGCTGAAAGCTGGTTGGCTCACATCGAGAAGATCTTTGATGCTATGGGTTGTGACCCCGTTTTCAAGGCAAGGTTGGCATATTACCGGTTCGAAGGCGATGTGTTAAATTGGTGGTTAGCATTGAAGCAGTCTGAGGGTGGTGATAATTGGGTGGCTGGTTTGACATGGGCTCAGTTCAGAGATAGGGTGATGGAGCAGTTATTTCCCAAGTCTGAGCAAGACAAGCTGAAGAAGGAGTACCATGGGATCCGACAGAGAGCTGGGGAGAATAGCAACTAGTTCATGCAGCGCTTTCTTCGCTTAGCTGGTTTCCTTGGTGCTGCAGCAGGTACTCCTGAAGAGCAGGCACACCACTTCAGGTGGGCTCTTCGCACATCAGTCACAAACAACTTGGTGTGTGCTACGTTCAACACGGTAGCACAAGTGGCCGATGCAGCACGTAAGCTGGAGATGCTGCAGGAAAGAGATGAGTTCGGGGAAGCAGAGAGACCCGAGAAGAGGTAAACATTCGTATTCAAGCGGTGACTAATCCGTATTCTTTCAGTATATATGTCATTATTTCATCTCTTTAAATTGTATCTTCCAGGCAGAAGACTGGGGACCAGTCTTAGCCGGCTACTCAGCAGCATCCTAATCAGCCCAAGGGAAACGGTCATACTAACGACCGTTCTGCTACGGATAGGCGTGGCGGTAATGATAATTACCGTAATAACGCTGGACACTCCAACAGCAGCAGGTCCTTATACTTACACATTTCCTTATGATTTCATGTTATAACTCATAATTCTGACACATTAGCAAATCTTCTACCAGGAACCATGGAAACGGTAGGGACCAGAACCAGAGAGGTTCACAGCCTAGCCGTCCAGCTATCACTGGTATTCAATCTTACGATTATCCGCATTGTCCTTTGTACCCTATTATTACGTCTCATGTATAACGTTTTATCAGGTTCTCAGCCAGCCAGAGCACCTGCTGGAGGATATACTCATCCTTTTTGCTCTACTTGCCATCGTAGGCACCCAGGGCCATGTCGCTGCGACAGTGACGCATGCTTCAAGTGTGGTCTTCCTGGCCTTCGCATGAAGGACTGCCGCAAGGGCCAGATGGAGGGCACATTGGGACATGCTGATACCAAGCCGCCTCCTACCACTGGAAGCGTTTATACGACATCTCGCGATCAGGCCAACAAGTTTACAGGTACCATCACTGGAATCTTGTATATGTATGGTCAAGCTGCATGTGTTCTATTTGATACGGGTGCTACTCACTCGGTTATTTCTACTGCCTATGCCAAGAATGTTAGGATACTCCCCATGCCACTAGAGAATAGACTCAGTATTTCCACGCCTTTGAGGGACTCTGTACTAATAACCCATGTGTACAAGAGTCTTCCCCTAGAGTTTGACGACAAGGTTCGTCCTGTTGACGCACTTCCGCTGGACATGAATGACTTTGACATGATTTTGGGCATGGATTGGCTGTCCAAGCATCATGCTACCATAGACTGCCATTCATATCGAGTGATCTTTGGTGATGTTAATGCACCAGAGTACATTCATAACGGGTTCGTACCCGGCAGGTCTGTACAAATCATATCAACCCTGTAAGCACGTGCACTACTGTCACATGGCTGCGAGGGTTATCTAGCTACGGTTCATGACATGCATGCTGAATCCCCATCAATTCAGGGTCAGCCGATAGTGTCAGAATTCCAAGATGTATTTCTAGAAGAACTTCCGGGCATACCACCTGCACGAGAAGTGAAATTCAATATCGAGCTCATCCCAGGAGCTGAGTCGATTTCCAAGGCTCCTTATCGCATGGCTCCCATAGAGTTAAAGGAGCTGAAGGATCAACTGCAAGAACTTCTAGAACCAGGTTTCATTCGACCGAGCGCATCTCCATGGGGCGCATCGGTCTTATTTGTTAAGAAGAAGGACGGCAGTATGCGTCTTTGCATAGACTATCGTGAGCTCAACAAGATTACTATCAGGAATAGGTATCCACTGCCACGTATAGACGATCTGTTTGACGAACTCCAAGGGGCCAAACACTTCTCCAAGATTGATCTTAGGTCAGGCTATCATCAGCTACGGGTTAAGGAGCAGGACATTGCCAAGACTGCCTTTCGTACCCGCTATGGCCACTACGAATTTGTAGTCATGCCATTTGGCCTGACCAATGCTCCAGAAGTGTTCATGGATTTGATGAACAGAATCTTCCATGAATTTCTGGACAAGTTCGTCATTGTCTTCATCGATGACATCCTGATTTTCTCAAAGTCCAAGGAGGAACACGAAGACCATCTTCGTACAGTATTACAGATTCTTCGCCAGAAGCAGCTGTATGTAAAATTCTCCAAGTGTGAGTTCTGGTTAGACAAAATGACATTCTTAGGTCACATTGTATCAGCAGAAGGAATCACTATGGATCCAGCGATGGTTGAGGCTATTACTAAGTGGCCGATGCCGACATCAACGACTGAAGTCCGCAGTTTCTTAGGCTTAGCTGGCTATTACCGTTGGTTCGTGGAGAACTTTTCCCGCCTAGCACTACCATTGACCAAACTGATGCGGAGAGGAGAGAAATTCGTCCGGACTGAAGACCGAGAGAAGAGCTTTGAAGACCTAAAGCAGAAGCTAGTATTTGCACCTATTCTTACTCTCCCATCTGGTACGGGTACAGTGATGCATCAGGAAAGGGACTTGGCTGTGTTCTCATGCAACATGGGAAAGTGATCACGTACGCTTCACGACAGCTTAAGCCTTATGAGGAAAATTACCCTACGCATGACTTGGAACTTGCTGCAGTTGTGTTTGCATTGAAGATATGGAGTCACTACCTATATGGAGAATCATGCAACATTTTCACGGACCATAAGAGCTTGAAGTATATCTTCACTCGGCGTGAATTGAACATGAGACAGAGGAGATGGTTAGAGCTGTTGAAGGATTACGACATTAATCCGTAGTATCATCCCGACAAGGCGAATGTAGTAGCAGATGCACTTAGCAGAAAGTCCGGAATGATCAACGGCATTAAGATTGAGGAGGAAATCATAAGAGACTTGGAGCGACTAGATATAGAGATCATGGTACGTGGACAACATGGTTACTGGGCTAATCTTAGAGTAGAACCCGAGTTACTCTCTAAGATCAAGGAAGCTCAGAAAGATGATGGAGAAATCTGGGCGATAATTCAGAATTTGGAGAAGCAGACAGAATTCAGATTAGATGCAGATGGTATCGTATGGCAGGGCACGAGACTTTGTGTTCCTGATGATCAAGAACTCTGGGAAGCCTTGTTAGCTTAAGCTCATAACTCCCCATTCTCTATATATCCTGGTTCGACCAAGATGTACCATGACATCAAACAATACTTTTTGTGGAGTGGTATGAAACAGGATGTTGCCATTTATGTCTTCAAATGTCTTACCTGCCAGCTGGTTAAGATCGAGCATCAGCGATCTGGCGGTCTCCTTCAACCGTTAGATATTCCAGAGTGGAAGTAGGACAAAATCACCATGGATTTTGTTACTGGTCTTCCGCCAACCAAGAGGAAGCACGATGCAATTTGGGTTATCTTAGATCGACTTACCAAATCAGCTCATTTCTTACCGATCCGCAAGGAAGATTCTGTCAGTAAACTCGCTGATACTTATAGAAGAGAGATCATGAGACTCCACGGTGCTCCATCCAACATCGTCTCAGACAGAGATCCTCGATTCACTTTGCAATTTTGGAAGAGTCTGCAGAAAGCTTGGGGTACACAACTTAAGCTTAGCACGACTTTTCATCCTCAAACAGACGGGCAGTCGGAGCGAACGATTCAGACATTGGAAGACATGTTGAGGTCATGTGCGTTGGAATGGACGGGCGATTGGGACGATTATATCAGTTTGGTGGAGTTTGCATACAAAAACAGTTGGCACGCAAGTATCAAGTGTGCTCCTTTTGAGATGTTGTATGGCAGGAAGTGTCGTGCCCTAATCTGCTGGGATCAGGTTGGTGAGCGAACACTTGAAGGACCAGAGATCATAGAGATGACTAATGAGAGGGTCGCAGTAGCTAAACAGAAACTTCAAGAAGCACGGTCACGTAAAAAGAGCTACGCCGACAAGCATCGTAGGGACATACACTTTAACGTAGGAGATCACGTTTTTCTTAAGGTTTCGCCGGCACGTGGTGTTAGACGTTTCGGAATTAAAGGGAAGCTCAGTCCTCGTTTCATCGGACCGTTTGATATCATTGAACGAGTCGGTGAAGTATCTTACCGTTTAGCGTTACCTTCGCAGCTTTTGCACGTAGACAATGTGTTTCATGTGTCCTTACTCAGAGGGTACCGGTATCATCCCATTCACATGGTTCAGTATCCACTGGAACAGATACGTGAAGATCTCACTTTTATAGAAGAACCCGAACGAGTTCTTGACATACAAGAACGAGTCATGAGAAGAAAGACGATTCCATTCGTCAAAATCCTTTAGAGGGATCATACCGAGCGGGAAGCCACTTGGGAAACAGAGGAGTCTATCTGGGCTTCTTACCCTCATTTCATATTTTGAATTCGGTATGTTCTTCTTTTCCAGTTTACTTTATCTATAATTCGGGGACGAATTATTCTTTTTAGGGGGGAAAAGTTGTAAAACCCGCATGCTTTTACCATGAATAGTAACCTTTAGATCATAAGTACATGATTAGAACTTTCCATATATAGCACGTTTACGTTTCATGAATAAGAATTACAAGCATTACGTACGTGTTATAACACGATAAGTATTTATTACGTATTAACTCACGATAATTATTTCGATAATAATTATAATCACGAACATGAAATCATGAACGTAAATTAATCACGAGCTAATATTACGTATGTATATATATTTATTACGAACACGAATAAATATATTAAGTCACGATGGATAACTAATTAAAACACGTAAATTACGAACAGGATAAAACACGAGAACATACTATTATTTTTAGACACGGAAAAAGGTACAGGTTACCCCAAGTGGGGCCCCTACCCGCGGCTACACAACAAGAACATGGGCTTGGCGCATGTAAACTTTTACTAAACAAGAATTAAGGGAAACTTGTGTCATTTATCATAAAAACAAGAAAATAACAAAAACCCTAATTCTTCTTCTTGTGCTCCTTTGGTCGCGGCGTTTTGATCACCAAAAAGGGTGTTCGGGTTGATTTTGATCTTGGAAATTTTGCAAGGATTCGTGTGTGTTCATCCTTATTTGATCCACGTATTCGATATAACTTTTAACCCTTTTCTTTTTATGTTTTGATTTTGATAATCACATAAAATCATGATGTTTTTAATAAACTAATTAAACACAATTATTTAAACATGTTAATAATCATGGGGTAAATCAAATCATGGGTTTTAGGGGTATTTGTGGTCTAGCCGACGCCTAACCGAGCCCTTAAGGGGTCTCGGCTTGGCTTATTACACACCACCGAGACCATATGGTCTCGGTATGATGGTGGTGGTCCCACGGCAGCAGCAAAAACAAGGGGAACCCCGACCTTGGTCGGGGTATGGTGATGGTTACGGGTCTGGTTCATGAATCATTTTTTTCAAGGTTTATGATTTTTACAAGTATGTTATTTTTATTAGACTTAAATTAAATTAATTAAAAACATGACATGATTAATTTAATTTACATGACTTAGGTTATTATTATAATTATTAGTTCATGAATTTTAACCTAAGTATTTATCTTTGATTAGACCTTATAATTAATTAATTATTTAAAAATCATGACTATAATTAATTAATTAACATGACTTAGGTTATATTATTAATAGATAATTATACATATTTTAACCTAAGTATTTTACCTTATTTAATTAAAATCATGTTATATTTAATTAAATACTTTAACCTATAGTTTATTTAATTTACATGTAATAATTAATAAACTATACTATATAATCACATGACTTAGAATAATAATCAGAAAATACTGAAGCTTATATAATTAGCTTAATTAACCAGCTTATATCTATTTATGGAAACTTTCTATTTTTAGAAACTTATTTTTTTAAGGCATCTAATCTTTTTATGGAAACTTTCTATTTTTAGAAACTTATCTATTTTAAGCAGTAATTCTATTTTTGGAAACTTTATATTTTTGGAAACTTTCTATTTTTTGAAACTTTCTATTTTTGGTAACTTTCTATTTTTGGAAACTTTCTATTTTAGGAAACCTGCTATTTTTAGAAAGTTACTTATTATTACACAACAAATATAATAATACATGAAATACAAGGAATACTTAATCAGAATAGACAGAATATGCGATAAACACAGTATAAAGCTTAAAACAGTAAAACGTGACATGAACATATAAAACAAGCTAATACATGATATAAAATCAGTTATGTATTGAGTAGTCAGATAATTATACATGTATGTATTTATGTAGCGTTAGTGATACCAAAGTAGGACCTTCTTCCGTTCGTCTTCTTCGTTCACTGGACATAAGGTACGGATTCTCCGTCCTTTCAGTATGGACATTCTTTCCTTATTAGGATTCCCCGTCCGCAGCCAACTGTTTTCCCATAGTATAAGTTTATATGTTTGATTGCTTATGTTTAATTAGAATACCTAAAGCCATATACATGCATGACCAGTTTCACCTAGTTATGGAGGTACCATAACCATAACACTAGAGGCACTGGTGTTATGACTTCCCCACGGCGGAGTGATTGCTCGTGGCGTCCCTTCAGCTTTTAGCCATATTATTATATTTATCATGTGTGGCGTATGGGTGCATCCTAGTTACATGTTTTCAGCAGATTACTCAGTGTGAATGTGGTGTGTGCCTTGCATCCTTCACAAGGAGCTGATCCCTCCTACCCAAAAACCAGTATATTAAATTAGAGGCAGCCCCTCTAATTTGCATGACGAGGTCACCCCTCCAAGTATTCTTGCACGTTGATATTTTCATGGCCTATATTGACTAATGGTAAAATATGTTATACAATTTTTACAAGATAAACATAAAGCTTTTCAAACTATAAAACCAGTTTTACTAAGATTTAACCGGGTTATCCAGGACTTAGTTTCTTCCGCTGTTTCATGCTTATATGCTTATATTATTCATGCTTTACTTGTACATCCGTGCACTGAGCGTATTGCTCAGCCGTTTTCCTTTTCATGTTCCCAAAACGGCAGGTACTCAGGGACGCTCGTAGACTTTAAGGGTACGTGCATATGGTCTGGAAGCTTTCTAGCCTTCTTTACTTTATGCATTTATCTATACTTTGATACTCTTTCCATGGACATTGTTTAGTCCTTTCATTTACAGTACTTATGTTTGTGTGTGATGAGCTTTACTTTTGGACTACCGATGTTTGTTGGAAACTCACTTTATGTGACGACATTTAAGAATTCCCATTAGTTATCATAGTCACACACGTTTAGACTAGACTAGGTTCATGTATAGTTAAGCGTATTGTGTGTGACTATATATACCCCTCAGCTTCCAAGGAGGGGTGTGGCTTGTGTTTTTCATTCCTTAATTTAATACATTTTCTATCTTTCACACATTCAACCTTTCTCTCTCAACTCAACAATGGCTTCTATCATTCACCACCCACCTAGACCATCGGATTAGCTTATAGCAAATCCTCAATTGGCATCAGAGCTTCGGTTCCATCCTTGGATCGTTCTTGTTTTCGATTTAGGTGGTCTTAAATTTTTTTTTCTTGGGTCCGAATATATCATTTTTGTCACGTCTTGTTCTTATTTGGTCCAAAATCTGTCCAAATTTGTCACGTCTTATTATTTGTGTCCAAACAGTCATACTTTATTGTCTCTTATTTGGTTTGGTATCTAAACAGTCATGTATCTGTCTTCAGCTACTGGTTTTGTCACAACCCACATATGGTTTTCTTAACCCACTGGTCCAAACTATTTTGTTCCTGGTCAAAAGTCAAATCAAAACCTGCCAATTTTTTTTCTCAAATCTGCTAATGATTTTGTGCATGGTTTCTTTCTGTTATATCATCTGTTTTTTATCATCTGTTCTGGATTACATAATTTTTTTTAAAGATGGAGATAAGGATATGCCCAGAATACATTTTCCTGAATATCAGGAAAAAGTACAGATATGTTTTCAGATTTTCAGATCGGAATATTGCGATCGCAAAAACCATTGGTTTCTACACTACGATCGAATATTCTGATGGAACACTTTCGGTGCATTCCGATGGAACGCATTCCGATGGAACGCATTCCGATGGAACGCATTCCGATGGAACACAGTCTGTGCATTCCGATGGAACACATTCCAACGGATGCATTCCGACGGATGCATTCCGACGGATGCATTCCGATGGATGCATTTCGACGGATGCATTCCGACGGGGTGTAGTAGAGAAGACATTCTGATGGATTTTTTTTTCACATTGCGATGGAAAAAACAAATGTAAACATTGCGATGCAAAAAAAACATTTCAATGGGTTTTCTTTTAGACATTACGATGGACTGTTTATAAAATTAGTGTACCAAATTTGTGACCACAACCAAAATCAACACTGAACCAATTTAACTCACTGAGTCTTGCAACACAAAACCATCCAACCTTTTAACTCCACAACACCATCAATCATCTATCTTAATTCCCTTCGTCTCCTAATCCCTTCGAATCTAGACTCGGACTGAAAACCATTATTTTAGACCCGACCCTTAAACAGAAAACAGTTAGATCTCATATTTATTTTCGTGATTGACATGCATGCCAAGATCTATTTAAGATCTATATTCACGAAAATTAAAATCATCATAGATCTAATTGTGTATATTCACCCATTTTTTATATTCGAATCATCAAGAATGATTTATAACAAGTTTGTTATAATCATTTCTTTTCTTCGATTAAAACAATTAAACCAACATACAATCACAGATCTGTCAATTATTTACGAAAGCAAAGAAGATTTTTAACACTTTCGTTAAAATCGTTCTTTAATTCGTCTTATAGACACACGGAAGTAAACATATACCTACCCGAGATCTTAAATGATCTTGAAGCTCTTAGTTGGGATTCGGTCTTGATATTATCATCAGATTTAGGGTAGATGAGATGAGATTATTGCTATGTTGGATGGGAGCAGATTCATTGTCTTGATCCGATTATTTGAGGGAGGCGGAGGTAATTAGGATGAGATGAAGGGGAGTAGTGAGAGGATTTTGGGGGATGGAGTTTTTAGCTTTCTGTTGGGAGAGTTTGGTGAGGGACGGAGGTTATAAGAAAATAGGGGGCGTATTTACCTAAGAATGAGTTTAGGGTTGACTGTGAGTGAAATTAGTTGGGGAGTGAGTTATATCCTTGTGATGATGGACTGGGTACTAAACATTGCAAATTGGGCCTCATGTATTTATCTATTGGGTTACGATGTAGTCACACATTGGGCAAAATATGTGATGCTATCTCATTTGACGTAATCCATAAGCAATGGGCCGTATGATTTGTTTTTATATACACACAACTTTTTAACAAATTTGTATTTTTTGTATAAATTGTGTGTGTATTAAGTTTACTTCGATCATCATCGGGACGAGACAACAAGTGACGTGACAAAGTGACGAGACAAATGTGACGAGAATTTATTTTGACGAGACCAAGAAAAAATTGGGCGATTTTTTAGTGGCTACAGATTTCGTTTGATCGGGTATTAATTATGGGAAGTTGAAGACGGATTTTTCGAAGGCGTGTATTTATTTTATCTTTCAAATATAACTTGCTCGTGCTTCATATTAGAATGAAGACTTGGTTATCTGGTTTCCGGGTTTGGGGTGGTTGGTTGATGACTCGGATAACTATCACTTAAAGGGGTTACATTGTTGTACTCAGTGTCACGCGCCTAGTCGACGTGGATAATTTCAAGAGGTGTTGTGCTTATAGACTTCTTCAGTGATGCATTGAGTACTTAGAGATTTCTCCACCGTTCTTCATTCAACAATAGTGCAAGCCTAAGTCACAAGATCGAAGGATTCTTATTCAGTTTCACGTTTGATGTATCTAGTTCATTCTATCAGTGGTCACTTCAAATTGCTTTCAAGTGGGTTGGTAAAGTTGGCCATGCAGAGTTTATGAGTAGAGATTTTCGATCAACTACTGATTCTCATCGAATATAATTAAGCTTATTTATTATTCTCTCGATATTTTCAGGTTCATGTGTTTACGATTTATTGATGGTTCCGAGTTTCGAAACCATCAAGGGGGAATAAGAAGACACATTGAACGCACAACGAGTACACGTGATGAACTTCATACCTTCTTTTGATTTGAAGACATTCCGGGATGACATTTGTCATAGCCGCAGAGAAAATCAGTGTTTTAACTCGTGGCGTTATCAATCTCTAAACGATACACTACTGATTCGATGTTTAATTGTTTGGTTGTTGCAATTATTCATCATCATTATCCTATATGCATTCCCGGGACTTAATTGACTCTGGTGCATCTCCGGAAGAAGATATGTGCATTTCCGGGACTTAATTGACTCTGGTGTTACGATGTCAACTTCATGAATGGGATAAAGTGTCCACTTCAGTATTTGAGCTTCATAATTGGGATTGATTTACTTTGTTCAACTATGTGGGGGAAGAAATGTCTTGATTCTTTCTCGTATGCATAACTTGAACTCTCAGGGGGAAGAAAAATTCAGAAGAATTATTCAAGCGTGAGAAGAGAAGTTGTTGATCTACTTGGTGTACCCCTTACTTTCAATTCCTCTTAGCAACGTTATCATGTTATATGATGGGATTTGCTTGTTAGATTCCGCTGTGCGCTTAATCATTCGAGGCTTTATTGAAAGCTTTGAAGTTGCTTACGAGGATTGTCGATTTAGGGGGAAGCTATTTAAAAGCTTCTACATCAAGTTTATGTGGCATGAATTAGGGGGAAGCTAATTCAGAAGCTTCTCCTTAACCAGAAGTGTATGGGTTACTTAGCTCGTGCCGTTACAGTATTTCTACTACAAGTTAAAGATGAGTCGTTTTGAAGTCAAAGGCCTCTGAAGACATCATCAGCATTGGACGCTTCATGAAAGCTCTTGTTCTTATCATTATGTACTTGTTAGGAAAAAAATATTGTAAGGAATTCTACACGTCGTCCCATGGGGGAAGATTGTTGGAAACTCACTTTATGTGACGAAATTTAAGAATTCTCATTAGTTATCATAGTCACACACGTTTAGACTAGACTAGGTTCATGTATAGTTAAGCGTATCGTGTGTGACTATATATACCCCTCCTTAGCTTCCAAGGAGGGGTGTGGCTTGTGTTTTTCATTCCTTAGTTTAATACATTTTCTATCTTTCACACATTCAACCTTTCTCTCTCAACTCAACAATGGCTTCTATCATTCACCACCCACCTAGACCACCGGATTAGCTTATAGCAAATCCTCAATGTTTGATTCTGGTATTTCCTTTTACGGTCATGTAATGTTTAGACATTTATCCTTGTATGCTTTGATGACACGCCATAATCACGCGTGACATTACATTTATCAAAATGGGGTGTTACATACACAATTCTACCAATCCTAGGAACTCTAGAGCCTTCTTAGATTCTAAGCACTTTGTTTGCAAGAAACGTAACAAATACATGTTTAATGCCGTTCATGATGATTGTATTGCGTAAGTCCTGAACAAGGTGAACCACAAAGCTAGAGCATCTCAAAGACAGAACCCTACAAGAAATAGGTTTTCTCCAACTAAGTCTTCCGCTGTGCATGAGAAATCTATGACTCTAAGACCCTGTCTTAGGTGGATACCAACGGGTATAACCTTCAAAACAATAGGTCTTAGGTGGGTTCCTACTGGAAAGATATTTCCCTCTAGATCGACAAAGGTTCAAGGTGAACCCTCACATGGTTCTAACAAAGATATCACTAACCCACATGCAAGCATACAAACTACTGATGCAAGTGCAGGTACCGACGTCATGGTTCAACGGGAACAAAAAGGACCAATATTTTTAACCCGTTCAAAAAGACACTCTCAGAGTTTGGTTGCTGAAGAAGCATATATCAGAGAAATACGTGTCTCAGGGGTTTCACAAGTAAGCCTCACAATGACTTACTGTCACATATCAGACTGTAACTCGAACGTCAAAGAAAGGGAACTTTATCTCTTCAACGATAAGTTACCCTCCAAACGAGAAATTTATATTTCTCGGTCACGAGCTTCTATTAAAAGTATTTAAAAGTTTTATGCTCGTGTACATGGCTTATAGTCAAATTACATACTGTAACCCGAGCTCAAAATATAGGATAGTCCATCCCGATGACGACTTATCCTTAGAACGAGAAATTCGATTTTTCTCGGACACGAGCTTACATTAAAACTATTCGAAAGTTTTAAGCTCGTGTAAATGACTTCTAAGCGCATCACAGCTTAGGACTCGGACCTCAACTAAGGAAAGTTTATCTCGGACGATAACTTATCCTTCTCAACGAGAAATTCATATTTCTCGCTCATGAGCTTCTCATAAAAACATTCAAAGTTTTTAAGTTCATGAAAAAAGATTTCTAAGTAAATGTCAGCTTAGAACTCGAACTTCAACTTAAGGAAAGTTTATCACGGATGATAACTTATCCTTCACAACAGGAATTTTTTTTCTCGGTCATGAGCTAGTCACAAAACAATCAAAGTTTTAAGCTCATGAAAAACGGACCCGCAAGGGAAGTTTACGTTTTAGTGTACTTTCCGAAAGCAATAGAAGAGAAGTCTTCTATCATGACTATTTTAAAACCGTTGAACACAATTTTCAAAAATTTCTCAAAAGGTTTTTCTAAATCTTTTAAAATTGTGTGTTCAACACTCCCTTCCTCATAATATGGTTTTTATATCTCAAAAATGTCATATGTTATTTTGATCAATTTTTGAGGGGGGGCGCTTTAAAATCAAGCCTTTAATGTTGTTGGGCACATCTCAAAGTTGTCATATTTTATGTATCCAACACATTCCGAAAATGATATAAAATTTTCAAATGTAATATATTATATCAGAAAAAGGCATCTTATCTCCGCACCTCAACATATTTTGTGGTGTCGTTTTTCCAAAATTTTGTCAAATTTTTGTCCCAAGACACACATATATTGTTGAGGGGGAGCGACCCGACTACAAATGTTCCATGATTCATGCGTGCACACATTTTTTTTCCCATCGATTTTTAGAAATTTGTCATATTTTAATCATTTGGTATCTCTAATATTATATTTTTATATTCGAGATAGGGGGAGAAAATGTGATTAAAATGTAATATATCGCAACATGTGATCTTAAAGACTCAAGTGCGACTCTTTTCTTCACATGCTAAACTATTTCGTATATCGATGCATGTGTGTAGGGGGAGCTTTTCGGAAATGTAAAACTTTTAAAGTGTTAAAAGTTTTGATTTTTATCAAGCACTTTGAATGGTTTTCAATGGCTTTATGGTTACGATCTATACCCAAAACAACCTACTATCCACGACGGAACGATGGAGTCAAGAGGTGGGTTAGGATAGGAAACTAAGTCCTATGATCCAACCAGAACCGAAGGGATCTACCCAAGGACATTCCATAGCAAGAAATAGTCGTCCTTAGGAAAGATGGAGTTGAATGAAGCTTAATAAGTGTGAAAACACTTATCCTTTTACCGCTTATTTCCAATAATAACATGACCAAAACGTGTATTTTATGTCGTAAAAGTCAGAATTATGTGTGGTTTGTGTTTTTATTGTGTTTCAGGATAAAAATATGAAAAAGGGAGAAAACACGGGCTATCACGGGCTTTTATCGAAGAAAAGACAAAAGGCGAAGTCAAAAGATCAAGAGTGCAAAAAAAGAACGGAAGTCCAAGGCCTATTCTGAAGATTTATCGAAGAAAAATTCTAAAGACAGAAGTTTAATGAAGTCGAAGAACCAAGTCTAATTATAGAAGGAAATTATAAGACGAGTTCAATTTATGTCGACAAATCCCAAGACGACGTCGAGAAAGACAAAGAACTTAAATCGAGTCGAGATAACAAGAAGAAAGAGAGAAGACACAAGACCTTCCCCTCCTCCTATATATACCCTCCTAATGTGTCATTAGGAGGGTGTTATTTAGTTAATTAATTTGTCTAGTTTATTTTTTAAGTGTGTTTTTAATTTTCTTCTCTCTAGTTTTTCAAGCTTATCAAACCTTCATTAATCTTGTAATCTTTGATCTTAATCTTCAATATAATCTAGCTTATTTCTTAATTCTCATTCTACCTTTCTTAATAATCTATTGTTTTTGCTTAATTAATCATGTAGTTGGTTTAATTTTGTTAATGATGTGATTGTTTTGATTATTTGATTTTGCTTATTGCGTTGGTGTGTTTAGAGTTTTTAGATTAAGGTGCTTATTTGCTTAACTTTTATGTTTAATAGTTTTTAAAATAAGTTGATTTTGATAGTTTAAATACTTTTTATAAAAAGTTGATTTTTAATAGTTGCTTATTTAGCGTTTTTAAAAGTTTTAAAGTGTGGCTTATTAGTTTTTCTCAAAAATCTATTTGGTTAAAGTTTTGGTAAGTGCTTATTTTAGAATTTCTTATTTGCTTAATTTTTGTGTTATCCGGGTTTCTTAAACCCTCACATTCCGAATAGTAGCCGTAACAAATAATTTCGGATAAGCACCTTCATCAAGAATTCCGGATAAACTCCAGTTGTTGTATTCCGGATATGAGTCTTAAGCTACATTCCGGATAAGAGCATCACCAATTCCGGATAACTTTTAAAACTTGGATTCTGGATAAGTATGATTATTTTACATTCCGGATAGTTGAACAATACGGATTCCGGATAAGCACTTCTACATTCCGGATAAGAGAAGTGACAAGGATTACAGATAGTAACACAAACGAGGATTCCGGATAGCATTGGTTTTTGTGGATTCTGGATAAGTGGTAATTCATGGATTCCGGATAGTTGGGTGAATTCATATTCCGGATTGTGGTGAAATTTCAGATTCCGGATTATAGGGTAAACATATATTCTGGATAAGGAGTAAACTAGATATTCCGGATTAGCAAGTATTCAGGGTAAGGTGTAGATGACAGATTCCGGATAAGGTTCAGTTTTGATTCCTGGTTAGCTTCTGATTTTTGCTCCAGATTAATCTTCAAGTTTTACATTTTCCCGCTTTTCAAGGTTAGATTATTCTCCTTTATTTTTATCGTATTGATCAATTATTTTAGTGTTTATTTTACAATTAGAAATAGATAAACCCAAGCTCTCCCTTTTAGTGACCAACACCAACAATTCCACTCAAAAAACCGTGATCAATTCGGATTGAATCGAGTACGAACAACACTCTCTTGAACATAAAACTCATAAATCAAAGCTGAATGCGGACCAATTACTTAAGTTAGCACTAGAACAATCACAACAAGGTGCTAGTGATAACTTATTGGTAAGCATTGAAGGAGTTGAATATTCTATGCAACTTAGGCAGAAACCGGGTTAACACATCTTTTGAAGACAAGTTTCATGATCCCAGTGATGCGATCCACAACCCTTCCCCAGCCATTCGAGTTTCTCGCAAAAGAAACTTGTCTCATTGTCACGGAGATCAACACGTATCTATAGACTTTCTCACTCCGAGTTAGTTAATATTGAAAAGGTGGCAGTCTGCTCTAGCCTCCGATTACCAAAATGCACTTATCTAGTCTAGAGCCAAAAGAGATCAATCTATCATCTCATTAGGACACAATCGAGTCCTACGCATTATCCTTGTGGTACTGCCAGAACATCTGAGTGATACAGTTCACAATGAAGATGGAAATCCTGCTTGAGTCAACCTCAAACAAGCTCATAGTAGGTAACTTGTGCGATTCTACACGAATCAAACTTGTGTGAACTAGAAAGAAACTAAGTTTGGATTCTTAATTGATTCAAACTTGATTCCAGGTTTCTTCGCAAAATCCGTGTGATCTTGCCAGAACATTCAGAGTGACACTCATTAGTGTTCACAGTGACGAATGGAAATCCTTCCAGTGTCAACATCAAACAGCACTGCGGTAGGTAACTCGCAAGATTCTCTATGAATTAAGCTTGTGACAAACTGGAAAGCAACAATGGTGCGATTCTTTTAGAATCAAACTTGTGCCAGGAATTCTGAATTGACGACTCTAATCAGACGGATAATTTATCCGTATGATTCACTCTTTACGTTCGTAGTCTGCTTTGAGACGGTCGAGTAAAGATAACTGGCTACTACCGCCGGGAAACCCTGTCAAGGAGGTTCTTAATCTAATCTACCCGATCACGGGTACGGTATCTAATACCGTCTAACGGTCTTCACCGACTGGAGGTAAAACGCTACCGAGTTAGGATGAAATGTTCAAAGCCATTTCGTCCGTGTCTATATATGTTGCTGCATATCAAGAAGGTGACGTAGCTGTGTACTAACCGATCTCGATTCAGAAGTCACAAGAGCACAAGATGTCGATAATCAAGATACCTAAGAATGTAAGAATGTAATAGGTCATCTTAGTCACAAGGAGCACAAGATGAAGATCTCAAGCACTCAAAGGCAAATGACAAAGGCTCAAGATAAAGATTACAAAAGTATGAAGGAACAAAGCCGTTACAAACAAGATCAAGACCAAGATACAAGACCAAAGAAGGAAGATCACCTCCACGAGAATGTATTAACTAAATCATCTTATGTATTTAAAGATGACCGATACATTAGGGGAGATTGCTAGCCCTATATTTTATATAGTCGAACAAGAATGTAATAGGTCATCTTAGTCGTTAATGGTCTTGTATTGTAATAGGTTAGTCGGGTTAACCGGGCTTGGACTATAAGCTAATATTGTATAAGTTAGGGGCGTAAGCCCAAGCAATGCCAAGCCTAGCCCATGAACAAGTCCACCAAAGCCCATGAGGCGTAGCATATAAATACCCTCTTCCATGTGTGGAAGAGGGTGTTGATGAACATTACTTTCTCTCTCTAGTTTATTGTTTCACCTTCCAAATCTCTCTAGTTTCTCTCTCTACTTTTCTTCTCTTTCTCTCTCTAAATATCTCTATAAATATTGTGTTATGGATTGAAGTGGGATTAAACCACTACTTTCCTATTTTCCTAAACAAAAATAAGAATATCCTGATTGATGATGCAGGGATTCTGATGTAGCAAAAAATCCAAAGTTAGATAATTGAATCTGTTGATTCCAAAGAATGACAAATACAATCCTTCTAACTATCGTTGATTCCAAAGAATACTGATAATCAGGCAAACTCCAACAATCGTTGATTCAACGAATATCCCGTTATTAAGAGAATTTTAGCAAACTGCTAAGAACTAAGCAAAGGCTTTCATTATCAAAACACTAAGAGATATCTCATACAGAAAAAAGAATTATACTTATAGGAATAGTATAATAACCTAAATAAATATTAGACACTACTTTTCTATTTTTCTAAATAAAAATAAGAAACAAAATAATACAAAATAAGTAACTGATATTTTTTTTAATTGTGAATCCTTGCATCATTCTCCTCTTCTTTGAAAAAACTCATCCTCGAGTTTGCAACACTCGTCCCTTGTTTTCGTATCATCCAAATTTGGATCCCTTGCATCAAATTTCGTTTCATTAAAATGAATCGACCTCGAACTTTGATCATCTTAAAATCCAACTTGTCGACCATGATTGTTTGGATGATTGTAAAACAAAGATTATTAGCCACAACTACAATGTCTTCAATGTTGTCTTCTTCTCCACCAAATTCTTTTTCCCCGTAAATCCTTCTTTTTCCTCAACGATATCTTCAATATCGGCATCATAAACTAGCATCGGTTCTTCTTCATATTCATCAAATATAGGAGGTCCATCATAATCATCACTAACGACATCATCATCGTCTTCGGGATCAACAAATGGATTTTCTGGCTCTTCATCGGTACCCCAAATATTACGATCACTACGCTTGTTTATCAAGTGATCCATCCGGCCAGTCAAATGATTAATTAACTGATCCAATCGCTCCTCCAATCTTGCCATAGCACGCTGCTCCCAATTCTTGTTAATACACACCCTGAAGATTCCTACTTCTTATTGGAGACATCTTAATCAGGAACTTCGGATCTTGATACCAACTGATGTAGCGAAAAAAACAAAGCAGCAAAGATAGATAGTTGAATCTGTTGATTCCAAAGAATGGCACACACAATCCTTCTAACTATCTTGATTCAAAAGAATACCGATAATCAGGAAAACTCCAACAATCGTTGATTCAACGACTACCCGATTATTAAGAGAATCTTAGCAAACTGCAAAGAACTAAGCAAAAGTTTTTATTATAAAAAAACTCAGAGATATCTCATACAGAAAAAAGAATTATGCTTATAGGAAGAGTAGAATAACCTAAATAAAGATTAGACACTACTTTCCTATTTTCCTAAATAAAAATAAGAAACAAATGATACAAAATAAGTAAATGATATTTTTTTAATTGTGAATCCCCCTGCATCAGTCGGCCACCGAGTCAACCTGGTCGAGTCACCGGTTCATTAATTCGACCAATAAGTCAACCGATCAAATCATTTGACTATTAATTTAACCATCAAATCAATATCGTTAATTATTTGCCGCTAGATAAATTCAATAGTTATGCGTTAGTAGTAATAAATAACTAAGTCTCCAAAAATAAATATTTCTGCCATTTAATAAAAACAAGTATAGAAACCCGCGCTTCGCTGCGGCGGGTATTCTTTAGCTTTTGTCTTCGAGACCCATTGTCCAAATACATGAACGTCAAAATAATTACTAAATTCCTTTTATTTACATAATTGCCCTTTTAGAAACATCTATGCATACTGAGATTTTGTGTGTATATATATGTATGTGCAAGTGAGATTATTGTTAAGAAATGAGAAGTATTACGAACGTTAGAAAGATCAGTAGCATTAGCATGCATTTAAAGAACATCATAAACAAATAAGCCACAATATAAGGACCTCATGTAGTTTCAGAAATTTATACAAATTTATATAAATATCATCCAGGAAGAAAAACACGCCCAAGGTCCTTCTCAACAATGCTATCCAAAGATCAAGCAGGCCGAAGATCCACGATTTCTTAAATGTGCCAGGAATTTTCTTATGTACATGGCTGTTAACTTTCTGTGCATACTACATGTCTTCCGTCATCATTATCAGCCCGCACTGAATTTTGTTGAAGATATAAGAGATCTCGCTTGAGGTTTTCTGCAAGAAACTATTAACAAACTTAGAATTGTAGTAGTATTCTACATCTCACTACTAACTGTCGATTGCCACTTACGATTATTTCTAAAACAACTAAGGGTGGTCTTTTGCATTATGCATTCCTAGAACAACTAAGGGTATCTTTTGCATTGTGCATTTGCAGTCACAATATTTCCAAGTAATAAAGTCACAAATACTCTGTATCTCTAGTGTCTGGGTAGTATGTGACTGTAAGATCATTTAAGAGTCAGCTAAACAGTTTTGCGTAAAGCAAATGGCATGGAAGTGCAACCAAGTATCACCTTTTTACATACTAAGTGCAACCATTTATCAACTTGCTGCTAATATATTAATAAGAAAACGCGTCACGAACCATACACACAACGGATAGGTGGACATAAAAAAGAGCAAAATCGTCATAATTTTCCACTCTAAAAGGAAAAATCCTCGCGTCTTTGATCTACCGACCCAGTCAGCTTAAATGGGACATCATGTTATGTTCCCTACTATCGTAAACAGGACGAAAAATGTGTGTGGCTTAGTGATAATATATTAGATCAAGGCTTATTGTGACTATTACTATTATGGTATATAAAGATAGGATTCATTTACACCAGGCACATATAAGAATTTTGTTAACCAAATAAGCTTACTTGTCAAACGCTTATTTGTCAACACGTATAAAATCACTATATAGACAAATTAAAATAAGCCTACTTGTAAAAATGTATTAATACATATTTCAAACTCATCTAACCTAAATTGACAAACAAACGCGTTGTATAGAAAGTAACTTACCATATATCGAGTTAACAGATGTCTCAATTCCTCCATAAACACATCCATAGCAATGTCACATAAATGCTTGTGATAGGTGATGCTTGTCCTTCATTTTCAAAATGCGTGGAGAAAATATTAGTCCATCACAGCAGGCCGCATCTTGGGCCTGAGAACACATGTAACCAATAATTAGCGTGTCAAGGGAACACATAGTTGAAAACGACCAAGCCCAAGATAATAGGATTGTCTAAGATTTTTTTAAATTTAGAAGGCATTTAACCACACCTTCAAATATATGTTTATGGTTTATGTGGGTGTTTGTTTCGGCCTACATAGTCGGCTTACGGGTTATTTGATTTTGGCCTTATGTTTCGTAAGCCCACTTTTTGAGACTTAGTTTCAAACTTCTGTGATTATTTAATTATAATCTGACATTACGAATTTATATAATAAAAAAAGTTTAAAAATAAGCTGCAAAATGTGAGCTTATGAAACATAAGCCCAAACTCAAATAAGCCAGCCACTAAACCAACTCATGCAACAATAGGCTGGAAACCATAACGCACCAAAAATGATTATACTTGATTTTTCTACTCACTGGTGTATTGCTTAGCCTTGTTAGAAATAACATCCTGTTAGTCGCACTCTTCTTGGTCAAAAGGTCATCCTCTTGCTTCTTCTCCAAAGTCAATTCCACACTTCTCTTTTGGTTTTTCTGTACGGACACAAGAAACAATTATCATGCCTTGGCTACGGTTGTGAAGCCAAAACTGAAATGTTTATGAAGTCACACGATTATTCGATTGGTTAACGACGCTCTAACCATGATTATAGAAATAAATGCAGGAAAGTTTTTTTGGACAAAAACTAATTTAACACAACAACATGCGTTTTATATTATGAGATAACCAACTGCTTATTTAATATAACTTTTGTCACTACCAGTTAATTATCATATGCGAATAGCCAATCCCAATCAATTGAAAATGCAATAATTAGTTTCATAATCAACATGAAACAGGCCTTTAGATATCATCGATCACAAAAGGCATGTTCGTCTTTGTATATAAATCAATCGTATACAATCAATATTAAGAAAATCCAGAGCATTAAAATCGTGTCTACTAAGCTATAAATCATATTACGATACTGAAAATGTCGAACATTTTTTACAAATTTATATTCAAAAATGATATTTGTGCCTACCAAATATGCCTAAAGATAAGCCTAACCACTAGATTAATCCAAATGTCAAAATCAATGGCTAAAAAGAAAATAACAAATAGTGGGCCCATGCATTTCACCAATCAACCGACGACACGTGACATTAGGCCTGTTTTTAGGTACAAAGTTAGGCCCCTCTATCACTTCTCATTTATATTATACCAAACTCTGACAAACCATGGAATGTATTTTTGTAATGTTAAAGCAAGACTTAAGACCCTTTCATGACAAACGTGTACACATAACAATCATCTACGAAACAGTTGCACATTCATATCAATAGAAACACAATCCATAGGCAGGCAGCGAAAACATAAATTTCTTAAACAATTTTGATAAATACATTAATCCAAAGATGCAAAGCATTAATCGCTAAATGAATGGTTAACATAATTAAACTTACCAGAGATAAAAGTTGTCATATTTTTTTAACCACGGTTTCCGACCTCTTAACCGAAGAGTTACAAAATTGATGGAAGATCTTAATTTTATTCAGACTCGCAACCGCGGTAAATACCTATCGCGTCACATAACTATTGAATAATATCTCATTAAAACACTTTATATGAAATGCAAGATGAAGAAATGAACAAATTAAAAAAAATATACCTTTTTATCATGAACAAATACGCCATTGATTTCTCAGACATAATTTAAACAAAGGTCTAATTTTTGATAAGCAACTATAAGGACTTAAGATTGAGGAACCCTATTTTAATTCAACTAATTAATTGAACATTTTAAAGGAATATGATGGGACCTAATTATAAATGGCGGCCAGAATGAACCGTCGTCGCGTCATGTCATTCAAAAACCTCGACTAACTTTGTCATTCTCACCATGCAAGAATCAGAAGGTTGAATCCAAATTATATGGTTATGGTTTGTGGGTTTGATCAAGATCGGTGGATTTGTGTGTAGGTTTTTTTATCAAGAACGGTTGGTAACCGTCAAAAGAACTTTGTGAGGGGCGTTTTTTTTTTAATTACGGAAATGTATTATTATAGTTATAATGAACAAAAAAAATCGCGGTAAAGCATGTAATCAAATACAATTCGACTCCAATTCAAAAACCAGAAAGAACATTATCAACCATATAAAACACAAACAGAAACAATCGATCACCAACACAAACACCAAACATCATCAAACCTAAATTCACCATATATTCGAATCCCCAAACACAATCTCACAAGTCACCAAACCATAATCGTATTCCACTCAAACCCCCTAATTTTCCTTTATTCAGAATTTTATAAATTTTAAGGATCAATAGGGAAACTGAGTGAGATATGACGATTGCTTATGCATTAGTAGCAAGAGGGTCAGTGATATTGGCTGAATTTAGTGATGCAAATACGAATGGTGGTGCAATTGCGAGACAAATTCTTGACAAAATAAAGGCGGATAATAACGACATGAATGTTTCGTATTCGCAAGATAAATATGTTTTTCATGTTAAACGCGTTGATGGGTTGACGTGTTTGTGTATGGCTGATGATCTTGATGGAAGTAAGTTGATCTTTTTTGTATATTATGGGATTACGTTTTTCGAACAGATTATGTGCATCTGCCAGCTGAGTGTTCTTAAAAACTCAAAAATTTAAAATGCAGTTCTCAACTTCTTGCATGCTTTCTTCAAAACTGTATATTTCTTCGAATCGTAATTCCAGTTTGCCGAACATTGTTTGCTAAGTATCCGCGTTTTGCAAACAATAATTAATGTATAATCTACAACACTCTCTATTTGTTTTGGTTGCTTATTAGTTTGTGTAATTGTTTCGTTGTGTGTGTGAATCGGGTTTGTTAAATATCACTTCGATTATTAGTTTGTGTAATTTTTTCGTTGTGTGTGTGAATCGAGTCTGAGTTACTAGCTTTTCCGAAGTAGGAGCTTGAGCATTATACATAAACGAGCTCGGAATATACGAGGGGAGACACAGATTTTTAAAATTTAAAGAACTGGAATTTGCAAATCATGTTATTATAGGAATTTGCTACTGATACGTGATTTGTTGATTGTTATCGAATAAATATGTTATAAATGAGTTAAGTTATGAAAACGTTTTATACACATATTCAGGCGTCAGTGCGACCTTAGGCCAAAATTTTCTAGCTAGAGCTTAGCTCGACCTTTTGCAGCCCTACCGAGTAACGAGCACCACTGCTCACTTTCATCTTCATTATTCCTGTTATATCTAGTCTTATATTTTCGCCTAAGTCGTGTCTAGGGTAATCAAGAGTCAAGTAGCCTAGTTTCCTAATAGCTATGAATAAAGGTCGGTTGGCAATGTCTAAGCCCAACCCGACCCGTAGGACTTGTATAGTCGGTTCCCCCTCATCTCTATAAAAGGAGGTGAGGGGGAACAAACCAATTACGTCATTCTTTCAATAAACTAATCGGTAATCGGTTAGGGATATTACCTTGTGTGGGCGTCGATTTCTTTTCTGTCGATTCTATTGCTGTGTGTGTTCACGATCGAGTTCCGCATCTAGTTAATCAGGGTTGTGGGGAATAAACCCTACAAGTGGTATCGGAGACAGGTCAACGAGGGTTCGCTGGTTGCTAGGATCGATCAACGAAGGAAGGTTTATTGGTGATCGGGTCTTGATCATCAAGGTAGCAGTAGCGATCGACATTGAAAAGGAATAGGTGGTGGTTCTTCATCGCCGGTGGTGGCTGTTTTTCTTTGTGGTGGAGTCACAGAGAAGATATAAAAGAAGAAGACGAAGGTTTTTTTTTCCTTTATAAAAAGTCAACCACAGTTTACTTACAAAGGGTTTAGTAATTGGGCCAGTGTAATTTTTGGGCCTAAGGTGTTATATAAGACTTTTTAAATTTGGACTTGTATTGGGCCAGATTTATAAAGGTTTATTATATTTATTTTTGTTTTGTTTTTATTAAAACAAAAAGATTACTTTGTAGTATTTTTACACAAGGGGACTTCGTAATTCGTGATTGTGAGGTAAAACGTATCACAAGGTTTAGCGAGTTATCGAAGGGATTTTGTCGGTTTGTGATTGTGAGGTTTTCACAAGGTTTAGCAAATCAACAAAAGGGATAAAGAATGACGGGAGCCAAGTTTGACATCGAGAAATTCGATGGAACTGGCGATTTCGGGTTATGGAGAATCAAGATGCGTGCTTTATTAATCCAGAACGGATGTGAAGCAGCTCTGGAGGTTTTCCCCGCGAATATGGAAGCTGAAGAGAAATCTAAGCTTGACAAGAATGCTCACAGTGCCATGATTTTGTGTTTAGGTAACAAGGTCCTGAGAGAGGTTACCGGGGAGACGACTGCAGCGGGGGTTTGGTCAAAGCTCGAGTCTTTGTACATGACAAAGTCATTGGCCAACAAGTTGTACCTGAAGAAGAAGTTGTATACATTCTACATGCCGGCTGGACGAAAGATTTCCGAGCATATAGATGAGTTCAACAAAATCGTTCTTGATTTAGCAAATATTGAGGTAAAATTCGAAGATGAAGATCTTGCTTTATTGTTACTCACGTCTTTACCAGCATCATACGAACACTTTGTGGATACCTTGCTTTATGGACGGGAAGATTTGACTTTGGAGGACGTGATGGCCACACTAAATTCAAAGGAAATCAAGGAAAGGTTCAAGGCGAAGGGGGATGATGGTGAAGGGTTATATGTGAGGGGAAGAACTGATCGCAGGAATTCGCATCAGTCAAAGGGAAAGTCAAGATCGAAGTCTCGAGGTGGAAGACTCAAATGCTTTATTTGCCAATCTGAGGAGCACTTGAGAAGAGACTGTCCGAAGAATAATCGCAAGAAGTCAAAAGGTTACGTCAAGAAAGATGATCAACCAAGCTCCAGTGGTTCGATTTACGATGATTCTGAGGTGATGATGGTGATGAGTGCAGAAAGACTGCAAGATTGGATCATGGATTCAGGAGGTTCATATCACATGTCACCCAGGTTAGATGTATTTTTTGATTTTCTGGAATGTGATGGGGGCAGCGTACTGTTGGGCGACAACAGGGAGTGCAAGATCAGGGGTATTGGCAAGGTAAAGGTACAACTGAAAGATGGGTCAAGTTTTGTGTTACATAATGTCAGGTACATTCCTGAATTGAAAAGAAACTTGATATCGCTGGGAACTCTTGAAAAAGAGGGATATACCGTAAAATTGCAGTCGGGCAAAGTCAAGGTGATTAATGGTTCTAGGGTTATTATATCTGGAACCCGAAGGGAGAACTGTGTGTACTCTTTGGATGGCCATGCATTGGCCGGTGAGCTTAATGCTAGTGTTAAAGAAAAAGACAGTCTTGTGCAGGTTTGGCATAAAAGACTGGGACATATCAGTGAGGCGGGACTACACGTGCTGGAAAAGCAGGGTTTGTTTGGCAAGAAGAGTCTAGGTAAGCTCGATTTTTGTGAGAATTGTGTTCTGGGAAAGTCACATCGAGTTCGTTTCGGTGTAGGAAGGCACACTACTCAGGGAGTGATAGACTATGTTCATTCAGACTTATGGGGTCCGTCTCAGGTGGAATCATTAGGAGGTAAGAGGTATTTCTTATCTATAGTTGATGATTATTCCAGAAGGGTATGGGTTTATGTTCTCAGGTTCAAACACGAAGCATTTGAAAAGTTCAAAGAGTGGAAGCAGTTAGTAGAAAATCAGACTGGGAGGACGGTTAAGAAGCTTAGGACGGATAATGGTCTTGAGTTCTGTAACCGGGAATTTAATCAGCTATGTACTGAGAGTGGGATTGCTAGACATTTGACGGTTGCCGGGACGCCGCAGCAGAATGGGTTAGCAGAACGGATGAATAGAACTCTCATGGACAAGGTACGCTGTTTATTAATACAGTCTGGATTGCCCAAGACCTTCTGGGCGGAAGCGACATGTACGGCCGCATATCTTATAAATAGGTCACCATCGACAGCGATTGAGAAGAAGACACCTATGGAGATGTGGTCGGGACATCCTAGTGATTATGGGATGTTGAGGGTTTTCGGTTGTGTCGCGTATTCACACGATAAACAAGGTAAGCTCGAGCCGAGAGCGGTAAAATGCGTTCTTTTGGGGTATCCTGAAGGTGTGAAGGGATACAGACTATATAGGCTTGATAATGAATCACCTAAAATAGTCACAAGCAGGAACGTGGTCTTCAATGAAAGTGTCATGTACAAAGACACGTTGAAGGATTCTGGTGCAGGAAAGATAAGTCTGTTGAGGAATTACAGTTTGAGGTGGAACTGCAGAGGTTAAATAATCATACGCCTGAGGAAGACCATCCAGGTCAGGAAGACCAGACAGATCAGGAAGATCAGTCAGATCACGAAGATGGCTATGATGAAGATGCAGGGGTTCAAGAAATTGATCATCCACCGGATCTCACAGATTATCAATTGGTTCGGGATAGAGAACCAAGGACAAGAACGAAACCGGCAAGGTTTCGGGATGAGAGTAATATGGTTGCTTACGCGTTCGCTACATTGAGGAAGAAGATACTCATGAACCATTGACATACCAGGAAGCAGTTGCTTGTGAAGACAGTTCTAAGTGGAAAGCTGCTATGAAAGAAGAGATGGATTCTCTGAAGAAGAACAAGACCTGGGTGTTAGTAGATCATCCAGCTGGGCAAAAGCTGGTGAGCTGCAAATGGCTGTACAAAATAAAGGAAGGGATTGAAGGTGTTCAAAAGCCTAGGTACAAGGCAAGGCTGGTGGCTCGTGGATTCACACAAAGAGCAGGTATTGATTACAATGAAGTATTTTCGCCGGTAGTTCGACACACATCTATTCGGGTTATACTTGCATTGACTGCGTGTAAAGATTATGAGCTGGAGCAGCTTGATGTAAAGACGGCGTTTTTACATGGAAATCTTGAAGAAGTGATCTACATGAGGCAGCCACCGGGATTTGAACAAGGTAACAAGGTATGTTTGTTAAAGAAATCTCTTTATGGTTTGAAGCAGTCACCTAGGCAATGGTACAAGAGGTTCGATGAGTATATGCTGAGCAACGGGTTTAAGCGTAGCAGTTACGACAGCTGCGTATATTACAGGAGTTATGCACCAGGGGAGTATATCTATCTATTGTTATATGTAGATGATATGCTGATTGCTTGTAAAAGCAAGGTTGAGATCGAGGCTACCAAGTCTTTGCTTAAAAGGGAGTTCGACATGAAAGAGCTCGGGGAAGCAAAGAAGATTCTTGGTATGGAGATCTTTAGAGATCGGAGTCGCAAGATTCTGAGGGTGTCACAATCCGGGTACGTTTCTAAAGTTTTAAAAAGGTTTAGAATGGACAATGGGGAGTCGGTTCAGACACCATTGGACGGGCAATTCAAGTTGTCGTTGAAAGATTGCCCAGTTAGGGATTGTGATGTTGAAAGAATGAGTAAGGTGCCGTATGCTAATGCGGTTGGGAGCTTAATGTACTTGATGGTATGCACGAGGCCAGACATAGCGTATGCAGTAAGTGTAGTTAGCAGATATTTGGCGAATCCGGGTAAACTCCATTGGGAAGCAGTGAAGTGGATTATGAAATATTTGCAGGGTACTGTAAACGTGGGTTTGGTGTATGGGACAAATCGTGGCAACCATGTGGACGTAACAGGTTTTGTTGATTCAGACTATGCCAAGGATCCGGATAAGGGTAGGTCTCTCACTGGTTACGCATTTTTAGTACATGGATGTGTTGTAAGCTGGAAGGCAACGCTACAACACGTGGTGGCTCTTTCAACTACAGAGGCGGAGTATATGGCCCTTACGGAGGCTGTGAAGGAAGCTATTTGGCTAAGGGGACTCTTGGAAGAGTTGGGCGTGAAGCTCAACAATGTTGCAGTTAATTGTGATAATCAGGGCGCGATTCACTTATCGCGGAATCATGTTTTTCATGAAAGGACTAAGCACATCAATGTGCGTTATCACTTTATCAGAGAAGTCTTGGAAGCAAAGACGGTTGAAGTTCTGAAGGTGGGTACTGAACACAATGCTGCGGATGCCTTGACGAAGGTGGTACCTGGACGCAAGTTACAACACTGCTTGGAATTGCTGAGTGTTGGGATAGGCTAATATAAGCCTAAGGTGGAAATTGTTATATCTAGTCTTATATTTTCGCCTAAGTCGTGTCTAGGGTAATCAAGAGTCAAGTAGCCTAGTTTCCTAATAGCTATGAATAAAGGTCGGTTGGCAATGTCTAAGCCCAACCCGACCCGTAGGACTTGTATAGTCGGTTCCCCCTCATCTCTATAAAAGGAGGTGAGGGGGAACAAACCAATTACGTCATTCTTTCAATAAACTAATCGGTAATCGGTTAGGGATATTACCTTGTGTGGGCGTCGATTTCTTTTCTGTCGATTCTATTGCTGTGTGTGTTCACGATCGAGTTCCGCATCTAGTTAATCAGGGTTGTGGGGAATAAACCCTACAATTCCCTCCCATGCCTCTAAATAATCTCAAATTAATGAGTAACGATGGAACTTTGGAGATTCTGTATCAGAACTTTGACTTTCGACTTTTTGTGTGTCAAAAAGTCGAAAGTCAAAGTTCTGAATTCGGTTATTTGTTCAGGATGCGGAAAGTAGAGTTAAATCGATCTTATATGTATTTGATTATGTGTTTTAACTTGATTATTTGCCCCATATGGGTAATATTGATGATATTATTTATATTTACAGGAAGGGTTCCTTTTGCTTTTCTTGAAGACATTCATGAGAGATTCCTGAAGACTTATGGCCGAGCAATATTATCAGCCCGAGCTTATGGCATGAATGATGAATTTTCAAGGGTCCTTAGCCTGCAAATGGAGTATTACTCCAATGATCCCAATGCAGATGTGATAAACCGTTTAAAAGGTGAAATGAGCCAGGTCAGCTAAAATCCACCTTTGTTAAAGCTTAAAATATCAACTTGTTTAGCAATATACACAATCCTAATTGGTCATAAACTTTATGAATAGGTGCGGACTGTCATGCTAGAGAACATTGATAAAGTACTAGAAAGAGGTGATCGCTTGGAGATACTCGTTGATAAAACTGCAACTATGCAGACCAAGATTTTGCGTTTCAAGAAACAATCTCGTCGATATAGGAATGCAGTTTGGCGGCGAAATGTTAAGCTCATGTAAGATTCTAATAAAATTTTTATTTAAAGATTTTCAAATTCTAAATCATATCTACCACGCTTAAAAATTTTATCCCATCTTCCAAAACTTAATTCCAGTTTTCGGCCATTGAGAGATATAACAAATTGGCCCTTGTAAAATTGATATTATCTTGTGAGCTAAAATGTTGCTAACTGGAAACATATGCTAACTTAATTATTGATTTCAAATGCAGGTTTGCTTTGATATTTCTTCTCTTGGTGCTAGTGTACGTTTTGATCGCATTTGCTTGCCACGGGCTTACACTTCCTACCTGTCTAAGGTAACCACTTGACTGATTTGGGAGGGGAAAAGAATTGAATCAAATATCAGTTTCAGTTCCATATCTACACGAGTTTCACTATTTAATCCACCCAATTTTCTCGAGAACCTGATTCCATTGTTTTGGCACGTGAGTGAAACTGCTCAGTTTCTCACCCTTTCAGAAATTTCTTGCATATTTGTGTCATTATTATTTACTGAAATACTATTGTGTTGTTGAGGTGCGTTGATAACTGTATATTCCATATAACACTTGTCCGATATTATAAACTGGTTTTCCTATGTTTTGGACAATTGATTAATAATGTTGGATGTGTTTGGCATTTGAGTTACTTGACGTGTACCAGAACTAGAAGTGCGCAAACTGTAAACTGTGTGGGCTTGTTTGGTCAAAGTGCTTATTAACGCCACTGGTACCTAGCTATGAGACCTATGCACTTGACATCATCTGATTGTGTTTTGGATCGTGCGACATAAGGGGTTTAGGTCTTACACCAGCAAAAAAGGGCCTTGCCTCAAAAGACCCCATCAGACCCGAAAGGCCTTGTACTATGTCCAAGACCGAAAAAAGCATGGAATATATCGAAATCATGCGATTTGCAAAATGTCAAATGAAGATCAAATCCATCTGCATATTTTACAAGTTTAATCCTCTACAATATTATAACAGCTATATTATAATGTATTTATATTTATGGTGGTCCGTTTATCCTTTTTAAAATGGAATCGATCATTCTATGATCGAAATAGAGTGATCAAGCTCTCGTCATACTGCAACATTTAACAGCTGTTGATGCTAACCATAGGTAAAATAGACTTATAGGTCACAAATATATTGCCTATGTAACAAGTTTCTTGCTGCAATTTTTTGTGTTTGGTACGATATTTATGAGACGTGATGAAGATAGTTTGGAAATAAAAAATGAATGGTGGAGATAGATTTGCTTGATGCATGAGTTGTCAGAAATAGTATCAAAAATGGTTTAAGAGAGGCAAGAAAGTTCTAATTAATTAAAGAAACATGGCCAAATATTATTTGGATTTGATCAGTTGACATTTTGCAACCAACATTTTTCTATTTACCCTTTCTAGGCTTTTATTAAATTTTGTAAAGTATCTCCAAATTCAAAAAATTTAAATTTATTTACTGCTATAGCTAGTAATTACATCAAGAAAGCCACATAAAAGCCATTGATTCAAGGCTTTCAATTTGAGAGGATCTTGATTTTAATTGATAAGATGAAAAAAATGAGGGGCTTTCAATTTACAGATCTTATAATAAAAGAGTGTAAAATCAACAAAGCTACGAGAAAAACATGTTAAAGAAAACTGAATGTGTGACATTTTCAAGTGTTTTTAGCAGCTTGCGTATGGATACTCCTTAGATATAGGAGAAGAAGAATTACAAGTAAACCAACGAATTTGACAAGAACTAGGACTAAAAATCGACTATATACATTACATATAATATGTTATATTTTCCGCCTTACTTAGTACAAAAGATGTGTTCGCCTAAGCTTATTCGATGGCGTATAAACTTATTTACTTGAGCTTGTATTAGCATATATATAAAGATCATAATTAAGCATATGTCAATAAGCTTGAAATCCGAAAAAATTAAGCTCAGCAAATTTTCATTAATATTTAATAATAAGTTTTGACAAACACCCCAAAGTACAAATGTATTAGAGCATGGATTTGCCTATACTTGTGTATTTAGTTTAAGGAAGTTTATACACGTAGTAAGTTTATTTAATCACGTTTTATTTTAGATATGTACTAAGTTTGCATACATATCTTAATAGATTGACTTTTCTATAAACATATCTCGACCATTAACATTAATTTTGTCATTCATATTTAAACCAGTATTTCTCTCATTAGCAAACCCCCTTTTCTCTCTTCTCTCTCTCTAGTTTCTGTTCGAAAAATATGCACTTGTTGATTCTTCATCATCATCGTCTTCAAAATCATAATCTTTAAGAGAGAGAGAATTCAATTTAATATTCATTTTCAATTCATACATTCGCCCATTGCCACTGTTACAATTTCCATAGGTGCATTTTCCTTTCTATTCCCTTATTTATGTCATTATTAATACGATTTATGCATGCCCCCATGCATGCATTTTAGTGTTTTTATTTGCATGTTGCTATTTAACCATAATTTCATGGGTGTTTATATAATTTTAATGTATAAATTTGGTGTGATATCTTGTTAAGATGTATATGATTATTATTGCTATGTGTTACATAAAGGAAAAATTAAATTCTTGAGCTGTATATATGGGTTTTTCAGGTTGATTTTAGTAATTTAATGTTTCGGAAGCTAATATGTACATGATCATAAACCCTAGATATTTAAGAAATGTATGAAGGTCAAAGATAAATATATTGGTTCAAATACATAATATGCTAGAAAGTAAATAGTATTAAGTTTGATTAAGTTATATTGCCAGGCTGTGAATGTGGTTGTTTAGTGTCAATGGATGTTTGATGTGAGGAGCGTTTAGTATATAATCTTGTTTGGTAATGAGACTTTTAGCTTTTTGATTGTCTAAGTATGTATGTATGTTTTCGTAAATGTAAATGTTGCTAGAACCAGAGACTAAGGTGTAGATGGAGATGGAATACCGGAATTTGACTTACGTGAAGGAGTATTTGATTTTAATAGATATGTGAACTTATCTTTTAGAAATCTTTCATCAGTTACGTAAGTTATTTCGGCAAAACAAAGCTTATATTTTAAGTCGCTTAGTTTTTTTTAACATGGGTAATCTCATAATAATTTTGTTTGCCAAACATGCCCTAAATAGTATGAAATTTTGGCAGATAGCAAGATACTGGAGTATTTTACTTTTTTACTAACAATAGAAATGGTAGGAACCTTAAACTACTTAGTTATCAGTGTGACAATACGCAAGTACGTTATTGTGATTGGTAGCAAGATCCCATTCCTTTAGCATCTTGCTAGTTCTTTTCAACAAACTAGCAATCATGTTGATTGAAACTATTACTGATAATTTTACAGTGTATGTTGTTATTATTAGTAAAACATGTATCTTGTTTCTTGCAAATACATGAAACAATGCCATAAGAAAACTGTAATCCTAGTCTCTAGAATTTGTATATCCACCTTTGAATATTTTGCTTGTTGTAGTTTGCAGCATGAAGAAAGCTTATGCGCCCTACTTCGATCCTGAATTTGATTCTCTTTTAGAAAGGATACATGGTCCACCGTAAGTAATTCATTATTTACTAGTGCTAATTAAGCGATTGAATTTTTTATGATTTGTCACTAATATTCGTTCAACTTGCTTTCATCAGTTGCAGAGTGACATTTGACAATGAAAGCGTAGAAGACTATACCATCGTGAAGGTAGTATAAATTTGTCCAATTAAATTTACAGTTAGGACTCACAAAATATAAAACTGACCTAAATTAGTCAATTCAAAGGTCTTACTCTTCATCACCAAGACACGGACACGTACATAGCTGATTCACTCATTTAGCCTACAAATAGAGAGAGTACTAGAAGGTCTGATATTTTTTGTGTAATTTGCAGATAGATTGCATAAAGAAGCAAGATCAACTTTTGGAGGTGGTGCAGGTTTTAACAGAAGTGAACCTAACTATCACGAAGGGCTATATATCTTCTGATGCTGGATGGTTCATGGATGGTATTTTCGCTTATTTTGACTTCGTTGACAATTGGCATTGGTGATTTTACCTGTCTAATTCTTATCAACATAATTAAGTTAATATATTTTGTTGTAAGCTAGCTAGCATATTGTTTCATATTTAGCAATAGTTAAGAGTATGATGAGATAAAAAAGCAATAAACTTAGAAGTTTAAGATGAAATGCATAATAAACTATTCCTATGCTTAGAATTTTTATGTCATCAAACTCTTACTTTTCTCAACATACACACTCGAAAGTGGTGATTAGACATTTTGAAATCCAAAACAGATTATACTGTGCTCTATTTTGTATGATCCGATATGATCAGGACTTTTTGTCTTATAAAAAATAAATCCACAACAGTTTGAAGTTAATATGACATTCTATAATCAAAACTCAAAATCCAGAGGAGTATATATATTTATATGGTAACCTTAATCTGAAATTATTATGCCTTGTAAAACTTGCAGTATTCCATGTTATAGATGAGAATGGCAAGAAAGTCTCGGACCAAAAAGTCATCAGTTACATCCAGCAGGTAATAGTCATGTATTAATTAATCAGTCACGACGGTTCAGTTGAGATAACTTTAATTACTTTATGACATGTATTTTGGTTATACACAGGCTATTGGTTCGAATCGTATCGCTAAATCAAAGATCACAACTCAAACAAGTAAAGTATATGACACTACTTTCCACAGAGAGCAAACAGCTATTGAAATGACTGCCACAGACCGACCAGGCCTTTTTTCCGAGATATCAGCAGCCTTAGCTGATCTCCATTGCAACATTGTCGAAGCCCATGCATGGAGCCATAATGCCCGTTTGGCTTGTGTAGCCTATATCTCTGATCAATTATCTGATTCGCGTATTGATGATCATCGACTTGCCACCATTGAGCACCACCTTAATTCCATCTTACATGCCTCCGACGCATCGGAAAATACTAGTCATGATGTTAGGTCTAGAGGTCTTATTGGTAGTGGTGGTAGTGAAGGGACTATGACCACTGTGGAGAGGCGGTTGCATCAACTATTACTATCTGTTCATGACTTTGATGTCCCACCTAAGCAGCTACTCCATCCTCCTGGCGAGAAAGAGGCTGAAAAGCCAAGTGTTTTAATAGAAAATTGTGCTGAGAAGGGGTATTCAATCGTTACTGTTCAATGCAAAGATCGAAGAAGGCTTATGTTTGATACGGTTTGCACGCTTGCTGATATGCAATATGTGATCTCTCATGCTTCTGTCGATTCTCGTGGAGGTTGTGCCTTTCAGGTACTCATTTAAGATAATATACAGAAATCTTAATCTTAAGGGAATAGAGGTAATCAATTTTTTTTACAGGAGTATTTTGTTAGAAAGATGGACGGAGGTGCCTTGAGAACTGAGAGTGAGAAGCATCGTGCTATGAAATGCCTAGAGGCCGCAGTGGAGCGTCGTGTGTGTGAGGTATATACGCGTTTATCTTAAAATTACTCCTTACGCCCCAGAATAGTTGACCGTTGAACAAAAACATGCGGCTTACCAAACGTGTATATCTGTAATAACTTTTGTTTAGCAGAATCACACACTTCTACCTTCTGAACAATTACTAATGTCTTTTTTTGTGGTTTTTAATAGTAAATACAATGGAAAAGTAATCAGTCGTATCTATTTGCTTATAAACAATTTTTGGGCCATGCTAAAATAATAGTGATTTTAGAACGAAGGTAGTAAATTGTTTTGAGATCATATTATAGATATGTAACATATGTTAATTTATGTAGGGAATCCGGCTAGAACTATGTGCAAATAACAGGGTAGGGCTGCTTTCAGACATAACAAGGGTTCTTCGAGAGAAGGGGCTAGTATTACTGAGAGCAGATGTAGCAACGAAAATGGACAAATCTGTGGATATTACGTTCTACGTGAGGGACATTGTTGGCAACAATGTGGACACGGAGTTGGTGAAATCCATGACGAGAGGGATGGGTATAATAGATCTCGAAGTGAAGAATGAGAAAGTTGTGAAGCCAAACACAGCACCTGCCATGAAGCCCAGGTTCTCAATTGGAGATATCTTCAAGTCTCAGATTGAGAGGCTTTCACATAGTCTCGTGACTTACATGTAAATAAGTTGGTTCCCCAGGGTTTCACTATAGGGTCTTATTCCTTTTTTTTCCACAGCTTTTAGCATCCTTGGTACATAAATAAATAAGCTCTTATGTATTCTTGGTTTGTACATACTCGTCCAGTTCTCCTCTTTATCTGTGTGTCTCTGCATCTGCAACAGTGGTTATTCAAAAGTGTCACAATGTTGGCCGTTGTGACTTTCTTCTGGTTGTGGCTATAATCATGTGTTTAGTGAACTGAAAGCTGTAACATTGCTAGTTTGCTACCTATTTGTGCGACTCCTTGAGCATGAGTGCGTGTTCAATTGTGTTGCAACTCTTAGTTGTTGACATTTGTGACGGACTCTTCCAGTCATCACAGTGCTGACTGAAGGGATACCGCACCAAGTTAGTGTTGTTAATCTTCTTCGTTACTGATTGAACGCCCTAATAGACGACAGGTTTGTGAAATTTGTTACTCTAGAAATTGATGATGAAAACAGAGATTTTGTTTTTGTTTTATTACATCTCAACAATAATAGGAACAGGCATATAAATAAGACTAGAATCTGTAATCACTCCGTAATTACCTCCTCTAAATATGGAGAGGATAAAGTAAATCAAGATAGAAAAGGAAAGGATAATCATGAAATCCTATATTCCCCCTCAAGATGCAGTATGCAAATTTGCAATGCCAATCTTGCCAAGAAGAAAATTAAGCTGCTGAGCTGTAAGGCCCTTTGTTAGCAAGTCTGCTACTTGCATTTTACTGCTGATATTCATCGGCACTATTTCTTTTGATTCGACCCTTTCTCGTACAAAATAACAGTCCATCTCGACATGCTTTGTTCGTTCATGGAAAACGGGGTTGTTAGCTATGTGACGTGCTGCTTGGTTATCACAAAATAAGGATGTTGGCAACGTAATGTGAACTTGTAGCTCACTAAGTAACCATCGAACCCAAATAATCTCGCTAACGGTGGAAGCCATTGCCCTGTATTCCGCTTCAGCTGAAGATCGAGAAACCACTGATTGCTTCTTGGTTCTCCAAGAGACAGGAGTTCCACCAAGCAAGAGGAAATACCCAGTGCGTGATCGTCTTGTGTAGGGACATCCTAACCAATCAGAGTCGCAATAAGCAGTTAAGACAAGGTTTCCTGTTCGAGAGAGAAGAATACCTTGACCTGGTGTAGCCTTTAAGTAACCAAGAACACGATTTGCTGCCTCCAAATGATTTTTTCGTGGATCAGCAACAAATTGGCTTAAAATATTGACGGAGTAAGTGATGTCAGGTCGAGTGGCTTGAAGGTAGAGAAGTCGACCAATGAGTCGACGATATTGACTTGCATCCACTCGGGTTTCATTTTCTCCTTTATCTAACTTTAAGCCTTGTTCAATAGGAAAAGAACTTGGCTTACATCCCATCTTCCCACTACTCTCCAGAATGTCCAACGTGTATTTTCGTTGGCTTAAGACAAGTCCTTCGTTTGTTTTTGCTACCTCAATACCAAGGAAATACTTCAAGGAACCGAGATCTTTAATGCTGAATTCGTGATCAAGTTGCTTCTTGAATTCTTGGATTTTGGTGAGACTGTTCCCGGTAATGATAACATCGTCTACGTAAATTAGAATGACTACCATTATGCTCCCTTCCTCAAAAATAAAAAGTGAGTGATCGGCCTTGGATTGTCTAAAATTTAGCCTTAAGAGGTAAGTAGTGAACTTATTATACCAATTTCGTGAAGCTTGCTTTAACCCGTATAAAGATTTTCTGAGCCGACAAACACGGGTGTCATTATCCTTAGAAAAACCTTGAGGGATTTTCATATAAACTTCCTCATCAAGGTCCCCATGCAAAAATGCATTGTTCACATCAAGTTGATGGATGATCCACTCTCTTTTTACTGCCACGGCTAAAAGGGTCCGAACGGTAACCAATTTGGCTACTGGTGCAAAGGTGTCATGATAATCTACTCCTTCAATTTGAGTGAATCCCTTCGCAACTAAACGAGCCTTGTACCTTTCAACTTTACCATTTGGCTTGAATTTGATCTTGTAGACCCACTTCGAATCTATAGCCCGTTTTCCGTTTGGTAATTCTTCTAAAGTCCAAGTGCCATTTTTCTCGAGAGCTTCAATCTCCTTCTTCATGGCTTCACGCCATTTAGCATCCTGTGCAGCTTGATGGAAAGACTGAGGCTCATCATTGTTGGTGATGGCCGCCAAGAATGCTTTATGATTAGTCGAGAATTTTTCATAGGAAACAAAGTTAGAGATAGGGTAACGTACATTGGAGGTGACCTGATTCGTTGCTGGGTATTTGACCGAAGGGGGAACTTGAACAACATAGTCTTTGAATTTTGATGGCTGCGATTTTGTTCTCGTAGGTCTTGCCTCGACTTGGTTTTCAACCTCATTGACAAACGTACTCATCTCACCCTCATTATCAAAGATTTCTTGATTGGCCTCGCCAACACCATTCTCATGTAGTTCATTTGTGACATCATTCGGTTCATTTTCTTCTGTATGAACAGAATCGATTGTCGGTTCTTGCACCATTGGGGTTTGTTCCTCAGATTGGGTCGTGGTGGTTTCATGATGACAATTATAATCGTGATATTTTGTTGGGTTTTCAGTAGAATCTTCATTAATTTCTTGGATATCTTTGAAAGGGAATTTTTGTTCATAGAAACTAACATTTCTACTGACTAGTATTTTTCTAGTCTCAAGATCAAGGATCTTATAACCCTTAGTCCCTTGTTGATACCCAAGAAACACCCCTGGCTTCCCCCTTTCTACAAACTTGTCTCCTTTTGTATTGTTGTTTGTAAAATAGGCAAGACACCCAAACACTCTAAGAAATTCATAATCTGGTTTTTGATTCCAAATCAACTCAAAAGGAGTTTTATTTTTAATGACCTTTGACGGAAGACGATTAATCACATAAGCAGCGGTTAGGACACATTCTCCCCAAAACTGCTTAGGAAGATTAGCTTCAAACCTTAAGGCTCGAGCAGTTTCAAGCAAATGCCTGTGCTTTCGTTCAACAACGCCATTCTGTTGGGGAGTGTGTGGGCATGTGGTTTCTAATAAAATTCCTTTCTCGTTGTAAAATTTTACCATGTCATTAGACATGAATTCCCCACCATTATCACACCTTATCCTTTTAACTTGTTTTTCAAACTGTATCTCAACCATCTTGTGAAAATCTATGAGGCATTTGCTGGCCTCATTTTTATGTTTAATAAGAAACACCCAAACGGCCCTACTAAAATCATCTACTATGGTAAGAAAGTAATTAGCTCTTGTATAAGACGGAACCCGATAACCTCCCCATATGTCACAATGAATCAGTTCAAAAGGAGCATTGGTTTTTATATGACTAGAAGAAAACGGTGTTCTTGCATGTTTTGCTCTAGCACACGAATCACATAAATTATTAAAATCAAGAGTACTTGTACTAAGAAAATCAACTTTAGCAAGCTTCCCTTTTGATGCATGTCCAAGTCTTTTATGCCATGTCTCAACGGTAGTTGCCATCGCTTTTCTTCCTTGAACCATCTTCATCCGGTAAAGCCCCCCTTCGCACCTACCCGCACCAATCAAGTTCCTCCTTTGTAGACCCTGCATAACACAAAAATCAGGATAGAAAGATATGAAGCATTGCAGGTCACGACAAAGGCGACTAACAGAAAGAAGATTGCATTTAAAATCAGGAATATATAGAACCCCCTTCACTTTGGCTCCCCCTGGAAGAGTGTAATCCCCTTTCCCTTTAACTGGAATAGAATCCCCAGTGGGAATGACAACAGGCTCCTCAAGAGAGGTTGCTTTCTGGTTGTCAAGGACATGAGATAAGTGAGTTATATATTCGGTGCAACCCGAATCAATGATCCACTCACCATCGATGTCTTCTTTATGGGCCAGGTTAGCAACATGTTTGGCGCTTTTACCATTAGCCGGTCCAGAAAATTGCTGCAAGAAAAGTTGATAATTTTCATACGTCAATCCGGGAATGGGACATGTTTCTGTCTCGACACATGCAGCCTTGGCTTTAGTCTTTTCTCCTTTCTTTCCGGGCCACCACTCCGGATACCCTATCAACTTGAAGCAGCCTTCACGGTTATGACCTTCTCTGTTACATTCGGTGCACTTGACGGGTTTGGCTTCACTTCTTTCTTTGTTCCAACTAGGAGGACCATTCCGCCCTTGAAAGGCCTTAAATGCAGCAGATTCATGTGGACTTGCATTTTCATTTGAGATGGCTCTTTGCCTCTCATCCTCTGCCACCATGTGATACGCCACGCCAAGTGAAGGTGTCGGTTTCGTGGCTAAGATCTGGGTTTTAATGACCGAGAACTCGGTATTTAAACCCATAAGAAATTCATAGAGACGTTCCTTTTCTTGATGCTCATTGATTCTTTTACCAATATCACAATCACATTTGCCACATGTGCATCGAGGAAAAGGATGTACGGATTGAGCTTCATCCCATATGGATCGTAATTGCGTGAAATAAGTCGACACTGAAGCACCATTTTGTCGTGTGGAGGCTATCTTTTGCTTCAATTCGTATGCCCTCGGGGCACTTTCCTTCCCAAAACGTTCCTTCAGATCAGCCCATATCTTTGATGCTGTGTCTGCGTACTTCACGCTGTTTCGTATGTTTTTCTCCATGGCCGTCGTCAACCAGCCTTTGATCATGGCATCAACACGCATCCACGGCATGTAATCCTTGGAAGTTTTTTCTGGTTTGTTTATGGTTCCATCGACAAACTCTATCTTGTTTTTCGCAAAGAGGAAGTTTGTCATCTCTTGACTCCAGTCTGCATAATTGCTGTCCGTGAGGACGTCATTAACATGAAGTTGTTTGGGGTAATCGGATGGATGAATATAGTAGGGTGAGTCGTGTGTGATCCCACCAGACCCTTCGTTCTTATCAGTTTCTGGCATTGTTTAGGTTTGTGATTGATTGAGAGCAAGGTTTGTAAAGACCCGCTCTGATACCATCTAGAAATTGATGATGAAAACAGAGATTTTGTTTTTGTTTTATTACATCTCAACAATAATAGGAACAGGCATATAAATAAGACTAGAATCTGTAATCACTCCGTAATTACCTCCTCTAAATATGGAGAGGATAAAGTAAATCAAGATAGAAAAGGAAAGGATAATCATGAAATCCTATAGTTACTAAACTGCCAATAGGTTTCTCAAATTAAAAGAGCAGTAGCTCTTGGTTTCGTGACTGATATGTGGTTAGATTGTGGTCACAGATACTACATTCTAGAGGACACCAACGCCGGTAACTTTTCTCATCTCTAGCTAGATATACAGATACTTCGTTGGTCACATAGAAAGTGTTGACTATTTATTAAATGTACAAAGCAAAGCATTGTTGGGTGCAAAAAGGTTTATAACCGGTAACCCGAACCGGTTGCCTCTATAATGCATACATGAGTCACTCAGCGGTTGTGGCTATGGGGGTGCCAAGGATTGGATCCTTGACCTTGTGCTTGTTTGGTGCAAAGATTCCCCCACCCACTACCAACTGAGCTACGCGCCATTGGCACAAAGCATTGTTAATAACATATTCTTATTACTGCAACGAACAAAAAAGGTAATTGTAATGTAATACATAACCCATATGAAACTATTATAATACGTCACGGGTACAGTAGAATATACATAATAGGGAGAGAAATACAGCTTTATATCATGTGTTACATATCAGATGTAATGTAATACCTTTTATTATTTTCTACTCGTAATAGATTTACTAACACTTTCAAGAAATTTTTCCCTGACAAGCTGCAGTTGATCAATGATAGTGTTGATGCCTATCCGGTGTTTGGGCAATTCCATAGAGCAAGCAGTCCCAACTCTATACACTGAAGTCAGGCACTCCTCAATTGGCCGCTCGGATGTTTCACTCTCATATGTATCATTAAACGTAATTTTATCTTGCTTTGCTTCATAGAGGACCGGATCAGTTATCTCCATAACTTGATGTGGTATAGCCATCTTTACAAAATCATGTAGATTCAGACTGTTACTAAACATGTCATCAGTAGGCCGTTTTCCTGTAAATAACTCCAATATGAGAATTCCGAAGCTGTAGATGTCTCCATTGGTTGACATCTTGCTGCCCATTCCATATTCTGCATATATAGTTCAAAACTGAAAAACATGATATCTAAAGATTTGATGTGTAAGAAATAAAAATATAAGATAGATTACCAGGAGCAGCATATCCAACTGTTCCTTTGACTCCAAGGGAACTGGTCTCGCTAATAGAAGAATCATGTGTTGTTTGTTGAAGAAATTTTGACAACCCAAAATCACCAAGATGAGCGACAAAGTCAGCATTCAACAAGATGTTACTAGGTTTAACATCGCCATGAACCATCATTGATCCACACTGGCAATGAATATAATCAAGGGCGCTAGCCACATCTATCACAATGTTCAACCTTTGTATAAAGTTTAGATGCCTTGATGACTCCTCACTCTCTAATCCGACAGTTATATTTGGATGCAACCAGTCCTCTAAACTCCCGTTGATCATGTAAGAATAAACAAGAGCTTTGAAATCATTCCCTTGAAAATCAAGAGCGGAACAAGAAGTTATAACTTTCACAAGATTCCTATGTCTGAGACTTCTCAAAGCTTCACATTCTGCGATAAAACCCTTATCCGCTCCATGAACCGCAAGTTTTAGTACCTTCACAGCAACAGCTTCCGGTCCATTTTTGTTGTACATGACTGCCTTATACACAGAACTGAACTTTCCTGAACCAATCAAGTTTTCTGAAGAAAATCCGTTAGTTGCATCGTGTAAGTTTCTATAAGAAACTTGTTGGAAGCTTTCATTATCCGGATGGGTCCCTGCAGAAACCTTTTTACCATATCTCGGTTTGCAAACCAGAAAAAAGATCACAAGTAGAATTATAATTACAGAAGCCACAATTAGTATCGGTATCATGATTATCAAGGAAATAGGAATTCTGTTTTTCCTTGATTTTTGATGTGAACACTTGGGCAACTGAAATTCTGATATACCACCACAAAGTTTGGCATTTCCGTATACAGAAACTTTGCTTGAATTTGTAAAAGCTCCCTGTGAAGTTATCAGAGAGTATGCACAGCAGAAACAAGCAAGAACAGAAAACAAAGAACACAGGTATGTTGCTGCCTAACACGCAGATTTTATTAATTGAAGAAACTGACTCAAAACTCCAATTCGATACAATGAGAATCCATACCCTTCGCGGTATATATAGACTAACCTAGACGCGTTAGACTACAACTAGGATTACATTTATACTATCCTAAATACTATAGAATAGATAGAGTTGGACTCCCGCTCCAACTAGGACTTCCTGATTCTGGCAACACGCTCTTAGCCACATCCAAACTCAGGAATTCTCCAACAATTACCCCCCGAATTTCTGAGCCGTAGAGGGGAACTCTTGCACTCCTAGTAACGATCTCATCTCCTTGAACCTTATGCGCGCCAAGGCCTTCGTTAACGGATCTGCCCTTTGATTCTCTCCGGATACATGCTCAACAATTACCTGCTCATTCTCCACACATTCACGAATGAAGTGATATCGAGTGTGGATGTGTTTGCTCCTTCCATGAAAGACCGGGTTCCTTGATAACGCGATCGCTGATTTGTTATCAACTCTTATTATCACTTTTTGTCTTTCTAGTCCTGTCACTTCCGCCAATAACTCCCTAAGCCAAATTGCTTGACATGCAGCTGCAGTGGCTGCCATGAACTCGGCTTCACACGAAGATAATGCCACGGTAGTTTGCTTTTGTGAGCACCACGTAATGGGCGATGTACCAAGGTAGAACACGTGTCCAGTAGTGCTTCGTCCATCATCAATGTCAACATTATGACTACTATCACTATATCCTACCAATTTCATGTCTTTACTACGATTGTATTTAACACCAAACGAAGTTGTACCTTTAAGATAGCGTAGGATTTGTTTGATAGCACGAGCATGTGATTCTCTTGGACTTTGCATATATCGACTAACCACTCCAACTGAGTAAGTTAAATCTGGACGAGTATGTAAGAGATAACGCAAGCAACCCACAACCTTTCGATACTGGGTAGCTTCAACTTCTGGTTCATCTTCTGCTTTTGACAACTTTAGTCCTGGTTCCATGGGACATAAAGTAGCATTGCAATCTTCCATACCAGCGTCTTTCAAGATCTTCCTTGCATATCTCTCTTGCTTGATCTCCACGCAATCCTTTCCTTGTGAGACTTCAATACCTAAGTAATAGGTTAACTCACCAAGATCCGACATTTCAAATTGAGACGCCATTCTCCTTTTGAAATCGTTGATAAGATCCAAGCTTGTCCCGGTCACGAATAAATCATCCACATAAACCGCAATAATGATAAATTCTCCATTGGGCACCTTTTTATAAACCGCCTTTTCTTGCATGCATTGTTGAAAACCCATCTCTTTCAAAGTACTATCAAGCTTTATGTTCCATGCCCTTGGAGCTTGCCTTAAGCCGTATAGCGATTTAGCTAGCTTATATACTTTTTTCTCCTCTCCTGGTTTTACAAATCCCTCAGGTTGAACCACGTACACTTCTTCCTTTAGTTCACCATGCAGAAAAGCCGTTTTCACATCCAAATGATGAATCTTCCATCCTTTTCCGGCTGCGAGAGCAATCAATAGTCGTATTGTCTCGAGTCGAGCTACCGGCGCGAATACTTCATCAAAATCTATCCCGGGTTGTTGTACATAGCCTTTAGCAACTAAACGTGCTTTGTACTTCATAATTGACCCATCCGCGTTCCTTTTGATCTTAAACAACCACTTCAACCCAATTGGCACAAAACCTTTAGGTAGAGGAACGAGTTTCCAAGTATTATTCTTTACAATTGATTCAAGCTCGGTTTTCATTGCTTTAAGCCATTTAGGATTCAACTTGGCTTCATTGTAATTCCTTGGTTCCTCATCAAGTGTTAGCATCAATTCATGAACATTAAGTTGGTAATCTACAAACTTCTTTGGTAACACTTTCTTACGGGTTGAACGTCGTACCGGGATAGGTGTAACATCACTTTCGTACTCGTCCTCCTCACCATCTGAATCTTCCATATGAGCAGGTGACTCAAATACATGAACGGGGCTGGAATTAGGGCTGTGAGCAGTAGCATAATTCGTGTTTTGTTCTGGTACTGTAGCATGAACAGTATTCTGTCCTAGATTCGTGTGTTCATCATGCTGCTGCTCCAAATCAGCCTTTTGAGTGACATCCCATAAGACGGTGAAGCTACCTTCTTCTTTTCCCGTTAGATTAGAGTTTTCAGCATTCCACTTCCAACCTTTCTTCTCATCACAAATCACATAGGCGCTGATTATGATCTTATTTTCACGTGGATTATAAAGACGATATCCTCCCGAACTAGGTTCCTTGCCAAGGTATACTAACGGTTTCGACCTATCATCGAGCTTTCTCAAATGCTTTGAGACAATCCTCTCATATGCAACACACCCAAATACCTTTAAGTCTTCAAGGTTCGGTTTCTCCCCATAAAACTTCTCGTATGGTGTAACTCCTACCAATGCTCGCGTAGGTGTTCTATTTATTATGTATGTTGCATGTCGAACCGCTTCACCCCAAAAATAATTTGGTACACCTCTTGCATTCATTATACACCTAGTCATCTCGAGTAAAGTACGGTTTCTTCGTTCCACTATTCCATTTTGTTGAGGTGCATAAGGAGCCGTCAACATTCGTGCTATCCCTTCTTGGTCACAAAACCGATTAAAGTCATGTGATGTAAATTCACCACCTCTGTCCGTATGGAATGTTATGATCTCTTTACCTGTTCGTCTTTCTATCGACGCCTTGAATTTTTTGATTAATCCAAACGCGTCACTTTTGTGCTTCAAAAGAAAAGACCACATGTACCTAGAACAATCGTCAATAAGAACTAAGATATAAGAGTTACCTCCTTGAGTGGAAGGAGTTATCGGTCCGCATATATCGCCATGAACCATCTCAAGTATTCTCGAAGCTCTATATGTCGCCTTCTTTGAGAATGACTTCTTCGTTTGCTTTCCAACCATGCAAGATTCACATACTTGATCTTGATGCTTAATTACCGGTACCCCTTTTGCTAACTTGTGCATCAAATTCGCTGCACCAAAACCGATATGACCAAGTCGCACATGCCACAACCACGACTCTTCATCAATGTTAGCTTGCAAGCATAAAGATTTGCCAACTTTTAGTTGAGTCTTGTATAGACGATTTGCGCTTCGCGGGACTTTAATTAGCAAACGACCACAACTATCACGCATGGTTAAGAAATCACCTTGTATACGAATATCACAGCCGGATAATGTAGATTGTCCAAGACTTATTACATTACTACGAAGTGCGGGAATGTAATAAATATCTTTTAGCAACTTTTGTTCACCATTTTTCCCTTGAAACAAAATAGAGCCTTTCCCTTTTATTCTTACACAAGAACCATCTCCGAACCTAACACGTCCAGTAATATTTTCATTTAATTCAGAAAAGTAAGAGTAATTACCTGTCATGTGATTACTTGCACCGTTGTCAAAGTACCATATATCTTTTTCTTCGGTATTTGACTCGATCTTTGGTGGAGTGTACTTTTCTTCATTCATGAAAATTGTTTCTTGAATATGGTTCATCATAAAAAACATACCTTCCTCGTGATTCACATCTCCCTCATGTGTCTCATTAAGGTTTGCTTCATAGTCACGCTTTCGATCTGGGCATCTTGATACAAAGTGTCCAAACTTGTCACAACGATAGCACTTTATATGAGAGAGGTCACGTTGCTCCTGTTGATTTCCCTTATGCTTATTATCTTCACGGTTTTTCCAGGAGTTACGTTGTCCTTGGTTTTCATTATTGACTCCTCCACGACCTTGACCACGACCCCGACCTCGACCTCTACCTCGAGAGTTCGAACCACGTCCCCTTCCTCGGCTTGAGTCACTATTCCTATTGGAATAATCCGTCCTAGCATAAAGCAATTTTTCTTGCGAATCATTTGCTTTATCTTCTTCTTTGACTCTTTCTTCACACGCTTTCAATCGACCTACCACATCCTCAAACCCCGTAGTACTAAGGTCTAAAACTTGCTCAAGGGCTGCCACGATGTGAACAAATCGTCTAGGAAGGCTTGTGAGAAACTTCTTGACCAACTTGTGTTCCGTCATAACTTCTCCAAGCGTGGCTGACTTAGAAGCAATACCCGACAACTTCGCGGCATAAGCATCTATAGTAACATTATCTGATATCTTCAGATTCTCGAACTCCGTTATTAGGGTTTGAAGCCTTGCTTCTTTCACACGATCAGCCCCTAAATTACGAGTTTTTATCGCATCCCACATCTCCTTCCCGGTTTTCAAGTTTCCGATTTGTAAGATCAAATCTTCTGGAATCGATTGAAACAACAAGCCTTTAACTATATTGTTTCTCTTGGCATCGTCTGAGCCCGGATCTACCACATCCCAAACTCCATGGATTCCAAGAAGCACTTCCATACGCATCATCCATATGGTATAATTTGTTGACGTTAACACCGGACATTGAAACGTCAATGTCGTTTCCTTTACGGGCGGTTGTGAGCTTTCTCCCAACACCATCCTAGACCCTCTTCTTCTTGATCGAGAATATGTTTGTAAAGGGGAACGATCCAGCCCTTAATCCACGGCTTGGATATATTCTTGGTTCGTGTTGATCACTCGTAAGACTATCAACGGTTTCCCGGATTGTCCTACCAAAAATCAACTAAAACAGTCGAGACAATCAACAGTTAACTAACTGTTTCCAACTCGTTGTTATGAACCAAAAATAAAAGCTGTTGAATTGCAATTGTACGCCCAAATAATAATAACTCAAAACAAGTGTGAAGAGCCCAACAAGCCCAACTGATGAATGAGTTAAACAGCCCAACTGATTAAGATGAATGTAAAAAAAAATACCTATTTTCTTTCTCACAGGTTCTTGAAGTCGACTTAAAATTAGGGTTATTCCTTAACCCTAAATCGATGAGGATTCTGCTTGTTTTCTGTGATCGTCAATCACACCTTAATTGAGACCCTGAGACGCGGCCAACAATCGTTCACAAGACACCACAAAGCTCTGATACCAATTGAAGTTATCAGAGAGTATGCACAGCAGAAACAAGCAAGAACAGAAAACAAAGAACACAGGTATGTTGCTGCCTAACACGCAGATTTTATTAATTGAAGAAACTGACTCAAAACTCCAATTCGATACAATGAGAATCCATACCCTTCGCGGTATATATAGACTAACCTAGACGCGTTAGACTACAACTAGGATTACATTTATACTATCCTAAATACTATAGAATAGATAGAGTTGGACTCCCGCTTCAACTAGTACTTCCTGATTCTGGCAACACGCTCTTAGCCACATCCAAACTCAGGAATTCTCCAACACCCTGTTCTGGTAATTTCCCCTCAAACCCGTTCAGAGATAAGTTTAAGCTTTTGAAGAACATAAAGTCTCCCAAGTACTCGGGGATAATACCGGTTAAATTGTTTTTAGAGAGATCTAACACTTCGAGTCCTCTTAGAGAGCTAAATGATGCAGGAATACTTCCTTGAATGTTGTTTCCCGCAATGGATAAGACAACCAAACTCGTGCAACTTCCAAAGCTTGATGGGATGACTCCAGAAATCATGTTATTTGAAACATTAAACGAAACCAAATTCTGCAACGTGCCTACTTCCAAAGGAAGAGAACCCACAAAATGGTTGTCAGAAAGATCAAGGGATATTGTCAAGGACGATAGATCGAATATCTCCTTGGGTATGTTACCACTGAGATTATTTTTAGATACATCTAGCAGTTGCAAGCCTCTGCAGTTCGATAAACTAGCTGGTATGGTTCCTTCTAGACGGTTATCTTTTAAAAACAGTCTACTCAATAGAGTGAGATTCCCCAATGAAGACGGTATAGGGCCTGATAATAAGTTTCCTCTGAGAGACATCGCACCAACCTTTTTTAGATTCCCAACTGAATCCGGAATCGTACCACTGAATTTGTTGGAGAACATAAACAATCTTTCAATGTTGACTAACTGCCCAATCTCAGAGGGGATATTTCCAGAAATCATATTTCCCCCTACTGTGAGATCGGTAAGTTGAGTAAAATTGAACAATGATTTTGGCAAGACTCCTCCAAGATTATTGGCACCGAAGCCCAGAATACTTAATTTGGAGCAATTAGCCAGAGATGATACAAAGTCTAAGTCATCGGACTTCCCATTCCCAAGCTGATTCACATTAACTGCAAATCGTGTCAATCTTTCTAGCCGATCAAAACCAGGCACACTTCCAGTGAATGCATTTTCATTAAGTGCTAAAACTTCAAGGTTAGAGGCATTGGATAATGAAACTGGAATGGGTCCAGTAAGTTTGTTTATTGGAAGGTTTAAAAATTTGAGACCAGGAAATCTTATTGCAATGTCTGCTGGTAGTGTCCCGCCAATCTGGTTGTTAGGCAGATCAATGTTCGTCAAGGAAGAAATATTGAAAAACGAAGGAGGTAAGATGCCAGAAATGTTATTAGATGCAAACCCAAAAAACCACAGATTCGACAAGCGGCCTAAATTATCTGGAATGCTTCCCTGGAAATTATTTCCTAACCCGGAAATAAACTGAAGAGAAGTAAAGTTTCCAATAAACTTTGGTATCTCTCCTGTTAGATTATTGGAGTGAAGGTTTATAAATACAAGTTTATTCAATGCTTCAAACTCATTGGGAATAACACCTATGAAATCGTTTCCACTCAGATCAAGTTCTATAAGATCTAGACACCGAGATATATTTGAAGTAATTTCACCTGATAAAGAATTATTCGAAAGTCCTAGCCTCCTTAATCGCGATAACTTTCCAACTTCATGTGGGACACTTCCCGTAAAACTATTGTTGTGAAGGAGAAGCTCTCTAAGAAACGATAGGTTACCAACTGCAGGGGATACTGAACCAGAAAATCCACCAGACCATAAATTAAGAGTGACTACTCTTTTGTGCCTGAGACCGCATATGACACCAGTCCAGTTACAGAAATGGGACGAGTCATTCCATGTAGGCATGATGCGGTACGGGTCAGATATTATATGTGCCTTGACTGAGAGTAAGGCCAAGTGATCTGTCTCATCTCCATCATCGATAGAAGTAACCGAAGGAATAATCCAAAAGGAAAACGTACAAAAAAGGACGACGGCATATTTTGCATGTAGGGAACTTTGCTTCTTCATTGATACAAACCTAGTACAGAATCGAATCTCAGTTTTTTTGTATTAGTCTATTAGACAGTGAAGCAAGAACACTGATTATATCAAAAGAGTTGGTTGGACTTGAGAATGTAAAAAGGAAACTTTCTAGTTAAGGAACAACATAAACAGGTTTACTAGATCTATTACTAATCTTTAATAATACAAAGAGTAACTATAGTGTGAATCAGGGGCGGAGCTAGGGGGTTTCGGGGATGCATGGGAACCCGATGGAATTTTGTCGCGTAGTGTATATATTTGTTAAAAATCTCTATTTTTTCAAAATGACCCCGGTTTCAAAAAAATTATATACTATACAGATATTTGTATTAAAAATATTGTGCACCCGATTACTTTATACTCTAGTTCCACCTGATGTGAATAATAATAAAACTAAGCTTTCAATCTGTCACTATATAGTTCAACAAGTTTTGTCTCTTTTTCTTGTTTTACACTCGGTTTTATTGCCATATGTCTTCATGTTGCTTTATATTCTACATACTTTCAGGTTCACAAGGAACTTTATGTCATGAAAATAATATATTAATAGGTAAATGAAGATTTTAGGCGTAATGAAAATAACATTCATCCAGCTGAATAGTGATTGCAATGTTGATATATTAAGTTTGACTTGGACAAATAAGGTTTCTTTATAAATGCAAAATCTTTCTGGTTGAAACTTGAAAGTATACAATCATATTTCCATCATTTGTCCAAAACTTATTACAAAGCAAGTGCCTTTTGAGAGATTGTTGGCAAGAAGAAAAGGGTTTTGCATGCATAAAGAAAAAAAATATGGCGAAAGGGGGTCAAACCGAGGGGTCTTGGCCCTCTTTCGCCCGTATGTGGGTAGCCCGTCAAGCAAAATGTTGTGGGTTCGAATGTTTGTATCTAAAAAGCTAATGTAATTACTTAGGGTGTTGAGTTGAGAAAAAGTATATTATTTAAAAAAAAATCATATGAAAAATTCGTAACAAATTCTTCATAGAATTCATGATGTAAAAAAAATGATGTGGATCGCTTGGAAACCTCGTAAACAAAATGCAGGGTTAGGGGTAAATAGTATTTATGTGTTGAACCATGCTCTCTTGTTCAAATGGATTTGGGGGTTCAGGTGTGAGGCTGATGCTTAATGGGCCGAGGTGGTTAAAGTCATTCATGGTGAAAAAGGTTCGCTATCTACATGCATTCTGAAGTCAGGGCCTAATGCTGAATGTAATTATTTTAACTAAGTTCAAAAAAAATATTAATGTATTGTAACAAAAAAGATATGAAACGGGTGTAATATTTAATTTTGGAATGTTGTTTGAACACGAAATCAGCCTGATGCAGTTCTCCACTCAACGTAGATCTTAAGCTATGATCAAATTCAAATTTTACTACTTCTAAGTTTTAAGGTTCATTTTGTCATTTTAGTCCCGCAAAGTTTTAGTATGATTTGTTTTAGATTTTGTTAGCTTTCTTTCCAAGCTAATGTATAAGTTTAGATAGTTACATTTGTTAAGGGGTTTAGCTAGTTAATTCTTTGATAATAAAGTTTTGCTTTAATCGAGTTTCCCACTGGAATTGTCGATCCAATTGTTATCTTATTTCGTATGTTGCCCGAACGTTAAAGATCCACACCATTTGGTATCAGAGCTTTGGTACTAATGGTCGAACGGAATCGTGTAGAACATCTAGTTCGTAGATTCGCCGGATGAGGCAATGAACCAAATTCACGTGACGTGAACATTGCAAGCCTAAAGCAATGGATTCAAGAACTCGAGTGCCAACGCGAGACGATCAAATCAATATGAGCATGGGAAACCCTAAACTAGGAAAATCTATTTTTGTGTATTTGTGTTCGTCGAAGTCACCGTGTAGGCGTTCAGAAGGAAACCTTATGTAGGCTCGGGTTACTAGTTGAGATAACTGAGTGCGTCGGTAAAGCCCCTTCAAACTATCATGGTTCCTTATGTAGTCTTGGGATGAGATTTTCGAGTCCCGAGTTTATCGATAAAGCTCCATATTACCATGGGTTTCATGATGATCATCATGATAACCCTTTGTTCACAAAGGAAATCGAATCAAAACCTATTATCTGGGATATCAAGAATGAGGAAGATGACTATCCTTTTGTTGATAATTATCCACATTTTCAAGAGGAAGAAAATGATGTGTCGTCTCTAGATGTTGTGTTGGGTGTAGACGAAGAATCGATGCCAGCTAATGATACGGATATTGAGGGTGTTTTCGAGCACGTGGTTACATGTGAAGATGAAGATGTTATTTATGTTGATCATGTAAAATCTCTTATGATCGAACATGTTTTTAGTGATGATTTTGAGGAAGACATTAATACAAAATTACATGGATGTGGTTTAGAAAAAGTATTATTATCATGGTTAGTAAAGGTTCGTTCAAATTTAAGAACTTAAACAATATCAAGAAAGGTATTTGAAGTTACACTGATGGTCGATAAGTTAGGTTGTAAGATGATTAAGTTTCGAGCTCGAATCATTATCAAGAAAGGAAATTTGATACACGGGATACAAACTTGAATGCTAACGAGTACAAAGGACGAGTGAAGCAAACTCGATGACGGGTTTTTTTTCATGTATGGGAGGATGATGCAGTTCTTGAATTAACATAAATCTTAAGATGTATGCTCAAATAAAATTTTACTACTTTTAAGTTCTAAGGTATATTCTGTCATTTTTAGTTTTGTAAGGGTTTAATTTGATTTTTAGTTTCTTTCCAAGATAATGAATTAGTTCAAATAGTTACATTTATTTAGTGTTTAGCCAGATTATTTTGATAATAAAGCTTTGCTTTAACCGAGTTCCCACTGGAATTATCAATCCGATTGTTCTTTTAATTCGTATATTGTTCGGTCGTTAAACAACCGCATCACAACTTCTCAATTCAAAACTCCCAAAGATTATTTGCTTTGGAGATGAAAAAAGATGTTTATAAGGATGGATTTCGGTTTGTTTGACCGACAACCTAGACAGGGCTATGATACATAGCAATGGGAAGTCATGCAAAACATCATCACTTCAACTTGTTGATCACCGATGAAAGATCGTTGAGTTTAGTCTTTTGATGAAATGGGGATGTTTTCTTTGGCATCAGCTCATACCTTTATTAAAAAACGTGATGAATCACGAGCGAGAAGCTACTAGATGGTATAAACTAAGCCTTATCGATGTATACATTTTGGCACGAATGCTCTCTTAGATAAGCTCATAACTCCTCTAAATCTCTCAGCTTAAGGCTTGGGTGTTCCTTTGGTGATATGTCCAATATATGATGCACGACTCGAGTCATTTGATCATTTATTCTTTTCTTGCTCATTCGTGACTCACATTTATGTTATGTTGACTCGTTGGTAGGACATTCCTAGGGGTGAAAATGAGTCGTGTCCGAGCTTGAGCTCGAATTGTTTAGATTTTAGAAATCTTGAGCTCGAGCTCAGTTGGTTTGAGCCATAAAATTTAAGCTCGATCTCAGCTCGTGGTATGATATACAAAGCCGGAACTTGGTTCGGGCTCGGCTCGTTTGTGATGTGTTCAACAAAATTAAAGCTTGGCTTCTTGAGCTTACTTATCCGAGCTCGTTTATTTGTTTTGAGCCTATTTACTAGAGCTCGTTTAGGATTAGGATTCTATTCAATCTTTGTATATAAAGCTCGGGAAAGGGCTCGATTATGAAATTACATCTTATTTAGGCTCGAGACCGGGCTCGGGCTTGTTTAGGCTCGACTCATTCCAATTTTATGTCGATCCGGTTTCGAGCTTTCACGAGAAGCTCGGCTAATTTCCACCCCTATACATTCCTATTTAACCTTTATCATCCAGTTGGCATTGGTTGGAGTGATTCACAAATATTCAGCTAAAGACAAGGCAACGGAGTATTTGTAAGATCTTTTTGATTCGTTATTGTGGCACTAGGGCTTTTGCCCACGCTTCGCTGCGGCGCGAAGGGCGGGCGTTTTTGGCAAGAGTTACACAAAAAGCCAAACAATAAGGGGTCAGCCTACTGCTATTCACCTTCACGACTAACATTTTATACAAACAATTAAAAATGTTTATATCTTTTAAAAAAACACGTGCGACAGTAGGAAGGTAGAACTTCATAGAATATTGTACATTTATACCTTGAAAACTCTTGTCCTACAATGATTTTAATTTTATTCTCCTGTGATCTAGCAAGTTTAGGTCAATTCGGATCTACGCCATTCGTATCTGCTCCTCAACATGGCCTGATCTATACAGAACAAACAAAAAGATTATGTTATTTATCACAAAAAAATTACCCCTAACGGTTTTCGTGATATAAAAGTGAAACAAAAAATCCATCACATTGTTCTATACGCCATCTTAATTTTTATCTATTGTTGGATTTTTGCCTCACCTGAGTTCGTATTGGGCTCATGAAATTCAGTATGTGCCACAGCTGTTTGGGTAGCATCAGCCTCAATGTTGCTTTCTGGCGCACCACTGTCCGCTGCAAGAATTTCCATGGGTGCTTGTACACTAACTTCAGAAGCATCAATGTATTGGCTTTGGCTTAAATCTGCATCTTGATCATTTACAATAGGTAATGCTTCTGAGGGACGATCTCTCTGTCCGAAGATTCATCATTCACTTTGTCCACAACTACCGAGTCCCCTTCGTTTGACAGGTTAGTAATTTCACTGGAATAAGTGATCTGATTCGCTTCCTCGACCTGCTGACGAAGTTGTGACTCTGATTCAGGTTCTACCATTTGTGACCACACCTTTATTGCTAAAAAAAGATGTAGAAAGTAGTAATCATAAAAATACTGACCATAAAGACGAATTGAAACCTCGTTGTCAATTCAGCGTGCATACACTCCTTTGTTCCTACGGCTGTATCACAAACAGATCCTTCAAAATCAACCGAATTCGGGCTCTCACATTTCGAACACATACCTGACAATATAAGATCTTGATCAAATCATAATGATGAATCAAAACAGGAATTATAACAAAAAAAAAGTTAACCGTACCTGTGATGGGACACCAATATAGCCTGCCGAATATATAAAAAGATACACCGAAACCTTAATAACAATTCCAATATTTAATAAACCTTCTTTTACACAGCTTATTATAGACCTGTGATAGATAAAAAAGTAAATGGCAAGGGACTAATCGTCGGCTCAGATTTGAAGGCGTCCTCCCGGCGATTCAAGTGATCGACCTGCTATGGCTGCAAACACGATGTCGTGCTGCCACGCCAAAAATCAGGTCGATCAGACCTATCATGATCACTAAACTAATAGTTGTTGGAAACTAGAAAATAGACGCACAAAAAGATTTCTTCATCGCCATAAATCCAGATTTAAGAGTATCCGACCCGACGTGGCTACAAACACTACTTTGTGATGCTTCGCCAAGATACGGGACACTTTGACCCTTATAACATTAGGAACAGTGAAACCCAACATTAGGAATAGTGAAACCCAACAGAAACATAATAAGCAGATGCTCCCCATAAAACAGCGAGTTACAAAAGCAAGACGACCGTGACAACCGTCGCCTGCCATGAAGAGCGGCAACGAATGACACGGCCGTCACTATCGCTGCCCGCCATCAGCAACAGTAGAGAGGAGAAATGCGAATCACAATAAATAGTAATTTTTCACACATACCTAATTGAACGACCATTTGACAAACATGTTTCTCTTTCACAACCCCCAAAATTGACCACAGCCGTGTTCTCACAGGAATAGAATAAACATATGCTCCCCCCCACAAACATAAACAAACAATAACTTATGTTATTTCAAGATATCGTTCAGTATTCAGATTCATTTACCTTTCGAAACACATATCATTTGTTTAGTATTTTCGCCAATGTTCTCCTGACACTCACTCTTCTCACACTTATAGTGGCTTTAAAAATTGACCACCAACGTTGATTAGATCGGGCGCCAAAAAAACATGGCCGCCCATTGATCATGCGTGTGTTTATATGTTTCTTATCTCAAAACAAAAACAACTCTCACATTATATTCCTTTCTCCTTCCTAGACGTGTAAACAAACAATAACTTATGTTATTTCAAGATATCGTTTACTATTGAGATTCATTTACCTTTCGAAACATCACCTCAGAACAACACATTCATCTTATTTATGACCACAACTTTCTGCTAAAAAGAAGATGCAGAAAATAGTAATCATCAAAGATACCGACCATTAAGACGAATGGAAACCTCGTTGTCAATTCAGTGTGCATATACTCCTTTGTTCCTACGGGTGCATCGCAAACATATCCTTGAAAATCAACCGAAACGGGGGCCTCGCAGTTTAAACACATACATGACAATATAAGATTTCCATCAAATCATAATGATGAAGCAAAACAGGAGGCATACTATAACAAAAAAAGTTAACCGTACCTGTGATGGGGCACCAATATAGCCTGCCCAATATATAAAAAGCTACACCGACAATGGAAAGCGACTAATTGTTGGCTCAGAGTTGAAGGCGTCCTCCCAGCGATTCAAGTGATCGACCTGCTATGGCTGCAAACACGATGACGTGTTGCCACGCCAAAATTCAGGCCGACCACACCTATCATGATCGCCAAACTAAGAGTAGTTGGAAACCAGGAAAATAGACGCACAAAACGATTTCTTCATCGCCGTAAGTTCATATTTAAGAGTATCCGACCCGACGTGGCTACAAACAAACCACTCTGTGATGCCTCGCCAAGATACGGGCCGCCTTGACCCTTATAACATTAGCAAAAGTGAAACCCAAAAGAAACAGAATAAACAAATGTTCCTCATAAAACAGCGAGTCACAAACGCAAGACGGGCGTGACAAAATTGTATTGCATCTATAATAAAAGAGGGATTCTCAGTTTGTTCCTCTCACAAAACTAAAAAAAGTACCTTAACCGGCCACATTCTTTCAACATAATGAAGATGGTAGGCTCAGATAGGGAAACACATAAGAATAGGAGGATACACACGGCATGGCTGCAACCTTAACACGTTGCCCCGCCAAGATCCGTGTAATCTCATCCTCAACCCGACCCGTTCAAACTCATCACAACCCACGTAATTAATAAGCACAACTGCAAAGTAAGTAATTTGCCCCGCAATGAGTCGTAAAAACCACATCTCTCATCAAATGCGTTCACTTTCAGGGTAGCCTTTATAAGCAATAAGAATCTGATATTAATCAAGACGGTGAAGCAGTTTAAGCATGATTTACGTTTACTTTTCACATACTGCTGATCAAATCACACACTTTCAACATAATCAAGATGGTAGGGTCAGATAGGGAAACACATAGGAATAGGAGGATACACACGGCATGGCTGCAACCTTAACAGGTTGCCCCGCCAAGATACGTTTACTTTTCACATACTGCTGATCAAATCACACACTTTCAACATAATGAAGATGGTAGGCTCAGATAGGGAAACACATAGGAATAGGAGGATACACACGGCATGGCTGCAACCTTAACAGGTTTGCCCCGCCAAGATCCGTGTAATCTCATCCTCAACCCGGCCCGTTCAAACTCATCACAGCCCACGTAATTAATAAGCACAACTACAAACTAAGTAATTTTCCCCGCAAAGAGTCGTAAAACCACATCTCTCATCAAATGCGTTCACTTTCAGGGTAGCCTTTATTGTATACCTTATAACAGAGGGGAATCACGTTCCCCTAGGAATAGTGATGCCCTCTCATACACAATATTTTATTAATCCACTCATAGAAACACATCTCACATACTCACCACCCACTCACATAAACACACACAGAAACACATGCATAGAATACCCATATAGCTCATAGATCCCACAATGGAAAGCAACCTTAAAAGGCCACCTGAGAGAAACCATACACAAAGGAGACAAACTAATATTTCGTATGACAACCTCTAATTACATAACATACCTAGTGGGTTGAATGACATTCAGTTTGTATAAGAAATCCAACTAATAAGCACATCCCTTAACTAATGATCCATTTTAGAAAACAATAAGAAGACTCTGTTCTAAAGTATAGCACCCAAAGAGCCATAAGCACGCTGAAAGTTTTCAGCGTACACAATATCATGCTTTTGACCAAATTTGAAGTAATCCTATCCTTTTACAGTCGAGTGAATCATCAAATATTACTAATCATAAAATAGTGGAGTATCCATAACCAATAAATGGCACTTAATAAAAAAAGAGAAAAAAATGCAAGAAAGTGCATCACCTACGCTTATAATCTCGGGAAAAGCTCAAAACATCGAAGAACAATAAGTCCTTAACATAGTTGGCGTATGTCACGGTCCCACTTGATCTCAGGACACTGAATTCGGCCATTTTTGATTTCTGCAAACCAACCAAAATGAATACAAATTTCAGTATTTAAATGAACAACGTATCCATACATATTTTATTCAAAAACAAAAGGAAAAAGATTATATCATTATTTACCTCTTATTGAAGAACTACGACTGAGCTACTGCTGATCAAATCACACACTTTGAACATAATGAAGATGGTAGGCTCAGATAGGGAAACACATAGGAATAGGAGGATACACACGGCATGGCTGCAACCTTAACAGGTTGCCCCGCCAAGATCCGTGTAATCTCATCCTCAACCCGGCCCGTTCAAACTCATCACAACCCACGTAATTAATAAGCACAACTGCAAACTTGGTAATTTGCCCCGCAATGAGTCGTAAAAACCACATCTCTCATCAAATGTGTTCACTTTTAGGGTAGCCTTTATAAGCAATAAGAATCTGATATTAATCAAGACGGTGATGCAGTTTAAGCATAAATGCATAGAATACCCATACAGCTCATAGATCCCACAATGGAAAGGCAACCTTAAAAGGCCACCTGAGAGAAACCAAACGGCTGTAAGCGGAAACGAAAGCCACGATCGTGGCTACCGTCGCCTGCCAACAACCCCGCCAACGAAAAATTGTGAGCCAGCGTACACATTATGTAAAACCCGATTAAAATCCTGAATCTGATATTAATCAAGACGGTGATGCAGTTTAAGCATAAATGCATAGAATACCCATACAGCTCATAGATCCCACAATGGAAAGGCAACCTTAAAAGGCCACCTGAGAGAAACCAAATGGCTGTAAGCGGCAACGAAAGCCACGATCGTGGCTACCGTCGCCTGCCAACAACCCCGCCAACAAAAAATTGTGAGCCAGCGTACACATTATGTAAAACCCGATTAAAATCCTCACGGTTCCATCAAATACGTCTATAATAAAAGAGGGGAATCACGTTCCCCTCTGACGAACCTAATATTTTATTAACCCATCTCACATACACACATTTCACATAAACACATCTAACATACTCATCACTATGCCTCTTTCTTTATGTCACTCTTTTTCAATAAAGGTAAATCAATCAGAGCAAAAAAAAAGAATCAGAGCTAAACACATCTGCTTTATAACAAATAAAAATCAGTAGCAAAAACAAATGAGGGTTTCCGTGAAACCCAATAAAGGGTTTCCATCAAACCTGATATGAATCCAATATGTCTAGAAGAGCTAAAACAAATCAGGGTTTCCATCAAACCCAAGAGAGGGCCTCTAACAAACCCAAAAACCACGGCTTCATGATACAGATCAACAAATCAGGGTTTCCATCAAACCCAAGAGAGGGCCTCCAACAAACCCCAAAAAACTACGGCTTCATGATACGGATCTAATTAGATCGATTAGATCTTGTTAGAGAGAGCAACAAATCACACAAAATTAGGGCTTCCATCAAAACCCAAAGTTTTCTTCGATTACATCGATGTTAGAGAGAGAAAGTTACACAGTGATGGAAGTGGTGTGGTGAGTACGTGAGATATGTTTCTGTGTGTGTTTATGCGAGTGGGTGGTGAGTATGTGAGATGTGTTTCTGTGAGTGGATTAATAAAATATTGTGTATGAGAGGGGATCACTGTTCCTAGGGGAACGTGATTCCCCTCTATTATAAGGTATACAATATGTGGGCTTGAAACGCATGCCTTTTTCATACGGTGAGACCGAAGATTCGCTTTTCGATATCTTTGTTATGAACTCGCGTAGGTGGACCAATATGAGAGGTAGATGGAAAAATCTAAGTTGAGATGGTTGGTTTAAAAACATTCTTATTCTCTAGTATGTAATTTAGTTTTGTTCTTACTCTTTGCTATCTTATTGAATTTTTGTTGTTCAAATAAAAAAGTGATACTTATGAGGCTGGAGTTAAGATTTATATAGACACTTAAATTAGCATAGACCTATCCAACTAATCATAATCACCTATTTTTTAAAAAACCCACCTCCCACCACTTTTTTAAAAATTAAATATCTCACAAACGGTAAATCGTCAAACGAAAAAAATACACAATTGTGACGAGAATTAAATCATCTATCTATCGAGGGGCACATGTATATACTTTCGACGAACTTTTTTTTCGACTTTTTTTTTCTTAAGTCACGTCTGGAGAGAATCATATATGATTCGTCACGAATCATATATGATTCGCCACGAATCATATATGATTCGTCACGAATCATATATGATTTTCAGAAAATCATATATGATTCGTGATATGAATCATATATGATTTTCTGAGAATCATATATGTTTCCTAACGAATCATATATGATTCTCTCCAGACGTGACTTAAGAAAAAAAGTCGAAAAGAGAGTTCGTCGAAAGTATATATATGTGCCCTTCGATAGATAGATAATTTAATTCTCGTCGCGATGATATGTTTTGTTTTACGTAACGATGAACGGTTTGTGAGATATTTAATTTTAAAAGAAGAGTTTTTTGTTACATGATAAAAATAGATGATTGTGATTGGTTGGTTGAGTGTATGCTAAATTAAGAGTCTATGAGGATATTTTTTACTATGAGGCTATGAGGCTGTGAATATAATATATAAACTTGCATTCTTCTTGTGCATATACATTTTGTTTTCGAATGTGAAATGATAACACGAGAAGTGAGAAGAGTTACACGAGAAAGAAAAAGAGGAAAGGAATCATCTTCTTTTCAAATCATCACAATTCGAGAAGACCAGGAATATTTTTGCACAATTTCTTTCCCTTTCCAATTTTTTATATTACTAGACGAGTACCCGCGCATAGCGGCGGAAGTTTTTAGCGACCGGGAATTAACTATACACGATATTAAAGGAAGTGTGCTTTGTAACGTTCAAAATAGAGAAAAATCAAAATGCAAGTGCAAACACATATTTGTAAAAACCGCAATAACCACTTAAAAAATAAGTTATTAGGAACACCCAGAATAGTATATAGATAAATGTCTATACAGCGGTTTATAAATTACAACATGTCTCAATTTTAGAGCGAATACATACGTAATTAAGATGAAATTAAATTTGTATCATATGTGTAGCACTTCGATACAATTTTGAGTGGTCACCACTTGTGAGGTAAAAAAGCAATCATGAGCCTTCTAAGAGAGGCACCGACATATTTTTTTGAAAACCTTGTGCAGCACCCTACAAAATTACAGATTTTTTTTGAAAACCATGTGCAGCATTCTAAGAGAGACGCCAAGGTGAACAATATATTTTTTTCTAATTTGCTTGTGACATGTACCCTTATGTCTATGAACAAAATTCCAAACTTTGTGGACAAAATTACAAATTTTGTGGTTCTTGACCAAATCAGTAACAAAGATGAAAGGGAATGATTATGAAAGTGGACTATTTTGATGCGTCTTAGTTATACTTGAACCGGAAACCGAATAAGTTCAAATTTATGGCAGTTATGTTGCTGCTTGTTTTCAATTTTGATCTTGCATAATTAGAGGTCATCAGATTAGGACTTCTATAACTTTGTTCTTTTTGATGCAATAGTTTTTTGTTGCTTTAATGGTGTATGTAATATGGTAAAAAAACATGATGCTTCAATCCATTTAAGAATTTAAATATTACATATAAAAAATAAATAACTAAGCTAATGGAGAAAAACACGTGCCTTATAAATCAGGATTTGATCTTTGATTTAGCTACGTAATCAATGAGCATGGATACATAATTATCCAAAAAAAATTCCAATAATTCGTGAAAGAAATTTAAAAAATGAACAGCACAATTATTTGATATCTTGCTTGGAACTCAGCCTTGCTAGCATAAATCTCTAGGAAAAACCCAACCAATCTTACCTAATTTGAGACGATTGTCATTTTCCATGACAGATTCTGAAACATTTCCACCACGTCACCAGGCCTACATTCCGATATATCAACTGATGGAGGACGTGGTCTAATATATTTCGACGTATCAGAGTATGTAGTTGTGGTCATCGCTCAAAACGATCTGAGCACAACGCTGTCAACACAATCATACTTCCATTTTTTGTCTTTCATGATGCGAAACTTGTCTTTTATTCCAAATAACATTCTTCAAACTCTCTAGAAAATAAAAAAAATCAGTCATCTATATGTATAGAAATTGACACATAAAAGTATGTAATACTAAGAGAGATAAGATTTAAAAAAACAAAGTGCTCATAACTTAACTAAACAGAAAAACACAAAAAACAAACATTCTTATAGCTCGAGTGGATCATCTTTTGTCATCAAAAATTAAATAAAGAGAAGACAAAATTAACTACAACGATCAGTTCCAGAACAAAACAAATGGAGTATTTTTACATGAATTTGAAAACTTGAAAATGTTTTAGGTGAAATTTGATAACAACAATGTAGTGACTTTTTTTCTTATATACACTAATCAAAAAATAAAATGACAGCAAAACACACAATCGGGTTTCTGCTGTAGGTGGTATACAAATTACTGTAATTATTTGACTGCTACATATCAAGACTTTAGTTCATAATAATAATCATAAAATTTATACGCATCAAGCACTCCTTACACTAATTCATTAACAAACATACCCTCTAGCAAATGAAAAAATGCCAATGCATTTGATCATGTGCATTTTTCTTGACGTCTAACAACTATGATTAAATGAAATTATTTATAATAGTCGTAGCCTACAAAGCCGGCCTGTTTATCCACAATTTTTCGCAAACATGACCAGTTTATTTAAAAAGTTAGGATGGGCCTAACCAACAACTCTTTTTTTGACGAAGCACATAATAATACAATATAGTTTTTTCGACTAATGGATCACGCAGCATAAATATGAACAAACTAATACTACATATGGATCAGCTAATGGGGTCTATTACTTATTTAAAACTCATGAAAGATTATGCACACCAAATTCCTGATTTCGCTAACATACACGACTTCTACATCCCCCAAGATTGTGCACTCAATTAAATTTTTATTTTGTATAATTTCTTTCGCTTCTTTAGATCGAATAGAAGACTCGGATGCCGAATCAACCTCCGACATTTCTTTTGGTTGTACTTTCGGCTGGATCTAAATAAAACTTGTATAACCCAACAAATCTGTTGGATCTTAACAAATTAAAGGACAGAAAAAAAATCAAAACCAGCAACAAAGACACCTACGGAAACCACCCGACTCACCATAACACCAAGAGTGTTTGGTTATAGTGGCGGCAGTTTTCGTGGCAACAAAGAAGAGGTTTATGTGTGTTTTTGTTTGTAGAGAGATAAAGATGGAGAACATGTGTCATGGTCGACGGGTTTAGAGAGAAAGAAAATAAAGTAGAGTAAACAATCGTTAGGGTTTGGATTTATAATGTTTTCAGTCGTGAAAAACATCATTTCCATATATATGTCCATAAGTTTCAACTTTATTCTTTAAAATTGCCAGCCATGAATGTATCTTAATTAAACATTACATTTTAATGATAGAATCATTTTCGATCATTTCCGTATATAGTTTTCTTGCGTGTGACAGCTTAGTATCCTAAAGGATATTGTGAATTCTAGCGTTCCAATATTGTATGTTTCCTTAGATTTATCGTAGTAAAGATATTGCGTTTCGATTGTAATGTAATGTGTTGGAAAACAATTTTCCAAGATTAACCATGGTTTTTCAGCTTTTCAAATTATGTAATGTGTAATGTGTAATGTGTAATGTGGTGTGGGTTCAACATTTCTTAAATTACTTTGTTTTTTAACATTTCCTTATATAGTGGGGTTTTCAACATTCAAGGTTTTAGGAAATTTACTTTATAAGTAGTAGAGATAAAGAGTAAATTGCATAAATAGTCCCTAAAGTTTGGTTAAATTGTATGTTTCGTCCTAAACGTTATAAAAGTGCAAGGATCATCCCTGTGAGGAAACTTTAATGCAAGCATCGTCCTTATGAGGAAAATTATTAGGACGAAACCTGCAAAATAGCCAAAACTTTTGGGACGAAATCTGCAAAATGGCAAAATATTAAGGATGAAAATTTACGAAATAGTTTGATTTTAGAACGATATCAGCACTTTTAAAATATTTAGGACGAAACATACAAAATGATCAAACTTAAAGGACGATTTGTGCAATTCTCTCTATTATAAAAAACTTTAAAACATGAATATTTTATCATTGCCTTTCGTTTTCTTTTTTTTCTCTCCAGATAAAAGTTAAGAAATTTATAAACATTTCTATGGGACCAACATAAAAAAAGTGCATGCATATGTAATCCTTGTAATAAAATTTTAGTTTGATTTTAGTCCCGTCGCAAAGCTAAATGACTAAATTATTCTCGTCATATTTCAATTTTTTACTTTTTTTATGATTTGTTTTCTTTTTTGCTTTAAGATAAAACAATACCCTTATCGTCACTCTATTTACATCCATAACACACATACAACAAAGATTATTTGATCTCCAAATATCTTAAAAACTCGACATCTATAATAGAAGTGCCTTTGAAGTAAATTTTAATTTTGAGCTTCATGAATTTTGCGGATAACTAAACATCAAATTTCCTTAGCTACTAAGAGTGATTTATTCGACTTTATAAAATCTTTGATAAAAACAAGTATAAGTATGTATTCAACCAATCACCCCTTTGTTTTTCTAAACTGCTTTACGCTATCACTTCAAATGTGATACCTGGATTTGTGATCGTACTTACAAACAGAAAGAATGGAAAACTAATGTGAATCAATGATCTTACAGGCAAGATCAAGATACACCAACAATCTGAACAAACTAATAACAGAGATCAAGAACTTAGCAATGGCGAACAAAACTATGTGAAACTCTAAACCCTAACTATGAGAATGTGACGAATGTATAGCCCATGAGATGACCAGCTTGGCAACTTTCCACACTTGTCAAACTAAGTCCCTGCACTTTCATAAAAACAAAAAACCAACACCAAACTATAAAAATAAATAATATATATAGGAAAACTTACCTGACTACCCTTTGACTTTGGAGAAAAATACAACTCAACTTATACTTTTAATACCCCCTCTTAAGTTGATTTGTGATATAAGTCAATAAGTTTCAGCTTATCACAAAACTACTTATGATCTTTGATAGATAATCCTTTTGGTAAACAAGTCAGCAGTATTATCTTCAGATTTGATCTTACAAGTTTTGATCAAACCTGCAGATACTTTTCCATAAGGAAGTATAAATCAATTTCAAAGTGTTTTGTTCTCTCATGAAATACAGGATTAGCTGCAATTTGAATTGCAGAACAGTCTACTGTCACAGCTGATGGGCACAGGTAATGTAATATCAACCTTAAGATCTTTCATGATCTTAGGTATCCACATAATTTCACAAGTAACACTGTTCATAGCTCTATATTCAGCTTCAGCTGAAGATTTAGCTATAACATATTGTTTCTTACTTTTCCAAGACACAAGATTATCACCCAGATATACAGTATATCCAGTAACAGACTTTCTAGTAATCTTACACTTAGCCCAATCTGAATCTACAAAAGCATTAAGATTTAGACTGCTATGTTTCTCAAAAGATATACCAGTTCCAGGAGAATTTTTAAGATATCTAAGCACATGGAAAGCAAGTCTAAGATGAGACTTATATGGAGCATGCATAAACTGACTTAGACAGTGTACTGCATATGCAATATCTGGTCTAGTCAATGTAAGATATATCAATTTGCCAACAATCTTTTGATAACATGTTTTATTATCAAGAATAATATCAACCTCACTATCAACAAGACTTTTCTTTTTCTTAGAAGGATCTGGTATAGGATCTTTAGCTGGCTTACAAGCCAACATCCCATACTCAGATAGTAATTTAAGACAATATTTCCTTTGATTAAGACATAACCTTGAGTCAGTATCAAGTACCTCAATGCCTAAAAAATATTTGAGCTTTCCAAGATCTTTTATTTTAAATTTAGAACTCAAATATTCTTTAAAGTCATTAATAATACCCTCATTGTTCCCTGTTATAATGATATCATCTACATAAAATAAAATGGCAACAAATGACTCATTCTTAGTCTTGGTAAACAAAGAAACATCACTTTTACTTTGATAAAATCCATTTTTAGTTAAAACACTTGTCAATTTTTCATTCCATTTTCTAGGTGTTTGCTTTAATCCATATAAAGATTTAGTTAGCTTACACACCTTGTTAGAGTTAGAACCATATCATTCAGGAAGATTCATATAAATTTTTACATCTAAATCTCCATAAAGGAAGGCATTATTAACATCTAACTGATATACAGGCCAATTACTGTGCACAGCAACAGAAAGAAGACATCTAACAGTTACAATTTTCACAACTGGATAAAATGTTTCTTCATAGTCTATTCCTTCTTTCTAACTAAATCCTTTAGCAACAACCCTAGCTTTAAATCTTTCTACATCACCACTAGACTTATATTTCACTTTCCACAACCATTTACAAGCAACTGGTTTCCTACCACAAGGTAAATCAACAATAACCCAAGTGTTATTTCTATTAAGTGCTTCCATCTCTTCATTCATTGCCTTAACCCATCTAGGGTCTTTGGCAGCCTTATCATAGGATTTAGGCTCATGAATTTTATTCAGGTTATTAGAAAACACAAAGTTATGCATAGACATAACTCTTTTATTAGCAGGAACTTTATGTTGTCTAGTTGACCTTCTTAGCTCAGATCTCTCTAGATTGTTTTGAAAAAGTTGATTAAACTCTATAAACTCTTCACCTTCAGATTCATAATCATCATCATTTAGGGCAACATTTTGATCTATAGGACTAGCCTCACTACTGCCTAGACCACTCTGGTTTCCAACACTATGATCCTTGTTACCCATAGAGTCTGACCCCTGAGAGTGACTGGTAATAATGGTAGAAGCATCAATAGACACTTTATCAGCTAAGTCAGATCTCTTAGAAATGCTACCTCTATTTTCTAAGCTTACATCTCTCAATTCATCATAGGGATCATCGGACTTATCTACTACCAGGTCAAAGATATTTAAACTATTTATACATTGTTCTTCAAAAATCAAATCACCTTTGTAAACATTATTTTTGAAAGGAAAGACAGTTTCATAAAGTTTTATATCCCTAGAAAATAACACAGTTTTGGACTCAAGACTAAAAGTTTATACCCTTTTTTAGTAAAAGAATAACCAATAAAAACACACTTTTCAGACCAAGCAGCAAACTTATCCATATTATTAAGCACAGTACTAAAGCATAGGCAACCAAAAGATTTTAAATAAGAGATATTAGGTTTTATTTTATATATCATTTCATAAGGACTTTTTCCAGAGAGAACAGAGGAATTCTGTTAATAAGATAAACAGCAGTAAGAACACATTCAGGCCACATGTTCAAATGTAATCCCCCCTGAAACATAAGGGCTCTAGCAACATTAAGTAAGTGCCTATGTTTTCTTTCTGCTATACCATTCTGTTGTGGTGTATACACACAAGTAGTTTGATGAACAATCCCTTTTGTTTGAGCAAAAGTTTCAAATTTATGATTAATAAATTCAGAACCATTATCACTTATGAACATTTTAATAGGCACATCAAACTGAGTTTTTATCAGATTATAAAATTCAACAATTTTATTGAAAACTTCATCTTTTCCTTTAAGCATATACAACCACACAACCCTAGTATAGTCATCAACCACAGTAAGGAAAAATCTATATCCATCTCTACTTTTTACTTTATAAGGACCCCAAACATCTAAGTGAACAATATCTCCCAAGGACTTGGTCTTATGTTCACTTAGAGGAAAAGGATCCATTGTCTGTTTAGCCTTATGACAAACATCACAAGGCTGAACATTATCAGTAGAATCAATTTGCATTATATCTTTTAAAATGGCTAAGACTTGGTCAGAGGGATGACCAAGTCTGTTATGCCAAATGCATTTAGACAAACAACATGCAGTTATAGAACTATTAATGAGTTTCCTACCTGAATCAAACAAATAGAGACCATTGTTCTCACTACCAGTCCCCAGAAGGGACTTTTGAAGAGAATCCTGAACAAAACATTTTGACTCAGTGAATGAAACAACAAATTTTTCATCCTTAGCCAACTTATGAACAGATATAAGGCTAACCTTGTAGCCTGGAACAACCAACACATTTTTTAACACAATTTGATCAGAAAGTTTAAAATTCCCAACATGTTTAACTTTTTCAATGGTTCCATTAGGATGATATATGTTCAATTTAGAAATATCAATTACATCATATAAGTGATCTGTAAAAAAGTCATATGTTAGAATGCTCCAGAATCAAAGATCCACCCAATATATGTACTACACGTACTTATATTAGTGTTATAGTTAAAAAATATACAAGTAACAAAACTTATGATATGATTAGAACCAAAGCTAATACCTGCAGCACAAGTCTGCACATCACTAGCATCAGTCTTAGATCCAATTAAACCATAAGTCTATTAATCTGATCAGCAGTAAAGGGAAGAGAATTCCCAGATCCCTGGCCAACACTATTACCATGAGAACTAGATGCATTATTAGACACATTAGATCCTCCAAAGTTTCTTTTCTTGAAACCAGGAGGATATACATTCACCTCAAAGCATCTATCTATGTTATGGCCATTCATATTACAATGAGTACAAACAAACTTATTATTATTTCTATTAGGACCTCTGTTTTGATTATTTTGATTGTTTTGATTATTTTTATTACCAGACCAATTATTTGGTTTAACCACAAAAGCAGAAGCAGAACTCTTATCATTAACAGTATGAACCAAGTTATTCTTGTAGGATTCAACCCTCGACAAAGTAGCAAAAGCAGATTTAACATCAGGTAAAGGATCAGCAGTTAATAACTGACTCCTGACAACACTGAATGTGTCATCAAGACCCATAAGAAACTGCATAAGCCTTATAAGAGCATTATGGCTCTTCATTTGTTGGACACTATCACAACTACAAGAAGGAAGATTGAGAAGGGAGTCAAACTGCCTCCATAAGCTGTTGTAGTTATGATAATACTCAGACAAAGAAGATCCAGATTGCGTAAGAGATCAGATTTTATAATGCAAATTATAGATCACAGACCCATCAATTAGAAACAAAAAAGGGATTTACAACAAATTAGATGGGAGTCGAGATACTATCTGCGCTCCCACCCCATTAGCAATAGCAAAACCTATTATATGGAAAATATGTACAGCAGCGCGCGCTCCAATGTCTTGAGCCTTAGAGAATCGCTGGATCCGCTTCAGCAACGCAACTGCATCTTCCTGCAACTCACCTAGAGAAGAAAATGAGAAAGGAAGAAACCAATATCCGAGAGCTGCACACTTAGCCATATACTTGCATTGTGACAAATCTAACATTTTCAGGTAGTGAAATATTTTCTCGTATAATATTTTGAAACTTATTTTTGTGTTGGTTGACGAACTCATAATTTACGGATTTAAATTTGGGCTTGCGTGCATAATTTAGCGTCTTTTACGACTAAACCGGAAACCTTAGGATTACGTATTTACGTTTTTGAACTCCGTTTTTGATGAGACAATTTTTATTGGATTCGTTTTGTGACGGTGATTCATAATTTATAAAAACGTTTTTCGTAAAACGACCCGAGGGCACGCAAATCGAGAAAACTAGAATCGAGAAATACCCGTAAACTAGTGAGATGGGACAAAACACTTTGCCCCACCCCACTAGCTTATATGGGACGGCAATATGACACCACCACACATAGGTGGCATCAAGCTAACAACTACTTACACAAGTGTAAGCTTGTGCTTACACCTTAAGCCAACTCATTTACCACTAAACAAAAACTAGCAAGTAGTTTCATTCTTACCATTTCCTTCCATGCAATCCACTCTAAAACTCTCTCAACTTACCCCTTTGTGCCGTCCACTATAAGCTAACAAACATCCCATTTGATCTTTTCTAACCACAAACCACATGTTTACTAGTCCTATTAAGGTGTTTCCTTGAAGCCTTGATCATTTGGTGGCCATATAAACATCTTTGGAGGTGATTTGCTTGTGTCCTAGGGCTGATTTTCCAACATATGTTCTTGATATTTGATGGTCTTGGAGATACTTGTTGTGTTCATCAAGTTCTTGCCTTCCCAAAACAAGAAATCCACTTGGATTGGTAAAGAAGATCATCCTTTACATTTTTCTCTTATTATTTTGTAAAGAACAAATGTATTTTCTTTCATTTTGTATATGTATATGATGTATATATGATGATAAAAATGTTGTGTGGGGATCAAGTGTTGATAAACATGCTTAAAAATGATGATAACCATAAGAAATGAAGCTAAAATCATGACTAATTAGTTGGCTGTATAAAAACAGTAGATAACTAAATGATGAACTGATAAAATTGCATGGTTTGATCTATTTACAGTAAGTAGATGATGTTATACACATGTGAGAGTTGGCCATGCAATGGAATCAAAATAATGAGTGAGATATGATAAAAACAAGTTAGGTGGTACAATCTGAATAAGCAGTTTTGTAGGGAATGTTAAGGCAACTTAGACTCAAAATGGGCAGTAGCTATAACTAAGTTATATGTAGCACATATTATGAAGAAGTTGTCATCCAAAAATGAGCTTCTAAGTCATTGTAGAACTCTAGATATGATAAAAATGGTGAATATGAAGTTAAAAATCAGATTTTTAGAAATAATGTTTATTATTATTATATAAGCACTCACATTATAATGTATAAAATGTAAAATATAAACCCACTAACTTATAGAACTTATTTATATAAATGTATAAAAGGTTAATTAAATGGGTAAATTATATAAATGGTGGTAAAAATAATATTTATAAGTAATAAAAACTATAAACTTGATTTTTACGACTTTTTCGGCTATCGCCGTGAAATTAACGTTTTTCGTCAAATAAAACTTAGACGACCAAACCCGTCTAATGTAAAGTTTATAAAAGTTATATACTGATGTATAAGTAACTAATACAAGTAAAAACCGATAAAACCCGAACTATAAGAATTACGGACATTTACGAGCTAACTAAACACATTGGACCAATAATTAGACTTAATAAGATAAATACTTGTAAAAAGAATTATTTTGGCTTAACCCATTTGGGCCCAACATGAAGGTATATATACTGATCATATAGGTATAAAATAGGTAAAAACAAGTAAAAGAACTTATAAAAGAATTAATGGACTTAAAATAGGTAAAATCGGTAAAACTAGTGAACTAGTAAGACGATACTAAAACGTAAACGCTAAAATGAGTAAATGAGGATTTATAAACACACTTGATCATCATCATATGTACAAAATCATCATATGTATATTGTTATTTTGATAAAAGTCATTGGACAGAGTCTAAGACCGATTATTATTTATATAGGTTTCCGTGACCAAAGCACGCCCGTAGCCGATAATCCGCCTTTCATTAACAACGTGAGTTCATAGCCTCGCACTCTTTTAAATGTTTTATAAAATGATTTGTAAACCCGCGAGGGAGATAACATGCTAGATTTTTATAAAAATAGAACACAAGTAGTCCCGATTGTATGCTTAATGATATGGACCCGAATGATGCTATGACCCTATATTCGAGACTAAAAGGATTATTAGTAGTTAGGTTATGTCACTTAAATTCCCATTAGCATGAATTGTGAACTACCGGGTTTTGGTAGACGCTTATGCATTTGGAAGTACTATTTGGGGACGATCACCCCAGTTCGCGCCTTGACGCTTGATCCCCGTCGTACCACATTGATTGGTAAGCGAATTTATGTATGAGAAGATTTCATAGCGTGATTTTTGTGACGACACGCTAACTTAGATGGGAAAATTGTTTGTCGGGTTCGCGGTCCGCTGTTTTCACAGTAAGGTAACAATGTCATGCGGCTAATAATAATCCTAATTCAGATACCATGTATCCTAATACAATATAAGACATAAATAATAAACGATAACGACGCTATTACGATGAATATATTACCTAACATGGTAATATAGAGACTACGGTCTCATGGACGGTTTCAGATGTATGCTTGATTTATATATTGCCTGACTAGCAATATGTGGACTTACTTCCGATATTATACTTGTGTTCTGATTTTAAATGAATGTAAATGATTGTTTTATATAACGGTTTTCATTAAACTCTATGAATTCACTCGGCATTCGCTGATATGATTTTTGCATGTTTTCTATCTCAGGTGCTTGAAGGTAATTCGGATGGAGATCGACTCTGATGGCCCACACTTAATATTAAAAATGTTCATTCGATCTGTGTTTTGTAAACTTAATGACCTGTATAATTTGGGACCTGTTGTACACTTTGAAACTTTTTATCGAATGAATGTTTGTTAAACCTTGTACAACCATTTTTATGTGTTGTCTATGATTGGAGTTATTATGCTATCCCGTAACACTCTGAAAGACCCTTCCGCTGTACCGATACGAAAAATGAGAGTGTTACAGTTTGGTACCAGAGCTCTCGTTATAGAGAACAAAAGATTTTAAAAACCAAGGTTTTGAACAAAACTTTTCAAAATCTTTTGACAATGAACATTTGAGAAAATATTTGAAAAATCTTTTGACTATAACGGTGCCAGAGATCTCCGACGTTACCAACAAGCCCTATTGAGAAGATATATATTTTGATATAATTAATATAATTTATATATATGTATATATCGTGATTTCATTATGTAATTGTTTAACTAGTATGTTATCCTAATACGAGATAAATATATATAAATGCAGATTGTCATGGCTGACCCTAATATTCCTGTAGAAAACCATGCTATTCCCAAACCTAATATAGAAGATGATCCTTATTTAGACTTAGTAGATTATGATATCGATGATGAGGAGGAACCATTTGAGGATCCCGAGCCCGAGTTAGGACTAGGAGATCAGATTGCCCCTCAGGTTGACTTAGTAGAGAATGAGATTGAGAATGTGGGTAATGAGAATGTGGATATTGAGAATGTGGGTAATGAGAACGTGGATATTGAGAATGCTGATATTGAGAACAATGATGAGATTGGGTTAGATGAGTTAGATGATGAGATTGACGACGAGGATGTCGAGGAGGACGTAGGTATAGATATTGAGGTTGATGACGATGAGGAAGCTGAGCTTATTTATCCGTATGATGTTCTAGAGGGCGAGCCTTTGCCCCCACCAGTTTGTTTGTCTGATTCTGAGGATGAGTTACCTAGGGATGAAATGTCTGAATCGTCTGAATCTGATTCTGAATCAGAGGAGGATGAGGATGACGATGCACCTGACGGTACTGATGGTATTGCTACTCGTAGACGTGAGATAGAAGAGTCGTCTAGTACTCGAGAGGCTACTCATATTGATGGTCTTGCACCATGGGCCTTGAGACGTGATCTAGATGCTTCCCGTGTTAAGAGTTGTGTGACAGAGGTTGGATTAGGTGTTGTTCAGACTCAGGTTGCTTATTTGGAGTCGAAGACAAAGGTTGGCGAGAAAGAGCGAGAATTGCTTAGTTTGGATTTGAGTGATGTAGAGCGTGGATTGAGTGAGGCTTTTAGGAGGTTATCAGTGTTGGAAAGTGGTGAGTATGCTGCCATGAAGAGAAAGGTGAATTCTATGGAGATTCAGTTGAGTGTGGCTCGTGCGATGCGTGAGAAAGCTAAAAAGGAGTTGAATATATCTGTGGGTTAGAATAGTAGATTTTATGCTGATATGGTTGAAAGAGGAGTAATCCGTAAGCGCCCAGCTGAAGATGTGTCTAGTGATCGTCCGGCGAAGATCCAGAAGACGATGGATGATGGACCATCTGGCGGTTCTCAGTAGACCAGTCTGTATTTAGCAGTGACCTTTATATCTTTTGTGTTTGTAGCTTTGACTGAACCGACTTGTTAGTAGTAGACTTGGCACGAATTTTGAGTATATATAGTGTTAGAACTTTGATATGGATGTACTAAGACAATACTTTTGTTTCAGATCGAATGAAATATGTATCTTGTCTTGAATTCCATATTGTGCCTTATTTGTATCTTGATTATGAATTCAATCCATATTATATGAATCCTTTGTTGGATGGATGCTTAATACTTTGAAATTGTGGAATTATAGAACTATGCCGCCCAAGAAGGCCGTGACTGAGGATGATGTACGTAGGATTATTACGGAGCAAGTTACCGCATCTATGACTGAATTTATGGCAAATGCTAGAAATGAAGCTGGCGGTAGTGGAGCTGGCGGTAGTGGAGCTGGCGGTAGTGGAATTGGCGGTACTAATGTGAATGTGAATGCTAATAATGTGAATGCTAATGCTGGAGGAAATATAGGAGGACTTGGAACGAATGCACCTGAAGTTGGTGGCTGTACTTATGTGACGTTCATGAAGTGTGAACCTCTACCTTTTAATGGAACTGAAGGTGCTGTAGGACTAAGCCAGTGGATTGAGAAGATTGAATCGGTGTTTAGGATTAGTAAGTGTAAGGAGGAAGATAAGGTGACTTTTGCTATGGCTACTCTTAAAGGTCGTGCGTTGACTTGGTGGAACGGGAGAATTGCTTTCATGGGTCTTGATGCTGCTAATGCTACTCCTTGGGCTGAAGTTAAGAAGTGGATGACTTTGGAATTTTGTCCTCGTAGTGTGATTATTAGGTTAGAACAGGAGTTGATTCATTTGAGAATGAAAGGTGTGGACATTGATAGTTACACGAATCGATTCCATGAGTTGGCCTTGCTATGTCCTCGATTGGTTGGACCCGAAGAGATCCGAATTGAGCAATATGTGAAAGGGTTGACCAGGAATATCCGGGGGGACGTAACATCATCGAAACCACTGACCATTGATGATGCTGTTCGAATGGCTTATCGACTCATTGGACAGATAATTCAGGATAAGGAAGATGAAGCCCGTGTAGGTGAGAAAAGAAAGGGAGACGGTGAGCGTGTAGATAGAGGTGATTATAGGAAGAATTTCAATCGCCGTCAGAACAAGAGAAAGGGGAATGCAAATGCTCTTACCAACAATGCACCGCGCAACGATGATAGATGTCCTAAGTGTGGCAACAAGAGGCATCCTGGCGACTGCTGGAAGTGCCGAAATTGCGGAAAGCTTGGACACAAGGTTGAAAGGTGTAAGAAGGGAACCATTTGCTTCAACTGCAATGAAGAAGGTCATAGGAAATCGGAATGCCCCAAGTTGAAAGCGATTGTACCTGGAAGAAACCCCCAGGGTGGTATCTACCAACTTGGAACAATTGAGGTGAAGAAAGAGGATCCGAATGTCGTTACCGGTACGTTTTTACTCAACAATCATTATGCTGTTGCTTTATTCGATTCGGGTGCCGATAGGAGCTTTGTATCCACTAAATTTAGTGCCCTTATTGATATTGAACCTGTTGAGATAAGTACCAGTTACGAGGTGGAATTGGCTGATGGTAAATTAGTGAAAACTAATAAGCTATTAGAAGGATGCTCTCTAAATCTCTTGAACCATTCCTTTCCGATTGATTTGATGTTGATAGAATTAGGTAGTTTTGATATTATTATTGGTATGGATTGGTTGTCGTTGAATAATGCTACTATTTTATGTGGAGAGAAGAAAGTTAAGATTCCTCTTAGGAATAGGACGTTAGTAATTGATGGTAGTCGAGGTGAATCCCGTTTGAAAATCGTTTCATGTATTAAAGTCCAAAAGTACATCAGGAACGGTTGTGAGTTATTCTTAGCTCAAGTGACCGGGAATGAGTCTAGGGAGAAACGATTGGAAGATGTACCTATTATTTGTGAATTTCCTGAGGTATTTCCTAAAGATTTACCCGGACTTCCACCGATAAGGCAAGTAGAGTTTCGAATCGATTTAATTCCTGGTGCTGCACCGGTGGCACGTGCGCCTTACCGATTAGCCCCTTCTGAATTAAAGGAGTTATCTGAGCAACTTAAAGAGTTGTCTGATAAAGGTTTTATTCGACCGAGCTCGTCGCCTTGGGGAGCTCCAGTCTTGTTCGTTAAGAAGAAGGATGGATCTTTTCGTATGTGCATTGATTATAGGGAACTGAATAAGTTGACAATTAAGAATCGATATCCTTTACCTAGGATTGATGATTTGTTTGATCAACTGCAAGGATCTAGTGTGTATTCTAAGATAGATTTGCGGTCAGGATATCACCAACTTCGCGTCCGTGAAGAAGATATTCCTATAACTGCATTTAGAACTCGTTATGGACACTATGAATTTCAAGTAATGCCATTTGGGTTAACTAATGCACCTGCGGTTTTCATGGATTTAATGAATCGAGTGTGCAAGCCCTACTTGGATAAATTTGTGATTGTGTTTATTGACGATATTCTAATCTATTCTAAGAATGAAGATGAGCATAGAGAACATTTGAGGATTGTTTTGAAGTTGTTGAAGGATGAAAGGTTGTATGCTAAGTTTTCGAAGTGTGATTTCTGGTTGGATTCTGTGCAATTTCTTGGTCATGTGATTAACAGAGATGGAATTCATGTTGATCCTGCAAAGGTTGAAGCTATTAAGAATTGGTCTGCACCGACAACGCCAACGGAAGTGCGACAGTTCTTAGGATTAACTGGCTATTATAGGCGATTCATTAAAGAATTTTCTTTGATAGCTAAACCCTTGACTAAGCTTACTCAGAAGAATAAACCTTTCGTTTGGGGAAGTGATGAAGATGGAGCATTTCAGACATTGAAGCAAAAATTATGTAGTGCGCCAATCCTATCATTACCCGACGGGAGTGAAGATTTTGTAGTGTATTGTGATGCATCTCTTAGAGGTTATGGAGCTGTTTTGATGCAGAGAGAGAAAGTGATAGCTTATGCTTCTAGGCAATTAAGGAAGAATGAGGAGAATTATACTACTCATGATCTTGAGTTAGGAGCTGTGGTCTTTGCTCTTAGGTTATGAAGACATTATCTGTATGGCACCGTGTACGGTATTCACCGATCACAAAAGCCTACAGTATATTCTCGACCAGAAGGAATTGAACATGAGGCAACGAAGATGGATAGAGTTGTTAAGTAATTATGATTGTGATATAAAGTATCACCCAGGAAAAGCCAATGTTGTTGCTGATGCGTTGAGTAGGAAAGATAGAGAGCCTATCAGGGTGCGTTCTCTAGTCTTGACCGTGCACAATAATTTGCCTGAGCAAATTAGAAATGCGCAAATAGAAGCTTGTAAGAAGGAGAATTTTGTTAATGAAGGGTTCCGAGGAGAAGGAGATCCTTTAGAGGTTAGAGCTGATGGAGTGAAATGTTTAAGAGGTCGTATGTGGATACCTAAGTTTGGAGGCTTAAGAGATTTGGTTATGTTAGAATCCCATAAATCTAAGTATTCCATTCATCCGGGATCTGATAAGATGTACCATGATTTGAAGAAGTTGTATTGGTGGCCGAATATGAAAGCTGACATAGCTATGTATGTTCTTCAATGCTTGACTTGTGCTAGAGTTAAAGCGGAACATCAAAAGCCATCAGGACTGCTTCAACAACCAAAGATTCCTGAATGGAAGTGGGAGCGAATTACAATGGACTTTATCACTAAGCTTCCTAGAACATCATCTGGAAACAATTCGATTTGGGTTATTGTCGATAGACTGACCAAATCAGCACACTTCATTCCGGTTAAGGAGCAGTTCTCACTGGAGAAGCTGACTCGAATATACCTTGATAATGTTGTATGCAAGCATGGAGTGCCTGTGTCGATCATTTCAGATCGAGATCCTAGATTCGCATCGAATTTTTGGAAATCTCTCCAAAGATCTTTGGGAACGAATCTCGATATGAGCATTGCTTATCACCCCCAGACTGATGGGCAGAGTGAAAGGACGATACAAACACTGGAAGATATGTTGAGAGCTTGTGTGTTAGACTTTGGTAAGAATTGGGATAGACATTTGTCGTTAGCAGAGTTTCCATATAACAATAGTTACCATTCCAGTATTAAGGCTGCACCGTTTGAAGCTTTGTATGGTAGGAAGTGTAGATCTCCTGTATGTTGGAGTGAAGTTGGGGATACCCAGCTCACGGGACCGGAATTGATCCGGGAGACTACGGAGATGATAGTTCAGATTAAGAAGAGGTTGTTGACTGCCCGTAGTAGACAGAAAAGTTACGCGGATGTGCGGCGGAAGCCAATGGAGTTTGAAGTGGGTGACCGAGTAATGTTGAAAGTATCGCCATGGAAAGGCGTTATAAGATTTGGAAAACGAGGAAAATTGAATCCCCGTTATATTGGACCCTTTAAGATTTTATCTAGAGTAGGTCCGGTGGCTTACAAACTAGAGTTACCCCCAGAACTTCATGGTGTTCACAACACATTCCATGTATCTAATCTGAAGAAATGTCTAGCAGTGAGTGATGAGAAAATTCCGTTAGGTAAGGTTCGAATAGATGGGAAGTTGCATTTTATCGAAGAGCCCGTAGAAGTTATGGACCGTGAGGTAAAGCAACTGAAACAAAGTCGGATACCTATTGCCAAGATCCGATGGAATTCAAAGCATGGACCGGAGTATACTTGGGAACGAGAGGATGAAATGTGGAAGAAATATCCGCACCTCTTCGATTTCAATAAGAAACGGACATCCAAATGAAATGGATCACGAGGACGTTGATCCCTTTTAGGAGGAAAGCTGTGACAAATCTAACATTTTCAGGTAGTGAAATATTTTCTCGTATAATATTTTGAAACTTATTTTTGTGTTGGTTGACGAACTCACAATTTACGGATTTAAATTTGGGCTTACGTGCATAATTTAGCGTCTTTTACGACTAAACCGGAAACCTTAGGATTACGTATTTACGTTTTTGAACTCCGTTTTTGATGAGACAATTTTTATTGGATTCGTTTTGTGACGGTGATTCATAATTTATAAAAACGTTTTTCGTAAAACGACCCGAGGGCACGCAAATTGAGAAAACTAGAATCGAGAAATACCCGTAAACTAGTGAGATGGGACAAAACACTTTGCCCCACCCCACTAGCTTATATGGGACGGCAATATGACACCACCACACATAGGTGGCATCAAGCTAACAACTACTTACACAAGTGTAAGCTTGTGCTTACACCTTAAGCCAACTCATTTACCACTAAACAAAAACTAGCAAGTAGTTTCATTCTTACCATTTCCTTCCATGCAATCCACTCTAAAACTCTCTCAACTTACCCCTTTGTGCCGTCCACTATAAGCTAACAAACATCCCATTTGATCTTTTCTAACCACAAACCACATGTTTACTAGTCCTATTAAGGTGTTTCCTTGAAGCCTTGATCATTTGGTGGCCATATAAACATCTTTGGAGGTGATTTGCTTGTGTCCTAGGGCTGATTTTCCAACATATGTTCTTGATATTTGATGGTCTTGGAGATACTTGTTGTGTTCATCAAGTTCTTGCCTTCCTAAAACAAGAAATCCACTTGGATTGGTAAAGAAGATCATCCACTACATTTTCTCTTATTATTTTGTAAAGAACAAATGTATTTTCTTTCATTTTGTATATGTATATGATGTATATATGATGATAAAAATGTTGTGTGGGGATCAAGTGTTGATAAACATGCTTAAAAATGATGATAACCATAAGAAATGAAGCTAAAATCATGACTAATTAGTTGGCTGTATAAAAACAGTAGATAACTAAATGATGAACTGATAAAATTGCATGGTTTGATCTATTTATAGTAAGTAGATGATGTTATACACATGTGAGATTTGGCCATGCAATGGAATCAAAATAATGAGTGAGATATGATAAAAACAAGTTAGGTGGTACAATCTGAATAAGCAGTTTTGTAGGGACTGTTAAGGCAACTTAGACTCAAAATGGGCAGTAGCTATAACTAAGTTATATGTAGCACATATTATGAAGAAGTTTTCATCCAAAAATGAGCTTCTAAGTCATTGTAGAACTCTAGATATGATAAAAATGGTGAATATGAAGTTAAAAATCAGATTTTTGGAAATAATGTTTATTATTATTATATAAGCACTCACATTATAATGTATAAAATGTAAAATATAAACCCACTAACTTATAGAACTTATTTATATAAATGTATAAAAGGTTAATTAAATGGGTAAATTATATAAATGGTGGTAAAAATAATATTTATAAGTAATAAAAACTATAAACTTGATTTTTACGACTTTTTCGGCTATCGCCGTGAAATTAACGTTTTTCGTCAAATAAAACTTAGACGACCAAACCCGTCTAATGTAAAGTTTATAAAAGTTATATACTGATGTATAAGTAACTAATACAAGTAAAAACCGATAAAACCCGAACTATAAGAATTACGGACATTTACGAGCTAACTAAACACATTGGACCAATAATTAGACTTAATAAGATAAATACTTGTAAAAAGAATTATTTGGGCTTAACCCATTTGGGCCCAACATGAAGGTATATATACTGATCATATAGGTATAAAATAGGTATAAAATAGGTAAAAACAAGTAAAAGAACTTATAAAAGAATTAATGGACTTAAAATAGGTAAAATCGGTAAAACTAATGAACTAGTAAGACGATACTAAAACGTAAACGCTAAAATGAGTAAATGAGGATTTATAAACCCACTTGATCATCATCATATGTACAAAATCATCATATGTATATTGTTATTTTGATAAAAGTCATTGGACCGAGTCTAAGACCGATTATTATTTATATAGGTTTCCGTGACCGAAGCACGCCCGTAGCCGATAATCCGCCTTTCATTAACAACGTGAGTTCATAGCCTCGCACTCTTTTAAATGTTTTATAAAATGATTTGTAAACCCGCGAGGGAGATAACATGCTAGATTTTTATAAAAATAGAACACAAGTAGTCCCGATTGTATGCTTAATGATATGGACCCGAATGATGCTATGACCCTATATTCGAGACTAAAAGGATTATTAGTAGTTAGGTTATGTCACTTAAAGTCCCATTAGCATGAATTGTGAACTACCGGGTTTTGGTAGACGCTTATGCATTTGATAGTACTATTTGGGGACGATCACCCCAGTTCGCGCCTTGACGGTTGATCCCCGTCGTACCACATTGATTGGTAAGCGAATTTATGTATGAGAAGATTCCATAGCGTGATTTTTGTGACGACACGCTAACTTAGATGGGCAAATTGTTTGTCGGGTTCGCGGCCTGCTGTTTTCACAGTAAGGTAACAATGTCATGCGGCTAATAATAATCCTAATTCAGATACCATGTATCCTAATACAATATAAGACATAAATAATAAACGATAACGACGCTATTACGATGAATATATTACCTAAGATGGTAATATAGAGACTACGGTCTCATGGACGGTTTCAGATGTATGCTTGATTTATATATTGCCTGACTAGCAATATGTGGACTTACTTCCGATATTATACTTGTGTTCTGATTTTAAATGAATGTAAATGATTGTTTTATATAACGGTTTTCATTAAACTCTATGAATTCACTCGGCATTCGCTGATATGATTTTTGCATGTTTTCTATCTCAGGTGCTTGAAGGTAATTCGGATGGAGATCGACTCTGATGGCCCACACTTAATATTAAAAATGTTCATTCGATCTGTGTTTTGTAAACTTAATGACCTGTATAATTTGGGACCTGTTGTACACTTTGAAACTTTTTATCGAATGAATATTTGTTAAACCTTGTACAACCATTTTTATGTGTTGTCTATGATTGGAGTTATTGTGCTACCCCGTAACACTCTGAAAGACCCTTCCGCTGTACCGATACGAAAAATGAGAGTGTTACATGCATCGTTTACGTTGTGCAGCATCAATTACAACTCGGTCGGGTACAAAGTCATTCATCCCCGTTCGAGTCAAAGGAGAAGAACCAGTCAGATCAACACACACATCTTTACCTCCATAGCAAGAATAAAACAAAATATCTGTCGGACGTAAGGCATTATCAAGTCCTCCATCTAATCCGATATTAACTTCCTTTCCGACAGATATCCCTGAACGATAGCATATATCAGCAAGAGTATCACGTACCAAATTGTGACGATGCTTAATACCAACGATACCAGCACACGATACAACATGATCCCCAAATATATCCCCATCAAATACTCTCGAACAAGCTGAACAGGGCTTCAAAACAGAGAACAAGAGAATGTTGGGAATAAAATTGACCAAGTCCCTAGATTCTGACAAGAGGAACTTGGACGCTGACAAGAGTAAACGAGGCGTTGACAGATGAGACGTTGATAAGAATTATCAAGACGCTGACAAGAAGAATCTTAACACAAAGACAAGGACTAAATCTGCCAATGATGAATTCTTCAAGCTGGTGGACAAAATATGAAGATAAGAATTCAGAATATATTCTTAAATGTTTAAAAGATTTAGTCAATAAGTTATTTGAGTATGTTTATCTTGTGTCTCTTCCTAAAATAGTTGATCTTAGCTTTTTGTACAAGGCTCCTTAAACCTATAAAAGGAGGCCTTAGGGTTAGACATAAGGCACATCTTTTTCACACACCTCTTCCACATATCTCATAACACTTTCATTGTAATCATTCATTGATATTATTAATCAAAGTGAAAGTTTTGTTTACTTTGTTTTGTTCTTTGTTCTAAGTGTTAAATTCCGCATAACACTTAGTTTGTTCAATACAACAAAGTTTCTCTACGTGTTAAACTTGATTTAATCTCGTTAACACAAAGCTAAATCGATCTAAGTTTGGGATCAACAAGTGGTATCAGAGCTTGTTGAGAAACTTTGATTTGAAGAACGAGATCCAATATCGTGAGGTGAACCAAGCTAAGAAAGAAGGTGAAGAAGAATTTGATGATGTTTTCAGTTAAGGCCACGTCTACTTCAAGTTCCACAAGTTCCAATTCTTCTTCATGTTCTGATAATGAGGTATGTGATAACTCTTCTTGTCGTTTAAATACTGAAAAACTTAACAAAGAGGTTTTAAGATTGTTAGGAGATGTGAGTACTGAGAGATGCAAGTTGTCTAACTATCAAATTGCTCTCACTCAAACTGAAAAGACAGTTTCTGAGTATAAGAAAATGGAATTTGACCTAAAAGATAAAATAAATATCTTAAAACATGATTTAAATCAAAGTAATGATATTAGAAACATCATGAATAGGGTCAATGGTGAATTACAGGCTAAGTTAGATGAGGCTATCAAAAATAAGGATAATGTAGACCTTAAAATTCAGAGATTTGATAAAGCCTCACAAACCCTAGAAAAATGTGTTAGTGAACAAAGGGATTCTAGGGATATGTCTGGGATTGGGTTGAAAGAATATGTGGCTGTTCCACCACCAGCTGGGGACTTCTATGGTGTCCATAGAAAGGATCTCTCTTGGACTGGTATTCCAGAACTCCAAGAAGAGGAATTTATTCCTCCACGTAGAGTTCTCTCTCCAGTTGAGGAATATCAACAAAAGGTTATTGACCTAGAAGAGTGGAAGAAGGCCAATCCCACTTTGTTTGTTAAGGGTGGGATGCTTAGTGAGAGTTCATATGTGCCTACACCCATTGAGAGTCCAGTAGTATCTAAACCTATCACTGTGACCAATCCCATCACTGGAAAAGCTGTTAATCTTGGCTCCCCAATTAAGAAACAACCTAGTGTTAAATATGCTGAAATGTATAGGAAACCTAGGTCACTCAAAAGCCAAGAAAGTGTTAATAGGACAGGGTTTTATCAGTCTAAGCCTAAGTTTGTGTCCAAAAAGGCTTGTTACTCATGTGGGAGCTTATCACATTTGGCCTATAATTGTGTGAGTGGATACAATTCATTCGTTCACAATAGGTCATCCAATGTTAACCATAGACCTTTTGTCCACACTAGACCACAGGCTACTAGACCAGCTTCTTTCTTCACTAAGGCAGCTAATACCCATGGACAAAGGCCCTTTCAAAAGACCAACACCTGGTCAAACAGACAGTATGTTCCTGTAGCAAACCCTAATTTAGGTGCTGACAAGAACAAATTCAGCGCTGCTAGGAACAAATTCAGCGCTGACAGAAACAAATTCAGCGTTGACAAGAACAAATGCAACGCTGACAACTCTAAGTTTGGTATGAGACCTTATTTTAGACCATACAAACAAAGATACTTGGTTAGTAAGGGTCAAAGGTCTAAAGCATCATCCCACTTAACTTGGAAACCTAAACAAGAGCAAAACTCTAATTTTAATGGTATTTCAATGACTTGCAATAGATTTAAATATCTTGAGAAGGTCATTACTAGTCTCATTGGAACAAATTATGTGTTTAGGTCACAAAGGGATGAACAGGGATTTGTGGTAAAGAATAAGACCACTCTAGTTAAACAACTAGACAGATCCAAGTCTGACAAGGCTTGGATCTTCAAAGAAAACTAATTTGTTTTCTTTTTGAGCAGCCTATCCAAAAGCAGGTTAATGATCAAGGATATTGGGATAGTGGATGCTCAAGGAACATGCATTGTTGGTCTTTCCACTGATATTATTTTTATCTACTGACATGTTATCTCTACCCATTATCATGGGATAGGGTAGCCTCTGTTGGTGTGTGTTTTTGTGGTTTTTGTCTAACTATGCAGGAATGTGGAGCTACATTTGGATGGATACAGAATTGCAAACTTTTATTTATGATGGTTGGAGTGTTTACATTCCTATCTTGAGATAAAATTTTGCTTCTTCACATATAATGATTTGTATGCTTCTGTTAAGGGGAGGTAAACCTTTAGGTTTTTGGGTACTCTTAGAGCACTCTTGCACAATTCTAGATTGTGTCCACAGGTGAGTGGGGGTTAGAAATAATGAAGGCTCTTTCCTTATGAAATTGTTGGAATTTCTAAACCTCGAGGCACTGTAGCATGCACGTAATTTATTTTGCATGCATGCTGCCAAGACTTTTGACCTAGAATTTGGTGTGGTCGTATGGGTGACTTGGGGTAGATATATTTTTGGGCTTACTTGGGAAGTTGCAAAGGTTTTATATGAGTTAACTTTCTCTTTAGGGCATTTGTGAACAAAGGAATCTAGAGTTCATGTGTGTCTATCATGCTTTTGCATGAGTGTATGCATGAACAGTGTTTGTCACTCTTGCTTATTAGAGACTAGTTAATTTCCTTAGGATTATTACCTTTGTTTATGTTCTAACTAAAGTTTTCCATTCACAAGTCCATTTTATGCTATGACATCTTAGTTGGTGTCATTGGTAAACTTCTTTATAGTCCCAAAATGTTTCATCACCCTTTCATTTTTCAAATTTTAGGATATCTGGAAGCCTAATGATCATTGAGATGTTTTTCCTAGTGATTGACATCTAGTAGCAACAGAGATCACTTTCACAAGGGTGTATAGTGTTATGGAGGTGGCTGAGACTATTGGCACTAGCTTTAATGCAGGTCAAGTCAGTCTTATCATCAGTAAGTCCATCCCCATGTCCTATGAATCAACATTGAGGATTCATTTCCCGAATGTGGATGAGGACAGTATGAAACCTTTGACATTAATGGAATTGACGAAAATCTGTATTAGCTTGTAAAAGCATAATACATAAATGGTACAAATTGTCAAGGATCACTGTTTTGAACTGATAGACTTGTTATTTTGGAAGCTGATGCAAGGAGGATGTTCTTGGTTCCGTCCTTGTATATTGATCTTGAAGAGGAGTCTTAAAAAGGGGCGGAGCAATCGAATTTGAGTAACAAAAGTAATAAAGAAAGCTCCAAAGACTCTACAAGTGCTGAAGATGATTAAGACCAAGTGAAGGCTGACTATACAAGTGACTTGAGTAATTAAATTTTTGAGATTTATTATTACTCAAATTCAAGGATAAGTATATTTGTAAGAATCCTCTCTGTAAGTTTTTTTTATTCAGAAACTTGATTACTAGAGTAGATATCAAGTTTAGGGGAGGATTGTTGGGAATAAAATTGACCAAGTCCCTAGATGCTGACAAGAGGAACTTGGACGCTGACAAGAGTAAACGAGGCGTTGACAGATGAGACGTTGATAAGAATTATCAAGATGCTGACAAGAAGAATCTTAACACAAAGACAAGGACTAAATCTGCCAATGATGAATTCTTCAAGCTGGTGGACAAAATATGAAGATAAGAATTCAGAATATATTCTTAAATGTTTAAAAGATTTAGTCAATAAGTTATTTGAGTATGTTTATCTTGTGTCTCTTCCTAAAATAGTTGATCTTAGCTTTATGTACAAGGCTCCTTAAACCTATAAAAGGAGGCCTTAGGGTTAGACATAAGGCACATGTTTTTCACACACCTCTTCCACATATCTCATAACACTTTCATTGTAATCATTCATTGATATTACTAATCAAAGTGAAAGTTTTGTTTACTTTGTTTTGTTCTTTGTTCTAAGTGTTAAATTCCGCATAACACTTAGTTTGTTCAATACAACAAAGTTTCTCTACGTGTTAAACTTGATTTAATCTCGTTAACACAAAGCTAAATCGATCTAAGTTTGGGATCAACAGAGAATACCTAAGCGATAACACAAAACACATCGATAAGTCCTCCTATTCATAGTCTGACCCAACCCCGAGATAGGAACCGTCCTAAGCCAATCAGAAGTATGATCCTCCCTCTGAGATGCCCATAAAGCCATCTGTCGAGCAGATAAAGCTAAAGTGGATTCTGCATTCTTAATAACCCGAGCAAAATATATATCTGCCATTTTCTTCATGAGTTTGGGGGTAGCGACTTCACTCGAATTACTTAGAAAATCAATCTCCATAACCGAGTTAAACACGCGTAAGGCATCATCAAAGTGGAGCCCATAAGATCTAATATCAGTGTGTTGAAGTAGCTTAGACTGCAAATCAGCTAACCGTAACCGAGAAGCAAGAAAAGCATAATGTAATACATCACCCGCAGAATAAACACCCAACCCATCAAAGGAAAAGGGCAACGTGGCAAGTCTCCACTGCCAATCACCAAATCCCGGTCCAGAAGCAATAACGATACGCTCCAAAGAAGAACGGAGTGTCATATCAAAAGAACTATGGGCCGACTTAAAAGCACAAGGTGAACATGTACGCATAGAAAAATATAACTTGGAAATACTGGAACAAGAACGAAGAAGCAGCAACTCAATGGTCTTTAATTTTGGCCACGACATCCATAAGCTCAATAGTCTTAGCCACACGCTTCGACACAAGCTGACTACAAAAATCAAGGTCTACACTCGCAGGCCTCCCGAGCAACTTAACACCGCGAGTAGGTCGAGCAATATTATCTGGGAACACACCAACAAACTTGCTGCGAGGATCCTCGGTCGGCCAAAAAACTTCAGTCTTATCAATATTCAGATGCAAGCCATGCACATGGCCATCCTTCATGATACGCTCCAAAACTTTCCCCACAACCAAAGTATCCCTAATAATAGTACCATCGTCCAAATACCAGGCCTGTAAAGAAATAGAGAAGGAGTCCCGAATCTTACATATCAATGGTTGAAGTACAGGAGCAAAGAGTAACGGACCAAGAGGTTGATAGGTGTGTAAACACCCATCCTTTTTACCACTTAATTACAATAATAACCGAGCCAAAACGTGTATTTTATGTCAATTATGTCGGGATTATGCGTGGTTTGTGTTTTTGTTGTGATTTAGGACGAAAAGGTGAAAAGTAGGGAAAACACGGGCATTCACGGGCTTTTATCAAAGGAAAAGACGAAAGACAAAGTCAAGAAGTCAAGAGTGCAAAAAGAACGGAAGTCCAAGACCAATTCTGAAGATTTATCAAAGAAAAAGTCAAAAGACGGAAGTTTACTAAAAGCCGAAGAACTCAAGTCTAATTTATTGAAGAATTACAAGACGAGTTCAAAGAAATCCCGAGACAAAGTCATTAAAGTCCAAGTATTAAGAAGATTAACAAAGGATTAAGAATATCAAGGACTAAAGCATGCAATTAAGGAAAAGAAGAAAGAGGGGAGGAAGCTTCCTAAGCACCTCCTAATCCTCCCCTATAAATAGTCATTAGGATTTACATTTCATTCTTGTTGGCTAATAGTGACAATTAGCTCTTCCACTTTATTTACTTGCACATTTACTTTATTGCACTTTAATTACCTTGTCTTGCACTTTAATTTCCAAGTAAGTTTATTTTTATGTGATTGAATCTTTACTTTTTATTGTTTATCTCTCATTCTACCTTTCTTTCTATGCTTTAATCTTTGTTTACATGCTTTTTGTGTTGCTTATTTGATCAAAGGTAATGTTTTTATGTTTTTGATTATCTTGGATTATTGATTTTTATAGCTTATTTGTGTTTATCTTAAAGTTTCTTAAGGTTTTATAAAAGTTATTTTTATATAAAGTTTGTTTTCGTACATCTTTCTCATTTCGTGTTTTTCAAAAGTCTTTAAATTCTAGCTTATTAGCTTTTTCTTATACGTGTTTGCTTAGGTTTTTAGTCTAGTGCTTATTTGAGTAGTAGCTTATTAGTTGTGCTTATTTACGTTTTTATTTACTGTATTCCGATCTAACCAATCGGAATAGGGTTTTATATTCCGACAATTGCTCCATTTGCTTGGTCGGAAAAGGGTTTTGATATTCCTACTAGGATTCCGATTGCATATTCCGATCTGGGGGTGTTAATTGGTATTCCGATCATAGGCGTGTGTTTGGTTATTCCAATTGGTCTTGTGGTGACAGCATTCCGACCAAGGGGATTCCTACTACATTCCGATCATACCAAGGGTTTTTATTTCGATGAGGCCACATTCCGATCATATTCCGATCAGGAAGGTAAGGGTTATTCCGACGAGGCCACATTCCGATCAGGAGGTAAGTACACATTCCGATTGTACCTCATTCCGACAGGTGGGTTTATTATTCTGATCACATTCCGATCGGAATGTATTCCGATTAGGTTTGCTTTTGTATTTTGTTTTGTTTAATTTTTAAGTTTACATTTTAATTCTTTGTCTAATTTTAATTTTTGTCAAGTTTTAATTACCCGTCATTTAATTTCTCGTTAATTACTTTTTAAGTTTTAAATATTGCACCATTTATTCTTTAATTAGTCTTAGATTTAATTAACCGCCATTTTACTTTACGTCTTTGCATTTTTAATTACTACAACGACACAAATCTATTGTTCTCACCGAAAGACGACTGAGTCACACACTTAACCAGGATCAATTCGATCAGACCACTACTTCGAACTTTAATTTTTTATACGGGCAATAGCCTTGTATCAAATGGCGCCGCTGCCGGCTCTTTTCGTAAAGATTAACGGTTTTTTGTGAGAGACGCGTTGCTTTTTGGGATCCGTTCACTTGTGAGCATTATTTTCTTGCTTAAAAATTTCTAAAAACCCATAAAAATTAAAAATTGTTAAAAATCCATAAAAATTAAAAATTTCAAAAATCCGAAAAGATTTTATTTTTATTGTGTATATATATTGTCTTTGCGTTTGGTATTGTTTTCTTTTGCTTTGTAGGTGTATGCGTACTAGATCTTCTAATTATCAAGAGCCCGAGACTCGAGAAGATTTAAGTATGGCAGGTGTCCACAACAACAATAATCCACCGCACCTCAACAATAACAACAATGTTCTTCCACAGCCCGATCTTTGGACAATGGAGGAGCTTTGTCAACCTACCATGTTTGGACGAGGAGGACCGATTGCGCCGATGCAAATCATGGCTCTGGAGTTTTCGTTGAAGCACCACATGATTCATCAAGTGCAAACAAATCCTTTCCGAGGAATGCCTGATGATGATGCCAACAAACACCTCGACAAGTTCATTACTATTACCCAAAGCATGAAGTTGCCCGGTGCTACAATGGATGTTCTTCGCCTTCAACTCTTCCCACATACTTTATCACACCACGCCGAGAAATGGTTTGATCGTCTTCCAAAGAATTCTATTCATACTTGGGATGACATGACTCAACGCTTTTTGTCGCGCTACTTTCCACCATCCATGGTCACGAGCCTTCGCAATCAAATCTGCGGTTTCATGCAAGAACCCGATGAATCTCTTTTTGATGCTTGGGAAAGATATAATGTCTTGATCGATCGTTGTCCAAACCACAACATGCTCCCTGTGACCTTAATTGATACTTTCTACAACGGTTTGACTTTTCGTGATCGTGATACGATTAATGCAGCCGCCGGTGGCACATTTATGAAAAGGAGACCCGAGGAGTGTAGAGAGCTTATTGAAAACATGACTACTCACCACAAAAACTGGGATTCCTCCGCTTCTTCAAGGAACAACCCGAGAGTCAATGTTTCTTCAACTTCAGCGAGCCCCGACATGACCGAATTTACTCGCATGATGACCGAAATGAACAAAAATATCTTGCTTCTCGCTACAAACCAATAACAACAACAAGTTAAAGCGGTTGCCAATCCTTGTGAAACATGCGGCGGTCCACACTCATACACTGATTGTCCTTCTACTCAAGGAAATCCGGAAAACGTGTATGCAGCTTACGGTAATTATTCACCGGAAAATTACCAAGCTCGACCTCAAGGGGATCGAAATTAGCTGAGTTACCGATCTAACAACTACCTTTCACCCGGTTTTTCTCCTCAAAACCAAAACCAAAACAACAATTACAATAGAAGCAACCAAATCCCACCTGGAGCTTCTAATCCTTATCACCCACCCGCTCAACAAGCCCCACCCATGAATCAAGATGTTGAAGCTTTGATGAGAACCCAAGGTGAGCAAATCAAGAATCTGCAGAGCCGAATTACCAATCTGAAAGGAGATATTACCAAGCAAGGGAATGACATTAGAACCGAGCTTCGAGATAATATTCAATCCTCCTTCAGCAATCAAACGAATGATTTGAAGAATATGCTGGCTAGTTTCTTGCCCACCACTCAACCTTCTACTTCGAGTTCTCTACCTCCAAACACCGTCACCAATCCGCGAGCGAATGTGAGTGCTATTACTACCCGTAGTGGAGTTACCATAGTAGGACCACCTATCCCACCCCCATCATCTACACCTCCTCCACCACCATTTATCCCTACTCCTCCCACACCTAGTATTAGTGCACCATTACCGTCTCCGCCTCGTCATGACGATGTACCCAAGAAGAACCCTTCAACATCTCACCCTTCAACATCTCAACCTTCACCAACTACACCTTCCACCTATAAACCCAACATCCCATATCCTTCTCGCTTGGACAAGCGTAACTTGCTCACTAAGAATGACACTCAAGTGTCGAATTATTTGAAGATGATCTCTCAAATGAATTTCAACATTAGCCTTGTTGAAGCACTTGTCCACATGCCGAAATTTGTCAAAGCATTCAAGGAATTGCTTAACAAGAAGGAGAAGTTGATTGAGCTCGCCAACACGCGCTTACTGTTATGCAGTTATTCTTAAAGAACTTCCGGAAAAACTTGGAGATCCCGATCGTTTTGTGTTGCCTTACATTTTTAACAAAACCGAAGAATTCACTGCCCTAGCTGATCTCGGGGCCAGTATAAATCTTATGCCTTTGAGTGTTTGGAAAACACTATCATTACCCGACCTTACTCCAACGAAGATGACTCTCGAGCTAGAAAATCGCACTCTCGCTTACCCCGTTGGTATTGCCAAAGACGTGTTCAATAAAGTTGGCACATTTACTTTCCCGGTCGACTTTGTCGTTGTTGGTTATGAAATGGACCCTCGTATTCCTTTAATACTTGGTCGGCCATTCTTGAGAACCGGAAGAGCTTTAGTTGATGTTGCCAAAGGTGAATTAATTTTAAGGGTCGGGAATGAACAACAAGTGTTCAAAATGGGGAAGCTTACAAGCAAATCCTTTGGACGAGAATCTGCGAATATGATTAATGTGCTCGATGATTTTGTCATCTACAACAATCCTCTATTCGAGTCTTGCATTGATAATCCACTGTTTCAAGATGATGTGGATGATTCTCTCTCTAGTTTGGAACCTTCACCCATTTATGATTCTCCACTGATCTTTGATGCTTATGATGATGATTCTAGCTCAAATACGGATGATTTTGATGATTGTACTTCCGAGTATCCCGACATGCCCACATATGATGATTTTGATGAGGCCGATACTCTTTCGAGTGATTCTTCTCATGATGAAGATCCTCCACCTACATCACTAAATCCTACTTTGGATGATTACTCATTTAAGGAAGACTTTTCAACTTTTCTCAATACTTACTTCCCTCATGAGAGTGATGCACCTCCTTTGGACTTTGATAATTATGGTCTTGATCCTACTTTGGATTTGAAGAAAATTCTTTCAAAGGAGAAGCAACCGGTCGACACCAACATCTGCAGCACGTATGATTTAACACCTCTTTGTCCACCTTCTGAGGACGAGGTTGTGCATTTTATTCGCGGATCTTCTTCACATTCTACTGAGCCTGAGTGCTATTTTCCCCTAAAGGAAAAGGTGTTTGACCCCGGTATCGATATTCTTCAGCCATCTCAGTATCCACCTGATGCAATAAAAGGAAAGATCTTTGGAAATATTGAAGATATGCTTGCACCTCACCATACTTGCTCCCACCGTGCTCCATCTTTGCTTAAGGGAACCTTGCCTACTCTTCTTTGGCTTGCCTTGTTCGCCTTAAGCTTGTTCTATTTGATGGACGAAAACTATGTCTTTGATCCCGGTGGATATGTTTCATGCTTCTTCCTATGGTAATCAAGGTCGAGTCAGGCTCACAACTCGGTAATCAAAAATCAAGCGCTTCTTGGGAGGCAACCCATGTTTCGATCTTTTAGCTATCTATATCCTAAGTGTAGGGGAGACCCGTTGGTGTTTTCTATTTCCTCTCTTCTTCTACTCAGGGATTCGAGCGCTCAATGATCCACTCTTGATGATTCTTGATGACCCGTGGATTCCGTGTTCCCATTTTCCCGGTTCTATCCTAAACTCTTTTCGATTCAGTATTTTATATTTTCTCAATATTAAAATAGGAATCTCTTTAGTTGTCTTTTCCTTAGCAAAATTTAAACAAAGTGCACAATGTCCTAAGTGTAGGGGAGTTTACTCCCACATGCTTAAACATTGAGGACAATGTTTATATTAAGTGTAGGGGGACTTCTATCGAAGTTAAGTGGTCTTTTCCTTGTATTTGTCCTCATTTTAACCGGAAAATCAATTTTTCGACATTTTTCAAAATTTTTGATCTATTTTGGCCCATTAGTTTTTACCTTTGTATAGTTAGTTTCTTTCCTTGCTAGAATAAATCTTTAATAAAGTGGTTTTAATTTTCAAACGTTGTGAATCTTTTGACTCAACCCGAGTTTACTTATCTAAGTTTACTCTAGCTAGTATCCTTAACGTGTTTAAGTCAAGTTTTGCTAGGCTTTTATATAGGGAGCTTTAAAACGCGAAAGTCTTAACTCTCACGGGTTAAGAACAAGAACTTTCGCAAGTTCCTATAATTGATCCTAGAGAGTCGTTTATCAAGGGAACTTTAAAATGCGATTTCTAAACTTGAAAAAGTCTAAGAGTTTGCAAGATCTTATAGGCGACTCGAAAACCCAAAACATTGATTTATTAGGCTAAGCATCCACGAGTCTCATTCCTTGAGATTTTAAACTGTGGAGAACGAGAGATGATAGTGTCAATTATAAGTTTGGTATTCTTTCGTGAATTTATGTGAGTTAATTATAAGCCTATTCTCCCATCGCTTGCTAATAAATTTATCTGCAATAAATAAGGTTATACGATTTGAAAAGTTACTTAGCTTCTAGCCCAAGATCGTTTAAAAGTTGCTCGGTATAGATTAGAGTTCATAGCTAAGGCATAACTTATTGAAGCGGGATGCGAAGATTGGCGAGTCCAAAAAGGTCCTAACAAGGCATGAGGGCTACATTTTGTTGCTAAAGATCCCAAGTGATGTGAAGAATCATTTATCAAAGATCAATATGAAGGATCGAGACACACGACGAAAAGCAAATACTCCCCAAAAGTCATGGAGAAGTCTATCCGAAAAGGCCCTAACAAGGTATGAGGATAAATAGATCCAAGTCCAAAAAGGAGGCGGATCGTTGTATATCAAAGTCCAAAATAAAGATTGGAGAAAATGAAGAAGTCGTGATCCAAATATGAAGAATCTCTCAAAACTTCAAGTGAAAAAATTCCTATTATGAAGAGAAGGCCATTATTTCATGAACGTCTCTCAAGGTTTGAAGTATGAAGTCGCTGCCAAATATCGGTCCGAGAAAGGTCTCAAATCGCGAAGCGAGTTATGCCAAGATATGAACTTTATGAGGTCCCGAGAAGCAGTATTAAAAGATTTTGTCCTTTAGCTAACTATTGATTAAATCGTTCACCTTATTTTCGGCCTAAATAACTATCAAAATAAGTCAAACAATGCATCCTCGTGATCATTCAAGACAAAAATAAAATATAAGAGATACACCTAGGAATAAGGGAGTCTAAGTGAATAATTGGTCCACATGAGTTCGTGTTAGTTTGCTAACTTATAATAACAATGATCTCGTTTTTAAGCTTGGTTTGGAGAAAGTGAAAACTTGAGGATGATGATCATTCATGACATTTCCAAAAACCAAGGTATGTTTTTTATTTCTTTACTTTGAATGTTTATAATTTTCTATCTCTTTAATAAAAGGCCAAGGTGGATTGATTGTGATGAAAAATGTAAACGTGCTTTACAACTAATGCATTGCATGAGGACATTGCAATGGTCAAGTGTAGGGGATTTGATAGGTGTGTAAACACCCATCCTTTTTACCACTTAATTACAATAATAACCGAGTCAAAACGTGTATTTTATGTCAATTATGTCGGGATTATCCGTGGTTTGTGTTTTTGTTGTGATTTAGGACGAAAAGGTGAAAAGTAGGGAAAACACGGGCATTCACGGGCTTTTATCGAAGGAAAAGACGAAAGACAAAGTCAAGAAGTCAAGAGTGCAAAAAGAACGGAAGTCCAAGACCAATTCTGAAGATTTATCAAAGAAAAAGTCAAAAGACGGAAGTTTACTAAAAGCCGAAGAACTCAAGTCTAATTTATTGAAGAATTACAAGACGAGTTCAAAGAAATCCCGAGACAAAGTCATTAAAGTCCAACTATTAAGAAGATTAACAAAGGATTAAGAATATCAAGGACTAAAGCATGCAATTAAGGAAAAGAAGAAAGAGGGGAGGAAGCTTCCTAAGCACCTCCTAATCCTCCCCTATAAATAGTCATTAGGATTTATATTTCATTCTTGTTGGCTAATAGTGACAATTAGCTCTTCCACTTTATTTACTTGCACATTTACTTTATTGCACTTTAATTACCTTGTCTTGCACTTTAATTTCCAAGTAAGTTTATTTTTATGTGATTGAATCTTTACTTTTTATTGTTTATCTCTCATTCTACCTTTCTTTCTATGCTTTAATCTTTGTTTACATGCTTTTTGTGTTGCTTATTTGATCAAAGGTTATGTTTTTATGTTTTTGATTATCTTGGATTATTGATTTTTATAGCTTATTTGTGTTTATCTTAAAGTTTCTTAAGGTTTTATAAAAGTTATTTTTATATAAAGTTTGTTTTCGTACATCTTTCTCATTTCGTGTTTTTCAAAAGTCTTTAAATTCTAGCTTATTAGCTTTTTCTTATACGTGTTTGCTTAGGTTTTTAGTCTAGTGCTTATTTGAGTAGTAGCTTATTAGTTGTGCTTATTTACGTTTTTATTTACTGTATTCCGATCTAACCAATCGGAATAGGGTTTTATATTCCGACAATTGCTCCATTTGCTTGGTCGGAAAAGGGTTTTGATATTCCTACTAGGATTCCGATTGCATATTCCGATCTGGGGGTGTTAATTGGTATTCCGATCATAGGCGTGTGTTTGGTTATTCCAATTGGTCTTGTGGTGACAGCATTCCGACCAAGGGGATTCCTACTACATTCCGATCATACCAAGGGTTTTTATTTCGACGAGGCCACATTCCGATCATATTCCGATCAGGAAGGTAAGGGTTATTCCGACGAGGCCACATTCCGATCAGGAGGTAAGTACACATTCCGATTGTACCTCATTCCGACAGGTAGGTTTATTATTCCGATCACATTCCGATCGGAATGTATTCCGATTAGGTTTGCTTTTATATTTTGTTTTGTTTAATTTTTAAGTTTACATTTTAATTCTTTGTCTAATTTTAATTTTTGTCAAGTTTTAATTACCCGTCATTTAATTTCTCGTTAATTACTTTTTAAGTTTTAAATATTGCACCATTTATTCTTTAATTAGTCTTAGATTTAATTAACCGCCATTTTACTTTACGTCTTTGCATTTTTAATTACTACAACGACACAAATCTATTGTTCTCACCGAAAGACGACTGAGTCACACACTTAACCAGGATCAATTCGATCAGACCACTACTTCGAACTTTAATTTTTTATACGGGCAATAGCCTTGTATCAAATGGCGCCGCTGCCGGCTCTTTTCGTAAAGATTAACGGTTTTTTGTGAGAGACGCGTTGCTTTTTGGGATCCGTTCACTTGTGAGCATTATTTTCTTGCTTAAAAATTTCTAAAAACCCATAAAAATTAAAAATTGTTAAAAATCCATAAAAATTAAAATTTTCAAAAATCCAAAAAGATTTTATTTTTATTGTGTATATATATTGTCTTTGCGTTTGGTATTGTTTTCTTTTGCTTTGTAGGTGTATGCGTACTAGATCTTCTAATTATCAAGAGCCCGAGACTCGAGAAGATTTAAGTATGGCAGGTGTCCACAACAACAATAATCCACCGCACCTCAACAATAACAACAATGTTCTTCCACAGCCCGATCTTTGGACAATGGAGGAGCTTTGTCAACCTACCATGTTTGGACGAGGAGGACCGATTGCGTCGATGCAAATCACGGCTCCGGAGTTTTCGTTGAAGCACCACATGATTCATCAAGTGCAAACAAATCCTTTCCGAGGAATGCCTGATGATGATGCCAACAAACACCTCGACAAGTTCATTACTATTACCCAAAGCATGAAGTTGCCCGGTGCCACAATGGATGTTCTTCGCCTTCAACTCTTCCCACATACTTTATCACACCACGCCGAGAAATGATTTGATCGTCTTCCAAAGAATTCTATTCATACTTGGGATGACATGACTCAACGCTTTTTGTCGCGCTACTTTCCACCATCCATGGTCACGAGCCTTCGCAATCAAATCTGCGGTTTCATGCAAGAACCCGATGAATCTCTTTTTGATGCTTGGGAAAGATATAATGTCTTGATCGATCGTTGTCCAAACCACAACATGCTCCCTGTGACCTTAATTGATACTTTCTACAACGGTTTGACTTTTCGTGATCGTGATACGATTAATGCAGCCGCCGGTGGCACATTTATGAAAAGGAGACCCGAGGAGTGTAGAGAGCTTATTGAAAACATGACTACTCACCACAAAAACTGGGATTCCTCCGCTTCTTCAAGGAACAACCCGAGAGTCAATGTTTCTTCAACTTCAGCGAGCCCCGACATGACCGAATTCACTCGCATGATGACCGAAATGAACAAAAATATCTTGCTTCTCGCTACAAACCAATAACAACAACAAGTTAAAGCGGTTGCCAATCCTTATGAAACATGCGGCGGTCCACACTCATACACTGATTGTCCTTCTACTCAAGGAAATCCGGAAAACGTGTATGCAGCTTACGGTAATTATTCACCGGAAAATTACCAAGCTCGACCTCAAGGGGATCGAAATTAGCTGAGTTACCGATCTAACAACTACCTTTCACCCGGTTTTTCTCCTCAAAACCAAAACCAAAACAACAATTACAATAGAAGCAACCAAATCCCACCTGGAGCTTCTAATCCTTATCACCCACCCGCTCAACAAGCCCCACCCATGAATCAAGATGTTAAAGCTTTGATGAGAACCCAAGGTGAGCAAATCAAGAATCTGCAGAGCCAAATTACCAATCTAAAAGGAGATATTACCAAGCAAGGGAATGACATTAGAACCGAGCTTCGAGATAATATTCAATCCTCCTTCAGCAATCAAACGAATGATTTGAAGAATATGCTGGCTAGTTTCTTGCCCACCACTCAACCTTCTACTTCGAGTTCTCTACCTCCAAACACCGTCACCAATCCGCGAGCGAATGTGAGTGCTATTACTACCCGTAGTGGAGTTACCATAGTAGGACCACCTATCCCACCCCCATCATCTACACCTCCTCCACCACCATTTATCCCTACTCCTCCCACACCTAGTATTAGTGCACCATTACCGTCTCCGCCTCGTCATGACGATGTACCCAAGAAGAACCCTTCAACATCTCACCCTTCAACATCTCACCCTTCAACATCTCAACCTTCACCAACTACACCTTCCACCTATAAACCCAACATCTCATATCCTTCTCGCTTGGACAAGCGTAACTTGCTCACTAAGAATGACACTCAAGTGTCGAATTATTTGAAGATGATCTCTCAAATGAATTTCAACATTAGCCTTGTTGAAGCACTTGTCCACATGCCGAAATTTGTCAAAGCATTCAAGGAATTGCTTAACAAGAAGGAGAAGTTGATTGAGCTCGCCAACACGCGCTTACTGTGTTTGGTTATTCCGATTGGTCTTGTGGTGACAGCATTCCGACCAAGGGGATTCCTACTACATTCCGATCATACCAAGGGTTGCTATTCCGACGAGGCCACATTCCGATCATATTCCGATCAGGAAGGTAAGGGTTATTCCGACGAGGCCACATTCCGATCAGGAGGTAAGTACACATTCCGATTGTACCTCATTCCGACAGGTGGGTTTATTATTCCGATCACATTCCGAGCGGAATGTATTCCGATTAGGTTTGCTTTTATATTTTGTCTTGTTTAATTTTTAAGTTTACATTTTAATTCTTTGTCTAATTTTAATTTTCGTCAAGTTTTAATTACCCGTCATTTAATTTCTCGTTAATTACTTTTTAAGTTTTAAATATTGCACCATTTATTCTTTAATTAGTCTTAGATTTAATTAACCGCCATTTTACTTTACGTCTTTGCATTTTTAATTACTACAACGACACAAATCTATTGTTCTCACCAAAAGACGACTGAGTCGCACACTTAACCAGGATCAATTCGATCAGACCACTACTTCGAACTTTAATTTTTTATACGGGCAATAAACTTGTATCAGAGGGTCACCCTGCTGTACCCCCTGACATGACCTTAATACATGCTCCCCATAATACAACCTTGCCGGACTAGAATAACAGAACTCCACCCAAGACGAGATGGAGGGACAACGAAGAAGAAAATATCACAACATAACCTCCCGATCTACCAAATTGAAAGCATTTTTAAAATCCACTAGTAACATCGATAAACCAACATCATCACCATACCTCTCAAGGAAGCGATTCACAACATGAAGAATAGCCTCACTCCCTCCCGACACCCCCACCCAAACTGTAAATCACCAAAGTACCCATCCAAAGAATGACCAACCTCATGATCACATACCTTGGAAACAAGCCGTCTCCAGACAGTACCAACAACAATGGGACGGATCCCACCACCAGGCTTAACCAACGGGGTGAGAGGAGCACTAGCGATATACTCACCCAACACCTTGGGACAACGCCCATCAAGAAAAAGGTTCACTACTTGGGTGATAGAAGAAACTAAATCATCAGAAATAGCAACCCCAGAACCACTCAAACAATCTATAAAGTGTTGGGCCCGCAACCCATCCCGCCCAAAAGACGTACCTCGGGGAAAACTCTTAATCATATCAAGAACCACAGATTGAGAAACAACAAGGTGATGAAGATCAAGAGGTATATCTGGTAAAGAAGGAGCATGAACAAAACGGTGCTTATTTCTTAAGTCTACAAGAGTAGTATCATTATAAGGAGCCACACCAGATGAGGAAAGAATTCTGACAGCCGCAGAATAATGCCCATCAGAAATCTTCCGTCTACACTGCTTAATATTCTACTCAACCAACCCACTCTCCTCACTAAGAACATCATACAAAGCGGGGGAAGATTTAGCCAAACACTCTCTAAGAAGTTGTAAACTACCATCCAACGTCTCCCAAGAACGAATAGCATTAATAGTATACTCCTATTGTCTTTGCCTCTTGATAACGGACCTACACTCCAGATTACTTCTCGGACGAAAGGTTTTAAGAAGACAAAGAGGCAAAACAAGCAAATGAACCCAAGAAGAGATGTCATCAGGCTTGTTAACCACCCTGTCAATGGCTCCTTTCAAGGCGCGAGAAAAACCTAAATGACACTTTGGAGGGATAGATTTAACTGTACGCAACCCTTTTGAAAATAAGCTATCAAGTGCCCCCAAATCAAAACCACAATGCGAGTCGCGTACTTCATCATCACCACTAACAAGATGCAGCGGACTAGATGGAACAAGAGGCTTAGGGAGGTCATAAAAAACAAATTGAACAATACCATCACCACAATCAGGAGGTGGTACAAAATCCGAACCCTTACCATACCAACACTTAGACCGGAACGTGTGCGTAGTGAAACAACCACCACACAACCAAATCCCCATACTCTTGAAGGTTAACTCAGCCCTCTCATAAACAACCAAATCAGATAGAATGGATTGTTTTGTACAAGCTAGTGCATCACCACTATAATGTTTATCACGAAGATGAATAATCAAAGACGTCTTAGTAAGCCCATTTCTACTACCATCTCGACATCCGTTAAGACCAACAAACGGGCAATGAAACCGAACAACCGCCATGAAACCACCAAACCTAATCTATAGCGAACACCACCAGTCGCCACAAAACAACCTAATCTATAACAAACACCACCAGTCGCCACTCGCCACTTGCCAACCGCCAGTCAAAACAAACAACCCCTAACCGCAAACAAAACTACCACAATAACCTAATCTATAACGAACACCACCAGTCTCCTCAAACAACCAAACGCCGTAAACTATCAACATAAACAGCAGCAAGCACTCAGCAAACGACCAACATTCGAACAATCAAACTCCCATCAGCAGCAAGCCAAACGAACCCACATCAGCAACAAACCAATCAAACCCACAACAACAACAAACAAAACCAAACCAAACGGAGCTATCACCACCTATCGAACCAGCAAGCCCTGACTACCCTATCGAAACCACAAGACGTGAAAGCAAGAAACCGAGACAGTAATAAAAAGAAACAAGAACCCAGCAGCAACAAACAATACCAAAAGAAACTATCAAAACCACAAGACCTGACCACTAAACAAACCCACAAGACGTGGATGCGACCCAGCAAAAAAACCAGACCTGCAACAACCCTGCTCAGACAAAACCCACAAGACTTGACCACCAATCGAAACCACAAGAATACCGAACCTGTACGGCGATCCCCACTTAGTATTTTAAAGAAAACGATAAATGGAAAAAAGATGAACGTGATAGGTAATGGGGGAAGTGATGACCGGTAATGGTGATATGAAGATGAACGTGATATGAAACGATGACCGTGATATGAAGATGATAAAAGGTTATCAAGGGCTCGATTAAAGAAAGATGATGAAAGTGATATGAAGTGGTGACTGTTATAAGAAGATGAAAAACAATTATTAAGGGTTCGATTAAAGAAAGATGATGAAAGGGATATGAAGTGGTAACCGTTTATATGAAGAAGAAAAACAGATATTAAAGGTACGATTAAAAGAACGATGATGAAAGTGTATAAATTGATGACCAGAAAAGAAGAAAAGTGGGGGCCAGAAAGGTGGAAAGTGGGGATCGCCCACACATACTAAATCACTCTATTATTATTATTGTTATTATTTTTATTTTTATTTTTATTATGAACCTTTACTTTTATGAACCTTCACTTTTATTATTATTATTATTATTATTATTATTATTATTATTATTTATTTAACCATCACTTTATTAGAAACAAAAAGGGATTTACAACAAATTAGATGGGAGTCGAGATACTATCTGCGCTCCCACCCTTTTAGCAAAGGCAAAACCCATTCTATGGAAAATATGTACAGCAGCGTGCGCTCTAATGTCTTGAGCCTTAGAAAATCTCTGGATCCGCTTCAACAACGCAACTGCAACTTCCTGTAACTCACCTAGAGAAGAGAAAGAGAAAGGAAGAAACCCGTAACCGAGAGCTGTACACTTAGCCATATACTTGCATCGTTTACGTTGTGCAGCATCAATCACAACTCGGCCGGGTACAAAGTCATTCATCCCCGTTCGAGTCAAAGGAGAAGAACCAGTCAAATCAACACACACATCTTTACCTCCATCCCAATAATAAAACAAAATATCTGCCGGGCGTAAGGCATTATCAAGTCCCCCATCTAATTTGATATTAACCTCCTTTCCGACAGATATCCCTGAACGATAGCATATATCAGCAAGAGTACCACGTACCAAATTGTGACGATGCTTAATCCCACTCTTATTATTATTATTATTATTATTATCAACATCACTTTATTAGAATAACAGGATTTACAAAAAGTTAGTGAAGAGTCGAGATACTATCTGTTGTCCCACTCTTATTATCATTATTATTATTATTATTATTATTATTTTTTATAAAACCTCATTTCATTAGAATAATAGGATTTAGACATTGGAGCGCGCGCAGCTGTACATATTTTCTATAGAATAGGTTTTGCTATTGCTAAAGGGGTGGGAGCGCACATAGTATCTCGACTCCCGTCAAATTTGTTGTAAATCCCTTTTTGTTTCTAATAAAGTGATGGTTTATCAATAATAATAATAATAATAATAATAATAATAATAATAAAATAATAATAATTATCATTTATTATTATTATTATTATTATTATTATTATTATTATTTTATTTTTATTTTTATTATAAACATCACTTTATTAAGATAATAGGATTTACAATAAATTAGTGGGAAGCCGAGATACTATCTGGGCCCCCACTCCTCTAGCTATAGCAAATCCTATCCTATTAATAATAATAATAATAATTATTATTATTGTTATTTTAGAAAATATTTATTTATTAATCTCACAAAATTGGAAGGGAGACACGAAACAAGCTGCGCTCCCACCCCCTTTTGGATACAAAAACCAAGTCTAGAAAATAGAAAAAGCCACTCCTAGCATCATTAGAATGACAAACAGATAAGCGCTTGAGACGCTAAAGAGTAACCAAGGCTTCCTTGTCAAGCTCCCCAAAAGTAGAGAAGGCAAAAGGGATGAACGAGTAACCATGCTCTGCACAAATAGAAGAATATTTCCTCCTTTTCTTCTGAGCAGCAGTCCACAAAGCAACCCCGAGGACCCACAAATCCAACCCCGCATCAGCAAACGGTGAGACGCCCGTGACATCCAAGCAAGCGTCTTTGCATTAGGACCAATTATGCAACAATAAATCCGCTGGACGAAGGTCTCGTCTATCAGCTGAAAGAAATCCCAAAGAAGCCTCTTTATGCACAGAAACACCAACTCTAGAACATATATCAACCAACATATCATGCACCAGATTATGCCGAAACTTCACACCCACCTCACTAGAGAAGTGAACAGCATGGTCACCCCACTGGTCCATCTGATGCACGTGACAACCCGGACAAGAAGATCCATCAGGAAACAAAGGAACCGCCAAACGATAACACAGGACAGCTCTAAACTTACGTGGGTTCATCCGCTGCCCCAACCCATCAATAGGAGTAGTAAAGAGAAAATCCTATGCATGAGGGGTACACACGCAGCTAAGAAGAGCTTTTTGGCGACTACTTAAACTATATCGTGACGAAAGAAGTCCATCAATAATACCAAAATATCTCATTGCCAAAGACTTCATAAAATGGGGGGCAAGAGAACTAGAGGTAACAGAGAGAGAATCACTTCATTAGAATAATAGGATTTACAAAAAGTTAGTGAGAAGCCGAGATACTATCTGGGCTCCCACTCCTTTTAAACGCGTATCACTTATTATATTATTATCATTATTATTATTATTATTATTATTATTATTATTATTTTATTATTATTATTATTATTATTATTATTATTATTATTATTATTATTATTATTATTATTATTATTACTTTTTTTATTATTATTACTATTATTATTATTATTATTATTGTTATGAATAATTACATTGTGGATGTCCAATAGAGACTCATGACCCATTAGCTATTAGGGTTTTATCCAAATATTAACTTATATATAAACATTTTATTCTTCCTCATTAATCAATCAATTGACTAATTCTATGCATTCTTTGTATTCTATTATTCCTGTTAGTGGTTTTACTTTATTGAAGTCTCTTTTGATGAGACATATGATTGAAGCATACAATCCATTTAGAAAACTAATTGGATATGCATTCGTCTTTATGAGAAGCGAAATTAAAATATCCATAAGTTGCAAATGATGGCACACGTATATTTTCTCAAAGATTTGAAAATGATCTTGTATATACATGTTCACATGTGGTGGATCCAATAAATATTGTATATGTCTGGCAATGTGATAATAAGTGATACGCGTTTAAAAGATATATATAAATAGAGCTCAAGTGAGGTTGAGATTTTATTATTGCATATAATATGCTTGGATCATGCCAGAGATAATTAATGTTTAAGGCATGTAAGAAACGTTCTCGAGAACAATATTGATTGTATTGAATTAATCATGATTTGGGTATATATGTTATAATCGTCTCAATGTGTAGTATTGTCCCAAATAAAGAGTTAAAGTTATAAGGAGATTGAATGCATAGAAATCAAATTTGAAACAAAAGACAGGTGTGTCTTATTTCCAGAATTGAACATCTTAATGATGAAATATGTGTGCATCATAAGAAAATAAGGATAAAGTTATATCTTTATATGGATAAACGACTCTCATGTATATGAAGTCTTATGAAATGATGATCACCATATTGATTTAGATATGTCATACTAAAATGTATGTGAATGATTCAATTTTTGCTAAGGGTCATACTTAGTGTTGGCAATAAATAACTTGCAAAGTTAAATGATAAACTTGAATGAGATGTATGACATATTATTATGCAAATAATGTGTGTAAAGAGTGTTCATACATGTGATTTTATCAATACACTTTAATGTGTATTTTAGTGACTCAGTGAGCTTATGTAATGTGATCATCAGGGTGGAGAGAATATACGCGTTGTACTAGGTTTTTAATGAGGCAACATCCCCGAGCGTATAAAAGAATTATGTACCTTTTCCCTTCACTAGACTTTTGTCCCACTGGGTTTTGTCTAATAAGGTTTTAACGAGGCATAATCCTCATATGGAAATCTAAGGAGGATTGTTATTAATAAATATGGAATGCATGTCCATATCTTTTATTTTAGCAATTATTTGAATTATGTATTTTTCTTCACTAGATTTTTGTCCTAATAGGTTTTGTCTAGTAAGGTTTTAATAAGACATATTATTCAAATGTAATCATTATTACGACTACTTCATCCAACCATGATAAGAAGACACTTACAGCTTTTGCATAAAGATAATGTATCACGCGTTATTAATCCAAGAAAAGTCATAACATCAAAGGCGGAAGATCAAACATTTTGTTGAAGTGGTGGATCGATTTAAAGATCTCAAGTGATGTAGTCATTAGAGGAAGATAATACGCGTTACACTCTTTTTCCCTTAGCTATGGTTTTGTCCCACTGGGTTTTCCTAACAAGGTTTTTTATGAGGTAGCATTCTCAAAACGTATTATTAATATGGACATCCAAGAGGGAGTGTTATGAATAATTACATTGTGGATGTCCAATAGAGGCCCATGGCCCATTAGCTATTAGGGTTTTACCTTAGTATTATCTTATATATAAACATTGTATTCTTCCTCATTAATCAATCAACTGAGTAATGCTCTGCATTCTCTATATTCTATTATTCCAGTTAGTGGTTTTACTTTATTGATTCACAACAGTTATTATTATTATTATTATTATTATTATTATTATTATTATTATTATTTAAACGAACTTTATTTATTAATCACACAAAATTAGAAGGGAGTCGAGAAACAAGATGCGCTCCCACCCCTTTCTGGATACAAAAACAAAGTCTAGAAAATAGAAAAATACCACTCCTAGCATCATTAGAGTGACAAACAGATAAGCGCTTGAGGCGCGAAAGAGTAACCAAGGCTTCCTAGTCAAGCTCCCCAAAATGAATGAGTAACCATGTTCTGCACAAATAGAAGAATACGTCCTGCTCTTCTTCTGAACTGCAGTCCGCAAAGCAACCCCGGGGACCCAAGAATCCAAACCTGCACCTGCAAATGGTGAGACACCCGTAACATCCAAGCAAGCGTCTTTGCCTATTATTATTATTATTATTATTATTAGTATTACTACTACTATTATTATTTTTTTATAAAAACATCACTGCATTAGAATAATAGGATTGACAAAAAGTTAGTGGGAAGCCGAGATACTACCTGAGCCCCCACTCCTTTAGCAATAGCGAAACTGATCTTATTAAATATATGAGCAGCAGCACGTGCTCCAATGTCTTGAACCATAGAAAACTTTCAGATCCGCTTCAGCAAAGCAACCGAATCCTCCTCTAATTCCCCGAAGGAAGAAAAAGAAAATGGGAGAAACCCATAACCAATAGTCGTACACTTAGCCGTATACTTAACACGTTTACCTTTTGCAGCATCAACCACCGCACGACCGGACACAAAATCCGTCATCCCGGTTTGCGTCAAAGGCGAAGATCCAGTTATTATTATTATTATTATTATTATTATTATTATTATTATAAGCACTTTATTAGAATAATAGGATTTACAAGAAATTATTATTATTATTATTACTATTATTTTTTTTATTGTTATAAACTCCACTCCATTAGAATAATAGGATTACAAAAAGTTAGTGGGGAGTCAAGATAATATCTGAGCCCCCACTCCTTTAGCAATAGCGAAACTAATCCTATTAAATATATGAACAGCAACACGTGCACCGACTTCCTGGGCCATAAGAATTTTCGGATCCTATTATTATTATTATTTTTTTTTTTTTTTTTTAAACGAACTTTATTTATTAATCACACAAAATTGGAAGGGAGTCAAGAAACAAGTTGCGCTCCCACCCCTTTCTGGATGCATAAACCAAGTCTAGAAAATAGAAAAATACCACTCCCAACATCATTAGAATGACAAACAGATAAGCACTTAAGGCGCGAAAGAGTAACCAAGGCTTCCTCGTCAAGCTCCCCAAAAGTAGAGAAAGTAAAAGGGATGAACGAGTAACCATGCTCTGCACAAATAGAAGAATACTTCCTCCTCTTCTTCTGAACTACAGTCCCCAAAGCCACCAGAATCCGAACCCGCACCTGCAAACAGAAAGACACTAGTAACATCCAAGCAAGCGTCTTTGCCTTGGGACCAATTATGTAATAATAAATACGCTGGACGAAGGTCTCGTCTAGTATCTGAAAGAAATCCCATAGAGGCCTCTTTCCACACAGAAACACCAATTCTCGAATAGATATCAAACAACATATCGCGCACAAGATTATGCCGAAACTTCACCCCCACCTCACTAGAGCAGTGAACAGCATGGTCACCCCACTAGTCCATCCGATGCATGTGGCAACTCGAACAAGAAGATCCATCAGGAAACAAAGGAACCGTCAAACGATAACACAGGACAGCTAGAAACTGACGTGGGGTTCATCCGCTGCCCCAACACATCAATAGGAATAGTAAAGAGATAATCTTGTGCATGAGGAGCACGCATGTAGCTAAGAAGAGCTTCCTGACGACTACTCAAACTATATCATGACGAAAGAAGTCCATCAATGATACCAAAAGACCTCATTGCCAAAGATTTCATAAATTGGGGGACAGGAGAGCTAGAGGTAACAGAGAGAGAATCAACACCACAAAAGGTCGAGAAAGCGTCCAAAGTAGACAAAAAGATAGAACCTGGTGAAACAATCCCTGACCTAGCCAAAATTCGATCCTGCAGAAACGTAGACTGCAAACGAGAGGCTATGAAAGCAAAACACCCGACATCCTCAACACACAAGACTCCAAGACCACCAAGTCTAATGGGCAGAGTGGCAAGCCGCCACTGCCAATCTCCAAAACCGGGGCCTAAACCAGTAACAATCAACTCCAAAGAAGTACGCAAGGCTTGATCAAACAGAACCCGAGAATCACCAAGAACCCCAAGAGGGCACGTCCTCAAAGCAAAAACTAACTTCGCAACCCCCACACAATTGTGAAGAAGAATAAGCTCACTTTGCGGGTCATCAAGCCTGTGGATAGCATTCAGCAGTTAAATGGACTTGGAAACTCGACGCACGACAAAATCACAAGAAAACTCATGGTCCCTACTAACAAAACCCCCAAGAAGCCTAACACCACGGAACGGTCGATAAAACGATGCATGGAAAAGGCCATCCATCAGATCACGAGGATCCTCCACCGCCCAGAAAAGCTCAGTCTTACCAACATACAGATGCAGCCCACGAGCTGGTCCATCAGCTTGAATGATATCTAATGCCTTAGCCACCATAAGAGTATCACCAATAATAGAACCGTAATCAAGATACCACGCCTGAAGGGAGAGCTCACACGCTTGATGAATAGTATGAATAAGCGGATGCAGAGCCAAGGAAAATAATAAAGGGCCCAAGGATCCCCATGTTGAACCCCCTGAGTGGACCAAAGGACTGAATCACCATAATAAATCCGTGCAGGCCGAGAATAACAGAACTCCACCCAGGGAGAGATAGCCGGGCACCTCAACCGAGTCTCTTGAAGAATGGTACCCCTATCAACCAGGTTAAAGGCATTCTAAAAATCTACCAAAAGCATAGAAAGCCCAACCTCATCCCCTCTAGCCTCCACAAACCTGCTAACAGAATGAAGAACAGCCTTATACCAACCTGGCACGCCTACACCGAACTAAAAGTCATGTAAATAAGAAGACATCGATTCACCAACAAAAGAAGAGGAAATCTTAGAGACAAGCCTCCTCCACACAGTACCAATGGCAATGGGCCGAATACCACCACTAAGCTTGACAAGAGGAGTCAAAGGAGCACTAGTAATGAACTCCCCAAGATGCCCCAGATATTTACCCGAAAGAAAAAGATTCACAACCCCAGTGATAGAAACTAGCAGGTCGTCAGCCACGGCTGAAGCAGCTCCCCCCAAAACATCCAACAAATGTTGGGCACGAAGCCCGTCTCGACCACAAGAAGTACCTCTGGGGAAACTCCAAATCTGGTTCAACACCAGACCCTTATGAACCATCAACGCATCCATCGCAAGTGGTGAAGAAGGCACATCCGGAAGAGGAGCAAAGGGATGCTTGGACTCCAACTCATCCCGAGTGTCAGGAGAATCAAGAGCAACACCTGAAGAAGTGAGGACCTTAATAGCAACAAAAAAGTGACCATCAGCCAACTTCCTCTTGCACTGGGAAATATTAGCCTCCATAAAATATGTAGGCATCAAAAACCCATTCCATGGAGAGGATGAGTTAGCTAAACAGTCCTAATCAATCCAGGCTCTCGCTAGGATCCCTCCAACGAGCAATGGCACCAGAAATACTAACAAATTGACAACACCCCCTCTCACTGGACCGTCGCTGAGCTCTATTAGATGGCATAAAAAAAGACAGAGTACAACACGGAAAGATAAGAAGCTCTACCCACACAGTTAAATCACGCGGACAAGATAGGACCTTATCAAGAGTACAAAGAAAGATTCTGGAAAACCAAGCCGCAACTTAGGCGGAATACAGTTGACCGTACGCAAACGCCTCAAGATAAAAACGATCAAGAAGGTCAGCATCTAAGAAAAGAGAGCTCACCCCACCATCGAACACCCGAGACGACCCAAACGAACCCAAATCCCCATGCACCGTACTAGGAGTAACACCCGAACCCGAGCGGTCCCCATCAATAGGTACGAGGATCCTAGGATAACGACATCCTCAAAGGCCAGAGCATAAACCAAAACACCATCTCTATGCTTACAGTTCTTAGAGAACGTGTGAGTACCAAAACAATCACCACATAACCAAATACCTGCCTGATGGAGAGCGAGGTCCAAAGCTGAAAATAAAAAATAGTCACTAGCAATACGAGCTTTGTGACTATTATTATTATTATTATTATTATTATTATTATTATTATTATTATTATTATTATTATTATTTATAACATCATTTTATTAGAATAATAGGATTTACAAAAAGTTAGTAGGGAGCCGAGATACTATCTGAGCCCCCACTCCTTTAGCTATAGAAAAGCTAATCCTATTCAAAATATGAAGAGCAACACGCGCCCCAATGTCTTGAGCCATGGAGAACTTTCAGATCTGTTTTAGCAAGACAACTACATCCTCCCCTAATTCCCCAAAGGAAGAAAAAGAAAATGGGAGAAACCCATATCGAATAGTCGCACACTTAGCCATATACTTAGCACGTTTATGTTGTGCAACATTGACCACAACGCGACCGGGCACAAATTAACCATCCCGGATTGCGTCAAGAGTGAAGATCCAGTCAAATCCACACAGACATCCATGCCATGAGGAAAGTAGCATATTTGTAGGACGAAGCGGTTTGTCACTCCCTCCATCCAACCCGATATCAACTTCCTTACCAACTGAAATCCTCGAATGATAACATATGTCGACAAGGGTATCACGCACAATATTATGGCGGTGTTTGATATTATTATTATTATTATTATTATTATTGTTATTACATACAAACTCCTATCTTCATTATTGTTTTTATACATTTGCAACTACATGATCAGCCTCCCCCCAGACCTTCCACCACCAAAATCCTCCCTCTACCATTTTCGACCATGACTATCTTAATTATCCTTTTTCTAGATTTGCAACCATAGAACCAAGATATGCAACCAGATCCAAACATCAATCTTCATTATTTTTTTAAGATCTAATGTTTTGTGCTTTAATATTAGGATATTTTCACCAAGACCCGATTTCGTGAGGTGTTTTGGCCGGAGATTAAATAAAAGAGGCGGTGGTGTGTTCTGGCCAGGGATTAAATGGAAGAGGTGGTGGTGAGGTGCGCTGAGGTTTGGTGGTGGTGATCAACTGTGATTGGGTGTTTGGTAGTGTCGGTGTAATGATGGTGATGAGCTATGTTTGGGTACCGATGATGGGTACGGTGGGTGTTTCAAACTCGTGGTGGTCGGTGTTTGATGACATGTAGTGCTTAGTGGGTATGGTGTTTGGTGATGAGAAATGAGAAGAGGGTGATGTCGAGGTGCTGGTATTGGTGACGAGAGAGGTGGTGACGAAGAGCTAATTCCGGCAACGGTGGTGATTATGTTTTTGTGCATAGAGAGACATAAAATAGATTTGATGAATGAGAGCTATCGGTTTGTTTTTGGGAGGAGGGTGGATATGTAACTTTCTGGGAGGATTTTGATTGTTAAATGTTTTTAAAAATTAGAAAAAAAAATTGAAATTATTAATAAAAAGAAAAAAGATTATTGTATAAAATAACATAATGATTGTGATTAAAAGACGAAATTGTCCTCGTATTTAAAGTGACGGAATTAACAGAAATGGACCAAAAATGAAGAAATAGTTTACCTTTTTGCCCTAAATCGAAACTATTTGAATCTTTGAACCAAAAGTGAAAACTGGATCAAACCACAAGGACTAAAAATGCAGTTAACTCTTTTAGTTATTTTTCAACATTATCCCGTTTTGGCACCGTGATCGTATTAGTGATTATAAATTTTATTTTTGCTCAAATCCAGGTACCAGTCTCGTACCTTGCACGAAAGCCGGTACGGTTTTGACACGAACCAAAAATTAGGTCCACACGCTCATCCACAATATCCTTATTGTCTCAAATTTATTGTTCGTAGTTCTATTTTCTGATGTCTCAATTTAAGTGTCAACTATTAAATAAAGATAAAAATATTAATAGAGTTTATCATATTACTTTTACTATAAATTAATATTTTAAACTTTAAAAATACTTTAATTAATTAGTTATAGATAAATATAGGCTTAAAGCCATTAAATACCAACATGGTTTCCTTTTTTTCGACTTTACCAATATGATGACTAAAATACTAATGTCACCAATGAAACCTGTTGTTTATAGATTATTATTACCAATGCCATAGCCAAATCAACATATTTTTCCACGTGGCGTTGACTATCATTGACTTTTCATATAAGCTTCATAAAATGGGGTTTTCACCTACCCAATCCATTTTACTTGACCCGTTTTTGTCTAACGGTTATATTTACCTCATTTAACCCAAACTAGATCTAGGGTTTCACAAAACATCTCAATAATCCATCAATGGCAACTTCATCATCTTCCTCTTCAACAAGTCGACTACCAACCTTCATACCTTGTGATTGTGATCTTCCATCTACCGTTTTAACTAGCTAGATATCCACGAATCTAGCTAGGCGATTCACTATTTGCCCAAATCTATCCGTAAGAGTTTTATATTTTAATTAGCCTATTTTTACACTCGCTTTATGAAACACCCCTAATTTACCACGCAACGGAATACCACTTTGGGGCGCTACTCATAGCACATCACACACAATCATAGACAACGACCTCAAAAGAGAGGTTAAAATAATATACAACCTTGTCTAAAAAGTTTCCCATCCCAATATATATTAAATCAGAGTAGTGTTTAGTCCCAAAAACCGTTACCAATACATCACATTCATCAAAGACTTAAAAGTCATTTATTCATTTCATAGGATGGAAAATAATATAAAACTTTAGACAAGTAAGCACCAACTTCCTCCTCGCATGCTCCGCTGCTATCCATCTTGATTACCTGAAATACATGCGTAAAATCATCAACACAACGGTTGAGCAAGTCTATAGGTTTTACAAATCATCATTTGAACACAAGAATTTTAATCATCTCAAGCTTGTCACACAGACAAGTCATATATATATATATATATATATATATATATATATATATATATATATATATATATATATATATATATATATATATATATATATATATATATATATATATATCGATAAATGCGTTAAGCTCATGCAACTAAACGTTAACCAACACGTCAACCGAATCACTTACGGCGCCCCTACAACAGGTAATATTGTCATATACCAACGACCTCTTATACATAATATCCCTTTCAGGTGATCACTTATGGATACATACCCTAGGATAAGGTTTGTCAAACCAAATAGATCTATCATATGTATTAATGTTTACCTCGCAAGGTAATTAACAGTTCATGAATTGCAGGGACTTCATAAGACAATGGTACTTAGGCATTTATCGTCATATTAGGGTCCAACATACCAAAAACAACTTGTGTTCACTTTATAAAACAGTATGTATTCCCCTCGCGGGTTAAATCATTTATAACAAGTATAAAAAGCGAGGCTATAGACTCACCTTAGATAATACACGAAGCTAGTAGTAGTAGTGATCGCCAAAGTGAAGATGCCTCCCAAATATACACGTCAAAAGCCGCCACCTAACAAATAAGGTGCGCGCTTAGCAACATACTTAAGTATCTCACAACATACTTAATATAATAAAATCAATGACTCAAAATAGTATGTAATAGACATGACCAATCAATGCAAGTGAATCCCTTCTAAACCCCACAACATGTACTAGCTTTCCCAAACTAGCACCTTCATTATTGATCCATCTCAGGATGCCAAATCAACACGGGGCAAGTACCCAGTTGGGTCTCCAATCTCAGAATATACACTCACACACAAGACTTATATACTTTTAGAAATTTGAGAAGCTAATAGATTAGTCTCTCGCCTCAAACTATGACGCGAGGTTAAGTACCTCTCTATTAATACTCAGTCAGTACTTACCAAAAGTACACGTTAATTTCCCATACCTAAAAAACTCCGTTTTTGACAAAATTGGTGACAACCTCACTTATAATCTGTACAAGACTCAGTTTAAATTTCATTCAATGATTCATATTTTAGAGCCACCTGCTCGACACATCTTTAGACTTTAAAATCCGGACAGTTTTGCACACTCGACTTGTAAAACCATTTTGACTTCCTTAACCAAAACCATTTACAAAAACGACACTTGACTTTGAAAATAGATTCAAAATGTTAAGTTTAGGGCCTGAGAACAGCCTCTAATCATTTTTAAAACTCAACTTATAATCCCCGAGAGTCGACCCAAAATCAGCCACAATTTTGGATTGTGCCGATTTGCTTCTCCCGGTACACGAATATTCAAACTAGTGTAACTTCGTCCTCGTTATGAGTAGAAGCTCTATCTTATATCGAAACGGGCATATCGACGACTACTACAACAATATCCTATCATCCCAACACTTTCTCAGACTTAAACCCACGAAAATACGACTTAAACCCACTGATGTAAAATGACTATTTAAAAACCACATCAATACCCATTTTGACCCATTTTTAACATCATCAACACTTCAACTAAGCTATACCCATCATCCCTAACAACACCTATCACCCTATATTCACTTGCATGATCATTCATTACAAAACGCATATCAAAAGTTATACATGTAATAACAAAAATTCAAATATAATAATAATAACACCATCTTTCAACGATAAAGATGGATCAAACCTCATGTTCATCACCAAAATCTTTTGAAATAAATAAATTCTTGTATGTGGGATTTTCTTAGATCAAAATGAACACAAGAAGATTTGCAACATGGGTCTTTTGTTAGATTGTTCCATTTCAAGCTCAAAATTTGGATTCAAGGATGTTTTTATGGTAGAGGGTGGCGGCAAAATAGAGAAAGGAAGAAGAGAGATGAAATTTTTTATAGTTAGTGGATGTGTGTGTGTAAAAATGATTATTTATATGGTGGGTGAGGGTAAAAACTGTCATTTGTGCTTTCTTGTGTACTAAAGTGTAAATATTAGTTAAAAAGCGGGAAATAATTACGAGTCAATTTTAAAAATATTTACGAGTGTCGAGTTTCGTCCTGGGTTCATAAAGAAAGAGAATGGTGTCCCCTTTCGCCCAGGGGATGGAGTCCACCATAACTTTGGAAACAGAAAAATATAAATCTCGTTTGTTAAATCGATCGTTTTAATAATTAAACGCACACAAAACGAAATAATAAAGTTCGACTCGACTTAATACGTAATGAAATAAAAATTTCAGAAATATCAAATGTCGAAATAACCGATACTAAAATATAATATTTGGGCATCCATTGGCATCGTGATCACTATTAGTACTCTTCAATCGTCACAACAATCAATTAAAGCCACACATTATCGGTTTCAACTAACAACCGTCAAACATAACGATACTTAGAAATTCAATATTCATTATATAGTTAGGGTAAAATAATGACGTTAAGTTCGGGTTATTATACTTTAATTAATGGCTTAATTAATTTATACACTCGTGTTTCAAAAACCATATGGGAAGAAATGTGAATTATGGGATTGTTATGATGAAGAACTTGAATCTGATTGGTATAGACTTTAAATGAATGAGATGTATGGAATTCTTAATCCTAATCAAAGGCGTATGCTACAAACTGAAATGAACCGTGAACGAAGGATTAAGCATCTACAACTTGGGGTAAACCAAGCAGTTGTGAGTTTGACTTTTGGGAAAAGAGCTTGTTTTTGTGCTATCCATGGTAATTTTGCTATTGATTGCAATGAAGTAACAAAACCAGAAGTGAACTCAGTCTAGCAGAAGTGAAGCCATTTTGTATGAATTAGAAGTTGTAATAGGTTAAGCTTTGTTGGATTTATGCAGTCGTTCCCTCTTATGTATCTTTATTGGTTATGAATAAAAATGTGTTGTATGCATCTGTTTGTTTTCTTGGTAACCAAATTGATCAACTGAATGTAGTTAGGAAAACCAATAGCAGTGAAAGACATATATGAAACTCCAATTCATAAACGAAGTTTGATTTCCATTGGCATAAACAATATTCAAGCATGTGGGGGACAAGACCCTAGTTTTTTGGTAACCAAAAAATATGAAAACCACATGTCATCACATGCTATCACATGTAGACATAACAAAAGATTAGATGTATTGTGTCTCCACATACAATTGTCTAACAATTAACTATAAGTAACATGCCATCACATGTAAGCCTTTTCTACTGTAGATCCTTCACCATTAGGGCCAAAATCTGAATTCCTTTTCAAATATTGCTTATTGATCCTCTCAAATCTTCCTCTATTTTTGTGGTAAATCCTGAATGGTGGTTGTTCTGCAACCCTTGACTAGCCTTTGATCCCTTCCTTTTCCTTCCTCTTTTCTATAACTTTGGTGATACTGGGGTAACATATAGCTCGGTTGATACTTTTTTGTCATTTATAGTTGTTACTTGGCTCATGGTTACTTATGTATTGGCACCTTCCAAAGTCTTCTGCACAACAAACTCTTCTGTCTATAGATCTCCATTGACTACTTCAACTGGTTTGTTTAGAGTATTACCAGGAGTAAGTGTTTGGAATAAAATTATCTAAGTCACTAGACACTGACAAAGAGATTCTAGCCGCTGACAAGAGTATTCAAGGCGCTGACAAATCCAGACGCTGACAAGAGAATCCAAGCCACTGTCAAAGTTTAATAGATGTTAAGTCAACATGTTTTATTTAAGTTAGGAAGATATATTCGAATATTATATTTCTTATGTTTATCAGTTTAATATCTTCCTAGAATAGTTGATACTTAGCTTTTTGTTCAAGACTCCTTGATCTATAAAAGGAGGTCTTAGGGTTTGTTATAGATATACTTTCAATACCTTTGTACGTCGTGATTATTAATCAAAAGTTGAAAGTTTGGTAATCATATTGTTCTTTGTTCTAAGTATTAATTCCACGTAATACTTAGATTGTTTCAAGCAAAAAGTTTCTCTACGTGTTATACTTGATCTAATCTCGTTAATACAAAGCTAAACCGATCTAAGTTTGGGATCAACAGTAAGTATATTACTCCTCCACCATTGCTTCTTAAACAGATACACTTCCTCCTCTCTTAACCTTACATCATCTTGCTCCCTATATCTTGCCTCATGTTCTTCTGCCAATCTTACGTCTTTCTTATCAAACTCTTTTTGTTGGGATTTATTTTCTTCAATCCTACTCTTTTCCCCCTCTTCTAGAAGAATTTGTTCCATGTACTCAACATCCATTGAGACCTTATTTCAGTTCACTCATTTCTTGTAAAATTATGATGCAATAATGACTTGTTCAAATCCACTTGCTTTTCTACCCCTACCTCTACCCCTTCCCCTTCCCCTTTCAGTACCCCTTCACCTACCCTAGCTTTACCCCTACCTCTAACAACACTTGGCTCACTAACATCAACACTTTCTTCTGCTACAACACTACTAGCCTCACCTAAACCACCTTTACCAGTAGTTGGGTTACCTCTACCTCCCCTATAACCTTTCCCACCACCTCTATTGAAGCATGAGTACTGAAGTCTGGTTTACTCCTTCTACCTGGATTCCTTTTCATCTAAGTTGGTTTGGGCACAAGTTATTTATCACAAGCTCTTTTGTTGTGGCATTTCTCATGACAATTACTACAATAGTTAGGATTCCTCTACACCAGGTAAGCATAATCCTCGAGATTAATGTCTTTGATTTGGTCCATCTTGTTGTAAAAGTTTTGTTCAACTAGAGTACCAGCTGCTAGCCAAAACAAGGTTTGTAGTTGCACACCACTAAACTTCTTTTTGAAATTTGAAAATACATGTCTAGTGCATTTTCTATGTTCTGAATTTGGGAACCAATCTTCCACGGCATCTAAAAAACCCTTATGTAATGCAAAGATAACTTTTAAGTTAGATATAATTAATTTACTTAAACCATGTGTAACAAAGACATAATGTAAAGAGATAATGTAAGATTACCTAATATGAATCAGATATTATTGTTATGCCAATTCCATGTCCCAAGTCAAGGTCTTCTTGTAACAAGGATAAGAACCAACATCAATTCTCATTATTTTCAAACTTCACCATAGTCGAAGCTATTGGGAAAATCTGATTATTTTCATTTCTCCCAATTGCTGTTAGCAACTCACATTTAAAAGTGTGTTTAAGAAAGCTACCATTGAATCCAGTTACCTTTCTATAACCTTCTTTCCAACCATCCTTGACCCCTTGGAACATATATACATTCTCCTAAAGTAGTGGTTTCCATATTATGTCTAATGACCCTAGATTAAATTGACGTGCTATCCATTTGTAAGTGACTAATGACCCTAGATTAAAGTTTATTGAGCACTTATGGTATGTTTTAGTGATTTGATTTGAAATGATTTCTCATTACTCATCCAAGATGCCCATAACCTAAATCCACAAACTTGTTGTGCCTTTCTCTTTTCAGATGCTATCTTGGCTTTACTTCACAAGGGTGATTCAGTTTTCCTACTAGTACCCTCCCCATCTTTAATAGTCCTCTTAGGTGATGTTATCTTGGCTTTAACCTTAAACCTAATAATCCATTTCTTACCTTTCTTACCTTTGTTAGTACCCAAATTTTTACCTTTCTTACCCTTCCCATCTTTTCTAGTACCCTTCCCATCTTTACTAGTAGACTCTATGAACAATTGTTTCTTAGCACTAGTTTTTTTAGCCTTTGATGATACACATCTACCCGATTATACATCTCTACCACAATAGACAAGTATATGCTTCCAATCATTCTTCTCATACCAAGGTCGATACCCCTCCAACCCCATAATTGGCTAAAGCCAATAATTAGTTAGGATGGTCAAACCTCATGCCTAATACGGGCTGCATTTCATTCGAAGTATGTGAGGGATTATGTTCAGGATAACACATACCCCTATGAACTATGTGTGCGGGATCAACATTGCTAGAGTCTAGGTCTTCCACGTGTAAGTCCTCATTAGTAGGGATAAGGTCATTCACAAAACCTCTAAAATAGCCATTGTTACTACAAATCTTAGTTAAAAAGGGTCATTTGTAGTCACATTGGCAATAGCAACAAACTGTTCTCCCTTATGAAAAAAATCTACATCATCTATATCTTCATCATCATAAGAACTATAGGCATCACTAGACTCATCAAATATAAAATCTTGGCTATTTGAATTCTTATAATCCATAACATTATACCTAAAATGCTCAACATATAAGTCAACTACCCCTTTGGCTTCATACCCAGTCTTTATAAATAGTTTTAGATCATCCTCGTTGTCTAATTCAGTAAGACCATATTTTAATGTTTTCCCAACTTGACAAAAGTACAAATTATGAACTGGGGTATGCACTAACTTATTAATAAGTTCCCAAAAGTCATCATATGAAATACCTTCTAAGTCAAACCCAGTTATTTTCTTCTCATCACCTTGAATGTAGTTAAAGGGATGTGGTGAGAATATACAATCGTGTTTCAAATTAATCGTGAAATCAACAATCTTCTTACCTTTACCTGAAATTAGGTCAAAAACAGATTGTTATAAATTAGGTTAAAATCGATTGTTAAGTAATTGAATGTTAAATTAGGTTAAAATAAATGAAAAAATTAAACGAAATTGATTACTTTTAACCATGGTGATATTGGATTGAACAATTTAACTGAACTTCATAGATAGAAAAGTTAAGGTTTATGATTAGGAAATTGGGGAAAAAAAGGCAGTGACGGAGCTACGTTATATTTGGGGTGGGCCATAACCAACCCCGACTTTCTTATCAATATTGTTAGTGAAGATGTGTTGTAATGTTGTCTTTTGTATATAAAAGTTCAATTGACCCACCCAAAATAAAATACTCAGCTCAGTTAAATAGATTAAATGAATTGTGCAGAACAAGTGTGAAATAAAGTAATTGAACATTGATAAAAAATCATTTACCACTTGCTCCCAAATTACGACTTCAAACCTTTAGCCTCATTGTATTTATTTATTTTCAAATGATCATGCATGCAACTTTTTCACCTTTTTCTTTAATTATTTTGTTTATTAGTCTTAAGTATGTATAATTGGTTAGGTTCAAAATTGTTAGAGGTTAATTGTTTATTTGTTTAGTATTTGAGTAGGATAGTCTCTATATTATTAATATTAGGATTTGTGCCCGCGCTCCGTTACGATGAAGTGCGGACACTTTTAGGAATGTTTTTAGAGGGCATTGATGAGCTTATCCACTGAGACAAACAATAGGGAACCACTTGTTCATTTTTTACTTCTGGCCACCGATGTTCCTTTATACAACCAATAGCTCATCACATATTGATTCCCTGATAATATTGTTCCATAGATCAGAACTCTGTACCTGGCCATCCCAAGGATCCCGCGAACACTCTTGCCTCTGGCATGTGTGCAGTTGTTTAACACGTCAATTCAAGAAGGGTCTTTATGTTCAGATAGTTAACAGCGTGTAATAGACAAAATAAAGTTATATATGTAAGGAAATGTCAACCAACACTTTTAATGTCATGCAAATAAACAATAATACAGACTTAGATAGTATGATATTTCAAGATGACTTCAGATAATGCACAAATAGATTTCTAAGTCCACAATTCTTACATGAACTGCAGAAAGGGTAACTATAAGTATACAACTACCACTAATAATAGAAGCATTTAAGGTCAATAACACATGATTTCTGTGGACCTTGTCACCCGGGCTTAATGGAGCTTATGAACTTATCACATGATATTTCAAGATGACTTCAGATAATGCACCAATAGATTGTTTAAGGGCTATGAAATAATCAGATAAGCACTATGAATCAAGCAGCTTGTAAACTGTAATTTAAAATCTATAAAGTTAATGAAACTGAAGGGCTTGGACTATAGAGTTTTTCTTCCAACTTAATCATTATGTGTTTCATCCTAACCTTTATCACAGATCGTCTCCTATAAGGGTTGCTCAAGTTAGTAAACTATGTACATGTTTAAGAGTAAATGTTGATGCTTAAGGATGGTTTGTTATACTTGTTCTACATATGCAACTGGATACATGGAAACTAACCTCAATACCACTCAACTCTAACAAAGTATATATCACTGCCCAAACATATTGGTTAAAAATATGTTAGTCTTTCTGATTGGTTATACACCTAAACTGACCTGAGAAGGCCTTATACTATAGGGGTTGGTTCGGGTCAAATATATCTTATCACGTTTATTGGGTCGGTTGAGGGTTTTATCTTGTTTGTTATCCTACTATAGTCTAGTTGGTGTAACATTAAGGAACCAAGTAAACAGAAACAACCTTACATCAAACAGGTCATTTTAGTAAGCGTCAATAAGGGGATTAAGTTCACGCAAAATATTTTTATTTTAAAATATTAATTGCCTTTGGCCCTTCGTTTTCATATCCTGTTTTTTTCGAGAAAAATATACTAACCATAAGCTGATGGGAGAACTGCCCAATGTTCTTTTTCAGCCTCACGTGGTCATGCGATGTTTACACATGTAACAACAATCACCGTCAAACCTCCCTGTTCAGTTGATATGTGCCAGTTTGAGTGTTTAATATGATGTGCATTTATCAAAGCATAACACCTGCATACATAAAGACAAAAACTTAGAGTTGAAATTACAATATGAACTGTTTTTCATGTGATATTTCTTCCAAATCCTAACACAACATGGATTCGATTTCATTATATTGCACCTCTTTAAAGTTACACCAGACTTATAAGTATATCCCTTTAAAATCGTTGTATGTCCGGAACATAAATGAAGTGGTAACATACATCTCTGTCGTCCATTTAAAGGTTTTCAACATTGTTGTAAGCATAAAAATTCTTTCAAAATTTGGGTGCACCATGTTTCTCTAACACGCAGCAGAAGGGGTGTTTGGTTCGTGCCTTAACATAAGCCAAACATCCCTTCTCCAGCCGAAGGGGTGTTTGGTTCCTGATTTGAAAGCAGCCAAACACCCTTGAAACCATTATATTAATGCTAACAAGAACATTACTTACTCGACGCATGAATGCTTTCCAGGTTCAAGTAGCAGTATGTTGTTGGGGTGGCTGCTAGTTGCATATATCTCACCTATCCAAATATCAAAAATAAAAATTAGATCCAACACAAACCTTAATTCCAATCTACAAAACAAAAAGCAAAGATCTGAATTCAGAAAAAAAAATGATACAAAATTACTGAAGTTATTTAATCCTGAAATTTAGTTATATACCTTTTAATCTTTAGGTATGGTGATCTTCTCTGGTTGTGTCTGTAGTGGTGATTGAATAGCAGGAAAATCGATGGAAGAAGCTTTAAGAAAATATAAACCGACGACCCAATTGATACAATCGAGCGTTTTCTTCCACGTACCCTCTCTAATTATCCACGTTTGATTGAAAACCGACGACCTAATTGGGAGTGAATATATAGAATCTTTCCAATATATTTATCAAAATGCAGATGACCTATAAGAGTAAATGGAAGAAAAAAATAGTTCAGTTTGGAACATATAAACCTTTTTATGACTTCACATAGACTAAAAAGGGTCATATATACCAAGTGTTGTCATTATGTGTATTTTATATGTAGGTGAATCACCTAAACTGGACACGAAACATAGTGTTATTAAAAAGTCGAGACTTTAACAATAAAAGAGCGAAGAAGAGCATTTACCTTGATTCTGTGTAGAACTTGATTTCAGAATGTTAGTGTTCAAGCTTTGGGAGTTTGCATAGTCGTGGGCACGGGGGTGGCTGGCCGGTTTGTTGTCAAGCTTCTTCTTACATTTCTCTTAGCAGGAACATATTTTCTATTTTTCGATAACAAAGTCGGCTGATATATCCCAAAAAAATTATGTTCGGGTGTTTGACATTTAAGGAACAGTCTGCTACAATGCATATTAAATAGATAAAAGTTACATACCACGGACCTTCTCTTTTTGCGCAGCCTCTTTCCAAGCTTGAAGCTAAGCACAAATGTGGGCCTTTTCAACTTTTTGTTTGTTCCTCTCTGGTGCACGCGTTGAAGCTGCAATTTATCATAGCCCGTATAATAACATGTAATCACATATAATCAATAAATGTGAAACAACTGAACTCATCTCCGCACGCGTTGTACAACAAGAACGAAACCAACCGTGCATAAAATGATCATAAGATGGAACCATAGCACAAACAAATATTCAACCCGTCGTGGATGCAAATCGAATGACCTGTCATGCCAGGCGACGGGTTATATCAATGAACAATAATTCTCCTCTATCAAAACTAAACTATCATTTTATTTCCCTCTCACAATGGGTCGTCTTGCTCACAAATATGGTACGCACATCTCTCACCTTTCACACTTCCAAATGCCTTAAGAGCAACGGCAAGAACCGCACTTCCAAATGTGTGCATAAAATGATCATAAGATGGAACCATAACACTAACAAATATTCGACCCGTCGCGGCTGCAAATCGAATGACATGCCACGCCAGGTGGCGGGTTATATCAATGTTGTCAAACAATCAAACAGCCGAGGAACACTCATAACAATGACATATTTCAAATGACGACCCCCAAAAAACGATGAAGTTAACAAACATGCAAATGAATCAGTATAATTAGCCGCAAACTAAATAAAAGTAAAAATCTGACCAGCCAAGATCATCACTTTCAAGCAATGCATAGGAGGCGGGATTCCTCCCTAATATCAAGTTTATGATTGGGGTTTCCGTGAAACCCTAAAAATCATCCGCACCCATTCATATCAAACCTACAAAATCATTCGATGAAACGCATAACGAATCAGCTAGGGTTTCCAGCAAACCCATTCAAATCAACGAATAGCATTAGGGTTTCCATGAAAACCTCATAAACATCGTAGGCAACCAACAGGGTTTCCATCAAACAATCAATGACCATAGGGTTTCCATCAAACACTCATCAAACACCCCCAAAATGATAAATTTTTAGAGACAGAAACAAATAGTGAGAGAGAGGAGGACGGTATATGAGAGAAATAAGAGAGGGGATCTATCATAACTCATTTTTAAGGGGCAACCCACAATCAATGAAGGGGCGTTTTAATTTGGGGTAATCGTGAAGGGGAAACCCACAATCAATGAAGGAAGGGGCAACCCATAATCAATGAAGGGGCTTTTGAGGGAGTATTGTATGTGTGTGAAAGATGAGAGATGTGCGTGCCATATTTGTGAGAGGGACAGAGATTTTGTGAGAGGGGTGGAAATGATTTTTTATATTTGGTGTGAGGAGGTTACTGTACCTCGTAAACCGCGATTCTCCCATATTATAAAGAGGGTAATATAAAAATAATCTTCAATAACATTATGACTCACAATTTGCTATTTACGAACAAGGTGTTTAATATATGTGAATTTTTTTGTTTGAATTTGCATAAACCTTTAGTTTAAATAGTATTTTAGGTGATTTTAATGCTAAGAGACGACGTGTGCGGTTGAAATGAGATCATCTTATTGTACAATTATTTTTATCGTTTATTTTGTCGGTATCTTTTTTCAAGTTTTTTTCCTACCCGACTCAACAATCTTGGCTTCGTCATCGAAAAAAAGGATCTCGATGGTGTATTAATAATGGGATTGTGAGACGTGGAACGTTAATAATATTGGGACGCTAATATCACAAGTAGAATATTCGACGTGAAAAAAAAAATTAAAAATAAGTTATACCGGCTAAAAAGGATGACATATCAGTTTTATTGGTTATTAGAGATGACTTTAGAGAGGGTTGGCATTTATGGAACAAATTAAGCATGCATGTTTCATTGGTGAAAGTAGTATCTTAGTCACCATATTAGTCGAAAAAAATAAAAACCACGTTAATATTTAATGTCTTTAAGCCATAAATATATTATCTTATAATGAAAATAAAAGAAAGAAAACATTAAATCAAAGCTGTTAGTTGTATAACTTTACATCTCACAATGGATCACGTACAATATTACATGAAATTAATGTGGTAAATTTTTGACTGATCAATAGATCATAGCTTCATTGGTTTAATGCCTGAATTTATGGAGACTGGTTATATGGGGAACTTGAAGCAATTCAAACTTAATATCTAGCCCAATATAGATCCTCGCTAAATACTTTCAAAAGTTTATCTGATAATATATGTTACAATAAATAGAACATAAATTATAAAAGGTGTTTTACTATGTATATTCTTTCATCAAACCACGAAGTGTTTATTAGCACTGTTTTAAAATCCGGATTGACCGGTTAATTAAACCGTAAACCGGTCAAGTTATCGGGGTCGAAAAACCTAATCAAACCGTAACCCATTGTCTTAATTGGGTTAATTAAGTAACCGGTTTTTATAATATTTCTTTTAGTTTTTACATTACATAATAAAAATACCAATGGCGCCTCATTTCTCTTTTCATTTGCTAATGTTTTAGTTAACTACAATTTCAATCTATAGAAAGATAGGATGCAAACAACACAACAAAAGATATGATATGATACATGAGAATGTTTACAGATTTTGACGACTAGTTGATGTGACACTATGTGTCATGTAAATAACAGTTGCAATACACTGGCGATACAAAAATATTAGATGTTTTACTTTCTTGATAATATTTGCTAAATTGTTTTGTTTATCATTTGTGAGTTTTGTTTTGCTCCTCTTTTCGTAGCTTTGTCTCTATTAGAGGATATGTATCCCGTAGACCTTGCATGATTGATTGACAATTATGTGTTGTATAATTGAGGTCTATTAGATGTATAATTAATATGTCCATTAGTCATTTATGTATTACCTATAGTCATGGACTCAATCTCTTTCATGTAACTATATATTTGGTTTCCTAGAGAAGAATAACACACAACAGAATTACAATCTTTATGGTAATCAGAGCTATATTGATCATCTCCTACAAACACGTCCTTCTTACCTATCTTTTCTCCAAAATAACACGTCCTTAGCTTCCTACATATCTTTTCTGCTGCTGCTTCGTGGTGTAGATTCACATATCAAAAAAAAGGAAAGAAAGAATATTAGTAGCTTTGTGAATAAAATTCTTTACTCCATACTCACAAACCTAAATCACCTCCATTATTACGTTATTATTTTCTTTTCATTCACCAACCGTCATTCTTGGACTTATTTTTCTTATTCATAAGCAAATTGTTTAGTTGGTTAATCATAGTACGAATTGTTAAATTGGTTAAAATTGAGGCTGATTGTACAATTGATTTGCACTCGGGAACGTCACATCTTTTTCGGTCAAATTGGGTCAGCTTTGAGTATTTTTAAAGTTCAACGAATAAAAGAAAAAAAAAAGTTTTTTGCTATGGCATTTTGTGATCAGCAGTGGTATATGGATACTGGAGCAACTTCTCACCTTTCATCTTATACTGGTAACCTTCAAACCTCCTTTCTTAATCGTAATTTTCATTCAGTTATTGTCGGAAATGGATCATCTATACCTGTCACTCATTCTGGTCATGCACAAATCCCGAACCCATATCGGCCCCTCCACCTTAAAAATGTTCTTGTCACACCAAATATAATTAAAAACATTGTTTCCGTACGTAAATTCACCACCGATAATAAATGCTCAATTGATTTTGATCCCTATGGTTTCACTATACGAGATTATCAAACCCGTCAAACCCTCATTCGTTGTGATAGCACATGTGATCTATACCCTTTACAAGTTGCTGCCTCAGCCTTTGCCTTACTTACTAATAATCATCCCCTTTGGCATCAACGTCTTGGTCACCCGGGTGACTCTGTTATTCAAACCCTGTCATCATGTGGCCTTGTGTCTTATAATAAACAAAACACTCAACACTTGTGTCGTGCATGTCAGTTAGGGGAACAAACAAAACTTCCCTTCCAATGATCTACATCTATTGTCACATCCATTTGACATTATTCACTCAGACCTTTGGACATCTCCTGTTGCTAGCATGACCGGATACAAATATTATGTTCTTTTCCTAGATCACTACTCACATTTTTTGTGGGTCTATCCACTCCACAGAAAATCCGATGCGCAGTCAAAACTTCTCCACTTTCGTGCATTTGTAAAAACCCAATTCAACTATGAAATCGAAGCTTTCTAATGTGATCATGGTGGAGAATTTGATAGCAAATCCCTCCATGAATTATTTTCCACTAATGGCATTCAATTTTGTTTCTCATGCCCACGCACATCTCAACAAAATGGCAAATCTAAACGCATGATTTCTACTATAAATAACATTGTACGTTCTCTACTTTTTGAAGCCCGCCTTCCCCCTGAGTATTGGGTCGAAGCACTACTTACTTCCTCTTACTTACTTGATATCCTCCCATCCACTTCCATCAATAATGACATCCATTACACAAAATTATTTAACAAAACAACCTCATACACCCACCTTCACACGTTTGGATGCCTTTGTTATCCTTATGCCTTTCCACCGCATAAACTTTCCCCTCGTACCACACCATCTATCTTTCTCGGGTACCCATACAATCACCGTGGGTATCGGTGCCTTGACCTAAATACCAACAAAAGCATAATTTCTCGTCATGTCACATTTGATGAATCTGTCTTTCCCTTCGGCTCTATGACTCCAACTCAACCCCCCTCATATCAATTCTTAGATGATAATCTTGACACCTCTCCCATTGCACTTCGCCTACTTACCACACCTACCCTTCCTCAACAAACACCACCAGAAGCAACACCACAAACAATAACAATCCCAACACCACAAACAACACCTACACCATCATCGCCACAAACAACACCTACACCACCATCGCCACAAACAACACCTGCACCACCAAACACACCACTAGTAACATCAACAGCCCCACCACCACCACCATCCACCTTACTCCACCGCATGATCACGTTCTAAAAATGGAATTGTGAAAGCTTACCCAAAATATAATTTTCATGTTACCACCTCCTCCCCTATCCCTAAGTCTCCTTTCTATGCCTTACGCGGCCCTAACTGGAAGCATGCTATGTGTGACGAATATAAAGCTCTCATCGACAATAACACGTGGGTTCTTGTTCCTCGCCCACCAACTGTCAATATTTTCCGCTCCATGTGGCTATACAAACACAAATATAATGCAAACGGGTCCTTAAGTCGATGCAAAGCTTGATTAGTTGCAAATGGTCGTAGTCAACAAAAAGGCATCGACTACGACGAGACATTTAGCTCTGTTGTCAAACCTACTACCATACGAATTGTTCTTAGTCTTTTAGTTTCAAGACAATGTCCTATTCGCCAATTAGATGTGAAGAATGCATTTCTTCATGGCCACCTAACAGAGACAGTTTACATGCACCAACCACCCGGATTTACTGATTTAGTTCATCCTGATTATGTTTGCCTTCTGCAGAAGTCACTTTATGGCCTTAAGCAAGCCCCCGAGCTTGGTTTCAGCGATTTTCCAACTATGCCATTCGAGCCGGTCTCCACCACAGCAAAACCGACTCGTCTCTTTTCATCTTTCACAAAGGGAAAGACACAGCTTACTTACTACTATATGTGGATGATATCATACTTACAGCTTCATCTACTTTGCTTATGCAACATATTATCTCTTCATTACACATGGAATTTTCTATGACAGACCTTGGCCCGCTTAATTATTTTCTCAGTATATCTGCCACCCATACTACCTCTGGCATTTTCTTGTGTCAAAAGAAATATGCTACCGAGATTCTTGAGCAAGCACAGATGCTCAATTCTAACCCTTGTAGGACCCCAGTTGAAACTAAGAAGAAGCTTGGACCTGAAGGATCACCAGTCACAGATCCTACTCTATATCGCAACATTGCCGGATCAATTCAGTGCCTTACCTTTACCCGACCAGATTTGTCATATGCAGTTCAACAGTTATGTCTTTACATGCGCGATCCTCGAGAGCCACACCTTAATGCCATGAAGCGTGTCCTTTGTTATCTTTGAGGAACCACTGATCTTGGGTTACAACTATTTCGATCTACTATATCATAACTTGTTACTTACTCTGATGCTGACTGGGTAGGTTGTCTGACTACACGTCGATCAACCTCTGGATACTGTGTTTTTCTCGATGAAAACCTCTTGGCATTGTCTTCCAAACGCCAAGACACATTGTCTCGATCTAGTGCTGAGGCTGAGTACCGCGGGGTTGCAAATGTTGTAGCAGAGACATCTTGGATTCGAAACCTCCTTCGTGAGCTTCATACCCCACTTTCCATAGCGACTTTGGTCTATTGTGATAATGTTAGTGCCGTATACATGTCTGCAAACCCGGTGCAACATCAACGTACCAAACATATAGAGATTGATATTCACTTTGTTCGAGACAAAGTAGCATCAGGTCATGTTCGGGTCCTTCATGTCCCTTCACGATTTCAGTATGCTGATATCTTCACAAAAGGACTTCCATACCCATTGTTTGCTGATTTCAGATCCAGTCTGAGCGTCCGTAAATCTCTCGCTCCAATTGTGGGGCCGTATTAGAGGATATGTATACCGTAGACCTTGCATGATTGATTGACAATTATGTGTTGTATAATTGAGGTCTATTAGTTGTATAATTAATATGTATCCATTAGTCATTTATGTGCTTAGTTGTAGTCATGGGCTCAAGCCCTTTCATGTAACTATAAATTTGGTTTCCTAGAGAAGAATAACACACAGAATTACAATCTTTAGTTTCTTGTTGTTGTTCTTTTGTTTCGTGTTTAATACAATTCCGTTTTTCCTAAATAAAAAAATTCACTTATGTATAGTCACGTTGACCTCTACATGTCTAGTGATCCGCAATTTTTTCACCCAAAGTGTAATGAAAAAAAGTATTGATCACCTCACAATTCGGTTCTACCTCCGACTAAAATAATGGCTTCCTCCACCATCTTTTTCCTTGCGTCGTTTGTCCGTATCTAGAAGTCCTAGGGGTTTAGACCAATATATCTTGAAAGGGTTGTCGTTAAGCGTAGCCTTTCTCTAAATACGTTATGCAAAGTTAGTTGTTGAGAGGCGAATGATGATACTTACCTGGAATTGGATTTATTGAAAAATAAGTTGCGGGATATTGCATTGTACATACGATACGTGCTACTATGTTTTTTTATTTTAGATACCGATCGAAAGTTGTTACATTGCATATTCATTTCATTAACTTCGTTTGTTTTTTGCACACATAGGTTGTGAAAAAACAATCATATAATGATGCATTCTTGGATAGATATGATGCTAAATCAGCGTAATATTTTGGTCGAGTCACATGTCGAGATCCTTACCAATTCACGTCAGGTTGAGAAGTCAGTCAACCACCTCACTTGAAGATCTCGTCACTTCATGCCATGAAGCTTTGGTAATGAAAGCCACCTGATGGTTAAGTAGAGCTACCACTTCTGTCTATGTTGTTCTTGTTGGAATATTGTATAATGTGAATGAGATATCGTGGGATTTTTTATAAATCTATTTTAATAGTTGATTTAAACTTTGGGAATAAGTTTGTAGAATTGGTTTTAAATAAATAAAATATTCATTTGTTTGCAAACATTGACAGAATATGTTTAAAAAATAATATATATCGAAGTCAGTTTAATTCTTATTTGATATTCTGTCTTTGTGACCAAGATAAGTTTTCACTATAAATTAAACTTATTCTCATTCAGTTTTAGACAGAAAATACAGCTTGATAGCAACCAAATTCCAGTAGTCTCTTCGATCAGAGACATACAAGTTTCCGTGATCTTTCAGGCAGTTTTGTTAAGTCCGACAGTACAACTTACTGTTTCGGCTGTTGTACCCTGGGAAACAGACGGCGAATCTGTTTTAAGCGAAGCGTGTCAAACATGTGCCTCGACTCTTTATTGTTTATCATGTTTAACACGTGGTTCCGCTCGCGTGAGCATTCTTGCTGGCGATCTAGTAAGTCTTTTATCATTTTATTGGTTTCTTTAATTATCATTTATAATATATGTCTCTTATTTATTTTCTATTATTTTAGTTAAATTGTTTTGATTTTATAAATAAAAGTGTACATGTTTCCCTACAGTCTTAAAACAGATTTTGCGTAATAAAATTAAAACACTTTTTGTTAAAATCAGATTAATTAACAGATTTTTATAAACTGTCTTTTTTATCGAAACCAAGATTGTGTTTCTTTGTAAAATCAGTTTCAAGTAAACAGAATTTTATATAACATGTCTATAAACGATATTTAATATAGTTTATTGAATCAGTTTATGTTGAAACCATGATGAGTTTCATACCAATCTGATCTATTATTTTTTATTAGTGATTTTATTGTTCAAATCTAGGCTTATAGAAACCAAGATTGAGTTTCTTTGAATCAGATTTGGTACAAGTTTATATAAATCGAGCCGAGTCTATTAGACACCAAGTTGTGTTACAAAGTTATCCGATTACTAATGGTAAAAGAATTGGGACCTTAGTAAATTTTGTAAATGTAATTGGTGAGCCAATTTATGACATGACTGCAAATCATGGTGAATTTAGATTCATTTAAACCAAGTGGATTTTTTTGAGACCAATCTCGTGTTGTTACATGATGAGATTATTAGAAAGTATTTATTTAAACCAAGTGGAGTTCTTTTTAAAATAAATCGCATAAAATGTAAGTTCTTATTTTATTAGATTCTTGGAGTGTGTTCAATGGAATCAGGAGAAATTTCTTTAAAACAAGATATTTATAATTGTACAAGTTATTATTTATCAGATTAAATATACTTTTTACTAGATTAGTGAAGTGTTTGTTTGACCCTTGTCTGTTTTATAAACTGGTCGAGTTTAGTTATAAAATATTCGAAATTTATAAAGTTTAAAAATACATCTATAGAAACCACGTTGATTTTCTTTAAGAGTGGATCTAGTGAAGCCTTGTTGAGTTTCATTGTAGAAATTGTTCATGTGAAATTGATCGATTAAGATCTTTAGGTGAACATTGACAACATATGTGGTTTTGTTAAAAAGATTATATGATAGGATACATTCTTTAATTGTTTAGTCGAAAGACTTTCTTTAATTGTTTAGTCGAAAGACTTTCTTTAAAGTCGTTTTGTATAACGGATCTTACAAGACATTAGTGGTTTAAACCTAAAAGTCGATTTACTTTGGTTTTGGATAAAAACACTATATGATTTAGAACGTTGTTAATAGTAACAAAAATTAGTTCCAAACTATATGTGGGACTTAATATAAATAAATTATTTAGAATGTCACGAGTGACATCTCAAGCATCTGCTCCCGTACTTGTTAAAAGGGAGACGGATACTCGAGTTATGTGTATGATAGATGCTTTAAAGCATTCAGAAACTTTTTATGCCATAACTATGTGTTAAATGGCTAGAATGACATGAAAATTGAGGCCATGGAGAATCTGACCTTTGATAATGGTGGATTAACACTTGAGCATCATGTCATACATAAGTTGATAAGGGTTTGATTAACTCTTTTAATGCAGTGAAGACCGAAGAGATCTATTGTTTTAACAACTCTCATACTGTTAATATCATGGGAAAGAGATGTGATGCTAAGAATCACATCTAGAAGAGTTTAAGTTATCAACACGTAGTATATGCCAAAGATTCTTAAGAATCATTTGTCCAGATGGTTGCTCAATAGATTTGGCTTTCTTCTTGTGTTTAAATCAAATAAATCTGAATTTACGTTTTTGTAAATATGTTTAAGTTGAATGTAATCTTATAATGGTTCTTTCAGTGAAATAAGTATGAATTCAGCTTATTTTATTCTTTAAATGTATGGCATGGCTGACTCGGGCATGTTATTGTTTACTCATTATGTTTTTTAATTAAATTAAATTAGATTCCCATGTTTTGTATTTACACGGATTACAAAATAAAAATTGTGTTGAAGCCAGATTGACAAGGTTGTCGTTTCATTCGGTTAAATGGAAAATAACCGAACACCTTGATATGATTCACATAGATTTTATGTGATTTGACATTGATATCTACTAAGGTACAAAATAATGAGTACTTCATCATATTTGGGGATGGTGGTACAGAACACTATTATTTATACTTACTTGAGAGTAAGGATATATACAAGATTGTTCTATGCAAATAAGTTGATAATCGACTTATTATGTAAAAAAAGGTGGTTCTAAGTAATATTAGAGGTGAATATGTGTTTCCATTTCCAAATTTATGTGCTAAACTTAGAATAAGACACAAATGTATAACTCTATACTCCAATAACAAGAATTGTTGCGAGGATAGAACTATGCCTTGGAAGATATGGTTAATGTCATGTTCTTAAACACTGGCTTAAGTTACGGCATGTGGGGGAAAGAGATTATTTCAGATACGTATCTTTTAGATAAGATCCCTCGTAACAAAAATAAGATAGTTCTTATAAACTTTGTATGAGAAGAAAACTATCTTATAAGTATTTACAAATGTGGGGGGACATCTAGCTAAGATATCCGTAAGAAATTCAAGGTTTAAGAGATTTGACCTAAATCCACGAATCTTGTGTTCATAGGATATGCGATGAATAACAGTGTTTATCGTTTCATTGTACATGAATCGAAGATAGACACATGAATGAAATTAAATAATTATTCCTTCGTTGGAAATATATTTCCTCGTTTACGAAGGAAATTGGAAGATCATCTAAAACAGATGACAAGGTTGTCCAAGATCAAAGACAACGAGATAATATTGATCTCTACGATGAGAGACAGATTGACCCGAGGAGAGGTTGAACCTATGAGAAACAAAATGAGATGAACTGATATAATGATTGGATTCAGTTTTGTGTCTTTTATAGTGAAATAGATTCTATTTTACAAAAGTAAACGTACATGCTCGTGGATTTAACTCAACTTTGTAAACCACTAGGCTATAATGAATCTTTAAGAAGAAGATGAAAGTCGATGGCATGACCATTGACATGTGCAAAGCAAGATTGGTAATCAAAGAATTTATAAAACAAGAAGGTCTAACTTCCTTTGATACTTATTCGCATATTACGCGAATAACATCGATTAGGATGGTACTTTATTGTCGCATTAAGAAATTTTGGAATTTCCTTATGTGGATGTGAAAACGATATTTCTAAACAAGGATTTAGAAAAGAAACTATACATGAACCAACATGAGAGTTTCATGGTTCCTAGACTAAAAATTTGTAGGCTTATTAAGTCATTATATGGCTTAAGGAAAACTCCCAAGCAATGACATCAGACTTTTTGACAATTGTTAGGACCATTGGAATAGTTATTTGTAATAGGTAGACTAGGAGGTATGTAGTTCCCCCTGGTCATAGTAGTAGTAGAAGCAAGTCGTGCTCCTGGTCTTATTTAAAGTCAAACTTTATTATTTAGTTATTATTCTGTTAGGATATGCATGAGATATGTTAGGAAAGGATATGCATATCAGTTTTACACGTTTTGATTAATGATGTATTAGGGTTTCCTTGTAGTATAAAAGGAACCTTAGGCAGAAGGGTTACACACACCTTCATCAAACATAATTCTAGTTATTATTAATATTAGAAATCCTTAGAAAAGGATCAAGTCGTTATAGTTATTCTGTTCTTCTTTATAGTATTTGTATTCTGCACTTATACTGTGTATTGAGCCTCTCTGTGAATAGACTTGTGATTACAGAATTCGTTCACCGTTCCTGACAGGCTGCAAGATCCACATCTAGTGGACCCTACAAGTGGTATCAGAGCATGGGAGAGTCTCTATACAAGAAGAATCAATTATTCTCATTACTAACATCTTTGTTTAATCATGTTTGCCTCAAGTTCTACTCAAACAGGAGAAGATAGTACTCCTAGAACTCAGCAACCTCAGTAGATCATTGCTACGGTTTTAAACACAAATAGTAAGTTTCCACTTCTGAAAAAGGACGAGTATGATAGCTGGGCAATAAAGATGGAATGTTGGATCACCAACACTGATCAAGACCTTTGGAAGATTATTATGAATGGAAACAACAAGAAGTTGACTGGAAGAGACAAGAATGGTAATATTACTCTACTTGACCCTAAAACTCATGAAGAAATCACAGCTGTTCAGAAGGAGATCAAAGCAAAAACAATTTTGCTTCAGTCTCTTCCTGATGATCACGTGGGTGACTTCTATCATTTGGATGATGCTAGAGAGATCTGGAATGGAATAAAAGAAAGGTTTGGTGGGAATGAGGAGTCAAAGAAAATGCGAAGATCCATGCTGAGAGATGAATTCACAGAATTCAAGATCTCAGAAACTGAAGGTATCCATCAAGGGTATGACAGGTTCCAAAAGATATTGAGCTATTTGAATCAACTTCGGTCGAAACTTGACGATGGTGATATCAATGCAAGGTTTCTTAGAGCCTTACCCTACTCATGGAATCAGGTGGTAATCTCTCTCAAAGCAAAAGGTGGGCTTGACTATCTTAATTTTGATGATTTATTTCATAAGCTCAAAACCTTTGAGCCTCATGTGAGGGGATACTCAAGTGATTCTTTTCCCACTCCTTCTAACTCTGCCTTTGTGAGTTCTATGGGATCCAGTCCTATGTCTTATGCTAGTAGCCCAAGCAATACTGTGTCTTCTACTTTTTAGCATACTTCTACTCCTGAACCAAAAGCCAAGTCTAGTAGCATGGTAGAAGTTGTTCTTCACTCTTTTGTTGCTGAAGTTGATGCTCAACAGCAACTTGCTTTTGATGATTTCAAAGAGGTTGATAAACTTGACCTGGATGAAATGGATCTCAAATGGCAGATGGCCATGCTCACTCTTAGGGTTCACAAGTTTGAGAAGAAAGCCGGTCGAAAATTTAATTACAACCCAAGAGAGCCAGCAAGGTTTGACAGAAGCAAGGTTCGATGCTATAACTGCCAGCAGCAAGGTCACTTTGCAAGGGAATGCCCTAACAAGCATGACCAGGAGAAGAGCAGATATTCAGCTTTTAAGATTCAGGAGGTGAAGGATGACAAAAAGGCGTTGGTGTCTGTTGACTTTATGGTCAACTGGAATGATCATCAGAATGCTACCCTAGAAACAACTAAGCCTTCTACTGATGTGTTTGCAATGATTGCTGGGAATCTATCTGATGCCGAGGAAGCAGAAGAGTTTGCTCTTATGGGCATATCACCTCAGGTACAACATTGTCCTCTTGGTTGTCATGATAAATATTCAGAATTGTTGTCCTAATATAATGACTTAAATGATCAGAATGATAAGTATTTTTTAGAGGTTCAAGCATTTAAGGCTTCTTTAAAAACATTGGAACAACAAAAGAGGTGGCTTCAAGATACTCAACGTGAGTACGAGGATAAAATTAGGATACTAAGCATTGATTTAGAATACACAACAAATATGCTTAAATACACCGAAAAGGTAAAAGATGACAATATCAAATAAAAACAAGAGATGAAGGAAAAATTAGATGCTACACTTCTGAGATTTGAAAAATGGCAAAAGGCACCTAAGAATCTTTCAAAATTAATTGATAGTAGCATGTCTGGTAGGACTAAAAGAGGGTTAGGATTTGATAAATATATTGATTCAGAAGATGTGTTTGATTTATCTTTTTCAAGTGTCTTTGATCCTGACAAGGAGGAAGAGGGAACACCTAGCTACAATAGGTTTAAACCAGCAGCAGAAATGCACGCTGTCCCTCCACCGCTAACAGGAACTTTCATGCCCACTCCTAGGCATAATGACTTGGATGGATCACAGATGCATGAGTCCCCAAAAAGTTCTACTAATTCTAATGACTTTGTCTCGTGTACTTTTAGTGACAAAGCCAGTGACTCTGCATCATGTGGTTCAAGTGAAGAGTCGAGACCTACAAGTTCCAAGACAAATGACCATGCTGCTACTAGTGCTAGGAAGTGTGAAGAGAGAGTTGCTTTTACTTCAACAGTGTCTAGTCCTGGTTTATTGAGTCCTAGGAAGAATGTTTCTCCTAGAATTGTGTGTAATAAAGTTAGCAGTATGAAACAATGTCATTCTAATAAAAGGTCGTTTAAAACATGTTTTGTTTGTGGGAGTGAATTTCATTTGATTAAAGATTGTGATTTTTATGACAAACATTCTTCTGTTCATCAAGCATATCCTGCTCCTGGTCCACCAGGAGTTGTTCCATATTCTTCTAGAAGACTAAACCCAAGTGCTCAATCCTTTTCTTCTTCTAGAAGGACCTCTCCATTAGCTTCTGATCATTGGAGAAACACTGGATTAATATCAAATAGACCAACCAGTAACTATTTTCAGAATTTTCATCCAAATTATGCATATAATTTTGACCACATGTTTTTTGGTTTGGGAAATCTGGGAACTGCTGTTAAGCCCTCAGCAGGTTGTTCTTGCTCAAACACTAACACCCATATGATGCATAGGCAACCAAAGAACAACAGTGGATCTCATCAATCTTCTTGGCTATCTACTAAAGATCCACAAGGCAGGCTCAAACCTGAAAAAGTTTGGGTCCCCTTAAGACACTAACTTTTGTATTTCTCTTTTCTTGTTGTTGTAGGTTACTCCATACCAAGATCCTACTCTAGGAATTGTTGATAGTGGATTCTCTAGGAGCATGACAGGAAATAAAAGTCGTCTATCTAACTTTGTACCATTTCAAGGCGGAAAGGTCTATTTTGGAGGAGGTGAAGGCAGGATCACTAGCAAAGGAACGTATCAGACGCCTAATCTTAATTTTGAGCAGGTCTACTATGTGGAAGCACTTCAACACTTCAACTTGATATCTGTCTCTCAGATTTGTGACAAGAAGCAGTTTGTCCTTTTTACGGATACTGATGCACTAGTGTTATCCAAAGACTTTAAACTTCCGGATGACTCACAGGTTCTACTCAGAATCCCTAGAAGACACAACCTCTATAGTATCAAGCTGAATGAAGTCAACCCTACTGGTCAACTAGCATGTTTGGTTGCTAAAGCCTCAGAATATGAAGCCACTCAATGGCACCGCAGGATGGGACATGTGAACTTCAAGACCATTCAAAAACTAGCGAATCTAAATCTGGTCTCTGGTTTACCTCCCAAGTCATTCAAAAATGATATTAATTGTCTTGCATGCAGCAAAGGCAAACAACATAAAGCATCCTTTAAGGCCATTACTGCTCTCAGCCTTATAACTGAACCATTGCAGCTACTACACATGGATTTATTTGGTCCTACCTCTATTAGGAGCATTGACCACAAACAATTCTGTCTGGTGGTAACTGATGGGTATAGCAGGTTTACGTGGGTTTTCTTCATGGTTGTCAAGAGTGGGACCTACTCAATTCTCAAGGATTTTATTACACTTATAGAGAATCAGTTGTCCAAGAAGGTTAAAGGTATTCGATGTGATAATGGAACAGAATTCAAAAATACAGACCTCATAGCACTTTGTAATTCTAAAGGCATCAAAAGAGATTATAGTGCAGCAAGAACTCCTCAACAGAATGACATGGCAGAAAGAAAGAACAGGACTCTAATAGAAGCTGCAAGAACAATGCTTGCCGATTCCAAGCTTCCAACTATGTTCTGGACAGAAGCTATCAATACTGCAAGTTATGTTTTGAATAGAGTTTCTATTACAAATCCTCACAAGAAGACTCCCTATGAGCTACTAACATCCAAAGTACCAAACATTGCTCATTTGGAGTCATTTGGGTGTCCTGTCACCATTCTGAATACTAGTGACTATTTGGGGAAATTTGATGGCAAGGCAGACGAAGGATACATTGTGGGATATTCATCTCACTCTCGGGCTTATCGTGTCTACAATCTCCAAGCCAAGCGAGTAATTGAAACTATAAATCTCAGGTATTTTGAGGAGAAGTCAAACATCCAAGGCAAGGGTCCTGAATGGTATTTTGATCTTGATTATCTTAGTGATTCATTAGGATATTTTCGTTTCAAAACTAACCATGATGCAGGTCCACAAGTGTTTGCAACTTCTAGTGCAGGTGCTCATTCTAGTCTTTCCGACTCAGATGACGAGGATGATATTTTTGTTGTTCCATCCTATTCCACCATAGTCTCTCCTACTCCTCCTAGTGATGCAACTCCATCAGATGTATTGGATTCACAAGTAGCTCTTGACACATTACTCAAACAACAACAAGAAGCTACTACAGCAGCTGCTCAAGGTGGCTTTGAGTTTCCTTTGAATACGACTGATGACAAAGATGCTCCTAGTACTCCAATTGTTACTCCTAGTGCTAGTTCAACACCTATTGGTAGTCCGGCTAGTGATTCCACTTCCCATACTAGATTCTCAAGTCCTTCTGGCCTGGGGAACTATCAAAAGAAGTCTTCTACCAAGCTGGATGATATTCATAAGCAACCAATAAATGGAATTTTCAACTCTGCTTCATATGATGATGACTTTGTTGGGGATCTTAATAACTTGGCACCAGAAGTGGAAGTAGCTTCCAATCCAGTGTTGCAGTCACACAAAGACCATCCTACTACTCAAATCATTGGAGATCCTGGTTCTACTGTCAAGACTCGCAGAATGCATAAGAAGGCCACGTCTGATCATCATGCTCTTGTGAGCTATATTGAGGATCAAAAGCGTAATAATCATACGGACTTTCAACATTGTTTGATTGCTTTTTTTCTTTCACAGGTGGAACCTAGATCAGTCTCTCATGCTCTTGAGGATCAAAGTTGGGTGGAGGCTATGCAGGAGGAAATGCAACAATTCTTGTTTCAGAATGTTTGGATCCTAGTTGACTTGCCGGATGGAAAGACAACAATTGGTACCAAATGGATTCTCAAAAACAAGAAAGATGCACTGGGTATTGTGGTAAGAAATAAGGCGAGGTTGGTTGCACAGGGTCATACACAACTTGTAGGCATTGACTACACTGAAGTTTTTGCTCTTGTTGCTAGGATTGAGGCCATTCGTCTGTTTTTGGCTTTTGCTTCTTATGTGGGCTTTACAGTTTTTCAGATGGATGTCAAGAGTGCATTTCTCTATGGCAAGATTTATGAGGAAGTTTATGTCACTCAACCTAAGGGCTTTGTAGATCCACTTCATCCCAAGAAAGTTTACAAGGTGGTCAAAGCTCTTTATGGACTTCATCAGGCTCCTAGAGCTTGGTATGAGCGTCTCTCAACTTTCTTGTTGAAACATGGCTATAGAAGAGGCACAATTGACAAAACACTATTTCTTAAGAGGAATACCAAGGACATTATCCTTGTTCAGGTATATGTGGACGATATTATTTTTGGTTCTACTAAAAAGGAATGGTGTGATGAGTTTGAACAACTGATGAAGGGCGAATTTCAGATGAGTGCTATGGGAGAGCTTACATTTTTCCTTGGTCTTCAAGTCAAGCAACAGTCGGATGGAATCTTCATATGTCAAGATAAGTATGTTCATGAGATCCTTCAGAAGTTTGATATGGATCCTCTTAGACCAGCAGCAACACCTTATGAAGTTGCTAAAGTCAAACTCAAGAATGAGCCAGATCCTCCGGTAAATGTTCATATATATAGGTCCATGATTGGCTCACTCATGTATTTGACTGCATCACGTCCGGATATTATGTTTGTAGTAAGTGCTTGTTCTAGACATCAGGTGGCTCCAACGGTTTCTAACTTGAATGCAGTCAAGAAGATTTTCAAGTACATCAAGGCTCAACCCAAGCTAGGCTTGTGGTATCCTAGAGAATCACCTTTTGTTCTTGAAGCATATAGTGATAGTGACTATGCAGGTGCTAATAATGACAGAAAATCTACTACTGGTGGTTGTCAGTTTTTGGGTCGAAGACTTATTTCATGGCAATGCAAGAAACAGACGATAGTAGCTACTTCTTCAACAGAAGCTGAATACGTAGCTGCTGCTAGTTGTTGTGGACAAGTTTTGTGGATCCAAAATCAGATGCTGGATTATGGGTTCAATTTTATGAACACCAAAATTTTCATTGACAATCAAAGCACTATCTACATTGTGAAGAATCCTTTTTTTCATCAACGTACAAAACATATTGAAATTCGGCACCATTTTATCCGGATGCCAATGAGAAGAAGTTGATACAGGTTCTTAAGGTTCATACGGATGATAATGTTGTTGATCTGTTGACTAAAGCCTTTGATGGTCCTCGGTTCAACCACTTGGTGGTTCACACTGGGATGGTCAATCCTTGAGACCTAGGATTGAGGGGAGGCTAAGCCTAAGGGGAGGCTTAGTGTACATATTTACTTGCACAGATTAACATATTGGTAGATTTTAACAACAGATTGAATGGGTTCTTGTGGTGTGTGTTACTTCTAGTGGAGGATTTTGCTCACTTCTGGTGGTTGTCTTCATTAATGGTTGGCTTCTCGTCATTTATGGTTGGCTTCTAGTGGATAAAAATCCTTCTTTAACAAGTGCTGGTTGGCTTCTAGTCTTGGTTTGGGTCACTTTTCACTTCGTTGACTTCTGTTGACCACATTATGCTTCTAGTGTTGACCCTTATGCATTTTGACTTTTAGTCAACGCAAGCTAATTCTGATATATATCATCTTATTTAACTTTGATAAATTGGGATTTGCAAATAATGTTATAAGGGGCAAGTGGTTACTTTGCATTAACTGCCTAATTTGAAAGGGCAGCCCACATTATCAGGGGTCAATGAACAGTTACTAGACCATTATTTATGGTCAATTACCCCCCTTGACTCATTCATCACAATCATAACACACACACACACACTCCTACTCTCTCAAACCATAACCGATCATCTTCCATCACTTCCAATCAACATCAATGGCTGCTTTGGTCTACCAACCTGCTCACAATAAGGTAGCATATCTGGGAGATGGTCCTAAACGTGATGAATTCACAGACATCCTAGAGTTTATTGAGGCTTCTAACCTCAGGTATGCTTTTACTGTTTGCCCAATTGTTTATGATAGTGTGATTCGCCAGTTTTGGGATACTGCTACTCTTGTGGCTGTGTTTGGTCGTCCATGTGAACTCCATGCTACCATTGATGGACATTCTTATGTGGTTACTAAAGCTTCTATTAGGAGTTCCCTTCATCTTCAAGATGAAGGTGGTGTTGTTTCCATCCCCAATGCTGAGGTTTTGGAGGGGATGGCTGCTATTGGGTATAACCATGGGGGGAAGTTTAACTTCCAAAAGAATAGGTTTTCCCCCTTGTGGAAGCTTCTAGTGCACTTTTTGATTCACTGTTTAAGCCCCAAGTCTGGGAGTTGGGATGCTTTTCCCACTCCTTTGGCTACTGGTCTGATCTGCATAGCACAGGGTAGGGTGTTTAATTTTTCTCGCTATTTGTTTGATGGGATGGTTAGCAACTTGACTAGTATTGGATCTAGGAAGAAATTTTTAATGTATCCTAGGTTTTTGCAGCAGATACTTGTGTGTTTACCTCGTAATAGGGAGGAGTATGAGACCCCCAAGCTTACTGCTAAAGTTTACTACAATATGGCTCATGGGTTTAGAGGGGATTGGAGGCCCCTTACTGATGCAATGCTGGGCCTTGCCCAAGGTCCTCCTGATGTTGTTCCTCCGGCTGTCGAAGCCGAGGAGGAACTTCCATTAGGTGATGATCCTATGGAGGAGGAGCATCCTGGTGGTGGTGCACCTAATGTGGTTGTGGAAGAGCCAGTTGAGGAAGTGGTGGTTGAAAGGCCATCCACTTCCAAGGCTGCCCCCTCTTCGATGCCACATTCGTCTCTATTTGTGAATAGTCCCCCTCCTAGTCCTGTCCCTCACTCTTCTGATAAGCCCTCTGGTTCTCGTGCTCATAATGATGACCCCTTTATTGCTTCTGGTTCCAATGAAGCCTTCCCAGACCCAAGTCCTCTTGGTGGGAAAGCGGAGGAGCCTACTACACTGACTTCTTTGTTTGATCTCATACACAGGTACCATGAAAGGATTCTTTCTTTGGAGGCGGATTTGAATCAACATCGTAAGCTTACCAGGGAATTTGTTCTTTCCATGGCTGACCGGATTAAAGCTTTGGAGACACAGCAGAGGAGGAGGAAGAAGCATGTGGTTCAGTCTGATTCTGATGAGGAGGTTGAAGATCTTGTGGAGGATGGCTTGAATTTGTTGGCGAAGGCTGCGTTTGCTGATAAGTCATATGATGATCTGCCGATTCCTCCTACTTTTTCAAGCATCCCTCCTACTACTGCTACACCTAGAACAAAGGAAGATATTGTTGGTACTACTGCTGGTCCAACTACTGGACCGTCTCATGATCCTAAGGGGAAAGCCCCTATGACTGATGCTCCCTCACCCCCTCGCAAGCGTACTCGCAGACAACTTGAGGAGGTTGGGTGAGGAGGTTGCGCAAAGAATGTAAGCGAAGATTGACCAAGCTGCAAGGGCTCAGGAGGAAGCTCTTCAGAAGCAAAGACGTGAACAGTTGCAGCATGATGCTATGCATTGGGACAATAACGATTGGATGCGGGTGCTCACTATTCTTACCTCGGATTATTCGCTGTTTACTGATCTCTTGGTTATGATGTGAATGAGCAGAATTGTATTCCTCGAGCTATGGCGTTAATGCGTAAGCAACAATTATCGCTTGCTGCTCAACTGCGTGAAAAGCGTAAGAACAGGCCTTTGACGAGAACCGAGGAGAAAAAGTTAATGCAGAGGTATGTCAAGTATCAGTCGGCTGCTCACTTTACTGTTGGTTGGACATGGGAACGAGTTTGGGCATTGTCTTTTGACGAGCTTAAGGCTCTATATGAACGAATGATCAAGCGTTAGAACACACCGGTTCCGGAGCGTTTCATCTATCGTCCTCCTCCATGAGTAGTTCCTACTTCTCAACCTGCTGTTGCTCCTGGTTCTTCATCTGATGTTCCTCTTGGTTCTACTAGTACTCCATCTGTTGTTGATGTCTCTACTGCTGGTACCACCTCTACACCTTTGGTTGCTCCTCCTGTTTCATCTTCGAGTCCTACCACCACCACCTATGATACCACTACCACCACCACTGCTACTCCTGCTATGGCACAACCCTCACCACCCGTGATTGGCTCTCAACCTACTCCTTCTCCTGGTGCAGCTACCGTTGATCCTTTGGTTGGACAAGGTATTGATTCTACTTCTGTTGATCCTATTCCTGCTGCGAAGGTAAAGGTTGAACCCTCGTCTGGTGCTCCCACTCCTCGTCGTTCCATTCGCAAGAAAATGGCTAGACGTGGCAAGTCTGTTCCTTATGAGAAGCGTGCTCCCGAAAATATTATTGATGCAGCTTCCGACAGTGACTCAGAATTGCCAATGGGTAAGGGGTTTATTACAGCTTGGACGGTTAAGCCATCTACCACTATTCCTGGTACTTTCACCCATAGGATTTCCATCAGTGATGGTTATGTTCGTTATGCTTCGGGTTTGCAAGGTGTGTTGACTTGGGTAGATCGTAGGGATCTTATGTCGTTGTATGGGTTTGTTGATGCTGGTATGCCTACTCATCCTAGTGAGGTGCCCTCCTGGCCTGGTCTGACAATGTGGGCTGATTTGAAGATGATGCTTGATTCCCCTCCACATGCTCCACATTCTGGTGTCTGGAAGGACCAGCCATGATGGGTAATCAAGCGATGGAAGTTGTATGCTGGCTGTGGAGTGCATGTTTTAGAATTGGAGTCTGGTGCAATGGTGTTCATGCTTACAGATCTGGACTATCCGTTGACTATTGCTTCTATGGAGGCCATGCTTGCTTGTCACTTGCAGATTTTCAATGCCCCTTCCGGGAATGAGACTTCTATGGCGACTACACTGGCGGAAGGGATACAAGCTCGGTTGCAAGCTGAGAAGGTGGCTGCGTCTGGTATGTGATGGGTTGGTTTGTAAGTTTTTATGTTTTGTGTTTTATGTTCATCTGTTAATACTGCAATTCTTTTCACCAATATGTACAGTGATTGGTGACTTACATTTGTTATAGTTAAAAAAATAAAAAATAAAAATATATTTTTTATATAATATCTGCTTATACTTTAACCAAATCATGGATTTTATACTTGTGAATAATATAATATCTGCTTATACTTTTTCGAAAACATTGGGTTCCTTTTGACGGTTTCACATTTGTGCTGGTTTGGTGTTTTATCTGGTGTTGGACTTGGTCCACACAACAAATGGTGCTCAACTCACCATGTCTCACAGACAAGAAAGAGTTGATTCACCTTGAGGGTACGGCTCCTGGTGTGATTATCAAATCCGTTGATGGTTGCCAGGTTACCCAAAACTGGATGGTTTTCACTTGCCATGGTCCTAGACTGAAAAGTGGCTAATCCAAGGGGATACGGCTCTTGGTAAAGATTTTATCAAATCCGTTGATAGCTATAATAGCTTGCTCAAAGCTATAGGGTTTTCAACTCACTGATGCTTCATTGCTAAGAGTTGGCGAGTCCAGAAGGGTACGGCTTCTGGTAAAGACATATCAAATCCGTTGACGGCTGTGATGGTTTGCCTAAAATTATCAGGGTACCCCCACTCACCATTGATTCACGTTCTAAGAGTTGGGCTGGGTTCTGGTCTCCCAGGGTGATGCTTATTCCACCAGAAAGACTGGCTAGCCCAAGAGCGAGCAGCTACTTGGTAAAGGCTCATCAAATCTGCTCATGTTGCTGTGAAGATTCAACACGATGCTGATTTGTTTCAAGCTTTAGAGAAGCTTCTAGTGTTCCTTGTTGCAGCGGTTCTTATGTTCCTTATATTGTTGATGCTGCTGTTTCTTTTGCTGTTCCAATCCTCAAACTTTATTGCATGATTTACCAGGAAACTTGAACTCAACAGGTCAAATTCAAGTGTAGTTCCTCCTGGTCATAGTAGTAGTAGGAGCAAGTCGTGCTCCTGGTCTTATTTAAAGTCAAACTTTATTATTTAGTTATTATTCTGTTAGGATATGCATGAGATATGTTAGGAAAGGATATGCATATCAGTTTTACACGTTTTGATTAATGATGTATTAGGGTTTCCTTGTAGTATAAAAGGAACCTTAGGCAAAAGGGTTACACACACCTTCATCAAACACAATTCTAGTTATTATTAATATTAGAAATCCTTAGAAAATGATAAAGTCGTTATAGTTATTCTATTCTTCTTTATAGTATTTGTATTCTGTACTTATAATGTGTATAGAGTCTCTCTGTGAATAGACTTGTGATTACAGAAGTCGTTCACCGTTCCTGACAGGCTGCAAGATCCACATCTAGTGGACCCTACAACAATATCATGTCACAATGTGGATCCAAAATTGATGTATGTACGTGTGATCAATAATAAATATTTACTCTTGTGTTTATACATGAATAGTATATTTATCACTAGAAGTGATAACAAGATGAATAAATCCACTAATGATTTGTTAGAGTCAATATTTGACATGAATTTCATTAGTTCTTGGGTTTGTTGAACCCATATGGACTAGTTTTGAAATCAAACATTGAGAAAAATAATATTATTGAGAGGTTCAATGTGGGGGATTCCAGCCTAGCTAGATTCCAGTGACATCTTTTTAAATTTATTTAAAATAGAGGTAAAATTGTTTCCCATTTTGAATACTCAAAGAATATTGGGTAACTTATGTGTCTAATGACGTGTGTATGATCTGATTTAGAACTTATAATCAGGCAAGTAGATATATTAGTAATTCAAGTGATGACCATTTGAATAAGTATTACTTGAGTACTATGATACTAATAATATTGCATTATGGAAGATATCCTACTACTATTAAGTGATAGAGTAATGCAAATATGGATTCTTACATATAAGAATCTAGATCCACTAGAGCGGATATATTTGTCCTAAGTGGAAAGCTATATCTTAGAAATCTTGAAAGTATTTCAAAGAGACAATTATAGATCGATGATGAAAGATGAATTTATTATTTGAAAATTTTTACAGAATATACAGGATACTATACGCTAATTCGTAAAGGACATACCAAGATGGCGTATACCGGTAACGGCCATGTTTATAAAGTGTGATAGTCAATAGAATTTGACAGAGCTCATATCACAAATGTAAAATGGTAAGTCGAGACATATCCATCATAGATTGTGATTGTTGCGACAACTACTATCATCTAGAGTTATCACGACTGACTATGTAACGTCAAAGGATAACATCGCGGATCCTCTTACGAAAGGCTTAAGCATAGAGTTAGTTAGTGAGTCGTCTAAAGGAATGAGACTAAAGCCCTTGAGGAATGAGTTTCTATGAAGCAAAACCTAACCTAGTTAATTGGAAGGATAACATCGCGGATCCTCTTACGAAAGGCTTAAGCATAGAGTTAGTTAGTGAGTCGTCTAAAGGAATGAGACTAAAGCCCTTGAGGAATGAGTTTCTATGAAGCAAAACCTAACCTAGTTAATTGGAGATCCCAAGATCTGGGTTCAATAGGACAACCTAATCATAGAAATGTGGGGGAAGTCACGTCAATGTGGGGGAGTTACTTAATACAGTAACTTTTCTAGTCCATTCCTAAAACAATGTGACTTGTTGAGAGGTTAAACATATGGCTTAATGATTCAGGATGAAATCATAAAGCAAAATGATTCAAGATGAAATCATAAAACATATGTTTTTAATGATTCAAGATAAAATCACCTATGTAAGAGAGAAGTGGGGTCTCTTCGAAGGAAATTGTAGGGGCGTAATTTCTAAGAGCTCTTGTAGAACCAGGCGAGTGTTCATGACCATAACGAACACGACTATGAGGACTTAACAAGGTCAGGGAGAGTCTTGTGTGAGTGTGTATTGTCGTCTTCGTAAACAGATATTGAGTTCAAGGACAACGCGTCTACTCAGATCTAGGAGACTAAGTGCATCTCACAAGGGAAGGTTCAAAGGGTAACACCTACCTATCATATGTAGGACTTAACCGCAGAAATTTCGCAGAAACTTTCATGTGTTTTTTACCGATCTCCATTCATGTGGGGGATTGTTGGAATATTGTATAATGTGAATGAGATATCGTGGGATTTTGTATAAATCTATTTTAATAGCTGATTTAAACTTTGGGAATAAGTTTACAGAATCGATTTTAAATAAATAGAATATATCATTTGTTTGTAAACGTTGACAATATATTTAAACAAATAAGATATATCGAAATCAGTTTAATTTTTATGTGATATTTTGTCTTGGTGACCAAGATAAGTTTTCACTATAAATTAAACTCATTCTCATTCAGTTTTAGACAGAAATACATCCTCATAGCAACCAAATTCCAGTAGTCTATTCGATCAGAGACATACAAGTTTTCGTGAGCTTTCAGGCAGTTTTGTTAAGTCCGACAGTACAACTTACTGTTTCGGCTGTTTTACACTGGGAAACAGACGGCGAATATGTTTTATGGGAAGCGTGTCAAACACGTGCCTCGGCTCTTTATTTTTTATCATGTTTAACACGTGGTTCCGCTCGCGTGAGCATTTTTGCTGGCGATCTAGTAAGTCTTTTATCATTTTATTGTTTTTTTTAATTATCGTTTATAATTATATCTGTTTGTTATTTAGTTTCTGTTAGTTTAATTATACTGTTTTGATTTTATTAATAAAAGTGTACATATTTCCCTACACTTTTTTAATTGATTTTATTTTTGTTATGTAATAAAATGGTTGTTATTTCTAGACGCGACATGATAAGCAAACGAACCTGGTATAATATTAAAAAGTTTTGGACCAAAAATAATCCGTCTAATAAAGAGGTTGTGCTTGGGTTTATTAAGCATTAAAAAAATAGCGCGTTAACCCGTTTAAATACATAAACATTTAAAAATTTACATATAACATCGACTTTTATGGGATATTTGTAGTCAAATATATTTTGTTACATCCTTAATATACATCGAGTTAAGATTATAACACGAATATCACTTAAATTGTTGCATAATTAACATGTTGACTTAAACAAATTAGACAGGTGACAAGAAGGTGTATATCTTATGAAGGTCTATGCTAAGGTTGAGGTTATACCAACCCACCAACCCGTGCACAAGTTGATTGTACTTAATATGCTACTTTTACAATTATTACAATTAACATGTTCGTCATAACATAGTAAAACTTCAGTGAATCATTATTCTTACATACGACGACACCGTGTAAACATAGTTTAAGTTCTTATGTACTGAAAATCCTTTAATATAACAAATCTTCTATTGACACATGTGTCATCAAAATGGAAAATGCAATGAAAAGGATGTTTTAGCCTTCTCTTGGGGCGAATCTAATAGGGGACTAGTGGGTGCTGAGCCACCCCAATCAATCTATTTCGTTTATTATTTATGTGTATTACAAGTTATTATTATAATATTTTCTACATCAAATCTCTCCAAACACTATAAATCTTTGCCTTAAATATAGTTAACCTTGTACAACTAAAAATCATGGCTTCACCCCTGCTTATTGTTAGACTAAACTTAATACTTGTATGGCACTTCAAAAGATCAAACTCGTTCTCTTCACTTTAGTGATACAGATTTGTGATCCTTTGAAAAGGGGTGAATATTAAAAAGCCTAGAAAATGATTTTCATCATAAGATCATCAAAACTTCTCATCTAACAGTATTATTTAATTGATTTTTTTTTCAATTGGCCAGGGCCAATTTGTACACGGTTTTTTAATTCACTCTTAAGAGCGTGAGGTATAGTTTGGTGTTTTCGTGTTGAGCCGTGGGAAAACATGAGAGTTTTTAGAGGGTATGGTGTGTGGTGGCTAAATGATCCCACAACACCAAAACCTCCACAACACCAAAATCATGGCTCATTGGTTGGCTTGAGCCGTGGGAAAAAAATTGAGCCCACATATTTCCACGTGTCAAGAAACTATTCGTTCAAAAAAAAATACACGAAAACGCGAGACACGAAAACGCGAGAACCGGGTACGGTTCTCGCGTTTTCGTGTCCGCGTTTTCGCGCGAGAACGTGCGCCGTGCCCTAGGCGCCAGGCACGAAAACGCGAGTAGCGGTGTGGTGGGTGGCGTTTTTGGGCTGCGTTTTCGCACAACGCGAGGGGAAAAACACCCCGTACCCTGTGCTCTAAGCTTTAAATGCACATAATTTTTAAACGACAAATTTTGATGAAAATACAAAATTTTCAACATTTTCGGCTTTAATTTTGTCTAACTTAAAGTCGAACTACGTAAAGCTTAAAACATGGAAGATGTACATTTTTTCCCATTGCTAACCCAAAAATTCAAATAACTAAAATCCGATTTGATATGAGTTAGATATTGCACGTTAAAAATGATATTTTTGTCATATTTCTTGCACACAAAATGTTTGATAAAATGACTAACTTAGATTTTTTGTGTTAGAACTGAGTTAAATGTACAAATTTCTATAAAAAAAACACAACACTAATCATTTTATCAATGTAGGATTAAAAAATTTAATGTATTTTTAGGTTTTTAAATTTTTACAAAATTGTACTCATTACGTTTTATTGCGTTTTCAACCATAAATTTAACCAATATTAAATTTAAACCAGAAAAGTTGTAAACATAAAGTTATAGATTTTATGTCATTCTTTACTCATGTTTTTTAATAACTCAAATCAAATGTCACATGAATAAGATATCACAAGTTAAAGATGACGTTTTAGTTATATTTTATGATGACAAACATGGTTTATGAACCCAACATGGACTATGATGAACATAAACTAAATCGATGAATACTAACTAATGAACAAGACTAATCGATGAACAAAGGTAACTGATAAACAAGACTTTTTATTGATGAACAACATTTTTTATTAACGAGAAACTTGTAGATTGATGTTTTCTTGTCCATTAGTTAGTCTTGTTCATCGGTATGATTGATGTTGTCTTGTTTATTAGTAGTTAGTCTTGTTCATTAGTAGTTAGTCTTATTCACCAATTATTGTTGTTAATCATTTCATCAACAAGACTGATGAAATGATGATTGATAAGAGAAGAACACTTATAAAAAACATGTAAATTTATATTGTCGTGTTCACCAGTAGTTGATGACCACTTATGAACAACATGTAAATGGGTGTTCTTTTATTCATCAATTAATCTTGTTCATCAGCAGTTAGTCTCGTTCATCAATTAATTAGCAAGAGTGATGAACTAATGAGAATGACTCACTTATGAACACTTATGAACAAATGCAATGATGAAGAAACAAGACTAACTAATTAACAAGATAAAAACATCAATTTACACGTCTGTTCATCATTTAAAATATGTTGTTCATCAATTGCTCTTCTTTATCCGTTAGTGTTGCTCATCAGTCTACATTCATGTTCATCATTGTTAATCACAATTCATGTTTTTCATAAACCATGTTTTTCATCAAATATGACTAAAATGTCATCATTTACGTGTGATATCTCACTCACATGACATCGGGTGAGTGATTAAAAAAGTTGAGTAAATATTGACCTAATATATTGTTGAATTTGATGAGTTTTTTTGTGGAGGACTTCTGGACCTGTTAAATCCTGCTTAGATGTGATAGCATGAGTGATTTGTATCCAGTCACAAACACGACTCCTTTTCAAGTCTTTCTTTTAAGTCAACATACGTCACACCAACGACTTAGACATCTAGAAAGTGACATGTTGTGTCCTTTAGTTTCTAGTAATACTCTTTATGTTTGAAATACTTTTAGCCAGATTCACATCATTTATCAACGCTACTTGCTTTTTAATAACATCCATTTTAGCTAAAAGATTAGCTATTGACACATTTTTAGTAGAAACCTCGGTTTCATTGTTATTGGTTCCTTGTTCTGAATCTAAAACAATATCCTCATCTTCCTTTAACATAATCTCCGTCACTGTTATTTTATTGAGGTTTGTTTAAAACCTTCAACATAATCTCCATCTTTGTCAACGACACCATCACCATTTTCTATTACCAAATTATTTGACACAGCTTGATCGTATACTAAAACATACGCCTCTCCATGACACACATTTTATATAACTAACACTCGCAACAAATCATAGTTGGCACATCTTAACGAGAGTTGTAATAAGTTGGTCGTTTTGTTTTGACTCCAAAGAAATGAATAGAAAAATTAATGAAATTGACGATACATAGGTAAACAAGTTATATGAAAAAAAAATTATGTTTTTACCGGTTCAAAAAGGCACAAATATTTAGATTTCCTTAACGTTATACCAATAGACCAAGCAACACCACGTGGTAAGACATTTGGCTTTTTCGATCATCATAAATTGTTATTTGGGATAACTCTCCAAAATCCATATCTATAGACCAAGCAACTACAAATGTCAAAAGAAACACAAAAAAAATTATAAAGTAAACTAAATACAAAATACGAACAAATCTAACATTGAAAGCCCAATTAAACTTGTATATATTATATATGACAATGTAATTTGGGTTTTACTTCTTCTAATATTTATGAGTTTCAACATGATTACAACCAATATTCATAAATCTGTTATAAAATTCTTCCCACATGAATATACCTATGGGATAAGTATTTTAGGCATCAAAATCATCCACCAATGTCATTAAATGCTTATCTATGAAACTATCCTTTTGCCCATAAAAAGTAATTTAAATACAATTAAAAGAAACAACCTCACATGATCCGAATCAGATAAGGCTAACCACATTTTCTAATTTCTAAGAACTTTCAAAAATTCATACCTGTGAAGTTCTTTAGACCTTTTTTATAATTTTTTCAAGAAAACCTCGCTTGTAAAAAGGACTTTTAAACTATGTTTTATGGCCACAGTGCCAAATCGAAATCCAGTTATTAAACAAAATCTATTCTTACTAAATTGTAACAAATAGTCGCCAATATTGAATATCATTGGAGAGCCAATATTGAATACATGGTGTTGCAAGACATAATTCGTCAAATAGTTATCAGTGTCGATAGACGAAATATCCAACTACTGACCATAGACAATACTTGTAAACAACTTTTAATGGTTTAAAGTTGTTTCTACTAACCTTTTTTATTTATGGAAGCAACTTAACAATTGACCTAACATAAATTTTGATGTCATACAAGACATTTAAATCGGTCATGTGGATTATGATGTTGAGATTAATTTAGGTTTTTGCTTAACGTTTGTTCATGGCGATGTAATATCAGTTTTGTTTAATGTGCATGTGTATTGTAAGTGGGTTTTTGTTACGTGTGTTGTATACACATAACAATACAAAATATACACATATATAAAAAAATTATATTTGAATTATATAAAAACTACAGAAATATTAGTTGCCCTAAAGTAAAAATTGCATAGGATACAAATTGCTTTATTGTACAATGTAATTTATTAATTTACTCTAATGATGTTACCATTTTAAGTGAAATGACCAAAAATTTATATGTCTAAAAGTATTGATGCCTAAACTTAAAGATACATGTTACCTAAAAACATTTTGATGTTTTACACATACATTACACACATCTTACATAATATATACTTATTTTGTATTATAATATTAAAAAAACACATGAATGAAAAGGAAAACACATTTAAACTAAATTCAGACACTTTCTAAACCTTTTGTAAAAAATTCTCATATTTTTTTTTCAAAGAGAAAAGACATTTAAGAATAATGTGCGACCAAATCCTCAATTGGAGTGTGATACTGCAAGACTTCTAAGGGCCCGTTTGGTTTATGACTTTTAGAGGTCATATTTAACTTTAACCATTAATACAAGTGTTTGGTTGGTTTTATAAAGATAAAAATATAGGGGTGATCCCCAACGATCATAATCTGGTCTAATTAGTGGGTTTACGCAGCTTTTATGGGAGGTGAGTTCTACATAAAACATGAACCAATAAAAGAAGAAATGAATCAATCTCAACCATTCATTTTTTCCATCAAAAAATAAAAACCCATCTTTCACATTTTTCTTAAAAACACCATATCTTTCAAACGATAAATCGTCATATCACGAAAAATACACTATTGCGACGAAAAAATTCTTATCTTTCAGTAGATAGGCACATTGATATATTTTTGACGATTTTTTATTATTGCAATTTTCGACTGTAAAAAACACATGTGATTCGGAAAAATTACTTGTGATTTTTTTATAAAAAAAAAATACTTTTTTTTACAGAATAAATAAATAACTTTTATTATTATTTATTAGTGTAATTATTTACATAGTCGAATGTAAACACGTAACAAGTTACGCCACTAGCTTTTTCATATAGTTTCTATGATTTTTTGGTAAATTTTCGTCAAAAAAATTACACATAATTTATAAAATCACTAGTAATTTGTAAAATCAATTGTGATTTGTATTTCTAAAATGCGTGTGTGATTCCATATATCGCATGTGATTTCATAAATTTACATGTGATATTAAAGTAACAAATCACGTGTGATTTCAGAAATCCTTAAATTGTAAATGATTTTACAATTTCACGTGTGCTTTATAAAGTAATAAATCACATGTGATCCGTGAGTGCGGAAATTAAAAAAAAATCGTCGAAAATATATAGAATTACGTATCGTCAAAAAGAAAATTTATCACAAATCACATGTGACTTGGTAAAAATCATGTCATTTGACACAAATCACAAGTGTTTGAAAAAATTACTTACGGTTTGACGAAAATTATGATTTTGGATTTAGTATAAGTAACTTGTTATTCGGATCAATCACATGTAATTATCATTAAATCACATGTAATTTAAGTAGAATTACATGTGATTAAAATAAACTCATAACTAATTCAAAAGCAAATTTGCTTTATATATTTTACATGAATCACATGTAAAAACACATAGAGAATCACATGTAATTCAAGTAAAATTACATGTGATCAAAACAAAATCACATGTAATTCAGAAGCCAGTTTATTTTTTATATTTTATATGAATGACAACAAAACATTTTTATATATTGACAGAATTACATGTGATTCATCTAAAGTGGGTTTGTTAGAAGAAGTTAAGGTTTCGAAATGTTTGAATCACATGTAATGCAAACAAAATCACATGTAATTATCATCGAATAACATGTGATTCAATGCAAGCAAAATCACATGTAATTATCATCGAATTACATGTAATTCAAGCAGACAATTTAATATATCAACAAGATTACATGTGATTAAAAAATCACATGTGATTCATCTAAAGTGAGTTTGTTAGAAGAAGTTAAGGTTTCAGAATGCTTGAATCACATGTAATACAAGCAAAATCATATGTAATTATCAAAGAATCACATGCAATTCAAGCAGAATTACATGTGATTCAAACAAAATCACATGTAATTTAGAAGCCAATTTGTTTTATATATTTTACATAAATGAAAACAGATAATGCATGATTAAAAAAATCACATGTGATTCATTTAATGTGGGTTTGTTAGAAAAAGTTACGGTTTCGGAATGCTTGAATCACATGTAGTGCAAGCAAAATCACATGTAATTATCACCGGATCACATGTAATTCAGAAGGCAATTTGTTTTACAAATTTTTTTTTTTGGTAAAGGGGACTCCACCCCGGTAAAATGAACATATTTTATATTAATGGCAACAAACATTTTAATATATTGACAGAATTACATGTGGTTTAAACATTCTAATGTAATTCACATAAATCACATGTGATTTTAAAGTAATAACGAAAATATTTTTGTCATTTAATAGACAGTTATTTTCATATACTTTTAACGATTTTACAATGTTAAAATTTTCGTAAAAAAAATACACGTGATTTTCACAAATCGCATGTGACATTTGAAAATTTAAATGTGATTTTTAAAATAATAAATCAAACATGAATTTTCGAGAATCACGTGTAATTTTTCAAGAATCACATGTGATTTTTTTACGAAAATTTTTAAAAAAAGTTCGTCGAAAGTATATAGAAGTGCATATTTATAGAAAGATAATTTAATTCCTGTCGTGACGGTATAATTATTTTTTCATAACGATTAATGGTTTGAGAGATATTTAATTTCCAAGAAAGAAGATAAAAGTGTGTTTTTTTAATTAAATTTAAAAAAATTAATCTACACCATTAGATGTGATTTAAATGGATAGTGGAGATTGCTTCATTTTTTCTTTTTTTGATGCATGTTCTTTAAGGAACTTTTGTCGTTTTTATGGTCCACCATATTTCTATCTTATATTTAAAAAAGTTTATTATTAATAATATATTTTACTAATATATTGTGATATAAAATAATAAATTTTATAGTACCCATTGCATTAAATGAAACCTAAACCATATCCTAAATTTTATTTTTATGTAGAAAATCCTAAACCCATGAATAAACCAAACAGGCCCTAAATTTTTTACAAATATCAAATACAATGCTAACTTTTCATACACGTGAAACGAACAATGATATATACCTAAACGGAAAGTGTATAGTTTAGTTTAAAAAAAAGTGTAATTTATTTGACATCCAATTAGGATGGTTAGGTTTTGACTTGTCTTTACCTATTCCCGCAATACTCATATTTTTTTTACCAAATCAATACAAAATAATATACTTAATACTTAGTTGCTTATGACTTTTGGTTACGTAAGTTTAGAGATAGCAACGGGGCTGGATTTGTGGAGAATGATTGCTACCATCCCCATCCCCAAAGTTAAATATCTATCCTCATCCCCGTCTCCATCCCCATCCGGGATTACAAACTACATACCATCCTCTTCCCCAGCGGGGAACGGGGATCCCCAATGGAGAATCGGGGATTTTTTCCCGTTATACAATTAACATTTAACCTATGTTTCAAATGATACAACTATTACGAATAATACAATACGATAATATCAAATAACATTAACGAGATTAACATTCATGCGACATTCTCAGTATTAATAATAATAAAATTAACACACAAGAGCTCATCCTAGAAGGTTAGTGTCAAATGAGATATTAACAATTGATTGATAGTGTTTCAAATATCTAATAGATATTTGAAACACACAAATATATATAAATACATATGTAGAATAAAGATATTCGGACGGGTTCGGGGAACCAAGGGTATTATCATCCCGCCTCCATACCCGCTTTATATTATCGGGGAATCCCCACCCCATCCCCATACCCGGTCAACTCGGAGAATCCTCGATCAAATCGGATTTGGGTATCAGATTCTCCATCAGGTTCAGGGTTTTTTTTGCCATCTCTACGTAAGTTGTTAGTTGTCATTTCTATTCAAACTTGCGGGTTTTTTTTTCTTATAATCATGAATTTTGCTCAAAAAGACTGATATTAATCTATTGCTCAGTTAAATGTTACCTCCACTCGTTAAGGCGTTAAGGTATTTTTTTATTGGTTGACACAAGAATTGAAATATTATTTAAAACATTAAAAAATAAAAATGAACATTAGTATAGACTATAGGTTTTGAAACCAATACAGTAAGAATTTATCACATGTGACTTTAATGCCAGATGACATTTGATCTACCCTTTTGACATATTTCAATTTGGGCGGTTCATTTTGTGTTCAAAATATTTTACCGACCAAATTACCACTCTTATAACTTTTGAGAATTTATACCAACACTTTCATAGCATACATATTTTATTACAAACTATGGCAGATCCTCCCAATCACTTCTTCAAGTTCATCCGACCAGGCTTCAATTTTAACCTTGTAAGCATTTTCACTTTCACATATTCTATTACAAGCTATGTATCAATGTATATATGCCCCCTCGTACATTCTTTTACATATGACTACATATGTTAAATGCTATATATATGGTATACTCTAGACACAAATTACGTACTATGTAAAAACACTGACACATTGATTTGATATAATGTTTTCGTAGTCAATTCCAAAATCATTTTGGATGAACTTGAACAAAGGGACTTGCAAGAAACTAGTACTAAAAAGAGGCCGTCGCGAATGGCCAGTGGCCATTGGTGACAAAGGGGTCTTTGGTGACGGTTGGAGTAAGTTTATGATAGATAATGGCGTTCAAGAGCTTGACTTTGTTGTGTTCAAACATCAAGGTAAAATGGTGTTTAACTTTATGGTGTTTGACCAATCTGCATGTGAAAAACAGTATCCAAATTTACTGGATGAAATAAATATAGAAGACCACACACAAGGTACTTAATCCATACATGCTTTTATTGTAAGCTGTACTGTACATATGTGCCTCTACAAGTGTTTTCATGATTTTTACTGATTTAGCTCGATTTAAAATTCTTATTCCTATGCTTCCTGAGTTATCCTTATTGCTTAATAGTATAGGATTATAAACTAGAAACATTTTGAGTTAATTGTTAATTGGTTTATAGTATGTTGTTCTGAGGCGTCGAAAAAGTTCAAAAAGTGCAAAGGGAACAATTATTCGTCAAGAAAAGAGGACAAGTCTCGCCTTGGTGGCGACCGTTGTTTCATGGCAATAATGACACCCTTCAATATCATGAAGTCAATATTGGTGAGTTGAACTTTGAGAATATGGTAAAGATAATAGTTCAATTCTCATAATTTTATAGTATAACTAAGTTTTTTTATATTCCAATGATATAATTTATGATATGATGTAGGGAGTACTTCAAGTATTGTAAATATAGCTTTCATTGACAAATATATCATATCCGTTCTGCAGTATATCCCTGCAAAATTTGCAAGATCAAATGGATTAATTACTGAAGACACTCAAAATGAAGTAGTGCATACAAAAGCAATTATAGTAGATGAAGCACAAAGGACATGGCCAGCAACACTTACGACATGGCCAGCAACACTTCCACGTAGCCCTAAACGAGTTCTATTATGCGGTTGGCACGAGCTCAAAATAAAATATCACTTGAAAGTCGGAGACTCGTGTATGTTTGAGCTTGTAAAACTTGGAAAAGAGTCTGTTTTCAGTTTCTATAGTATGTACCTACCTCTTCCACTCTTTATATGTAGCTATAATGTGATCACACGTGACAAATTCTTACAAATCAATTCCTAACTTTTACTTTTACACGTATTAACTCGATTATTCAGAACTAAAACAGAAGCCTGTTAGAGACGACCATATTCAAGTACAGAAGGATACTATTTTTACATCAAATGAGGAGACTAATATGACGTGTAACAATCATTCTTACTTTGTTTCTACTTTGAAGCCTTGTACCTTCAGACGTTCATGCCTGGTAACTTTTAACACCCCTAAATGTTATGTTAAAATGATATAAATTATGTATTTCTAGTCTTTTTAGAGATGTAGTTAAGGTTATCTAATTTTCTCATTGTAGTATCTTCCGGTTGCATTTTCTACACCAAACTGTTTTTTTGTTGGGGAAATGATTCTTAGAAACGATAAAGGTAGATCATGGAAAATTCAACTCAGGAAAACTGGCGAAAAAAGGTTTTACCTTGGATCCGGTCTAAGGGATTTTTGCGACGCAAATGGGTTAAAAGTAGGCGATGCATACAAGTTTGAGCTCATTGAGAACGAGAAGGACAAGCCTCCCGTTGTGAACTTTTCTTGTATGTTTTTTTTATTTCTTTGAATGTTAGATGTTTAAATTTATTCTTCATATAAAGCCGATAAATTCTAAATGTTTATGTGCAAAAGTTAACATGATTTATCAAATAAAAACTATATATGTTGAAGTGAATGTGGACCGGGCTATGGATGTCGAAGAGCCACTCAGAGGATCGAATTCAGTTCAGAAGCTCACTTCTTTGGACTCTTTGGATGTAGAAGAAACTCTAACAGGTTCGAATTCAAACTACACAAATAGTAAGCTTGCTCTTTCATTTTCTACTATGTGCCTCATAGATTGTACGTACGTGTTTGATTTTACAGTTTATTTAAGAAGTATCACTTAAACTTATGTTATATATAAGATTATTTAAGGGGTTTTGTAACGGGTTTTACGAGCTTATAATTCAAGGGGTTTTGTAACGGGTTCCACTAGCTTATACTACCAGTCTGCAACTTGCTTGTTTCCTGAAACTAGTTTTTTGCTTTTCACATTTATAGGAAAGAACGCCATTGATAACAATACTCAAGCAGAGGTAGAGATCGATTCCGCAATTAAAAAAGAGACTAGTTCTACTCTCAAAAGTCAGCCTTACTTTATTTCGACTCTGAACCATAAGAGGATCACAAAGACTGGCTTGGCAGCTTCCATCACCCCTAAATGTTATGGTAATTAACTAAATTGTTCATCTATATGTAAGTTTTTATGCTTTAACATGATGTAACTTTTCTTATTATAGTATCTTCCTGTCAAATTTTCCATATCAAATGGCTTAAAACTCGGAGAAATTAATCTTAGATATGATAATTGCAGTAGTTATTTATTTGTAAGCATATGATTATATGAAACATACTAATTGCAGTGTACACAGATTTAGCTCGTGGAAAAAAGAACTATCCATACTTCATCGGTGAAGTAAAGTCCTACGTCGTGGAAAATATGATGGTAATTCAAAAGATTTAGTTATGATTATAAGAAAAACGTTCAATTTGCTATGGATAAATCGCAAACTATGAATTAACTTGCAATGGGGGATTTGTGACGAGATTTATAGAAATATATTTCTAACTTCGTTGATGTGTGTGTAGTATTATCTACCGAAGGATTTTGCATGTAAGAATGGATTATTCAACAAGGAAGAAATGATTCTAAAAAACGTCAGAAATGAAGGATCATGGACCGTCGAATTAAAAAGCTCTAAAGACAATCGGTATTGTTACATCAGACGAGGATGGAAAGAATTTTATCTCGCGAATGGCTTGAAGGACGGTGATCTTTTCAAATTTGAGCTCGTCGACAATGGTGAAATGCCTACTGCAAACCTTCGCTTTCTCTTGAAAGGCTCTATCAATCGGTAAACTTATGCCGGTTTGTAACTTCTTTTGATCGTTAAACGTTTGTATTACAAGTACGTAGCAACTTTTGTGAAAAACCTTTGTATGGCATACCAACCCATCGTGATGGTCAAATAGGAAAAGTAGTTGTCTCCTAAAAAAGAGTTGGAACGACTTTGAAGTTTGCTGTGCTTCAATCAATTTGAATCACTCAAAATGGTTTGAAGTTGGAAACCTACAATCTCTCAAACGAGACCAACTCTATTCTTCAATAATGTAGAAAAAGTGGGAGTCAAAATTAGAAACAAAAATAATCTTTACTATGAGTTGCATCATTTTTTTTTCCAAAATCAAGCACTTTTTAGTAAGGTGAGTATCGTGCGAGGCGATGTGTATTTTGGCAAAAAATCAAATCACATATGTAGTTACGGTTTTTAAAAGGTGTAGATCCGTACCGTGCGATTTATGCGATTTCGATTTTGCGGTTTTTTTACGTGTTTTGCGGATTTTAACCGGACCGCATAACCATTTATGATCTATCTTATTAATGTGAGTTTTTGTGGTTCTTGTTTCAAGATATAGGTATTTTCGATTATATCCATGCGTGTATTTAAAGTAACCACACATATTACTTAAAATATTGATGATACTATGCATTAAATAATTGATACACTAAATAATCGATGTGCCGTCTTCTAATTTTATATAATTAATGTGTGGTACATTGCGGATTTTGTAGTGCAATTTTACAAATAAAATCACAATCACGTCGTATTTTTGATTTTCTTTTTTCTTAAAACTAATCCATCGATTTTTGTTATGATACAATCTTTTACGATTTTGGTGATTTTGCGATTTGCAATAAGGGCTTTACTCACCCCACCTTTCTATCATACACTTTATCTGATAGCTATAAAATTACAACAATCATCAAAGTCGAATTAATGAGGCTAGTCTAATTAGTTCCAGAAAAAAAGAGGCTAGTCTATAATATAGCGCACTCACGTTTATACCAATTTCATAAAGCATATATGATGCACAAAATATTAATCTATTCCTCTTTAAATTATTATCTCTTAATAAAAAACAAACAGTTTAAAAAATATATATTTTAGTTTTCTTTCTTTTAATTTTTTCATAATAACAGTTTTACTTTTATACAATTATTTAAATATTTTTTAAAATTTATAATTATATTTTCATGCAAAAATAATATCGTAAACTTCATCAAATTTTTCAGTTTATTTTTATTAGTTGACAATAATTTTAAAACAACCCGAAATGAACAAATGAACTATAATTTTAAGACGAAAGAAGTAACACTAAAACATCCACCGTCATGAATCTGATGTATTCATAGAAAAAAATTATAAAATTAGCACACGCAAAATATCTCAGTTTTTAAACTTTTTTATATTATAAACTTATTTTCAGTATAGATAAAGCTTTTAGTAGGTCTATAAATTTGTCAATTCATACAATGTATTACATAAATATTAAACTTCTTCAAAATCCTAAACATTTTCATGCCACTTAGACTTAAAGTGGTTCCTCACTATGATACATAAATTTATAAACCTTTATAATTTTTTGAACTTATTATTAAACCATCATAGTGGATGCTCTGAAGGCTCAAATCTACGAAGAATCGGTAAAAGAGAATAAATATGTCACAACTGCATTGCCACGCCCATGGTCCTAAAATGTACGCTAAGGCGCACTAAAACGTGAGGCGCGGCCTCCACACTACGCAACAGGCCAAAGCGTCGACTTAAGGCATGACGTGAGCTGAGATGTGAAAAGGCACACTGAATCATGAGGCGTCGCGAGTTTTTTGAATTCAAATCCTACAAGTGAATATTATTACATATTAATATAGTTTTCTAACTTTAATTATCATGCACAACGCATATTGTGAACTTAATACTTATAAATTGTAAAATATGATAAAAAAACACAAAAATATTTTTATATGTTGTGTTGCATTAAACCACGTCTTAAAAACACAAAGACTTTCGTTTTAATTGCTAAAACATATAACTTGAAAATGTCGTTACGTTACGCCGCTCGCACTACAAGAAAAACTACATTTCCTGACACACAAAAAGTGTCAGGAAAAGTACAACAAAGTGTCAGTAACGATAAATTAGCTTCTCCTTCACTAATAATATGTGTCAACAGAAGTTCAGACGGTAAAGGTATATGCTGACATACCTATCCTGACACTTAGTGTGTCAATAAAGGCTGGAAACTTTGGTCTACACAAAGTTTGTGTCAGCAATACCCAAAGAAAAAAAAATTACAAATACAATCCAAAAAATATCATATGCATACATTCTTATCCAGAAAAGTCAAAACCATACAGAATTATTATCATGAGAGAAATTTTTTGTTCATACATAACCATTAACTAGTATATAACTCCAATTACCAAACGCTATGTGTCTCGTCTTCTATATAACTCTTGAATAGTCCATCATCATTTCCTATTGTCGAGATAATCAAGTTAAAACCTTTTCATGCAAAAAAATGGGTCAGATGAGAATTTGATTAGATTAGAGGTGAAAGAATAAGACATGTTTTGAAATGGGTCATATGGGTCAGGTTTGTATATATTTGAAAAGTAGAAAAAATTGAACTATATTTGAATATTTTTTGCAAATAGATACCTGGAATTTGAACAATGTTGACGACTTGGACCTAATTTAAGACTCGTACGAGATAGTGGACAAAATTCAGTTTATATGTACACAAAACTAAAACGTAAAAGTGACCTTGCTTGCCTCCATAATGTGGAGTGGTGTCCAAGAACTCCTGACACAGTGCATTAAGTTGAACACGAGCTATTGCTTTAGTGTGACTCCATGGTGCTGGCATCCTTATTCTGGTAGTTCGTGGTCCTGCAGCAACGCCCAAACTTATATATAGTTTCAATGAAAGACATTCTAATGGTATAAAATCAAGCCGCATAAGCAAAATATGAAAAAAGAACAGCTAAAACTCACTATTGAGAATCAGCATTGACTTCTAGAAGTGAACATATGTAGGTGTACTAATCGAAAGAACTCACTAAAAACTAGAAATACGTCTCAAACACTATAATAGATCATAACAATCAAACCATTCAAAACTACCAACCAATACTATCTGCTGGACCTAGAGTCATCTGATTATTGCTAAATAGGTTATCTTAGAATGGAAAACAACTAACACTACAAAAAACACCTTTTAGACAGGTTCAAAAAGGCTTTTAAACCGATTACATAGGGGGTCTGTAATGGAAAAGAAAGGGTTTCATACAGTATGATTGCGGCTGCATTTCAGATTAACTCTCATTCTCTCAAATATTGGCGCTGCAAGTTATATATTCGAATCCTATTAGTCTCTGTTTGTAACTAAATGTCAAATAATCATATAAACCAATATCAAATGCCAATTGTAAGCTACAAATCTGTAAATTTTATTTCCAAATTCTGTAAGAAAAAATATGTTGCTTCCTTAGCTTTTCCTTTTTTGTTTGATCTCAACGTACTACATCAATAATAGAAAATACATAAATTATGTTTTTGTCTCTAGTTGAATATATTTCTAGCTCACCGACTCACTCTACTGAAAGCCTCGCATTCTAGTTCAACTTATCATTTTTATGGTATTTTGATTCATGTGTTTAGTCTCTGTCGTGATTTTGGTTTTAATCTGCAGCGTCTACTGACATCAAATCTGCACTACAGACTACTACTATACACAAAGATGCCTTATCAGTTATAACCCAAACATATAGCTTTTGAATGCTAACCTCATGGGACGGAGACAGAGTAGAAGCTGTTGGAGTCTTCATATCTGAAGCAACAGATATAGCTCCTGGTGTTCAGGGCTTCTTGTTTTGTCTGCCATAAAATCCTCATAATTCTTTTTTCCACTGTCAACCGAACCCTGTTACTGATGTTTACAAGACCAATAACCACAGAGATTCAAAATACATAAAGTGCACTCATTTATACAATATATGTGGTAACAAGCAAGATTTCTGACCTTCTTAAATCATCAGCACCCGACTTCTTATTGCTTACATTGTTCAAGAATAACACTCCACGCAGAGGCTTCCCAATCAAGAACTTAGTCCTTCGTATCTCCACCACATGCTCCTTCGTGGACGTACTTGTCGGACCCTATACGTGATTCATTTGTCCTGTTTATGTATAACAAACAAAATATGTCTTATTATTAAGTTAATGCCATTTAATTATTATAAATACTTGAAAAAAAAATGTGTTCGTGTCTTACAACTACAAGTCCATATAAACTATCATCCTCATTAGAATATTTCCCAATTTTCAATGCAAATTGCAATTAGAACATAGACAAATGATTTCTTGTCGCACTAATGTTTTTATCAGAGTATTTTTTTTCATATACACTTGTACTATCAATACATTATCTCTCGTCAACTGATCGAATAAACTCATTAACCTTATACAACCCTTATCGGCTTATAGCATATAACTAATTTATCAAATGCCTAATAAAGAGATGAACATTCACATCTCCAAAGCTTTAAATTTAGACTAATCAAGCATGGCTATTAGATAAATTAAGAATTAAGCTGCTTGTAGAAATCACAAAACTGAAAATATATTAAAAAGTATAAGATATTCCTTCATAATAGAACACGAGTATCCACATCTTTGAGGTGAAAGTAGATTATTTCATTTTGATTTTGTTTAAGATGGAAATTTAATTTAAAAAACATAGCACCATGTAAAAAGTACATTCTTAAAACGACACTAAAACCAATCAAATATTCATATATACAAAGTAGATTCCTTGATTTAAAACATAATCACATCCAAACCGGAAGCTATCTTCATCATACATATCTCATCTTTTACATTGCATAACAAGCATCTTAATTGCATCATCATTTACAAATCCAAGAACAAGATGAAATCAAAATCAAAGTTTAAGGTGTTTGTAAAAGTATGAAATTAAAATACAACCCATGAAAGAAATAAAAACTAAAGCAACCAAACTTGAACCATCATTAATGGTTGTTTAGAGTTCATACTATGCTCTCAGATCTAAACATTCAAAGTAGGCCTAGAAACAAAAGCAATATTTAATGTCTAACAAACAACACCCCCTGAATATCCTTCCTAACAAATAACACCTGATAAGCATTATGCTAAAGGCCTACATTTAATTTCTAAACAAATAAGTCCACAATTTCCTAAAACAGTATAAACTTGAAATATTTAAACAAATTGTGTTTCGCGTCATGCCCAACGCGACTTTACCAATTTGTAACGTTATAAACATGAATATTACCTTCAAATAACCCCTGAATATCCTTCCGTCGCATTTGCAAGACTCTGTACATTAAATCCAGGTTCTACATTTCCATTTGCAAGAAATATTTTCAAAATCATAAATCTATTATCAGCATCCGGAAAGTTCACGTATACCCTAAAACCAAAATTCATAAACATTTAGACCCCTTTGTCCAAGTTCTATGTTTATAAAAAAACACAGAGTATGTTCGAGTACTTTATTACCTTCTTGGTAATCGACGGATGATGGCATCATCAAGATCAAAGGGTCGATTTGTTGCACCAACGATAAGAATCCTCTAACTCTCTTTTGACCCTAATCCGTCACACGCTGCCATATACTAGTTCAATATTCTTCTGGTAGCTTCATGTTCAAACCCCCACCACGATCACCAAGCAAACAATCAATGTAATTACTGTAATGTTCACGAAACAACATATGCCTTAATTAGATTAGAATAACATAAAGTCGAAGATTATAGTTAGAAGTATAAGATTTATTTTAGAAATAATATACATGCAGAATGTTTGTGTAAACTCTTCAGTCTAATTGATCAGCGGGTATCAGTTAGCTCGATATCAAGCTCTTTTCTTGAATGAGTCTCAAACCGTGCTCGAGTTTGGACTCGCTAGTGATAAGTTTTTACGGAGATAATCGAATCACAACACTACAACATAACAAAATGAAAGTTGAATAACCTCACGCCTCATACGACAACACTATCACATCTAACAGTGGGTTAATACATAAAATAAAAAACACAAAGGCAACAACATTCACAATTACTAGTGATTCAATAGCCTAACACATCTGTCATAACCTAGCGCATATTCACGGAAGTTAGTAAGCATAAAACAGGAAGCATATTCATAGCTCAAACACATAAAACACGATCAGTGACCTAACGCCTCCATCAAACAACTTACAAACCTAACTTATAGATTCTATCAAGCTACACTACAAGATCACAATATCACAAAATAGACAAAAAAAAACAGAAATTATCTCTACCGAATTGTAGGATAATCAGTTAGCCCTAACCAATTGAGTGACGATCCACAATAACCTTCGACTGAATCTACAATAAGCTGTGATTGAATCTGCAATAAGCTTCGATTAAGCTACAATAAGCTTCGATTAAGCTACAATAAGCTTCGATTAAGCTACAATAAGCTTCGATTTAATCTACAATAAGCTTCGATTTAATCTACAATAAGCTTCGAATTAAGTGAGTGTGTGTGAGAAAGAAGGCGATCCAATTTGGGGTAAATGGGATTAAATGAATGGAAAGGATTAAGTCGTTTTATAAAAAAGGGGACTCGTAAAGTTTTTATTGAAAAAAAAGTACGAGTAAAGTTTTTACTCAGGTAAAAAAAAAACCTGTGTACATAAACTAATAAAGTTTTTATTAGACTGTACACAAAAATAGTCAAATTAATATATGTCGTGAGAAATTAAACAACCCTGAATATATTAAAATTTGAAAATCTATTACAAATTTTATTTCATTAAAACATAATTAAAACTAAATAAATTTAATATAAAAATAAAAAAATAGAAATAAAAGAGAAAGGCAGCAGGATCGATTGCACAAGTAGATCGGAAGGGCGAACGATTTTTTGGAGACGACCGATATCGAGAGCCGCTCGAGATTGTTGCGGGCAGCCTTAACAAATATAATAAGGCCGAGCTTAATATAAATCGGGAATCGAATTAGATCGATCGAATCAAACTGAATCGAACCAAACCAAACCAATCAAATCAAATCGAACATATATCGGTCCGGTCAACGGTTCATTATTTTTAATATTTGGCGACTGGTCCGGTTCGATTTTAAGCAAAACCAGCCAATATAATTTATTTGATCGGATTGGACCAACAAACCAAAAGGGACCACACTGACGTAGACATGGACCATAAATTTTGATATGGTCCTTAGGTTCGTGTGGTCAAATCGGTTTTCGCCTGGGTCCAATCTTTTGTCTTGTGTTTGGGGTCAGACGGATCGAAATAGACTTTTGCCCACATTCTTTGAAAAGTACGGGTGAAAGTTAGATTTTTTTCTCACATTTTTTTGAAAAGTACAGGTAAAAGTAAGATTTTTGCTCACACTTTTTGAAAAGTGTGGGTGAAAAGTTAGACTTTTGCGCACACTTTTTGAAAAGTATGGGTGAAAGTTAGACTTTTACTCACACTTTTTGAATAGTATGGGTGAAAGTTAGACTTTTGCCCACACTTTTTGAAAAGTATGAGTGAAACTTATACTTTTGCTCACACTTTTTAAAAAGTATGGGTAAAAGTTAGACTTTTGCCCACACTTTTTGAAAAGTATTGGTGAAACTTAGACTTTTGCTTACACTTTTTGAAAAGTATGAATGAAAGTTAGATTTTTTCTCACACTTTTAGAAAAGTGTGGGTGAAAGTTAGACTTTTTGCCCACACTTTTTTAAAAGTGTAAGTGAAAATTAAACTTTCGCTCACACTTTTTGAAAACTGTAAGTGAAAGTTAGACTTTTCCTCACACTTTTTTAAAAGTGTAGGTAAAAGTTAGACTTTTGCTCATACTTTTTTAAAAGTGTGAGCAAAACTAAATAATTACTCACATTTTTATTAAAAAGTGTAAGTAAATATACACTTTTACTTACACTTTTTTTATGTGTCATTAAAAATTGTGTCATTATATATCCTTTTTCTTGTAGTGTCGTTATTAATAACCTTCGCCAAGGTCGTTCCGTGAATTCCGGGGGCCCTGTGCCTTGATTACAAAAGAGACCCTTTAAAAACAAAAATTTTAAGTGTTGTTTTCTCGTTTAAGGTTTTCATACTTAGACCATTTACATATGTTGGTTTTAATTTACATGTACACAGGTGTTTTAAGATCTTGTAATTTGAATTTAAGTTCTTTTAATCCAATTCAACTCTTATGTGATAAACAAATTATGTAGCTCAGTTCCCACATCGTGTGATAATATACGCTTCGATGCTTTTTGTAAGTATGCAGGTGCAATTCCGAACACGAATAATGGTTAGCAACAAGAAAGATTCAACGGTATATACATAAGCTAAAGTTACGTATAAAAAACTAAGAACATATAAACTTTTTGATGGAAAAATACACTCAATCCCACTAGAACAACAAATTTGACTATTTCTAAACAATTTTAAATATAAAGGTTGAAAGTTGAAGGTATTATTAGTTTTGACTTCTAAGATACATATTTCACTATTTGTACTTATTTAAAACTACAACTATAATAGTGGGACAAAAATATAAAAATCACAAATCATAGGATGAAAACAGAATAATACCACCCATCATATTCCCCATCGAGCATTATGCTTGTTATTTTGGTTATTCGTTTTTTCTCACTAAATATCTAAAAAATTTATCTTTGTTTTGCTTCTTTAAGATTATATACCTTAAATTAATCACTTTCATGGCAAAGACATAATTAAATCAGCACGCCATGTCGAACATCGGAGGCCCCAAAATTTGGGGACCCTGTGCGGTTGTGCACTCTCCGGACCTTAAAATCCGGCTCTGAGCTACACCGCCACTAAAAAGCAGATAATTTTAACTTTGTTCGAGTTCACCCTGCACATATCAAAATTCTATCATCGCAACTTGTCACTAACTAAGCATGACCCACCATAATTATACAGGTAATCTCACGTTTGCTCAATCCATTATAGCATATCAAGCATCGCTAATGTTGGGAAATAGAGACCTTGATTTGATATGGCAAATGAGATGAAAGGCCTAGTAGTAATATATTAGCTTAGATAGTAAGCTAGGGTTGTGATGTAACCTCAGTCCTTCTATTATATAAAGAGGGTAGCACATTGGTTATTATTCACTCATTCATATATAATTTAAACCAAATGTATGTGTGTGTCCTCTTCGCATTAAGCCTATAAGGCGCCATAGATTAGTTAGTAGTTTATTAGTAGCTTATTAGTAAGCATATCATGAATAAGAAAACTTTGTTCTTAACTTTGATTGTGTTCTTTATTATTTTGCTGCTACAATCATTGTTATGATATCCCAGATGAGTCTAGATCCAAGGACTCAACAATTGGTATCAAAGCTTGTTGGCTCTCGATCTGGTGATTTACAAGGTTTTCATTTGTATTTTATGGTTTAATAAAATGATGTACGTGCTCATGTAGGGTTTTTTCCAACAAGCCCTAGCTGATTCATCGAAGATGTTACTGCTGTGATTAAGGGTTTCTTGAGAAGAATCAGTTTCCTAACTCCCTTAATATTCATGTGTAATGTTGTTGCGGATATATCATGTTGGTGCTGGTATATTGATGTTTCTGCTAGCTTTGGTGAGTCGATCATTGATCAATGATGAACCCTAGTAGGATTTACACTAAAAATTATTGTTGTCAGGCCATGAATATAGTGAAGTTTTGTTACTGTTGTCAAGAGTCAAGATGCTTATGTGATTCTTACTGCTTAGGGTTTGTGACAAAACCCTAGTATCGTGTTGTAATCGCTACAACCAGAAGGAATTAACTTACACCAACTTTCTTCAATCAAGGTGTTCGTATTCACCATGTTTGATTCGACAGGGTGTTTGGTTGTGAACAAAGCATATATGCAGAATGACAATAACAAAAGGAATAAACACAACAAAGTGATAAAATACTTTATATACGATCGATATATGATTTATAAAGTTGATCCTATATATACAAGATGAAACGATGTCTTGAAGAGATATGCTGATTCATATAATAACTGTGCAACCCTAACTATAATTGTCATATCTAACTAATGGGTCTGTTGGTCTGTGTGCCAAATCATAAAAACTAATCTATGGGCTTTAATATTTATCCTAATATAATTACAAAGATGAATCTGATTATAACTTTCCAACATATTTCCTCTTTAATCTGATTAATCTTTGTGTGTTCTTTAATCTTCTTATTCGTTCATGCCTTCTTCAATCTTGATGCCTTTTGATGTCGATCTCTATATGGCTTTTCGGTTTCCAGTTGAACCAAATTCCAGCAGAGTTAATGCCCCCATCTTGGTTTCAAAGTTTTCTGCCTAACTTCTCCTGATGTCTGAAATGATCACGATTTTAACCAGGTTAACGCTGTCATGGTGGGGGTTACCACAATCGAAAACTGAAATTGCAAGAATCTCCAATCAATCTTCATGGCTTTTGGTTTGCTTGGGCAAAGATTTAATAATCTTTAGAATGTATCTAGAATCTTTTTTCATTATGTTCATTCATAGCCTTGTCCCACCTTTCTAGTTTCCCAACATCTTTGTTCATAGCTCTAGTACCAATGTTCCACAAGGGTTACTTCACGTATCTACGATCATATGTAAGATCAAACAATCATCATGATAATAACATTAAACAAGAATTAAACACGAAAAAGGAAGATTAGGTTTGAAACCCTTGTAATAATATGTTATTAAATCGAATAAAGGGTTGCAGAAAGTGTTTTGCAATGAAACCTATAAATAATACATGAATCGATGGGAATGAAATGTTGTGTTTTTTTGTGAAACGTTGTGATGATTTGCACAGAAAAGATGCATGTATTTGTGTCACAACCGTCCCTTTTTATCTAACCTACATTAGGGTTTCGGGATGGGCCTAATCCAAAGATTAATGGATTAAAAGTTCCAACATATTTCCCCTAATCTATTAATCTTTGATGCTTCTAATCTTCTTGTTCATTCACCCGGTCTCTTCTCTTCCTGAATCCTTTATATCTTCAGAAAAATTGATTTATGTTTGAACAAACATGCCTTTCGAGGTCTTTGCTTATGTACCAAATTTCATCCCATGTTCCTTCATCAGTACCTTCAATCATGAAATCAGTTGGTAGATGTATACTTTCAGGGTGAAAAATCTGAGTGTGCACTTTCTCAGAGATCTTTTCTGAATTTGTAGTTTTAGAAGTCTTTTCTTTGTTTGGACAATCTTTGGCAATATGTCCTCTTATTATGAATATATAGCACTTGTGTCTCCTGTGTTTCTTCAAGGCTTTATAAGACTGTGTTTGAGGAAGTGCAGAATTATATCAATTTCTTCTATTTTCTTCTTTAGCATCTTCTTGCATTCTTTGGAGATTTTCCTAATTTGATTTCCCAAACGTGTCTTATTCTCTCGTTTCATTTTTCTGTAGATGAAGTCGTTGTGCCTTTTCCATCTCAAAGAATCCACAGTTTCGCTCTGATGACACATGTTGTAATCACTACAGCCAGAAGGAATTAACTTACACCGACGTTCTTCAATCAAGGTGTTAGTACTCACCATGGTTGATTCGACAGGGTGTTTGGTTGTGAACAAAGCAGATACGCAGAATATAAAATAATAAAAGGAATAAACACAGCAAAGTGATTAAATACTTTATATACGATAGATATATGATTTATAGAAGTTGACCCTATATATACAAGATGAAACGGTGTCTTGAAGAGACATGCCCATTCATATAATAACTCTGCAACCCTAACTATAACCGTCATATCTATCTAATGGGTTTGTTGGCCTGCGGCACAACCATAAAAACTAATCTACAGGCTTTAATATTTATCTGAATATCATTACAAAGATGAATCTGATTATAACTTTCCAACATATCGTTCCTATGAAGGCAACAGTTTATTGTATGAACAGCAGATGACGAATTGTGGCTTGTAATAGTCACGTGTGTTTTGTTGTGATTCTAAACTAGTTGGAAAACATCACGTATGTATTTTATTCAATGTCTTACACTTTGGATAAAAGTCGTCAGGATTTTGACGTGATATGTAGTCAAAATAGATGCGCAATTTTTGGAAATAGTTGTGAGGATACATAATTTTCGCAAAAACAATTAATTCGTTCATTTGTTTGCTGTTTTCTAGGAATTACAATATTATTTACCTTCCTAACATATCTCTAGCGTATATGGTAGTTGTTTTTATGGGCTTTGAGATATTTTTGAAAGTAAATAAATTTGACCGTGTGGTATAACCTACAAAAAATAAGGAACAAAAGATAACTCAACGAAACACACGTATGATGATAAGTGGAATATGTTATGCGTAAAATATAGAAAACGGTTTTGATACGATTTTCTTGGGATATGATTGGTGTATTAAACATATATTAAGTTACTTTGTTAAGATAAGAACATAAAAAGGTAATTAGAACTTGATAAGTAGATGTTTTATTTAACTCAAAATATGAAACAAAAACTCAGTTTAGAAACCAACAAGAGGAAATTCTCACGGTCCAAGCTATTAAGCCGAATTAGAACAATCACAAAAATGGATCACTCTCACCCAATACCCTGTGTGTATTTATATTATCCTTCCTCTCTCTTTCATCATTATAACAACCCTTTTCCTTTCTAACTCTTCATTTGGCCATTTTTAAATTTCTTCCATTTATAAACTTTCCAACTCCCTGGTCCAGCGGGTATATCTAAAAGTTATGCATGGTCATTTTCCTTATCTATGTCGGCCTCATAATAAGCACGCTTGTCCTCAAGCCTGAAGTTTGGAAACTGATTTTGGATAGCATAAGCATCTTCCCATCTGGCATCTTCGATTGTACCTTGCTGCCATTGGATCAACCATTGTAGGACTTTTCTCCTTTCTTTGTGACCTCACGAACATGCAAACACTTTTCTAGAAGGGAGGGGTTTGACGAGTCCATTTCCTGGCCCTGTGGCAGGGTAGGTTCTACTGGATGATTGCCGACAACGTGTTTAAGGAGTGAAACATGGAAAACCGGATGAATCTTAGTTGACTCGGGCAATTGGAGCTTACAAGCAACATTTCCAATCTTATCGATAATGAGGAATGACCCATAAAAACGAGCTGCCAACTTTTGGTGGATACTTCGCACAACAGATTGTTGGCGATGCGGCCTTAGTTTTAAGAATACCAAATCTCCGATAGCGAATTCAACCTCTCGCCAGTGTTTGTCAGATGATTTTCTCATACGTTCTTGAGCTCTAGCCATATGATACTTAAGTTGTTTTAAAGCCTCATCTTTGTCTAGGAGATCACTTACCACAACTTCACAATGAATTTCTCATGGAACATATTTCAAGATTGTGGGTGGAGCTCTTTCGTAGACAACTTCAAAGGGGTGGTGTTTGTGGAGACATGAAAAGATGTGTAGTGCCAAAACTCCGCCTATGGTAGCCAAAAAGACCAGTTTTTTGGTTGCTCACCAGCAAAGCAACGTAAATAGGTTTCAAGGATTCAGTTAACTACTTCGGTCTGACCGTCAGTTTTAGGATGATACATAGAGCTAAACTTAAGTTTACTACCTTGCAATGCATATATTTCCTTCCTGAATGTGCTAAAAAACAAATGGATCACGATCTGACTTTGGGATTCCGTGTAGACGAATAACATCTTTCAAGAAAACTTCGGCTAGGGAACGAGCAGTAAACGGACGCTTTAAAGGAATAAAGTGACAATATTTTGAGAGACGATCAACTACCACCAATATGACTTCATACCCCTTTGATTTTGGCAGCCCTGTAATAAAATCAATTGAGATATCCTCCCAAGTTCTATCCAGAATCGGAAAGGGCTGAAGGAGACCAGCAGTCAACTTTCATTTTCTTCAAAAAAATGGTAGGTACTGAGGCTCTGGAGGCTTTACAACCTTCTTCAATTAGGGGGGATAAAGTAGACGACTTATAACTTTGACACGTGTCACATACACGGACAAATTCTCGAACCGACTTCGTCATTTCCAACCATAAAATCCGAGATGCTAGACATCCATACGTCCTATAAAACCTCGATACCACCGTTAGGACTTGAGTGGAATTCTTCTAGCAATTGTGAAATCAAAGGAGAGGTGGCTGGAATCACCAATCATTCCTTGTGATACAATTTCCCGTTAACAAGGGAAAAGCCCGGGCGAGATTATGGATCATTCCTTACTTCTTGAATAATTTTCTGGAGTTGAGGGTCATCCTTGAGACCGTCCAGCAATTGAGTTCCATCCAACCACTATGGATAAGCAATGATGGAATTTATTTCTCCCACTTCTGGTATGCGCGACAAAGCATCAAAAACTCTGTTATCTTTGCCCGGTTTATAACATATCGTGAACTGATAACCTAATAGCTTTGCAACCTAATTCTGCTGGTCAATAATAGTAATACGTTGCTCAAGAATAAATTTGAGGTTTTCTTGTCAGTGAAAACAATGGATCGACCTAGTAGATAAGGTCTCTAGTCTTGGATTGCTAGAACGAGGGCCATTATCTCCTTTTCATATGTTGATTTGCTTAAGTTCTGGTCCGACAAGGCCTTACTAAAGTACGCGATAGGCCATTGTGATTACATCAACACAGCTTCAATGCCACGCCCCGATGCATCACACTCAATCTCGAATGATTGTGAGAAATTAAGAAGTGCAAGAACAGAAGTTGAAGCCATGCTTTTATTTAAATGTTCAAAGGCTATATGGGCTTCCGAACACCACAAGAATCTATCTTTTTGGCGAGCTCAGTCAAGGTTTTAGCAATTTTTCTGTACCCTTCAATAAATTTACGATAGTAACCGGTTAGTCCCAAAAGCCCTCTAACAGCCTTAACATTTTTTGGGGTTGGCCAGTTCGTAATTGACTCGATTTTGGTAGAATCGACAGACACTCCCCTCCCATCAATTATAGGTCGAAGATATTCAACGGATGTATGCCAAAGCTACTCTTTTTCTTATTTACCACCAACTGATGTTTTTGAAGTAAGTGGAGTACTTTTGCCATTAGTTTAATGTGCTCATCCCATACACGACTATAGACATGAATGTCATCGAAAAATACTAACACACCTGCTCGTAATAAGGGTCACAAATATCGTTCATCAATGCTTGAAAGGTAGCTGGAGCATTGTTCAAGCCAAATGGCATGACCAAAAATTCATAATGCCCATTATGTGTTTGAAATGTGGTTTTCTCGATGTGGGATTCTCGAACCCGAACTTGATAAAATCCCGATTTTAATTCGATTTTTGAAAAGAATCGAGATCCGTGAAGTTCATCAAGTAGTTCTTCAACCATTCGTATGGGATACTTGTCTAAGATAGTGGCTCGATAATCGATACACAATCGCCATGATGAATCTTTCTTCTTAACCACGAATAATTCCAGTACCAAGCATTTCTTCTACTTGTCGTTGAATTTCATCCTTATGTAAATGATGATAACGATAAGGCCTAACAAAAAATGGTCTTTGTCCTGCCACGAGATTAATATTATGTTCAATAGAGTGTGGTGGTGGGAGACCTTGTGATGCTTGGAAAAATGTGGAGAATTGTGATAAAAAGGCACTTAAATTACCAAGTTGTTCATCATTTAGGGTGGAAGGTTGCTCAAGCTCGATTGAAACTTGATCTATTTGACCGTTTAAGCAAGTCTGCAAGGATAAATGGCCATCGAGTTTAGAAGTGACCCTTTGATGTTGAATATAGTTACCTTTCCTCTAGAAGCGAACTTGTTGAGTTTGTAAATTGAAAATAACATCACCTAAAGATCCGAGCCAAGCAATGCCCAATATCATATCCAACGACCCCAAATTTTAAACAAGAGCATTAACAATGCAGGAATGTGATCCAAATTGAATAGAAACATTACCACATTGCTCACCAATCCACACCCGCAAACCGTCTCCGAAACTAATCTACAACCTTTTAACCGGCTTGATGGTTTAACCAAGAGCAATTGCTAATTTTTTGAGATAAAATTGTGCGTGGCCCCACTGTCTATTAAAATTAGAATCGGAATACCATTTAGTTCCCCTGCTAATTTTATAGTCTTCAAGCTAGGAGAATAAACTGTGGAGTAACCATTTAGTTCTAAATCCAACCATTCGCCATCAACATCCTCATCCAAAATTGCTTCTGCTAACCGAATCTCACCATTATCATTCACCTCCTCTCCCTTAGCGAGCAACAATATACGGAGTGTTCCCTCTGAGGATTTGTGTTGAGGGGAGCATTTTTTTACCACGACTAAAACAAAGACCCTTACATATCCCGTCTTCCCACTCTTGCTTTGTAAGGTGACGAGTTTAAGTACTACGAAAAATAGAGTTAGGCATATCATTGGAATGTCCACCAGTTTGATTAGGTTGAGCGGCCTTATATGATGCTCCAAAAGATGAATAAGATTGTGTTGTATTGGCGGGCCGTGAGCCTATTTCGTGTGAGATGCTTTTTCAAGATTAGGGCTGGTAATACCCCTTTATGCCCGATGACAAACCTGATTTGGAACGTGTTCCTAACTTACTATCGTTGGCGGTAATAGCGATTTACACATTGCGGGCGAAATCCATGGGTTGATCACATGTAAGTGGATTTAGTGTTCTCACCCAACTGCGTATGTCACTTTTCAAGCCCCTTAGAAACATTCTAATTAACTGTTCTTCATATTGGTTTGGAATTAGAGCTGATAGAGCTTCAAACTCTTCAATATACTCGTTGACACCCTTATCCTGGTAAAGGGACCCTAAATCTTCGTAGGCATTTCGAAATTTAGCACCACTAAATCGAACCATTAACTTGTTTTTAATAAATCCCACGTGGTATTCAGACGTTTAATCATCAGATTGGTATACCAGTTAAGGGTCGGTCCATCCATACACATTTGAACAAGATTTATTTTTTGATCGAAATGGGTTTTGTGTACCTGATAATACAACTCAGCCTTGGTGATCCACCCTCTAGGATCGATGCCTTCAAATATGGGTAGTTTGACTTTCGGCGAGGAAAAAAGGGATTCACGAGATTCACGAGATTCACTTAAATGATTGTTACGAAACAAGCCATCAAAATCTTGAGTGAATTTGGCCCCTAATCCAGACGCGTCATCAACAATCCTTGTGAAAGGCGAGCCATCATCATCAAACCTTGAAAAAGATCGTTTTTCTTGTTGCTTTTTGTACCCAAACATCATTTTCTCCAACGATTTAGGCAGTTTGTTGAAAACTTCCTTCATCGATACAACCGTTTTTGATAATTATGTCATCTGGGTAGAGAAAAGCTCTATCTTCTCGTCTTGCGCATCGATTCTTGTCTCCAACCGAATTCTCACTTGAGCCTCGGGTTGCACCATGATTTGTTTCTCGACAATGGAACTAAATTGTAAAGATAAATACCCAAAACCCAAAAGGTTATTGCAACTCGATAAGTGGATGCTTTATTTAACTAGAAATATGAAACACAAACTCAGTCGAGAATCCAACATGATGGAATTCTCACTGTCCAAGCTATTAAGCCGAATAAGAACAATCACTAAAAGACATGCCTCTCACACAAGAACCTGTGTGTGTTTATATTATCCTCCTCTCTCTTTCATCATTATAACAACCCTTTGCCTTTCTAACTCCTCATTTTGTCTTTCTTAAATTTCTTCTGTTTATAGACTTTCCAACTCCATGGTCTAGCGGGTATGTCCAAGAGTTGTGCATGGTCATTTTCCTTATCATACTTTCTGCGAGAATTAAGAATGGAAAAGAGTTTGGTTTCTTACGCATGATAGATATGGACGCAGACAAGCAGTTATGGAAGATGTGAGTTAAGGGATCCCTAGTTTTTAGGGATTTGCATAAAGACGTCTAATGACGTATGGGATATATTTGGAATGGATCATCACATTTTAATATTCAATGATACAGGCTGGACTGTAACTTTATAGGGATTATTGTTGAGTCCGTTAATTAACCTTCTATTAAATTTGTCTGATGTGAAATTCCTAAAGTTTAGGAATAAGTTTATTTCCTTATTTATGCTGGAAATATTGGACTTGATTTGGGGATGACATAGAATTAGTGACAAACAATGTGTCTCTAACGTGACAAAACAACAACATATTAGTGACAAACAGTCGTCACTAATTGGGATGGAGGAAATTGATGTTTGAAATAGCAACAGTTTAAGTGACAGTTTGGTGACAGAATAGGTGTCACTAAAACAGGTTCTAAGATGCTACTGGTAGGTTTTCGTTACTGTCGGTCGTTCCTACTAGTAAGCTATGGTTCCTACTGGTCTTATACAGTCATGTTGGTTGTATTCTCGGTTCCTCCTGGTAATATTTGATGGTTCCTCCTCGTTGAACCATTATCATACTGGTCGTTCATACTGGTAGGCCTAGGTTCTTGCTGACTTCATTATCCTACTGGCTTGTTGTATATTTTCTTTCTTTGGCTTGTATTAGTTCCCACTAGTCACGTAAGATTACTACTCCTTTGATTGAGTGACCATTATGATGTCACAACTATTATAGGAGGGAGGAGTTCTCATCCATCATCATTTCATTGAGGAGATTAATTGAAGAAGACACTTGATTATTACTTATTTGATGTTGTAATTGATTTTAACATGTTTTGTGTTTTTATCATATCTTAAAAAGGATTAGAGGACCTTTTTAAGATAACTTGCTTGGTTTGTATGGTGACAAAGACTTAGCTTATCTAGCAAAGCGGTATGACCTATTTTTATAGTGCTCTATGCGTACATTTGTTATCACTTGAAAGAGTTATGCTATTGTGCTCAGTGTCTCATTTATTTAAGGATTCTTTTTGAGTTCGACGTCACGTGGTTAGCGCAAGACATAAGACACAAGTTTGGGATATTCCACTTCTTCATCAAATTCGTTATACTTGATTTTCTTCATCAGTTACCACTCCAAGGGACCTACTGGATTCGACATGCGCTTCTTAAGGGGAAGAAGATGGCTATTTGAGTTGATAAGACAAAAATGGGAAGAATGTATAGATCGAGGGGAAGTTTAGCCTTCATCTATATTAGCTTTAGGGGAAGCTTGTGCTTATGATTTTTTCAAATCAACTAGGGAAAAATTGTTGGGAAATAGAGACCTTGAGTTGATATGACAAAATAAGATGAAGGGCCTAGTCGTAATATATTAGCTTAGACTTTAATATAGGGTTGTGATGTAACCGTAGTTCCTCTATTATATAAAAAGGGTAGGACATTGGTTATTATTCACTCATTCATATATAATGTATACCAAAGGTGTGTGTGTGTTTCTCCTGGTGTCAAGCCTATAAGGCGCCAAGGATTAGTTAGTAGTTTATTAGTAGCTTATTAGTAAGCATATTATGAATGAGAAAACCTTGTTCTTAACTTTGATTATGTTCTTTATTATTGCACACTCTCATGTTACAAATCGAAAAGCATCCTCAAAGAAACCAAAATCTATATATTCGATTCACATTTCGTCAAAAAACAAAAAGGTTTATTTTTAAACCTCATAGGTGCACTTAGTTTGTTCAGAATACCGCTCAAATTAGAACAAGGAACACTCTTGTTCTCATGAAGTCATTCAACCTGATCAAACCAAGAACAACAACATTAAACCAGACAACTTAAAACTGTTTAACTAAATTTACGCACAAAAATAATCACTTCATTAATCAAAGACACTTATGCAGCTAGTACTCTCCTTAACTTCACAATCAGACTGTTGCCTTTATCAACCTGCATTACACACGTAAACATTCTTTAACAATGTCGAAAACCCAAATGAGTTCATTTCTAACACCTTTTTACGTACAAACATCAAGTTTTTTTTAAAAGAAGCCTTTTTTATATACTGGTTAATGAAAATAAGTGGTTTAATTGATTGTTATACTTATCCGTTGATGTTTTATTAGGCAGACAAGTGCATAATCATGTTGATGCGTAACAAAATAGCTTTAATTTTAATAACTAGTTCCAACCGACTTATATTACTAACACACGAGGAAAGTATACCCTTTCGGTTTGCAATATACTAATGGTAAGACCAGATCGTTCCACGGGATTTTCGTTAACAAGTAAAAACAATTATCTCTAGAGTGTCACAAGTTCTAAAGATTATACTTATCAAATGACTTAAAGGTGCGTTTGGTTAAGGCTAAGAAAATAGAAATGATGAATAACAAAGATAGATTATAAGCACATAAACAAAGCATGAATACAATTGATGATGACTCGTCACACAAGAATCAACTATTCAATATAACAAGAAATCATCTCGACTTAGAGATCTCGTTATATCACATGCATAAGACTGGTTTATGTTGGTTTAAATAATTTAAGTGCTCGCTGAGCCACACTCTTTCGAACCTATGGCAAAGCATTAAACAAATCATACAAGAGTTGATATGTATTTTATTTGCCAATTTCCACAAGGCAAATATCAATATTCATTGGTGTGATGACATGAAACGTGATCAATCATATAACCACTTTCGAACATCTTATAATCAAGATTGAGTTAAATTCATAGTAATGATCAAATATAATAGTATCTAGCAGCATGAGCATTTCAACCACACTTATAATTAAGAACCAGGGTCAAAGTATGGCACACAAACCTAATTGTGCGTCGTACTTTTTTCCTACAATGTTATAAAATCAATTCATGGTTCTAGATACACCTCAACCAAATACAAAAATGACTACTTACTAATTTCAGTAACAACAAACATCTTAATCATCTAGAATTCAAAAATCATAATAAGAAATAAGATGAAGAATTATACCAAAGATTATGTGTGAATATATTTCCGAATGTAATGTTTGTTCAAAACAATTACACAAGCAAGCAACTCCTCCTAACCTTCCTTTGTTACAGAAGTTAGGACTGAACTACAATGTTGAACTTAGTAAAGTTCATCTTATTTACAATTCACAAGTAAATTTCCAAGTTCCTCTCAAGGATTAGAGAATCCTTGATAAATTTCCCTCAAAGTATCTTGAAGTGTATGAGTATATGGATGGTTCTGGCCATTGGGTCTATTTTATAATCCCCAAAAGCGTAGGTGAGTCATTGAGGAAGAAAAACTAAGTGTTACCTCATGAATACCATGCATAATGGATAATAAATTTTGTAACAACATGCAAAGTGCGCCGACCAAAAGCAAATGTGAGTCATACTTTGCCCAAGTACTCTAAACTCGTATTCCATGAAAGTTCGCCGCACAAAAGCAAATGTGCGCCGCACAATGGCAATTTCTAGATTTACTTATTCTTTAGTCCTTTTTATATCTTCTTAGGACCATGTCTTCTTTCCATTGTTTGCACCAACCCTATCACGATTGTGCAACAAATTAGTATCAATTCATAGCATAACTTATTTATTTACACGTCAATATGGGACAATTACATCATTCTAAATATGTACAAATAAAGCATTTTCACATGTGATGAAAATGGGGTTTGGGTTAGATGTGTATGTTGGGAAATGTTTGGGCAATATGTATGGTGTTGTTGGGATTGTTAATGGGCAAGGTGTTTGATGAAATGTGCGTGAAGGATTTGGTTACTTGGAATACGGTTTTGGCAGGGTATGTGATAAGTGGTGAAGTGGAGGAGGCGAAAAGGGTGTATGAAATGACGCCGGAGAAGAATGTGATTGTGTCGAATTCTATAATTGTGTTGACGAAGGTTATAGGTTGTTTGTTGATATGAAGGAGAAGGATGTTGTGTCGTCGACTGCGGTAATTAGTTGTAAACTTGTAATGAGTAGAGTGGGATGTGTAAAGAGGCGTTGATTATGTTTATGGAAATGTGTCGAAAGGGGTTTAAGGTTGATGAAGTTGTGTTGATTAGCGTTCTTTCTACGGGTGGTAAGTTGTCTCTTGGTAAAACAGGAGAGTCGATTCACGAATTAGTTTTAAGAAGCAGAACTTTATGTTATGCTAACATCCAAAAATAATTTGATTCACATGTATTCGACATGTGCATATATATAAGTTGCGAAAAACTTTTTAAGTTAAGCTCTTATGTTGATATTATTTCATGGAACTTAATGATCTCTGGGTACTCGAAATGTGGATCGCTTAAAAAAGCTCGTGAAGTGTTTGATTTCATGCATGAAAAGGATGTTGCGTCATGGAGTGCGTTGATATTTGGTCATTTACAAGTCGGTTTATTCAATGAAACTATAGAATTGTTTCAGAAGATGGTGCTTAATGGAAAGGTTAAGCCTGATGAGACTATTTTGGTTAGTGTGATCTCTGCATGTACTAATTTAGCTGCACGTGAGCAAGGTATGTGGGTTCACACGTATACAAAAAAATATGGTTTAGTGATTAATTATATTCTTGGTACCACTCGTATTGACATGTACATGAAGCTAGGGTGTGTCCAAAGTGCAGAAGAGGTATTTTATATAAGGAGAAAAAAGGAGTATCGTCGTGGAATGTTATCTATAGAAGATATTGTGTGTATATCTTCTAAAGTTTAAATAATTTGTTAGGATCTTTATCTTGTAAAGGACTCTTTGTATTATAAACGGAGGTCCTAAGGTTAGATGTTAGTAACAACATTCTTTATGTTTTATAGACTTCAAGGTTCTGTAACCCTAATACTCTTCTATGGTGTACTCGTTTTATATCAATAAATTTAAGTGTTTGGTTTACATACTTTGTTCAGTTTCTCTTTACATTATATATATAATCTTTATAATATCAAAGAGTAGATTCTGCATACTCTTTGATATTAATTCAAAGTTTCTACTAAGGCTAGATAGAACTTGTTTTGTTTAGTCTAAGTATACAAGGTAGATTTAAACGGTCAAAGGGATCAACATCGATATCAAAGTCAGGTTTTTTTTGTGACTTGTTAGATACATCATATATGATACCTCATATATATCATATATGATATACCTATGATATATCACATATATCACTATCTTTATGATAAATGAGGTATCATATTGATACATCAAACTTAATTCAGCTTACAACAACAACTTAATTAGCTTGCCTAATAATATAGCTTATTCCCTCTAACTTACGCTTATTCAGAACTCACATAGATAAAACTAGATAATAAGCCACAAGCATATTTGATTATGATATTGAGCCTTGTCAAACATATTTGATTCTCAACTCTAAGCCACGTGAAACTTAGCATAGCCATCCATGGTCAATCTATATGTAATATAATATATAAAATATTATATATATGAGTAGAAGGCAGGATTTAAAAAGCTTAAAGATATTTTTCCTAAATTAGTCAAAAAGTGTTGTTTTTTCTTGTGGTTTGTCAGAAACATCATATATGATACCTCATGTATCATATATGATACACCTATCATAAACCATAAATCATATATCTATCATATATGATAAATAAGGTATCATATATGATACATCTAGCTTAATTCAGCATACATCAGCTGCATAAAGATTCCTAATAATACAGCTTATTCACACGAACATAAGCTTATTCATAAAACCTGATAATTCGTTAAAAAAAACTAATAAGCTAGCTTATAATTCAAAACAATAAATTCAAATCATCTAATTCACAAGCTTATTCATAACTCTCATCTAATTCAAAATCTTATTCAAACAAATAAGCTTATTCAAATAAATCACCTAAAAAGTTAGCTTATAATTAAGAATAATCAATCCAAAGGATTCGTTCAAAATAAGCTAATTAAAAACTTTTAATTAAAATAATAATAAATTAATAAGCTTATTCAAATTAAATAAGCTAAAAATAAAAATATATTATATTCAAACCCAGTGATGATGGATTCATGATGATTAATCTAACCTAATCATGGATTCGTGATGATTAATTAATCTAACTAATCGATTAGGGATGGATTCGTGATGATGCTTCATGAGGGATTCCTGATGGATTCGTGATTGTAGATCGGGAAGTTACGATCTATTAGTTGTATAGAGAGAAACTAGGTCGAAGGTAGAGAGGGAAAGAGACAAACGTCTATGTGTTTTATGAGAACGGAAGTAGATTAAAGGCTTATATGGTGGTCAAGTAAAATGATAAAGTACCCATGCAATGTAAAATGAGGATTAATCTCGACCACTAGATAATAGAGAGATGAAAGGTGTGTATAAGTCTTTTATATCTTAGATAAGTTTGATATCCAAATTAACTTAAATCACTAACTAATGATAAAATTATTATTTTATTAAACGGTAAAGAAATGAAAAAATTTATTTTTCTATTGGAATGTATATATTTTTTTTAATCACGATAATGTAATGTTGGAGCGAGGAAGTAAAATACGACTTAAGTTATTTTGCATCTCTAGTTTTATAGTCTAAGGTATTAATCTTAGCTATTTACAACTTAAAATTAAATCTCATAAAAAAGATCACGAAGGAGCTATTTTTGCCAAAATATTCAAAAATTGCAAAAATCGATGGAAAGATGAAATTTGTAAATTTGACGAAAATTAATTATCAAGGATATATTTCTCTATCGGAAAAATAATGAATATTTCATTGTTTTATCACTAGTAACATATAAATAATGATAAAAATATGTTTTAAAAATTTACAACTTTAGCCATTTCGCTTGGCTTTTAAATTTTTTTGACCTTTTAGCAAAAGTAGTTCTCCGATTTCTTTTTTCTAAATTTTAGATTAATTTTCACATTTAGATCAAACCAAAATAGTTAGTAATAATTTGGAGGGAACTGTAAAAATCATCCATGTGCTATATTAAAAAATCGAATTACATCCTTCGTTAGTTTTTTGGACAACAGTCATCCCTCCGTTAGTGGGTGGGGAATAATACATCCCTCATGGACTAACAGTGCAAATGTTTTTCTCGTAAAGAATTAACAAGGTTTAAAGAGAGGGCATCTTTGTCTTTTTCCTTTTCTAGGAATGTATGATGAACCTTATCATAACTTGCATCGTTAGTCCATAAGGGATGAATTGTGCCCCGTGCACTAACGGAGGGATGACTGTTGTCCAAAAAAATAACGAAGGATGTAATTCAATTTTTCGACATACCACATGGATGATTTTTGCACTTCCCTCAATAATTTATCTTTTCACTTCTCAAGAAAAACAAAAATTTATTTAGTGGGTGTTTGGTTAAACTTATGAGTTCGGCTTAACTTATATCATGTAAACCATTTATAGTTTACATATGAAAGCTTATAAGCTCATATTTAATGTTTGATTTAGCTTATGTTTAATAAGCTTATAAGCTTAAATGTTTGGTTTAACTTATGCCATTATATGACAAAAAAAGATATGACAATACATAAGAGCAATATAACAACTTGTATTGATATAACTTATAGTATTAAAATACCAACATATGAAAGTAAGTAATAATTTCATTCAATTAGTCATTTCATTAGTCATTCAGTTAGTCATTCAATTAAAATTAAATTAATCATATAACAAAATATATTGTATTGATATACAATGAAATTGAAAAGGAGTTATTCATTTAATTAAAACAATCATATATCATGGAAGCTATTTATTAATTGATGAGAGAAATCAAATGAAAGTTACCTGCTGATGATACGATGGAAATGAAAATTAGAATAGAGCGGATATGTTAAGTGATTTAGATTAGGGTAAATTGATAAATTAAATTGTGATGTGTTATATAAGTTTAAACCTTGAAAAAAAAGTCATACTTGTACGGCTTATCGAAACATTCATATATAAGCTTATAAACCAGCTTATATAAACTTAACCAAATACTTGATTTAGACTTATAAACTTGCATAAGCTAATAAGCTTATAAGCCTACTATATAAGCTTAACCAAAAACCCCTTAAACTTTTCTCAATAAAATACGGAGTAATCTGAAATTAAATAGGAAGTATGCTATTTTATTCATTTAATTCCTTTTCAATTTCATCCATTTAAAAAAATGAAAACACAAGTTCTTCACCCATTATTCTAAGAGTATCGACAGCCAATAACAACCACCATGTCTGCAAAAACCCTAATCCCAAACCCTAGAACAACCCATGACACCCTTAAATGAAAGAATTAAAACCCAAATCCCTTATTGCCACTACATAACCAGACTTACCGCCGTAACAACAACGGTGTTAAAAACTTCACAAATCGTAAAGGTAAGAAAAATATGGAATCTTTGTTCCATACTCTTAAGCCTAAACCTTTTTACCCAAGAAAAACCTTAATCTTGAAAAATTTGAACATGTTTTAAAAAGTTAGGATTGTTCGAGTTTACACGTATCGAATTTGACCCGGTTATTAGTCTTGAGTATTTAGCAGAGTTGGTAGCGACTTATGACCCAAAAAAATGTAGTTATGTTAATGGGTTTAAGATTAATGTCACTAAGGATGATTTAGCTAGAGCATTGAAACTGCCTATTAAGAAACTCGAAAAGGGTAGTACCAAAAGTAGAGATGAGGTGGATTTAGATTGCGAGGTTTATTCGGACGGGGATATTGGTTTTATTGAGAAGTTAGGACTAAACTACAATGTTGATCTTAGTGAAGTTCATCTTATATACAATTCGCAAGTAAATTTCCAAGTTCCTCTCAAGGATTAGAGAATCCTTGATAAATTTCCCTCAAAGCATCTTGAAGTGTATGAGTATATAGATGGTTCTGGCGATTGGGCCTGTTTTATAGCCCCCAAAAGCGTAGGTGAGTCATTGAGGAAGAAAAACTAAGAGTTACCTCATGAATACCATGCATAATGGATAATAAAGTTTGTAACAACATGCAAAGTGCACCGCACAAAAGCAAATGTGAGTCTTACTTTGCCAAGTACTCCAAATTCATATTCCATGAAAGTTCGCCGCACAAAAGCAAATGTGCGTCGCACAATAGCAATTTCTAGATTTATTTATTCTTTAGTCCTTTTTATATCTTCTTAGGACCATATCTTCTTTCCATTGTTTGCACAAACCCTACCACGATTTTGTAACAAATTACTATCAATTCATAGCATAACTTATTTATTTACACGTCAATATGGGACAACTACATCATTCTAAATATGTAGAAATAAAGCGTTTTCACATGTGATGAAAATGGGGTTTGGGTTGGATGTGTATGTTGGGAATTGTTTGGGTAATATGTATGGTGTTGTTGGGATTGTTAATGGGAAAGGTGTTTGATGAAATGTGCGTGAAGGATTTGGTTACTTGGAATATGGTTTTGGCAGGGTATGTGATGAGTGGTGAAGTGTGTTGATCCCAAACTTAGATCGATTTAGCTTTATGTATACGAGATTAGATCAAGTAATACACTTAGAGAAACCTTAGTATATGCTTATGAATCTAAGTGTTATGCGGAATTTAACACTTAAACAAGAACACACAATGATATAAAAAAACTTTCACTCTGATTAATGATATCAAACTTGCTTACAATGAAAGTAGTTTACGAATGAAAACTTATATGAAAGATTAACCTAAAGGTCTTCTTTTATAGACATAAGAAGCCTTGTACAATAATCTACGTATCAGCTATTCTAGGTAAAGATAAATAAAGAAAATACATTCTTGTTCCTATCTTTACTAGAAGTAATCTAGAATACAATAAACGCGTAGAGTATATCTTCCCATCAGTGCTTGTCTTCAATGTGTCAACGCTTGACTTTATCTTGTCAACGCTTGAGCTGTCAGCGCTTGTTTTGTTCTTGTCAACACTTGTTTTACTCTTGTCAGCGCTTAAGTGATCTGGCCTTAATTTATTCCCAACAATCCTCCCCTAAACTTGATATCCACTCTTATGATCAAGTTTCTGAATAAGCATTAAGGACTAGGAGGAATCTTACAAACCTTCTCATATTGGTAATGAATAAATCTGATCAAGTCTTTTGCCACGTCACTTGAATAATCAATCTCCAGCTGAGTGTCCTTCATCTTCTACAAAATAGCCTTGGATATGAAATACTGACCATCCACAAGTAGATACTCAGCAAACTTTGTAGAACTCAAATGGTAAACACCAGCAGCTGAATATAATCTCCATTGAAGACCACTGAGGTCATCTTCAAGATCCTTCCAAATAGCAGGATCCTCATCTCTTGGTCCACACATTCTTTTGAATGTGGACCACAGTTTTATTCCATTAGATGAAGTTGGTGCTTCAGCCTCAAACTTGGTCTCTATCAATCTCCATAGATCAACCAAGTCTTCTCTATCACAACTTGCAAACAAAGATATGAGAGTGGTAAAAGTGTGTACCTCTTTACCATATCTGCCAATCTTCCAAAACCCACATTCATCTTCTTCATAGCTCACAATTGGGTTTCTGGAATCTAATGGTAACACTTGCACCATATCTGAAGCTTCTAATGGTGAGAGCTTGAGGCTCTTTCTGATAACAGCTTCACTTGGATATAGTGGATCCATATCTTTGGGAAACTCAAGAGAAATTCCTTTTTTCACTGGCCTGGGAACAAACATAGCTTTCTTGAGCTCCATTTCTTCTGCAAGTTCTTCCTTTCTTTCATCAGAAAGAAGTCTGAGAGTGTTTGCTTCCCGCACTCTCACCCAAATGGGATAAGCCTTGCATTCCAACTCATCAAATGTCAATGCCCTCAATTTCTGATATGTCCATCCTACTCCATGACATCTGAGCAACATGCAGTATAGCTCCCTTCTATCCCTTTTCAATTCTGAGAGAATATTGCTTGCCTTGTGTTTCAAAATTACCTGGCAATCCTTCTGAACTCTGAGGAGAATCTCCAATCCCCATATTTGATCTGAAACAGTCAAGTCTGGATTCTCCATACATCTTTCTTCCCAAGCATGATACATTTGAACCACCTCTGGCATGTCAAAGTCAACTTGCAATTTCAATTCTCTCAATTTCTCCTTGGCCAACTCTTCTCCATACTCAAGTCTTTCTGGTTCTATAATCATCACACTTGAGTCTGAGCTAGCTCCATCACTTCTTTCTTCTGAAGTAACAACAAATGGAGACTCTTTCACCTCCTTTTTATCTTGTTCCATGACTTGTGCAACTAATCTTCTATCAAACTCATCTTGAGCTGCATCCTTTGGAACAATCTCTTCTACCATTATACCCTTACCCTTATCTGATGGTGCAATGGTTGGTAAGGTAGATGGTGATATCTGTGCAGAAACCTCCTTGATGATGGATGATGACTGGGATACATCACCCTCATGTGCAGGTCTGTCAACGCCCAATTTTGTTCTATCAGCGCCCAAAATATTTCTGTCAGCGTCCAAATTCTCCTTGTCAACGCCCAAATATCCCGCCTCAGCGCCTTTTGTAACCTCTTTCAACATGGCTGTAAATGATAAATTCAAGTTGATAGGAGAGACTAAGGACGTATCAAAACCTGTTTGTTTCTTCAAAGTTGTAAGGGCCTCAACAACATCCAAAGATTGACCATCATGGCTGCCCTTATCACTCAGATTTATTGGATCTTCCTCCCCTTTGGAAGATTCCTCCATACCCCTCCTTGCACTAGCACTCTCCAAAACAACAATCCTCTCCCTCAATTGCTTGAGTTCAAGGCCTTGTGAGCTGACAACTTGTACTAAGTCTGCATTTTGCTTTTGCAAGCTCATGCAGACTACCGTCAATTCCATAAGAGTCATTGGTTCCAGTCTGCCCTCTTCTAAAATGGGGATTTGACCTCCCAAGTCAGATTCATTGGGCATGGATGAGGACTTAATGATGGTGGGACTGCCTTGGCCAGCATCTAAGCCAGAACCAATAGTCCCAGCCTCATCCAGGTCACCAGCCACACTTGTGGTGGTGGTTCTCTCTACTACATGGCTAGGACCACCAGAGGAGAACACTCTAGTAGTCCTTTGGCGTTTCATCAACCTATATCCAGGGGGTGTAGAAGATGGTGTGGAAGAATGGGTGGATGTGGGTTGGTTAAGAGGTGTTTGGGTTTGTGAAGGTTGTGTGTCAACGTTGGAAATAGGCACATCAACGCCAACATTTAAGGTGCCAGCGTTGAAGGGATCTTGGTCAATTTGCATATGTTCAGGTGAAGGTAAAGGTTCAGGTATTGGGTCAAGTTGTGGTTGGGGGTCAATTTGGGGTTGGGGGTCTGGTTGGGGTTGTGCTGCTGCAATAACAGCAAGCATAGCTTGGGTTAAAGGTAGGTCACGATGTGGTGGTGAGTTCATCTTCATAAAAATAGCTTTCTTTTGCTCAGGGATCTTATAAAAATCATTATGATCCCTTGTGCAGTATCCTTGAACATCAAAAACCATTTGCAAAAATCGGGGATAAGCTAAAGTCATTTTGTTCCCCTTATTTTTACACATGCCCTCAAAAATCATTTTAGAATAATTAAATTTTTGCCCTGTTGCAATACACACAATAGCACTTGCAATAGATCTATTGATCTCATTGTGTGCAGTGTATTTGGGACTCAAACATTGAAGGAGGACATGTATGAGGTACTTCCAGGCTGGGGGAAATTCCTGTTTATGATACTTGTTTAAGGTACCTTCATCAGGAAAAGGATATCCCAAAGCCCTTAGCCCTTGTTCTATTTAATTAATGGGAAGGGTGGCTATACCATCAGCATCATCAAGATGCAAGGCTTGGCGTACCAAAGCCTCAGTAACCACCCAAGGTCTCCCATGAACAATAGAAGTCAATGTAGTCACTCTATTAACTGTTAAGGAACTAACAGTGTTCCAAAACTGTTTAATATGTGTGACTGGAATGAGTGGTGCATGAGAAAGAGCATACCTTAAGGGGGATGCGTTCAAATACGCCACCATTTGTGTGTATTGGGGAAACAGAGTATCATCAGCTTCAAGATACGTGATCATGTTATGTTGACTTCTGAACCCCAATTCCAAATCTGATGGTCTAAACTTTGGTGCCATTGTTGAAAGCTGTTAAATTTAAGTGATGAAGATGAAGTTGATAAGAGAAAATTGTGTTAGACAAGAATTATAGATACCCTGTTTAAAAATAGGAGCCAAATTTATAGGAGAAGAAAATGCATGTGATAGGCCCAAAAATAGGCAAGTATTTTCAAAAAGTAATCATGAAAATATTGAAAAATTATAAGTTTATCTCATGCATTAAATGAAAAGAAACAACTCCCAAAATTACAGCCTAAAAATATGTCAAAAAGTAACAACTGGGTAGGTCCCATTGAGTGTCAACGGTCAAAAATAACCTATCAACGCCCAACGGCTATAATCTTGTCAACGTTTGCCTATAGCCATGTCAGCGTCTAAATTGGTCACAACAACGCTTGGAAATATACTTGTCAGCGTCCAAAAATAAAAATGTTTAAAAATGAAAAATGACCTTAACAAAGTAATTTATCCTAGAGAAGATAACCAAAAAGCTGATAATTATTATAGGGCGGCAAGCACTGTCTAGTTATGCACACTTGCTTAAGCAAGATAGACATAACAGTCCTCAAGTGTCCCTTGCTAACTGATAGTTGTAAAATCACACTTGTTTAGGAAAACAAGGCAATAATATAGGGCAAGCACGACGATTTAGGAAAACCGTGTGTAAATGACCCTAAGTGAGAGTTCGTTCTCGAGGAGGCTAGTGTGTTGTGTAATGAATTGATTAATGATGTTTGTGATTTTATTAACAAGAAAAGAAAATAGGAATAAGAAAGAAAAGACGGTTACAAAGACGGATCGAGCTAAGACGAAAAGGCGTTCACGTAAAACCGTAGAAAAACTACAAAATTAAAATTTTAAACCTAAAAATTAATTAAAAGCTAAAAGTAGTCTAAATTAATATAAATAAGAATAAAAATCCAATAAAAATATTTTAAAACCTTTTATTAATTAAATATTCAATTTTAAATGCTAATTAAAGCCCTAAAATTAAATATAATTAATCAAAATGTCTAAAATATTATTTTATTGAACAAATAACTTATTTATATTATCTAGAGACTAAAAAGTATTTTTCCTAATTTTTAAAAACTATTTTTCTATTTTTAAATAACTAAAAACTATTTTAAAACTAAAATAATTATAAAAAATAATAATATAATGCTAAAAATGATTTACCAATTTTAAAAATCCTAATTTACTCTAATGAACAGTAGAAAGTTGAAAAAGTTTGAAAAATATTAAATTTACCACTAAAAGACAAAACTAGTTTAATTAAATTAATTCTAAAAAAATAATAAAAAGATGAACAGTAAAATATTTTTAAACCAAAAATCTTAAAATGTTTTTCTAAATCTAAGAAAAATGTTTAAACTGAAAAAGAAGTATTTTTGGCACTAAATGCCAAAAACAGAAATAATAAAAGTAATTAAAAATGCTATTTAATCAAAAAAATATAAAATGAACAGTAAATAAAAATCTAATTAATTAGAAAAATCAAAAATAAAATTCGAAAAATAACAAAATTGGTTTCAAGTCCTAACTCTCAAATTTGCCCACTAAAGACAAAAAAATTCTTGAAAACAGATAGTGACTTGTCAAAGACTTTTGTCTGTTTGCTTAGCAGTGGAAACAAGTGAACTAGTAGTGGGAAAGGAGTTCCCACTGGTAGTGTTAATTCTAGGTCTGGTGACCTTTGAGCTTAGGAAAGCTATTTGGATTGGTTTTCTTTGGACCACAAGGCACCCCCACACCAATTGGGTTGTGGGGAGTCAGATAATGCACAAAAAACTAGCAAGTACTTAACAAATTCAAGCACAAAATGGGCAAGTAAGTTACTGATTAAGGCTAATGTTTCTGATGAGTAGTAAACCTAAATTACTTGCACAATAATGAATTTCAATGGCCAAATACTTGCATACAAGTGCACTAAATCAAACAAATACTACTCCCAATCCTGATTGAACCTATAATCTAACAGACTTCAAAATTTGATGGCAAAATTCTCACAAAACATGCACAAAAAAGGGATTGACTGTTTTTAGCTAGTTTATCCAATTTTTAGCATGCACAAGTGTTCAAACTCTACCCAAACAGAAATACAAACTAACATACAACCTATTAGCTACCTAATGAGTGAATAAAACATGATTACAAGCAAAGTTTAAACCATTTAAACCATTTTAAGCCGTAATCCAAACACCCCTTTATGACTAAAAATCACTTTTGCAAACAAACTTCAAACAAGATCAAGCCAAATTGATTTCTAACTAATCTAGCATGCATATAAACCTGAAATAAGTAATATCCAACAGCTTTAAACAACACTTAAACACTTTTCACAAATTTCATTCAAAATCAACATAAACTGAAAAATGAAAAAAGGGACAAGGTTTTTACCTTGTTGGACCTACATCCAGGCCCAACAATGGCTGCTAGCCATCTCCAACAGACCCGGGTCTGTGCTGAACACTTGGACAACAAAACCTCCAATGGAACCTGCAATAAACAATGAAGAACACAAGCAAATATCCAATGTTTCTGATTTTTCTTTCAAACGTTTTAAAACCTTTTCAAAATCTTCTCAAATAACCTTCTTTTAACACACTTAAAATATGACTAATGTTCCCTGAAAATCAAACCATGAAACAAGATTTCACCCAAAAGAAATCAAATTTCAGAAACTTGAAGGTACCTTTTGAAAACTCAAAAGTACTTCAACAAACAATTTTTGGAACTCAGTATTCTAGCTCAAAATCATTTACCAACTTTTAAACAAGCATAAAAGGAATTACATATGACAAATACCAACTTTATATTAATTTAAAAAGGGATTACAAGAATTTGCTAGAAAAACTGGAACAAGAGATATAGGGTCACATACGACCTCTATATATACTACTCAATAAAACAATGTAGAACCCTAAACCCTAATACATAGAATTCCTAAAATATCCTTGGACTTTTGGCTGAAAATGGTCAAATTATGCCTCATGTGATGATGTTGATGTAGCCAGCTGTTGTTGGATGATCATAAGCGTTCATTCAAGCTTTGGGAGCACGAAAACCATCTTAGCTGTTGATTGGTATGCAAGATGCGTTTTTTGCCCAAATAAGTGAAGCAGGGGACAAACGTGGGGACCATTTGGGTGAGTGGGAAAGTGATGTAAGTGGTGGGTTTTGTTTGTAGTGAGCTTAATCAGTGATCTGGAAATTATGGGGGTAAAACCCTTTGTTTTGGAGTAATTAGAAATTTAGGGTTTATGGGATTAAGGGAAGCAGGTGGTGGTTTTGACGGGGTTAATGTTAATTGGGATTTAAATTACATGTTTCCCACGTAATTTGTATAAATAAATTCTGTTTATTTAAAAAGGTTAAGGTGGATTTGTGACGTGGAGGGTGAGGAGGTTGTGATTGGTGGGAAGGTGGAAGCGGGGTGACGTGGAGAGGGGTGATTGGAGGGTGTAGGTTTGGCTGTCTCCCAGTTTTGCCCCCTAAGGTTTCATAATTCCTTCATCTTGTAATAATCAACTCCAAACCACTTTTCCTTTATAAATAAGTTTGGCAGATTGTCATTTTTGGCACAATTAAGTTTTCAAACTTAATATAAGGACTTCAAATGTAATAAATGCAATCTTCAAGGGCCAAACTTGTAATATCTTCAAAAATGCAGGACTTGTGTTGCCAAATGATGATTTCTTCAAGGTCTAATCTTGCCAAGTCTTCAAAATTGAGGGACTAAAGTTGCCAATCTTCAATTCTTCAAGGTCCATTTTTGGAAATTCCAGATTTGGGTCCGGTTCATTGTGCGGCTTCGTTTCCCGTGTTCGTTTTTGAATGATTCTTGTGATCTTTTTGTCATTTCCTCAATATCCGTACCTAAAATACACAAGCAACAAACACGAGCATATATTTGGCAGTTTTAATGATATTTTATGCATTTTAAGCCCGATTTGGACGATGAGACTATGATAAAAGCAGTCTCATGACTCCCCATACTAAACCATTGTCGTGCCCTCACGCAATGCTAGAATAAAGTATCGTAGCACCTCCAAAATTCATTTTTATTCACTTTTATTGAAATGAAAAACTAGCTATACTACTACTATTGCTACTACTTGTGTTTTAGACATAATGTATGATTTTCATCGCAAAATGGGACGTTTAGGTTCATAGAACAAGAACACGTGAATGCTTCGTTAGAAATAATTTCATCGTCCTTGATTTTCACCTTAATTCCATGCCAAGCGTGCAACGAGATCATTGTCATTATAAGTTAGTAATGCTAACACTACTCATATGCCCTAATCACGTACTTATCCTCCCATTATTCCTAGGTTGTATCTCTTATATTTTATTATGTCTTGAATGTTTCACGAGGATACATTGTTTGACTTATGCGATAATAGAGATTTAGGTCTAAAAATAGAGTCCTAACGGTGTAACTAAGACCATCAAATCAATAACCCCTCCTAATAGACAACGATGTTAAAAAATTAAGTTAACAAGAAGAATCGATAAACATGGTTTTATAACGGTTTTGAACATGAGACTTATTACCAAGACTTTTATACGCCCCCTAACGGAAGGGCCTTATTATCTTTGGTTTACCTCCATCTTTTATTCAACTTCGCCATGAAGCTTTTATTATGACTTCGGTCTTGCCTTGCCTTTTATTATCCGCCTCATCGGTGGTTTTATTAGCCAAAGACGTATATCCTCACGCTAAAGCGAATTTTGGATCTTTAAAGCTTCGAAGATTAAGGCTTGATTCACTTTCAATTTTTGCATAGATTTTTCGGCCTTGTGGGGCTTCAAATTGTTTGCTAGATTTAGGTGAGCACTTGAAATCTTATTATTGGGTGAAGCTTTCGGTTATTGGGGTGCCAATACTTCAAAACCGTGACGCTGGCGATACCTTAATGTCTTCCCAATTTAATTACACGGAAGCTACTAGAAAAGACTAGAAACCCAACAATCCTAACTAAACCGCTAAGTCAATATCTATTAAGCAAAAAATATTTACAAGCGAAGGGAGAATAAGCAAACAACGAGAACACATGAGTTTTTGAAAGAATACGAGTACTCTATGTTTAGCATAGTAACTTATAATTAACTCTATCATTTCTCGTCCTCATTTAAGAGACTTAGCCTAATGTGTAGTTAAGGAATCAAAGCTAAGTGCTCAACACGCACGGTCGAGTAAAAAATTACTCTTATTCTCGCCATCGGAAAACCTACATTCGTGTCTTCAAACACTTATAAAACATTAGAAAATTTTTAAAATTTGGCCATTTTTAGCCTTATTTTGCTACAAAACGATAATCAAAAAGATAAACTTTGGAAAGCGTGAAGGTTTGGCAAGGGAAGTATCTATTCACCCCCCATACTAAAGTTAAACATTGTCTCAATGTTTCGAGTCTAGGGGTGCAAACACCCCCATACTAGAGACGTAGTCGAATGCCTAATCTAGCATGGAAAGGGTGTAACCAATAAATTAATAGCCGTTTATGAAGTGTGCTAATAACCTAAGGTTAGAATATCAAAAGGATATATCATTTGGATATTGAGAAAGTCTTCAAAGCAAATGATTGAGTGCTCCCATAAAACGAACACGAGAGGCTCCAATCGTGAAGATCATGATTTAAAACCACAATGCACAAACAACCACGGAACAAAGGTTGGAAGGGCACAAATCCCCTCACATTAAACTACATTAGAAAGCAATAATATATACATGGATAAGCATGGGTCTCCCCCACGAGGCACCTTGTTTTTGATAACCGAGTCAAAAGCTCGACTCGAATCCCCATAAATGTGATCATTTAGGGATAATCATGGTATGGTCAATTTTTGGTGGGGCTTACATGATAAACAAGGCCAAAAAATAACCGGTATTAAGGACTAAGTCCTTTGATGGTGCAAAATACCGGGATCGAAGATGGCGTTCTCGTTTTCATTGGAAAAACAAATCAACGCCACTCCATCATGTGCCAACATAAACCCAAAGGGTTTAAAGAAAATAGATGAGAAGAAATAGAAGGGTGGGACAATGGGTAAGTCACTAAAAACAAGAGCTACTCGAGGTAGACTCGCACCAATCAAATAGAAAGATTTTCCATTTATTGCATCGGTGGAAGACCGAGATTTCCCTATATAAGCAATTCCAAGATCAAATATCTCGTCCTCGGTGGAGAAAGGGGAGGGAACATAAGGGGCTTCCCCCACACTAAGTCCACACAAAGCATCGTCAAAAGGAGAAGACGAGCTTGTAGTACTCAAAACACGTGATGATGACGGAGTTAGAGTTGTAGAAAAATCTTTTAATTTAATTTAAAATCTTTTCCTTTTTCATCTTTTAAACTCTCCTTGTGAAAACCCGATTTAATTATGTCAAAAATATTTGGTGTATCTAAAGCAATGTTAGTCACACTAAAAATTCTCACATTTGAAAAGCGTTTTGGTGGTAAGTTTTCAAAACGTTTGTCGACAAAGAAAACTCCCCCATCGGGATCAACACATTCATCATCCGAAGAATCATTCACAATTGGAATCGTAGGCTTAACACTCTTAACCTCCACCGGCGGAGGGGGCGGAACTTCATTTTTCTCAACAACTTCTAAAACTCTATTTGAAATCTTTTTGCAAATGTTTTTGATGGGATTGACATTGTACAAAGACGTGATAGAATACACATGAGAAAGAGTGGAGTTTTGAGTTGCATTAATGACGAGTTCTTCCTCATTGAATCGAAGAGTGATTTTCCTTGAATGCACATCAATAAGTGCTCCCGAGGTATCCAAAAATGATCGACCTAAAATTAACGGAACTTTAGGATCGATGGGAATATCAACAATAATAAAGTCTACGGGATAGTAGAACTTTCCAACTTTCACAAAGACGTCCTCGGCTACTCCACAAGCTAGAATCGTAGAATGATCGGCCATTTCGATTGACATTCTTGAAGGAGTGAGATTGGGAAGATTGAGCGATTTAAAAATCTCAAGAGGCATCAAATTAATACTAGCACCAAGATCGGCCAAGGCGTAGCATTCTTCCATGTCTTGTATAGCACATGGGATTAAAAACTTGCCGGGATCACCGACTTTTTGAGGTATGCGGCTTAGAAAAACCGATGAACAACTAGACGATTTTTGCAATTTCTCTTTGTTATTCAACATACTTTTGAAGTTCGCGGCAAATCGAGGCATCATGACTAAGGCTTCGGCAAAACTTATATTGAAATGCAAGTCACGAAACATTTTCATAAAAAGTTCAAATTGATAATTATTTCGTTCTTGTGCCTTTTCCTTGTCTCGTCTTGAAGGGTAAGGTAAAGGTGGTGTGGGTTGGGGCATAGGCATAGGCATCGGCCTTGGGATCTCGGGTTCCATGATTGGTATTGGTTCAACCGTAGGTGTGGTTTGAGCGGTACTTCGTGGGCTTGGACTTTGCTCCTTGTCTACCACCACCTCGGGTTCTTTCTCTTTTTCCTTCTCCATAGAAGTACTTGGACGAGAAATGGGTTCTTTGAAATTTTTACCACTACGAGTAGTAATAACCTTCAACTCTCCTTTCGGGTTCACGATGGTATCACTAGGAAGACCACCCGAAGAAGAGGGCTTACACATGATAGCTTCAAACATTTTTCCCATTCGGTCTTCAAACTTAGATTGCCTAGCATCCGCTTTTAACAACTCTTGCTTAATCTCATGTTGACCTTGCTCCATTTTTTGTTGATTTTGTTGGAGTCTTTGAACATTTCCTTCCATTTTATTAGCATGAGTCTTAAGTTCATTAGCAAGTTTGTTTTTAAGCTCGTTTTTCAACTCGGACCTTAAGTTAACCATTTCACGTTGCATATTGTCAAACTTAGCATCATTAGCCTTAGCATAATTTAAAAATTCTCCTTGAAGATTTTGGTGTGATCATTTTCAAAACCTTGAGTCGTAGTTTGAAAATCACGGTTTTGGTTTTGATTCGAAATTTGCCCATTTCCACTTTGATAATTACCCTTGTTGTAATTACGTTGATTTCCTTGATAATTACCACCTTGGTTGTTGTTTCGATAGTTATTAGCATTTTGATTTGGTGGAGCTTGATTTTGGCGGGAACCTTGACCGGTTTGGTTATAAGTTCCCGTGGCTACATAAGCACTCGAAGTGTTACCATCCGCGGTAATGCACTCGGAAAGATCATGAGCTCCCCCACACGACAAACAACTCTTAGAAACCGCTTTAACCGAAGCGGAATTGGAAGCTTCTTGATTTTTCCAATGGTTCATAAGGTTAGCAAATCTATCAAAAAATCGATTTTCTTCATTTGCTTCATCATGTAAAGCATTAATGCTACGAGACGATGACGAGCCCATTTTGGCAACACTCGGTGTGTTACGAGGGCTATAAACCTTAGACCTATTCTCAATTATGACCAAAGCTTCTTCAACCGTTTTACACAAAAAACTTACCACCCGCGGCGGTATTTAAATAATCTCTTTCATGATCATTAAGTCCATTGTAAAACGTGTCTATTTGGTGCAAGTCGGAAAAACCATGATGAGGACATTCGTGTAACATTTCTTTAAACCTATTCCAAGCCGTTAAAAAACTTTCATTTGACTCTTGTGAAAATTTAGAAATCTCATTTTTCAAATGCGTAGTCTTAGAGGGAGAAAAAAATTGGTTCACAAATTTTGAAACGAGATCCTTCCACGTCAATATAGAATTGGGTGGCTCTTTCTCTAACCAAATTTTAGCGGGCCCCGCTAAGGAATACGGAAAAAGCATCATCTTAATCGAGTCATTCGAGACATCCTTGAATTTGCAAGTGGCGGTAAGACGATTAAATTGGCGGATATGGTTGTGGGGATTGTCCTTCTCATCACCACGAAATTTGTTGTTTTGGATCATCGACAACAAACCCGTTTTCACCTCAAAATTCTCCGCAAGGATAGCGGGAATCACAATAGCTTCTCCATAACCCTCGGTGGGTGCTTGAAGTAACTCCATCATAGTTCGATTCGCCATGGTTGGTGCTTCTCGTACAATGGGTTCGTCAATAGGAGACTCCTCACTAGAATGAGTTGGAGTGGGAGTTTTGTTCTTTCGTCTACGTGCACGTTTTGCTTGATTACGGGTTAGCATAAACGTCACGTACAACGAGGAGACGAGCAAAGAAGATTCTTTTTGGTGTTTTGTATTTTTCAATTTTTTTTGTGGTTTTTGATGGTATTAACTTTTTTGGAAATTGGTGAATGTATTAAGTAGACAAAAATCTACAAATCTCCTCCTTAATCAAATCTCTTGATTAAAGAAGCCTCAAGGAATGAAAACGATCACGTGGAGTGAACGCCTTCGATGACTTTAGAACGATGGTGGAACACAAAATCGTTCAAGAGGGTTTAATCAATAGAAACCAAGAAAATATATATGATATGTAATAATACTTTGGGCGGAAAAACCCTCGATTAGCTCTCAAAATCAAATACGCACAAGCAAGCGGAGGAAACGAGGCGGCGCGAAGCACTTAAGAGCCTTTTTCCTTTAGGTCGTGAAATACAACCGCCTTATACCCACCTTATAGTTTGTATTTTTCAAAATCGAGCTTCACGAAAGTATTTATCTTTTTTCTTTGGTTTGAGATTCGAATACAATGATTGGGTAATGACCTCCCAAGTCAAGGTTGTGATTTCTCACGTATTTGGAGTACTTGTGAATTTATTGTTCTACGTATACAATATAGTAATAGTATTCACAAAAACGAAAAACCGATAATACGTATTAGTAGAGTGCTACTAATACAAATACTAATTATGGCTAGTATTAAAAACAACAATTGTTCATTCAAAACACAACACGCCTCCCCGGCAGCGGCGCTAAAAATGATAGTTGTAAAATCACACTTGTTTAGGAAAACAAGGCAATAATATAGGGCAAGCACGACGATTTAGGAAAACCGTGTGTAAATGACCCTAAGTGAGAGTTCGTTCTCGAGGAGGCTAGTGTGTTGTGTAATGAATTGATTAATGATGTTTGTGATTTTATTAACAAGAAAAGAAAATAGGAATAAGAAAGAAAAGACGGTTACGAAGACGGATCGAGCTAAGACGAAAAGGCGTTCACGTAAAACCGTAGAAAAACTACAAAATTAAAATTTTAATCCTAAAAATTAATTAAAAGCTAAAAGTAGTCTAAAATAATATAAATAAGAATAAAAATCCAATAAAAATATTTTAAAACCTTTTATTAATTAAATATTCAATTTTAAATGCTAATTAAAGCCCTAAAATTAAATATAATTAATCAAAATGTCCAAAATATATTTTATTGAAAAAATAACTTACTTATATTATCTAGAGACTAAAAAGTATTTTTCCTAATTTTTAAAAACTATTTTTCTATTTTTAAATCACTAAAAACTATTTTAAAACTAAAATAATTATAAAAAATAATAAAATAATGCTAAAAATGATTTACCAACTTTAAAAATCCTAATTTACTCTAATGAACAGTAGAAAGTTGAAAAAGTTTGAAAAATATTAAATTTACCACTAAAAGACAAAACTAGTTTAATATAAAACCCTAATTAACTTAAGTTAATTCTAAAAAAATAATAAAAAGATGAACAGTAAAATATTTTTAAACCAAAAATCTTAAAATGTTTTTCTAAATATAAGAAAAATGTTTTAACTGAAAAAGAAGTATTTTTGGCACTAAATGCCAAAAACAGAAATAATAAAAGTAATTAAAAATGCTATTTAATCAAAAAAATATAAAATGAACAGTAAATAAAAATCTAATTAATCAGAAAAATCAAAAATAAAATTAGAAAAATAACAAAATTGGTTTCAAGTCCTAACTCTCAAATTTGCCCACTAAAGACAAAAATTCTTGAAAACAGATAGTGACTTGTCAAAGACTTTTGTCTGTTTGCTTAGCAGTGGAAACAAGTGAACTAGCAGTGGGAAAGGAGTTCCCACTGGTAGTGTTAATTCTAGGTCTGGTGACCTTTGAGCTTAGGAAAGCTATTTGGATTGGTTTTCTTTGGACCACAAGGCACCCCCACACCAATTGGGTTGTGGGGAGTCAGATAATGCACAAAAAACTAGCAAGTACTTAACAAATTCAAGCACAAAATGGGCAAGTAAGTTACTGATTAAGGCTAATGTTTCTGATGAATAGTAAACCTAGATTACTTGCACAATAATGAATTTCAATGGCCAAATACTTGCATACAAGTGCACTAAATCAAACAAATACTACTCCCAATCCTGATTGAACCTATAATCTAACAGACTTCAAAATTTGATGGCAAAATTCTCACAAAACATGCACAAAAAAGGGATTGACTGTTTTTAGCTAGTTTATCTAATTTTTAGCATGCAAAAGTGTTCAAACTCTACCCAAACAGAAATACAAACTAACATACAACCTATTAGCTACCTAATGAGTGAATAAAACAGGATTACAAGCAAAGTTTAAACCATTTAAACCATTTTAAGCCTTAATCCAAACACCCCTTTATGACTGAAAATCACTTTTGCAAACAAACTTCAAACAAGATCAAGCCAAATTGATTTCTAACTAATCTAGCATGCATATAAACCTGAAATAAGTAATATCCAACAGCTTTAAACAACACTTAAACACTTTTCACAAATTTCATTCAAAATCAACATAAACTGAAAAATGAAAAAAGGGACAAGGTTTTTACCTTGTTGGACCTACATCCAGGCCCAACAATGGCTGCTAGCCATCTCCAACAGACCCGGGTCTGTGCTGAACACCTGGACAACAAAAGCTCCAATGGAACCTGCAATAAACAATGAAGAACACAAGCAAATATCCAATGTTTCTGATTTTTCTTTCAAACTTTTTAAAACCTTTTCAAAATCTTCTCAAATAACCTTCTTTTAACACACTTAAAATATGACTAATGATCCCTGAAAATCAAACCATGAAACAATATTTCACCCAAAAGAAATCAAATTTCAGAAACTTGAAGGTACCTTTTGAAAACTCAAAAGTACTTCAACAAACAATTTTTGGAACTCAGTATTCTAGCTCAAAATCATTTACCAACTTTTAAACAAGCATAAAAGGAATTACATATGACAAATACCAACTTTATATTAATTTAAAAAGGGATTACAAGAATTTGCTAGGAAAACTGGAACAAGAGATATAGGGTCACATACGACCTCTATTTATAATACTCAATAGAACAATGTAGAACCCTAAACCCTAATACATAGAATTCCTAAAATGTTCTTGGACTTTTGACTAAAAATGGTCAAATTGTGCCTCATGTGATGATGTTGATGTAGCCAGCTGTTGTTGGATGATCATAAGCGTTCATTCAAGCTTTGGGAGCACGAAAACCATCTTAGCTGTTGATTGGTATGCAAGATGCGTTTTTTGCCCAAATAAGTGAAGCAGGGGACAAACGTGGGGACCATTTGGGTGAGTGGGAAATTGATGTAAGTGGTGGGTTTTGTTTGTAATGAGCTTAATCAGTCATATGGAAATTATGGGGGTAAAACCCTTTGTTTTGGAGTAATTAGAAATTTAGGGTTTATGGGATTAAGGGAAGCAGGTGGTGGTTTTGATGGGGTTAATGTTAATTGGGATTTAAATTACATGTTTCCCACGTAATTTGTATAAATAAAATCTGTTTATTTAAAAAGGTTAAGGTGGATTTGTGACGTGGAGGGTGAGGAGGTTGTGATTGGTGGGAAGGTGGAAGTGGGGTGACGTGGAGAGGGGTGATTGGAGGGTGTAGGTTTGGCTGTCTCCCAGTTTTGCCCCCTAAGGTTTCATAATTCCTTCATCTTGTAATAATCAACTCCAAACCACTTTTCCTTTATAAATAAGTTTGGCAGATTGTCATTTTTGGCACAATTAAGTTTTCAAACTTAATATAAGGACTTCAAATGTAATAAATGCAATCTTCAAGGGCCAAACTTGTAATATCTTCAAAAATGGAGGACTTGTGTTGCCAAATGATGATTTCTTCAATGTCTAATCTTGCCAAGTCTTCAAAATTGAGGGACTAAAGTTGCCAATCTTCAATTCTTCAAGGTCCATTTTTGGAAATTCCAGATTTGGGTCCGGTTCATTGTGCGGCCTTGTTTCCCGTGTTTGTTTTTGAATGATTCTTGTGATCTTTTTGTCATTTCCTCAATATCCATACCTAAAATACACAAGCAACAAACACGAGCATATATTTGGCAGTTTTAATGATATTTTATGCATTTTAAGCCCGATTTGGACGATGAGACTATGTATAAAAGCAGTCTCATCACTAACCAAAACTCTTAACAACCAAGTTACCTTATGAAATTCCTTGTTACTCCCAGGTAAATCCCATAATAAAATTATTCCCAAGTCTCCCAACAGACCATAACCAATTCTAGGACAAAAATGTCTTGGCAGCATGCATAGTATATCAACTTTGCATGCTACCGTGCCTCATGATTTAGTAAAACTAACTCATACTCACCTGTGGACACAATCTAGAATTGTGATAAGAGTAGCATATGGATACCCAAACATCCTAAAGGTTCCTAAAACCTCCCCTTAAACTATGATACAAAAGTTTGCCAAAAATATGCATGAACATAAAAATTTATGTCAAGATAGGAATATAAAATTCCAACCATCATCCATAAATAAAAACTTGTCCAAATGCTTCTCCATTGAACCATAAGCAATTCTGTATCCAATGGTATACTGCTAACACCATTTGCACATTTAGATTGAAAACGACAAAACTAGCATTGTTGCTGACAACGCCCCGATAACACATGACAGCGTTGAGGGAGGCTTTGTCAGCGTTAGACAATTATATTGCTGACAACGTTACAAAAACACTTATCAGCGTTCAAGGAACCTTTGTCAGTGTTAGAAAAATATAGTGGAAAATCTAAATCATCAATAAGACCAATAACAATGCATCATCCTGTACATACTTTTACAAAAAGACTCCAAAACACATATTATGTGAGATTGACCATTCCAATACTTGTTACCAAGTATTGAAACCTCCCAGCATCAAAAGGTTTAGTTAATAAATCTGACACATTTTCCTCAGTGTCAACCCTATCTGGTTGTATTAAACCTTTCTCAAAACAATCTCTTATAAAATGGTGTCTAATTTCTATGTGTTTAGTTTTAGAATGATGTACAGGATTCTTAATGATGCATAAAGTACTGTTATTGTCAACAAATATCTTGGTATGCATGAAATTATACCCATAGTCCAACAGCTGGTTCTGAATCCACAAAACTTGTCCACAACAAGCAGCTGCAGCAACATACTCAGCTTCACTTGTAGAATTAGCCACCACTGTTTGTTTCTTGCATTGCCAAGATATCAACCTGCTCCCAAGAAACTGACATCCACCAGTTGTGGATTTCCTATCAAATTTATCACCTCCATAATCACTATCTGAATATGCAATCAGCTCCAATGGTGAATCCTTTGGGTACCACAAACCAAGACCAGGATAGCATCTTAGGTACCTAAAGATCCTCTTCACAGCATAAAGGTGACATTCTTTGGGAGTCACTTGATGACGTGCACAAGCACACACAACAAACATGATATCAGGTCTGGAGGCTGTAAGATACATCAAGGATCCAATCATGGATCTGTAGTGCCTGACATCAACATCTTTCCCATCTCCAATCTTTCCCCAAGGGTGTTCTCTATCCATAGGAGTAGTAGCCCTCTTTTCATGTGGAGAAAAGCCAAACTTCTTCAAGATCTCAGCAACATATTTATCCTGGGAGATGAAGATACCATCTTCTTTCTGCTGAACTTGTAAACCAAGAAAGAAGTTCATCTCCCCCATAGCACTTATCTTGAATTTGTCTGTCATAAGCTTGGAGAAATCCTTACTCATCTTTGGATCAGTAGACCCAAAAATGATATCATCAACATAGACCTGGACAAGCAATACATCCTTGCCTTTCTTCTTTGTAAATAGTGTCTGATCTATGGTGCCCCTCTTAAATCCATTGTCCACCAAATAGGTAGACAAAGTACCATACCATGCTCTAGGGGCTTGATGAAGGCCATACATAGCCTTTTTGACTCTATACACTTTATCTGGATGCTCTGGATCCTTAAAACCAGGAGGTTGCATCACATATACTTCCTCAACAATAGTTCCATAGAGGAAGGCACTCTTGACATCCATTTGATAGACAGTGAAGCCCATGCAGGATGCATAGGCTAGAAAAATCCTTATAGCTTCAATCCTTGCAACTGGTGCAAAGACTTCCTCATAATCTATCCCCTCCTCTTGTGTATATCCCTGAGCCACTAACCTTGCCTTGTTTCTGACCACAATGCCTCTTTCATCTCTTTTGTTCCTTAGAACCCATCTTGTCCCTATAGGTCTGACATATCTAGGACAATCAACCAGCTCCCAAACATCCTGAATTGCAAATTGGTGAAGCTCATCCTGCATTGCTTCCACCCAACTTGGTTCTTTGAGAGCATCAAATATTTTCTTGGGTTCCTATTGTGACAGAAAACAGGCAAACAAACATGCTTGCACAAGAGGGGTATCAACCTTCTTGTGTATATTGGAAATAAACCCACCAAGACCTTGATGAGATCTTCTAGTCTGAACTGGAGTCATAATATCACCAATGATTTGAGAAGTGGGGTGATTCTTCATTATGGAAGTGAGAACTCCTCCTTCAAAAAGTCTGGTGTCCTCAACCTCATGCTCCATGTTGCCAATATCTTCTTCATCAGACTCTCTTTCATCAACATGAGGATGAACCTCTTCATATATATTGGAAGGTTCACCTTGTTCAAAAATGGAAGAGAAAAGATGTGCAGAATTGTTGTCAACGCCTGAATCTTGTTTGTCAGCGCTTGGGCTAACAACGCTTGAACTGTTGTTGTCAACGTCTGAACCATCAACGTCTGAATTAGTCTTGTCAGTGCTAGATTTGCCTTTGTCAGCGCCTGAAGGACCATGCATGTTTGTATCTGGTGGTGCTTGGAGACCACCATTATCTTTACCAGCAGCAGCAGCAACAGCAAAAGCATATGTCCAAATGGGAATTGTAACATATTCTTGGATAGGAGATGTCTTTTCTGCTTGTGATCCAACCTTTTCATGAACCTGAGTACCTGAAACATCAATAACTTGGTCCTCCATAACATTTGAAGTTACCTTCACAATGTCTGGATTAGTGGCAGGCATATAATTTAAAGTTCTAGATAAAGGTTCCAAGTCAAACAACCAATTAGGACCACTTATAGGATCACTAGGTTTATTCTCTAAAAACCTAACATGTACTCTTTCAAGTATACGTTTTTCCTCTTTAAGATAAACGCTATATCCCTTGCTCTGCACTGAATACCCCATGAAGTAACCCTCATCGCCTTTTACACTAAATTTCCCTAAGGCATCACTAGTGTCTAAAACTACTACATGACAACCAAAAGGTCTGAGAAAACCAATATTAGGTTTTCTACCCCAAAGTAACTCATAAGATGTTTTGTTCTGAATTTTGTTAACTAATGCTCTATTTTGAACATAACAAGCTGTATTAACAGCCTCAGCCCAAAAGGCTATAGGAAAATGAGCATCAGCCAACATTGTTCTGGCTGCTTCAATTAGGGTTCTATTTTTCCTCTCAAAAACCCCATTTTATTGTAGGGTTCTAGCAATACTAAATTGCCTAGTAATTCCTTTCCTGGCACAGAAATCATCTAGCTTCTTATTCCTAAATTCACCACCATTATCACTCCTAAGCATTTTAACTTCATTGCCAGACCTCTTCTCAATCTGAGTGATAAAATCAATTAGAATATCAGCTGTGTCACTCTTCATAGCTAGAAAGAATGTCCAAGTAAACCTAGAAAAGTCATATGTGATGACAAAGCAATATGACTTACCATTCAAACTTTCTATATGGGTTGGACCAAAGAGGTCCATGTGTAGCATATGAAGAGGTCTAGAACTAGTATGCACCTGTTTGGACTTGAATGAGACCTTGTGCTGCTTGCCTTTAAGACATGCAACACAAGAGTGGTCATTATGGAAGGCCTTCTCAGGCAAACCATCAACCAAACCAAGTCTCACAAGCCTATTTATATTTTTAAAATTTATGTGCCCTAGTCTCTTGTGCCACAAATTACTCTCATCTACTGAGGCTTTAGCATAAAAACAAGACATAATATTATTCATTTTAATCCCATTCAAATTCACATTATATATGTCCTTATGCCTAGGTGTTCTATACTCAATATATTTCTCATCAGGGATCTTAAAATCCTTTCTTAACACCAAACACTCAGTATCAGTAAACAGAACTTTATTTTGGTTATCACAAACTTGTGATACACTAAAAAGGTTGTAATCAAGTTCTTTTACCAGAAAGACGCTCCCAAAACGCAAATTCTTGGTGAGAATGGTTCCTTTGCCTGTGATAGTACCATATCCGCCTCCAAAGTAAACCTTATCACCATCTTTAATGGGAGTGAAGTTGGTCAAATAGTCTTCCTTCCCTGTCATGTGCCTTGAGCATCCTTTATCCCAATATCCATAATCATTGACCTGTCTTTAAATGCCCTGCACATAAAGAAAACAAATTAGTTTTCTTTGGGAACCCAAGTCTTAAAAGACTTGGATTCATCTGGTTGTTCAATAAGAACAGACTTAGTTCTCACAACAACCCCATTCTCATCCTTCTTAGGATGAAATACCCAGTTAACCCCAATAGCTTTTGTAATGACCTTTGAAATGTAATTAAATCTGTTGCAGGTCATTGAAATCCCATTATCATTAGGGTTTTGATCTTTCTTGGGTCTCCATGTTAAGCTTGAAGAAGCTTTAGACCTCTTACCCTATGGTTGCAAATATTTAGGTCTGGTCACGTTTGTGTCAGCGTTGGAATTGGTCTTGTCAACGCTGAAATTACCCTTGTCAGCGTTGAACCTAGAGTTTGCTACAGAAACCCATTGCCTATTAGACCAGGTGTTTGTCTTTTGAAATGGTCTTTGTCCATGAGTGTTAGACCCTCTAGTAAAGAATGGGGCAGGTCTAATCACTTGTGGACTTTGCTGCACACAAGGTTTGGGTCTGACAACGTTTGACTTCCTAACAACGTTGACTTTGTTCCTGTCAGCGCTGAAATTGTTCCTGTCAGTGCTGGCTTTGGGAGCGTTGACACACTTGTATGCCAAGTGTGAAAAGCTACCACAAGTGTAACAAGCTTTTCTAGACACAACCTTAGGTCTAGAAGAGAAGAAGCCTGTTCCATGATTGCTAACTTGGCTCTTGGGTGACCTAGTATTCCTATACATCTCTGCATATTTAATGCTAGGTTTTCTATCAGTGTTTGAGCCTAGGTCAACAGCTTTACCAATGACTGGGTTTGAAACCTTAATGGGAGTTGACTCATTTGGACTTTCACATAGCAAGCCACCCTTAACAAACAAAGTAGGGTTAGCTTTCTTCCATTCATTCAGGTCAGTCAACTTTTGTTGGTACTCTTAAACTGGAGTGACAACTCTTGGTGGAGGAATGAATTCCTCCTCTTGGAATTCTGGCAAGTCCAAGATAGGTCCCTTTGTTGGACACCATAGAAGTCACCAGCTGGTGGTGGAACCAAAGAGTAATCATTCATCCCAATTCCAGTCATGTCCTTAGGATCCCTTTGTTTACCCACACAGTCTCCTAGGGTTTGAGTGGCTCTATCAAATCTTTGAATTTTAAGGCCAACATTGTCTTTATCAGAAATTCCCTTTATCAAATCATTGGCTCTATCATAGGGTTTGAGTGGCTCTGATACCACTTGTTGATCCCAAACTTAGATCGATTTAGCTTTATTCTTAATGGCCTCATCTAATTTAGCCTGTAACTCACCATTAACCCTTTCCATGATGTTTTTAATATCCATACTAGCATCTAACTCATGTTTTAAGATATTTATTTTATCTTTTAAGTCAAATTCCATTTTCTTGTATTCAGACACGGTTTTCTCAGTTTGAGTGAGAGCTACTTGGTAACTAGACAGTTTGCACTTTTCAGTACTCACATCACTCATTAATCTTAACACTTCTTTGTTAAGTTTCTCAGTGTTTAACCTACAACCTTTACTACAAAAAGCATCATTGTATACCTCATTATCAGATGAAGAGGAGGAGTATGCCATGATAGCATATTCAACATGCTCTTCTTCTTCAACCTCAGCAACCAAAGCTTTATCCTCTTCAACATTCTTAGCCAGAAAGCTCCAATCCCATCCCATACCATCAATTCCTTGAACTGCAACCATGGCTTTGGAATCCTGAGCTTTAACAACTTGACTTGAGGGTTTACCAGCATCAGATCTTCTAGGGGATCTGCATTCCCTCATGAAGTGCCCCATACGATGACAGTTGTAGCATTCAACTTTGGATTTATCAAATCCAGATATGTCTTTTGCATTGAAGGTCATCTTCTTCTTAAACCTTTGTTCCACCTGTTTGCTCTTATACTAGCAAGAGCCATGTTCCACTTAATGTCCATCTCTTCCAAGTGCTCATCACTTATCTGCTCAAGGTCCTCATATGTAATCACTGAACCATTGGGCAAAGAAGCAATATAAGCACATACAGTATCCAAATCTAAACCAGCAGGTTTAACTCTTGGGGAGTCACTCTTGAATGTGTTAGCGTCTGAATAGGAGACGTTGACAGGACTTGTTCCAGCGATGACATATGATGATCCAGTAACTGGATCCATGTAAGAGTCCTTTTGATTGAATTGACCTTCACTATAAGAGAAGAAGGCCATGTTACTGGTGGTAGACTTGCTTCCATGCTCTAAAAGAGTTTCATCTTCCAACAGCCTTAGTTTGTTGTAGATGTCATCAAACGAGGAACTTTTGTAGGTATTATTGGCAAGAATAGATCTTGCCTCAATCTTCCATGCCTCACCAAGACTTTTAAGAAAGGTAGCATTAATGTCAACATCACCAGGTTGTGTCCCCATGAAGGACAACTTGCTTGTAATGTCAAGCAATCTGCTTCTCACACTACTCAGTTTCTCATTGGGTTGAGCTTTCAAGACAACATAATCATGCATGAGTTGCTTTTTCTTCTCTTCCTTAGTGTCTACATTGCCACCATATGCAACTTCAAGAGCTTCCCAAAGGTTTTTAGCAGATTCATAGCCTCTATATTTATGCTGATTCTCTTGTCCCAAAGAGACTTTCAGAATATTTAGGGCTTTCATGTCGACCCTTTTCTTTGCTATGTCTTCAACAGCCACAGCTCTACCATCTCCAGGTTTTTCTTTCTTATCCTCTTCAGAACATCCAGCAACAACTGATCTTTGAGCAATAACATTAGCAATCTTTTGGGCTTTATCGAATGAGTTTCCATATTCAATAACCTCCCAGAGTGTGTAGTCATAGATTCCCAGATATTGCTCAAAGTTGAATTTCCACAAATCAAAGTTGGTTGCATCAAGCATGGGAATCTTGATGTTTGGTAAAGATGAGGAGGAGGAGGTTATTGCTTCAGACATGATGTTGTTAGGGTTTTTGAGAAAATTAGGGTTTTGGTGATTTTTTGGGTTCTTGTGTTCTTTAAGATCAAAAGTTCCTCAACAAGCTCTGATACCACTTGTTGATCCCAAACTTAGACCGATTTAGCTTTATGTATACGAGATTAGATCAAGTAATATACTTAGAGAAACCTTTGTATATGCTTATGAATCTAAGTGTTATGCGGAATTTAACACTTAAACAAGAACACACAATGATATAAACAAACTTTCACTTTGATTAATGATATCAAACTTGCTTACAATGAAAGTAGTTTACGAATGAAAACTTATATGAAACATTAACCTAAAGTCTTCTTTTATAGACATAAGAAGCCTTGTACAATAATCTACGTATCAGCTATTCTAGGTAAAGATAAATATAGAAAATACATTGTTGTTCCTATCTTTACTAGAAGTAATCTAGAATACAATAAACGCGTAGAGTATATCTTCCCATCAGTGCTTGTCTTCAATGTGTCAACGCTTGACTTTATCTTGTCAACGCTTGAGTTGTCAGCGCTTGTTTTGTTCTTGTCAAAGCTTGTTTTACTCTTGTCAGCGCTTAAGTGATCTGGCCTTAATTTATTCCCAACAAAGTGGAGGAGGCGAAAAGGGTGTATGATATGATGCCGGAGAAGAATATGATTGTGTCTAATTCTATGATTGTGTTGTTTGGGAGATGTGGGTGTGTTGACGAAGGTTATAGGTTGTTTGTTGGTATGAAGGAGAAGGATGTTGTGTCGTCGAATGCGGTAATTAGTTATAAACTTGTAATGAGCAGAGTGAGATGTGTGAAGAGGCCTTGGTTATATTTGTGGAAATGTGTCGAAAGGGGGTTAAGGTTGTTAAAGTTGTGCTGATTAGCGTTCTTTCTACTTGTGGTAAGTTGTCTGTTGGTAAAACAGGAGCGTCGATTCTCGAATTAGTTTTAAAAAGTAGAACTTTATGTTATGCTAACATCCAAAATGATTTGATTCACATGTATTCGACATGTGGAGATATATAAACTGCGGAAAAACTTTTTAAGTTAAGCTCTTATGTTGATATTATTTCATGGAACTCAATGATCTCTAGGTACTTGAAATGTGGATCGCTTAAAAAAAGCTAGTGAAGTGTTTAATTTCATGCATGAAAAGGATGTTGCGTCATGGAGTGCGTTGATATTTGGTCATTTACAAGTCGGTTTATTCAATGAAACTATAGAATTGTTTCAGGAGATGATGCGTAATGGAAAGGTTAAGCATGATGAGACCATTTTGGTTAGTGTGATCTATGCATGTACTAATTTAGCTGCACTTGAGCAAGGTACGTGGGTTCACACATATACAAAAAATTATGGTTTAGTGATTAATTCTATTCTTGGTACCACTCGTGTTGACGTGTACATGAAGCTAGGGTATGTTGAAAGTGTAGAAGAGGTATTTTATATATGGAGAAAAAGGAGTATCGTCTTGGAATGTTATATATAGAAGATATTGCGTGTATATCTTCTAAGGTTTAAATAATTTGTTAGGATTTATCTTGTAAAGGACTCCTTGTATATAAAAGGAGGTCCTAGGGTTAGATGTTAGTAACAACATTCTTTACGTTTTCTAGACTTCAAGGTTCTATAACCCTAATACTCTTCTATGGTGTATTCATTGTATATCAATAAATTTAAGTGTTTGGTTTACATACTTTGTTCAGTTTCTCTTTACATTATATATATAATCTTCATAGATTCTGCATACTCTTTAATATTAACTCAATGTTTCTACTAACGCTAGATAGAACTTGTTTTGTTTAGTCTAAGTCTACAAGGTAGATTCAAACGGTCAAAGTGATCAACATCAGTATCAGAGTCAGGTTTTTTCTATGACTTGTTAGATACATCATATATGATACCTCATATATATCATATATGATACCTCATATATATCATATATGATATACCTATGATATATCACATATCATTTATGATAAATGAGGTATCATATATGATACATCAAACTTAATTCAAGTTAGATCAACAACTTAATTAACTTGCCTAATAATATAGCTTATTCCCTCTAACTTACGCTTATTCATAACTCACATAAATAAAACTTGATAATAAGTCACAAGCATATTTGATTATGATATTGAGCCTTGTCATACATATTTGATTCTCAACTCTAAGCCACATGAAACTTACCATAGCCATCCATGGTCAATCTATATGTAATATAATATATAAAAAATTATATATATGATAGAAGGCATATTTTAAAGAGCTTAAAGATATTTTGTGTAAATTAGCCATAAAGTGTTTTTTTTTCTTGTGGTTTGTCAGAAACATCATATATGATACTTCATATATCATATATGATACACCTATCATAAATCATAAATCATATATCTATCATATATGATAAATAGAGTATCATATATGATACATCTAGCTTAATTCAGCATACGTCAGCTGCACAAAGATTCCTAATAATACAACTTATTCACACGAACATAAGCTTATTCACAAAAACTCTCTTATTCATAAAACCTGATAATTCGTTAAAATAACTAATAAGCTAGCTTATAAATCAAAAAAATAAATTTAAATCATCTAATTCACAAGCTTATTCATAACTCTCATCTAATTCAAAATCTTATTCAAACAAATAAGCTTATTCAAATAAATCACCTAAAAAATTAGCTTATAATTAAGAATAATCAATCCAAAGTATTCGTTCAAAACAATCTAATTAAAAACTTTTAATTAAAATAATAATAAATTAATATGCTTATTCAAATCAGATAAGCAAAAAATAAGAATAGATTGTATTTAAACTCAATGTTGATGGATTCATGATGATTAATCTAACCTAGTCATGGATTCGTGATGATTAATTAATCTAACTAATCGATTAGTCATGGATTCGTGATGATGCTTCGTGAGGGATTCCTGATGGATTCGTGATTCTAGATCGGGAAGTTACGATCTATTAGTTGTATAGAGAGAAACTATGTCGAAGGTAGAGAGAGAAAGAGACAAACTCTATGTGTTTTATGAGAAATAAAGTAGATTAAAGGATTATATAGTGGTCAAGTAAAATGATAAAATACTCCTGCAATGTAAAATGAGGATTAATCTCAGTCATTAGATAATAGAGAGATGAAAGATGTGTATAAGTCTTTTATATCTTAGATAAGTTTGATATCCAAATTAACTTAAATCACTAACTAATGATAAAATTATTATTTTATTAAACGATAAAGAAAAGAAAAAATTTATTTTTCTATTGGAATATTTTTTTTAATCACGATAATGTAATGATGGAGCGAGGAAGTAAAATATGAGTTAAGTTATTTTGAATCTCTATTTTTACTTACAGTCTAAGGTACTAATCTTAGCTATTTACATCTTAAAATTAAATCTCATAAAAAAGATCAAGAAGGAGTTATTTTTGTCAAAATATTCAAAAATTGCAAAAAATCGATTGAAAGATGAAATTTGTAAATCTGACGAAAATTAATTATCAAGGAGATATTTTACTAGTGGAAAACAATGAATCATTGTTTTATCACTAGTAAAATATCGATAACGATAAAAATATGTTTAAAAAATTTACAACTTTAGCCATTTCGCTTGACTCTTAAATTTTTTGGACCTTTTGGCAAAAGTAGTTCTCCGAATTTTTTTTCTAAATTTTAGATTAATTTTCACATTTAGATCAAACCAAAATTGTAACACCCCACTTGGATAAGTGGACCGTTACGTGTATTTATGGCGTGTCATCAAAGCATAAGGTAAATGTCCTAAAACATTAACTGACCATAAAGGAAATACCGAAATCAAACATCGGCAATCCAACATAAGCCCAAAACATAAAAAAAATAAAATACTGAATGAAAGGACTAAACAATGTCCAAATAAGCAGAATAATACAAGAATGTATAAAGTAAGAAGTCTGGATAGCTCCCATCCAAACGCACATGCTCTTAGAATCCTAAAAGCACCCTGGTGTACCTGCCGTTAAAACATGAAAGGAACTACGGCTGAGCATAACGCTCAGTGAACGGATATAAAACATGATAAGGAATTTCTGAAATGAACAGATGATGAAATACTGGAGTTGTAAGACTGATAAGTAAAGTTGCAGTATAAATCTGTAAATAATCTGTAAAGTCTGATTTATCAATAATGAACTGAACTGTTATCTGTTAAATCTGTATAACATGTATTTAGTGTATTTTAATTTGTCAAGAGCTTATATAGGTCATGTGCTGTAACAACTGCTGCATGAATACATAGAGGGGTGACCTCATCATGCTGTAGAGGGGTGACCTCTAAATAACTGTGCTGGGTGGAGGGATCAGCTCCAATGTGAAGGATGTAGAGCACACACCACATTCATCTGCTGAACTGTAAACTGTAGCCTAGGATGCATCCATACGCCCCATTAATAATACTGATAAAATGACCAAGCTGAGCTGAGTGGGACGATGCAGGATATCACTCTCCTGCATGTGAGTCACGACACCGGTGCCTCTAGTGCCGTGGTTACGGTACCTCCGTAACTAGTACATAAACTAACCATGCTTGTATATAATGCTCAGGCAATTTATTTTATTATAAACATGATTACTGATAAACTTAAACATATACTGGGGAAAACATTTGGCTGCAGACGGGGAATCCTAATCATGCATAGGAAAGGAAGTCCTTACTGAAAGGACGGAAAATCCGTACCTCGTGTCCCGTAATGAAATAAGACTGAAAGCTGAAGATCTACTCCGACTTCACGGTTACTACATAAATTAACGGACGCGTAAATAAGTTGACTGATGTTTATTTAATTATTGATCTTAGTTGTTCTCAGTTTGATTCATTTACCACTTGTATTATTGTATATAATCTGATAAGTTCTGACTGCTCGCTAATATTACTGTTTTAATGTACTACGTATTCCTGATTACTGCATACTGTATATTCTGGTATTACTATAAATAGTAACTTGTTATAATTAGAACGTTTCCTAATTTAGAAAAATTTCCTATCTAGTGTCTTTAAGATTAAATCATAAACAAATCACATGCTTTAAGAGTAATAAAAGGATAAAATAATATCAATTTAATTTTATTTATTAAATTACTAAAATCAATAATTAAACTTATTTATTTATAAACCTTTTATAAAACGATTTAATGAATTTAAATAGTCACATGTATTTATTACTTTTCGATGATCCCAAAAACCCGAGTCAAAACTCTCCCGAGACACCCATGTCTCGGGTTAACTAAAAGTCGAGCACACCACGACCTTGTCGTGGTTCCCCCTGCTGCTGACGTCACTCAGCAGTGTTTCCCACTGCCCATTTTTTTCCCGCTGCTCTACTATAGTTCCCACTGTTTTGTTGGTTCCCACCGTTTATGTATTTCTGTTCCCACTGCTTTTGTATTTCGACAGACCCAAACACCCCTTACAATCTGTTAATCCCAAACGCCCCCTTATGTACGTGATTAAACCCAAACGCACCCTGTTTGTTCCTGCCTGCTGCCGAGGACACCCAGCCCACTACGGAGACTACTGGTGGTCTCGGCTGGCCAAAATAACAACACACCGAGACCCCCCGCTGGTCTCGATTCATGTGTAACACCAAAACCCGAAACCTTTTCTTGTTTATTTTCTATAATTCGTTTGTATAAATTCTTTTAAATCCAAATCGTGATATAAACTGAATTTAAGGGAAAGGAATAGATTACCACTGTAAGCTTGATAACGGGATGGCATAAACACACAAATCAAGAATGAAATCAAACCCAAAAACTCCTTTTCTTGTTTTTCTTTCTTCTGCCGTCGGTTTTGCCCACACACCAAACGAAACCCTATTTTTTTAATTTTTTTTTGATCGACTGTTGTGGGAGAAGGGGGGGGGGGGGGGGGGGTAACCCCGTTTTTTTTTTGTAACCCTTGTGGGCTAAAGCCCAAAATCCTTTTCTCTTTCCTTTTTTTTTCAATACAAACCGGCCCAAGGCCCTTTTTCTCTCCTTAATTCTTTTTTTTATATAATTTTAGCCAGCCTATTTTAAGTTTAAATGACTTTTCAAAATTTTTTTTGCGTCATGAATTAATGTGCGTGTACGTGTTCGTAAATCGTGTTTTAATTTCTGGAAACGTAATACTCTTTTCCGTATAATAATAATACATACGAAATATTTTTCTGAAACTTAATGATTATTTTCTGAATAAACTGTAATATCTATAGTGTTTAAATAAACTGAGATTGCGTATTTAATTTCTGTGCTTATATCTCTGTCTAATAATTAATACTTATATAGTTTATTAATATGAAACCGCGTATTTAAATATTCTGATTTTTAAATACGGCTTTTACAATTCTTCCCCTCTAAAAACAATAATTCGTCCCCGAATTAAAGATACGACTATGCTGGGTTTTACAATTCTTCCCCTCTAAAAAGGAGGAATTCGTCCTCGAATTAAAGGTAATAAGCTGATGAAGTTAATAGGAACTGAAAGAACACGTAAACTAAAAAGACAATTAAGCTGAAGGATAATTTGTCTTTTAATTAAGACCTAATGCTGGTGATAGGTATAAACCTGACATGACTGAAATGATCATGAAATGTGACATAGCTGAAGAGAACATGAAACGTGACATGACTGAAAGGACTTAACTGGATTTATTGAAAGAAAAGGATGAGAGGTCCGGATGGACTCCTCCGTTTCGAGTGGTCTCCCGCTCGAAACGATCCCTTCAAATGTCTAATATAATAAATAAAATCTTGGTCCTGTTGACCCTGTCTTGATGATGCTGAATAGTTTCTGGTTCTAAACTTAAGGTGGATTTTCTGAACCTGAAAGAATAAGCTATAGCATGTAGTATACATGAAACGGTACGTACAATTATCCTAAAGAGATAACATTTATATCTCTGAGCAAGCTGCTGAGAATATATATAGGGACGAACTACGTGAACAATTGTGAACATGCTAAGTGAGCAATTGTGAACGTGGTTCATAATTATATGAGGAGCGCTGGCATAGAATTAGAATATGATAAGTGAATCATACTGTGAACGTGATACTAGAACATATCATGAACGTATGCTGACTGAGGAATGAATGCCAAACGATACGGCCTGAGATGTAAAACGTCTGACTGGTTATGGAAACAGTTGTGTTAAACTTGAGTCTGATTCCCCAAGCTTTCTGTAACCGTATTCGGTAATAAACTGAGAAACGTGTATCGTGAAATGGCACACGAACTTGAACGTGAACAATGTTATGAACGCTAACGTGAACTTAAATCATGAGATAGAATAAATATAGACTGATACAACATCATAATGTGAACGTGAGACGTAAACGTGAAGGTGAACGTAAACGTGACCGTGAACATAAGCGTGATCGAAATTCGCGAATGTGAAAGTTCTATCTGACATGATTGTTGATGGAATACCGTGAAATTGTACGATTTATTGCTGAAATTCCCGCAGGTTTGCTACTGCGTACTCATTTCGGATGAAAGAAAAACGCGTAGGTTGATTACATGGTCGACAATGACCTAGATAGTATTATACTTTTTCTAAGTTTGTGGTAACTGATAACAATCTCCATGGAGTCTTGTCTTCTTTTGGTCCAGAATTCCTACTGGTAGTAGTAACTCGATAGTATGACGGCGTTCTATCTTAAACCTGCTGACATGACATGTATTGGATATGAACATAGCTGCCTTAATGGGTGATGCGGATTCTATCCAAGTTTTGTCTGGGATTATGGAACATTCTGGTGGAAATCTGGTTGAATAGTCATAAAACATTTTTAGTGAGAACTGTCGGCAATTTCCGCGGTGGTAGTCAATTGAGTTCTAGAAAATTTTGTACTTCGTTCACAGTCGTCGGTCGGGACCATCAGGTGATGGCCTTCACCTTCGCAGCATTGTTTGGAATTTCTTTCTGCTAAGGTAGAATGGCTCAGAAATGCCACTTTGTTCAATTGGAATTCATATCTGGAAAGCTGTGTGTATAAAAAAAATAACTCCTACCGAAGATTCTATACAACTGTGAGAAGATGCCTCTCGTATTCTTCCCTAGAAGTTAGCATACCAAAATGTGATCAATGAATACGCTGACGATTTTGTCTGAGAATCATAGAAAAATTTACTCATAAATTCCATAATATAGCTGGAGCATTAGGGAGTTCAGAAGTATAAAATCAAAATCTTTAGAGAGACTATAATATGTGCAACAGCAGTCCGGAAAACATCATGTTCTTCTCTCACCACTTTTGGTGGCATGGTCGCAATTTGTTCTGGAAAATATTTAAGATATCGTAGCAGATCAGATAAACCTGCTATTTATGGAATGAACATTGATTAAGAATGGTGATCTGGTAAAAATTTAGTGGTCGATACATGATCTCATGATACCGGCCCTCTTCCTGATAGACATAAACGGTGCACTTCCTGGTGGTGCGCTAGGGTGAATAAGTCCTCGTTCCGGTAACCATTGCAGCAAATGCTGCAACTCTTTAACTTAGCTTAAGCCTTGCCAATAAGAGTTTTGAAAACAGGTTATGTTCTTGAGACAAGCTCGATGTTAAATTATGTCTCGTGGGTAGGAAGGAATTTCTGGAACACCTTCTGTTTGACATCTGGAAATTTTTAGGATAATCTACTGATCATGGATTCGAGGAATTTTAGAAGTGAATTTATAACTGGTAGCTAGAAGTCTTCGTAACTCTGGACTGATAAGTCACGCGCATGTAAGGCAGAATACTTTGTACTGATTTTTCGGGCAGAAATGTGATGAATATATTTGGGATTTAGTAAGACGGACCTCGTCGTTAACTGAAAGGAGAACCTTAATAAATATGGTGGTACTGTTGAGTCCTTTCTGGGTGAGAGGCAGAGAACTACCTGGTTTGAGATAAAGCTGACATAGGAACACGTGAAGTAAACATGGCGACTTTTCACTAAATGTGTTCGTCTGTAACCTCACATAATGATTACCGTGTGTTTAATCTGAATAATAAACTAGTGTGGTGACTAAATTTTAATGATCTGATTCATGCGTGGCATAATAGAACGGTTATACCCCTTTCTGAAGGGTACCCTGAATTTCCGAGGGCCTGGTTTAGAAACATACTGGAGTTATGAGTTCTGACTCGTATTTTGATAAAAGATTCGTATGACGTGTATCGTAACTCGGGTCCTGAAAGGTCTTCTGAAATGATACTTGAGAACTGTGTCTTGACTGTTGTCTGGACATGTATTTTAATAGATGAACCCAGACAAGGCGGAAAATATTTGGTAACTGCTAGGATTGGCGGACCGGTTAGACTACTGACCTCTTGTATTTCTGGTCACGTCCATGCCGGAGTTCCGATGGTTACTGACTGATTAATTATAAGAAGGATGGTTGTCACTACTGCTTTGTCTGTCACTTTAAGATTGTCATTATCATGACCGTGATTCATGTAACTATTCTGCTGAGTGGCCGGCTGGGTTCCGGTTCTCACTCTTCTGAATGAACGGTTAGTAGGGTGAAGTGTGACATTTAGCTGAGAAAGTAAAAGCCTGGAGTAGAATGGTAGTGTCAGATGGTAGAAGTTTATTCTCGTCAGAAATTTCAAATTTATAGTTTTCGTCCTTGTTCTGTAGGGTCTTCATAGTATAAACAACATCAGCATCTTGAGAGATCTCCAAAGTATCAGCAGCATCAGCATTTGTGAGGTCTTTAAAGTGTTAGCAGCATCGGCATCTGGTAAAATCTTCAACTCACAAGCAGCATCAGCACCTGGTAGAATATCGACAAGTGGAAACATCTGAGATGATTGAGGATCGATTAGCAATATCCATGGAGTAGGGTACCTGGAGTACACTTGGACTACTGTACATGAAATACAAAATGAATCTTGCACATGGAGCAAATCTGAGACATTGTACGTAGAGTACACGTGAAATACTGTACATGGAGCTGGTGGAAATTTTATGGGATTATCGATACTGGTGTCGCTTGTTTGACATTATCAAAGGAATAAATTGATTTAAACGGTAGTAAACTGAACTGAAACGATTAACATGATAGGTTGATAATTCCTGCGTCGACTTACTGCTGGTTGTTTCGAGGCTGAAAAGTATGACTAAACGGAGTTTCATCAACGTTTAGTATAAAGACATGATTGATAAGGACCAGAACATGGTTTATCATGAAATAGTATTTTACTGTAATCCTTCTGTATCTTAGCATGAAACATTATCGTTCTGTTGAAAACATAATCCTTGTAAGGAAACATGAAACTGAATCCGCCTGAAAGCGACATCAGCTTGAAATTGTGAAACTGGATTGTTACAAAGAACATAAGAGTATGATCAACTGAGTTTTAACAACAACTGGTGTGGATGGCTATAGTTCAATCCACAACATTCAAGGAAGAAAAAAAAACATGTGACTAAGTATGGGCGATTCTGGTTCGATCCATACTTGTTAAAATTTCATGGGAACGGTCATGTATAGAAATTTACAATCTGGGACTAAACATGGTTGGTTGTAGTCCAATTCATACTTGTCAAACTTTATAAAATATCATGATACGTGCAAAGGTGAACATCTATGGTTCAGTTCACAAAACATCATTTGACTTAATAGCATGAAATTTGACTTGAGAAATGGTGAACGTTCATGGCTGGTTCCACAAAGTAATAATTGACTGAAAACATGAATCTGTCATGAGTAAGGGTAAACGCCTATGGTCGGTTTACCAATACAAAATCTGAACGGGCAAGGGTGAGCGCCTATGGTCAGCTCACCAAAACGGAAATTCGCTAAAAGTACATGCGACTAAATATGGCTAGTTATGTACCAACCTTTTACTTATTCAAAACTTTAAGAAAACTAACTGATAATTGAAGAAAACTGACTGAATAATCCATGAGAAACATGAATGATAACAACGCCAAAATCTGAGAAGTTCCTGGTGACTACCCACTAGTCACAGGTCAAGTTTTAGAGCCTACAGGTCGAACCTATAGCTCTGATACCATAATTATAACACCCCACTTGGATAAGTGGACCGTTACGTGTATTTATGGCGTGTCATCAAAGCATAAGGTAAATGTCCTAAAACATTAACTGACCATAAAGGAAATACCGGAATCAAACATCGGCAATCCAACATAAGCCCAAAACATAAAAAAAATAAAATACTGAATGAAAGGACTAAACAATGTCCAAATAAGCAGAATAATACAAGAATGCATAAAGTAAGAAGTCTGGATAGCTCCCATCCAAATGCACATGCTCTTAGAATCCTAAAAGCACCCTGGTGTACCTGCCGTTAGAACATGAAAGGAACTACGGCTGAGCATAACGCTCAGTGAACGGATATAAAACATGATAAGGAATTTCTGAAATGAACAGATGATGAAATACTGGAGCTGTAAGACTGATAAGTAAAGTTGCAGTGGAAATCTGTAAATAATCTGTAAAGTCTGATTTATCAATAATGAACTGAACTGATCTGTTAAATCTGTATAACATGCATTTACTGTATTTTAATTTGCCAAGAGCTTATATAGGTCATGTGCTGTAACAACTTCTGCATGAATACATAGAGGGGTGACCTCATCATGCTGTAGAGGGGTGACCTCTAAATAACTGTGCTGGGTGGAGGGATCAGCTCCAATGTGAAGGATGTAGAGCACACACCACATTCACCTGCTGAACTGTAAACTGTAGCCTAGGATGCATCCATACGCCCCACTAATAATACTGATAAAATGGCCAAGCTGAGCTGAGTGGGACGATGCAGGATATCACTCTCCTGCATGTGAGTCACGACACCGGTGCCTCTAGTGCCGTGGTTACGGTACCTCCGTAACTAGTACATAAACTAATCATGCTTGTATATAATGCTCAGGCAATTTATTTTATTTTAAACATGATTACTGATAAACTTAAACATATACTGGGGAAAACATTTGGCTGCAGACGGGGAATCCTAATCATGCATAGGAAAGGAAGTCCTTACTGAAAGGACGGAAAATCCGTACCTCGTGTCCCGTAATGAAATAAGACTGAAAGCTGAAGATCTACTCCGACTTCACGGTTACTACATAAATTAACGGACGCGTAAATAAGTTGACTGATGTTTATTTAATTATTGATCTTAGTTGTTCTCAGTTTGATTCATTTACCACTTGTATTATTGTCTATAATCTGATAAGTTCTGACTGCTCGCTAATATTACTGTTTTAATGTACTACGTATTCCTGATTACTGCATACTGTATATTCTGGTATTACTATAAATAGTAACCTGCTATAATTAGAACGTTTCCTAATTTAGAAAAATTTCCTATCTAGTGTCTTTAAGATTAAATCATAAACAAATCACATGCTTTAAGAGTAATAAAAGGATAAAATAATATCGATTTAATTTTATTTATTAAATTACTAAAATCAATAATTAAACTTATTTATTTATAAACCTTTTATAAAACGATTTAATAAATTTAAATAGTCACGTGTATTTATTACTTTTCGATGATCCCAAAAACTCGAGTCAAAACTCTCCCGAGACACCCATGTCTCGGGTTAACTAAAAGTCGAGCACACCACGACCTTGTCGTGGTTTCCCCTGCTGCTGACGTCACTCAGCAGTGTTTCCCACTGCCCATTTTTTTTTCCCGATGCTCTACTATAGTTCCCACTGTTTTGTTGGTTCCCACCGTTTATGTATTTCTGTTCCCACTGCTTTTGTATTTCGACAGACCCAAACACCCCTTACAATCTGTTAATCCCAAACGCCCCCTTATGTACGTGATTAAACCCAAACGCACCCTGTTTGTTCCTGCCTGCTGCCGAGGACACCCAGCCCACTACGGAGACTCCTGGTGGTCTCGGCTGGCCAAAATAACAACACACCGAGACCCCCGCTGGTCTCGGATCATGTGTAACACCAAAACCCGAAACCTTTTCTTGTTTATTTTCTATAATTCGTTTGTATAACTTCTTTTAAATCCAAATCGTGATATAAACTGAATTTAAGGGAAAGGAATAGATTACCACTGTAAGCTTGATAACGGGATGGCATAAACCCACAAATCAAGAATGAAATCAAACCCGAAAACTCCTTTTCTTGTTTTTCTTTCTTCTGCCGTCGGTTTTGCCCACACACCAAACGAAACCCTATTTTTTTTATCGACTGTTGTGGGAGAAGGGGGGGTAACCCCTTTTTTTTTGTAACCCTTGTGGGCTAAAGCCCAAAGTCCTTTTCTCTTTCTTTTTTTTTTCAATACAAACCGGCCCAAGGCCCTTTTTCTCTCCTTAATTCTTTTTTTTTATAATTTTAGCCAGCCTATTTTAAGTTTAAAATGACTTTTCAAAATTTTTTTTTTGCGTCATGAATTAATGTGCGTGTACGTGTTCGTAAATCGTGTTTTAATTTCTGGAAACGTAATACTCTTTTCCGTATAATAATAATACATACGAAATATTTTTCTGAAACTTAATGATTATTTTCTGAATAAACTGTAATATTTATAGTGTTTAAATAAACTGAGATTGCGTATTTAATTTCTGCGCTTATATCTCTGTCTATAATTAATACTTATATAGTTTATTAATATTAAACCGCGTATTTAAATATTCTGATTTTTAAATACGGGTTTTACAAAAATAGTTAGTAATAATTTATCTTTTAACTTCTCAAGAAAAACAAAAATCTATTTAGTGGTGTTTGGTTAAACTTATGAGTTGGGCTTAACTTATATCATGTAACCCATTTATAGTTTACATAATATAAGCTTATAAGCACATATTTAATGTTTGATTTAGCTTATGTTTAATAAGCTTATAAGCTCAAATGTTTGATTTAACTTATGCCATTATACGACAAAAAAAAAGACATGACAATACATAAGAGCAATATAACAACTTGTATTTATATAACTTGTAGTATTAAAATACCAACACATAAAAGAAATTAATGTAATAGTTTCATTCAATTAGTCATTCTATTAGTCATTCGGTTAGTCATTTAATTAAAATTAAAATAATCATATAACAAAATATATTGTATTTTTTTGAACTTAAATATATTGTATTGATATACAATGAAATTGAAAAAGAGTTGTTCATTCAATTAAAACCATCATATAACATGAAGGCTATTTATTAATTGATGAGGGAAATGAAATGAAAGCTACTTGCTGATGATACGATGGAAATTACACTCTTTATTCATTTGGCAGAATGGAAAAATAGAATAAAAAAGTAATATAATTTTGTGAGACAGAGCTAATGGGAGCCATTCAAAATGAGCCAGAGCTAACGGGAGTCGTTCAAAATACCGTCGCCCATGCCTTTCTCTGTTCCTCGGTTTGAAAATTCTTCCCCAAACACAACTTAGGTATGGGTTCGCCCCTATGCTTGGCCATACATATCTCCATTGTCAGATCCATTATCCACAATCCCAAATCATATTCATAAAAAAACCTACCACAAGATTTTCCTCTTCTAATTCCAGGCTAATAGATCTGACAATGGATCTCGATCCAACCTATTATATTGAAAAAATCGACAGCTACTATTTTGGTAAGTTCGTTTTTGATTTTGTTTAATTATTTTGTTTTTTGAGTTCCTGATGTTCATGTAGTCTATATTTGTGATTTGATTGTGTTAGTTTCCTTGATTCGATCAGTTTCCTGTAGATCGCTTATACTCTTCCTTCGATTTGATCACACATATTGGTTAGTTTGAGCTTGAATTTGATCATCACCTATATTTATCTATTTCCGGTTTATGGTGTTTCATATGAGGTGATATCTCATCTCATCTCTGATGATTTGGGTATCTAACTAAGGGTTTGAACCACATACCCACATCCCTCTTCGTTGCCATCGGCTTCTTCATTGCCATCGTTCATGATGTGCGACGTTGATGCTCGGTAGGCGGCGTCGGTGAGGTTAGGTGGTTGGTGTTGTGATGATTGATCTTGGATGTGTTTTACTGTATTTGATCAAAGTTAAGATCATCTGCTATTTTGGTTGGCCAATTTATAAAGTTTGCAGCCATGGTAGATTGATCCTTTTTTGTCGGTTGTTTGGAGGTGAAGGACTAATCTATTTTTTATTTGTACAATCTTGGCCTGTTGGGTGCAAGCGTGTGAAAGTGGAAGAAGGTTCATTTTTTAATAAAGAATAACGATTCATGTTGGATTTAATAATATTTTTAACTATAATCTTATTTGCATAATGGCGTAAGTGACCCACTCCGTTTCTTGATGCTTATATGGAGTCACGAGAATATGACAATGCAATCTGTTTATGCTTTTGGTTCACTTTGGTGCTAATTTTTTTCGTGATGGTTGGCTATGATGATACTTTTACATATGCGCGTTTATCATTGGTCATGGTGAGTGAAATCGACCGTATCCTAGCGGGGCAACACCAGCACCAGTAGCATGGTGTTTGCAGCCATGGCTGTCGGATCCTCTTTTGTCCAGATCCGCACTCACAAATCTGAGCCAACATCTATAGAAAGTGATTTGGAAGCGATGAATTATATCACAGCTCCTACGAACATGCGCTTGACTTCTAGTCTGACTTCATACCACAAGAGATAAGCATTTAATAAACAAATTGTAGCCTTTTTTTTCTTATTTTAGACTTACGATATATATGATGCTCAATATTTGGTGCAATGATGTGCTTGCAGAATAATCCTGGGGGAGTCACTTTATATTGATAGACAGCGGATCACAGTCTCACAAATACCATTTTCTTTATAGAGTTGTCTGTGGTTATCTTTGTGATGGGCAGGACAACGGTGTTTACATACGAGTCTATTGATGTATATCTGTATGCGTGCCGGAGAGACGATGAAGGTAGCCTGATAATCTTAACGAACCTCTTATTTGTTGGAGGTTTCTAGGATAAGAAAAATAATAATTGTGCTATGATGATTAGCTTTTGAGAAAATAAATGACCAAAGATGACAGCTCCAAATCTTAAAAGTGGCTCTAAATACATACAAAACTATTTATCAGTTTCTTGGTTTAAAACAGTTTCTAATTTTTAACATAAGCTATATGCCATATGTAGTATCAACTATTTAATACTTCATGAGCCATTGTCAGGTGGCATTAGATGGTTTGTTTAAAAATATGGACATTTATAATAGTGAGTTAGTTCTTTTTTTTTTTGTTTGGAGACTTGCATTTGGTGCTAGCTATTGGGTAGCTCACCAACTTTGGTACACCAAAGAAGCTAGAAAGTATCCATTTTTCACCCTTGATTGCCCGTAAGATGGGTAATATACATTTATGACACGAGGGATCTATCTTATTTTTGTTAGTTATTCAGATTTCTGTGTATAGCCATAGGTATACATGTAAGTTTGGGCTATATGCTTATCAGAAAAAAGAAGCTATCGATTGTAACACCACATTTAATAGGATAGAGTGCTACAGTAGATTATGGCGTATCATCAAAGCATGCAAGGTAACTTTCTAAACAATCATGACCATAAATAGAAATATCAGAATCAAACATCGGTAGTCTAGTAACTCACAAACGAGCAATATAAGTACTGTAATTGGAAAGGACTAAACAATGTCCAAAAGATGTAAACTATGATAAAGTAGGAATAAATGCATAAGGTAAAAGAGGCCGGATAGCTTCCAATCCGAATGCACATACTCTGGAGTTCCTACTTGCGTCCTTGGGTACCTGCCGTTTGGGAACATGGAAAAGTAGACGGCTGAGCATAACGCTCAGTGCACGGATATACAATAAAGCATGAAAAAACATAGATTATGGAAGCATATAAAGAATATAAAGCATGAATGGCAGCGGAAATGAATAAGTCGTGGAAAACCTAGTTGTCTTTCTTGTTAACTGGTTTTAGTTCTGAAAACATAGCTTATGTTACTTATGAAAATCTGTATTAGTTAATGTACCATAATAGCCAATATAGGTCACGAGGTCAACAACGTGCATGAATACTTGGAGGAGAGACCTCATCATGCAATTAGAAGGGTTGCCTTTAATTAACTGGTAAGTGGGTAGGAGGGATCAGCTCCTTGTGAAGGATGCAAAGCACACACCACATTCACCATGAAAATCCTGAATAAAACATGTAATTAGGATGCACCCATACGCCCCACATGATCATATAATAATATAATGGCAAAAAACTAAAAAGGGACGCCACGAGCTATCACTCTGCCGTGGTGAAGTCATAACACTAGTGCCTCTAGTGTTATGGTAATGGTACCTCCATAACTAGGTGAAACTGGTCATGCATGTATATGGCTAAGGTAACTAATAAAACATAAGCATTTAATCTGTAACTACTGGGGAAAACAGTTGGCTACATACGGGAAATCCTAATAAAGGAAGAGATTATCCTTACTGAAGGACGGGAAATCCGTACCTTATGTCCAGTAGAAGCTAACGGAAACGACGAAGACTAATCCGCCTTGATGGATAACACTACATAAGAAATATGGACGTGTATGAGTTGTCTGAATTACATGTGTTTTACTGGTTCCGCGTGTTATTTGCTTGTTATACGTATTCTATCATGTTTTACTGTTTACTTAGTATTCTGTAGTTATTCTGATGTTCTGTTGTGTATTATTCATGTATTAGTGTATTATAATACTTGTATTGTAATACTAAGTAACTTCCTAAAAATAGCAGGTTTACATAAATAGTAAGTTTCCAAAAATAGAAAGTTTCCAAAAATAGAAAGTTCCCAAAAATAGTAAGTTTCCATAATTAGAATTAAGCTGAATTATAAATAATAAATGAAGTTAAATTAGTACAGTACAAGTCATGGTTATAGTTGACTAATTAAATAACTGGTTGATTTAATTAAACTATACGTTATATGATTTTAATTAAAATACATGTTTAATTAAAATGGCTAAGTATAAATACCTTAGGTTATACATGAATTAATTAAATAAATTAATTAACCTAAAGTTTAATATAACATGATTTATAAAAATAGTTTTTATAAACAACCCGAATCCCGAGCCCGTGTTTAATTAAACCGAACCAAGTACGCTATAACAAAGTCCCACCGAGACCTTGGAAAGGATCTCGGTCGACACTACTCAAACAACTAAACATGCAACCATACCCCGACTCGAAGTCGGGGTCCCTTTGTCTCGGGTCTGACCAATCAAAACCAACCGAGTACCCCTTAGGGTCTCGGTGGTGTCTTGGCTCCACCCTAAGCCGAAAACAAACACACCCCGACCCAAGGTCGGGGTTCCCTTGCTGCGCCGACCGAAGACCGTCCAAGCCGAGACCTTGTATGGTCTCGGTGGTGGTGATAAAAACAAACCAAACACCCCCTTTGGGGGTTTCAGTGCCTCGGCCGAACCACAAACACAAACCAAACGTACCCTTGACCCAAAATTAATTAATCCTAGTTATTAGTTTACATGTTCATGTGATTAATTAATTTATAAACATGAAATCATAAGAAAATAAAATAAAAGAAAAGGTTTTTGAATATACCAATGCATGTAGAACGAATAGGTGATCACGAATAATTAAACAAACACAAAAATTCGTCTGGTTTGCCCTTTGTTCTTGTGTAGCCGGCGGCTAAGGAGAAACAAGGAGGAGAGGACAAAGTTTTTCTGTAACCTAAAAATATGAGAAAAAGGTTTCCTCCATGAGTTTTATTAAAATTGGTTTTGGGCCAAAAGGCCAATCTGGCCTTCCTCTCTTGTTCTAGCCGTGGCATGTGGGGCCCACATGGGGTAAACTCTTAGTTTTCGTGTGTTAAATAATTTACGTGCTTGTTTGTGATTTATTATTCGTGATTTTAGTATTCGTGATCGTGTCACATTTATAATATTCATGATTGTTCGTTATTTATTGTCGTGACACGTGTATTAATATTATAAATGGAAAGTTTAAATTTTACCGTGTTTTCGTATGTTACTGTTCACGTGTACTGTTCCTAGGTTTTTAATGCGGGTTTTACAACTCTTCCCCTCGAAAAGAAGAATTCGTCCTCGAATTGGAGAATGTAAACTGAAAGAAAAACATACCCGAATTAGAACTGGAAATGAGGGTAAGAAGTCCGTATAGACTCCTCCGTCTCCCAAGTGCTTCCCGCTCAGGATGATCCCTCTAGAGGATTTTGACAAAAGGGATCGTCTTCCTCCGCATGACACGATCTTGTCGCTCAAGAACTCTCTCGGGTTCTTTGACATATGAAAGATCCTCTCGAATCTGATCCAGTGGATACTGGACAACATGAAATGGATGATAGTTGTATCCTCTGAGTAAGGACACATGGAACACGTTGTGAACGTGCGATAGCTGAGGCGGTAACGCTAAACGATATGACACTTCACCAACGCGTTCTATGACGTCGAACGGTCCGATGAAGCGAGGACTGAGCTTCCCTCTGATTTTGAAACGTCTAACTCCTCGTGCAGGTGATACCTTGAGGAAAACATGGTCACCTACGTTGAAAGACGCATCTCTACGACGTTTATCAGCATAGCTCTTCTGACGAGCACGAGCTTCCTGAAGTTTTTCCTTGGCGACAGCGACCTTCTCATTGGTCACTTCAATCATCTCTGGTCCTTCAAGCAGTCGTTCGCCCGCTTGATCCCAGCAGATTGGGGCGCGACACTTTCTGCCATACAACATCTCAAAGGGAGCACACTTGATGCTAGCGTGCCATCTGTTGTTGTATGCGAATTCTACTAGGAATATATAATCATCCCAGCTTCCTGACCATTCTAGAGCACATGATCGCAGCATGTCCTCCAATGTCTGAATGGTACGTTCCGACTGTCCGTCTGTCTAAGCATGGAAGGCAGTGCTGAGCTTAAGTCTGGTGCCCCAAGCTTTCTGCAGACTCTGCCAAAAACGTGATGTGAAATGGGGATCTCTGTCAGAAATGATTTCTGATGGAGTACCATGCAGTCTCATGATCTCCCTTTGGAATGTGTTTGCTAATTTGCTGACCGGATGCTCCTTGCGAATCGGCAGAAAATGAGCAGATTTAGTCAACCTATCTACAATGACCCAAATTGCGTCATTCTTCTTCTGAGTAACAGGAAGACCAGTAACAAAATCCATGGAGATTTTGCCTCACTTCCATGTTGGAATATCTAATGGTTGTAGTAAACCACTAGTACGCTGATGTTCAATCTTCACCTGTTGGCAGATCATACACTTAGAAACGAAGGTGGCAACATCCTGCTTCATACCACTCCACCAAAAGTGTTGCTTGATGTCGTGGTACATCTTGGTAGAACCAGGATGTATGGTAAATGGAGAACTATGAGCTTCAGTCAACACAGCTTCCCTGAGAGTAGAGTCATCAGGAACCACTAATCTAGTGCCCTGCCATAAGATACCGTCGTCGTCAACATGAAACTCTGTTGGCTGATCAAGGTTTTGAATGATAGCCCAAATATCACCATCGTCCTTCTGAGCTTCCTTGATCCTAGAATGTAAGTCGGGTTCCACTCTAAGATTAGCCCGGTAACCATGCTGTCCTCGTACACAGAACTCAATATCAGTCATCTCTAGGTCACGAATGATCTCCTTTGCAATCCAAATGCCAGCAATCATACACGACCTTATGCTTAGAGCATCTGCCACCACATTCGCCTTACCAGGATGGTACTGAATGTTAGTGTCGTAGTCCTTCAATAACTCTAACCATCTCCTCTGTCTCGTGTTCAGTTCCTTCTGGGTGAAGATGTACTTGAGACTCTTGTGGTCGGTGAATATGTCACATGATTCACCATACACATAATGTCTCCAGGTCTTTAACGCGAAAACAACTACTGCAAGCTCTAAATCGTGAGTAGGATAGTTTTATTCATAAGGTTTCAGCTGTCGTGATGCGTATGCAATAACCTTCCCATGTTGCATGAGAACGTGGCCTAACCCCTTTCCTGAAGCGTCACTATATATCTGAAATCCACCTGAGCCAGATGGGAGAGTAAGAATAGGTGCAGTCACTAACTTCTGCTTAAGATCTTCAAAGCTCTTCTCTCGCTCTTCCGTCCAGACTAATTTCTCTCCTTTCCTCATCAGCCTAATCATAGTTAAGGCTAACCGTGAAAAGTTCTCTAGAAACCTGTGGTAGTAGCCAGCTAAACCCAGAAAACTTCTAACTTCTGTTGCAGATGTAGGTCTCGGCCATTTAGTGATAGCTTCAACCTTGGTAGGATCCATGGTGATCCCCTCTGCAGATACAATATGGCCCAGAAATGCCACTTGGTTAACCAGAACTCACACTTAGAGAACTTGGCGTACGGCTGCTTCTGACGAAGAATCTGTAAGACTGTACGAAGGTGTTCCTCATGTTCCTCCTTGGGTTTGGAGAATATCAGGATGTCATCAATTCACACAATAACGAACTTGTCCAGAAACTTATGGAAGACACGGTTCATCAAATCCATGAAGACAGCTGGAGCATTAGTGAGTCCGAATGGCATGACTACGAACTCGTAGTGCCCATAACGTGTACGGAAAGCAGTCTTAGATATATCTAGCTCTTTAACCCGTAACTAATGGTAGCCAGATCTCAAATCGATCTTGGAGAAATGCATGAACACCTGAAGTTGATCGAATAGGTCATCAATTCGCGGCAAGGGATAACGATTCCTAATCGTGATCTTGATCAGCTCACGATAGTCTATACATAAACGCATGCTGCCGTCTTCCTTCTTCACGAACAGTACCGGTGCACCCCATGGCGATGCACTGGGACGGATGAAACCTCGTTCCAGAAGTTCCTGCAGTTGATCTTTTAGTTCCTTAATCTATATAGGAGCCATGCGTTAAGGATCTTTGGAAATTGGCTCTGCACCTGGCATGAGCTCGATTCCAAACTCAACTTCACGAACAGGTGGTATCCCCGGAAGTTCATCTGGAAATACGTCACAAAACTCTGACACAATAGGCTGATCTTGGATTGATGGAGACTCGGCAGTAATGTCATGTATATTGGCTATGAAGCCCTGGCATCCGTGTGATAGCAATGCACGCGCCTCCATGGATGAAATAATCTGTACTGACCTCCCTAGCAGAAAACTATGGTGTATGTACTCTGGGGATTTAACATCACCGAAGATAACCCGATAAGTGTGGCAGTCAATCATGACCTGGTGTTTGGATAACCAGTCCATGCCCAAAAATCAAGTCAAAATCGCACATGTCCAACAGAAGTGCGTCAACTCTACGGATCTTGTCATCGAATTCTAGGGGAAGATCTCTGTACACTGGAGTGATTCGTACAGATTCCCTAAGTGGCGTGGAAATGCATAAGGCATTATCTAATGGCATCAGGGAAATCCTAACATGTAAAGAAAAAGTAGTGGACACGACTGAATGCGTCGCTCCAGTATCAAATAGAACACATGCTGCCAAACCATTCATAAAGAGATTTCCGGTGATGGTACCTGAAGTCTTATTCGCCTGATCTCGAGTAGTAGTGAACACACGACCAGAAGTAGGAGGTGGCTTGGTGTCGGCGTGTCCAGAGGTGCCTTCTATCTCACCCTGGCGATAGTCATTCTGTTGATGGCCTTGTTGGCCACACTTAAAGTAAGCGCTAGTACCTCGGAGACAAATACCCGAATGTCCGCGTGAACAAGTAGGACAGTTAGGATGCGTGAATCCTCCAACAAGCGTCCTAGTTATCTGAGAGTCTGTTCAAGGATTACATGCATGAGACATGATCGTGGTACATAAACATGATTACATAGAAGGTGTAAAATTTACCAGATGAGGTAGAACGGTTAGACTGTGAACCCCTACAGTCTTGATCCCTGCCGTTACCATTGTTCCTGATTTAACAATTGTTGGAGTGTCAGAATATCATAACATAAGATAGTTGAACATGAAAGAAGGTCAAAGTAGGGACCTGCTGTTGTTCGAGTTGTTAGCGTTGTTACGGTAACTATCGTTACTCCCACGCCTCTCAGAACCAAAACGGTCGTTAGTCTGACCGTTTCGCTTGGATGCTTGCTGCTGAGCGTCCGCAGGCTTACAGTCGTCAGTCTTCTTCCTGGAATATATATATTGTTGAACATAGGTTTATATGAAATGAATAATACTGATGGAAATGAATTGTTTACAGTTGGTGATTGAAGATACCTCTTCATTGCTCTGTCATCACCGAACTCCTCTCGTTCCTGAAGCATCTCTAGCTTACGGGCTGCATCGGCCACCTGTGCCACTGTAGTGAAAGTAGCACAAACCAGGTTGTTGGCAACCAAAGTGCGAAGTGCCCAGCGAAACTTCTCTGCCTGCTCCGCAGCAGTTCCTGCGGCTGAACCTAGAAAACCTGCTAACCGGAGAAACCTTTGCATGAATTCATTGCTGTTTTCACCAGCAATCTACCGAATGTTGTGGTAGTCCCTCTTGAGCTTCTCTTGTTCAGCATGTGGAAAGTACTGATTAAAGAAGAGCTCCTTAAACCGGTCCCATGTCAGCTGTGCAACCCAATTGTCACCACCGTTGGACTGCTTGATCGATTTCCACCACTCAGCACATCACCTTCAAACTTTTAGCAAGCCAGTCTTGCCTTGAAAACACCATAACAACCCATTGCATCGAAAATCTTCTCGATGTGAGAAATCCAAGCTTCAGCCTCGTTGGGGTTGTCAGTTTGCTCAAACGAACGGGGTCGCTGTTTGTTGAATCTCGCCAACCAAGTCATAAGAGTAACTGGTGGAGGAAGGAGGAGGGTTGTTGTGATTACCAGGAGCTTGGAATTCCGCCTGAAGTCCATCCCTGATTTCATTGCGAAGTTGGGGAAGTAGGGCTTACAGAGCTGCATTGACATCTGCTGTCAAATCTGGAGTATTGCGATTGTTCACCATCTGACAGTTTAAAACTACAAAATGCAACATAAATTATAAATATGAAATGAGGTAACATAAGAATGCATGAACAATGTATAAATCAAAGAAGCAGTTTATAATGCATGAAACAATGAAAAAATGCATGATGCAGTTTATAAAACTTTTATATGAACGGGAGTGAACGCCTATGGTCAGTTCACTCAAAACAAAAGACATGGCGCAGAGACGCTAATGGGTCGGTCCCAAAGTTAAAAGTTTCGATAAAAGCACATGCGACTAAATAGGGCCAGTTCTGTAACAACCATTACTTAGTCATAAACCTGCTACAATAATATGAATGCATGAAATAAAATGAAAATGAATGAATGCATGAAAACAAACTGTTTGTTCTAGGAAGACACTGGTGACTACCCGTAAGTCACATGTCAGTTTTACAGAGCTACAGGTCGAAACCTTGGCTCTGATACCATAATTGTAACACCCCATTTAATAGGATAGAGTGCTACAGTAGATTATGGCGTATCATCAAAGCATGCAAGGTAAATGTCTAAACATTCATGACCATAAATAGAAATACCGGAACCAAACATCGGTGGTCTAGTAACTCACAAACGAGCAATATAAGTACTGTAATTGGAAAGGACTAAACAATGTCCAAAAGATGTAAAGTATGATAAAGTAGGAATAAATGCATAAGGTAAAAGAGACCGGATAGCTTCCAATCCGAATGCACATACTATGGAGTTCCTACTTGCGTCCTTGGGTACTTGCCGTTTGGGAACATGGAAAAGTATACGGCTAAGCATACGCTCAGTCCACGGATATACAATAAAGCATGGAAAAACATAGAGTATGGAAGCATATAAAGAATATAAAGCATGAATGGCAGCATAAATGAATAAGTCCTGGAAAACCTAGTTGTTTGTCATGTAAACTGGTTTTAGTTCTGAAAACATAGCTTATGTTACTTATGAAAATCTGTATTAGTTAATGTACCATAATAGCCAATATAGGTCATGAGGTCAACAACGTGCATGAATACTTGGAGGAGAGACCTCATCATGCAATTAGAGGGGTTGCCTCTAATTAACTGGTAAGTGGGTAGGAGGGATCAGCTCCTTGTGAAGGATGCAAGGCACACACCACATTCAACATGAAAATCCTGACTGAAACATGTAACTAGGATGCACCCATACGCCCAACATGATAATATAATAATATAATGGCCAAAAACTGAAAAGGGACGCCACGAGCTATCACTCCGCCGTGGTGAAGTCATAACACTAGTGCCTCTAATGTTATGGTTATGGTACCTCCATAACTAGGTGCAACTGGTCATGCATGTATATGGCTAAGGTAACTTATAAAACATAAGCATTTAATCTGTAACTACTGGGGAAAACAGTTGGTTGCATACGGGAAATCCTAATGAAGGAAGAGATTGTCCTTACTGAAGGACGGGAATTCCGTACCTTATGTCCAGTAGAAGCTAACGGAAACGATGAAGACTAATCCGCCTTGACGGATAACACTACATAATAAATATGGACGTGTATTAGTTGTCTGAATTACATGTGTTTTCCTGGTTCCGCGTGTTATTTGCTTGTTATACGTATTCTGTCATGTTTTACTGTTTACTGAGTATTCTGTAGTTATTCTGATGTTCTGTTGTGTATTATTCATGTATTAGTGTATTATAATACTTGTATTGTAATACTAAGTAACTTCCTAAAAATAGCATGTTTCTATAAATAGTAAGTTTACAAAAATAGAAAGTTTACAAAAATAGAAAGTTCTCAAAAATAGTAAGTTTCCATAATTAGAATTAAGCTGAATTATAAATAATAAATGAAGTTAAATTAGTACAATACAAGTCATGGTTATAGTTGACTAATTAAATAACTGGTTGACTTAATTAAACTATACGTTATATGATTTTAATTAAAATACATGTTTAATTAAAATGGCTAAGTATAAATACCTTAGGTTATACATGAATTAATTAAATTAATTAATTAACCTAAAGTTTAATATGACATGATTTATAAAAATAGTTTTTATAAACAACCCGAATCCCGAGCCCGTGTTTAATTAAACCGAACCAAGTACGCTATAACAAAGTCCCACCGAGACCTTGGAAAGGATCTCGGTTCACACTACTTAAACAACTAAACATGCAATCATACCCCGACTCGAAGTCGGGGTCCCTTTGTCTCGGGTCCGATCAAACAAAACCAACCGAGCACCCCTTGGGGTCTCAGTGGTGTCTCGGCTCCACCCTAAACCGAAAACAAACACACCCCGACCCAAGGTCGGGGTTCCCTTGCTGCGCGGACCAAAGACCAACCAAGCCGAGACCTTGTATGGTCTCGGTGGTGGTGATAAAAACAAACTGAACACCCCCTTTGGGGGTTTCGGTGCCTCGGCCGAACCACAAACACAAATCAAACGTACCCTTGACCCAAAATTAATTAATTCTAGTTATTAGTTTACATGTTCATGTGATTAATTAATTTATAAACATGGAATCATAAGAATATAAAATAAAAGAAAAGGTTTTTGAATATACCAATGCGCGTAGAATGAATAGGTGATCACGAATAATTAAACAAACACAACAATTCGTCCAGTTTGCCCTTTGTTCTTGTGTGGCCGACGGCTAAGGAGAAACAAGGAGGAGAGGACAAAGTTTTTCTGTAACCCAAAAATACGAGAAAAAGGTTTCCTCCATGAGTTTTATTAAAATTGTTTTTGGGCCAAAAGGCCCACATGGCCTTCCTCTCTTGTTCTAGCCGCGACATGTGGGGCCCAAATGGGGTAAACCCGTAGTTTTCGAGTGTTAAATAATTTACGTGCGCGTTCGTGATTTTGGTATTCGTGATCGTGTCACATTTATAATATTCGTGATTGTTCGTTATTTATTGTCGTGACACGTATATTAATATTATAAATGGAAAGTTTAAATTTTACCGTGTTTTCGTATGTTACTGTTCAAGTGTACTGTTCATAGGTTTTTAATGCGGGTTTTACATCGGTATTCCATCAGCTATGCATAGGAAATATGAAAATGAAAGGTAATAGTTTAAATACTATTTATCTTTAAATGATGGAATTCGTTTTTTAGTTTCATGTATTCTTTCAAGACCACATGATATTTTACTAGAGTTTTGGGTTCTTATGCAGGTGAATATGTGACAAATCTCGGCGTGTCGCCATGGCCATCCAGAATGCGTTTAATAGTCTGAAGAAGATAATGGATAATGATACAAACAAGACATTACGCCTCTCGCAAAAGAGAAAGCTTCTTACCAATAAATATCAGGTAAAACATCCCGGTTTTGTGAACTTTAAAATGACTTATTATGATCATATACTCAAGAGACTATGGGTCGGGTGATTGGTTGAAGCGGGTCACTTCTACGTACGAATTTGAAATGAGAATGACCCGACATATGATTTCTCCATTATTTGATTATTCCATATTTCCATGAACGAATAATGAGTTAGTTATAAATGTAAAAACATGTATATTACGACACGTATGACCAAATTTTCTGTATAAACGGATCAACGAGGCTGTATGCATTCATAATAGGCTTCCAAACAACCCCAAATCGATTTCATAAGGTTTTTTATGACATCTTTTTGCTGTGAAAATAACTCCTATGCCAAAAAGGTGAATTTATGAGCTTTTTCGAAATCAAATATGCGCATAAGCCCAAAAAGATGCTAATCCAGACACACCCTTACTATGTAAGTTTTATTCAACATGTTTAGCCGGAAAACTACAAAGTAATATAACAACAACACAAATCTAAATATTCATGTTTATAAGTCCCAAGGTCTTTTAAGAAAAAAATAACTGAACTGTCACTGATCTCCAAGAGATCAGGGTGCGAGTAATAGGAGCCCGGTTGAAGACAATGAAGAACAAATGGCAGAAATAGCTGCCACACCACTAAAACTAAGGTATTGCTGCTGCAACGTCTTCTTTTTGCCACTTTTCAGCTTTACAGGGTGTTTGGCCATCAGAGTGTGGTAACTAGATACACTTTTGAAATTTAGTTTGACTTATTCTTGATAGAAGCCTGCCCAATGCCTGAATTTAAGAAATTATATGTGAACTGATCATAAAAAAGTTTGGTAATTAAACAAAACCACTAACTCATCAAAGCAAAAAAATGGTTAAGAAATGGCAGAAAAATAGCCGGTTTTTATAAACGGTCGATTGAAATATTTACATAATTTATATGAATTTTCATATTTGATAATGCTTTTGTTTTGTTATGAGTTCTTGCGGCGGGATCTACGTATTCGGCTCTTTACATACCTGCACCTCATTTTTTAAAATAAAACTAAGTTTTGAATTGTTACGGTATTTGAGTGTTTGGCGTGATTCAGTTTCACCCGCCCATTAGTGATCGACAAATTCTAGATCATTTCATTACCACCAAATCGAATAAAAAAATGTCCACTTACATTCTTAATAGGTAATACCAGGTTCTCTTATACACACAAACAGAATGTGGGTGGACATACAAAATATAGCTACTTTAGTGTTTGGATAAGCTTACAAATTTGAGCTTATTAGCTTATTTAAGTTTGTGGTTTTCTTATTTACGATCATAAGCTCATTGAAACACATGAACTTATAATAATTTTGACGTTATGTGCTGAAAATCTAATGTAGTTCTTCTTGCGTTATGAAGGTTTCAACATTTCGGGTCAGATGGATCTGTTGTTTCACCCACAAGGAACCATGTGACAACACCATTTGTGGAATTGTACGATGGAACATTAGGACACATGCAAAAAAAACACTATCAGGTAAAAAAATATTGGTAAAAAAATTCTTGGTTCGATAAGCTTATTTTGTAAAAGATATAGCCCTTTTTTGCTTATGTTTTTTGAATCTATTAGTTGTACAAGAAAAAATGTTTGGTTTTCGTTACGCATAAAAGTAAAAACTTAAGAATAAGTACTTTTCAAAGTAGTAGTTCGATATGCTTAATTTGTAAACGATATAGCCCTTTTTCGCTTATATTGTACAATAAAAAAAGGATGATTTTCGAATGTAAAAATTTCTGATCACGAGGTACTCATGCGCCTTACAGTGACTGACTGAACGGAAATTCAATATGGTAGATCAACTGGCAATAAGGTGAAAATGTGTTTTTACTTTAAGGCGCACATTTGGAATGTTTTTCTTATATGTAACTGTTGTTTCCCTTTGCAAAAACTATTGGATTCAGCAGGCATGTGTATATGCAGGTGTCTATAGTTGGACCTAGTGACCAGATGCCGAGACGAGCGACAAGAAGATGAAATGCGAGAGATAGTTTGGTAAAAGCTTATTTCAAAGTCTTAGGAACATAATCATTTTTATGTTCTTTGATTACAGTTTTAAAAAATAAGGTGGTGTTGAATTAGATTATTGAGCACGATTGTTAAATCTTTAACGCAAGGCTTCTAACAGATTGCGTTTATCTCTACAGAGCGTATGTTGCATTACTGCTTTTGAGAAGTACAAGGAATGGGCTGAATACAATTTGAGCCAGCTAACAAATTATTAGCTTGAGGTGCATTGAAAAGGTCTTTTTATAAGCTTATTTTACCAGATTTCTTGAATAACATATACTTGCAAACCTTCATATTGTATAGAGTTTTATTAATTGTCAACTACTCAAAAAGAAACATATCAAATAAATCATACATTGGTTAATATATTTGTTTATTGAAATCATTTCCTCATTTTTCATAGAAGGTGTTGAATGTTTCCACTGTTATACTTCTACCAAATATTATTTTTCTTATACTACAGGAAATAAATTCACAAAGAGTTGTCATTTTAACATATTGTTAGCAACACTTATGGTAAACATCGTCTCAAAATGCCCCGCTGTGAAGCGCGGGCATTAATCCTCGTGAAAAATAGAATAGCAGCGGAAGCTCTGTTATAAAGTGATTTAAATTAGGATAAATGGATAAATTAAATAGTGATGTGTTACATATATTTTTATGATTTATCAAAAAGTTCATATATATAAGCTTATAAACCAACTTATATAAACTTAGCTAAATACTTGATTTGGACTTATAAACTTAAACAAAGTATAAACTAATAAGCTTATAAGCCTACTATATAAACTTAACCAAACACCTCCTTAAACTTTTCTCAGTAAAATATATGGAGTAATCAGTAATGAAATAGGAAGTATGCTATTTTATTCATTTCACTAGGGCTTTTGCCCGCGCTTCGTCGCGGCGGTTTTAACAAGGTTTTTCAGGGGACGCTACTGAAGGAGTACGTAAGATCTGCAATTGAAAGCCTAATGTGTAAGATCTGCAAGTGAAAGAGCTGCAAATTCATCTTCACATCCCGAAACAAATCTGTAAGATGATGAGTTGTATGCTCGCCAAAACAGTAAAGACCAAGAAGGATCTTATCAGAACTTGGCCCTTAGGATCCTCCCTTATCTCAATATTCAGGAGTGCTGCATCATTTGCCCCGTCAGCCTGACACAAACATACAAATGACAATCTATACAATGAAAGTTGAGGAGTAAAAGTTTACATACCTTACTCTTGGTGGCACATGCCTCAGCCTTCTAAATAAATAAATCCATATATTTGAGAGCTTCTTCATCACGCTCAGTGATCTGGTAGAAACATAATCAAAATTAAATATTGATCAATTGCAGCAATTCAGGTACATGTGGAGACTCGATGATCATTGGTGGCGCAGAACTCATGACTGGTACTAGAGCAGGTGCAATACTCATATAACCCCATGTGTTCAATAATAAAAAATTACCAACTTACTTTTTCTTTTATAATAATATGTTACTGAAAATCTATACTACCAATTCCTTTACCTTTTATTTAATCATCTTCAAATTGTTTTTCTCTTATGTCCACGATTGAGACTTTTCTTGTAGAACCTTTTATCAGTTAGACGCGACATGCTACCTTCGTTTACATACATTGAGTCATGGCCTCAATGTTTCAGAGTCTTGTCAATCTGAAAGATAAGTTAGGTTTCGTTAACTAAAGCCAAATGCTCGTGAGAGTGAACCACATTCAGACACTCAAATGGTCATCATATATCACAAGAAACAACTTATATATCACGATACAAACAGGAGACATAGTTTTACCTTCCCCATAGTAGTATTTGTTAGGGGGCATCCAATTGAGCTGAAACATGAATATTCACGCATTGTTTATACCTCACCACCAACAAAAACTGAAGTTCAGAGTGCTCTTTCTCTGCCATCGCATTATCCACAACTTCCTACAACCAAGTTACCTATAAAGAAAAGAAAAAACTTATTAATTGCATCAGATTTATAATCAAACTCAAAACATGTACTCCGAATATCGTTTGGTTAAACTTCTCTGATTCAAAATTGTAAGCAAACATTTTTAAGTTGGATCACGGTATACCTTTTTGGAACATCACACGTTGAAATCCACCATTTTGCGGTTGTAATCTATTACATCAACACCAACCCTCAGCCAAACCAAAAAAATACTTTAAAGAATCATTAAAGCCGACTATATATACGAAAGCCAAACCTGGCAGTAGCGGCCAAAAACATCTTAGATGAGGTCTTAGGCTTGTTTTTTGCATCTTAGCCAAGATGTCATGCTTCTTTTTTCCCATGTCAGTATTAGAAGAGAGACTTATATCCTTCTTGTTTTAGCCGATTAAAAAAATTTCTTTCTCTTCAGGTCTATAATAAAGAGGTGAGGGTAGGGGTTTTGTACCGTGTTTTATTTTCTAGTTTCTCAATAAACAAATGTTGAGAAATTTGTGTTTTTATTACTTTCTGATTGTGGCCAAATCTATGTTACTACCGCATCCAAAGTAAATGTATAAAACTGAAAAGTCAGTAGTATTTTGTCACACATACAAACTTAATCTTTTCACGCACACGCATAACCCACGAACACGATTTTATCAAACTTATACACGGTCACCAGGGCTCGAAACGGTTCAGGAATACATTAGTGGTGACTATGCGTTTGTTTTTCTGGCTACGTCTCAAAACCTGCTCCAATGGAAATATTATTTCCTGTAAACAGCAACACACATTATGTATAACAAATAAAACTCACCTTGAAGTGCATATTACAACGAAGTAAAAGCTACACTTTAGACCGAGAGCATTCCAATACCAAAACACAATTCATATACTTGTATGCTGGCTCTATTGAAAAATATGTTCAATTTTATTTTTTTCATGTATATTTGGATAGAATATCAAAAACAAAAAAAACGAAAATCTAACCTTGGTATTTCCCATACGTCTTTGTTGATCCTGCCGAAATGCAAGCTACACCATCGCTGCTATCATCGCTGCCTCTACCTCCAATCAGACCCAAGAAATCAGACTGTCTTCACAAGAAAATGAAAACCCGCCTCGCTACCTATTTTAAAATAAAAGAATACCCACAATCTTTATTGGTTGCGCGCAAAACGGATCATACACTATTGAAATTTTCACAAACTAAACCCCGAAAATCTCATCCGTTCTCCATACCAAAACTTAGCACACAATGTTGGCAACTCCATGTACAATCACCTAAAACGGATTTTATTTTGATCAAATATCGGATCATCTCGATAATAAGAACTTGCTAAACAGGTAAACAAAAGTATACCGAAGATTGAACGGGTACTGGTGTCTTCAATTACACATCCCTCATTTGGGAAAATCCTACTGCCACAAAAACCACCAGACGACGTAAAACCTTTACAATGGACAAACGAAACAACGTCAAAAAAGGTATAACCATAAAAGCAAAAAAACAAAAACGCCAACCAACTGAATCACCTTTAGTGGAAACACTTCCGGACTAACGAAACCATGAATCATAGGGACACGTTGCCAAAACAGGTGCACAGGTGGGCCAACATCAGGAGGAATACATGGACCACTACAAATGCTGGGCACGCTGTTAGAAACATGTGGGTTTTCCGAAACCCGTAGGACGGAGTTTTCAAAATCCAGTAGAATTGGTCCACCGCCAATGTTTGTAGCAATATACAAATCATCACCCTTATTCACCAACCTGGTCACCTCTCGATCAAACCAACACGTGTAATGAAATTTTCACAAATGCAACTCAGACACAAATTCTCATAGCAAAAAAATATCAGCCTAACTACTTAGGGCAAATAGAAGGCAACCATCTCATAAAGCTACCAAATGGCATCATTTAAATTAATTAGGGGCTGTTCAAGATTATCTGGAATGTGCGGCTCAGGTGTCGACGCAAGAGATGCCACCACCATACGTGGTGTGTGGCTGCCACCAAAGAACCAATTGGTTACCTCGCCAACAAACAAACACGAAAACGACATTTTCACAAATACAAGTCAAGATACAAATCATCATTGCCAAAAATCCGCATCTTATAAAGCTACCAAACGACATCATTTAAATTAATTAGGGGCTGTTCAAGATTATCTGGAATGTGTGGCTCAGGTGTCGACGCAAGAGATGCCACCACCATACGTGGTTTGTAGCTGCAACCAAAGAACCAATTGGTTACCTCGCCAACAAACAAACACGGGCAACAACATTTTCACAAATGCAAGTCAAGACACAAATCATCATTGCCAAAAAGCCGCATAATAGGTCTATCGACTTTCCACAGGTTCCATACGGTAATAACATACCACATATCATAAAGATAAAAGCAGTGACACATAGTGTGTGGTGCCAAAAATACTTGAATCGACCCGTTTAGTCTTTAAACGATGTAGGCACATAAGTGCAAACAAACATCAACTTACTTACAACGTACCAATTTCACAGGTATGAGCTCATTGGAGCCAGCTTATTTAATCAACCACCAAAGTACCCAAACAACATCAGCTATGATCAGCATCGGAACCAAACTGAGATTGAACACGAAACATCCTATTTCCAGCTCATAACGCACTAAATCCAAAAGTCAAAACTCAAACGGATTAAGGCACAAACATATAAAATCACTGGTATCAGCAACAAACTTGCATCAAACAAAATCTTGTATATATATTATGTTTTTATAAAAACATGAAAATTTCAACTAAAGAGAAAACCTTAAACTGGTATGTGTAAAAACGAATATCCCAATCAGAATTTATATAGCCAGTCTCAAATAAAAAACATACCTTAATAACAAATAGAAATTATATCTTTAATAAATTATGACAATTAAAGGATCAAAAAAGCCCCAAAGTCAAACTTTAAATTGAATCAAACCACATGTCTATCTTGATCATCAAGATCAGATCCAGATGGTTCTAGAGAGAGGGACGGATCAATAATATGTTTAGACACAGATCAATAATTTCATAGAGATAGAGATTCGGAGGAGGAACAGTATTGATGGGAAGAAACACACATACCGTATTAGAGAAAGAAGTCTCAAGAACAATGTTTTTGGTCCAATCTCAATCGCAAGACCATTTGGTGTGCACCACCAACCCAAAACGGAAAATGGGCATACGCCAATCAACAGCTGAGGCCAAGGGTTACTCCCGTAACCCGTTTAATAACCAAATCAACGGTGTTGATCATTTTTTAAGGCAAGGAATTGGGCAATGTGGGTGAAATCCATTATTTTTATTGGATCCACAATGGAGGAAGATGATTCAAGTGGGTGTGTGTGAGGCCAACAAATATAAAATGTTTTGGTGTGAGGGGGAACTGTTAATTGGGAACCGAGATTAGCCCTTAATATAATTCCTTTTCACCTATAGTTTTGACAGTATCTTGACAACCAACCACCACCATGTCTGCAAAAACCCTAATCCCAAACCCTAATCCCAAAACCCTAGTATAACCAACGATACCCTCAAATCAAAGAGTTGAAACCCCAAATCAGACTTACCGCCGTAACAACAACGGTGATAAAAAGTTCACAAATCGTAAAGGTAGGAAAATAATCGAATCTTTGTTCCATAGTCTTAGGCCTAAACCTTTTTTACCCAAGAAAAACCTTAATATTGAAAAATTTGAACATGTTTTGAAAAAGTTGGAATTGTTCGAGTTTACCAGTATCAAATTTGACCCGTTTATTAGGCTTGAGTATTTAGTAGAGCTGGTAGCGACTTATGACCCCAAAAGGAAATGTAGTTATGTTAATGGGTTTAAGATTAATGTCACTAAGGATGACTTAGCTAGAGCCATGAAACTGCCTATTAAGAAACCCGAAAAGGGTAGCGAGGTTTATTCGGACGAGGAGATTGGTTTTATTGAGAAATTTGTGTTTAATTGGATGTTGGTTAGTGATGAGTTGATTGGTTTTATTAAGGACACGGTTACGCTCAGTGAGATTGCCAAGTGGTTGAGATGTATTAGAGATGGGTATCCAGACAAAATGGATGCGGCTGAGTTGATTTTGTATAGAGTTGAGAAAGAGTTTGCTAAAGGGGAGAAGTTGGTTGAGTGTTATTATGCGTCGCATTTGCAGTGTTTGATTCAGTCGCAACGTCCTAGTCTTTTTTTCAAGGTATTATTATTATTTCATTTTACTTGAATACCCATTTTTTACTTTTCTAGATTGGTATAATAATGATAAAAATTAAAACTTGATCTTTGTACTGATTTTAGCTGAACTTGATGGCCACATAATCATATGAATTTCCTTTCAGATTTTTTTTTACGAATTTTGGTTTGAGCTAAAACTAAGTTAAGGGGTGTTTGTTTAACCTTATTTATGAGCTCATTTGATTTAGACTTATAACTCGTATGAATTTCTCTTTCAGATTAATTTTGTGTTTACGAATTTTAATTTGAGCTAAAACCAAGTTAAGGGGTTTTTGTTTAACCGTATTTATAGGCTCATTTGATTAAGCCTTATAAGCCTAGATTTTCTAACTTACTTCGAGACTTATTGGCTTATAGTATAAGTTTATCATATCATAATAAGCTTATATTAGCCCATATGTCTCAAAATACGCCAAAACTTTTTGGGCTTATAAAATATAAGCCCAAATCAAACAAGCTTATAAAACGCAAGCCGACTCAGTTTAGTTTGTGGTGTATTTACTGAAATTAGTGGGATTTTGTGTAGAAAGTGGTATAAGATGTGTTCATTGTTAAGAAATGTAAGAATAAAAATGTTTTTTTTTATAAAAAAGAGTAAAACAACGTGCTAGGTTTTTTAAAATGGAAAATGATCAAAAAGCAGGTGAAAAAAGATTTTAATAAAAAAGGTCATGTTGCCATATGTATGGTCTTATTTTTAAGGTTAGCGGACATTGTCTTTTTGTATGAATAATTTGTTGCGAAAAGAAATGGAAATATATTTTTCAAATTGCCTTCCTTCATTAAGTTATGTTTGTCGAACTAGTGATAGTTGTTAGTATAAAAGCTTTTTGGTTACATAGCTCTATCTATAATGTTAAAGCATAAATTATCTAAAAGCTAAAACTAAACGGTTCTTTTATTAGCGTTTCAAATTGGAGCATTAACACAAAATCCAAAATCTGAACATGCCAAACAGCATTATATAGCTAAAAGTTAAACACTCCTTAACGCTCCAAAAACCTCGTTGCTTAACATTGTCTTAATGTGTTACCTAATGTGTGCTTTAGTACTTTATGCCATGACACATTACTTAGTATTAAAAACTAAGACATATATTCCTTTTGTTGTTAACCAGTGCTTAGCTTATGTTTTTGTTTCATATAGATATATCGGATAAAAATTCGGGCGATGAGGGACGCACACGACCACAACCACAACCCATAACCCAAGTGGAACAAGTTGAACCTGTCCCATATACCACCACAGTTTTATCATCGTCTAGTGATGAGTTGTCGAATGAGGCTAGGGCAGCCAAGAGATTGAAACCTACTTCTGTGGAGAATCTTGGAAATAAGACACATAGGGAATTGCGCGAGTTTATTTGGACGAATAAGCGAAATGTTGGAAACCTTGAGCAGTATTTGCCTGAAAAAGCCGTAACTATAAAGAAAACTATCAAGTGTTACGAAGATGAAATTGAGCGTAGGGCAAGACTTCAGCGTCCAAAGGTTTGTCTCCTTATTTCCACACTTTTATAAAAAAATTAAGACAGTGGGGGCCTAAATAGAATTTTTACCATGCATATTAGCTAATAACATGCTCAGCTCATGGTTCTAAACATATATTAGTTATATGTTTACTTAGTTAAACTAGTAGCCTAGAGAAATGTCATGAGTGCCACGAAGAAAATTAAAATAAAACATTTTATGTAGAATTGCGGATAATGATTTTGCTTAATTTGCTTCCCAAAAGACCGACTTACCTTTTACAAGAGAATCGTACATGTCGTGTTACCTGCATAACACTAGTAAAAGCTGAAGTGAATTTTAAACTCCTGGATACATACATCTATACAAGTGTGTTAGTGATTACAGAGACACACGAAGATGTGAATCAAGTCTTTTTGATGGATCAAATGATATTTTTCCTCTTTTACGTTGTAGTTGCATTTGTTTCGACCATCTAGTCACCTTGTATATGCGGTTGGCGTTTTTTAGGTTCCACTAAATTGGATTTAATTTAGACTTAGTTAGGCAACTTTGATTTTGAATATAAAATAACAACTCAAAGTTGACAGTTCATTTTTTGTGGTATTCTTTGATACTCGTCAGTGGTACTCTATAGTATTTGATATTCGAATAAGTATCTAAGTTTGTGAATCAGTCTAGTAACTTGGTTGAATGGACCAACCGAAAATTTGATTTTGTGATTAGTTAAATTCACAATTATTATTTTCTTGTCCTACTAAGAGAAAATGAGTAAAAAAAATTGAAGACATGGCGGACGGTTCTTAGTTAATTTGACATGTTTCTATCTTTTCCCAATGCTTAACTTCTAATTCATTTTGATTCAACATCTTTTAAGGTTTTTGTATTTTTTACAGGCATCTACCCAAGACATATGTGCAGAACTAGAGAAGGTTTCATGTGTACTTTTGATGCTATCTTCACCAAACAAATTCTACACTCCTCAAGGCAACCTGTTAAAACATGAAAAAGAGATAGAGACACAGATCTTATCACCCAACCAGCCACCCCTTAGTGATTTATTAAACAAGATTCAAGTTCGAAAAACAGATAATGGATTAGTCCCCAAACGGGTGCTAATCAACAATACAAAAGAAATGGGTGAAAACGTTCCAACTAGGTTGATCCGTTTTCCTCACTACATATTCACTCAACACTCAAAGGCTAATCTAAACATTTAAGTAAATATGAAGATCCTCCCATGGTAGAAGCCTCAGACGGCTTGAAGAAGAGAGAGCTTCATACACAAGTGTGCGTAAGTTAATATGAGTGAATGAGAGAAAACCCTAGCAGCTGCTAGGGTTATAACGTTGTAAACATCACATGGGCTTCAAGAGCACAACGGGTAACCCAAAAACAAAAGTAGTCCCTGCAAAATAAAAGAAAACACAAATTTCACAAAGATAAAGGAAGTTTGATATTTTAACATCCTCCCTCAAACTTACCAACCATGTTGGCTTACCTTTTGAACAATCCACCATTCCCAATTGTTTGCACAACTTGGAACGTTGAAGAGTACCATGACCTTTGGTGAACAGATCTGTTGTTTGATTAGCAGAAGCAACCTTAATAGTGTTGATAATCCCACACTACACCTTTTCTCTCAAAAGGTGAACATCAACCTCAAAGTGCTTGGTCCTTTCATGGAAGACAGGATTGGCAGCAATTTGAATAGCTGAAGAGCTATCACTATACAAGTTTATAGGAATCAGTCTAGGTATGCTCAAATTATTAAGCAAGTTCGAAATCCAAATAACCTCACAAGTAGAACTAGCCATGCATCTGTACTCTGCCTCAGCAGAGGATCTGGAAACAGTAGGCTATTTTTTACTCTTCCATGAGACAAGAGTATTACCAAGGAACACACAATAGCCAGAGACAGATTTCCTAGTTCTCAAGCACTTAGCCCAATCAGAGTCAGTAAAGTAAGATAGCTTGAGCTGTTTATCATTGTAAATTTGAATGCCAATGCCAGGAGCATTTTTAAGGTATCTAATGACCCTCAAGGCAATCTTAAGGTGAGATTATAAAGGAGCATGTATATGTTGACTCAAACATTGAACATCATAGGAGATATCAGGTCTGGTGTGGGTCAAATAAATAAGATTTCCAATAAGTTTTTGATAATTAAACACATTAATAAGAAACTTATCAGAATCACTCTCTTCCATAGCAAGAACACAGTTCTCAGGAAGGGGAGTGGTGACAAGTTTGGCAGCTAACAAGCCAAACTCATGAATAAGATCAAGGTAATATTTCCTTTGAGTCATGCACACACCAGATTTGTTGTAAAGAACCTCAATGCCAAGGAAATATTTCATAGAACCAAGGTCTTTGATCATAAACTTATTTTTGAGAAAGCATTTAAATTTCTCAATTTTAGACAGATCATTACCAGTGACCACAAGGTCATCAACATACACAAGAATGACAATAAAGATATTACCAGTATGTTTAATGTAGAGAGAATAGTCAAACTTACTTTGGACAAATCCATGCTTAGCCAAAGCAGTGGTAAGTTTAGCATTCCACTACCTTGGGGCTTGCTTTAGACCATAAAGAGACTTGTTTAACTTGAAAACCTTAGATGGATTGGGATTATCAAATCCTGAAGGAAGGGTCATATAGACATCCTCCTCCAAATCTCCATACAGAAAGGCATTGTTGACATCCATTTGAAACAAAGGCCATTCATTTGACATAGCAATGCACATAATACATCTAACAGTAACCATCTTGACCACATCACTAAAGGTCTCATCAAAATCAATCCCTTCCTTCTGACCATACCATTTGGCAACCACCCTAGCTTTATATTTATCAATTAACCCAGAGGCCCCATATTTAATTTTGTACAGCCATTTGCAACCAAGAGCTTTTATTCCTAAGGACAGATCAGTAATGGTCCAAGTGTTGTTTCTAATTAGGGCCTCTATTTCATTGTTCATGGCCTCAATCCAGTTGGGGTCATTCTTTGCTTCATTAAAAGAGCAAGGTTCACCAGATTTATTGAGGGTGGTGGAAAAGCATAGGTTCACAGAGTTAAGTCTGGTGTAGTTAACATGTTTTTCAATACCATATCTAAGTTTGCTATCAACAACATAGTCATTAAGTTTAGCAGGCAACTTAGTACTTCTACCAGATTTTCTTATAGGGACAGGCACCTCATTAGTCATAGGATTATCAACATTGAGAACTGGTTCAGATAAAATAGGCAAAGAATTTTGAGTATTGCCCTCAGATAGATTGTTATCATCTATTTAGGTTGCAGAATCCACTTCAAGTGATTGTTGAGTGTTGGACTCATCACTTGGAGGGTTTCTACCATCCTTAGTAGATGTTGCTCTCTCTTCATCATTGGGTCTTATAGGAGTAGGATTATCAAAGAAGGAAAGGAGTTCAACATCACTTGTTTCAACATCAGCCAAATCACCATCCTTATTATTTTTCATTTTAAAAGGAAACACAGTTTCATAAAATCTCACATCCCTAGAGTATAGGACACCCCTAGTATCCAAACTTAAAAGCTTGTAAGCTTTTTTACCAAAAGAATACCCAATCAAGACACATTTCTCAGACCTAGGGGTGAGTTTATCACTGTTGTTTAAATTAGTAGAAAAACAAAGACACCCAAAACACCTAATATGAGAGAGATTTGGTTTTTTGTTATAAACCAGTTCATATGGTGATTTTCCTTTTAGGACAGATGAGGGGAGCCTGTTGATTAAGTACACAGCAGTTAGAATGCAAGACCAAAAACTAAGAGGAATCCCCCCCCTAAAACATAAGGCTCCTTGCAACATTGAGCAAGTGCCTATGTTTCCTTTCAGTTATGCCATTTTGTTGAGGGGTGTAAGTGCAAGAGGTTTGATGGACAATTCCAAGGTCAGAAAACAAAGAGAGCATTTTCTTGTTGACAAATTCAGTTCCATTGTCAGATCTGACAACTTTGATATTTATGTTAAATTGATTTTTAATCAGTTTACTGTAGTTAACAAAGGTGTCAAAAACTTCATCTTTAGATTTTAAAAGAAAGGTCTAAACAGCCCTGGAATAGTCATCAACAATGGTCAAAAAATACTTGTATCCCTCTCTGCTAGAGATCCTGTAGGGACCCCACAAGTCAAGGTGAACAAGCTCACCCAGGTGAGTGGACTTGTGATCACTTAAAGGGAAAGGTTCTCTTGTCTGTTTGGCCCTATGGCAAACATCACAGATAGGGACACAAGTGTTTTTAGAGAGGTTTAGGTCAGACTTGAGAGCAGAGAGGACTTGATCAGCAGGATGACCAAGTCTGCTATGCCACAAGTCTTTGGACATATTAAAGGACATAATCATGTTAACATTACCTACACTTTTGTTGTTCCTATCAAGGTCAAACAAGTAGAGGCCCCCAGACTCACTACCAGTCCCCAGAGTAATTCCCTTGGTAGAATCCTGAATATAGCATTTATCCTCATCAAAACCAACAAATAACTTACTATCTTTAATTAACTTGTTAACATATAATAAACTGACACACTAGTCTGGAACAACAAGAACATCATAAAGAATGACATTGTTAGACAATCTCAAATTGCGACATGACTTATTGTAGAACAATGATAATCTTATAACTAATCAAGAGGGTTGTTGTTATTCTAGAGAGAGAGAGTAGAGAGAGAAACAAAGAAAAACTTTATTAATGTGAAAAATAAGTAAACAACCAACACCCCTTTCCATGGTGGAAAGGGGTTTATATACCCAAGTCCTTAATGGACTTGGGCCTCCAACCCATGACAAGCCCATGGGCCGGGTTAAACATTAATATAACGTAACATTTAACTACGAGCTACTAAACGTATTACAATATTGTTGGAGTGACCGATACTTCTAATATACGTTAAAAACGTCTTTCCAACAATCTCCCCCTAAGGGATGTCACTCCAAATTACAAAGTCCTAAACCTAGCATATTATACTAAGTCTTCGTTCTTCAGCTCGTAGTCTTTTCTCTTTTATCTTTTCTTTTTGTTGTGAATATGTTGATGTTGATCTTTAAGCTTTGGCTTTAGAGCATTGTTCTTTTGACCCTTCACGTACGATCTTTGCCTTCTTGTGATTCTTGCCTCCTCGTGACTCCATGTTCCACACACTTATGTTTTTTGTTGAATTCTTGAAAGCTTCTGAGTTTGGTACAGCGGAAGACTTCATTTTGAACTTTCTTGAATATTGCTGAAAATGATGCAGGAAAACATAAGCATGTGGGAACGACTTCATCTGGTACATCGCAACACCACCGTCTTCGAATGTCGCAACAAGACACAAACGAAATGGCTTAGAACATTTCATTCTAAATCGGTAGCATTTTACCTCCGGTCGGTGAAGACCGTTGGACGATATTAGATATCGTACATGTGACGGATAGTTTCAATTAAGTAACTTCCTGACAGGATTTCACGGGTAAACCCGTTCTCTTTATTCGACGATCACTAAGCCTGACTGCGAACATAAAGAGTGAATCACTTGGATAAATTATCCTTGTGATTGAAGCCGTCAATTCATGAACCTGGAACAAGTGAATTTCAATTAATATTTTCACCATTGTTGCTTTCCAGTTGTCACGAGCTTGATTCATATAGAATCTTTCACGTCACCTACCAAGTGTTGTTTGATGTTAACACTAGAAGGATTTCCACTCGTCACTGTGAACACTAAAGAGTGTCACTCTGAGTGTTCTGGCAAGATCATACGATAATGCGTCGAGGCCAGGAACGAGTTTAAGTTCAATTAAGAATTAAACTAATGTTTCTTTCTAGTTTTCACAAGATTGGTTCTTAAAGAACCGCACGTGTCACCTACCATGAGCTTGTTTGATGTTGGCTCAAGCAGGATTTCCATCTTCATTGTGATACTTGCGTATCACTTGGATGTTCTGGCAATATTACAAGAATACTGCGTAGGACTTATAAAGATCTCTTACTTTTCACTGTGTGTGAAGAAGCAAGGAATAAATGGAAAGTATCCTAATGAGACGTTTGATGATCTCGTGGCTTTAGACTCGATAGTGCGTTTTGATTTATTCAGCGATGGCTAGAGAGGATTGCCACCTATTCAATATCAGTCTATTCGGAGTGAATAAACCAATAGATAACGTGTTGATCTCCGTGTGATTAAAACAAACATCTTTTGAGAGATATTTGAGTTAGCTGGGAGGGTTGTGCATGACATCACTGGGTCTATGATATCTTGTCTTCAATATTGAGAATCAAAAAATGATCCCAATAATAGATGTGTAAACCCGGTTTCTTTATATTTCTTTTTCATTCTTCAACCCTTTCAGTACTTACCAATACATCATCACTAGTACCTTGTTGTGAATGTTCTAGTGCTAGCATCAGTAATTAGTCGGTACTCTGCTACGTTCACAATCATCTCCAACTTTCCTAGGACTTCTAATTCTATCTAGGGAATTGTCCTTGGGAAGATTCCATCGGTTCTGATGAATCATTGGACTAATACCTAATCCTACCACCCTTTTGTCACCACATCCGTCGTGAATTAAGTGTGTTTTGGGTAAGTATTGTCACCATGAAAAATCCTTGAAAATCACTTAATGCACTTGTGATATTATAATCAAAGTTTTTGTGCCTAAGTGCTTTGTTCATAAAAAAATGTTCCCCCTTAACATGTGCATTACACATATTAAGTTGGTTTATCTTTTAAGTCTTTTTTATTTTTTAGCCAAATATCATTAAGTCTCCTTAATCCCATTTTCTCCCCTTATCCAAAATATTAACCATTAATATTTGGGATACTGAATGGATTAACCGGTCTTTGGGTAAAAATGAAATCAATCTATGGCCATAGAACATATTAATGCTCCCCCTCAAATTAATGAGGGTTAGTTGTAGTGTTCAAGTATGATATTTGAAAAAAAAATTATAATCTCGTGAGAAATTCTTAAAAAGTTTCATACTTTAACACTATACCATGCCACAAAGCCTAACCACAATATTTACATATTAACATATTCAAAAAAGAGTAAGTATGGAGTTTACCTTAGTGAAGACGACCTACATTAAGTAGATCATTGCATAAGTCTGTGGTGTCCTCCATACGGTCTGCCACCTACGAACCTTTCTAAGCTCCGCATCAACCTACGTTCCCTGAGCTTTTGATCAATCTTCTTGATCACATATTTGGCCATTTTCTGAAGACCCTCATGCCAATCTTCAACCACCTCTGGTAATTTCCCGCCAGAATTGAGATTCTCCAATTTTCCTTTGACGTGTGGGAGAGTCCCATCACTGTATTTATGAAGCTTAGCTATCCTCATAAACTTCATTATCCCACGACTGTTCAAGTAGAAAACCCCGCACATCGAAAAGGTTGTGCCGGTATAGGGACATCTATCCACATGCTCAACTAATACCTGATTGGTTGGACGAGTCATGTTAAGCTTTCTTTGATAGCTTTCAACTCCCAGTTGCAGGTCTTCAACATGTTTCTTGATGACAATGCTTTGTGTAAACATACGAAGTGCTGTGTTTAGAGCAATGATTTAATCACGATTAAGATGTGTAAGCTGATCACGGGTCATGATTAGCAACATATCTTCTATATCTTCAAGGCGAATGATTGAAAAATCTCCTTGTTGAATCTTGTATTCTCTGTCATCTTCTCTTTTAAGTCTAATCTCCGTTACATGTTGATATCCATTCTTGGGTTCAATCCTCATTCCTAAAGTACTTGTGATTCGAAGATCAGATTTGACTATATTACCTGAGTTGTATAAACAGCAACCTCTGTAAGCCCTTCTCACTCACTCGTCCCAATGTGATGCTCCTATTGCAGCATACATGTCATATTTACGATTTATCCTTGGAACCCAGAGGCGATTGACATTTTCTTCAATCCAGGGTATTGACTCCCAAGACGTAGCTTTCAACAAGGTCAGTGAAGTCGCATACTTGGATGATCCCTTAAGTAAATAGTCGAGATAGTTGCAGGTAAAGAATTCAAGTGCAATTTGATTGTCTTGAGTAGCATCAACTGGAGGAGGAGGTCTTTCTGGTTCATGAAGGCCTGCCCTTTGAATGGTTTTGAGAGCTTTTAGGATTTATTCAGCATAATACCCATACTCCATTCTGCTTAATTTAGATTTAGCGCGAAGTCTTTTGTCTTTAAGTGTTCTCTTCACCAAAGCCTAAGTGACCGAAGATCCAAGCTCATGAGACCAGAATGCACACAGATCTATTGGATTGCGGATACGTAGATACAGAACATTTGCATCAGCATCTGTAATTGGATCATATGCAGCAGCTGTCGTGATCCACTGTTATTCCGGTGCGGTTTCATCGATCTGTGAGTGTATGTGCCTTGTTGTCAATGGTGAATGTGATCTTGTTTGAAATCTGCTTCTTGGTAGCCCTGAATTCGTACATGTAATCAATTGGTACTGAAGCAGTACTCCTTAATGCATTCTTGAAGTGAGAAAGATCAAGGATTGCTGAGGCTACTTTGAATCCATAGTGAGTGGAATGAGAATCTTCCTTCAACGGCAATTGCTGCTGCTCTTGCATCTTGGAGTTCTTGCACGGTTGGATTAGTCATGTTTTCTGCTTAAGATAAGACATAAAAGGTTGATACACACAAATATATATACCATTATGTTTTTACTCCTAAGCATTGCACACATGACATTACATACCATCATTAACAACCAATATGCAAAAACTAATCATATACGCAAACACAATGATTCACTCACTATATTCCACAATCTACATATCTGATTAACTTTTCTAAACTTATTTTTTAAATAAAAGTGACCAAAATCGTTTTTAGAATAAATCTAAAACTCATCAAAAAACTTTTTAAAAAAATAAATTATTTTTTGAAAAAATTCAAAAAAAAAATCGAAAAAGTTAAACAAGATAATGTAGATGTGGAATAATCTCACTTAGAACATAATTCATCAAACAATACACAAACACTGATTCGGGAAAAAGCTTAACAATCCTTCATTTGGGAAAACTAATATGAGTTCATTCGGTATTTTCACTCATTCGGGAAAACATGGACAATTCCTTCATTCGGGAATATGGATATGAGTTCATTCGGTAACAGTGCTCATTCGGGAAAGACTTTGTTCATTCGGTAAAAGACATTCATTCGGGAAAAAGCCTTTGTTCATTCGGTAAAAACATTCATTCGGGAAAAAGCTTCGTTCGGTAAAGTTTGTTCATTCGGGAAAACCTTTGTTCATTCGGTAAAAAACATTCATTCGAAAAAAAAAACTTTCGTTCGGTAAAACACCTTGGTTTGGGAAAATCTGTTGATTTGGGAACAAACGTTGAGTCGGTAAATTTTGTTCACTCGGGAAAACCTATGTTCATTAGTTAAAAGACGTTCATTCGGGGAAACTAATAATCCTTTATTCGGAAAGAACAAAAAACAAGAAACGAACATACCCTAATTCTAAGCGAACGCACCCTAAATTGAGTGTCCCTAAATGCGTATGAGTGTTGTTAAGGCAATTTAATACAACAATCTTTGTTCTAATCATAAAATCGAGCCAACCCCACCTATAAACCCTAATTAATTTGATCTAAACAACTCATAAAACCCTAATCTTATGAATTTATTAAAAAACGAATCAATTAAAGGAATTAATGAAGGAGTTAGTCGAATTATAAATAAAAATAATGTTTGCACCTTAGATTGATCGAATGAAACGGATTTAAGAACTTGGAAATCAACAATGGAGGTGTGTCATGTTTTTGTGTGTGAAAATCAAATCCAGAGAAGAGAAAGAAGAAAAAGAGAAGAATGGACGACCGTTTACTGACTTAGGTCAATTTTTTGTCAAGTTTTTCACTTTGTCCATTTTAGTCCGTCTATTTTTTCACCCTTTTCTTTTTAGTTAATAGTTAGTCAAAGTAAACACTCATTAAACAATTTAACACTCGTTAGGCCTCCACCATTATATTAACAATCCTTTTAGCACACAAATTAAACATTTTATCCAAAATGACACTATCCAATTCACATAACTCATGACAAACCACGAACAATCACAAAGCATATACCAAAGAAGATCCAATCATTAACCATTTAACCGATTAATTTTTCACGAAAACTTTTGAAGACCGTTTTGATGACGAAGATGATTTGATATTTTCTCTCCCTTAAACGATGACCCATTTTCTATTTAAAGAGCTGTAGTCATTGTTTAAAGAGTCAAATATTGATGAAAGAATTTTCCAATTAATGTCTTAGAAAAATTGATTCGTGGTGGCAATAAGATTTCTCTTATTTTGACAAGTTAATGCACTGAGACGTACACTAATTCGTGTTAGACCAAGTTATGAAGTAAACTCGATCCCTTGTATGGTTTTAAAGTAAACCATACCCGAGAAAATTAATTCCCGTTGTGAGCCAACGCTTTCGTAAGAAATACGTGACTTTAAAGCGAAAAGCGGGTTGCAATCTGAAATAACTACAAGCCATATGGGCATGTTTTAAAATACGTACAACTTTTATACGGACTCTATTTATGGCGCCGTGTCAATTTTAATCGACAATTCTAAGACCGTAAATATTACCGTACTAAAAGACATTCCCGATTTAAAATGAAATATATTTTTTGATTTTCTTGATTTTATATTTTTTATGGTTTATGTATGTTTTATATGTTTGTATTTTTCTTTTGGTGATTTAAATATGTACGATAATATACAAGATCACGATCAAAGGATACTTTAGAATAGTTTACCACCACTATTCTGCAGATTCTTCTGCCAACTCCTTAAGTGTCGCTGGTGAGAATGATTTCATGCCTAGCTTTTCGATCAAAAACTCGATACGTCCTTGATCTAAGGCCTTTGTGAATATATATGCCAGCTGATACTCAGTGTTGACAAAATACAGTTCGATCACTCCATTTTCCACATGCTCTTTGATGAAGTGGTAGCGTATGTCAATGTGCTTCGCCCGGGAATGTTGAACGTAGTTGCAGCAAAGGGCAATTGCACTTTTGTTATCATAGTACATCGGGATTTTGTTGAATCCAAGACCATAGTCAGTTAATTGAGATCGCATCCAAAGAGCTTGAGCACAACAACCGGACATAGCAATGTATTCAGCCTTTGTACTTGATATCGCAGTGCTTTTCTGCCTTTTCGATGCCCAACTAATTAGTCTATCTCTAAGAAGTTGCACACTGCCAGAAGTGCTACGTCTAGTATCTTGACACCCAGCATAATCTGCATCTGCATATGATATTAGTACAATAGAGGAATCCTTCGAATACCACAGACCACGATTAAGAGTTCCTTTAAGATACTGAAAGATCCTTTTCACAACATGTAAGTGCTTTTCGGTAGGCCGAGCCTGATACCGGGCACACATGCATATAGCAAACTGCAAATCAGGCCTGCGAGCAGTCAGATAGAGAAGGGTGCCGATCATTCCACGGTAAAGTTTAGGATTGAAAACTATCCCATCCCTATCCTCATCTAACTTGGATCTATCCACCATTGGAGTATCCACGGGGTCACGATTTTTAAAATGATACTTCTTTAATGATTCAAGAGCAAATTTAGATTGATTAATGAAGATTCCTCTGGGATTTTGAGAAATTTGCAACCCTAAGAAAAATGAAAATTTTCCCATCATCGACATCTTAAAACGTGTGGACATAATTTTCTCAAAATGGTCAGACAGTCTTTGAGTAGTGGCAGCAAATATTATATCGTCAACATTAATTTGTACCAGTATCATGTCGTTGTCCTCCTTGAGAATGAATAATGTTGGGTCCACTTTGCCTTTGGAGAAGCCTTTCGAGATGAGATGAGACGATAGGAGATCGTACCACGCGTGTGGAGCTTGTTTCAACCCATAAAGAGCCTTTTTGAGCTTGTACACATGATTGGGATACTCCGAGTTAACGAATCCACTCGGCTGGCTTACGTAGACATCTTCCCTTAATTCACCATTAAGAAATGTCGTCTTAACATCCATTTGGTAGATGATCATGTTCTTGTGAGCAACATAGGCAAGGAATATTCTAATCGCCTCCAATCGTGCAACAGGAGCAAAGGATTCTTCAAATTCAATACCCAAAGCTTGTTTGTAACCTCTAGCAACCAATCTAGCTTTGTTCTTTAGCACGCCACCTAACTAATCGAGTTTAACCTTATATACCCACAACAACGTAAGGATTTCAACGTTGTTGGGTAAAGGAACTAATTGCCACACTTCAAGACGTTGAAATTCATTAAGTTCCTCTTGCATGGCTTCAATCCAAGATGATTGTGCCATAGCTTGTTGCTAATTTTTAGGTTTAATGTCGGAAAGAAATGCATCAAAGTAGAAATATAATGCATGTTCTTGGAGTTGGTGGCGTGTTAAGACTAGTCGATCGATGTCACCAATAATATTTCGGATTGGGTGATCCTTTGTCCATTTGGTGTTGTGATTTTCAATCCGTGGTGGTCGGGAGTGAACGGTTGCAGGAGCTTCCTCTAAGGTAGACGCACCGTGAGGGTTTTCAGGTATTTGTGAACCAAAGAAAGGAAGCTCTTTTAAGTGAGCAATTTCCAAATCATGATCATAGTGATCCTCTTCAACATCATTAGGAACAAGCGGGGGTGATGATTCAGGTGTAGTTTGAGAATTAACGGGGGATGGGACATCTGGTTCAATAGTAACAGTAGATGCCTCAGACTGATTTCCATTATATTGAGTAACAACTTCGGGAATCGGAGCTATTGCTGCAAGTGCTGGAGAATCATTACTAGGTGGATAAAAGAATTCATCAAACATAGGTTTAAATAACTCATCCCACTCGGGCCTTGTAGGTGGTGTAAATGATGGAGAAGTAGGATTGTTGGGAGTTAATCCAGAACTAATTGTACTGGTTCCCATCTCATGAAGCGCGGGTTCAGAGCTATGTTGCTCAGAAGCCATCGCCGTCAGCTCATCAAAATCGGCATCCAAAGTTTCTACTATCTTGCCAAGACGACGGTTATAAATTCGGTAAGCTTTCTTTGCGGGTGAGTAACCAATGAAATTTCCAATATCAGCCTTCGGTTGATGTTTGCCCAAATTCTCACTGTTAGTATTTGGATAACACAGTGCACTAAACACATGAAGAAATGAAATATCAGGTTTATGTCCATGAAGTAGCTCATATGGAGTTTTTCCATGGCGCTTACGAATGATGGAGCGGTTTTGGGTATAACATGCGGTTGCCACTGCTTCAGCCCATAAGAATAAAGGAGCATTCGCATAAATCAACATAGTTCTAGCAGCTTCCATAAGTTTATGGTTACGTCTTTCCACGACACCGTTTTGTTGTGGAGTGCGAGCAACAGAAGTTTCATGTGAAATACCGACCTTTTCATAATAGTCTCGTAGAGTTTGATTAACGAACTCAGTTTCATTATCAGTGTGAATGAGGTGAACAGTAGCATTAAGACGTACTTGGATCATCTTTAAGAGAGTAATAATATACTTTGGTGCTTGATCCTTGGATGCTAAAATTTTTACCCATGTAAAGCTTGAGAAATCATCCACCATGACAATGATGTCTTTTCTACCAGTCACACTAGCCGTACGCATTGGCCCGCAAAGATCCATGTGCAGAAGATACAGTGGTTCTTGGTTGGTGTCTTCAACTTTAGGTTTGTATGATTTCTTGGTGCTTTTCCCCAATGAACACGCAGAACATAAATGATCCTTGTCGAACTTAAGTTTTGGAAGACCACGAACAAGTTCGTTTTTAGCCAAATGGTTAATAGCATCAAAGTTAAGATAAGATAACTTGCGATGCCACAACCATGACTTGGTCTTGGATGCTTTGGAGAGAAGGCATATAGGAGAGGCGGCCATCATGTTTTGAATGGATAGTGTGTAGAGATTATCCCCTCGAGAACCTTTTAACAAATCATTTCCTGCAAGATCGCGAATAAAGCAAGTATGTTGTTGAATGGATAGTGTGTAGAGATTATCCCCTCGAGAACCTTTTAACAAATCATTTCCTGCAAGATTGCGAATAAAGCAAGTATGTTGTCCCACTGAAAATAAATTATGACCAAGTCCCTCCACATAATATACCCTTCAAATCATAACATTCCCAATTTGATATTCAACGTAACCCATAATCTTCGCAATATGGTCGTTTCCGAATTTCACCGTTCCTAGAAACTTGCTGACAAAATTTCTGAGCATCGAGCGGTCTCCGGTCATATGCTTTGAGCATCCATAGTGCAAGTACCAGAGGATGATTTGGACCACCTGAAAATATCACCAGACAAAGACGATGTATCGGAATCTAGTAGTTACTTTGTGTTAGCAGGTACAGATATATTTATCTTAGATTTGCTAACCGAAGAATTCTTAGGCTTCCAAATTTGCTTCCTAAATGCTGGCTTAGATTCTAGTTGTCTAAGATCCTGGGGTACTTCTTCACTGGTAGGCACAATAGTGGGGGCAGACCTAGTTAAAGGGCGCTTTTTCCATTTCTTAGTGCTAGTGTTCCTAATTAAAGGACGCTGAGACCTAACTTCCGTGGATGTGATCCTACTTAAAGGGCACGCAGTTCCATTAGCAGTGAAGGTCCTACCAGTGGGTTTCCATTGCCAACTAACTTGGGTGAATTTCTTCCCTGTTTTTAATCCATTCAAGATTGTTCCTAAATGCATACATTTCATTCACGTGATTAACAAGGCATAAATCATGATGCTTAGAAAACATGCATTCATTACAATTCCAACATCGCAAATTAGAATTCACATTTTGCTTAGGCTGCTGCACAAACGCAGGGCCTTTAGTCTTAGTTACATGATTCTTTTTATTCAAATTTGATATAACGTTCCTAGGGTGAACTTCTACTTTCTTCTTCGCAGTCCTACTAGTGGGAGGCTTGATCCTATTCTTCTTGTCTTGAGATCCTTTAGCCTTAGTAGATACAATTACTCCTGTAGAAGCCAAGGAAACATTAGTTACAGATTTTGATTTAGCCTTGATGGGTGTGTTTAATATAGGCTTAGATCCTGGATTCTTATTGAATGGAGTCATGGCAATGGTGGTGGTTTGTTGTGTAAATGGTGCAGAACCCAGTTGTCCTATGTACTTTAAGTGCTCTAAGCATTGTTGTACCCTCTCAATATAAGCCTGAGCATGGTAATATTCACTATTCCTATGATGAAGTTCATAAAGATCATCTACCAATTCCCTAGCAAGATCCGCGTACTTAACTGCGTGCTCCCAATATAACTTATATGATAGTGGATTCTTCTTATTGTACGGGTTCTTAGTGACCACCACCTTGTTGGTTTTTGGAGCACTAGATGTCGGGGTAGAGATTGTAGCTGGATTATCAACAACTTCTTGTCCTTTGAATTGAAGTGTCTCCTTTAATTCAGCCAAAACCATGTTTTTGTCTATGAGTTGAATATTTAAGTCAGAGATTTCCTCACACTTATGGTTCAGTTGGTTAACGAGTAACTTTTGCTCTGCCGCATTAATAGCGAAGAGATCTTCTAACTAACCATAAATTTGTGAAAAACCCTGCTTTACTTTATCAAACTCCCTTAGCATAGAAGTAATTCTATCTTCTAGGGCATGATTTTTAATCTTTGCAGCCTCTAGTTCCAATTTCTCTGCTACAGATTCTCTCTTAAGTCACATAATTTCTTCCTCTAATGCCTGAACCACCTGAATCATCTTGTCACTAGTCTCAACGTAATTTTCACAGTCATTTGTTTTTGAAAGAGTTCAATTAGATTGATTTTCAATTTCAAGAGATATACAATGTTGTTGAAGCTCATCAAAACGTTTTGAAAGTGAATTGTAAGAATCTTGAAGCTTTAAAAATTCAGCGTTAGATTCATGACAAGAATGATTATCTACATTATTCATATGTTCAACAATATTCACAGATGTATCATGCACATCATCACATTTATTCATAGCAGATGTCATCACAAAAGAAAATTCAATAGTAACAACTTGCATCACCTCGAGAGACACTATATGTTCTAAGAATCGGACATATTCAGACAAAATCTTTTCTTTCTCAATTAAATGTTGTTCATAAGCATCATCTATTTCATAGAAAACTTTTCGAACTTCACCTATTTCGAAACTAAGATTTTCTGTGAGATCGAAAAACCCATCTTTAATATTGTTTACAAACGGAATGATATCTTTCTCAAACACCGTTATCATGTGTTCGAAAGCCCATTCTCCAGCGGTTTGAGCCATTGAAGTCGTATATTCCTGGATGACCTTGTCAAATCTGGTTAGGTATCGCTCAATCTCTTCCAAACTTAGCAATACCGTACTTACCGGTGGAAGATTCTTAGGAATTTCCTTAGGTTCGTCTAAATTAACAAGTGTAGGAAGTATACTAAGGCTTTCTCTAGTAGGCATGTAAGCTGGTGTATGGATAAATTCCTTTTGCATATTAAAGCATATTCTAAGATCTATTTTTGCATACGTTGCATTAACTTGTGCGTAATCATACTTAGGATATGTAAAAATTACTTTTGACCGATTCTCTTCATGTAGTGACATACTCTCAGATTCATTTGAAAACACAATCGGATCTAAGACCAATCCTAACTTTGTTACATCATAAAGTCGTGGGTTGTGGTTAAATGCTTGCTTTGCATACCCCGGGTTAGGTGGTAGGTCTATTAGACGCGATAGATTGAATTCTTGACAAGAAGAATGAAACAAGTGTACTAAATGTGAAGCAGAGTATTGTTTTAAAAGCAAAATTTCAGTCTTTTTAACTTTCTCAGACGCCTTAATTTCTGTTTCAACCCTTTTAGACTCGAGAATTTCGAAATCCGTTTGTAATTTTTGAAAATTATTAACGAATGGCTCTTTTTCTTTAAGTTCTTTCGAAAGATTTGCTCTTAAACTCTCAATTTCTAGCAAATTATCCATTTGGACTTTCCTAAACCTATCAAATTCAGGATTGGTTAAGGTAGTGGTCACTGGAGTTAATTCCATGGTTTTAACCTTTTCCTTATACAAAGCAAGCTCGACAGATAATGTCTGATTAACACTGAGGGTTTCAAAGACCGCTTTATTCATTTGGCCAAGCATAGATGCTGACACCATAACCAAATCGGGTTGAGCAAACGAATTTGTAGTCGTAATAGCTCTCGGTTGTGGTTCACTCAAAGTCTGGGGACTTGCATTGATATTGCTATCATTGTTTGTCTCCTCGTTTGAGTTACTAACAACCGGAGGTTGTTCCGGATACTCAGACACTTGCGCAACTTGATAAGGTACAATACTAGTATCCGTGGCAATATTTGGTACCTCAGAAATTATGTTAGCTCCATAAAGTGAAATATTTGCCATGAGAGCTGCCTTGGCGGTATTGAGATCATCACAGTCAGAGTCGTATGCATCGAGATCATCACATTGATATGCGGCATTGTTTGTGATGGCTGCTGTGAGACCGTCAGTGTCTGCAACTCCCGGATCTGTGAGAAATGCTAACTCTTCTTCATCGAGCTCACGTACTTGGGCTTAAGCATTCACCAATTAGATCTTCTCCTGAAACCATGTGCTATCCCTTTTCCTCTTAGGCTGCTTACACTCTCGAGCCATGTGCCCTTCCCCTTTACAGTTATAACATATAATCATCTTCATTTTGCCAGTGTTATTACCCCTTGCAGCAGCAGTGTTAGATGGACGTGCACCAACATTAGATGAACTTGGTCTCCCCTGAAATGGTTGCACCATTACTCTGCCATCTTGAATTATAGCTTGTTGTCGAGAGTTAGAAGAGTTCCTCAACTGATTATTTGTTGGAGCTGGTCCTCTGTAACCTCGTTTGTTCAATGTTTGAGTGAGGTAAGCAGACATTTGAGCAAGTATATCAGTAGGATTATCCCCTTGTCTAATCTCAGGGACAGGAATCTCATCATCACAATAGAATGCTGGTGATGATTGAGCTACAAGCTGATTTGAAGGAACACTGACATGTTGTGAGTAATGGGGTTGAGGAGACTCATGTTGTGGATAGGTGATGGCAGGGTTTGTTGGAGGTTGATAAGGTGAATACTGTTGTGAAGCATAAGGTAACTGATGTGAGTCTCCTTGTGATGATATTGCTGGTTGCTTGTATTGTTAGTGATAAGATGTAGGCGGTTGTGGCAAGATCGAATACTGTGGGAAGCTTGGTGTTTGATACAATGGTTGATAGGAAGATTTTTGTCCCAAAGCAAACGGAGAGTTGTGATATGACAAAGTTGGATGATTTGCCATTAATGCCAATGGTTCTTGGTAAGATCCCTGAGAGATGCGTCTTAGGATCACGTGCTTCTCGTGTTGCTGCAAGAAAGCATAGAGTTGATCTAAATTTGACTTGTGCAAATATCGAATCATCTCAACATCGGTGACATATTGACTCCATTCTTGGGGTAACGTGTTCAAGAACTTGGTGTTTAGTTGAAACTGAGCAATCCTTAGATTATACATGTTCATATCATTCATCAAAGTAGTAAAACGCCAGTAGTAATCGTGAAGAGTTTCCCCTGGAATGTATGTAAACCTATCAAACAAGTCATACAATTGACACTCTCGTTCTTGCTTAGTTATAGAAGTCCCTTGTAACAAAACAGTTAATCGATCCCAAAGATCCTTTGCCATTGTGTGTTCACTTACCATTCTATAAATATCGGGTGGAAGAGCTTGAAGTATGGTCTGAACGGCCCTTTCATCTACATCGGCAATGAATTTGTTAGCATCCGGTAACTCATGATATAACCTTGGCCGCGTCACATTGTTGACAGTAACTTCTCCCCAATCTAGTGTACCTTTTTCAATAGATTGAAGCATAACTCTACCATTGGGTTTACCCATGATGTAAGTTTTCATGCGACCTTGCCATGCTTCAAATAAGTCTTTGATGAGCAACGGTGGGCGAGTGTCGATACCCGAAATGATTGAAATATCGGTAAGCAATGTCATTGTAGGCATAAATGAATGAGGATTCATTTTTTGAACACTTGATGGAAAAAAGATTATCGGTTGATCGAGTAGTGAAGTAAGGTTGTGAGTTGTGTTGTGTTGTTGTGTAGTAAACCAAGATTAAATCCTCTAAAAATCCTTGAACAAATCGTCAAATATACCTTAATTTTGAAAAAATTATACCTTGATTCGGGATTTTTGGCCTTTATTCGGGATTTTATGTTGATTCGGGAATTAGGCCTTGATTCGGGATTTTTTGTTGATTCGGGAATTAAACCTTGATTCAGGAATTAAACCTTGATTTGGAATATTATGTTGATTCGGGAAAATGATAGCTTGATTCGGTAATTATGCCTTGATTCGGGAATTAAACCTTGATTTGGAATATTATGTTGATTCGGGAAAATGATAGCTTGATTCAGGAATTATGGTTGGTTCGGGAATTATGGTTGGTTCGGGAATAAATTTCACTTGTTCGGGAATTTGGCTGGTTCGGGAAAAAATTCACTTGATTCGGGATTTTAGTGTTGATTCGGAAAAAATGTTACTGGTTCGGTAAAATGTGTTGATTCGGGAAAAACGTAACAGCAAGCAAAAAAGACTTCGAGACCAAACCAAATCGTACTTTTTCAAGATTAAACCAATCTAAATCGAAAATTAACCCAAAAACACAAAAAAAATTGTGATTTCAACCAAAATAATTAAATCCCGAGACTTATCTACTAATTCAATCAACAAAATCACAAAGAAAATTCAAGATTCAATATAGAAATCCCTAAAATCCACTAACACAATCAAAACTAAAAACAACACTAATCAATACCTTAAATCACCCATGGCTCTTGATACCAATTGTAGAACAATGATAATCTTATAACTAATCAAGAGGGTTGTTGTTATTCTAGAGAGAGAGAGTAGAGAGATAAACAAAGAAAAACTTTATTAATGTGAAAAATAAGTAAACAACCAACACCCCTTAATGGACTTGGGCCTCCAACCCACAACAAGCCCATGGGCCGGGTTAAACATTAATATAACGTAACATTTAACTACGAGCTACTAAACGTATTACAATATTGTTGGAGTGACCGATACTTCTAATATACGTTAAAAACGTATTTCCAACACTTATGGTGGCAATGGTCCCATTGGGATGTCCCACAGTGAGATTGAGATTGGCAACATCAACAACATTGAACATACCAATAGTGGAAACAGTCAGGTGTTGGTTACACCCAGAGTCAATGATCCACCCAAGGGTGATTGTGGTAACCAACCCTTTCAAGTGACCACAATAGTATCTAGAAAAATTAACATTAAACAAGACATTAAAGTTATAAAAAGAGCAACTACCTGCCATGTTGGCATGAATGTTCCCAGAGGAAGGATCATTAATCAAGAGCAGGAGTTTCCTCATTTGATCAGATGTGAAGGAAGAGGGCACATCACAAGTAATAGATTTGTCAACAGTCTTAGTAACACAATTAGCATTGAAATTAGGTTTAGACACATAGGTTTTAGGATTAGAGGGCCTTTTGTATCCAGGGGGATACCCAATGATCTCATAGAACCTATCCACAGTGTGACCAATCATCCCACAATTAGTGCAATTGAGATTAGGATTAGGGCCCCTATTAGAGGAAGACTGATTGCCACCTTTGAAGGAATTCTTGTTAGGGTTAGAAGAATTTCCTCTCCTTTGCTGACCAAAGGTTTTAACAGCAAAGGAGGTGGCATTGAGCTTGGGATCAGTCACACTTGAAGGTTCAGGGATACCCCTATGTGACTCCTCCCTAGAAACCATCACATAAGCATCCTTCACATCAGGGAGAGGGTCCCTGGTGAGAAGGGCAATTCTAACAGGTTGATAACACTCATCAAGCCCCATTAAAAACCGCATAAGCTTCATAAGCTGCTGATGTAAGATAGATTCAGTGCTAGCAGGACAAGAACACTTAATGGCACACACACATTTAGGCAATTTAGTTAAAGCATCAAACTCCCTCCACAAAGAGTTAAGCATGTGATAGTATTCAACAACAGATGTGCCTCCTTGTTTCATAGAATTAATTTTTTGTAGGAGATTATACACAACAGAACTATCAACCTTATCATAAGTTTCAGATAAGTCATTCCAAACATCAGAAGCATTTTCAGAATAATCCCATCCCATGTAAACATCTTGATACACAGAGTTCATAAGCCAAGTTAAAACCATAACATTACATCTATCCCATTGAGCAGATAAAACATGACTGTGAGCATAAGTTTCTTTCAAGCAAGTGACATTAATAAAACCAATTTTATTCCTAGATTGAAGAGCAAGTTTCATGGCATTGTTCCACATATGATAATTAGCAGTACCAAGAAGTTTAAAAGGAATTAAAGCAGTAGCACTACTATCACTATTCTGAATATGCAAAGGATCACCAGCATCAAGACTACTAATCAAAATAGGTTATGTAACTCCACCACTTGTGTTAGCAGGAGGTGAAGTACTAGCACCAGCACTCATGATGAATAAGCAACAAGCACAAACAACAAAAAATATATAAACCAAGCAAGCAACCAATAAGAGACAAAAAACCAGATAATCACAAGTAAGATATAGAAATCAAAACAAGCATGAGAACCAAAAAACACCCGAAATGGAGTTACCAGAAATGCCAGTTGTGGACTGGGATTGACCAGAGCAGGTATCCACACCAGTCAAGGCTGGAGAGTCAAGGTGTTAATCAATCCGTTTGCACCCACAGAACAAGCAACAGTAACTCATAAGTAGCCAAGAGAAGAGAGACAAGGGAAGGAAAAAGAGGGACTTACAGTGCTATTCAGCAAAAAGGACCCAATCTCTAGATTCACTTAGTCTAGAGGATGGGCAAGACACCACCAAGGAAACCTCCAAAAATAACAAATTAGGGTTTCAAAAACCCTAATTTAGATTCAGCCAGAGAAAGATAAATCAAGCAACGACACCACCAAATTGATCAACAGCACCACCTATAGTAGCTTCCTGAGGTCCAAACATGACAGATCCCCAAAAATAAAATTAGGGTTTCATGAAACCCTAACTTTATTTAATAAGGAAACTAAAGGCACCACCAGAATGATCAACGGCAACACACAGGGAAGCGTCCAAGAACCACAGAATCAAGAAACCCCAAAAAATGAATTAGGGTTTCAAGAAACCTTAATTTATTTTTTCGAGAAATCAATAAATAACCACGAGAGAGAAAGATTAGTGATACAATCCAAGATCTTTATTCTCTGATACCATGTTAAAACATGAAAACGAGATAGAGACACAGATCTTATTACCCAACCAGCCACCCTTTGGTGATTTATTAAACAAGATTCAAGTTCAAACAGCAGATAATGGATTAGTCCCTAAACGAGTGCTAATAAACAATACAAAAGAAATGGGTGAAAACATCCCAACTAGGTTGATCCATTTTCCTCACTACAGATTCACTCAACACTCAAAGACTAATCTAAACGTTTAAGTAAAGATGAAGATCCTCCCATGGTAGAAGCCTCAGACGGCTTGAGGAAGAGAGAGCTTCACACACAAGTGTGTGTAAGTTAATATGAGTGAATGAGAGAAAACCGTAGCAGCTGCTAGGGTTATAACGTTGTAAACATCACATGGGCTTCAAGAGCACAACGGGTACCCAACAACAAGCCCACCAAACAACAAGAATGAAATAAGGCAAAACTAGTCCCTGCAAAATAAAAGAAACCCAAATTGCACAAAGATAAAGGAAGTTTGATATTTTAACACAACCCTCTTGATGAAGAAGATGAAAAGGCAAAGCAAACCCTTACCAAACTCCTAAACAAAAACTTTGAAACCATAGTCGGGTCACCTGATGAAGAAAGGGTCAAATCCTGCATCACAATCTTGATCAAAGACATCCACAAACTTCCAAGTTTCCAAGGCCGAGTTATCGAAGTCCTCAACACCGACTTCAAATCCGCCTGCCAGAACTGGAAAATATGCCATACAAATCACCAGTTAAATAATGCATTCGAGGTGCAGCAAGGAGACAGTCTGAGGCTTTTGAAAGACTGGCAAGAAAAAGACATGGAAATTGAGTCCAAAATAGAAACAGTGCATGCTGATATCCTTCGGTTAATAGAAGAACTTCATGAAAAAGAGTTGACCCAAGAAAGTTTGATGAAACAAAAGTCTGATTTGTTTGATCTGGGTAAGATATCAGTTGATGAAGCGAAGAAGATTCTTCAAGAAATGGTTACTGCGAAGTTTCAGAGTGATGTTTCTGTAGATAACATGAATGAGCTCGAAACAAAATGGGAAAGAATTAGAGAGAGCTTTCAGATGAAGCAAGTATGGTAATAATTTACTGTATTTCTTTTGCTAGGTATAATGTGGAAACCAAGAGTTGGATTAGATTCTATGCTGTAAGAACTGCGATTGGGATGTTTAGTGGAAGTGTAGTGGTAGTTTGGTTAGGGGGTTTGTAATTGATGAATGGGTATGAAAAAGAGTTTGTTGGTGTTGGTTTTGTTAGATGCCACTCAAATAGTTGATAGCTATTGAGTATATTCTGGTGAAGTATTTACTGTTTTGGGCTCTGTGAGTAGGGATGCTAGCAGGGTTTGGTTGACCCTACCAAACCTAAATAAGGCTTGTCAGGTCGAGTAAAATTTTCTTGCCGGTTGTTTTGATCGGAACCTGACCTGTCGTTATTATCATGTCGGGTTATAGTTAGATAATTAATATTATCGGGTCAACCTAGTGTGCAAATAAATCGGTTAAAACCAGTTTTCGGTTATTAGAAAACCGGTTTTAAAAAAATCGGTCTTTCTAATAACCGGTTTCGGTTTAATCAGTTTTTTTGAAATTGGTTCTTCGGTTATAAATGTTCGAAATCGGTTTTTTTCGGTTACAAATTTTTAGCATCGGTTTGATTTTTCCGATTTTAAATGTTCGGAATCGGTTTCTTTTTGGAATATAAACTTCTTCATTTGTTTAATAAACTTGTTTATAATACAATTATACAAAAATACTAAAAAAATACAACAATAATTTTTATTTAAACAATACAATTATACAAACATAACTTTTATTTAAACAATACAATTATACAAACATAACTTCTGTTTAAACAATACAATTATACAAACCATAATTTTTATTTAAACCATACGATAAAAGTTTTAGGCATTTATTCCAAAAATAAACTCCTTCATATTCAGGATGTGCACATAGATTGTACGGGGGTGCTTTCAAGCATTAAATTGCTTTGCATGATCTTTGTTAATTTATAGGGATTCTCTTTTATTCCTATAATAGCTTTAAGGCCCGTCCGTCCATTGGGTGGCGAGCTTCAAAAATATGATTTTTGAGTATAACATTTCCGAATATTCTTGCGTAAACAAAAATGCTTACCCTTTAGTTAGATTAAGGAATAATTCGAACCACAACATAGATTTATAACTGTAAACCGACACTTAAACGAAACACAAACACCCCTTTAAATAAATTAATTAAACCCGATTAGAAAGCAAATAAGTAAATTATTGATAAAGCAAACACAACCACACCTTTAAACACAATCTTCACCTCCAGATTAGAGTACAAACCAAACACTCATAAAATCATCCAGATTTTTCATCTATTTCACTCATATCAACTTTCCCAAAAAAAACCCATCTCGCTTCACTAAATCACCCACGACATGTCACAATCTTCTGTTGATTTGGATTCACTATGAATACGGGTAAAAGATCCGGAGGTCGGGGAGGATTAAAGAGATGTTTAGCCATTTTAGTGAGAGAAACAAGAGATACTAGAAACAAAGAGTTTATTTCTAGTGAGAGAAAGTAAAAGAAAAGAAATGAAAAGCCTCACCCCTCCATGGAAGTATGGAGGGGTTTATATAGCCCGGGACTTGGACTTTACATATGACAATATTAGTCCCTACAAGTCCCGGCTATGAAACTAATGTAATTCCGTTAGTCGCACACATTTTAAGGCTAACAATCTTCCCCCAATGTGGTGACATACGGAATTACTTACAATGTACCTAACAAATGCAAATACAACAAAAATATGACAATATTAAGTTTGCTTCCAATGCTGAGGATGACACCGTTGTCTTCAAGTCTTCTAGAAAAACTTATACCCCAGTTTGAATCCTCTTTGTCTTTGCTTGTTGAGGAACCATTGTATCATGTATGAACTGGATTAACTTCCCCCCAATTCATACCACATGTCTTGAAAAGCTTTCTTCATAGACTTCTTTTTGACGAAGCTTCTGAATCAGCTTCCCCCCAAACCAATATCCATGTCTTGAGCAGAACCTGTAGCTTGAGCAATCTTCTATCCTTGACATTTAAAGTGCACAGCGGAATTTTGTAGACGAAGAAGTAAACCCCACCAAGTAACTGCTACCTTGACATTTTTGGTCTTCATGATAATGTGTTTAGGGGAACATGTAAGAAATCAGCAACAAATCTTCTCACGCTTGTAGAATACTTCCCCCTGGAAGTTGAACTAAGTACCCAAAAGTACACGTTCTTCCCCCATGATGGTTACGAACTCTCGGAAGCATCATCTGACGTGTACGGTCAAAATCGCGAGATGTTCTTGTCGAAAGTATGATGGTTACGAACACTCAGAAGCATCATCTGACGTGTACGATCAGAATCGCGAGATGTTCTTATCAGGAGTAAGAAGGTTAAGAACACTCGGAAGCATCATCTGACGAGTACAATCAGAATCGTGAGATGTTCTTGTCAAGAGTATGGTGGTTAAGAACACTCGGGAGCATCATCTGACAAGTACAATCAGAATCGCGAGATGTTCGTGTCTGAAGTAGAAATCTATGTTGACGTTTTGTAGCTCAAGTTGCTCGTGAGAATTGTTTGCTGATCACATCTCTACTCTTGTACTCTCTGGCTAAACCTACCGACCTCGTATTCTTTCGGCTATATGTAGTGACCACTGGTGAAGTAAACCTGATATTCCAAACTTGAAACTGAAGTACAATCTCCCAAATTTGTTACTTACGCTTAGCACTGTTGTTGATTGACGAACGGTGCAGAGAAACGTCTCTTAGTACCTTATACATAAAAGAAGAGAGTAGTATAAGATGTAAAACACCTCTTGAAGTATCCACAACTACAGGTGAGTGTGACACTGAGCACTACAACGTAACTCCTTAAGTGATAGTTGTCCATGTCGTCGACCATCCACCTCTTGACAGTGGAAACTAGATAAATCAAGTCTCAATGAATCGAATCATCAATCGATAGAGGGGGTGAAAAGGCTCGATGATGAATTGAGTAGACTTCTTCGTGATATTCCACTTCACCTTCAAATAATAAATACCAAATTCACTTCGTAATCACTTGACATTACTTTGCCCGAATACTAGCCGTTTTTTGACAATTTTAGTGAATCTTAAAGGATCGTTTTGGTGTTTGTTTGTTTTTGTCGTGAGTGTTTGTCGTGAGTGTTTGTCGTGTTTGTTTGAGTGTAGTTCACCTGAGACCAATAATTGACTAAAAGAAAGAGAAGTTGTCAATATTGTCTAGCTAACTTTACATTGAAGCTCAAAATCAATCAAATTCGATTCGGTTTGTCCTTTTTACACTGGACCCAATCTATAGCAATATCACGTGAATAAATCTTTAATCCAACCAATGTTATTTAATCCCACGTGATATCTACTTATGGGATCACATGATGCACTTTATTCACGTGGACCATCTTCTTGTTATATACCGAATCCCATTTTATCAAAATAGAATTGGGCCCATCAAAAACTTATAACCAAATCAAAATATTAGGGCCCATAGTCAGCAATCCGATCCATTTATGGCATATGTAATACACACCCCTAAAGATTAGGTCATATACATAACCCTAATCTCACAATAAACACCTCCATCTCATTCCATCGTTCTCTCTGCCCCCAGTATACAATTCCACCCCAGCCAAAAATCAATCTCATCATAAAAACATCCAATATGTTAATCCCATTCAAATAAATGTACCAAATGTTTTTAATTCGAGCCTACATCCCCGTCAAGAAACGTCTTCAAGATCTGAAATAAAGGTCTCGGGTAGGTGATTGCATGTTGTTAGTGATGGTTTGTGTGTCATCAATCGAAACAAGGAAGAATCTGGACATTCTTGTTCAATATTTTCCCTTTTTGATTTCGTATAACAAAAAATGGTGCAAACCATTACATTGATCTATGATGATTTTTGTTTCGTGATAAGATCTTTAATAGATCAGTACATGCAACAACACGAAACTTTTAAAATCTGAGTTCTCATTTTTTTCATTTCTGATTTACTGTAATGAGTCTAGATTGGGGATTAGGTGTTGATGGGTAAGATAGAGATTTGGTGTTGGCGGGAGTTAAAAGGATGGTGTTTGATTTTATTCACAAGTCACTGGGTTGACTCGGTCAGCTCGGTAATTACCGAGTTGACTCGGTGAGATAATGAGTTTCTGTTTTGGTCAAAACTTTTTCAGCAATAAAAACTTATTTCACTGTGTCTCATTGTCTTTCTAGAAAAAAGTAACCAGTCATCGCAAAACCATCTGAATCTCCATCGCAATTAGTCAATCATGCCATCGCAATATTTCAAACATCCATCGTAATGTTTCCTAAAGACACTATCGCAATGTCAGAAACCTCATCGCAATGTATCTAAAACTCCCCATCGCAATGAATCCACACCACCCATCGCAATGTCGGAAAAAATAAAATTTGGCAGCATGTCGGCATGAATGCCATTGCGATGGATCAAGCCACCCATCACAATGAGACCCATCGGAATGAGTCCCATCGCAATGGATACAGCCCTACCCATCGGAATGTGTAAAAATACCCCATCGGAATAAATCCGAAAAAAGAAGCCGTCGCAATGACCATCTGAAAAAGGCATCGGAAAGTGACCATCGGAAAGTGGTTTAGACACAGAAAAACATGGAACTGTTATCTTTTGTTTTTAACAGTCCTTTTCCCAATAAAGCTAATCTGCTAATGTTTCTTGTCCTTTGACCAATAAAATGGTAAAGAGAACAGTAAACGAGATGGAGAAATTGACTAGGCAACTTAAAAAATGATAATAAAGGAAACTGTAAATGGGATTAAAGGTGATAACTGATAAATGAGAAAATCAGATAGGACAATAGACACGAGATATTTTGACAGATTTATAGAATGAGAAAGAAATTCAAACCGTGAATGAATCAAACACAAACACGAACATAACGACGAATCAAAAACACGAAACACCCCCGGTTAGCTCTGATACCAAATGTTGATTTGGATTCACTATGAATACGGGTAAAAGATCCGGAGGTCGGGGAGGATTAAAGAGATGTTTAGCCATTTTAGTGAGAGAAACAAGAGATACTAGAAACAAAGAGTTTATTTCTAGTGAGAGAAAGTAAAAGAAAAGAAATGAAAAGCCTCACCCCTCCATGGAAGTATGGAGGGGTTTATATAGCCCGGGACTTGGACTTTACATATGACAATATTAGTCCCTACAAGTCCCGGCTATGAAACTAATGTAATTCCGTTAGTCGCACACATTTTAAGGCTAACATCTTCACCTCCAAATTTTTCATTGTTTTTACTGGTGCACTCTTGTTTCTTGCTGATCTTGTAAGGAGCATTAACTTCTCTGTCACTATTGATTTTGTTAGAGCAGAATCTTATGGATCTCGAACTGTATCTAATGGAGCTCCTAAGGTTTCTTGTGCATTTGAACTTGATGTCATCGGATATAATGTTGCCAATGGTAAGACTTTTTATTAAGTTTCTATCTGTTTTTTTATTTTTTATGAATGTTACTTTTATTTTATTTGAATTAGCTTATTTTATGGCCTTATCAGCTTATTGAGATTTAGAATGCCCAGTTAAGCTCACTTTCTAGGCAGAAGCCATAAAATCTGATGATGAAAACACCCTTTGTGTTTGATGTTTGCTTAAGCTTATGCGTGGACTTACAAGTTTATTCAGGTATAGGAAATTTAAAAAAAGATTGTTGTACCAAAACAATGCAACATAGTGCCTAAGCGAAATATTGTATCCAAATGTTGCATAAAAAACTACGTAGGTAACAGCTGAACAGAATTGGATGTCGAGTAAAGCAAACACAACCACACCTAAAGGATGTCGAGTATGCTTTCATACTATGTATTTTTTAAGAAAGCCAGTTAGTAGGTGAAAAATGCATCTAAACTAACATCAACGGAATTGGAAACTTGTATTATGAAAACATACCTTTCTGGAACCGTCAAATACCACAAACCCTTCCTATTTAATACCATCCTGAAAACAGAAAAACATAAAACGAATCAGTCATGTTTTTAAATCACAAAAATACAATAAATATTGAAAGTGTTGTGTGACAAGTACAAAAAAAGGTTCCTATAGATAAAACTTCCCAATTGGTCTATTTTGGAGTTTTAGGAAATAAGGGGCTGTTTGGATCAATCATTTATTTACAAAAATAAGAAGCAGTTACCTATTTATATCATTTGCGTTAAACAAAAAAAGTTTATAAGAATCTAATGCAACATACCTGAACGTTTGTCTAGAATCAAATACGACGAAGCACTTCTTTTAAATACTACATTTGTTGTGTAGTTGCAGTAATTACCATCTTTGTCGTAACACAACACCATTAGACCTCTCATACTCTTTACTCTCGAAATAGCCACATAGAGTTGACCGTGCGAGAAAACAGGTCGTTCCAAATACAAACCTACCTTAGACAACGTTTGTCCTTGACTTTTATTAATGGTCATAGCAAAACAAAGTGCCACTGGATATTGTCGTCTGTTTAGTTGAAAAGGCATTTTTTTATCTGATGGTTGAATATTCATTCTACGTATAGCCATGACTGTGCCAACTTTCCCACCAGATATAATTTTAGCTTCTATGTTTTTATTGCTCATTCTCACAACCTGTAACCTCATACCATTACACAGTCCACCACGCTGGTCTATATTACACAAACACATAACTGGAGCCCTAACCTTCAAAACCAATTTGTGGTGTGGAATACCAAACATCTTGATCGTATTCAGAAATTCAGTTGTGTAAAGAGACTCGTTAAAGTTGAAATCAATATCTACATCTGAAACAGAAGCAGAGCTCAAACATACCTTCTCTCTACCAGGAAGTTTTTCCAACATTCGTTCATTGATTTTGTCAACCTGCTCATGCGTAGGTGCAAGAATAGCTCTATTTTCAAAATAAGTTGGATCCCACATATTATCCTGCCATTCTTCGTAAGTTTCTCTTATAAGAGATTCGATATGATCATGAGAATCCGGAATGATCATTTCCTCAGGAAATTGTACCTCTGCATTACCGTCATTTTTTCCACCAGCTTTTCCTTCTCCAATCGCCAATATCCAATCAGCAAAATCATTTATTTCGGCTGCGTCTGCTGGATTACACCCTACACGAATTCTATTGTTTTTAGTAAGCTTAAGAACGGTGCAATCTTGCCATAAGTTAGACATGTTGAGGGACGCGTGTACAATGTCTTGCCTAGAACCGTTTGGAACAACCGGTAATATTTGTCGGAAATCACCTCCAAATACAACAACTTTACCACCAAAAGGCAATTCTGAGTTTCTTTCGAATGGACCTGTACATATATCTTGTAATGTTTTATTAAAAGCTTCAAAGCAAAGTCTATTAATCATTGGAGCTTCATCCCATATTATTAACTTTGCTTCTCGTATCAATTCTGCAAAGTCACCTTCTGCAGGTATACTACAAATCGAATCTTCTGTGATATTTATGGGGATAGCGAAACGGGAATGGGCTATTCTTCCGCCATCAAGCAAAAGTGAGGCTATGCCGCTTGATGCAACATTTAAAATGATTTCTCCTCTAGACCTTATAGCAGCAGTCAAAGTCTTGTATAAGAATGTCTTTCCAGTGCCTCCATAACCATAGACAAAAAACATACCTCCTCTATTATTATGACATGCACCAACAATTGAATCGTATATACCTCTTTGCTCATTATTCAAACTTCCATATAGTTGTTGGTGTTGGATTATAAGATCTGGAATGTTATAATCCAGTTCATCATATATCAAGCGGTTGTAATTTTCCATTGTGAATTCCGAATCTGGGTATGGCATGTTCACTATATTTTTTTAGACTCTTTGAATTGCTGAGAAGCTTCTCCTCAATATATGCTAAACGTATATTGTATCTTTGAGTATCACTCAATTCGAGACCTTCAATGAAAAATAATTAATTAATTAAAAAAAGAATTATGCTCATACGTACGAATTTAAAAAATATATATTCAACAATTACCTGGATGATTCCGTTTTATCCTTTTTAATCTTAATACATCTTCTGCTAATAGTTGCCAAGTCTTTTCCCAAACAACTTCAGGCCTCGACATAGTATCTAAGAGTATTAACATTATGAAATAATTTCGTAGGTAATCTCCCATTCCCCATTCGCTTGCCTCTTTAATACCGTCAATGTACTCCTTGTCATCATCTAACAGTCCTCGTGCATAGCAAGCCTCTTTACACGTTGGGTATACAAAACCCTCATATTTTCTAATGTCTTCCCACTCTTGCGCTCCTTTTACATGATTTAAAAGTCTGCGTAGATAAAAGAGCTCTCCCCAAGAAGGAGGTACATGATGGACTCGTCCAATGCTTTTACCTGTATCATTAAATTGAATGTTATTGGTGACTGCGTTGTATTATAAATAAATTTTGAAATGTATTATAGTTACCGCAATTAGATTGATTTATTACCTTGTTTTCGTTTTGTCCATTTTCTGTCAGTTTCATTCCAAACATAATGTTTAGGAAATTGTACATACAATAAATCCCGGGCATCTACATCTGTTTTATTGATTTCCATCCAAGCTAAAAACTTTGAAGTATTCGCCGACACTTTGTATAGCTGGAAGTCGATGCTTTCGGAAGTATCAAATACAACATATTGTTGATCCGGCAAATGAAATGGTAAGCGTTCTACTGCTGGAAATCTGTGATGTATATCAAACTTGAAAATCCTCCACGCAGCTTCACATGAAGATAAATAACGACAATCAACATAATCGTTGATCTCTTCTTTTTCTTCATTTCAACAACAGAATTACTCTGTCTGGTCCCTTGTTGATGTACTTAAAAAGGCATTTGATAGATCCGAATTGGTTACAACACTCAACATTTATATGAGCTTGGTACCTAATATAATTTTGTAGAAATAAGTGCATCATACAAATAACCTAGCATTCAAAGCATGTAAAATAATTAAGTAGGTTAGTAAATTTTTTGGAAAATATTACCTTTTCAATAATCTAGGGTTGTAAGGAACAAAATAACCAGAATGCAGGTCGCACCTTGTTTCCTAGTTGTTGCGCCATTATCACACCTTTTGTAAATGGCATATCCCTTTTCATCAAATGAAGTCTCTTCTTTGAATGATTTTGGAAACTTCTTCGAACACTTGTTATCAATCATGCACGGGCAGTTTCTGTGGTCTGGACCACATGGACCGTGCATAATGAACTCTTTGACCAATTGGTGTAACTCAGGATCGACTTGTTTATCTGGTATTTCAGCCGATTTACACCTGTCTATGTCGGTTGTTGTTCGTAATTTATCATCAGATTCCAGCCATACGCACAAATGAAAATGAGGCAACCGTGTTTATTAAATTCTATGGTATATACTTCTGATAAAGAAAGAAATATAAACGTATTGTCAAAAAATGGCATTCTTTATAGATATCTAAATAAATTATGCTTAATTAAAATCTATAACATATATTATAATGTACATGCTCGAACACGTCCAAAAATGCGCTTCTCTTTGATGTCCTTTATCAACTGATCCAACTTCATTTTAAAAACTCTAGTTGTAGCCTCGTGTCAGTCTTTATATTTCAAGCCTCTTTTACGTAAAAATCGTGTAATCTCAAGCCACTTGGGATTACACGTAAATGTAATAAAAAAATCGGGATAACCATACCATTTACACATTGCCATGGCATCCAAATAGTTTTGTAGCATGTTGTTGATCCCAAACTTAGATCGATCTAGCTTGTGTAAACGATATTAAATCAAGTTAAACACGTAGAGAAACTTTGTTGTGTATAAACTAATTTAAGTATTATGCGGAATTAATACTTAAACAAGAACACTCAAAAAATTGTAAAACAAACTTTCACTTGATTGATTAGAACAAACTTGCTTACAATGAAAGTGTTAAACGTATGAAAAATTATATGAAACAAAACCTAAAGGTATTCTTTTATAGACATAAGAAGCCTTGTACAAGAGTCTACGTATCAGCTATTCTAGGTAAAGATAAATATAGAAAATACATTGTTGATCCTATCTTTACTAGAAACAAACTAGAAACATAATACGCGTAGACTATATCTTTCTATCAGTGCTTGACTTCAACCTATCAACGCTTGACTTCTTCCTGTCAACGCTTGTTTTCTTCTTATCAACGCTTGTTTTCTTCTTGTCAGCGTTCAAGTGTACTGGCTACATTTTATTCCCAACAATCCTCCCCTAGACTTGATACCTACTCTAGCAATCAAGTTTCTGAATAAAAATTAAGAACTAGGAGGAATCTTACAAATCTTATCATATTGGTAATAAACATGCCTAATCAAATCTTTGGCCACGTCACTTGAATAGTCAATCTCCAGCTATGTTATCTTCATCTTGTCCTTCTTTGGACATGGGATACTCAGCATCTACAAGAAGAACTCAGCAAACTTTGTAGAACTTAAATAATACACACCAGCAGCTGAATACAAACGCCATTGAATTCCACTGATATCATCCTCAAGATCCTTCCAAACAGGATCTTCCTCTTCTGGTGCACACATTCTCTTGAATGTTGACCAAAGATTTATTCCGTTGACTAAAGTAGGTGCTTCAGTCTCATACTTGGCCAGCAACAACCTCCAAAGGTCTGCCAAGTCTTCCCTATCCATACATGCAAAGAGAGACATAAGAGTAGTGAATGTGTGTACCTCTTTCCTATATCTGCCAATCATCCAAAACCCACTTGCATCTTTTTCATAGCTAATGATAGGGTTTTTGGCATCAAGAGGTAACACTTGTACCATATCTGAAGCTTCCATGGGTGAGAGCTTAATGCTCCTTCTTAGAACAGCTTTACTGGGAACCACTTTATTTAAATCTTTAGGAAACTCAAGTGGAACTCCCTTCTTCAAAGACCTTGGAACAATCATTGCCTTTTGAATCTCCATCTCTTCTGCAAGTTCTTCTCTCCTTTCATCTGAGAGAAGTCTAATAGTATTCATTTTTTGCACTCTTGCCCAAATTGGATAAGCCTTATACTCTAATTCTTCAAAGGATAATCCCTGCAATTTCTTGAAGGTCCATCCAGTTCCATGACATCTGAGTAACATGTATTAAAGCTCCCTTCTATCCCTCTTCAGCAGTGAGAAAACATTGCTAGCCTTATGCTTCAGAATTACCTTGCAGTCTCTTGGAACTCTTAGAAGAATTTCCAAACCCCAAATTTGATCTGATATAGTTAAATCTGGATTCTCCATAATCCTATTTTCCCAAGCATGGTACATCTGAGCAACTTCTGGCATATCATAATCTACTTGCAATTTTAACTCTCTAAGCTTCTCTCTTGCCAAATCATCACCATATTCAAGTCTTTCTGGTTGTTCAGTTATCATAACACTTGAATCTGAACTTCCTTCATCACTTCCTTCTTGTTCCTCTGAAGTAACAACAAATGGTGATTCACCAAACTTCTTCATTTCTTGTTCCACAAGTTGTGCAGCCAACCTTGAATCAAACTCTACTTGTGCTGCATCCTTTGGAACTTCTACTTCTACCATAATTACTTTACCCTTATCTAATGTATCAATGAGGGGTAAAGATGATGATGGTACCTGTGAAGACACTTCTTTGATGATAGCTGATGACTGGAATACATCAACCATATCTGCAGGTCTGTCAACGCTCAAATTCTGTGTATCAGCACCCAACTTACTCTTGTCAACGCTTGGGGTGTCAGCATTCAAATTTTGCTTGTCAACGCTCACCTTACTTGTCTCATCGCCTCTTGTGAACTGCTCCATCATTGCTGTAAAAGACAAGTTCAAGTTTGTAGGAGTAACCAAAGATGTATCAAAACTTGGTTGCTTCTTCAATTCAGTAAGGGCTTCAACAACACCCAAAGATTCTCCATCATGTGAGCCTTTGTCACTCACATGGATCTGCTCATCCTCCCCTTTGGAAGATTCCTCCATACCACGCCTAGTGTTAGCATCCTCCAAAATGACAATCCTCTCCCTCAATTACTTGAGTTCAAGGCCTTGTGTACTCACTGTTTGTACCAGGTCTGCATTTTGCTTTTGCAAGCTAATGCAGACAGTCGTCAATTCCATCATTGTGTATGGTTCGAATCTGCCCTCCTCTAGAATGGGTATTTGACCTCCCAAAGTAGAGTCATGGGGCATGGATGAGGTCTTAAAGATGTTAGGACTGGCTTGGCCTGCATCTAAGCTAACACCAATAGTCCCAGCCTCATCCATAGCACCAACCACACTTGTGGTGGTGGTTCTCTCTGCAACATGGCTAGGACCACTAGAGGAGAACACTCCAGTAGTCCTTGGGCGTTTTTACAACCTATATTCAGGAGGTGTAGAAGATGATGTGGATTGGGTGGTAGTTTGAAGGTTAAGGGGTGTTTGGGTCTGTGAAGGAAAGGTGTCAATGTTTGGATTACTGGTGTCAACGCCAACATTTAACGTATCAGCGTTGAAGGATTCTTGGTCAATTTCTATGTGTTGAGGTGAAGGTAAAGGTTCTGGTATTGGCTCAATTTGTGGTTGTGGATCTTGTTGAGGTTGTGCTGCTGCAATAACAACAAGCATAGCTTGGGTGAGGGGTAATTCACGGTGAGGGGGTGAGTTCATCTTACTAAAAATAGCTTTCTTTTGCACAGGGATCTCATAAAAATCATCATGATCCCTTATGCAGTACCTTTGTTCATCAAAAACCATTTGTAAAAATCTGGGATAAGCCAAAGTCATCTTATTTCCCTTGTTTTTACACATGCCATCAAAAATTAGTTTTGAAAAATTATACTTTTGCCCATTTGTAATGCAAACAATTACACTAGCAATAGATCTGTTAATTTCATTATGTGCAGTACATTTGGGACTCAAACATTGAAGGATGACATGTATGAGGTACTTCCAGGCTGGGGGAAATTCTTTTTTATGATATTTATTTAAAAGTACCCTCATCGGGGAAAGGATACCCCAAAGCCCGTCCTTGTTCTATCTCATTAATGGGGAGAGTGGTTATACCATCTACATCATTAAAATGCAAAGCCTGGCGAACCAAGCCTTCAGTAACCACCCAAGTACGCCCATGAACAATAGCTGTTAATGTAGTCACATTATTAAGCGTTGAGGAACTAACAGTGTTCCAAAACTGTTTAATATGAGTGACAGGGATGAGAGGAGCATGAGAAAGTGCATACCTAAGAGGAGATGCATTTAAATACGCCACCATCTGAGTGTATTGTGGAAACAAAGTATCATCAGCCTCCAAATAAGCAATCATGTTGTGCTGACTCCTGAATCCCAATACCAAGTCACTTGGTTTTAAACTTTGGTGCCATTGTTGAAGAAAGTTGTTTGTGAAAGATTGATGAAAGATGAATTATAGGAGAAAAAGTGTTAGACAAGAATATGATAGTACCCTGTTTAAAAATAGGAGCCAAATATATAGGAGAGATAGGCACATGTGATTGGTCAAAAATAAGGCAAGTATTTTCAAAATATAATGATGAAAATATTGAAAAGAAAATAAGTTATCGTGCATTAATTAAAAGTTATCTACTCCCAAAATTACGGCCCCAAAATTCGTCAAAAATAACAAAAGGGTAGGTCTCAATGAGTGTCAACGGTCAAAAATAACCCATCAACGCCCAACGGCTATATTCTTATCAACGTTTGCAAAAGCCATGTCAACGTCTAAATTGGTCACAACAACGCTTAGAAAAATATTTGTCAGCGTCCAAAAATAAAAGTAATAAAAATGAAAAAGGACCTTAACAAAGTAATTTATCCTAGTGAAGATAACCTATAAACTGAAAATTATTATAGGGCAACAAGCATTGTCCAATTATGCACACTTGCTTATGCAAGATAGACATAACAGTCCTCTAGTGTCCCTTGCTAACCAAAATTCTTAACAATTAAGTTATCTTATAAAATTCCTTGTAACTCCCAGGTAAACCCATTATAAATCATTCCCAAGTCTCCCAATAGACCACATCCAATTCTAGGCCAAAAAGGTCTTGGCAGCATGCATAGTATAACAACTTTGCATGCTACAGTGCCTCATGAGATAGAAAACTAACTCATACTCACCTGTGGACACAATCTAGAATTGTGATAAGAGTATTATAAGAATACCCAAAAGTCCTAAAGTTTAACCTCCCCTTAAACTGTGATACACAAGTTGCCAAATAATATGCATGTAAATAAAAATTTATGTCAAGATAGGAATATAAATATTCCAACCATCATCCATAAATTGAAACATGCTCCAATGATTCTCCAAGGATCCATAAGCAACTCTGTATCCAATGGTACAATTCTAACAACGCCTACACACTTAGATCAAAAATCACAAAACTAACATATTGCTGACAACGTCACGATAACACTTATCAGCGTTAAGATAACCTTTGTCAGCGTTAGACAAATATAGTGGAAAATCTAACTTCTCAAAAAGACCAATAACAATGCATATCTTGTACATACTTTTACCATAAGACCCCAAAACACATATTAGGTGAGATTGATCATTCCAATACTTGTTACCAAGTATTGAAACCTTCGAGTATCAAAAGGTTTAGTTAATAAATCAGACATATTTTCTTCTGTGTCAACCCTATCTGGTTGTATTAAACCCTTTTCAAAACAATCTCTTATAAAATGATGTCTAATTTCTATGTGTTTTGTTTTAGAGTGATATACATGATTTTTAATAATGCATAAAGTACTGTTATTGTCTACAAAAATCTTGGTATGCATGAAATTATACCCATAATCCAACAGCTGGTTCTGAATCCATAAGACTTGCCCACAACAAGCAGCTGCTGCAACACACTCTGCTTCAGTTGTAGAATTGGCCACCACTGTTTGTTTCTTGCATTGCCAAGATATCAACCTACTCCCAAGCAACTGACATCCACCAGTTGTGGATTTTCTTTCAAATTTATCACCACCATAGTCACTGTCTGAATATGCAATAAGCTCCAATGGTGAATCTTTTGGATACCATAATCCTAGGTCTGGATAACATCTAAGGTACCTAAAGATTCTCTTGACAGGATGAAGATGACACTCTTTGGGAGTCACTTGATGACGTGCACATGCACACACAGCAAACATAATGTCAGGTCGTGAGGCTGTAAGATACATCAATGAACCAATCATTGATCTATAGTGCCTGACATCCACATCTTTTCCATCTCCAACTTTTCCCCAAGGATGTTCTCTATCCATAGGAGTACTAGCCCTTTTCTCATGTGGAGAAAAGCCAAACTTCTTCAAGATTTCTGCTACATATTTATCTTGAGAGATGAAGATACCATCTTCTTTCTGCTGAACTTGTAACCCTAGAAAGAAGTTCATCTCCCCCATTGCACTCATCTTGAACTTGTCTGTCATAAGCTTGGAAAAGTCTTCACTCATCTTTGGGTTTGATGAGCCAAAGATGATATCATCCACATAAACCTGAACAAGTAAGACATCCTTACCAATCTTCTTTGTAAATAAGGTCTGGTCAATGGTGCCCCTTTTGAAACCAATTTCCACCAGATAGGTAGACAATGTGCCATACCATGCTCTAGGGGCTTGATGAAGTCCATACATAGCTTTCTTGACTCTATACACCTTGTCTGGATGCTCTGAATCTTCAAAACCAGGAGGCTGCATTACATAAACCTCCTCTACAATTGTGCCATAAAGAAAAGCACTCTTCACATCCATTTGATAGACAGTAAAGCCCATGCAGAAAGCATAGGCTAGAAATATCCTTATAGCCTCAATCCTTGCAACTGGTGCAAAGACCTCCTCATAGCCTATCCCTTCCTCTTGTGTATATCCTTGAGCCACTAAACGTGCCTTGTTTCTGACCACAATGCCTCTTTCATCTTTCTTGTTTCTAAGAACCCATCTTGTCCCAATAGGTCTGACATGTCTGGGACAATCAACCAACTCCCAAACATCCTGTATATCAAATTGGTGAAGCTCATCCTGCATTGCTTCCTCCCAACTTGGTTCTTTGAGGGCATCAAAATTCTTCTTGGGTTCCTGTTGTGACAGAAAATAGGCAAACAAACATGCTTGAACAAGAGGGGTATCAACCTTCTTGTGAATATTTTCTGATGAGATCTTCTAGTTAAAGAAGAGGGATGATCTTTCAATGTAGAAGTAAGAACTCCTCCCTCAAAAAGTTTATTGTCTTCAATCTCATCTTCCATGTTACCAATATCTTCTTCAGACTCTCTTCCCTCAATATCTGTATGAACCTCACCATTTCTGTTTGAAGGTTCACCTTGTTCAAAATTGGAAGAGAAAATATGGTCAAAAGAGTTGTCAACGCCTGAACCAAGGTTGTCAGCGTTTGAGCCATCAACGCCTGAATTTGTCTTGTCAGCGCCAGATTTTCCTTCGTCAGCGCCTGAAAGATCATGCATGTTGTCAACTGGTGATACTTGGGGACCACCATTTTCCTTTCCAGCAGCAGCAGCAGCAGCAAATGCATCTTTCCATATGGGAATAGTGACATACTCAAGTATGGGAGATGATTTGTCTGCTTGTGATCCAACCTCTTTATTAACCTGTGTACCTGAAACATCAACAACTGGTTCTTCCACAACATTTGAAGTTACCTTCACAATGTTTGGATTAGTAACAAGCATATAATTCAAAGTCCTAGATAGAGGTTCCAAGTCAAAAAGTCAATTTGGACCACTTTCAGGATCACTAGGTTTACTTTCTAAAAACCTAACATGTACTTTTTCAAGTATAAACCCTATATCCTTTACTCTGCACTGAATAACCCATGAAGTAGTCTTCATCACCTTTAGCACTAAATTTTCCTAAGGCATCACTAGTATCCAACACAACTACATGACAACCAAAAGGTTTAAGAAAACCAATATTAGGTTTCCTTCCCAAAGTAACTCATAAGGTGTTTTGTTATGAATTTTGTTGACTAATGCTCTATTCTGAACATAGCAAACTGTATTCAACGCCTCAGCCCAAAAAGCAATGGGAAAGTGAGCATCAGCCAACATAGTCCTGGCTGCTTCTATGAGGGTTCTATTCTTTCTCTCAGCAACCCCATTTTGCTGTGGGGTTCTGGCAACACTAAACTGTCTAGTAATCCCTTTCTTGGCACAAAAATCATCCAACAGCTTATTTCTAAACTCACCACCATTATCACTTCTAAGCATCTTAACTTCATTATCAGTATTCTTCTCAATTTGGTTAATAAAGTTAATTAAAGTATCAGCAGTGTCACTTTTCAAAGCTAAAAAGAAAGTCCAAGTAAACCTAGAAAAATCATCAGTGATGACAAAACAGTAAGATTTACCATTCAAGCTTTCTATATTGTTTGGACCAAACAGGTCTATATGCAGCAAGTGAAGTGGTTTAGAACTAGAGTGCACCTATTTAGACTTAAATGAGAACTTGTGTTGTTTGCCTTTAAGGCATGCAATACAAGAGTGGTCATTAGGGAAAGCCTTTTCAGGCAAACCATCAACCAAGCCATGTCTCACAAGTCTGTTTATATTTTTAAAGTTAATGTGCCCTAGTCCCCTGTGCCATAGATTACTCTCATCAACTGAAGCCTTAGCATAAAGACATGACAAGTTATTATCCATCCTAATCCCATTAAGATTCACATTATAAATGTCCTTATGCCTAGGTGTCCTATAAATCAATGAATTTCTCATCTGGTAGTTTAAAATCCTTGCTCAACACCAAGCAGTTAGTATCAATGAAAAGAACCTTATTTTTGTTATCACAAACTTGTGATACACTAAAAAGATTATAGTCAAGTTCTTTTACTAGAAACACGTTTTCAAAACGCAAATTGTTGGTGAGAATAGTTCCTTTGCCTGTGATAGTTCCATATTCGCCTCCAAAGTAAACTTTATCACCATCCTTAATGGGAGTGAAGTTTGTGAGATAATCTTCCTTCCCAGTCATGTGCCTAGAGCATCCACTATCCCAATAGCCATAATCATTAACCTGCTTTTGAATGCCCTGCACATAAAGAAAACAAATTAGTTTTCTTTGGGAACCCAAGCCTGAGCAGACTTGGATTCATTTGGTTGTTCAACAAGAACAGACTTAGTCCTCATAACAACCCCTTGTTCATCCTTTTTTGGATTGAACACTTAGTTAACCCCAATTGGTTTTGTTATGACCTTTGACATATAATTAAATCTGTTATAGGTCATAGAAATCCCATTTGAATTAGGGTTTTCAACTTGCTTAGGTCTCGATGTCAAGCTAGAAGAAGCTTTAGACCCCTTTCCCTGTGGTTGCAAATATTTACCATTATTTGGTCTGGCAACGTTTCTGTCAGTGTTTGATTTGGTCTTGTCAACGCTGAAATTACCCTTGTCAGCGTTGAACCTAGGGTTTGGTACAGGAACCCATTGTCCATTAGACCATGTATTGGTCTTCTGAAAAGGTCTTTGTCCATAAGTATTAGACCCTTTAGTAAAGAATGGAGCTGGTCTAACAACTTGTGGACTTTGCAGAACAAAAGTTTTGGGTTTGACAGTGTTTGACTTTTTGTCAGCGTTGACCTTGGAAGCGTTGACACACTTATAGGCTAAATGTGAAAAACTACCACAAGTATAACAGGCTTTTCTAGACATAGGTCTAGGTCTAGAAGAAAAGAAACATGTTCCATTATCACTAACTTGGCTTTTTGGTGACCTAGTTTTTCTATACATTTCTGCATATTTAATGCTAGGTTTTCTAACAACGTTTGAGCCAAGGTCAACAGTCTTGCCAGTGATTGGGTTTGTTACTTTGATAGGGGTAGAATCATTTGGGCTATCACGAAGCATGCCACCCTTGACAAACAAGGTAGGGTTGGCTTTCTTCCATTGGTCCAAATCAGTCAACTTCTGCCTATATTCTTCAACTGGGGTAAGGACTCTTGGTGGAGGAATAAATTCCTCTTCTTGGAGTTCTAGTAAACCAGTCCAAGATAAGTCCTTTCTTTGGACACCATAGAAGTCCCCAGCTGGTGGTGGAACACTAGCATACTCTTTCATCCCAATCCCAGTCATATCTCTTGAATCACTTTGTTTACTAACACATTCTCCTAGGGTTTGTGAGGCTTTATCAAATCTCTGAATTTTAAGATCTACATTATCCTTATTCTTGATAGCCTCATCTAACTTAGCCTGTAATTCAGCATTGACCATCTCTATGATGTTTCTAATATCAGTACTAGCATTTAAACCATGTTTTAAGATATTGATTTTATCTTTTAGGTCAAGCTCCATTTTCTTATACTACTACAGTCTTTTCAGTTTGAGTAAGAGCAAGTTGATAGTTAGACAACTTGCATCTTTCATTACCCACATCTGTTGACATTCTTAAAACCTCTTTGTCAAGTCTTTCAGTATTTAAACGACAACCCTTACTACAAAAAGCATCATTGATAGTTGTAAAATTACCCCTTTAGGAAAAGGATGGCAAAAATAGGGTAAGCACGACAATTTAGGAAAACCGTGTGTAAATGACCCTAAAATGAGTTCGTTCTCAAGGAGGCTAGTGTGTTATGAGTGTAATGACTTGGATTAGATTTGTGATTATATTGTTGAGAAAGAAAAGTAGAAATAAGATTAGAAGAGAATGACGGTTACGAAGACGGATTAAACTAAGTCGAAAAAGGTATACACGTAAAATCGTAAAAAGTACCAAAATTAAAATTTTACCCTAAAAATTACTAAAAATTACCAAAAATCCACAATAATATTCTAAGAGTTTACAAAAAATCCAAACTTGCCAAAACCTTTTAATTAATTAGATAATGACTTTTTAATGCTAATTAAAGCCCTAAAATACAAATTAAGTATTAAAAAAGTCCCAAACAAGATTTTAAAGTTTGTAAACCTCAAAAATACTCTAATTAAGCTAAAAGTATTTTTCAAAATTTTAAAATCACTAAAAACTATTTTTAAACAATTAAAAACTACTAAATACAATTAAAACTTAAATTAATTCTAAAAAATAATTAAAAGACTCTAAAAATATTTAGAAAGTTGCAAAATTCCTAATTAAGTGTTTAGAACCTAGGAAAAATATAAAAACTTAGAAAATCAGACTTTTAATTTTTAACAATAAAATAATATTAAAATATTATTAAAAATCCAAAAATCATAAAAAATTCTAAAAACGTGCAAACTAGCTTAATTTAACCTAAATAACTCAGAAATGAAAGTGAAATTACCTAAATACCTTTAATGGGCCTAGAAAATGGGCTAAACCCAAAACAGAACCTTATTGGGCCAAATTTGGGCCCAATATAAAAAAGTGTTCAAAATAAGCCTAAAAAGCACTGGTTGACTCAAAATTTGATTTTAAACAACTTTTTCCAAAGGCCCAAAAGCTGAAAGTGTGAAATAAGCTAGCTTATACCAAACAACTTATTCTTAATGGGCTTTTTGGCCCATTAAGCTATAAGCCAATGCCATAAGCTAAAATTTGACACACAAGCTTCTTTTGACCTAAATAAGACTTCTAAAAAAAATAAATTTGAAATAAGCCCAAGGAATAAGCCTGAAAAGGCAATAAGCAATCTACAGAAAACGACAAAATAGTCGTTTTTGAGTTCTAGGCCACCCCAAGTGCTGATTCAAGTTTCTATAGCTTCTAAATGACTTAATTAAGGAAAATCAACAAAGAATTTTCAAATAAGTTGACTCAATAAGCTGGAAAAAGCAAATAAGCACTTATGTAAAAGTCAAATAAGTTGGTTTTCTAGCAAAAAGTCAAAGTCAAAGTCCAATAAGCTCCAGTCTACTCAAATGGGTCAAATAATGAAGACCTATTACAAAAAATAAGTTGTTGCAAGTCTGGATAAGCTAGAATAGCTTATTGATAAGCTGAGTTCAATTTTACACTAGCAGGGGCTAGTTTTGAGTGTTGAGCAGTGGAAACTTTTTCCACTGCTTGACTATTAGACTTTTTTGTCTTTAGTGACTTTTTTGGAGATTCAGATTACACAAAGGCACCCAAATGATCTTTGGATCAAAAGGAGTCAAGAACAATCAGAATATCACAATCACAAACACCCAATTGATACAGTTTAATCGATAAATCACCAGATGTTGCACAGACATGAACAAATAAGCAGTTAAGCACTTATGAGCAGTTTTAGCACAAATCAGCCAGCCAAATTCAACCAAATGCATACACAAGCTATTATAAAATCCAATAAGCAAGTCTAAACAGGTTTCATGCAATGATTCAAAGAATTAAGCAAGATTCAAGCCAATGAATGTTACTGATGAACACTAACACATGCAGTTTTATACTTTGCTGATGTATTTGACACACAAGCCAGATTCAACACCTCAAATCTTTCAAACAGGTTACAATGACTTTGTTTAAACCACTTTTAGCCTGAAGCATGCATACACACTAAGTGTTCCCAAGATCCTAGGTCAAAACAGGCAATAACAAAGATTCTATAACAGATTGTTTGATTCAAGGCTTCAAACCCAAAAACTTGCAGCAAAACACTCTCAACCAAGCATATATCAGATATAGAACACAAACACAAACTTTCCACAACACAATAACAAGTTTCAAGCTTAAACAGGTAGACCCAAACACCCCTTTATCTTTTCAAAATCAAAATTTTCAAAGGAAAAGTGAGATTTAAGACCACCCAAGCATCAATTAACACAATAACAAGTAAGATTAACAGATTCAAGCAAGTATAAGCCACAAAATACACAAGAACAAAGGCAACACTCAAATATCACAAAAATCCAAAGTATTATCAGATTTTGGGATTAAGGGTGTGTACCTCATGGATGTACATCCAAACCCACGGATTTTAAGCTTATGTGCTAGCAAGAACAAGCACAAGCTTCCACAACAAAGCCTGCTAAGAATCAACAAGGTTAGAAGCACAAGTATAAAATCAGAAACTTGAAAAATTCTTGATTGATGCAACTCTTGTCCTCCACACTTGATTATCCCCAAGTTATAAGCTTCACCACACCTTGATAACACAATATCAGGATGCTATGATCAGCCCTATAGACCAAGAATTCCAAGATAGACCAAGATCTTAGCAAAATATCAAGAAAATGAAGAAAATGTGCAAACTTTTGCACACTCCTCTTTTGAAAACAGGTTTTTGATTCAGAAATAATAAACAAAGAACAATAATAAGCAGTTTATATCAATGGCACTTGAGCTTTCTTCAACATTTCAAACACATTTCATTAAACTTGAAAAGGATTTACAGAAAAGTGAACTTAGGAAAATTCAAGAGCAAAAGCTAAAGTACTCAGTCCTATGCCTTATATAGGCTACAATGAACTTGCTAAGAGGCTAAAAAACGTAAACCCTAAAGCTGTGAAGTCCCCATATTGCCCTTTGCAGATTTTGAACTTTGAAGAACATGTGACTTGGAATCGGCATTTTGTGGAGGTGGCATGCGTGAAAAGTTGATCAAAGGGTCCATATTTTGCTTAGGATGAAAGCTGGATTGTGAGCTGTAGATTCCCTGCCATGGTTTTGTCTTCATGCTCAAAGGTGTAGTAGGGCACCTTTCATGTGCACCCTTGGTTGATGAGGTGGCATATATTAAGGCTGGGATTAGTTAACTATAACCTTAATCATAATTCTGGAAACAATTAAGGTTTAATTGTGAGTGAATAACAAAAGCCCAATTTTTGTTATGAACATGATGAACAAGGCGTTTGATCTGTTTTAAGGTTTAAAAATGTGTTAGGCGCCACAATTAACTAACTAAATAGTTAATTAGTTAAATGGGTGAGTGGGATTGTGATGTGGCGCCAGGGTGTGTTGTGATTGGTGGGTTTGATTGAGTGGGGCACGTGTCAAGCTCTTACTGGCCTATGTATCTTTCTTGTCTGGCCACTTTTAACCCTTCACCTTTCTACTTCCTTTCATGTTGTAAATAACACACTAAAATCCGGATCCCTTTGCAAATTAAGTTTCCATTTTCACACTTTTGCCCCAAATACTTTTCTAAAGTATTTTCAGGGGTATTTCTTGCCATTTTTGAATTCTTGAAGGACTGGTTTGGTATTTTCTTCAATGATAATGGTCTAGAATTGTATAATTGACATTTTGGAGGACTAAAATTGCCAAGTCTTGTTTGATGAGGGACCATTCTTGCCAAATGTTGAAAGTCAAGGGTCCTTTTTGTAATTTTGGGATTTTCAAAGGACTAAACTTGTAATTTCTTGTAATTTGAAGGACTTCATGATGTATTTGACTTTGTGAAGGATAATGGTTGACAATTTAGCTTTGTTGAGGGGCTAAACTTGCCAAATCTTCAAAGTGGAGGGTCCTTTTTGTAATTTTGACAAACTTTAGGGACCAAACTTGTAAATATGAGGATACAAGGGTATAAAGTGTCAATTCTTCCATATTGGAGGACCCTTCTTCATAATTCTTCAAATCTTCAAGGGTTAATCTTGGGAAAATCTTCATTAGGGCTTGGTTCATTATGCGGCTTCGTTTCCCGTGTTCGTTTTTGCATGATTCTTGTGATCTTTTGTCATTCTCTCAATATCCGTACCTAAAATACACAAGCAACAAACACAAGCATATATATGGGTATTTTGATGATATTTAATGCATTTTAAGCCCTATTTGGACGATGAGACTATGTATAAAAGCAGTCTCATCACTCCCCCATACTAAACCATTATCGTGCCCTCACGCAATGCTAGAATAAAGTATCGTAGCATCTCCAAAATTCATTTGTATTCACTTTATTGAACGATAAACTAGCTACACTACTACTATTGCTACTACTACTTGCGTTTTAGACATAATGTATGATTTTCATCGCAAAATGGGACGTTTAGGTTCATAGAATAAGAACACGTGAATGCTTCGTTAGAAATAATTTCATCGTCCTCGATTTTTACCCCAATTCCATGCCAAGCGTGCAACGAGATCATTGTCATTATAAGTTAGTAATGCTAACACTACTTATATGCCCTAATCACGTACTTATCCTCCCATTATTCCTAAGTTGTATCTCTTATATTTTATATTGTCTTGAATGTTTCACGAGGATACATTGTTTGACTTATGCGATAATAGAGATTTAGGTCTAAAAATAGAGTCCTAACGGTGTAACCAAGACCATCAAATCAATAACCCCTCCTAATAGACAACGATGTCAAAAAATTAAGTTGACAAGAAGAATCGATAAACACGGTTTTATAACGGTTTTGAACATGAGACTTATTACCAAGACTTTTATACGCCCCCTAACGGAAGGGCCTTATTATCTTTGGTTTACCTCCATCTTTTATTCAACTTCGCCATGAAGCTTTTATTATGACTTCGGTCTTGCCTTGCCTTTTATTATCCACCTCATCGGTAGTTTTATTAGCCAAAGACGTATATCCTCACGCTAAGGCGAATTTTGGATCTTTAAAGCTTCGAAGATTAAGGCTTGATTCACTTTCAATTTTGCATAGATTTTTCGGCCTTGTGGGGCTTCAAATTTTTTGCTTGATTTAGGTGAGCACTTGAAATCTAAAGTTAAACATTGTCCTCAATGTTTCGAGTCTAGGGGTGCAAACACCCCCATACTAGAGACGTAGTCGAATGCCTAATCTAGCATGGAAAGGGTGTAACTAATAAATTAATAGCCGTTTATGAAGTGTGCTAATAACCTAAGGTTAGAACATCAAAAGGATATATCATGGATATTGAGAAATTCTTCAAAGCAAACGATCGAGTGCTCCCATAAAACGAACACGAGAGGCTCCAATCGTGAAGATCATGATCATCTAAAGTCCACAATTCACAAACAACCACGAAACAAAGGTTGGAAGGGCATAAATCCCCACACGTTAACTACATTAGGAAGCGATAATATGTACATAGGATAAGAATGGGACTCCCCCACGAGGCACCTCGTTTTTGATTACCGAGTCATGAGCTCGACTCGATCCCCTCAATACTAATTATCATTGGGGAAGGTGACTTGGTCGAGGTAGTTCAAGGATGGAACTTCCCCGCCAAAGTAGTGCTTCAACCTATGTCCATTCACCTTGAAGTTAGGACCATCATCTTGAGCTAGCTCGATGGTCTCATACGGAAACACTTGAGTCACGGTGAATGGACCAGACCAACGGGATTTCAACTTACCGGAAAAGATTTTCAAGCGAGAATTAAAAAGCAAAACTTGATCCCCAATGTTAAAAACCCGGTTTTTAATTTTAGAATCATGCAACTTTTTAGTCTTTTCTTTATAAATCAATGAATTTTCATAAGCAATGTCCCTCAATTCATCTAATTCATTCAATTGCATTTTCCGGTGTTTTCCCGCGGTCTCCATGTCATCATTACAATGCTTTAGGGCCCAATAAGCCTTGTGTTCTAACTCGATAGGCAAATGACAATTCTTTCCATACACAAGCTTATAGGGAGTGCACCCAATGGGTGTCTTATGAGCGGTCCTAAAGGCCCATAAAGCATCGTCCAACTTATCCGACCATAATTGTCGGTTTTCCCCAACGGATCTCTCCAAGATCCTCTTCAAAGCTCGGTTTGAAACCTCGACTTGCCCACTCGTTTGTGGGTGATAAGCCGTAGAAAGCCGATGTGTAACCCCATATTTCCTTAGGACCCTTTCGAATTGGTCGTTACAAAAAAGGGTTCCACGATCGCTTATGATCGCACGAGGGGTTCCAAACCGAGAAAACAAGCTTTTCAAAAACTTAACTACCACACGAGCATCATTGGTGGGCAAGGCTTTGGCCTCCACCCACTTAGATAGGTAGTCAACCGCAACGAGAATGTACTTATTACCACGAGATGATGGGAACGGCCCCATAAAGTCTATACCCCAAACGTCAAAGATCTCACACACTTGGATGATATTTTGTGGCCTTTCATCTTTTTGTGAGGCTTTTCCTTGCCGTTGGCATGCATCACATGACTTCACAAGATCTTGTGCATCTCGGTAAATAGTAGGCCAAAAGAAGCCGGCATCAAACACCTTCTTAGCCGTGAGATTAGCACCGTGGTGACCACCCGTGGGTCCCTCATGACAAGCTCTAAGGATGTTAGAAGCTTCGGTGCCAAATACACAACGTCGGATGATTTGATCCGTACAAGTTCGAAACAAGTAAGGGTCGTTCCAAAAGTAGAACTTGACGTCACGAAAGAATTTTCGTTTTTCTTGAGTCGTCATACCCTTGATGATGAAGTTCCCCGCATGGTAATTTGCAAAATCCGCAAACCATGGGGTGGAAGAATCAAGCTTAGAATTCACTACACCAAGTGTCTCGAGCGGAAATGTTTCGGTGATTTCCTTGGGCTCGTAAACACTTTGGTGAGGATCTTCCAAACGAGAAAGATGATCGGCCGCTAGATTCTCGGCTCCTTTTTTGTCAACGATGGTGTGATCAAATTCTTGAAGAAGGAGAATCCAACGAAGTAATCTAGGCTTAGCATCTTGCTTTGCCATTAGATACTTGATAGCCGAATGGTCTGTATACACTATGAATTTAGCTAAGACGAGATAAGGTCGTAATTTCTCAAATGCATACACCACGGCAAGGAACTCCTTCTCCGTTGTAGTGTATTTTAGTTGAGCCTCGGTCATCGTCTTGCTAGCATAGTGAATAGGCAAGAAGTGCTTATCATGATGTTGCCCCAAAACGGCCCCAATAGCGTAGTCACTAGCATCACACATGAGCTCAAAGGGGAGGTTCCAATTGGGAGCAACAAGAATGGGAGCTTCGGTAAGTTTCCTCTTAAGGATTTCAAAGGCTCGTACACAATCTTCGTCAAAGACAAAACGTGCCTCTTTTTCAAGAAGATGTGTAATGGGTCGAGAAATCTTTGAAAAATCCTTGATGAATCGACGATAAAAGCCGTGTGGCCTAGGAAACTCCTAACTCCCTTAACGGTTTTGGGATGAGGTAATTTGGCGATGACGTCTACCTTAGCTTGATCTACCTCAATCCCCGCTTTCGAGACCTTGTGCCCTAAGACGATTCCACTCTTTACCATAAAATGACACTTTTCCCAATTGAGCACAAGGTTGGTTTCCTCACAACGTTTCAATATTCTCTCAAGATTCGACAAACACGAAGTGAAAGAATTACCAAACACGGAAAAGTCATCCATGAAGACTTCCATCGTCTTCTCGATCATATCATGAAAAATAGCCATCATGCACCTTTGAAAGGTTCCCGGTGCATTGCAAAGTCCGAATGGCATTCTACGATAGGCAAACGTTCCATATGGACACGTAAACGTAGTTTTTTCTTGATCACGAGGATCGATGGGAATTTGGAAGTAACCGGAAAAACCATCTAAAAAGCAATAGAAATCGTTTCCCGCAATACGATCCAACATTTGGTCCATGAAGGGCAAGGGAAAATGGTCTTTTCGAGTGGCTTCATTCAACTTACGATAGTCAATGCACACTCTCCATCCGGTCACGAGTCTAGTGGGAATCAACTCGTTGGCATCGTTTGGCACAACGGTCATCCCTCCCTTTTTAGGGACACAATGAATAGGACTCACCCAAGGGCTATCAGAAATCGGGTAAATCATTCCCGCGTCTAGGAGTTTAAGGACCTCCTTTTTGATGACGTCGTGAATTTTGGGGTTCACCCTCCTTTGACTTTGGATTGCGGGCTTGTAATCCTCCTCCATTAATATTTTGTGAGTACAAAACTTGGGATCGATTCCCTTAATGTCGGATAACTTCCACGCAATTGCCCCTTTGTGATCCTTTAGAACATCGACAAGTGCGGTTTTTTCATCATTCGAAAGTTCCTTCGCGATAATAACCGACAACTTGTCGTCCTCCTCCAAATAAACATATTCGAGATGAGGAGGTAAATCTTTCAACTCGAGGATAGGTGGTTCCTCAAGTGAAGATTTGGGATCGATACTCATAACCTCCTCGGGTGGAGGAAATGGGAAATCGTTAAGAAAATCCTTGATAATCGAGAAGTCCTCATCGTTGTCGAGGTCTTCGTTACAAGTACGTGGAACATCAAATTCTTCCAACGTAAAACCACCACCTTCAAATGAAGTGAAGGTTGGTGTCGAATTATCAAGAATTAGATCTAACATAGTGGGATTGCCACTAGTTTCTTCATCACCAAAACCTAGAACTTCTTGTGAAAATTCCTCGCAAACTACGTCGATCATATCAACGAGGTTTATGGTTACAACGGAATAAACATGAGAAATTTGAGAGTTTTGAGTTGCGTTTATAACAAGTTCCTCGTCGTTAAAACGTAAGGTGATCTTTCTAGCATGAACATCGATCAATGCCATAGACGTATCTAAGAACGAACGACCTAAAATGAGAGGAACTTGAGGATCCGTGGGGATATCAACAACGATAAAGTCTACGGGATAGTAGAACTTCCCCACTTTCACAAAAAAATATTCCGCCAAACCACATGCGGGAATCGTGGAATGGTCGGCCAACTCGATAGACATTAGTGAAGGAGTAAGATTAGGAAGATTGAGCGACTTGAAGATTGCAAGTGGAATCAAGTTAATGCTAGCACCAAGATCGGCCAAGGTGAAGCATTCCTCCATATCTTGGATTGCACATGGAATCAAAAATTTACCGGGATCACCGACGTTTTGAGGTATGCGATTAAGATAAACCGACGAACAACTAGACAATTGGTGCAATTTCTCCTTGTTGTTCAACATACTCTTAAAGTTAGCGGCAAATTGAGGCATCATGAACAAAGCATCGGCGAAACTCACATTAAAGTGCAAATCACGAAACATTTTCATAAAAAGCTCAAATTGATAATTGCCGCGCTCTTGACGTTTCTCCTTCCTAAGTCTCGATGGATAGGTCAAAGGTGGTGTGGATTGAGGCATAGTAGGCATAGCCTTTGGAATCTCGGGTTCCAATGTTGGTAATGGGTCAACCGTAGGTGTGGCATGAGCGGTACTTCGTGGGATTGGGACATGCTCCCTTTGGAACATCACCTCGGGTTCTTCCTCAATTGCTTCCTCCGTAGGAGCAATTGGTTGAGGAGTTGGTTCCTTAAGTGTCTTACCACTACGTGTGGTAATCACTTTCATCTCACCCTTAGGGTTTGATACGGTGTTGCTAGGAAGACTACTCGAAGACGGTTTACACATTATTGCCTCAAACATAGACGAGATTTTATCTTCAAACACGGATTGCCTCTTCTCGGCTTTAATCATTTCTTGTTTAATCTCGTGTTGCCCTTGTTCCATTTTTTGTTGGTTTTGTTGTAACCTAGTGACATTTCCTTCCATCTTGTTGGTGTGGATTTTAAGTTCATTAGCTAACTCATTTTTCAATTTCTTCAAGTCGTTCTTAAACTCGGATCTTAGGCTAATGATTTCTCTTTGAATATTGTCAAACCTAGCATCATTCCCATTAGCGTATTCAACAAATTCATTTGGAAGATCTTTCAAATTTTGCAAACCTTTGTTGTTGTTTTGAAAATTATTTTGATTCTTGTTTGAAACTTGATTATTAGCCCCTTGATTACCATAATTTCCTTTGTTGAAATTGTTTTTGAAACCAACTTGATTGTTGCGATAGTTGTTGTTAGCATTTTGATTTGAACCAAAACCCGGTGGAGTCAATTGACTAGAGCGGGAAACTTGACCGTTTTGGTTGTAATTTCCCGTGGCCGCGAAGGCACTCGAAGTGTTACCACCGTTGGTAATGCACTCGGAGAAATCATGACCTCCACCACAATACATGCATGAAACCTCAACCGCTTTAGCTTTAGCAGGAGCACTTTGTTCACCAACTTTAAACTCAATCAAAAGTCCTTTTAGCTTATCAAAAATCTTGTTTTCCAAGTTCTCCTCAATTTGGCAAGCATCGATGGTAGTAGACAAAGAAGGTGAAGCCGAAGACGAAGCCTTACGAACACTAGACGTGCTACGAGGACTATACACCTTAGATCTATTCTCAATTATCACCAAAGCTTCCTCAACCGTTTTACACAAAAAATTACCACCCGCGGCGGCATTCAAATAATCCCTTTCATGATCATTAAGTCCATTGTAAAACGTGTCAATTTGATGCAAGTCGGAAAAACCGTGATGAGGACATTCATGTAACATTTCCTTAAACCTATTCCATGCCGTTGAAAAACTTTCATTAAACTCTTGTGAAAACTTTGAAATCTCGTTTTTCAAGTGCGTAGTCTTAGAGGGCGGAAAAAATTGGTTCACAAACTTAGACACGAGATCCATCCACGTCAATATAGAATTGGGTGGCTCTTTCTCTAACCAAATTTTAGCGGGCCCCGCTAAGGAATACGGAAAAAGCATCATCTTAATCGAGTCATTCGAGACATCCTTAAACTTGCAGGTAGCGGTAAGACGATTGAATTGGCGGATATGGTTGTGTGGATTGTCCTTCTCATCACCACGGAATTTGTTGTTTTGGATCATCGACAACAAACCCGTTTTCACCTCAAAATTCTCCGCAAGGATAGCGGGAATCACAATAGCCTCTCCATAACCCTCGGTGGGTGCTTGAAGTAACTCCATCATAGTTCGATTCGCCATGGTTGGTACTTCTCTTACAATGGGTTCGTCAATAGGAGACTCCTCACTAGAAATATTTGGAGTGGGAGTTTTGTTCTTTCGTTTACGTGCACGTCTTGCTTGATTACGAGTTAGCATAAAGGTCACGTACAACGAGGGGACGAGCAAAGAAGATTCTTTGGGCGGCAAAACCCTCGATTAGCTCTCAAAATCAAATACTCACAAGCAAGCGGGGAAACGAGGTGGCGCGAAGCACTTAAGAGCCTTTTTCCTTAGGATATATTTTATAATATCCGCCTTATACCCACCTTATAGTTTGTATTTTTCAAGATTGAGCTTCACGAAAGTATTTATCTATTTTTGCCTTTTTCTTTGGTTTGAGATTCGAATACAATGATTGGGTAATGACCTCCCAAGTCAAGGTTGTGATTTCTCACGTATTTGGAGTACTTGTGAATTTATTATTCTACGTATACACTATAGTAATAGTATTCACACAAAAACCGAAAACCGATAATACGTATTAGTAGAGTGCTACTAATACAAATACTATTTATGGTTAGTATATAAAAACAACAATGCCAAATCAAAACACAACACGCCTCCCCGGCAGGGGCGCCAAAATGATAGTTGTAAAATTACCCCTTTAGGAAAAGGATGGCAAAAATAGGGTAAGCACGACGATTTAGGAAAATCGTGTGTAAATGACCCTAAAATGAGTTCGTTCTCAAGGAGGCTAGTGTGTTATGAGTGTAATGACTTGGATTAGATTTGTGATTATATTGTTGAGAAAGAAAAATATAAATGAGATTAGAAGAGAATGACGGTCACGAAGACGGATTAAACTAAGTCGAAAAAGGTATACACGTAAAATCGTAAAAAGTACCAAAATTAAAATTTTACCCTAAAAATTCCGAAAAAGTACCAAAAATCCACAATAATATTCTAACAGTTTACAAAAAATCCAAACTTGCCAAAACCTTTTAATTAATTAGATAATGACTTTTTAATGCTAATTAAAGCCCTAAAAATCAAAATTAATTATTAAAAAGTCCCAAACAAGATTTTAAAGTTTGTAAACCTCAAAAATACTCTAATTAAGCTAAAAAGTATTTTTCAAAATTTTAAAATCACTAAAAACTATTTTTAAACAATTAAAAACTACTAAAATCAATTAAAACTAATTAATTCTAGAAAATAATTAAAAGACTCTAAAAATATTTGGAAAGTTGCAAAATTCCTAATTAAGTGTTTAGAACCTAGGAAAAATATAAAAACTTAGAAAATCAGACTTTTAATTTTTAACAATAAAATAATATTAAAATATTATTAAAAATCCAAAAATCATAAAAAATTTTAAAAACTTGCAAACTAGCTTAATTTAACCTAAATAACTCAGAAATGAAAGTGAAATTACCTAAATACCCTTAATGGGCCTAGAAAATGGGCTAAACCCAAAACAGAACCTTATTGGGCCAAATTTGGGCCCAATATAAAAAAGTGTTCAAAAAAAGCCCAAAAAGCACTGGTTGACTCAAAATTTGATTTTAAACAACTTTTTCCAAAGGCCCAAAAGTTGAAAGTGTGAAATAAGCTAGCTTATACCAAACAACTTATTCTTAATGGGCTTTTTGGCCAATTAAGCTATAAGCCAATGCCATAAGCTAAAATTTGACACACAAACTTCTTTTGACCTAAATAAGACTTCTGCAAAAAGAAATTTGAAGTTAGCCCAAGGAATAAGCCTGAAAATGCAATAAGCAATCTACAGAAAACGACAAAATAGTCGTTTTTGAGTTCTAGGCCACCCCAAGTGCTGATTCAAGTTTCTATAGCTTCTAAATGACTTAATTAAGCAAAATCAACAAAGAATTTTCAAATAAGTTGACTCAATAAGCTGGAAAAAGCAAATAAGCACTTATGTAAAAGTCAAATAAGTTGGTTTTCTAGCAAAAAGTCAAAGTCAAAGTCCAATAAGCTCTAGTCTACTCAAATGGGTCAAATAATGAAGACCTATTACAAAAAATAAGTTGTTGCAAGTCTGGATAAGCTAGAATATCTTATTGATAAGCTGAGTTCAATTTTACACTAGCAGGGGCTAGTTTTGAGTGTTGAGCAGTGGAAACTTTTTCCACTGCTTGACTATTAGACTTTTTTGTCTTTAGTGACTTTTTTGGAGATTCAGATTACACAAAGGCACCCAAATGATCTTTGGATCAAAAGGAGTCAAGAACAATCAAAATATCACAATCACAAACACCCAATTGATACAGTTTAATCAATAAATTACCAAATGTTGCACAGACATGAACAAATAAGCAGTTAAGCACTTATGAGCAGTTTTAGCACAAATCAGCCAGCCAATTTCAACCAAATGCATACACAAGCTATTATAAACTCCAATAAGCAAGTCTAAACAGGTTTCATGCAATGATTCAAAGAATTAAGCAAGATTCAAGCCAATGAATGTTACTGATGAACACTAACACATGCAGTTTTATACTTTGCTGATGTATTTGACACACAAGCCAGATTCAACACCTCAAATCTTTCAAACAGGTTACAATGACTTTGTTTAAACTACTTTTAGCCCTAAGCATGCATACACACTAAGTGTTCCCAAGATCCTAGGTCAAAACAGGCAATAACAAAGATTCTATAGCAGATTGTTTGATTCAAGGCTTCAAGCCCAAAACTTGCAGCAAAACACTCTCAACCAAGCATATATCAGATATAGAACACAAACACAAACTTTCCACAACATAATAACAAGTTTCAAGCTTAAACAGGTAGACCCAAACACCCCTTTATCTTTTCAAAATCAAATTTTTCAAAGGAAAGTGAGATTTAAGACCACCCAATCATCAATTAACACAATAACAAGTAAGATTAACAGATTCAAGCAAGTATAAGCCACAAAATACACAAGAACAAAGGCAACACTCAAATATCACAAAAATCCAAAGTATTATCAGATTTTGGGATTAAGGGTGTGTACCTTGATGAGACTGCTTTTATACATAGTCTCATCGTCCAAATAGGGCTTAAAATGCATTAAATATCATCAAAATACCCAAATATATGCTTGTGTTTGTTGCTTGTGTATTTTAGGTACGGATATTGAGAAAATGACAAAAGATCACAAGAATCAGTCAAAAACGAACACGGGAAACGAAGCCGCACGATGAACCAAGCCCTAATGAAGAATTTTCCAAAGAAACCCTTGAAGATTTATGAAGAAGGGTCCTCCAATATGGGAGAATTGACACTTTATACCCTTGTATCTTCATAATTACAAGTTTGGTCCCTAAAGTTTGTCAAAATTACAAAAAGGACCCTTAACTTTGAAGAATTGGCAAATTTAGTCCCTCAACAAAACTAAATTGTCAATATTGGTCCTCCAAGAAGTCAACAAACAAGTCAAACCTTGAAGAATGAAGAAAATGCCAAAATCAGTCCTTCAAATGTCATCAATTTGCATGTTTAGTCCTTATACAAAGTTTGATAAACCCTTGTGCCAAATTTGACAAGTACCCCAAACTTATTTACAAAGGAAAAGTGGTTTAGGCTGTTTTAATACAAAGTGAAAGAAGGAATAAACTATGGGGACCTAATATGCCCAGACAACTAAACTCACACCCTCCACTACCTGGCCTCCACGTCACCCCCTCACCCCACACCAACCAATCACATCCTCCCTAGCCTCCACGTCTGCTTTCCACCCACAACTTAATAACTTAATCAGTTATTAAGTTAATTCTCCCACCAAAACACAAAATTTAAATATTAACTTCCCCAATATGGATTAAACTCTCCCCAAATCCCTTATAAACCCTAAGAACTCCGCAGGTCGGATTAAACACAAATCAAAGGGGTTTTTGCCCAAACCTTCTAGTTTGCTAATTAACCATCACTTAAACCCAAACCCACCCTTAACCACCTATCACCATCAACCAAGGTCCCTCCCACATGGACCCCTGCACAAGAAAACAAGATGCAACAGTGAAATCTACGGTTTATCTCCATTTCGTGTTGGCAAAGCTATTTTGAACGAGTATGATCATTCCAAGACAGCTGTAACATCAACATCTTCACATGGCAATGTTTTTGACCAAGAATCAAGACAAAATCAAGGGGCATTTTCGGATTTCTCCAAATTAGGGTTTAGCTTTTATATATTTTATTCATGTATACTAGAAGGTTCTTCTAAGTAGTATATAATGGGTGTCATGTACCCATTATACTTGTTCCTGATTTTTTTTCCTGAGATCACAAACTTGTAAATCCCATTTTTATGAATGAAATTGGTTAAGTGTTGTTGATGAAAAGAATCCAGGCTCCACTTTACTTTCTGCTATTTTGATTTTGCATTTCATTCTTGTTTGGTGGTTGTTTAAGTGACAAAGTTTTAAAAATCAGTTTTTCAAAATTGTCTGTTTTCAAAGATTTTCTCAAAATCTTTTTTTTCTTTTTTTTCCATTAACTGTTTACTGAATCAAAAGCTTCAAGCTTGTAGCTTGTATTTCTATTTGGTAGAGTTTTAAACATCTCAGGAAAGATCTGCACAGACCCGAGTCTGTATGGAGGTGACTTTTCAGTCACTGATGGGCCTGGATGTAGGCCCAACAAGGTAGCATCCTTTGTCCCTTTTTCAGTTTTTTAAAAAAAGTTTTCAGGTATATGTGATTTTGCTTTGAATTTGTATGAAAGTTGTTTAGTGTTTGTTTAAGTGTTCAGTTTATTGTTTGCTTATGCATGTTAGATGTTTATATGCATGATAGATTAGGTTTAAATCAGTTTGCTTGAGTTTTGTTAAGATTTGGTTTGAAAAGTAGTTTCTGAAAAATATTAAGGGGTGTTTAGATTAAGGGATTAAGTGTTGATTAATAGTTTAAATCTGGCTTAAAACTTGTTTTATCCACTCACTAGGTTGCTAGTATTATATATGTTAGCTTGTATTTCTATTTGGTAGAGTTTTAAACCAAATTGCATGTTAAAATTTGAGGAAAATAGCAAAAACCAGTAAGTGCTTGTTGTGACTGATTTTTGTGGAATTTACTCATCATATCTGGTAAGTTGTTAGATTATAGGTCATTTAAGGATTTGTGATTGATTGTATGCTAGTTGGTATCTTTGTTTGCAAGAATTGAGCCATTGAATCTCACGTGTGTGCATATAAAATCAGCAAAACACTCCCAGACCTGATTTATCTTTATCAGAAAACTTCATTGGCAATTTTGAGTTTGATCTTGGTGAATACTTGCTTGTTTTGTGTTTGTTTTGACTCTCTATACTCAACTGAGTATAGGGGTGCCCTTTTGTCCATAAAAAACACCACAAAAAACCGAAGACAAGACCTCTTGTCCAAATCTGCACAAGTGAAGATTATCACTTTGTGTTCATCAGTTAAAAGTGTAATCTGGGCACGTTTTTAGCATTATAGTGATTTAAACTTGCTCACATGGGTTTGATTTTGTGTTTTTGTGATTAAAGTAACATAAGGAGTGGGTTTTAAAGTTTTGAAAAGAAAAAAATATAAAAAGCAAAAAGGACGTGGCCAGGACTCGAACCTGCGCCACTCCTCTCACAACACACACAACTTACCAGCGTGCCCTTGGGTCTTTTACTGCTAAGTTCTCAAACCATTATCCATTTAAGTAGTATTTGTTATTTGGCTTATTTAACAATCAGCTTAATATTAAGCTAATTTCAGCTTATTCCTTTAGGTTTTTTCCTATTTAGTATTTTTCTTTTGTTTTTATTTAGTTTTAGGACTTTTTGGTGCAAAAAGTTTATTTTTCCCGTATTTAATAAATTTTCTAGGATTATTTTTTGTTTAAATTTTGAAAAGTAATTTAAAAATAGAAAAAAGTATTTTTAAAATCTGAGAAAATAGTTTTTAGGTTTTTAATCATATTTTTGAGGTTTACATCACTTTAAGTTTTCAAAAAGTCTTATTTTTGATTTTATAGGATTTTAGGGTTTTTAACCAACTTTAAAATTTAATATAAAATTATTAAATAGGTTTTAGAAACTTTTAATTGCATTTCTGTCTTAGTTACATTATTTTAGATTTTTGGTATTTTTTAGAATTTTTTTATAAACTTTGAATTTTTTTGAATATTTTAATATTATTTTATTACTAAAAATTAAAACTTTGATTTTTTAAGTTTTTACATTTTTCTTAGATTGAAGACACTTAATTAGGAGTTTTGTAACTTTCCAAATATTTTTAGGACTTTTCAATTATTTTCTAGAATTAATTTAAGTTTTAATTAATTTTAATAGTTTTTAAGTGTTAAAAATTAGTTTTATTGGGTTTTAAAATTTAAAAAAATACTTTTTAGCTTAATTAGGACATTTTTGAGGTTTACAAACTTTAAGATCTTGCTTAGGGCTTTTTAATAATTAACTGTGATTTTTAGGGCTTTAATTAGCATTAAAAAGTCATTATATAATTAATTAAAAGGTTTTAGCAAGTTTGGATTTTTTATAAACTCTTAGAATATTATTTTGGATTTTTAGTAATTTTTAGGAATTTTTAGGAATTTTTAGGTTAAAATTTTAATTTTTGCACTATTTACGGTTTTACGTGATCGCCTTTTTCGTCTTAGTTTAATCCGTCTTCGTAACCGTCTTTCTCTTCTAATCTCATTTCTTTCTTTCTTTTTCAATCATATAATCACAAATCAAAATCAATTCATTACACAACGCACTTGCCTCCTTGGGAAACGAACTTGAACTTATTTGGTCATTAGTGCTCGGTATTCCTAAACCGACACTCAATACTTATCGCTTTTACGCACCTTTTCCTAAAGGTCGTATTTTACCACAATCATTTTTGGCGCCACTGCCGGGGAGGCGTGTTGTGTTTTGATTTGCATTGTTGTTTTTATATATAGCCATAATAGCTATTTGTATTAGTAGCACTCTACTAATACGTATTATCGGTTTTTCGTTTTTTGTGAATACTATTACTATATTGTATACGTAGAACAATAAATTCACAAGTACTCCAAGTACGTGAGAAATCACAACCTTGACTTGGGAGGTCATTACCCAATCATTGTATTCGAATCTCAAACCAAAGAAAAAAGGCAAAAATAGATAAATACTTTTTCGAAGCTCGATTTTGAGAAATACAAACTATAAGGTGGGTATAAGGCGGTAGTATTTCACGACCTAAAGGAAAAAGGCTCTTAAGTGCTTCGCGCCGCCGCGTTTCCTCCGCTTGCTTGTGCGTATTTTGAGATTGAAAGCTAATCGAGGGTTTTGCCACCCAAAGTATTACTTAAGTATCATATATATTTTCTTGGTTTCTATTGATTAAACCCTCTTGAACGATTTGGTGTTCCACCAACGTTCTAAAGTCATCGAAGGCGTTCACTTCACGTGATCGTTTTCATTCATTGAGGCTTCTTTAATCGAGAGATTTGATTAAGGAGGAGATTTGTAGATTTGTGTCTACCTAATACATTCCACAAAATCCAAAAAAGTAAAAACAATCAAAAACCACAAAAAAAAATTGAAAAAGTAAAAACACCAAAAAGAATCTTCTTTGCTCGCCCTCTCGTTGTACGTGACGTTTATGCAAACTCGCTCCAAAGCAAGACGTGCTCGTAAACGAAGAAACAAATCAATCACTCCTTCTAGTGAGGAGTCTCCTATTGACGAACCCATCGTAGTGAAAGAAGCACCCATGGCTAATCGAACTATGATGGAGTTGCTTCGAGCACCCACCGAGGGTTATGGAGAAGCGATTGTGATTCCCGCTATCCTTGCGGAGAATTTTGAGGTTAAGACGGGTTTGTTGTCCATGATTCAAAACAACAAGTTTCGAAGTGACGAAAAGGACAACCCTCATAACCACATTCGCCAATTTAATCGTCTTACCGCCACTTGCAAGTTTAAGGACGTCTCTAACGACTCGATTAAGATGATGCTTTTTCCGTATTCCTTAGCGGGGCCCACAAAAATTTGGTTAGAGAAAGAGCCACCCAATTCTATATTGACGTAGAAGGATCTCGTTTCAAAATTCGTGAACCAATTTTTTCCGCCCTCTAAGACTACGCATTTGAAAAACGAGATTTCAAAGTTTTCACAAGAGTATAATGAGAGTTTTTCAACGGCTTGGAATAGGTTTAAGGAAATGTTGCACGAATGTCCTCATCATGGTTTTTCTGATTTGCATCAAATTGACACGTTTTACAATGGCTTGAACGATCATGAGCGTGATTATCTTAATGCCGCCGCGGGTGGTAATTTTTTGTGTAAGACGGTCGAGGAAGCATTGTTAATCATTGAGAATAGGTCTAAGGTCTATTGTCCTTGTAGCACGTCGAGTGTTCGTAAGACTTCGTCTTCGCCTTCGCCTTCATTGTCACACACCGTTGATGCTTTCCAAATCGAGGCTAATTTGGAGAACAAGGTTTTTGATAAGCTTAAAGGATTGTTAATTGAGTTTAAAGTTGGTGAACAACCCACTCCCGCTACGGCTAAAGCGGTTGAGGTTTCTTGTATGTATTGTGGTGGAGCTCACGATTATTCCGAGTGCATTACCAACGGTGGTAACACTTCGAGTGCCTTCGCGGCCGCGGGAACTTATAACCAAAACGGTCAAGTTCCCCGCACTAATCAATTGACTCCACCGGGTTTTCCACCAAATCAAAATGCTAACAATTATCGAAACAATCAAGTTGGTTACCAAAACAATCAAAGGAACAATTACAAGGGTAATAACAACTATGAAATCAAGGAAGTAGTAGCCAATTGCAAAATCAAAACCAAAACCGTAATTTTCAAAACACAAGTCAAGGTCTTCAAAATGTTTACACTAAAGAACTTCCAATGGACTTTTTGAATTACGCTACGGCAAATGATAAGATTTTGGAAAACATTCAAGAGCAATTGGCTAGTCAAGCTAGGGACACGGCTAAAACACCAAGGAGTTAGCTAATTTTGTGAAGGAAAATCTTAACATGAGAAATGAGTTGAAAAATAATTTTGCTAATCAAATTAGAGGTCAAAACAATAAAAATGAACAAATTCATGCTAGGCTTGAACAAAGAATTGACCAAAAAGCCGCTAGTCAAGATGTTAAGTTTAATAGTCAAGATGTTAAGCTTAATGCCATTTTAGAAGCCGTCATGGGGAACAAAGCCTCTACTTCGGGAAGTTTGCCTAGTAAAACCGTTTCAAACCCAAAGGGAGAGATGAAAGTTATTACCACACGAAGTGGTAAGGCACTTAAAGAACCGACTCCTCAACCAAGTACTCCAACGGTGGAGGAAATTGAGGAAGAACCCGAGGTGGTGGTCGAAAAGGAGCATATCTCAAGCCCACAAAGTACCGCTCATGCCACACCTACGGTCGACCCTTTACCAACATTGGAACCCGAGATTCCAAAGGCTATGCCTATGCCCCAACCCACACCACCCTTGCCTTACCCATCGAGACTTAGGAAGGAGAAACGACAAGAGCGCGATAACTACCAATTTGAGCTTTTTATGAAAATGTTTCGTGAGTTGCACCTTAATGTGAGTTTCGCCGATGCTTTGGTCATGATGCCTCGATTTGCCGCTAACTTTAAGAGTATGTTGAACAACAAGGAGAAATTGCATCAATTGTCTAGTTGTTCGTCGGTTTATCTTAATCGCATACCTCAAAAAGTCGGTGATCCCGGTAATTTTTTGATCCCTTGTGCAATTCAAGATATGGAAGAATGCTATGCCTTGGCCAATCTTGGTGCTAGCATTAATTTGATGCCACTTGCAATCTTCAAGTCGCTCAATTTTCCTAATCTTACTCCTTCACTAATGTCTATCGAGTTGGCCGACCATTCCACGATTCGTGCATGTGGTTTGGCGGAAGACGTTTTTGTGAAAGTGGGGAAGTTCTACTATCCCGTAGACTTTATCGTCATTGATATCCCCACGGATCCTCAAGTTCCTCTTATTTTAGGTCGTTCGTTTTTAAATACGTCTATGGCTTTAATTGATGTGCATGCTAGAAAGATCACCTTACGTTTCAACGACGAGGAACTTGTTATAAACGCAACTCAAAATTCTCAACTTTCTCATGTTTATTCCGTTGCTACCATAAACCTCGTTGATATGATCGACGTGGTTTGCGAGGAATTTTCACAAGAAGTTTTAGGGTTTGGTGATGAAGAAACTAGTGGCAATCCCACTATGTTAGATCCAATTCTTGATAATTCGACACCAACCTTCACTCCATTTGAAGGTGGTGGTTTTACGTTGGAAGAATGCAATGTTCCACGTACTTGTGACGAAGACCTCGACAACGATGAGGACTTCTCGATTATCAAGGATTTTTTTAACGATTTCCCATTTCCTCCACCCGATGAGGTTATGAGTATCGAGCCCAAATCTTCACTTGAGGAACCACCTATCCTCGAGTTGAAAGATTTACCTCCTCACCTCGAATATGTCTATTTGGAGGAGGATGACAAGTTGCCGGTTATTATTGCGAAGGATCTTTCGAATGATGAAAAACCGCACTTGTCGATGTTCTAAAGGATCACAAAGGGGCGATTACGTGGAAGTTATCCGACATTAAGGGAATCGATCCCAAGTTTTGTACCCACAAAATCTTAATGGAGGAGGATTTCAAGCCCATAATCCAAAGTCAAAGGAGGGTGAACCCCAAAATTCACGACGTCATCAAAAAGGAGGTCCTTAAACTCCTTGACGCGGGAATGATTTACCCTATTTCCGATAGCCCTTGGGTGAGTCCTATTCATTGTGTCCCTAAAAAGGGAGGGATGACCGTTGTGCCAAACGATGCCAACGAGTTGATTCCCACTAGACTCGTGACCGGATGGAGAGTGTGCATTGACTATCGAAAGTTGAATGAAGCCACTCGAAAAGACCATTTTCCCTTGCCCTTCATGGACCAAATGTTGGAGCGACTTGCGGGAAACGATTTCTATTGCTTTTTAGATGGTTTTTCCGGTTACTTCCAAATTCCCATCAATCCTCGTGATCAAGAAAAAACTACGTTTACGTGTCCATATGGAACGTTTGCCTATCGTAGAATGCCATTCGGACTTTGTAATGCACCGGGAACCTTTCAAAGGTGCATGATGGCTATTTTTCATGATATGATCGAGAAGACGATGGAAGTCTTCATGGATGACTTTTCCGTGTTTGGTAATTCGTTCACTTCGTGTTTGTCGAATCTAGAGAGAACGTTGAAACGTTGTGAGGAAACCAACCTTGTGCTCAATTGGAAAAAATGTCATTTTATGGTTAGGAGTGGAATCGGCTTAGGGCACAAGGTCTCGAAAGCGGGGATTGAGGTAGATCAAGCTAAGGTAGACGTCATCGCCAAATTACCTCATCCCAAAACCGTTAAGGGAGTTAGGAGTTTCCTAGGCCACGCGGGCTTTTATCGTCGATTCATCAAGGATTTTTCGAAGATTTCTCGACCCATTACACATCTTCTTGAAAAAGAGGCACGTTTTGTCTTTGACGAAGATTGTCTACGAGCCTTTGAAATCCTTAAGAGGAAACTTACCGAAGCTCCCATTCTTGTTGATCCCAATTGGAACCTCCCCTTTGAGCTCATGTGTGATGCTAGTGATTACGCTATTGGGTCCGTTTTGGGGCAACGTCATGATAAGCACTTCTTGCCTATTCACTATGCTAGCAAGACGATGACCGAGGCTCAACTAAAATACACTACAACGGAAAAGGAGTTCCTTGCCGTGGTGTATGCATTTGAGAAGTTCCGACCTTACCTCGTCTTGACGAAATGCATAGTGTATACGGACCATTCGGCTATTAAGTATCTCATGGCAAAGCAAGATGCTAAGCCTAGATTACTTCGTTGGATTCTCCTCCTTCAAGAATTTGATCACACCATCGTTGACAAAAAAGGAGCCGAGAATCTAGCGGCCGACCATCTTTCTCGTTTGGATGATCCTCACCAAAGTGTTTACGAGCCCAAGGAAATCACCGAAACATTTCCGCTCGAGACACTTGGTGTAGTGAATTCTAAGCTTGATTCTTCCACCCCATGGTTTGCGGATGTTGGAAATACGTTTTACGTATTAAGAAGGATCGGTCACTCCATTAATAGTCCATGTAATAGCTCGTAGTTTAGTTAATCTTCATTACTTATCAAACAAGTCCAAGCCTAGCCTACAACATGTGTAGGCCGGCCCAAAAGTGTAAGCCCAAGCCCATTACAAGGCTTGGGTATATAAACCCTCTCCTTTGATGGAGAGGGTGTGGTTTTTCATAATTTACACATAGTTGTTCTTAACTTTCTCTCTCTAGAAGTGTGAAATCCACCATCTTTCTATCTCTTTCTCTCTCTAAAATCATAAGCATAGATTTACAAATCTACAAATGGTATCAAGAGCTTGGGATGAAATATAGGTTTGTTTTTGTGTTGAGTATTGTGTTCTAAACATTTCGTAGATTGTGGTTTGTTTTTAGCCGAATCTTCAAAAATTTTTTTTTGGTGTTGGATCGGAGTTTAAAGTAGTATAACATAGGGATTCGTGTTAACTGTTCTTGGTATCTTGGTTTTCGTTTAAACATCATCTTTCTTGGATCAAAAGTGCAAAAAAAGTTGGGTGTTCTTCATTCCGAAATTTCAGCAGAAGCATCCATCGGAAAGTACAATTGTACTTGGGCTTCCATCGCAATAACCGCCCATCGGAAAGGGATTGGTTTCTACTTTGCGATCGTGGGTTTTATTACTTATTCCGATCTGGACATTCCGATCGTGCTTTGCGATCTGGGATTCCGACGGGTATAAGGAAGTTTGTTAAGTCGTTACTCTGCTTAAATTTTGTCAGCCACTTTGCGATCTGAACATTCCGATAGGGCTTTGCGATCTGAACATTCCGATAGGGCTTTGCGATCTGAACATTCCGATAGGGCTTTGCGATCTGAGCATTCCGATACCAACAACATTTCGACAGGGCTATATTCCGATCTGGTATTACGATCTGACATTCCGATCTGGTGTTACGATCTGACATTCCGATCTGGCATTCCGATAATCACAATTTTTTCCATAAAAAATTTCGACGTGTGTAATTTTGACTTGGAATTTTTGGTTTATCGAGAACATATTTTAGGGGATTTTAACATTGTTTCTCGGTTTTAACTCACAACAACACAAAATACTTAACCTTATTTCATTGTTCGATCAACTTTGTAAATCTTAACTTATTGAAATGGAGTATACATCTCTTACGGATAAGTCCATCCTCTCGGGTACGGATAATCGTCCACCAATGTTGGTGAAGACTATGTATGAGGAATGGGCTTCCCGAATGGAACTTTATATGTTGAACAAGGAGAATGGACATCTAATTTGGGCATCGGTGCTCAATGGACCATTAGATTATGGTACTGTGACGGAAGGTACGACCACTCGTCCTCGCACAACGGGTGAGTTGACTGGAGATATGAAGATTCAAGATAAATGTGATAAGTATGCTACAAATATCATTCTCCAAGCTCTTCCTCCAGATGTCTACAAACTCGTCAGCAAACATAAAGTTGCCAAAGAGTTATGGGATAGAATTCGTGTTCTAATGCAAGGCACCTCGTTAACTAAACAAGAACGAGAGTGTAAGCTTTATGATACTTTTGATAAGTTTGCCTATGTGCCAGGGGAGACTCTCAATGATTACTATCTGAGATTTACCCTATTGTTGAATGAGCTTAACATCTATGGCATGGCAATTCCTACCTTTCAATTGAACACCAAGTATTTGAACACTCTTCCTCCAGAATGGAAAAAATACGTGACGGATGTTAAATTGGCTAAGGACTTGCATAACACCAATGTGGATCAACTTCAAGCTTTTCTTCAACAACATGAATGCCATGTGATCGAGGCTCGGTTGTCTACACCTCAAGTTCATGATCCACTTGCAATGTATGCTTCTCAACAAAACATGGCTTATACTTATCAACAACCATCATACTTGCAGCAGCCATCACCACACATCTATCAGCAACCACAGCAACCATCTTATCAACCACCAATGATGCCACAACAAGAATATCAACAAAGTGTTCATCAACAATCTTTTCCACAACAACCACAATATCAGACATCACCATCACAAGCCAACACTTCTCCAATGGGCTATACTCCTCAGCAAGGATATTTTCCAATAGAAGCACAATCAGCACAGACTTTTTACTCTAATGAACTTCCACCAATCCAAGCACCGGTCTTTACTCCAAATGATACGCCAGCTGATGTTCTAAACCATCTCACTGCTTACTTGTCAAAACTTGTTGCTACTAGAGGATTTCCACCAACAAACAATCAGCTCCGCACCTCTTCAAATCCTCGACAACAAGCCACTGTTCAAGATGGTCAAGTGACGGTGCAACCTATTCAGGGAAGGCAAAATTCATATGGACCTCCTACAAGGACTGGGAACAATCAAGCTGTGAATTCTCAAGCTAATGGAAATGGAAGTCCTAGTGGTCCTAAGAAGGTTGTGACTTGCTACAATTGCCGAGGACAAGGTCATATGGCTAGGGAATGCACTCAGCCGAAAAGGAGAAGGGATGATGCATGGTTTCGTGAGAAGATGTATTTGGTTGATGCTCAGTCTAAGGGGAAGATTTTGGATTCAGAGGAGTTGGCATTTCTGGCAGACCCAGGGGCAGCAGATACTGAAGGCATTGCAGTCGTTTCCACTTCTAATGCAGCTTATCAAGCGGACGATCTTGATGCATACGATTCGGATTGTGATGACATTCACTCTGCCCAAGCTGCTCTTGTTGCTAATCTCTCTCACTACGGTTCTGATGTCATCAGTGAGGTACCAACCACATCTAATAATATTGATGATAACCAACATCAAGTTGGGCATGAAAATGACAACCTCGAACAGCATTCGGGAACTAGTAACTCAAATAAAGTGGTACCCAATCCAACACATTTGAGTGAACCTCCACCAAATGCTACGGCGGGTATGGAATCTTATGCTCAACATGATTTGGTCATGGTGCCTAAACATATTATTGATCAAATGCATATGGCCCTCAGACAATCCGTAGATACGAATTCCACCCTAACTGCTGAGCTTGCGTTGCATAAAGAAAAGGTCAAAACTTTTGAAATGGTCCCTCAAGAAGAGAAAATAACATGTTCTGAATTTGACCAATTTCGTTTTGAAAAGATTGAACACTTGAAAGAAATAGAATCATTAAAAGCTAATCTTTCTAATGAATTAAAAGAAAAGGAGTCGGTTGTCAATGATTTTCAGAAACTTAAAATGGATTTCGAAACTCTCGAGTCTAAAAAGATTGAATCGGAAATTAATGCTACCAAACTTCTTAAATTCAAGGAACAACAGCTTTTAAAACAATACGCTTCCACAGAAAAGGTTCATCTTTTAACTAAATCATTTAAAGAATTCGAACTTAAGCGTCTTCAAGATTTACCACCTAATCCCGGTTATGCAAAACAAGCTCAGGAATATATTCCCGGTCTTTATGATATGACCATAATTGGAAAATCGAAAGAAGCACCTTTTGTTCGTAGTTCTGAGGAGACACAATCACTTGCGGATGAAACTCATTCTAAAATGCTTTCAAAATTCCACACAATTGATTATGATCAACATAACAAAGATCAATTTTCGAAAAAGACACGCATTCGCTTACAAAAGGAATTAGCAGAATTAACAGTTCTTGTGCCCCAAAGTTTGTCAAATGAAAACCTTCCTAGTACGTCTCCTACACTCGTCAAAAAGGATTTAACGAAGTTAATTCCACCGGTAAGTAAGGCGTCCGTTAACTTAAATGCGGTTCACCAACATTAGCCGATTTTGACAAGGTCATTTTGGAACGTACGACGGCCACAGCCATAACGGAAGGTGAATGTAACTTTGAGCACACTAGAGCTGCGTTTCGAGATGAAATTGTTCCGTTTGTAAAGAATGTTAAGGCTTGTCTTAGTAATCTTGATCAAGATTTGTCTTTGGAATTAGACGAAGTTAGACGTGTTTTCAATGAAATGGATGATGCTTACGAAAACAGTTTACTTGAAATAGAACGGGTTTCACGCCAAAATGATCTGCTTCTGAAGCAAGTGATGTCTCATGATATAGTTTCTGTCTGTGTGAATACAAGTGTTGATAATGATTCTATTGTGCATAATGTTGAATCTGTGGATAATGTGGTAGATAGTACTTGTCACGAATCTGACGCTGAATTTTGAAAGCTTCAAGATTCATATTTATCACTTTCAAAACGTTTTGATGATATTCAAACACATTGTATTTCGCTTGAATGCAAGCAACAATTTATTCAAGAAATCTTTGAAACGTCATTCGAAGGTGTTAATATCGATGATGCAAACTTTGAAAAGAATTTTCGATTGAATTTACAATCAAAACAGCGTCAGCCAAGTGACAAAGTTGCTAACTCTTTGCCGATAGAAATAGAGAAATCTAAGGAGCTTAACTGTGTGAACGTACTTGAGGCCGCTGAGAATCTTAAACTGGATCTAGATAATCGAGTTTCCAAGATTTTGTCCAAAGTTGATAACTTAAAACAGAAAAATACACGACTCTTCGATTCAGTACAGCCCGCATGTGTTGATACCACTGCACAGAATCAATCATTGATTGAACAATTGAATCGAAAGTCGATAGAAATATCTGATTTGAGGGAACAAATTTGTGATAAGAACCTGGTCTTGGCTGAGTTAAAGGAAACACTTCGTACTTTAAAAGGTAAGAATGTTGTGGATAACGCAGCCACTATCTCAGCATCGTCCTCTAGTGCAATCAAAAGAACCCTTATTGCCGTCACACCATTTAACAAGGGCCCTAGGACTAAAACATCTCAAACTTTGGTCACTAAAGATAAGGCGGAATCAAAATCAGCTTCTAATATTCCCATGTTGCCTTCTATAGGAGTAAGCACCACTACTAAGGCTCAAAGATCTAAGCTTAAAAGAAACAAAAAGAATGATAGGATCTTGCCCCCATCTAGTAGTCAAGTGAAGAAGAAAGTAGAAGCCCATCCTAGGAATGTTATTTCTGTTTTGAATAAAAAGAATCATGTAGCTAAACCTAAAGGCTCTGCGGTTGTGCAGTGTTCTAAGCCTACTGTGAATTCTAATTTAAAATGTTGGAATTGCAACGAATGTATGTTTTCTAGTCGTCATGATTCTTGCCTTATTGACCATGTGAATGAGATGTATGCCCGAAAAAATGGATTAGAATGGAAACCGACTGGGAAGGTGTTAACCCAAGTTGGTTGGATGTGGCGCCCCACTGGTAGAACTTTCACTATAGTAGGAAATATGTGCCCTTTGACTAGGATCACTCCCACTACAGCGAAGAAAGCGTGCCCTTTAACTAGGAGTACCAAGGCTACCAAAACACAAGCGTGTCTTTTAACTAGGAACACCGACACTACTGTAGGAACAAAGTGCCCTTTAAATAGGTCTACTCCCACTGTAGTGCACGCGAATAATCCAAAACCTAAGAAAGTTGGAACAGTAAAACCTGTTAATGCTAAAACTATCATTAGAAAATGCAGGAAATCTAAGGATAACAAAAATGTTAGCAATTCTGATAATAACATACCTGTATCTGCTAACACTCCGGAACCAATAGTTTCCAATGCATTGTCTACTGTTGTTGTTGAAAACAGGTGGTCCAAATTGTTCTCTGGTATTTGGACTCTGGTTGCTCCAAGCATATGACCGGAGATCGCTCTCAGCTCAGAAATTTCGTCAGCAAGTTTCTTGGTACGGTTCGATTTGGTAATGATCATATTGCAAAGATAATGGGTTATGGTGAATATCATATTGGGAATGTTATAATTTCAAGAGTGTATTACGTGGAAGGTCTTGGTCACAACTTATTTTCTGTGGGACAATTTTGTGATGCAAACCTAGAAGTTGCTTTTCGAGAGCATACCTGCTTCATTCGTAATTTGGAAGGGGTTGATTTATTGAAAGGTACTCGAGGGAATAATTTGTATACTTTGTCTCTACAAGACATGATGGCCGCTTCTCCCGTATGTCTTCTCTCCAAAGCATCGAAGACTAAGTCATGGTTATGGCATCGACGGTTATCTCATCTTAACTTTGACGCTATTAATCATTTGGCGAAAAACGAACTTGTTCGTGGTCTTCCTAAACTATCATTTCACAAGGATCATTTGTGTTCCGCGTGTACAATGGGGAAAAGCACTAAGAAGTCTTACAAACCCAAGACTGAAGACACCAACCAAGAGAAACTTTATCTGTTGCATATGGATCTTTGTGGGCCAATGCGTGTTGAAAGTCTTAGTGGCAAAAAGTACATCCTCGTCATTGTCGATGATTACTCTCGGTTTACATAGGTGAAATTTCTTAAAGCAAAAAATGAGGCACCTAAATTCATCATCAGATTTCTCAAGATGATTCAAGTGCGTCTCAACACTACTGTCCGACGCATTCGTACAGATAATGGAACCGAATTTGTGAATCAAATTTTGCGTGATTATTATGAAGAAGTTGGCATATCTCATGAAACATCCGTTGCACGCACTCCACAACAAAACGGTGTCGTTGAAAGGCGAAATCGCACACTTATGGAAGCTGCTCGAACGATGTTAATTTACGCAAAGGCTCCATTGTTTTTATGGGCAGAAGCAGTATCTACAGCAGTGTACACCCAAAACCGGTCACTAATTCGTAAACGCCATGGTAAAACACCTTATGAGCTTCTCCATGGAAAAGTACCAGATTTATCATATCTTCATGTATTTGGTTCTCTTTGCTATCCAAATAATGATGGTGACAATTTGGGAAAACTTCAACCAAAGGCTGATATTGGTATTTTCATTGGTTACGCCCCCGCAAAGAAGGCATACCGAATCTACAACCGTAACTCTCGCAAGATCATTGAAACTATGAATGTTGATTTTGATGAGCTGACAGCAATGGCTTCTGAGCAAAGCAGCTCTGAACCCGCACTTCATGAAATGGGACCCAGTAATATTAGTTCTGGTCTTGTCCCAAACAACCCTACTTCATCATTTATACCACCTACTAGGAATGAATGGGATACGTTGTTTCAACCGTTCTTTGATGAATTCTTTACTCCTCTAACTATTGTTGCTCCAGAACCTGAGGTAATAGCTCCGGTAACCGAAGTTGTCGCTCCAGCAACCGAAGCACAATCAGACACATCTGCACCTACAATTGGTCAAGATATACCATCCACAAGTAATTCTCGACCAACACCTGTTTCAACTACCCATGTCATGCTTATTGATGATGAAGAGGATGATGATGATCACGATTTGGAATTCGCTCAAATGCGTGAACTTCCATTCTTTGGTGTATCTATTCCCGACCCTAATCAAGCCGGGTCGTCCACCTCAGAGGAAGCTCCTTCTACAGTTTACTCCAATCCACGGATTCGTGAACATGACAGCAAGTGGACAAAGGATCATCCTATAGATTCTATTATTGGTGACCCTAATCGTCCGGTATCCACACGAAGTCAATTACAAGAAAGTGCAATGTTTTGTCACTTTGATGCTTTTCTCACTGAAGTTGAACCTAAGACATGGAAAGAAGCTTTTACTCAATCCTGTTGGATAGAAGCTATGCAAGAAGAACTTAATGAGTTTATACGTCTTGAAGTATGGGAACTTGTCCCATGCCCGGATCAAGTGCAGTTACTCACTTTGAAATGGGTTTACAAGGTGAAACTCGATGAGTTAGGCGGAATATTGAAAAATAAAGCTCGACTAGTAGCTCGTGGATACAAGCAATTATTGGGCATCGACTTTATGGAATCCTTTGCACCTGTTGCCCGTTTGGAAGCCATTAGACTATTCCTCGCTTATGCAGCCCATATGAATATGATCGTCTATCAGATGGATGTGAAGACGGCATTTCTTAATGGTGAAATCAAGGAAGAAGTCTATGTTCAACAGCCGGATGGTTTTGTGAATCCTAATTATCCTAATCATGTGTACAAGCTTAAGAAGGCTCTCTATGGGTTGAAGCAAGCTCCGCGCGCATGGTATGATCTATTGTCACAATTCCTCATTACTCAAGGCTTCGCTAAAGGCAAGGTGGATCCCACGCTGTTCATTCAGAAACGAGGTAAAGATATGATTATGGTACAAATATATGTTGATGATATTATATTTGCAGCCTCGACCCAAACCTTATCGGATGAGTTTGGGACACTCATGTCTTCCAAGTTTAAGATGTCAATGATGGGCAAGGTATCATTCTTCTTAGGTCTTCAGATATCTCAGAGTCCCAGAGGCATCTTTATTAATCAATCCAAATATGCCCTTGAATCGCTTAAGAAATATAAGATGGAATCTTGCGACCCCGTGGACACTCCAATGGTGGAGAAAACTAAGCTTGATGCAGATCCACATGGAGTTGCCGTTGATCCGACACTTTATCGTGGAATGATCGGTACTCTTCTGTATATCACAGCCAGTCGACCTGATCTTCAGTTTGCTATATGTATGTGTGCCAGGTATCAAACTAGGCCTACTGAGTTACACTTAGCTACTGTTAAAAGGATCTTTCGATATCTTAAAGGAACCATTAATCGGGGACTTTGGTATTCGAAGGACTCCTCTATTGCACTAATGGCATATGCAGATGCGGATCACGCGGGTTGTCAAGATACCAGGCGTAGCACGAGTGGAACTTTGCAACTACTAGGAGATCGACTAATCAGTTGGGCATCGAAAAGGCAGAAAAGCGCTGCAATTTCAAGTACGGAAGCAGAATACATAGCTATGTCCGGTTGCTGTGCTCAAATTCTTTGGATGAGATCGCAATTAACCGACTATGGTCTAGGTTTCAACAAGATTCCGATGTACTGCGACAACAAAAGTGCAATTGCCTTATGTTGCAACAATGTTCAATTCTCCCGGTCGAAGCACATTGACATTCGCTACCACTTCATCAAGGAGCAAGTGGAAAATGGAGTAATCGAGCTTTACTTTGTCCGATCTGAGTATCAATTGGCGGATATTTTCACGAAGGCTTTAGATCGCGCTCGAATTGAATTTTTGGCCGACAAGCTAGGAATGAGAACCTTCTCGCCTGAGACTCTTAAGGACCTAGCAGATGAAGCGAAAGAATAGTCTTGGTAAAACTATTCTCCGTATCCTTGGTGATCATCTGTATATATTGTTTATATTTTTATCCATAAAAGCAAAATACAAAAATATAAAACCATATAAAAACCATAAAAATTGAAAAATTCATAAAAATCCAAAAATATTTTTACTTTATTTTTCAAAGGCATGTCTTTTGGTACGATAATATTTACGGCCTTAGAAATGTTGATTAATATCGACACGGCGCCATAAATAGAGTTCGTACAAAAGTTGTAAATATTTCATAAAACATGCCTAAATGGCTTGTAGTTATTTCAGACTGCAACCCGGTTTTCACATTAAAGTCAGGTATTTCTTATGAAAGCTGTGGCTCACAACGGGAATTAATTTTCTCGGGCAAGGTTTACTTTAAAACCTTGTAAGGGATCAAGTTTACTTTATCACTTGGTCTAACACAAATCTATGTACGTTTCAGTGCATTTATTTGTTAAAACAAGAGAAGTCTTGTTTTTATGAAGCTATCATCTCTACAACCATGCTCTCTACAATTGGTATCTACATACTCGACGATGCGACTACTCAACCGACGACTACAGCTCTTTCGATAGAACACGGGTCAACAATTGAGGGGGAGCAATTGTCAAGCATTCAGAATCTTCGATACCGAACGTGCCAAGCTCACAAGTTGGTGTCAAGACAACAATACCAATCGTACATGTGGTGTCAAGAGATGACTTCAGATGTGACGAGGCGACCAACATATGCTGACAAGAACCATTTGATCTTATCATATGATGTTCTCATCAATCAGGTCCAACCTTGTCAATTCTTTTTAATATGGTGAATATGTGATCATGCTACAAATCGATATCATATCTCATACATTTGGTATCATGAAGATAAAACGGACTTGCATTTTTCTTCCCAAAACCTTTGTTAAAACTTCATTAAATCAATTGATATTAAAAACATCGATTGGGTTAATATTTTTAATATGGGGGAGAAAATGTGATTTAATATGGGATATTATCACAAATGGTTTGACTTAATGTGCTGGCTCATCCCGACATGTGCGAAATGTTTTCGAATATCGTGGCATATGTTAAGGGGGAGCAAAATGGTTTTGCTATATCAAAATGGATTTTCATGGTGACATATACTTACCCAAAACCCATTTATTTCACGACGATGAAGATTGTGGTGACATAAGGATGGTAGGATAGGTTAAGTCCTATGATTCTTCCAGAACCGGAGGAATCTTCCCAAGGACATTCCATAGCTAGAAATAGTAGTCCTTAGGAAAGTTGGAGAAAGATTGTGAACGTAGCTGAATGCCGACCAAGTACTTAAGTTAGCACTGGAACAATCACAACAAGGTGCTAGTTATGACGTATTGGTAAGCATTGAAGGGGTTGAAGAATGAAAAAGAATTGTAAAGATAAAGGGTGTAAAGAAAGAAGCCCTCCTTACAACTTTAGGCAGAAACCGGGTCAATACATATGCTATTGAGATCATTGTTAATGATTCTTGATATTGAAGACAGACATCATGGACCCAGTGATGCAATGCACAACCCATCCCAGCTAACTCAGATATCTCTCAAAAGGTATTTGTTTTAATCACACGGAGACAACACGTTATCTATCGATTTATTCACTCCGAATAAATTGGTATTGAAATGGTGGCACTCCTCTCCAGCCTCCGATCACTAAAATCCAAAGTGCACGATCGAGTCTAGAGCCATTTGAGATCATCAAATATCTCATTAGGACACACTTTCATATTTCCTTGCTTCTTCACACACTGTGAAAAGTAAGAAAGATTTCAAGAGTCCTACGCAAAATCTTCATGATCTTGCCTGAACATCCGAGAAATACAAAAGTATTTACAATGAAGATGGAAATCCTTCTTGAGCGAATATCAAAAAGCTCATGGTAGGTGACTTGTGCGATTCTTCATGAATCAAACTTGTGATAACTGGAAAGCAACAGTTGTTTAATTCTTAACTGAATTTAAACACGTTCCAGGCCTCTACGCAATATCTTAGTGATCTTGCCAGAACACTCAGAGTGATACCTTAGTGTTCACAGTGATGAGTGGAAATCCTTCTAGTGTTAACCTCAAACAGCACTTGGTAGGTAACTTGCAAGATTCTATACGAATCAAGCTCGTGACAACTGGAAAGCAACGATGGTGCGGTTCTTAATTGAATTTCACTTGTTCCAGGAACATGAATTGACGGCTTCAAATCATGCGGATATCTTTATCCAAATGATTCACTCTTTATGTTCGCAGTCAGCTTTGGACGGTCGAATAAAGAGAACGGGTTTACCCGCGAAATCCTGTCAGGAAGTTACTTAATTGAAACTATCCGTCACGGGTACGATATCTAATATCGTCCAACGGTCTTCACCGACCGGAGGTAAAATGCTACCGAATTAGAATGAAATGTTCAAAGGCATTTCGTTCGTGTCTACTTATGTTGCGGCATTTGAAGACGGTGGCGTTGCGGGATCCAAGAAGAAGTCGTCCCCGCATGCTTATACTTTATGCACTTAATATCTTATTTAATTCAAGAAAGCCTAAAAGTTAAGTCTTCCGCTGTATTGAACTCTGAAGCTTTCAAGAATTACTAAGGTATAAGTATGTGGGACGTGAGGTCACGAAGAGGCGAAGATCACAAGTGATGGATGCACAAGATCAAGGCAAGAGATTAATGCTCAAGATTGATATCAAAGATCACATCAGCATGTTCACCAGAAAAAGAAAAGAAAAAGAAAGACGAAGACTACGAGCTCAAGACAAGCATAGTATGCTAGGTTTATTTTATCATTGTAACTTGGGTAACGCCCTTGTTTGGAGTGACCTCCCTTAGGGGGAGATTGTTGGAAATACGTTTTACGTATTAAGAAGGATCGGTCACTCCATTAATAGTCCATGTAATAGCTCGTAGTTTAGTTAATCTTCATTACTTATCAAACAAGTCCAAGCCTAGCCTACAACATGTGTAGGCCGGCCCAAAAGTGTAAGCCCAAGCCCATTACAAGGCTTGGGTATATAAACCCTCTCCTTTGATGGAGAGGGTGTGGTTTTTCATAATTTACACATAGTTGTTCTTAACTTTCTCTCTCTAGAAGTGTGAAATCCACCATCTTTCTATCTCTTTCTCTCTCTAAAATCATAAGCATAGATTTACAAATCTACAGCGGATTATGCAAATTACCATGCGGGTAACTTCATCATTAAGGGTATGACGACTCAAGAAAAACGAAAATTCTTTCGTGACGTCAAGTTCTACTTTTGGAACGACCCTTACTTGTTTCGAACTTGTGCGTATCAAATCATCCGACGTTGTGTATTTGGCACCGAAGCTTCTAACATCCTTAGAGCTTGCCATGAGGGACCCACGGGTGGTCACCACGGTGCTAATCTCACGGCTAAGAAGGTGTTTGATGCCGGCTTCTTTTGGCCTACTATTTACCGAGATGCACAAGATCTTGTGAAGTCGTGTGATGCATGCCAACGACAAGGAAAAGCCTCACAAAAAGATGAAATGCCACAAAACATCATCCAAGTGTGTGAGATCTTTGACGTTTGGGGTATAGACTTTATGGGGGCCGCTCCCATCATCTCGTGGTAATAAGTACATCCTTGTTGCGGTTGACTACCTATCTAAGTGGGTGGAGGCAAAGGCCTTGCCCACCAATGATGCTCGTGTGGTAGTTAAGTTCTTGAAAAGCTTGTTTTCTCGGTTTGGAACCCCTCGTGCTATCATAAGCGATCGTGGAACCCATTTTTGTAACGACCAATTTGAAAGAGTCTTAAGGAAATATGGGGTTACACATCGGCTTTCTACGGCTTATCACCCACAAAAGAGTGGGGAAGTCGAGGTTTCAAACCGAGCGTTGAAGAGGATCTTGGAGAGATCCGTAGGAGAAAACCGACAATCATGGTCGGATAAGTTGGACGATGCTTTATGGGCCTTTAGGGCCGCTCATAAGACGCCCATTGGGTGAACTCCCTATAAGCTTGTGTATGGAAAGAATTGTCATTTGCCTATCGAATTAGAACACAAGGCTTATTGGGCCCTAAAGCATTGTAATGATGATATGGAGACCGCGGGAAAACACCGGAAAATGCAATTGAATGAATTAGATGAATTGAGGGATATTGCTTATGAAAATTCATTGATTTATAAAGAGAAAACTAAAAAGTTGCATGATTCTAAAATTAAAAACCGGGTTTTTAACATTGGGGATCAAGTTTTGCTTTTTAATTCAAGATTAAAAATCTTTTCCGGTAAGTTGAAATCTCGTTGGTCCGGTCCATTCACCGTGACTCAAGTGTTTCCGTATGGGACCATCGAGCTAGCTCAAGATGATGGTCCTAACTTCAAGGTGAATGAACATAGGTTGAAGCACTACTTTGGCGGGGAAGTTCCATCCTTGAACTACCTCGACCAAGTCACCTTCCCCAATGATAATTAGTATTGAGGGGATCGAGTCGAGCTCATGACTCGGTAATAAAAAATGAGGTGCCTCGTGGGGGAGTCCCATGCTTATCCTATGTACATATTATCGCTTTCTAATGTAGCTTACGTGTGGGGATTTGTGCCCTTCCAACCTTGGTTCCGTGGTTGTTTGTGCATTGTGGTTTTTAGATCATGATCTTCACGATTGGAGCCTCTCGTGTTCGTTTTATGGGAGCACTCGATCGTTTGCTTTGAAGACTTTCTCAATATCCATGATATATTTGATGTTCTAACCTTAGGTTTTTAGCACACTTCATAAACGGCTATTAATTTAATGGTTACACCCTTTCCATGCTAGATTAGGCATTCGACTACGTCTCTAGTATGGGGGTGTTTGCACCCCTAGACTCGAAACATTGAGGACAATGTTTAACTTTAGTATGGGGGGGTGAATAGATACTTGCCTTGCCAAACCTTCACGCTCTCCAAAGTTTATCTTTTTGTTTATCGTTTTTGTTGCAAAATAAGGCTAAAAATGGCCAAATTTTAAAATTTTTCTCATGTTTTATAAGTGTTTGAAGACACGAATGTAGGTTTTACGATGGCGAGAATAAGAGTAATTTTTGACTCGACCGTGCATGTTGAGCACTTAGATTTGATTCCTTAACTACACATTAGGCTAAGTCTCTTAAATGAGGACGAGAAATGATAGGGTTAATTATAAGTTACTATGCTAAACGTAGAGTACTCGTATTCTTTCAAAAAACTCATGTGTTCTCGTTATTTGTTTATTCTCCCTTCGCTTGTAAATATTTTTTGCTTAATAAATATTGACTTAGTGGTTCAGTTAGGATTGTTGGGTTTCTAGTCTTTTCTAGTAGCTTCCGTGGAATTAAATTGGGAAGACATGAAGGTATCGCCAGCGTCACGGTTTTGAAGTATTGGCATCCCAATAATCGAAAGCTTCACCCAATAATAAGATTTCAAGTGCTCACCTAAATCTAGCAAACAATTTGAAGCCCCACAAGGCCGAAGAATCTATGCAAAATTGAAAGTGAATCAAGCCTTAATCTTCGAAGCTTTAAAGATCCAAAATTCGCTTTAGCGTGAGGATATACGTCTTTGGCTAATAAAACCACCGATAAGGCGGATAATAAAAGGCAAGGCAAGACCGAAGTCATAATAAAAGCTTCATGGCGAAGTTGAATAAAAGATGGAGGTAAACCAAAGATAATAAGGCCCTTCCGTTAGGGGGCGTATAAAAGTCTTGGTAATAAGTCTCATGTTCAAAACCGTTATAAAACCGTGTTTATCGATTCTTCTTGTCAACTTAATTTTTTAACATCGTTGTCTATTAGGAGGGGTTATTGATTTGATGGTCTTAGTTACACCGTTAGGACTCTATTTTTAGACCTAAATCTCTATTATCGCATAAGTCAAACAATGTATCCTCGCGAAACATTCAAGACAAAATAAAATATAAGAGATACAACTTAGGAAAAATGGGAGGATAAGTACGTGATTAGGGCATATGAGTAGTGTTAGCATTACTAACTTATAATGACAATGATCTCGTTGCACGCTTAGCATGGAATTGGAGTGAAAATCGAGGACGATGAAATTATTTCTAACGAAGCATTCACGTGATCTTATTCTATGAACCTAAACGTCCCATTTTGCGATGAAAATCATACATTATGTCTAAAACGCAAGTAGTAGTAATAGTAGTAGTGTAGCTAGTTTATCATTCAATAAAGTGAATAAAAATGAATTTTGGAGATGGTAAGATACTTTATTCTAGCATTGCGTGAGGGCACGACAATGGTTTAGTATGGGGGAGTGATGAGACTGCTTTTATACATAGTCTCATCGTCCAAATAGGGCTTAAAATGCATTAAATATCATCAAAATACCCAAATATATGCTTGTGTTTGTTGCTTGTGTATTTTAGGTACGGATATTGAGAAAATGACAAAAGATCACAAGAATCAGTCAAAACCGAACACGGGAAACGAAGCCGCACGATGAACCAAGCCCTAATGAAGAATTTTCCAAAGAAACCCTTGAAGATTTATGAAGAAGGGTCCTCCAATATGGGAGAATTGACACTTTATACCCTTGTATCTTCATAATTACAAGTTTGGTCCCTAAAGTTTGTCAAAATTACAAAAAGGACCCTTAACTTTGATGAATTGGCAAATTTAGTCCCTCAACAAAACTAAATTGTCAATATTGGTCCTCCAAGAAGTCAACAAACAAGTCAAACCTTGAAGAATGAAGAAAATTCCAAAATCAGTCCTTCAAATGTCATCAATTTGCATGTTTAGTCCTTATACAAAGTTTGATAAACCCTTGTGCCAAATTTGACAAGTACCCCAAACTTATTTACAAAGGAAAAGTGGTTTAGGCTGTTTTAATACAAAGTGAAAGAAGGAATAAACTATGGGGACCTAATCTGCCCAGACAACTAAACTCACACCCTCCACTACCTGGCCTCCACGTCACCCCCTCACCCCACACCAACCAATCACATCCTCCCTAGCCTCCACGTCTGCTTTCCACCCACAACTTAATAACTTAATCAGTTATTAAGTTAATTCTCCCACCAAAACACAAAATTTAAATATTAACTTCCCCAATATGGATTAAACTCTCCCCAAATCCCTTATAAACCCTAAGAACTCCCCAGGTCGGATTAAACACAAATCAAAGGGGTTTTTGCCCAAACCTTCCAGTTTGCTAATTAACCATCACTTAAACCCAAACCCACCCTTAACCACCTATCACCATCAACCAAGGCCCCTCCCACATGGTCCCCTACACAAGAAAACAAGATGCAATAGTGAAATCTACGGTTGATCTCCATTTCGTGTTGGCAAAGCTATTTTGAACGAGTATGATCATTCCAAGACAGCTGTAACATCAACATCTTCACATGGCAATGTTTTTGACCAAGAATCAAGACAAAATCAAGGGGCATTTTCGGATTTCTCCAAATTAGGGTTTAGCTTTTATATATTTTATTCATGTATACTAGAAGGTTCTTCTAAGTAGTATATAATGGGTGTCATGTACCCATTATACTTGTTCCTGATTTTTTTTCCTGAGATCACAAACTTGTAAATCCCATTTTTATGAATGAAATTGGTTAAGTGTTGTTGATGAAAAGAATCCAGGCTCCACTTTACTTTCTGCTATTTTGATTTTGCATTTCAGTCTTGTTTGGTGGTTGTTTAAGTGACAAAGTTTTAAAAATCAGTTTTTCAAAATTGTCTGTTTTCAAAGATTTTCTCAAAATCTTTTTTTCTTTTTTTTCCATTAACTGTTTACTGCATCAAAAGCTTCAAGCTTGTAGCTTGAAGCTCTTGATTCTTGGAGTTTTCTTGGTTTGTTGTGGTGTGCAGGAAACAAGAAGCAAGCAAGAACCATTTTTACCCAGTTTCTTTGTCAAACATCTCAGGAAAGATCTGCACAGACCCGAGTCTGTATGGAGGTGACTTTTCAGTCACTGTTGGGCCTGGATGTAGGCCCAACAAGGTAGCATCCTTTGTCCCTTTTTCAGTTTTTTAAATAAAGTTTTCAGGTTTATGTGATTTTGCTTTGAATTTGTATGAAAGTTGTTTAGTGTTTGTTTAAGTGTTCAGTTTATTGTTTGCTTATGCATGTTAGATGTTTATATGCATGATAGATTAGGTTTAAATCAGTTTGCTTGAGTTTTGTCAAGATTTGGTTTGAAAAGTAGTTTCTGAAAAATATTAAGGGGTGTTTGGATTAAGGGATTAAGTGTTGATTAATAGTTTAAATCTGGCTTAAAACTTGTTTTATCCACTCACTAGGTTGCTAGTATTATATATGTTAGCTTGTATTTCTATTTGGTAGAGTTTTAAACCAAATTGCATGTTAAAATTTGAGGAAAATAGCAAAAACCAGTAAGTGCTTGTTGTGACTGATTTTTGTGGAATTTACTCATCATATCTGGTAAGTTGTTAGATTATAGGTCATTTAAGGATTTGTGATTGATTGTATGCTAGTTGGTATCTTTGTTTGCAAGAATTGAGCCATTGAATCTCACTTGTGTGCATATAAAATCAGCAAAACACTCCCAGACCTGAGTTAGCTTTATCAGAAAACTTCATTGGCAATTTTGAGTTTGATCTTGGTGAATACTTGCTTGTTTTGTGTTTGTTTTGACTCCCTATACTCAACTGAGTATAGGGGTGCCCTTTTGTCCATAAAAAACACCACAAAAATCCGAAGACACGACCTCTTGTCCAAATCTGCACAAGTGAAGATTATCACTTTGTGTTCATCAGTTAAAAGTGTAATATGGGCACGTTTTTGGCATTATAGTGATTTAAACTTGCTCACTTGGGTTTGATTTTGTGTTTTTGTGATTAAAGTAACATAAGGAGTGGGTTTTAAAGTTTTGAAAAGAAAAAAAAATAAAAAGCAAAAAGGACGTGGCCAGGACTCGAACCTGCGCCACTCCTCTCACAACACACACAACTTACCAGCGTGCCCTTGGGTCTTTTACTGCTAAGTTCTCAAACCATTATCCATTTAAGTAGTGTTTGTTATTTGGCTTATTTAACAATCAGCTTAATATTAAGCTAATTTCAGCTTATTCCTTTAGGTTTTTTCCCATTTAGTATTTTTCTTTTGTTTTTATTTAGTTTTAGGACTTTTTGGTGCAAAAAGTTTATTTTTCCCATATTTAATTAATTTTCTAGGATTATTTTTTGTTTAAATTTTGAAAAGTAATTTAAAAATAGAAAAAAGTATTTTTAAAATCTGAGAAAATAGTTTTTAGGTTTTTAATCATATTTTTGAGGTTTACATCACTTTAAGTTTTCAAAAAGTCTTATTTTTGATTTTATAGGATTTTAGGATTTTTAACCAACTTTAAAATTTAATATAAAATTATTAAATAGGTTTTAGAAACTTTTAATTGCATTTCTGTCTTAGTTACATTATTTTAGATTTTTGGTAATTTTTTAGAATTTTTTTATAAACTTTGAATTTTTTTGAATATTTTAATATTATTTTATTACTAAAAATTAAAAGTTTGATTTTTTAAGTTTTTACATTTTTCCTAGATTGAAGACACTTAATTAGGAGTTTTGTAACTTTCCAAATATTTTTAGGACTTTTCAAATATTTTCTAGAATTAATTTAAGTTTTAATTAATTTTAATAGTTTTTAAGTGTTAAAAATTAGTTTTAGCAAGTTTGGATTTTTTGTAAACTCTTAGAATATTATTGTGGATTTTTAGTAATTTTTAGGAATTTTTAGGTTAAAATTTTAATTTTTGCATTATTTACGGTTTTACGTGATCGCCTTTTTCGTCTTAGTTTAATCCATCTTCGTAACCGTCTTTCTCTTCTAATCTCATTTCTTTATTTCTTTTTCAATCATATAATCACAAATCAAAATCAATTCATTACACAACGCACTTGCCTCCTTGGGAAACGAACTTGAACTTATTTGGTCATTAGTGCTCGGTTTTCCTAAACCGACACTCAATACTTACCGCTTTTACGCACCTTTTCCTAAAGGTCGTATTTTACCACAATCATACCTCATGGATGTACATCCACACCCACGTATTTTGAGCTTATGTGCTAGCAAGAACAAGCACAAGCTTCCACAACAAAGCCTGCTAAGAATCAACAAGGTTAGAAGCACAAGTATGAAATCAGAAACTTTAAAAATTCTTGATTGATGCAACTCTTGTCCTCCACACTTGATTATCCCCAAGTTATAAGCTTCACCACACCTTGATAACACAATATCATGATGCTATGATCAGCCCTATAGCCCAAGAATTCCAAGATAGACCAAGATCTTAGCAGAATATCAAGAAAATGAAGAAAATGTGCAAACTTTTGCACACTCCTCTTTTGAAAATAGGTTGTTGATTCAGAAATAATAAACAAAGAACAATAATAAGCAGTTTATATCAATGGCACTTGAACTTTCTTCAACATTTCAAACACATTTCATTAAACTTGAAAAGGATTTACAGAAAAGTGAACTTAGGAAAATTCAAGAGCAAAATCTAAAGTACTCAGTCCTATGCCTTATATAGGCTACAATGAACTTGCTAAGAGGCTAAAAAACGTAAACCCTAAAGCTGTGAAGTCCCCATATTGCCCTTTGCAGATTTTGAACTTTGAAGAACATGTGACTTGGAATTGGCATTTTGTGGAGGTGGCATGTGTGAAAAGTTGATCAAAGGGTCCATATTTTGCTTAGGATGAAAGCTGGATTGTGAGCTGTAGATTCCCTGCCATGGTTTTGTCTTCATGCTCAAAGGTGTAGCAGGGCACCTTTCATGTGCACCCTTGGTTGATGAGGTGGCATATATTAAGGTTGGGATTAGTTAACTATAACCTTAATCATAATTCTGGAAACAATTAAGGTTTAATTGTGAGTGAATAACAAAAGCCCAATTTTTGTTATGAACATGATGAAAAGGCGTTTGATCTGTTTTAAGGTTTAAAAATGTGTTAGGCGCCACAATTAACTTACTAAATAGTTAATTAGTTAAATGGGTGAGTGGGATTGTGATGTGGCGCCAGGGTGTGTTGTGATTGGTGGGTTTGATTGAGTGGGGCACGTGTCAAGCTCTTACTGGCCTATGTATCTTTCTTGTCTGGCCCCTTTTAACCCTTCACCTTTCTACTTCCTTTCATGTTGTAAATAACACACTAAAATCCGGATCCCTTTGCAAATTAAGTTTCCATTTTCACACTTTTGCCCCAAATACTTTTCCAAAGTATTTTCAGGGGTATTTCTTGCCATTTTTGAATTCTTGAAGGACTGGTTTGGTATTTTCTTCAATGATAATGGTCTAGACTTGTATAATTGACATTTTGGAGGACTAAATTTGCCAAGTCTTGTTTGATGAGGGACCATTCTTGCCAAATGTGAAAGTCAAGGGTCCTTTTTGTAATTTTGGGATTTTCAAAGGACCAAACTTGTAATTTCTTATACTTTGAAGGACTTAATGATGTATTTGACTTTGTGAAGGATAATGGTTGACAATTTAGCTTTGTTGAGGGGCTAAACTTGCCAAATCTTCAAAGTGGAGGGTCCTTTTTGTAATTTTGACAAACTTTAGGGACCAAACTTGTAATTATGATGATACAAGGGTATAAAGTGTCAATTCTTCCATATTGGAGGACCCTTCTTCATAATTCTTCAAATCTTCAAGGGTTAATCTTGGGAAAATCTTCATTAGGGCTTGGTTCATTGTGCGGCTTCGTTTCCCGTGTTCGTTTTTGCATGATTCTTGTGATCTTTTGTCATTCTCTCAATATCCGTACCTAAAATACACAAGCAACAAACACAAGCATATATATGGGTATTTTGATGATATTTAATGCATTTTAAGCCCTATCTGGATGATGAGACTATGTATAAAAGCAGTCTCATCAATCATCATATACCTCATTGTCTGATGAAGAGGAGGAGTGTGCCATGAGAGCATAGTGAACGTGCTCTTCTTCTTCTATCTCAGCAACCAAAGCTTTATTCTCTTCCTCATCCTTAGCCAAATAGCTCCAATCCCATCCAACACCATCAATTTCTTGAATTACAACCATGGCCTTGGGATCCTAAGCCTTAACAATTTGGCTTGAGGGTTTTCCAGCATCAGATCTTCTTGGAGATCTGCATTCTCTCATGAAGTGTCCCATACGATGACAATTGTAACACTCAACCTTGGATTTATCAAATCCAGCAGTGTCCTTAGCATTAAAAGTCATCTTCTTCTTGAATCTTCTATTCCGTCTGTTTGCTCTTATACTTGCAAGAGCCATATTCCACTTTATGTCCATTTCCTCTAAATGCTCATCACTTATTTGCTCAAGGTCCTCATAAGTAATCACTGAACCATTGGGCAATGAAGCAATGTATGCACACACAGTATCCAGATCAATACCAGTAGGCTTAACTCTTGGTGAGTCAATTTTGTATGTGTCAGCTTCTGAATGTGAGGCGTTGACAGGATATGATCTAGCGTTGACACAGGTTGATCCAGTAACTGGGTGCATGTATGACTCCATCTGATCAAATTAACCTTCACTATGTGAGAAGAAGGCCATGTTTCCATTTGTAGACTTGCTTCTATGATCCAAAAGAGTTTCATTCTCTATCAGCCTCAGTTTATTGTAAACATCATTAAAAGTAGAACTTTTGTGAGTGTTATTAGCAATTATAGACCTTGCCTCAATTTTCAATGCATCACCAAGGCTTTTAAGGAAAGTGGAGATGATATCAACATCACCAAGCACTGTTCCCATGAAGGAAAGCTTGCTTGTGATGTCCAGAAGTCTGCTTCTCACACTACTTAGCTTCTCATTAGGTTGAGCCTTAAAAACAACATACTCATGCAAGAGTTGCTTCTTTTTCTCTTGCACAGTATCAGCATTACCACCTTAGGCAACTTCAAGGGCTGCCCAAAGATCTTTTGCAGACTCATAGCTTCTGTATTTGTGCTGATTTTCTTGTCCCAAAGAGAGTTTCAGAATGCTTAGGGTTTTCATATCAACCCTTCTCTTTGCTATATCCTCAGTTGAGACAGCTCTACCATCTTCAGGTTTTTCTCTTTGTTCCTCTTCAGTAGAACCTTGAATAGCTGTTCTTGCAGCAATGGCAGCTGCAATCTTTTGAGCCTTATTGAATGTGTTTCCATATTCAATAATTTCCCATAGAGTGTAGTCATGGATTTGTAGATATTGCTTAAAGTTAAACTTTCACAGCTCAAAATTGTCTGGGTCTAGCATGGGAATCTTGATGTTGTGATTTGAGGAGGAGGAGGAGTTTACTTCTGGGGTAAACATGATGTTTTTAGGGTTTTGTGAAAATTAGGGTTTTTGGTAATTTAGGATTCTTGTGTTCTTTAGATCAAAGTTTCTCAACAAGCTCTGATACCACTTAGGATTTGCTGGATTTGACCATTCAGCTACTTGTTGAAGTCTTGAATACGTATCACATCTTAGTTCACTTTGTTTATTCCTTACAAATAAAAGTCTTTCAGCTTCGACCATTGTATAACCATCCACCAAAAACTGATGAAACAATCTTTTCCCGTTTACAATAGTAGAAAAAACATTAGGACGTTCTTGAATACGGTAGGAAAACCATTGACGCATAATCACATACTTTTTTTTCTTTTCGGGTGTGTCTTTGGTTATACCATCCAAATATATGTCTGTCCTATAGCCATCTTCTGCGTAAGGGAACAACAAAGGATACTGTAAAGAAAGGTATGAAACGTGCAGTTCGCTAATACTTTTCAATTTACCATCCTTTTCGTGCACAAGTATGTCTCTTTGCTTATCCATTGAACTAAAATCACCTACTATAAGTCCAGCAACCTCGTCTAAAGTAGGGAGATTGTGTTGTCGATCATCGCTATCACGTATACCAATAAGTCTGATCTTAACGTTTGAATTAATAGCAGCAATCTGTTGAGCTGCCATCCTATATTGCTTAACCAAAGGGTTTTCTTTATCAAGCATAGATTTAATGTTTTTTGTTTGTTCACGGTCTATGTCTTGTTTGGTAGACGACGATGCTTTGTCTTTTGAACCACTGAAAAGTGTAGAAAAAAGAATGTCACAAGTTTTACAAAAAAATAACCAAATAAAGTATTAGTTATATAAGATGTTTGTAAATTAATGACTGACAACATTATACGGTTCTGAACCTCGTTTGCCGGATCATAAATGTACAATTGTCCAAACTTTGGTTTTTCACCTGTTTTTGGTAATAAATCTCCGATGACATGCTTATTTTTTCCTTGGATCTTAAAACAGAATGGACCACGACCCTTGTTAACACTATTATCTTGCTTTCCAGACATCCAGGTAAAAGCAAACATAGAATTATATCTACGTATTTGATCTATAAAGGATTTGCTCTTTGGATGTTCGCGTTTCATAAGGCCCATTAATAGAGGGGGTGGATTTTTTTAAGGCAATCGAGAGTTTTACTAATCCTCTACCACAATAAATAGAAAATCCTTTCGGTCTATTTGCATTGTCGGATCCTACCCTACTTTCTGCAAGCCACAGTAATGCACCACATTTACTACATTCATCAGTAGGGTCTCCATGGTCATAATAGTCTGCATATATGTGATATAAACTTTTAATATTGGTAGTTAGATAAAAAATTAACAAATAAATGGGATATTTTTTAATACTAAATTCCTTTAGATATGCCTTTTGTGCAACTGTCATATCCTTGCTCCTCTTCCAGATCTCCGTCTAATGATTCATATTCAAGTATATTTTCAAATGACTCTGGATCCAAATAACCATGTACGCCTTCATTATCGTCATCTGATTGTTCAAAGTCAGGGATAGCCAAATTTGGTTTTCCATTATCATATGTGGTTGAACCTGTATTTAATATCATTATATGTAAGAATTTATGGCGACAAAGTGTGCTGTAATTTAAAATTAAAATAACTCATCATCATCAAACTGGGCACTGTTTACATTTAAGTCTTCATTATCGTCATCGGATGGTTCAAAATCAGGAATATTCATAATTGATTTTCCTTTTTCATTTGGGATTGATCCTGTAATGATTCATTAATATGTTATATATATAGTAGATATGAAATAATAATTTCACTATGTTTCAAAAATATAATATCTCATCAATGTCAAACCATACAGGAGTTATGTTTTTGAACCTTTTCACTGGTTGGTTTTTTCATGCTTGCCCTGTAATGTTAGTTGTTTATTCATTAAAAAATAGAACTATTGTAGTAATGATGTGTAAATATAATTAAACCTTACTTGTATTTAAGGTATCAACATGCCGTATTAGTTGTGGTACACCAGGAGTTCGAAAGTTAGGAGATGAAGACGCAACGCCAATTCTTAAAGAAGTGTTTTTCAATGACCCATCCGCTAAGAAACACAATATTAGGTTACAAATAAAATATATATGCGAATAATAATACTTATAAACATATTTATAAGTAGATGAATACATTAAAATGAGAATGTTGGAATACTTACAGTGTGGTGGTGGTATTTTGCGAGGCCTTCCACTTTTATTATGTGATGCCATTGATAAAGGTTGCGATGATCCAACGTCTCTAACATGTGATTCAGTATCAACGGTATACTGATTTCTGGTAGGTCGCCGAGTTTTTTTTCTATTCCAAGTTTCTTATAAACACCTAGAATATTCTCATTCACTTCTTGAGTTAAGATTTGCTTCCCATTACGTGATTTACCTATGTTTTGGTTGACATATGAAAATGCACCTAAAAAAACAGAATGCAATACAATTTAGCAAAATATTAATGTAAACCTGAGTTTTTCCTATATGAATTTAAGGTGGATAATAGCATACCTGATGTGATGTCAGACAAAGGAGATCTTGGAACGTTGAACGATGGTGTCATTTGCGTGACTGGTATTGGACTGTCATTATTTTGACTAATTGGTGCATGTTTTGTTTTTTTCATAACAACACCATTATCTACATTTTCCTTACATGGACGTCCACGTCCCCTTTTTGGTACCGTTGTATTTTGGGATTCTGTTGAAAACAATTATCATCAGTATAAAAACAGAAAAACCATAAATGTACTACCTATTTGGTGTCTAATATTAAATTTTGAATTGTATAATTTTGTTTTGTGAAGCTTAATAAAAATATTACCTGTTAATGTGCCAGGTAGTTTAACATTAGGTGGAGGGCTGTTAACAGCAGGCACATTAACTACCACATTGCTATTAACAGTATCTTTCCGGGCCCGTCCACACCCCCTTTTTGGACTGACAATATTTGATTCTCTAAAATTGATGTTGATGATTCATGTCCTGTTGAAAAAAATGCACATATGTTAAAACTATAAACCTATTACCAAACATATAGAAAATAAATAATAAATCTGATGCATTACTTGTGATATCGGATAGCGGATGTCTGTGTATAGCGGTTTGTGGTAGTGGGACATGTGACGGTAATGATGCGTGACTATTCAAACTGTGTCCAACGCGGCTTAAATGTGGAGCTTGCTTTCCAATAACATTTTTGGCTATCAAATAATACATAGTACAATTTAAATTAAAAGAAGTGTTTCGTAATCTAATAAGTGGTACGAAAAATGTTAATATTATATGTCATACCTGTTGTTTCAACTGAATTTAACTTCATAGAATTAAAGGTGATTATCCATATAAACATGATATTAATAAATAATAAACACAACGGAAAGATCACCTATCAACGGATCCATAGAGTCATGTGATTAATCAATAAAAGGGACATATAAGTATACCTTTGTAACGTGATTCGGTAAGATCGAACGGATACCATCACGAACACATGATCTAACCAAGAAACCAATCAAATATGAAACCAAGTGATCAAAATAGATCACCTCTATGATGTATCCACAACACACATCCTTGTATACCAATAGATGCTAGTCTTAAACCCCGTAACCTAGTAACACCCTTTGAATAAACAAGGTTCAAAGATGGAGATCATTACAAAACATAAACCCACAGTTTTTACATCTCAAAACTGTGCAAATCCCAATTAGAGGAAAGAGGGAGATTTTTGGTAATGTGTTTAATGTAATAAATTTGAGTTTTTACCTAATAAATCATATTTATCACAAATGTAACTCCTTCATTTTTTCATCTTAATGGGTCGGACTCAATGGGCTTTGTATGGGCCTTGCCATACACTTTTACAAGTCTAATAACTAAGTACACTACTAGTCGTTAGAAGCCCAATAATGATCTCGAGTTACGAAGGTTGTTTATATACCGTAAATACGATAAACACGATATATTGAAATGGTACCTCAGTGTATATGTGTGTGACCCCATAGGACCATATGTGTCTAGCCGTATAATTAGTTGTTATGACACGAGCATACTCCAACAGCTCCCACTTGTGTACGTCATAATAATCATGTAATTATACAAGCAATGGTTAGCGTCTAGCAACACGCCAATGCCCCTAGAAACGTATGGGGATAGTTTCTTAAACATCTTATTTAAATGGTTAGATATTAGTCATCCTTTTGTTTCAGATACTCCGTTAAACTTTAGACATGGATCAACAGTCATTCTTAAGTTTAACTATTCTGTTTCTCGATATAGATATTGAACTAGATCACCAAATTAATCAAGAATCATCTTAATTACATTTGGGTGTGGGCACACAAACATCTGTACAATTCATCGAGGGGCCCGGTAGTATCTAACTCCAATACAAGTGGAGGAACAAATCCTATTTTGACTGCACGTGTCGTTCATGTGTTTCACATCACACCTGAAAATGTTCTTTATAGCAGCCTTGTTCAGGAAAGCGTTTAACCATATCAAAGATTGACATTCCACACATACAAAACCTACTTGCATCTAAAGTCTAATGATGAGATATTTAACCACTTGCGAGATTCACTATTGACGACGATCCATGTAGTGAATTCTCGTAGGTTGGGTCAATCCAATGTTCATCCAATGAACACATATGTGTTTGGCGGCATCATTAATTAATATTCATTCCTAATGAATATGACCAACTCACATTTGTCTTAATTCGACAATACTCCCGTATCGTCAACTGACAATGGATAATTTAGAATAACTAAATTATTCATGGATTAAACATGCTAATATAGAATACAATAGTACAAATGAAGACAATCTACCAAGTATATCAATTCATTATTTAGTAAAACTGCTTAACGTTCCATTATCCAAATACCAAAAAAACAGATATACATGAGACTACTCTAAGGTCAAAGTCCAATGTTCCAAGCATGATGAACATGTTTGACTACAAGACATAGAATTTACACAAGGACTTGTTGAGTTGTCATCTGAGTGAACTTTAAGAATACTTATTTCAGAAACTCACAAATAGTGAAGATTTTGAATAATACGATGATTGTCATTTTTTATATGTGCGCTCAAGTGCTAATACAGTAATACTAGCATCGCCACAGTACATTACATAGGTTTTTTGAAGCAAGTAGAACACATATTTAAGACAATCTTCTTAACAGCTTCCCAAACTGTAAAGTATTCTTATTTTACAAATAAGTAGTGCAACAATGCTTTTCATCAAGCACGTCTAGGTAGCAGTATTATCATTGAAGATGAAATCCTACTATCACTAGTATTGAGTACCATCTCAATCAAAGTAAGCATTAGTGTATAAACTCAACACTAATCTTCTTAGCTAAAATCCGTAAACGATGATCAAGTATATAGTATTCTAATGACTTTCACTTAGATACTTTGTGATCAGTTCATCTTGCATTCATGCAAGTATCAACATTAGTCTTAATACATCACATATCATATAATGAATCCACTAGGTAAACTAAAGGTTTCCATGTACATAATCAATATTATCACGTCAGATTGAACTTTGAGACTTTCTCAATGATGTGTCATATTTAGACTTATTAACCGCCTATGTCTTATTATAAAAAGCATATGTCCCAAGGTTATATGTTTTACTTGTTTTATCTCTCAATAGAAATATATTCCAATTCAAGGATTAAAAACTAGCTTTGATGGAATAATATTTCCAATATGTTAACAACATATGAGATTTAAAACAAACAAAATAATATGCTCCTACTAACTTTAAGGGTACTCGAGAGTTATCTTTGTTTTAATCATGATCATATCCTTGATTCAAACTTAAGATTCTAGCTCCTAGATGCATGCTCTAATCCACACTCGGATTTCTAGAGTTTGTACACCAATTACCATATTTCATATTCATGAAATCAAGTATGGTAATTAATATCTTTATTAATTTAACACTTGTAAAGAAAAGAAAGCCTTAAATCATGATCAATTGCTTGAGCATGCCTTAAACTCTATTCAAAGAGAGTGTCGATAATTGTGTACAACTGTGTCCATATCTATCTTCTCATAGAAGACCATTTATAACCTATCAGTCTTACTGATTAGTGAAAGCTAATCAAATTCCAAAATTGATTTTCTTTTATGGACTACATCTAACCATTCATAGTTTGAGTCATTCATTAGATTCTAAATTTAAAAATGAGTCTTGATAGTTATGAGGTTCAAAATGATCCTCTAACTCATATTCCTCAACATTGACATGACATTCATATCTTCAGGTGCTTGAGGTATCCTTGCGGATATGCGAATGGGAGTTACAACAATTTGTGGCTTTTGCATTTACATGCTCAGCCTCATTATGTTGTTCACTAGTGTATTTAGAAGGTTGTATTTTATTTCTTACTTTCTGCAAAGATGCACAAAGGCTCGCACTTCCTTCTTGTAAGAGGATACTTTCTCCAAGTACACAGCATGTCGAGCAACAATGAATTGTTCTCGTTTAGGATGTATAAAATACACTAAAATTTCTTGATTCAAGTTTTTTTAATAACACGTCTAACATGATTTTAACAAATTCAAGACTTCAACTAAGACTTACTGGAGTCATATCATTCCATAAATTGTTGGTTTCTTAGTTACCTTCTTGTTTGGAACCATATTGAATAAGCACGGGCATATTCAAATTTTTGTTAAACTTAATAAGATACAAGAGAGAGAGTAGTTAATGTTACCAAAGATCAAATAATAACAATAGTATTTTATTTTCACATGAGACATAGTGTTGCAATTATGAGACAGAATCACAATTCCTTTGATAACATAATACTCTTTGGCTCATATATTTTATAATTTGGCCAAACCAAATTGCATAAACAATATATTCAAGCCGATTGCATGCTATAAAGTATGATTATTTTAGTATTTCAAGAACTTCATGTTCATGTTTTAACAAGAAAACATAACATGTTGGACGCTAAATATACTTTATAAGATATTGAACAATCCAATAACTTCATTGTATATGCCCTAACAGGAAGACACAACAAGTCAAGTACTTACTTTATTTTATAAGTCTTTGAACAATTCAAGGAAGTTCATGTTTATGTCTTTACTTGAAAACATAAATATACTAGAAATAAAGTATTATTGAATGCCTACTTTTGGCTTCAATAGTATTTTCAAGTTAAATTACATACTTCATATTTGTGTCTTTACAAGAAGACATATGCTTATTAGCTAAAACATTTAGGTAATGCGATGAAGTAATTTTTATTATTTATTGACATTAGTTCTCTATTAGACAACATACATCAATATATATAAGTCCTAATAAAATATTATAAGCCATATTGTGTTGTACCTTGCACACTCTAATAATTCTCCCACTTGAGCATGGCACAACATCATATATGAATAATATTAAAATATCACAGATATAATAAGATTTAAGTCATACTTCAATCAAACTTGTATAGAAGGGTAATGTAGAACTTCATCGCTTAATAAGCAATCATGCATAACTATTTTTAGATAACCTTTCGGGAAGCGACATCAGAAAAGCGACTAGTTATCTTTTAAAATAATATGCAATAAGGCTTAGAAAACTATGATGTTATTTCAAGACAATCTAGAAATTAAGTGGGTCACTTACAAGGTGATAAGCTCATAGCTCCCACTGAATAAGACAACTTTACAAGTGTGTCCTATGGTTAAAAAAATGCATTGCTCCCATTAGTTTAGACAACATTTTGAATGTATCTATACTAGTGAAAAGGCAAGTAGCAATTTGGATACTTTCTAGTTCTTTGAATGTCTACATATTATAGCCAATGTGAGTTTCGTAGACTAGTAAACATGTACATAGATATTCAAAGAAAAGTATCAAGTTATACTATATTTGTGATGAGATTTCCATCGATGCCATTAACTTGAAAGTTTTGCATGTAATTCCTCTTTCTACTTTACCTCAAATGTGTGTAGAATCTTATGGAACTTGTTTGTGTAAGGAAAATATACTATAAAACATGCTAGTAATTTCCTTTCCTCTCATGGTTTAATGAGACTTCAATTTCTAATCAAGACTCATACAACATCTTAACACTTTAAGATATGCAACCGTACTTAATCGTTTTGACTTACAAGACAATGCGATTTCTAGAGTAGGTGTGTATTAAGATTGATTAGAATTGAGAAGATTCAAGTGTTCCTATTACAGCTTTCTCATACAAGGAGAAAGGATGGGAACGAGTCTTATTCTTACAAGGAAAGAAGACTTAGTTTGTTTTCCTCTAACACAAAAGGAAACAAACTTTGTTTACGGTTTGTGTTACACAAAATCATTAATAGAAATACAAAGTTCATATTTAGTATTTTCGATAATTATCCTTTTAAAATTAACTACCCAAGTTTATAAAAACAATTAATTTTACGAAAAGGCTAAGATCCTCATTGAGGTTCCACCACCACATCATTTGATCTGCTAGCAATGATAGATTCAACAGGTAGATGACGTTCATCAATTACAAATCTTGTGCAATTCTTAGATCCTTATGGGACTCATGACACAAACAAACATTTTACTAAATGTCAAACTGGCATGTTTAGTCCCATCCTTGCCTCGGTCAAGGTCTCACCGTTGTACCGATTAATTCATCCAATTTGAGAACATGCGAGAATAAGTCTAGGTCTCACGCATAGATAATAATCACCTTGGGTTACAATTCACATCCGTCTCACAAGATGCAAAAAGTAATTGCAAGTGATCTCAAACGATTGGACGACATGACTTAAGTTTGAGAAGGGTATAAAAGTTTGATTTACAAATCAAAAGTGTGTACGAGGAAGCATGCATTCATCCATCGTAGCACAAGTTAAAAACATTTCTTAACTTAAGTCTAATCTTGTTTTAATTTATGTGTGTCAATTTGTCCAAGTTAAGGACTAATATAAAACCTAAGTAGAAGTATTATTAGTTTAGACAATACATAAAATAAATAACATTCATAACATGTTATGAATTATTATGAAAACAAGATTTTTGTTTTAAATCATATTTAAACTTTAGACTAAATCAAAGATTTAGTTTTATAAATGGTTTGTGATTGGTATCAAGTTTTATAAAAACATTTGCAAGTTATAGCAAGATATCAAACAAATAAGCAACCACACAACCACAAGTATGCAAAGCCTCGAACCGATGAAAAACTTAAGCTTGATCTCGTGAGCCATCACGAGGACCAAAAGGTCAACTAAGGGTAATTCAACACAACCACAAAGTGGGCTCCCACTTGCTCCAAGACCATCATGAGCAAGTAGAACCCAAAATGAACATGAGGCCCAAATCTGCCAAAAAAGAATTCAGTCGACTTCTAGGGCCCAAAACCCATACCAGGATTCTTCCCTAGCATGAGGTCCAGTTGAGACTTTTGAAGGCCCATGAGTTGTGAATCAGCACACCAAATTTGGGCTTCTATCTCCTTATAGAACTCCGGGAAATCACGTTTTAGTGCATGTCACTCAGCAGCTCCGAATTTCACAATATGTCTTTAATGCTTTAGACATTCCCATCCAAGCATCGGTTACAAATGATTTTTGACTAAAAACATTTAACCTATCATTAACCTACTGTAAAGTGCCCAAACAATGGCTATGACCAACATCAAAAACATATTACTTAAGCAGAAACAATGGCAAATCCCCAAAACTGAAATTAAATGCAAATCAATACACAACATGTCATATTTGGTCTAGGTTTTCATCGGCTTTGCATACGAAACATAATAATACCATAAGATTATGAATATAACAAGGTGTTGGCTAATTCCATGACCAAACATGCATGTATTTGCCATGGATATAAAATACACAACAAGATACACTTGTTAGCCAACGAAATCGAAGAAATAATCAACAATTAATTAAACCCCCGATTGATACGTATAACCGATGACCTTAGGATATTAAAACCACATTTTAAACACCTTATAATCATCATATAATTACAGAAATCATGTCCATGGGGCTGTTCTTAAACCGATTCACAAATCGTGCCAAAACACGCATTTTTTGGTCATTTTATACGTACCGGCAACAAAACTAATTAAGATATGCGTAACCCTGGCCATGGAATAAAAAAATACAGATCATAAGACCATATTATGGTCTGTTTCATAAAAGTATACCTTTGTAGCGTGATTCAGTAAGATCGAACGGAGACCATCACGAACACATGATCTAACCAAGAAACCAATCAAATATGAAACCAAGTGATCAAAATAGATCACCTCTATGATGTATCCACACCACACATCCTTGTATACCAATAGATGCTAGTCTTAAACCCCGTAACCTAGTAACACCCTTTGAATAAACAAGATTCAAAGATGAAGATCATTACAAAACATAAACCCACGGTTTTTACATCTCAAAACCGTGCAAATCCTAATTAGAGGAAAGAGGGAGGATTTTTGGTAATGTGTTTAATGTAATAACTTAGAGTTTTTACCTAATAACTCATATTTATCACAAATGTAACTCCTTCCTTTTTCATCTTAATGGGCCGGACTCAATGGGCTTTGTATGGGCCTTGCCATGCACTTTTACAAGTCTAATAACTAAGTACACTACTATTCGTTAGAAGCCCAATAATGATCTCGAGTTACGAAGGTTGTTTATATACCGTAAATACGATAAACACGATATATTGAAATGGTACCTCAGTGTATATGTGTGTGACCCCATAGGCCCATATGTGTCTAGCCGTATAATTAGTTGTTATGACACGAGCATACTCCAACAAGAATATCCGTAGAAGATTGTTTGAATAATCCCACATTATTCACCTTAGCATATGGCAAATCGTCAAAAGATAATGCAGGACCAGCTATATGTTCATAGTTGATATGGTTAGATATAGAATCTCTAATTGTAATACATCTACCTATTATCTAAACAAAGGTTGTACAAATCAATACGAACCTAAAGAGCAAAATCCTATATTTTATATTAGTGTTAAAAGAACAGCAGATGGGTAATAACTTATGTTTATTCCTCCTTTCTGTTCTTTGGCAACAAATATGCTTGGCAGCTTTTTCAGTATTGTGGGGTATGGACTGATATAAGTTTTCTGTTTTATGTGGGCTGTTGGTGCAAACTACGAGCCTTCATATGATTCTCTAAGGATAAAGGTTCCAAAATCTATTTCCCTTGTTAACATTATAGATGATGTTTATTATGTGTATGGTACCTTGGATGAACTTGAACAATTTACCGAAGTAGTGAGAAGGTAAGTTGCACGCATTTTACTTACTCTTTTACTGTTTTAGATGTTTGTAATATGTAAATCTGATGGATTAGATGGTATATGAATGTGGCGGAAGAACTACCTGATTACATGAAGATATGTTTCATGGGTTTCCACAACACCATCAGCGAGATGGCGTATAACACCATGACAAACCAAGACTCCTTTGTTCTACATTATGTGAAAAAAGAAGTTGATGATCCATATATTTAATTTAATTATTTTAAGTTATTTTTGCTAACATGATTAACGTTTTCCTTAGTTTTGCGATAACATCATATTTTCGTTTGAATGGATAGATTACAGTGAGGCCAACTTTTTGGAGGCACAATGGTTCAAAAATAGATATACCTGACACTTGCCGATGTTTTGAACAACTCATGTACTACTGTAGGACTTCCTGTAGTAGTTTCAAGTGCCTATTTCTTGGCTTCAAATTACGCAATGGGGGAGACCTTGCAGAATGTGATCCATTGGTCAGCAATGACTCTACGTCTTGTTGATTATCTAAAGGATTATTCTGTTATGCCCAGGGCTATAGCACTCATTTATTTTGTGTGGCATCTTTCCTTTGGACTACTAATATAAAAGATTGTATAACAGATTGTTAGTAGTACGTTAACTTGTCGCACGCGATTGATGGCGTAGTCTGTAACCGTCGAATGTGTAGTAGGTATCGACAGTGTAGAAGCTTTGGGAGTAGTCTCAATACTGTTGCTTGACGTAAAGTCATTCTTTAAAAGATTTTCAATGTCAGTGACATTCATATCAAAAACATATGGCGATTTGTTTTTCTCCTGTACAGTGGGTTTAATTTTGTGGTATGTTTTTTTTGTAGAAAATAAACTCGTAATTAAGTTTAAATTATAGGTTACCAAATATGCTTGGTCAAATTAAATGGAGAGATTATAGAAACAGTTTTAAAAAATTAAAAAGATTTTGATGTTAAAAAGATTTAATCATTTATGGAAAATTAATCTATACTGCTTTATAAAACATTTAGCTCTTTTTATTTTTAGAAGTCTTAAAAAAATTAAGTCTCAAACATTGCTAAAAAAAGAAGTTTTAACAATTGAGTCAAGTTTGTTTAAAAATAGTCAACCTGGAAAGCAAAACGTAATTTTCTTATAAATACAATGTAACCGTCCGTAGCTATTCACTAAATGCATCACAATTTCTAAAAATGTAACCTCCGTAACAAATACACATTTAAGAAAATTAAATATCCTTTATTATATAAAGTTGTAACAATTTGTAACAGGTACTATTTCATCATAACGACAATTCCAATTTAATAAAAATTAAATAAATAGTTGTAACACAAATATTAAAATTAGACACAAAACTATATATAGTTACCCCTAAAAGGAAAAACAAATAAAAGAAGACAGAAACATAGAACATGTTCATTTCTTTGGCATAACATCACCTAACCGTCGCCTCCACCACCATCGGGATCCGCCAGTAACACCGTCACATATATCGCTAATCAAGTGTTTAAGTTTGAGTGTGTTTGCTGGTGTTTTTTATTTTGGTGGGATTTTTCTGCTTTTTTATCTATTATTACCTGTCACAAAGTCTTGGTGGTACGAGACCAAGAAAGTTGTTCGTTTTGGTTTCATCTTTGGTTATTTGGATGGTTGTCCATCACCACTATCACCATAAATCTAAGATATGTTCTATGAACTTGGGCTGTCTCAGACGGGTTTGATGGATTTGGGTTGTCTCAACTCTTTAAAAGAAAGAGAAAAGCAACAAGAAAACAATATTTTGTTAGTCCGTATGTATTATCATATTCTATGTTTGGTCACTATTGTATTATAATATTTTATTATTTTATTTAATGATTTAATGTAGTTTAAAAGTTTGAGAAGAATGAGAGTCATTCATTTTTTTCTATGATTTGCCTTTAAATAAAAAATAGGTGTAGTTGGTGTTGAATAATACTTTCATTTTTTTCATTCGAAAGATTGTAAATTTATTTTATCATTGTCTTTTGCGTTCCTTTCATTTGCTTTCTTGTATCCGTTTTTATTATTGGGCTTTTACAAAGTTGCTCTCAACACAACTTTGAAGTTGTCCTGCACGGACTCAACCCAACATAAGAAAAATTGTTATATTACTTAAAGATTCTAGCCACCTTTTTGAGTTACTATTAGTTTAACCCTTTGATAAATGTCTCACTTTGTGTTGTGAGACTCCTTATAGTTATTATTATTAAAAGTTATCATTTATTCGTAAAATTATTGGTTCGCCGTAAAACTTGTCATCGGGTACCCGCCGCCGCATTACGCGGGTACCCGGCTAGTCATATCTAATAAGTTAATATTTAAATTATTATAAAAAATATACTGTTATTTTTCACATTTAAAATACTTTTTGTTGATTATTTTTTGTACGAATAAACCTTTTATTTGCGTTTAGTATTTTTTGGTTGTTACAGTATATCCTTAAATTTGATTCAAAGAGATAAATACTTATGAAAGTATATACTTATTATTAAAAATTAAAATAACAAAAAAATATAATGAATATATTTTATTTAATATAAAATGTGAAGATTCATGACACGATATTAAGTAATGATATGCATTAGTTCAAATCATCCAAATCAGAATCTTCTTCATCATTATCCAAAGGGCCATCATTAATGAAACTGTCTGTAAGGTCATATTCATTAGTAGACATATCAAACTCGTCCGAGACTTGTATCTCATCACTTGAGTCGTCTATTAATTCCACTGAATTTGGTAGACCTTCATCATTTTGTCCAGACATGACTTCTAAACCATAATGATCAATTAAATCAATCAACTCATCTTGAATAACAGAATGCATTCCTCTGACTTTACGGTTATTTGAAGGTTTAAACGTAACTGGCAACTCATCATCAGTTTCCTAAATAATAATAAAATAAAAGAAATAAATAATATTAAAATTTAACATTTTCATGAATTTGGTAATAACAATAGTATGAAATTAGACATATTATAAAATATGAGGATAGATAATACCATTTTATCATGGGATGGAATTATTTGAACATCTTCTTCTGTGAGACTGTTACTTGTTTTCGATAGTTATGACGTTTGGATTTTGAAGAAATATCCTGTTCGTAAAAGAAAAGCAGAAATTAATAAATTATGTTTATAAATTTATTTATATTAATATTTTATAACTGTCTTTTTAAATACCGTTTCATCATCCGACGGCACATGAATGACATTATTATCATTCAGTGGTGGAATGGTAGTTGTTCCAGCTACCACTTCTTCTTTTAGTTACTATTACGAAAACAATGAAAAGGGAAAAAAATGATTAATATAATTGACAATGAACAAAATAATATGATGCTAATTTTGTACCTTGAATCGAGTTTTGGGAGGCATTTTTCTAATAATTTTATTGTGAAGTTAGTTATATGATTTGTTAGTATTAATAGATGTTCCAAATTAGTTATAAAAATGTATAAATTTTGATTTTCAATGTAGATTGAACATTTTGTTTTTAATTTAAAATTTTAGATTCAAAATTTAAAATATTCAGGTAATTGTTACTTCAAATTATGAAAATTTAAATGTAGATAGTAGATTATATTAGTAAATTTTTGGTATAAATTGGTATGATTGACCTTTTAAATGTGGAAATAATTTTTAATATTTTTTTGTATTGAAATACTTCAAAATTATGATTGACCTTGCTGTGTATTACGTTTCAGCTTTATGAACAATTTTGGGGAGGGGGGGGGGGGGGGGTTTGTTGAGTCATAAATGTCCAATATTAGTATCACAATTTGTGGTTTTTCTGTAAGGAATATTGTAATTAATTATGATTTTGTTATAATAAAATTACATACATAAGTCTAGATTTGCTATTGAATGTGTTTAATTTTGATATAATATGGGTATTTAAAAAGATTTAAAACAAAAATGTTAGAAGGAATTTAACTAAGATAAACCATATAACCAAACTGTTAAAATTTAAGTACATTATAAAAAACTGTTTAATAAGGTTTCAAATAAAATCTTTAATATACCTAAAGTGTTAACAAAAAAAATAATGTTATTTAAACTTTAATTCGAATGATTTAAACAGGAAAATGAAAATAAACAAAGATTATATATCATCTATATATAAAAATCACCAAGTCATGTCTACATTGGAAAACATCCCAGAACCATGATTATTACATTGACAAACAAAAACAAAGACCAAAATTACCCAAAACAACAAACCAATCCAAACATTGTTTAAAGCAATACCAGTACTCAAAATTATCTTGTAAAAAAAACTGATGAATGATATATTAAAGTGACTGCAAATCAGTCATCTTTTTCAATCTTCACACACATTAACTGCTTAACTCTCTTTGCGTTTGCCTCCTCCTCATCATAATCATCCAGGTCAATAATGACTCTCTTCCCATATCCTGACCTGCCATGAGCTACACCAGAGCTTTCATTCGAATTAGACTTGCTTACACCGTTCCCAGAACTAAGAATTGCTTAGATGAACTTTCAACAGCCGTGGGAGTGGGTTCCAAGCTGAATGGTACAATATCATACAAATTGACCTTCAATGATTTACTATTGGCCAACAAAGGCGTTTGCATATCATCAATGACTTCATCATCCTACACAGATTGAATATGATTATTTTAAAAGTAGTTGTTGACTTAATCTTTGAAATATTGTGCTTAAAACTACATGTTGAAAAGTAACTGTTGAAATTCATGTTAATACCTCTTGGAGAAAACCTTTTTTGAACTGTTTGATCATATCTTCATCGTCTGAAATAGAAGCTATTTGATAAACATGCTTGTTGTTGTCAATATGTTCACTTCTGTACTTGAATCGGAAAAGCAATTGTTTGCCTTTCATGTTATCAAGTTCGACAGGGAAATAATCATCATACTTTGTTCCATTTTTTTATGACATCATAACATTTTGCACCACAAAGCTTATAAACCATATCACCAAATAGCAACAATGATGCTGATCCAGTGTCATCGATAACACGTATGATGACTTTATATTTGATAATGTTAAAATAAAAAGTAGCTTTAATATAAAAAAATGTAAAACTAACAGGTAATTTTAAATATGGTCTAAAAATGGATTAGAGAACATTACTAATACCTCATTCCAATAGCACCTTCCTTTAGTGTTGGATGTGTGATGCAATTCCACAACTTAGTTGTCCTTCCTTTGTTTGCACTCGAAGGCGACTCACCAACCTTAACTTCTTTTGCAGATCTTCCACGCCGCTTACACGCTAAATATGCCCATCCATGCTCTTTGTGTATTTTCTGGATTTTAGCATACATAATACAGTCAAACGGAATAAAATATAGTTAATAATAAAGATATATCAGAAATATGTTAAATATTACAATGCAATCGTAACATATAAACAGTTTTGAATAGGAAACATGAACCGAAAACCAAATAGGCTATAGCATACAAAGTTTGGTAATACACACATAATATGACAATAGGATAAGATAGTGCAAAATGTCTAATTCTGAGAGTTTAATAGTCAAGACATGAGGAAACCAAATACGTTGTATCCTAGAGGTTTAATACCATTATAGCCTAAATAGTTTATTCAAACTGGAACATGCTGTTTGGTATTTTTTTACTAAAACTTCATATACATAATAAGCAGTTTCATTTTCCTATCATAAGAAACACCATAAGCTGACACAGTAAAATTCACTGTTCCTTGATCTTATATACAGTTTACATTACAAGCTTTATAGAGTAATTTGTATAACACAAATGATATAAATAGAAAACTGAATATTTTTTGTTTATCAAATGATTGATCCAAACAACTCCTTAAATCCTACGCCCAAACAGACCCCCTGTGATAGTGTTTTGATTAAAATGCCTCAAACATTGAAAGCTAATGCATTAACGACTAATATGGATTTTGTGAAAACTGATTGTGTTTGGGTTTTCTGTTTTTCAGTTTTGATTAAAAAGCCTCAAACATCAAAACGTTATACTACTTCAGAATCTATTATTTTTTCCCTGTAAGTAACAATTGACTACTATTAAAATACAAAGTTCACGATTTCAAAAACTGGAATGATTATTTATTATACAGCGATAAGTAGGATATGATATATACTTTTATCTGTAATTTGTTTAGGAACAACTTATTTCACAATCAAAAGTGGCTTATCTGTGATTTTGTCGGCACTGTATATAGGCAACAACAAAACACCTTCATGCAGCACTGTATATATACTTTTATCTATAATACGTAATATGTTTAACAACTACAGTTACTCAGTAGGAAGATAATTTTTTGTTGAAATCGCTTCTAAACTTGTTGTAGGCAGATTGATTCCATATGAAACTGTGTGCTTTTTCACAACGCGACTATATATAGGCAACAACAAAACACCTTCACGCAGCACTGTATATATACTTTTATATATAATGCGTAATATGTTTAACAACTACAGTTACTGAGTAGGAATACCATTTTTTGTTCAAAATCACTTATAAACTTGTTGTACGCAGATTGATTCCATATGAAACTATGTGCTTTTTCACTACGCTATATAGGCAATGACAAAACAACTTCAATATATATTTTTTTTCAGCTTAAAAACACTATTTATTGTTTTTTCGTTTTTTGTTTTGGCTTGGGCAATTTTTGCAAAAGAAGATGAGGATTTCCCTTTAAGTTACTCTTTATTTGAGAACTAAAAACAGGGAATGACTTTGCAATACGACTTTACTATTTCAGGATGGTAACCATGGGCAATTTCTAACTATACTATATTATAATACAAATGAACAGATACATATACATATAAAGTGCGGATGATAAAATATAATATGAAAAAGTTTGAAAAACATACTTTGTCAGAGTCCTTTATGCCGCCCACCGTTTTTTTATGGCACCTTTAAAAAACTCTTTAGCCGTCAATTCTTTTTTGACGGGAGTATACTGAGCAATGGAATGCTTTGGATCATATCCATCCTTCTGAACATACCTATACAATTGAATAGGTTATTTAATGTAAAAACAGTAAGTTATTGGATTGTGCACTTTTTAAACATTTAACAAAATTTTTTTACCTCTTTTTGAAAGCTGCAATTTCAGGAAGGTCCTCATTTATGTAGAACTTTGTGGAGTACATCGCATTGGTGACAGAATATTTTGTGACATTCTCTGACTCTAAGAAAAAGTAAAATTATATAAGATATTTTTTGTATTAGTAAAAATATATATATAAGAATAAATATTTATTATTACTTACGCTTAAAATATTTAGATTTACATAACTGAAGAATCATTACTACATAAGCCATTGAACTCCTCTCATCAAATAGCTTAGCAAACTTTTGATCCCATTCATAAAAAAAAACAACATTCAAGTTGTGCTCCCCTGATATAATAATATACATGAAAATAAATTTTTTTAAGGATCTAAATGCATAAAGAAATATATATTGTTCATAATAAATAATTGTAATTGAAATCTTACTCAACGTCCTCCAAAATGATATTCCGTCTTATTTGGTCAGTCCCCTTTTTGTTAAATGGTATAGAGTCAGAAATAGAGATTACAGTTCTAATAACATCTACATATTTTAATTAAAAGTATGTCAGTATAAAGAGTAAAAAAAGTATAATCCAAAAAACAACCGATATAAATCACTCACCCACGAGTTCTGTTTCAGGATATTCACGGGCAGTAAATGCAGAAAATGGTGTAAATTAAAAACCATGAGTGTTATTGTCAAAATCTGCAACCCTTTTCACCGTTGTGTTGTTGTAGAAATTTAGCTTAAAAGGATGATTTAGTATGGAAATTTTCCTGAGTTATTTCCAACACTAAAGTCACCGAATATGTAGCATTTTCTTTCATCAAGTAAACCTTGAAACTTGCTGATAAATTCAGGTTTGATTTTAGTTTGCATACGATTACCCTGCAAAAAAAGAAGATAAATTCATTATGTTTTTTATATATAAAGTAAAAATTAAATCTAATATATACTTGAGTATGAATGAACTGTTAATAAAAATACCTCTGGATCTTGCATAATAAAGTCTAGACTCCAGACTATCCTTGGGTTTCCAACAGGATGGGACTTAAATATGCTGACACATCTTGTTAATACGTTGATATCGTCCAACATGGGATCAACATCAGCTATCTTAGTCACAACTGAATACATGTTTTTTCTACAAAGTATAAAAAACACGTTTTAAACTATTTCATATACATGATATACATAAATAAAAAAGAAACTGAACAGAAAATTTGTTACCGGAGCTGATAGATGATAAAAAAACTGTGAGTTATAAAGTGGTGGTCTGAGCATGTATTTATAGTGGTTCAATTAGATTAAAACTTCTGTTTTTAAATTTCAAAAAATCCGGGATATTAGACACATAATTTAGGAAATAATCAAAATATTAATCACGTGATTGACCAAAAAATCAGGAAATAAAGTGTTACAATTTTAAAGGGGATACTTTCAGTTATGTGTTCTTATCACAAATCATTAATAATTTATTTTTAAATTTTGAAAATCATACTTTCAGCAAAAAACAGTATAATCCTTGATATATTAATACTAATCATCAAATAAGCAGGTGAAAAATAAGAATTAAATTAACATATAAAAATAAAAAAATTTAAAAAGTTGCATATAATTAAAAAAACCTGTAGGTATGATGATGAGACTTTGTTGATAATCATAACATCTTTTAAACAAAAAATCAAACAACCCATGTTGTTGTCAATTCGTCAGATGTTTTTTGGGGGATCTGGTAATGATGTGTAAATTTAATTGGGCATAATATGGTTTTAAGAACATACACTATTTTGATTGATTTGAAGAAATCAGATATGGTTCGATGATTTTTTATTATATGAATCTGATATGGTTCGAATTTCAATAAAGGATATGGGAATAGATTGATATGGTTTGATTATTTTGATTGATTTTTTTGTTATATGATTTTGATCCGATTTTTTGGATATGGGTAACTTGTTTTGTTGATAAAATAGGGGATTTTGATCCGAATCCATTGATAATAGAAGCTATAGTTTTTTTTGTCAATAAAGGTCCCAAAATTAGTACCCCACCTACTTTCATTCCCAGCCATTGATTATTATATACTTTACATATATCATTCTTTCATAATTTTGAGTGGAGATCATTTTGATCAAAACCATCCTTTATACATATTAGAGATATTATGGACGTGAAAGAAAAGTTATATAAGGAACACTTTTAAAAAAGTATAATTATTTTAATCTCAACCATCCTTTCAAATCCCATCTATTAACTTATATTAAATGTTTTTAATCTAATTAAAAAAACTCACTTTCACTTTAAATTTTAAAAATTAAATAACTCTCAAACCGTTAATCGTTACGCAAAAATAATTATACTATTACGACGAGAATTAAATTATCTTTTTATACATAGGCACTTCTATATATTTTTGGCGAACTTTTTTTAAAAATTTTCGCATAAAAAAATTACATGTGATTCTCGAAAAATAACATATGATTTATTATTTTAAAAATCACACTTAAATTTATAAAATCACATGCGATATGTGAGATTTATAAAATCAGATGTGATTTGTTAATTTTTAATATTGCATGTGAACTTATGAAATCACATGCGATTCATGAAATCACGCATGAATTTTAAAACAAAATTCATAGGTGATTTCAATCACGTATAAATTTTTGGCAAAAGTTTCAATATTGTAAAACCGTCAAAAGTATATGAAAATGATTGTCTACTAAATGACTAAAATATTCTCGTCATTACTTTAAAATCACATGTGATTTTGCCCGCTGAAAGCTTTGAACATTCTCCCTTCTCGGGTTTAAATCACATGTGATATTTGTGAAATCACATGTGATTTTTCTGAATCACATGTGATTTTATGAAATTACATGTGATTTTTATAGTCGGAAATTATACCATCGCGAAGAGAATTCGTCGAAAGTATATAGAAGTAGACATCTATAAATAGATAATTTAATTCTCTTCTTGATGGTATAAATTTCATATCTAAATGTGATTTGAAAAAATATTCCCGTCATTGCTTTAAAATCACATGTGATTTTTCCGATTCACATGTGATTTTTATGAAATCACATGTGATTTTTGCGAAATTACATGTGATTTTTATGAAATCACATGTGATTTTGTAGTCGAAAATTATACCATCGCGGAGAGAGTTAAATTTTCTTTTTATTGATACGTACTTCTATATACTTTCGACGATTTTTTTAATTTCCGCATACATGGATCAAATGTGATTTATTACTTTATAAAGAACACGTGAATTTGTAAAATCATTTATAATTTATGGATTTCTGAAATCACATGTGATTTGTTACTTTAATATCACATGTAAATTTATGAAATCACATTCGGTATATGGAATCACACATGCATTTTAGAAATACAAATCACATGTGATTTTACAAATTACTAGTGATTTTACAACTTATGTGTAATTTTTCTAACAAAACTTTCAACAAAAAAATCATCGAAACTATATGAAAAATCTAGTGGCATAACTTGTTACTGGTTTACATTTGACTATGAAAATAATTAAACTAATAAATAATAATAAAAGTAATTTATTTATTCTGAAAAAAATTGAATTTTTTAATAAAAAAATCACATGTAATTTTTCTGAATCGCATGTGATTTTTATAGTCGAAAATCGCAATAATAAAAAATCATCAAAAATATATCAAAGTGCGTGCCTACTGAAATATAAGGATTTTTCGTCGCATTGGTGTATTTTTCGTAATCTGACGATTTATCGTTTGAAAGATATGGTCTTTTTAAGAAAAATGTGAAAGATAAGTTTTTATTTTTTGATGAACAAATGAATGGTTGAGATTGATTCCTTTCTTCTTTTATTGGTTCATGTTCTATGTAGAACTCACCTCATGGACGTGATATATGGCCAAAACGTGTGGTGTAGAGTTTTCTTTGGAAAGTATCGACATGATCAATCTTTTATTAGCTGGTGTAAATGTTTTTATAACCGCTTTTTTTCCGAATATTATAAAAAAATAATTAATTAAAAAGATTAAAAACCGGTTAAAACCGGTTTTTTTAAACCGGGTAAAACATGTTACTTAACCGGTAAAAAACCGATTTAAGATAAATCGGTAAAACCGATCTAACCGGTTCGATCATTTGTAATCAGTTCGGTTGCACCACTAAATCAACCCGATAACAAATGGTAAAACGTGCTAATACGAATTATGAATCTTGGGTAATTAATATGCTAACAATGTATATCCATAACAACATCACATAGAATAGTGTAGGGTAGCCAAAGTATGCCTCCGTGGAACCGTACACTTGAACAAGATCTCTAGGATAACTAAAACGACGACAACGTCTCCTCACCAGCGGGGTCAGCCATGAAAAAAAGGCCATCATAACGAGACACCCTTCGTCTCATCTTCCTCGTCCGTTGGCGAAAAACAAACCTTCAACAAGAAGGAACTCTCGAAGAGGGTCGAATGCCCGAAACATCAGAGCAAAACCTCCACAACAAATAGCAATTCCGCTATTTGTGGCAACTTCGTCCGTGATACCACCAGTGGGAACCTCGAAGTTGGTGGAGGTGCCACCATCGCCGGAAAAATACCCACTACTAATACGAGATGCGCAGCTAGAATGAGTCACGACACATTCCGTGGTCGAAGTGAATCTCCCGGATTTCATAGCCTAGAACTATGAAGCTCTTCTCCTACCCATGGCAGAGAGAATGAGGAACGAACCACGGGAGGATGTTAGGGCACGCTATAACTTTGTTCACAGTCTAGCAAATGACACGGGGGCTGAAATGTCACCGCGACACTCTTTGGAAAGGGATCACCGTAGCGCCTCTCCCGAACCTAGGAGGAAGCGCCCCATGAAAGAACGTCTCAAGAGGCTTCCCGTGAAAGATCAGCTCAGGGAGACCCGACCAATGCTCGGTACGAGGAGTAACAAGCCTTGGAGTATATGGGAAGGTCGAAAGGCCGAGGTGCCTCATAGAGACCAGATGAAGACGGTCGTCGTGAAAGAGGCGCAACTAGCATTTTTGACATGATCAGCAAAAGGAAGAGGAGTCCAACTCCGGAATCTCGGGGCTCCAAATCCAAAAAGAGGGAACCTCACGACTGCCTGAAAAGTTGGGTTGCTATCATAGCAAGGACCGCTCCCTCTCAGACACAGGATCTTCCCAATACAAGCGTCGCACGAGGGATACGTCATCCCAACCCTATACCCCAGACAGAGAGAACAACGACACGCGACACTGGAAATCCAGGCGAAGAAAAGAAGATTTGTCCCGTCCATGGCGCCGCCCATAGGTAGGACCATTAACGTCACAATTACGTGAATTTTTAGACCATAAGAAGAGGAGGATGGCGTCAAATTTCTAGACTTACGATGGTAACGTAGATCCGGAAGATCACTTGAAAGTATTCCAATCTAACCGCTTATATAGAGAATTGGTCGGAACCCACGTGGGGTTACATGTTGAATTCCACCTTAATAGGCGGTGCACGTACGTGGTTCAATGAACTACCCATACGAAGCATCGATGGCTTCGAGCAGTTGCGTAGGGCTTCCTAAGAAGCTATATGCATAAAAAGAAATATGCCAAAAACCTAGTGGAGCTCCATCGCATCAAGCAGTGAGAGGCTGAATCCCTGGACGCATTCATGGAATGCTTCAAAGATGAAAGCGTACATATCAAGGATGCCCTAATATCATGAAAATCTCTTGTTTTATGAATGGAGTCAACAATCAGAGTTGATCAAACGCTTTAATGACAACGTGCCCAGGACCGTCAGTGAGATGATGGAACACACTATGGCACTCAAACTATATGGCTTAAGATCAGCCCAAAAAGCATTATACAGACCCAAGGAAGGAATATCGCAGCCAACAACGAGGGGAACGTGGACCGAATAAGTTCACCACTCTAACGATGACTCCAAAGGAAATACTGGCAACCAAAGGTGCTAACTTCCCCAAACCACCGCCGATGAAAACTCCCGTAGAAAGGCGTATTGGCAACAAGTACTGTGAATGTCACGGCGAGAAGGGGAGCGGGATAGATGAATGCGTTCAGCTTAAAAAGCAGATCGAAGAAATAGTGTGAGCATGAAACCTTCAACATCTCATTAAGGAACTAAAGGAGGGAAAGAAAAGCAGAAAAATGCAAGAAGAAAGACCAACCCAAGGATAAACATGCAATCATCTACATGGTGCAGTCGTGGAAACGAATCACAAAGCAGAGGGTTAATCAAAAGTTTTCCCAAGAAAAGGAAATTTCATGCCCTCCTTTAAACGGAGACAACGTAAAAGAAGGGGCCTTAAGGATTGAGGTAAACATGGGAGGCCATGCTATCCACCGTATGTACATCGTTGAAGGCTCCTCAGCCTAAGTCCTGTACGAACATGTTTCAAGCGGATACGACTGGAGCTAAGAACCAGATGATACCGAACACGACGTGATTAACAGTCTTCAGTGGAGAGATGATATGACCATTGGAGAGATGATATGGCAATCGTGTACCTTTAGCAATGGATTACATCACCTTTATCGAACAAATAGTATAACCAAAAACCCAATTAAAGATCAAAGTAAGATATCTCTAAGTACATGCACACAATACGGTTAACAAGCAATAAGTATGCTAGTACATAATTGTTAAACAACCAATAAACCAAGCTCTTAAATCAATCATCAATAAAGAAACCCTTGTTTCTTTCTTCTTGGTCGAACCACTCGAATGAACCGAACCTAAATGGGATGTTCGGTCGATCAACTAAAGGAAGAGAGGAGGAAAGATTTAGGGATAAAACTTATGATTTATGAGGTATCCAAGACCTTCTTATATACTTGTAATAACTTAGTAATCAAGCAACCAAGCCAAAAAGCCTCATGGGCTTTTGTTTCCTTTTCCTCAACTTTCCTTTCTTGGTTTATTTGTTTAACCATAATTAATATTTAATACTATATTAATTATATATTTCCTTAACAATTCACGCGTGTGTCTCCTTAGACTCGGGATGACTTTCGGACATATTTATTTCATGTACATATTCCTTTAGCACACACTTGGACATGCACAATTATATAATATAATAACATTGGTTTGCGACTAGCAACACGTGAATGCTCCCGGGAACTCTCGAGTGTAGTTTTCCATAAAATACATTTAAATGACTTAAACATTTACAATCTCTTTGTTTCTCAAATGTCATGTTAATAATGGATATGGATCGAAGTCATTCCATTTAACTATTATGTTTCTCGTATTACATAATTGAATCAAGATTACCAATCTAATCGAGACAAATCGAGGTTACCATTGTGTACGGCCGTATACACATCTGATAAATTAAACGAGGGGCAGTAGCATTATTCTTCAAACCTAGTTGAAGGAACAAATTATATCTTGACTACACGTGACTGTTACATGCTTCAAGATAAAAATGATTATATCGTTTATTGCTACCTTGTAAAGGATAGTGTTAGAAATATAGCGAAAAGTACACATATATAAGACCTGCTTGCATCTCAAGCCAAAGGATTTAGTAAAGTAAATCATTTACATGTTTTACTTAATGACGACGATCCATAAAGTGATTGAATTGTTGGTAGGAGATGTACAATATGCAACCTTTGAATATCATATGAGTTAGTAAACCATTCTTACTTATTCTTCGAATATTACCATCACTCAAATATGTCCTAATTCAATTATATTCCCATATAACTGACCGACATAGACTATATAGAATAACATATTATTTAAGGATTTAAACATACAAAAATAGGACCAATAAATATAAATAAAGACAGAACATATCAAATACTTCAGTTCATAAAATAAATATTGTTTAACAATATCCTTCATCCAAATACTAAAATATCAATGCATGATAATCCTAGTTGAAAAATCATGCCTCAATATATGACGATCATACTTGTTGATAAGGCATATATTTCAAGAAATTCTACTAGGTTTGATCTTTGGAATTATGAGAATACTTGTTTCAAATTCACATTTGTAAAGATCTCTAAACATATATAATGATTATTATTATGTACTTTTCTACATACGAACTCACAACAAAATGGGAGTATTGTTTTTGTTGTACATCCTATTAGGTTTGTGAAACCAACTACACACCTTATTGAAAACAATCATCTTTAATAGATTCTTAAACTATAAAGTATTCTTTATTCTTTTAATATGTACTGCAACATTATGCTCTAATGAATATAATTAGTCCACATGGTCATCATCAAATATAAAATCGTACGATGATTAGTATTGAGTTTTATCTCAATCAAAATATCATCCATATCTAGAAACATCACTATGATTTATTATAATTCATAAACAATAAATATTAGTATGATAATATTTGGTGTCTTTCTATTATCTAAGTTTGTTGACAATGATAATTACATCTTATTACCATATGGAATATTCATTACTTGGAACAATCCAAGTTAGTAATGATTTTTCTGTCCCAAACAAATCTTATAAAAACATTTGTACTAATAATCTAAATGATTTTCTCTTTAAGCAATCACCGTTATCAAATCTTCTTGTACTTATACAAGTTTTACAATTATCCATATACACAATATGATTTACATGATGAACCTCTTAAATTTTCATCTTATGTTAACTCTCATCAAATGAGATATATTCATTGAGACTTTCTAAATGATATTTCATGTTTTGTTGGATTTCATTAACCCCAATTTTTTATCTTAATAAACTTACATAAATCAAAGTCATATGTTTAATTTTTAAACCCTTTTGTATGGAAGTTTATTCCAAGCATAGATGGAATATAGTTTTTCATATGTTAAACATCATATGTGATTTAAAGAAACAAAAATAATACTCTCACTAGCTTTTAGATGTACTCACAAGCTATCTTAGTTCTAATTAAAAATCGAAACATGAATTTAATAATTAGGCTTCATCACATCTCTTAGATGAATGCATTAATCTATACATGGATTCTTGCATTATGTTTACTACATTTGTAGATTATAAACCCTTTGGTTACAACCGTCCACGCTAAAGTAATGATACAAAAAGAGTTTAAATATTACATTGTCATATATATCATTATAAAACCATCATGACAATAAATCATTTTATTCAATTAATGCGCATAAAACTTTCAGTCACATAGTGTACGTTAATCATGTGTACAATAACGTTCATATGAATCTTTCTCTAAAGAAACTTATATTCACTTTGCGGTCTAACAGTTTGGCTAAAGATTAATTAAGTTCCTAAAAATTGGTTATGTTCCATGGACTTGCATCTACTCATTCATAGTATTATTCAATCATGACATTCAAGATACATCTATATGGTTAGTAGGTTCACCATGATCCTCTAACTTCCATTCCTTAGTATTGACATATCAATATATCATTCAATTAACAGGGATATCATTGCGGATCTATAAATGTGAGTTCTATCATCATGAGGTTCAACATTTTCATGTCCATCCTCATTATGACATTTGCTAGTGTATTTAGAAGGTTGCGAATTTTGTTATTTTACCTCTTTAAAAATCTATGAGTCCTCCCACTTTCTTTTAGTAATCAGAGACTATTCTTCAAATACCTTGATAGTTCTTGACAAATTCATAACTTCAATTTTAAGACATAATGTGATTTATCACATTCCATATCTTGATGGTGTCTTGGTTTCCTTCTAGATAAGAGTAATATTTAAGTATATACTTTGTATACTCAATTTCAAAACCTTGACAACTTTTGGAGGTAAAGTATTTCAAGTTATCAACATCAAATAATTCTAAAGAATCTGATTTATCACTCAATACATACCAAAATATGTTGTATTATGTGACTATTGAGATTGTGAGACTATCACAATTCTTAAATAATTTAATACCCTTTAGGTTAAATACTTATCAATTGTGTCAAAACATAATTAAAAATATATAGTATTTAAAACCTAGTACATGATGTAATGTATACATCTTTAAATAGTTCAATAACTATATATACATTATTTATCTTTTGAATAACTCAAAGACTTCATGTTCATTAACAAGAAGACATAACATGTAAACTAGTTACTTTATGTTATAAGTCTTTTTAACAATTGAAGACTATATGCTTATGCTTTACAAAAGACATAAACATTCATAAAGTAACTATGAACAACTTCAATAGTTATTTCAAGTTAATTGCTTATTTCGTTTTTATTTAAGTCCATTCCACGAAACATTACAAGAAATATAAACAAATTAGATGAAGTAGCTTGTCATTAATATCTTGACATTTTCTAAACAAGACAATATACATTGACAATTAAATGTATAAGTCTTACTAGAACATTAGATTCTTATCTCACGGTCAAGAGAAACCATTTTCATATTGTTATGTGTTGTACCTTGCATACAATAAAGATTTCTCTCACTTGTGCATGACACAACATCATGTATGCAAATAAAAAAAAATCACGAAATGCAATTTGTTTATGTGTACAATATGATAGTGTCATATATATTTGAATAACTAGTAGAATGTCAACCATATATATTTTTAAGGAATCATGCATAATTATTATATGAAAAATACTTCAAAAGTGATTATCATATAAAATAGTATGCATTTATCCTTTAAAAAATGGCTCTTCATATTGTGAAAGCAAATTATTCTTTCAAGTTAAACTAGAAAAAATATGGATTACTACCAAAGTAAACAAGCTTGTAGCTCCCACTGAATTAGACAACATTACATTAACATATTTTCAGTATTAAACGTTATGCTCCCACTAGATTTGACAACATTATAAATGTTACTTTACTAGAAAAAAGTATAGTAGCGATTTATTTACTTTCCTACTCACTTTAAATGCCCATGAGTAATAATTACTAATTTATTATATAGAGTGAAATTACTAATTTATTATATAGAGTGTATGAATTTCTACCATGTATATGAGAGACTATCCATCATGCTTTCATTAACTTGAAAACCGGCATGTAATTTCCTCCATATTAGGCCTAGCATTTAATAAAGGTGTTTAGTGCCTACTTTGGGTTAAAACATAATAACTAGGGTAACTAAAGCTATTTATTTTAATCGCAATAAGCAAACAAAGAAGCATTGTTTTCCTAGAGATTGCTAAGAGACTTATTAGTTTGAAAGATTATCAAAAACTCAAATAATGGTAATGAGATCAACTTGAATAATAAGTTGTGCAAATCTTCTTTAACATTTAAGTTCATCTAAAGATTGATAAGTACAATAATCCAATCGCACCTATTAATAGATTTTCCTTACCAGGAAAAAGGATAGGTTTATGTCTCTCTTTTTCTTACAAGAAAATGAGACTTTGTTTGTCTAACAAACATAAGTTTATGAAACTTCGTTGCAATAATACTTTTAAAAGAATCGCCAAATTCAAATTTAGTATTTTCGATAACACAATCTTTAAAGAAAATTAAAAACCCATGTTTATGAATAAACAATTATTTTCTAAAAGCTATAATCCACATGACATACAACCACTACATGAGTTAATCTGCTAGTGATGATGATATTCACAGGATAATTGACGTTTAATAATTGCATCCAATATAATTTTTAGAATTACGGGACTCTACTTTATGTACATCACATGTGACAATCCAAATGGGAATAACCGAGCATGTTTATCTCATCTATTTCCACGAGTTAAGGTCTCACATATCTTAACTTGCTTAAGTTGTCCAAACAAAAACTATGATTATATAGCACCAACGTCTCACAATTGAGTGTATTATATCATCTTGGGTTACAAAATCACCACAGTCTCACGTATAGTGAAAGAGTAAGTGCAAGTGTTTTTACGTGTTGGATGGAAAAATAACTTATTTAAAAGGGTATAATTTTTGATAATTTCAAAACATGTACAAAGAAGCATGCAACATCCTTGTATCATGAAAATTTAAGAAAAATTTACTCATATTCGTCAATTATGGATATAGCTTATTTAACTCATAAATCATTTATATAAATAGTGATATCATAAAAATTGATAATTCAACATGTTTACTATTTAAAAAAGTTTAATTTATCACGGAAAAGACTAAAGAATGATTAAAATCATTCAAACCCTAGACCATTCGTGGCTTCCTGAATAGAAGGTAAAGAAACTACAAGTAGTCCGACATTATAGGGTAATGGAGTCTACAAGACCGAAGTCTTGATGAGTCCCCCCGAACCTTATACTTGCAACTTGATAGTACTTTTTCAAATTACGTCATTAATAAAATTTTACATATTTAAAGTAGAAAACACATTATAAACTTGTTCTTGCTACTCATGGCGTGAGTTAGATTTAAAACCATGTATGGGCAACTCATTTGTTGCCATATATGACCGTGCAAAAATAAGCTTATAATAAATCAAATTTCATATAGTTTTAGTCTGGTTTATTTTTATTTCGAAAAACCCTTTGCTTAACATGATTCATAATAATTATAATTAAAATCAAACAGATAAACATCAACCTAAAACATATATCCAATTAATAATTAATCACATACCACATGCATACAAATTGATTCTGAATCCAAGCCACTTAAATTAAAATAATTCATATACATGAATAAGACTTTCACTTCTTAATGGAAGTGAGCCACATGCATCGAACAATCAATTGCATAAGTCAAATTCAAGTATACACCACATACCACGTAAAGCTGTCTTACAATTTAAGTTAACTTCATGTAAATTCAGAGTATAGCTTAGGTCTTCTCCAGCCTTAGCTCAAAACTACAAAGTTATAGATATTTGAGTGATGGACCCCCCACAAAAATTTCAGATTTTTTCTACATTGTATGAATTTATTATGAATTTTTAGTGGCGGATGTCAAAACAACCTTCTTAAAAATTACACAATAATTATGTCAAGTATCACCATAAACTATCAATTAAGCATGCATAAACCATTAAATATTAATTAGCAACCACATATCCAATATCAAGAACACATGATCCATGGTAAACTTGCAAGATTACCATAGGTCTATCATATTAACGATTCTGATAAATAACGAAATTAACAATTAACAACATATTTATCATTAAAAATTGCGTACAACTTAGGGTTTGTATAATTTATTTTATTAACCCTAATTAGGGTTTATGAAAATCTAATCATCAAATAAAATAATTATACAACATCACATTAAGTTTACACAAACTTAGATATTTTGTTTTTTTAATATAATTTAAAGCTATATGAACGGCTCGTGATGCCATTGTTGAAATTTATACAAACCCTTAACCATATCAACATATTAATAAACAAAAGTACACATCGGAATAAATAAGATCACGTATAAACAGTTAATTAACATAAATGATAAAGAATTACGTACCTTTAGGAATGGATTGAATCACCTTTATCGAACAACCAGTATAACCAAAAACCCAATTAAAGATAAAAGTATGATCTCTCTAAGTACACGCACACAATACGGTTAACAAACAATAAGTATGCTAGTACGTAAGTTTTAAGCAACCACTAAACAATGAATCAATCAACAATAAAGAAACCCTTGTTTCTTTCTACTTGGTCGAACCACTCGAACGAACCGAAACCCTAAATGAGGTGTTTGGTCGATCAACTAAATGAAGAGAGGAGGAAAGATTTAGGGATAAAACTTATGAATAATCAGGTATCCAATACCTCCTTATTTACTTGTGATAACTTGGTGATCAAGCAACCATGCCCAAAATCCTCATGGACTTTTGTTTCCTTTTCATCCACTTTCTTTTCTTGGTTTATTTGTTTAACCATAATTAATATTTAATAAAATATTTATTATATATTGCTTAACCATTTACGTGTGTGTCTCCTTTGGCTCGGGACGACTTACGGACATATATTATTTCATGTATAAATTCCTTCAATTTACCAGAGCAAGATAATGATCACGGGAATGCTCTTGGATAAAAGGAGGGCGGCTATGTGCTCTCTCCTAAAAGAGAACCTTGATGTTTTCTATTGGGAGCCAAAGGATATTGTTAATGCAACCAATGCCTAAAAACATTATTTGTATAACTAATCTTTCTTAGTTTTGATCACGACAAAGTGTAAAAACATTTATCATCAAAGATAAACAAAAGACGAATTATTTAACAAACACTATCATCAAGGTATTAAGTCTTACACAAGCATATCTTATACATGTTTGGTGATCATAAAAAGTGATTAACCTCAAAACTTACATTTATACAAATGTGACAAAATATTTTAAAAAACTTTATTTTTAAGAAAATATTTTATTAAAGTAGAAAATGAAAATTTGAACTTAGCATATTCCAAATGGACTAGTATATACCCTTGAGGTATTAAATGCCCCAGATGGAATTTCCCTACTACAAGACAAAAAGGAGTGTACTCTAGTGCCGCGGTTCCAAATAGGATGTAACACCCCCAAATTTATACAATTCAATACAGCGGAAGACTAGTTGGTGTTACGGGATAGCACATTACTCACATCATAGACAACGCTAAAAAATCGCATCGTTTAATAATAAAACATTTCCAGTCATAAATATTAAATTTACATAGGTCCCAAGTCATAGTATTTCATACAAATTTTACAAAACATTTGAATGGAAATTGTTTAAGTGCGGGCCATAAATTCTTGTCGTCTTCCCGAGAATTACCTTCAAGTACCTGAGATAAAACATGTTAAAAGAAAATGTCAGCGATTACGCCGAGTGAATTCATAGAGTTCAATAAAACCATTAATATATCATCGGTATATAATTATTACCGAAAATCATTTTTGTACAAATCATTGTAATAGGCCATAAAATAGCCAAAGTCATTTTATACAAATCCTTATCAAAATCATAATATAGGCTTTCGCCTTCAAAATCATTATACGAACCAATGTCGTAAAAATATCATACAATACGTTTTATAACGTTGTATAGAGTTAAATAAAAACCGTTATATGAATATGGTTATGAAAACCAAAACACGAACATAATATCAATAGTAAGACCCCGTATTGCTAGTCAGGCAATATATCGTAATTTAGTGCGTATAGCAGTATTTCGTTATTTTGGATTATTATAAGCCGCATGACATTGTTACCTTACTACAATAAACAACGGGTAGCTAACCCGACAACCATTTGCCCATCTAAATTAGCGTGTCGTCACAATAATCACGCTTGTGTAAATCTTCTCATACATAAATTCGGTTACCAATCAATGTGGCACGACAGGGATCAACCGTCAAGGCACGAACTGGGGTGATCGTCCCCAAATAGTACTATTATATGCATAAGCGTCTACCAAATCTCGGTAGTTCACAATTCATGCTAATGGGACTTTTAGTGACATAACCTAACTTTAATAATCCATTTCATTTCATCTATCGGGTCATTTAATCATTCATCGGGTCATACAATCATTCGGGTCCAAATCAATAAACAGACAATCAGGACAAATGGTGTCCTATTTTAGTAAAACTAACATGTTATCTCCCTCGCAGGTTTATAAAATATTTCATAAAAACATTTAAAAGAGTGCAAGGCTATGAACTCACGTTGATTGAGAAAGGCGGTTATCGGCAATTCGGATGTACGGTACGTGCTTGAATCACGGAAACCTAGACAAATAATACTCGTCTTAGACTCTTGTCCAATGATTTTATAAAAATAACAAATATACATATGATGATTTTGTACATATGATGATGATCAAGTGGGTTTATATATACTTATTTACTCATTTTAGTGTTTATGTATTGGTAACTTTTTACTAGTTTACTAGTTTTACCTATTTACATGTTTTAGTTCCAATAAGCCTATTATAAGTTCATTAACTTGTATTAATCCATTTTATACTTGTATTATCAGTATTTATACTTTACATGTTGGGCCCAAATGGGTTAAGTCCAATAAGTAATTTTTATAAGGGTTTAACTTATTTAGTTAAATTATTAGTCCAAATATGCTAACTTAGCTCGTTAATGTCCGTATGTCATATTGTTCGGGTTTTATCGGTTTTTACTTGTATTAGGTACTTATATATATCAGTATATGACTTTTAAAAACTTTACATTAGACAGGTTTGATCGTCTAAGTTTTAATTGGCGAAAAACGTTAATTTTACGGTAATAGCCGAAAAAGTCGTAAAAATCATGTTTATAGTTTTTATAACTTATAAATCTTATTCAACTACCATTTTTATAAAGTGTCCATTTATTTAACCTTATACATATTTATATAAATGAAATTTATAAGTTAGTGAGTTTTAATTCACATTTTATACTATATTAGTTTGTGTGCTTATATAATACTATTAAACATTAATTCTTCAAAATCTGATTTTTAGTTTCATCTTCACCATTTTTATCGTATCTTGAGTTCTATAAGGAGATATAAGCTAATTTTTGGATGGCATAATATTCATATTATGTGCTATAAATAAGTCAGTTATAGCTAATGCTCATTCCCTGTCCAACTATCATTAACAGTCCCTACAAAACAGACTATTCAGATTGGTACACTAATCTTGTTTTTATCATATCTCACTCATTTTGATGATTCCATTGCATGGCCAACTCTCACATGTGTATGACATCTAACACTTACTGTAAATGGATTCCACCATGCAATTTTTTCAGTTCATAACTTGGTTACTTACTGTTTTTATACAGCCAAAAATTTAAGCAAGATTTTAGCCTTGTTTCTTATGGTTTTTCATCTTTTTAATCATATTTATCAACACTTGATCCCCACACAATATTTTTATCATCATATATTCATCATATACATATACAATAAGAAAGAAAATACATGATTACATAATACAAAATAACAAGAGGATGGGGAGAACAATCTTTATACCACCAAGATTATGTAGGTTGTGATCAAGACATGGATTTTGATCACACAACTTGTGATAAATCAACACCAATCTTCAAGGCCACCAATACTTGTAATCTTCTTGTAGAAATCAGCCCTTGGGAATCACCAAATCTTCTCCTTGGATGTTAAAATCACCATCAATCAATAGAGCTTGAAGAGGTTTCTATCATATGTGTGAATAACATAAGATTTTGTGGTTAAATTTGATCAAATGAGGGTGTTTGATGGTGGAAATGAGGTTAGTGGTTTAGAGATGGTGGTTTTGATGTTGTTTGCTAGCTTGCAAGTAAACTAAGACATGTGTCTTATCTTATCTTGTAAGCTTGACACCACATGGTGTATGTGGCTAAGTCTAGCCGTCCCATATTGGGGGTGGGGCAAAAGTGGTTTTGTCTCATCCTAATTTATTTACGGGTACTCCTCGATTCTAGTTTCCTCGATTTGCGTGCCCTCGGGTCGTTTTACGAAAAACGTTTTCATAAATTATGAATCAACGACACAAAACGAATCTAATAAAAATTGTCTCATCAAAAACGGAGTTCGAAAACGTAAATACGTAATCCTAAGGTTTCTGTTTTAGTCGTAAAGGACGTTTAATTATTCACGTAAGTCCTAATCTCTTCTCGTAAATTTGTGAGTTTATGAACCAACTCAAAATTAAAATCCCAAAATAATATTTACGGATAAATTTATTTCCTGAAATGTCAGACTGTCAGCAAAACGGTGTATGTAAACGTAAGAACGTAACGTAGAATCCTCCGGTTTAGACGTAGTCGATGTTACTTCAAGACGTAAATCCAAATTTCTTCCCAAAAATAAGTGAGTTCATAATATAACATTAAAATAATGTTTTTAAATAATATTTGAGAATAAAATATAAACCATAAATTGACGGATTGTCACAGCATTTACCCTTAAACAGGATCTTTGTCCTCAAAGATCATCTTATCTTACTACTCGCTTCTTATAGAGTTAAAGCCACGTGGGTATTTCCTCCACATTCGGTCTTTTCTCACAAGTGTAATTCATTACAATACGCAAGGTTCATCAAACATAACTACGGGAATAAGATCAGGCTTAATGTTGACTTACTTTCTCTATCCATGATGTTCACGGGTTTTTGATGAATGCAACTTTTCACCGATCTAAACTTTATCAAGAAGTGATCAGATTCTCACTTGATATACATTTTATCAAGTTCGATATACGAAACATAATTCACGCAACTCTTGAAGTCCTAGGGTAGATCCAGCTTATATGCCTTTCAAACCAATCTTTTACATCATCTCAATGGTCCCTTACAACGGAGACTTATATCCCATGATCTTCCAGATCATCAATTCATTTTTCCATGGTTAAATTTTTTGGCATAACTTCGCTACCCATCTGGCACTCCAAGATCTACATTTCATATTCACATAACCTCCTGCCCACTACTGGCAGTCAATAATCAGATCCAAATTTCAACAATCATTTCAGGTCTCGCAGGTCGAGTATTTTGTAAGGTTAGGTTCGCCATCATAGGAAACCTTAAACCTAAAAGACATGTCCAACTCACAATGGGTGTATGCCGGGTGTCTTCATCCCAACTCCTGCTTACAGATGCTCTAATATATATCCTCACAAGATTCGATCTTGATCCTAATACGATAATTATCAATGATAATCTCTCCAAAGGAAAAAGATTTTACAGTTTATTACCAAAGGTCAATCATTCAAACATAAAACAGCACTTATAGTATTTTGTATCGTTACTTTACCTCGTCCCTTCGATTAGGGTGGTACACAGTACTCTCATCAAGATTCGTTCTCAATGACTTCTGAGCAAATCTCTTGAAATTTGATCCGAAGCGAGGATATTGATAGAGATGATCGATACAGGCACACCATGTTTACACAACTCCTTTAAATACAAAAGAGTCAATTTCTTCATCAAGAATCAAGCATTATCATTAACGGGAATGATATTAGTAGATTTGGTCAGTCTGTCGACGATGACCCAAATCGAATCAAATTCAGATGATGACCTTTACAATAGTTAGACGTTTACTAATGTATGAGGCGATGTCTGCCTTCATAATTTTCCATCAGTACAACTTCTTCAGGTATAGATACATTTAATCAAAATGACATGAATAGAAAACTTAACCTTATGAGATTCCAACATAACTACATCTCACAAACCTCCATATTTAGGCAACCACAAGTGGCCTTTTATACATTTAACGCCATCGGCTCCTCAATTCTAATGGTTCATATTAGCCGCGAACCCCTTTTTATTATCTATATTATCTTTTTTTACAAACGTTGTTTATTTTTATATTGTTCGGCAATTTATTTTGCACCTTCATTATTAAGGAACATGTACTAATTGGTTCTTTATCTTTTCTACATAATGTGTCAGTAATTATACTCACCTTCCTCGATGAAATAAATATCATGACCGTATTTATTCAGAAATTATTTCTTCATATTTTCTAAGTCTTAGTTCTATCTCAACTATTATTTTTATCTGTTTTCCTTGATACAACGTTTTAAAGCGTCGATAATTATTACACGTAAATTAACAATAAATATTAAGTTTATATGAAACGTAAACGTTAAAAGTTCAAATTTCTTAGTTCGACCAATTATAATAAAATGTTCAAAAGAAATTTGAATTTAATTAACACGATTTTTGCTGATTTATCGAAAATAATTAATAAGATTCGTAAATGTTTGAAAAATCTTTGGTTATACTTTGGTCAAAATTTTCTTAGTTGAAAAGCAAAAAGTGTCGTTTCAAATTTCAAGTCATGGTTTAAATGGTTTCCTCAATCCCTCTTAGGCTGTCTTGAGGTATACACGAACATTTACCCCTAAACAGGAGTTTAGTTAAATGTTCTGGGTATAAGGGAATAATCCCTCAAAAGTTCTTTTTGATAAAACATTTGTCAAAACATATTTGCACTTTCTTTTTGGTAAAACCCAAAGTCTAAAAAAAAGGCCTCTAAATTTTTGAAGAGTCAATATAGATTCCATTATCTTATTAATCACATGGTAAAATAATGTAAAGGATTAAGTCTTTAATCACATGTTAAATACTCAAGGTACAAGTTTTCATTGTTCGGCCAATTTAGGGCAGTCTATAACTAATTATTAACTCATTCTTATTCTTATAAACAAACAGATGGTCCTTAATGATCACAAGCATGAATTTATCAATTTACAGCCTACACACGTGATTCACCCAATTTATGAATGCTACATGTGTATTGGCCAATCCAACCGTCATCACCTGAAACTTATAATGTTTATTACAAGTTCTGGATGTAGTGATTGGAATAGATAAACTTTTTCGCGGATGCGAAGTTGATGATAACCATGCCGTGGATCAAATCTTCGAATATACGCTAGAACCTTGTAAATGATCGAACAATCTATCATCTTGGGTAGTGGATATAGATTTTTATCGTCAATTTACTTAGTTCACGGTAATTCAACAAATATAAGGAATGATAACACCATAGCTCTTCATGATGACGAGCTTGGTAGAATAAAATATTTCTCCGACAACTCTCTCAGTTGTACGGTAATTCCTTTAATTCAGATGGTGCTGATGTACAGTGCACACGCCACAGGTGCAGCACCGAGAATATAATCAATACCAAATTCAACTTGCCTTAATGGCGAAAGTCTAGGTAATTCACCAATACCTCCTAAAGTTTCAGATAACATAAACATCTTTTAATACATTTATTTTAAGTTCTTTCTAGATTATAATATCTATGACTAATTCACAACCATTCATGGTATAATTTTAAGTCTAAATGCAGTATATGGTCATCCATCAAGAATTATTTAAATAACTTTTGATAATCAACATCTTATCTTTTAGGGGACTTCTACTCGAGTTCCCATCAATTAAGACAATGTCGTCATGTCATAATTAATCAATCCATTCTACCCGCACTATCAACTTTTCAGTTTTATTGTCGTCGATAAGATGTGAACTTCTCAAAAGACTATTAATATCTCATAATCCTTCACAAATTCAAGGATATTTGGATACATAACTAACCTTAAAAGAGTAAGGTCAACGCATGATCTATGCGAGATAATTTCAAATCAGATACAGACGAAAACATTAACGAATATGAGTATATCCCATGTTTTCATAATTTGAGTACGCATTCGAAAGCTCCTCGGATCGTTACCCAGGTCATTCAAACGAAATCAAATCAAAAGAAATGATAGGAATGTCGATACATCCAGTCGGGTATCAACACTCGGTAATCAGATACTTTTCCAAAGAATCTCACTACGGGAGAATTGGACAAGAAAGAATTGTCAATTGTCAAATAAGAAAATTTCCACAGATGAGTAAATTCGACTCAGAAGAATTGATGCTACAGGAAAATATGTAGGTGTCCCTAACACTATGTCCCTATTTTTCACTTCTTGCAGATCTCATAAAATTTAATCTTTCACAATCTTCAAAGAAAATGTAGTGTTTATTAATCAGTTTTATGGTGACTACTAATCAGCCTTGCATGGTCCATTCCAAATTGTATGTAGGCGCACAACTATATACAATTTCAAGATTAACGATGCAATACTCAGTTCGTCAAAATTTTATCATCATGTTTATAATAAAAACATTTTCATGCTTAATTCTTGAATAAGAATCAAAAATAAATTTACAAAGATTTTCTTTGTTATGAAAACAATTAAGTTTTCCAAGGTATTTCATAATCAAGTTTATTTCAATAATGATTATTTATAAGTCTCACTTTAAATAATCCATATAGTGATGAAAATTCAGTTTTCTCAAAGGATACTGTTTTATCTTATAAAAACAATGAGTGATCTGCAAAGGAGTGATGAAAAGTTGTTCACCAAGAACTAACTACAATATAATAGGAAATGAGCTCAGCCAAATAATCATGAGGTTCATGACCTCGATGGCACTCAAAAAGAATAATCCACAACGTAACTCAATTCGAGGTGAGTACTTGTTCAATGGTTGCATCACTAATGCGAGCATTAGGATGAAGCAATGAAAGATAGATAACATCGATACATGTAGGATTTAGCAATCAATGGTAGTCTTTTCATTAATCACAAACAAGTCAAAATTGTACAGTAACACATTACGCGTCACTATGTCATACAATTCCAAGATCTCATCCTACCAACTGATGTCTCAGTTAAGTTAGGGATTTTTAAAAGATACCACAATGAATACTAATCTACAAGAGTCATTAGGTGTCCCACCTGTCCCGGAAGATCCATCGGTCCCAATTTAGAAGAAGATTTCTTCAATTTATTTATTGGACACTGGGCATCCTCTTCATTGGACAATGGCCTAGGAACAACCCTTAACACGAATCAACAATCAATTAAAAACTTATAATTCAATCACAGAACTTAACGACTTCCTCTTAACAATTTCATATTCCATAAAAGTTAAATTTTACTTTATTCAAGTTTCAATCAACTTATACTCAATGTGATATCCTACCTCATTCTCCAATACTTTTAACTACCTCATTCTCCAATACTTTTAACCTTATTCTTAGACCTTCAAAGTGCAATAAAAGCTCGATATGAACAACACTTAATTTCCAATCCTATAGCTCCTTCATCAATAGTTATCAAATGAGTCACTATTATGAAATGACTCTCACATTTAATTAGACTTCTCGAAAAGGTACTAGTGGCATGAGGCTTTTGGGTAATGGTTCCAATAACAGCCTCAAGTGCAACATTCACCCTTTTGATTTCAATTTAAGAATTGGATGACAACGAATCAGATGACATCTTTCTAGGTGGTAACGTTTTGTCAAACTCCACTCTATAAGGAAAGATCGTCATGACATCGATATCAGTTTTAATCTCGCCAATTCTTCTTCAATATCACAATCAACTAATATCTACATTTCTACGAATATCAACCATTTTGTTGGAATCATAAATATCCACAACTTGGTTTAGATCTAGAATAGCTAGAATTTTCGTACAGAAATAGCTTCGATTAAATTACTAGGGGAGTTAGGGTTTCTTGTGACAATCTACGTCGTATAAATACCTCGTATAAATATTAAAATAATCATCAAACAATCATGTAATCAAATTACATCATATATATATATATATATATATATATATATATATATATATATATATATATATATATATATATATATATATATATATATATATATATATATATATATATATATATATATATATATATATATATATATATATATATATATATATATAATCCAAGTTATATATATATATTAAAATAACACTTCTCAGTCTGGCCTTGTCGGTAACTCGGGAATTCTTCGGCACCGTTATAGTCAAAAGATTTTTAGACATTTTTAGAAAAATGTTTATAGTTAAAAGATTTTGAAATGTTTTATTCAAAACCTTGGTTTTAAAAATCTTTCGTTCTCTATAACGAGAGCTCTAATACCAAATTGTAACACCCCCAAATTTATACAATTCAATACAGCGGAAGACTAGCTGGTGTTACGGGATAACACATTACTCACATCATAGACAACGCTAAAAAATCGCGTCGTTTAATAATAAAAAATTTCCATTCATAAATATTAAATTTACATAGGTCCCAAGTCATAGTATTTCATACAATTTTTACAAAACATTTGAATGGAAATTGTTTAAGTGCGGGCCATAAATTCTTGTCGTCTTCCCTAGAATTACCTTCAAGTACCTGAGATAAAACATGTTAAAAGAAAAGGTCAGCGATAACGCCGAGTGAATTCATAGAGTTCAATAAAACCATTAATATATCATCGGTATATAATTAGTACCGAAAATCATTTTTGTACAAATCATTGTAATAGGCCATAAAATAGCCAAAGTCATTTTATACAAACCCTTATCAAAATCATAATATAGGCTTTCGCCTTCAAAATCATTATACGAACCAATGTCGTAAAAATATCATACAATACGTTTTATAACGTTGTATAGAGTTAAATAAAAACCGTTATATGAATATGGTTATGAAAACCAAAACACGAACATAATATCAATAGTAAGACCCCGTATTGCTAGTCAGGCAATATATCGTAATTAAGTGCGTATAGCAGTATTTCGTTATTTTGGATTATTATAAGTCGCATGACATTGTTACCTTACTACAATAAACAACGGGTAGATAACCCGACAATCATTTTCCCATCTAAATTAGCGTGTCGTCACAATAATCACGCTTGTGTAAATCTTCTCATACATAAATTCGCTTACCAATCAATGTGGCACGACGGGGATCAACCGTCAAGGCGCGAACTGGGGTGATCGTCCCCAAATAGTACTATTATATGCATAAGCGTCTACCAAATCCCGGTAGTTCACAATTCATGTTAATGGGACTTTTAGTGACATAACCTAACTTTAATAATCCATTTCATTTCATCTATCGGGTCATTTAATCATTCATCAGGTCATACAATCATTCGGGTCCAAATCAATAAACAGACAATCGGGACAAATGGTGTCCTATTTTAGTAAAACTAACATGTTATCTCCCTCGCGGGTTTATAAAATATTTCATAAAAACATTTAAAAGAGTGCGAGGCTATGAACTCACGTTGATTGAGAAATGCGGTTATCGGTAATTCGGATGTACGGTACGTGCTTCAATCACGGAAACCTAGACAAATAATACTCGTCTTAGACTCTTGTCCAATGATTTTATAAAAATAACAAATATACATATGATGATTTTGTACATATGATGATGATCAAGTGGGTTTATATATTCTTATTTACTTATTTTAGTGTTTATGTATTCGTAACTTTTTACTAGTTTACTAGTTTTACCTATTTACATGTTTTAGGTCCAATAAGCCTATTATAAGTTCATTAACTTGTATTAATCCATTTTATACTTTTATTATCAGTATTTATACTCTACATGTTTGTTAGAAATACGTTTTACGTATATTAGAAGTATCGGTCACTCCACAATAATATTTATGTTGTAATAGCTCGTAGTTAGAAAATAGTCATTAGTTACTTATTAACTTAAGTAAGAACCGGTCCATGGGCTTGTCATGGACCGGCCCAAGCCCATGTTATGCTTGGAACTATAAATACCCCTTTCCACCATGGAAAGGGGTTGGTTGTTGTCATTTGCTAGTTTCTATTTATTAAAATAACACATAGTTTCTCTCACTTTCTCTCTCTAACTTTCTCTCTCTAGAAATCAACAAACCCCTTCATAGATTCATTGATTATCAATATTCTACATTTGGTATCAAGAGCTATGGGGTGATTTAAGGTAGTGATTTGTGTGGTTTTTTTAGTTTTTGATTGTATTTGTGTTCTTTAAGAAGATCATCTTGATTCTTGGTGTTTTTTTGGTGTTTTGGTGATTGGGATTAGTAGATAAGTATTAGTTGTTACTTATTTTAGTCGAAAGCACAAAACTTTTTGGGTTATTTGGTAAAAATCGGGGTTTTTTATCATCTTTTTGTTCGACTGTGCATACTCGAACAAGTTTCTGATTATCCAGAAAAGTTCCGAACCAAGCACTTCCGAATCAAGCCAAAAAGTTCCGAACCAAGCACTTCCGAATCAAGCACTTCCGAATCAAGCACTTCCGAATCAAGCACTTCCGAATCAAGCACTTCCGAATCAAGCACTTCCGAATCAATAACTTCCGAATCAATAACTTCCGAATCAACAACTTCCGAATCAACAACTTCCGAATCAACAACTTCCGAATCAACAACTTCCGAATCAACAACTTCCGAATCAACAACTTCCGAATCAAGAAGTTCCGACTCAAGAAGTTCCGACTCAAGAAGTTCCGACTCAAGAAGTTCCGACTCAAGAAGTTCCGACTCAAGAAGTTCCGACTCAAGAAGTTCCGACTCAAGAAGTTCTGACTCAAGAAGTTCCGACTCAAGAAGTTCCGACTCAAGAAGTTCCGAACCAAGAAGTTCCGGATCAAGCCAAAAGTTCCGGATCAAGGGTGATTTTGCTTGTTTTTCGACGATTTTTTAGAGGATTTAATCTTGGTTTCTTACAACAAAAACACAACACAATTCACAAGCTTTACTTCACTGCTCGATCAACCGATAATCTTTGTCTCTTTGAAGTTAACAAAATGAACCCGAATTCAGTAATGCCTCATATGACATCACTTACGGATATTTCGGTGATTACGGGAACGGATAATCTCCCGCCAATGCTCATCAAAGAAGTTTTTGAAGCTTGGCAAGGCCGGATGATGTCTTATCTTAAGGGAAAACCGGTCTATGGGAGGCTTATGGTTAAGTCTATCTTAAATGGTCCACTTGACTATGGTACCATCGTGGCTAACAATGTGTCTCGACCAAGAGAATTTGAAGAACTTACACCAGCCCAACAACTTGTTGCCGATGCAGACGAGAAAGCTCTTCAAACAATTCTCCAAGCTCTTCCCCATGACATCTATAGGATGGTAAGTCAGTATACAGTGGCAAAGGATTTATGGGAACGTCTTAAGGTGTTGCTAAAAGGTACGTCTCTCACCAAGCAGGAAAGGGAATGTCAGTTGTATGACCTGTTTGACAGATTCACTTACAACCCAGGGCAAACGCTTCACGATTATTACTTCAGATTCACCACACTCGTGAATGATCTGAATGTATACAATCTGGTGATTGCTCCATTCCAGGTTAACACCAAATTCTTGAATACTTTACCTCAAGCTGAATGGGGTGAGTATATTACCGACGTTAAGTTAACCAGGGATCTGCATAAGTGCAATTTGGATCAACTATATGCTTTTCTTCAGCAACATGAGAAACATGTGATCATGCACCGTTCTCCACGAGGTATGTACCCTGATTCATTAGCTTTGATGGCGAATCAACCAAGCTTGTCTCACAACAACACTCCTTATATTTTGGGACATCAAGCCTATCATCCATCACCTTACATGACACCAGCCTTTCCCCAATACTCGATTTTACCACAACCACCCACCTCACATCAGCAACAATATCGGTTCAGTGCACCTTCATCACAATATGCTATACAACCTCACCAAGCAAATGTTGCACCTTATGCTCAATCTTCATATTCATCTTATCAAGAGAATGCAGCATATCCAACAAGCTACCCTGATCAAATGAGTATTCCTTCGAGTGATTATGCAGCTCAAGATCAAGCAATGTACTGTGATGATGAGGAAGTCCCCGTTCCTGTATTTAAACAAGGTGCTGATCCAGTTGAAGTGTTAACCACTATGTCTGCTTATCTCACAAGAACTTTAAGCAAACGAGGATTTAGGGGATCAGCTCCTACCAACAATCAGTTGAGGAATTCATCCAATTCTCGCCAACAAGCTACAATTGAGAATGGTAGGGTAATGGTTCAGCCAATTCAACCATATCAGGGGAGACCTTCCACATCAACCAATGCTCGCACGGTCAATCCTGCTCCTGCTCCAATGGTCAACAATCCTCCACGGGCTAATACAGGCAAGTTGAGAATGATTACATGCTACAACTGCAAGGAAGAGGGTCATATGTCCAGGGATTGTAAGAAACCCAAGAGGAGAAGGGATGGACAATGGTTTGCAGAAAAGATCTATCTGGTGAATGCTCAAGCACAAGGCAGGGAACTTGATGAAGAGGAGCTTGCTTTTCTTGCTGATCCAGGGATTGCTGAACAAGACACGGTCACCACACAGAATGCAGCATACCAAGCAGATGATCTCGATGCGTATGACTCAGACTGTGATGACTTTCAATCTGCAAAGGCTGCTCTCATGGCAACTATCTCCAGCTTAGGGCCAGAAAAGAGATCTGAGGTACTTATTGATACCACCGATAATACCACTGATGCTAGTATTCAACCACATCAAGTTGTGCAAGAGAGAGCTGATTCGAATGAATCTTCGGTGGTGAGTCTTTCAAACGAGGAGACAAACAATGATAGCAATATCAATGTGAGTCCCCAGACTTTGAGTGAATCACAACCGGGACCCATTTCGCATACACCTACTTCTGCTCAACAAGATTTGGTCATGGTTCCTGCTACATTACTTAGCCAAATGAATGCTGCACTCTTAGAAACCTTAGCTAAGAATAAGAATTTGTCTGATGAGCTTGCCTTAAGCAATGAGAAAGTTCAAACCTTGGAATTAGTGCCCTCGTCTAGTGTTCTAACTAATCTCGAATATGATCATTTTAGAAACAAACAAATGGGTCACTTGCAAGAAATAGAAAACTTAAGAGCAAATCTGTCTAATGAACTTCAAGAAAAAGAGTTAGTGGTCACTAATTTTCAAAAACTTCAAACGGATTTTGAATCACTAGAGTCTAAGAAGAATGAAATGGAGATTAATGCCACTAATAAGATTAGAAGTCTAGATTACTTGCTGTTAAGACAATACGCTGCTTCTCAACTAGTTCACTTATTTGATGCTTCGTTTAGAGAGTTTAACTTATCACGTCTAAAAGGCCTTCCCCCTAATCCACGATATGCAAAACAAGCTTTAAGACATAATCCTAGACTTTATAATGCAACTCAATTAGGATTGGCTTTAGACCCGATTGTTTTTCCCGATGATCGAACAAGTAAGGATCTAGTTGATGAGGATCGGTCATACAATTCTGCAAAATATCCCGAGTGTGATTATTTTAAATTGAATAAGGAGCTTGCAAAAACGGATTTTAGAATTCGCTTCCATATGGACAAAGATCTCATAACAGCACCGACCTACATATTAGATGAAGAAAACCCTAGTACATTTCCTACACTTGTCAATATGGAAGGTCCTAAGGAAATTCCAAAGGATCTTCCACCGGTTAGCACTGTATGGTTAAACTTGCAAGAGATTAATCAATACTTTACTAATTTTGACAAGGTCATTTTGGATTGTACGACTTCAAATGGCTTAAATGCCGGAGAATGGGCTTTCGAACATATGAACGAGGTGTTTAAAAATGAGATCAATCCGTTTGTCGAAAGTCTAAAAGGAATTTTTGCATCTCTTAAGGAAAATCTTGTGTTTGAAATTGGTGAAGTTCAAAAAGTGTTTTATGAAATGAACACCGCTTACGAACTACAACTAATTGAAAAAGAAAAGATTTTAACCGAATATGACCGATTCTTGTCTGCAGTAATCTCGTGTGATGTGCTTACTACTGTAAATGTTAATTATTCGAATGAGCTTACATCCGCTATGATTAATTGTGATGATGTGCATATATGTGATGATGTTTGTAATCCTTCTGTAAATGTTGCTGATACTGTAAATGAGGTAGATAATCATTCTTGTCACGAATCTAACGCTGAGTTTTTAAAGCTACAAGATTCCTACAATTTACTTTCAAAACGCTTTAATCAACTAGAACAACATTGTATATCTTTAGAATTAAAACAACAAACTCAAAATGAGAATCTTTTGATATCAAATGTTTGTGAAAACGGTGTTGAGACTAGTGACAAGATGATTGCAATTGTTAAGACATTAGAGGAAGAAATCATGAGATTGAAGAGAGAGGTATCATCAAAGGAAACATTAAAATTGGAACTAGAGGCTGCAGAGTCTAAAAACCAAGTCTTAGAAATTAGACTTTCGTCTGTTCTAGGGGAGATGGATCGGACAAGACAGGGATTATCCGCTCTTTATGGTTCACTAGAAGAACGCTTCGCTTTTAATGCGGCACAGCAACAATCTTTTGTTGAACAACTGAACCAAAAGTGCGAGGAAATCTCTGATTTGAACATCCTGCTCATAGACAAAAATATGGTTTTGGCTGAGTTAAAGGAGACACTTCTTCTCACCCGACAAGAAGTTGTTGATAACTTAGCTACCGACTCTGCACCGTCCACTAGTGCTCCAACAACCAAGTCAGTAGTGCTTTACAAGAATCCGCTTCATAAGAGAAACCCGGTTACCTACGATGATTATATGAGGAATGCCATTAAGCATGTCGATCTTCTTAGGGATATTTTAGACGATCTTTATGCCTTAGATCCCTCAAGTAGCGACTATTATTCGGCTCATGAATATATTAAGCGAGTTCAATATTGCTTGGCATATTTGCAATACATAGGTACACCAGGTTCTGCACTACTTAATAATAGGCCCATTGCTGTCACTCCATTTAATAAGACTCTAGGAGCGAAACCGTCATTGTCACAATCAAGTAAGACACCTTTAAAATCTGTTGCTAATGTTCCCACTTTGCCTTCTACAGGATTAAAAGAGACTACTAAGGCTAAAGGATCGCCACTCAAGAAAGCTAAGATCAAGCCCTCCACTAGTAGTGCCACAAAGAAGAAAGTAGAAGTTCACAATAGGAATGCTAGTTCAGTTTTAAATAAAAAGAATCATGTTAAGACTAAAAGCTCTGCGCCTGTGCAGCAGCCTAAACCGATCGTGAATTCTGATTTAAATTGTTGGAATTGTAATGAATGTATGTTTTCCCAACGTCATGATTTGTGTCTGATTGATCACGTTAATGAAATGAATGCTATTAAGAATGGTCTTGAATGGAAGCCAACGGGTAGAACTCGTGCCCAAGTTGGCTGGCAATGGCGTCCCACTGGTAGGACCTTTACATTAGATGGAAAAATGTGCCCTTTAACTAGGAATGCATCCACTGAGGTTAGGTCTGAGCGTCCTTTAGTTAGGAACACTCGCACTCAAGTATGGAAACAGCGCCCTTTAATTAGGTCTGCCCCCACTATAGTGCCTATCAGTGAAGAAATACCTCAGGATTTAAGCCAACTAGAATCTACACCACCAATTAAGAAGAAAAAGGCTAGGAAATCTAAGAAACCTAGAGTTAGCAAATCTAAGATTATTAAATCTGTACCTACTAATAACAAGGAACACTCAGATTCCGATACCTCTACATTGTCTTCGTGTGGTGATATTTTCAGGTGGTCCAAATCATCCTGTGGTATTTGGACTCCGGTTGTTCAAAACATATGACCGGAAATCGCTCGATGCTCCGAAATTTCGTCAGCAAGTTTCTTGGTACGGTTAAATTCGGGAATGATCATATTGCAAAGATTATGGGATATGGTGAATATCAGATTGGAAATGTGACGATTTCAAGGGTATACTATGTAGAAGGTCTTGGTCATAACTTATTCTCAGTAGGACAGTTTTGTGATTCCAACCTTGAGGTTGCTTTTCGACAACACACTTGTTTCATCCGCAACTTGGAAGGAAAAGATTTGTTGAAGGGATCTCGTGGTGCAAATCTATATACCTTGTCCTTACAAGACATGATGGCCGCCTCTCCAGTATGTCTTCTCTCTAAAGCATCTAAGACCAAGTCATGGTTATGGCATCGCAGATTATCTCATCTTAACTTTGATGCTATTAATCATCTGGCTAAAAACGATTTAGTTCGTGGTCTTCCAAAGCTTAAATTTCACAAGGACCATTTATGTTCCGCGTGTTCAAGGGGGAAAAGTACCAAGAAATCTTACAAGCCCAAAGCTGAAGACACTAATCAAGAAAAACTTCATCTTTTGCATATGGATCTTTGTGGGTCGATGAGAACTGAAAGTGTGAGCGGTAAGAAATTCATTCTGGTAATTGTGGATGATTTCTCCAGGTTTACATGGGTTAGATTTCTACGTACAAAGGATGAAGCACCGAAGGCTATCATCACTTTTCTGAAATTCATTCAGGTACGTTTGAATACCACTGTCCGCCGTATTCGTACAGACAATGGTACAGAGTTCGTCAACCAGACTCTTCGTGATTATTATGAAGGAGTTGGTATATCACATGAAACATCCGCTGCACGCACTCCACAACAAAACGGTGTCGTTGAAAGACGGAATCGTACACTTATGGAAGCTGCTAGGACCATGCTTATTTATGCGAACGCTCCATTGTTTTTGTGGGCAGAGGCTATTTCTACTGCATGTTTCACCCAAAACCGTTCTATCCTTCGGAAACGCCATGGAAAAACACCTTATGAGCTTTTACATGACCGTAAACCCGATGTTTCATTTTTCCATGTGTTTGGTGCTCTTTGTTATCCAAACATCAATAGTGAGAACTTGGGTAAGCTTCAACCGAAAGCCGATATAGGTATTTTCATTGGTTACTCACCGTCCAAAAGAGCATACCGAATCTATAACCGTCGTCTTGGCAAGATTGTAGAAACTATGGACGCAGATTTCGACGAGCTGACAGCGATGGCTTCTGAGCAACACAGCTCTGAACCCGCGCTTCATGAGATGGGAACCGGTGCTATAAGTTCCGGATTAGTTCCCAATAATCCTACTTCTACATCATTTTTACCACCAACTAGGCCTGAGTGGGATAAACTGTTTCAACCGTTGTTTGATGAATTCTTCGATCCCCCGACTGATGAAGTTCCAGCACCTGTAGTAATTGCTCCAATACCTGAAGTGGTTGCTCAAGCTAATGAATCTTTATCTAATGCATCTACAATTCACATTGAACCGGATGCACCTTCACCAAGTGATTCTCAAACTTCACCTGAATCGTCACCCCCACTTGTGCCTAATGATGTGGAAGAGGATCCTATTGATCACGACTTGGAATATGCTCACTTGCAAGAGCTTCTTTCTTTGGTGTAGCGATCCCTGAAAATCCTTCAGCCGCGTCTACCTCAGAAGAAGCTCCTTCTATTGTTCACTCCAGACCACCTAGGATTGAAAACCATAGCACTAAATGGACAAAAGATCACCCAATTAGGAATGTTATTGGAGATCTAGATCGACCCGTCTCTACACGCCACCAATTACAAGAGAGTGCACTTTATTGCTACTTTGATGCATTTCTCTCTAAAGTTGAACCTAAAAATTGGCAGCAGGCTATGACCCAATCATCTTGGATTGAAGCTATGCAGGAGGAACTAAATGAATTCTAACGACTTGAAGTATGGGAATTGGTTCCTCTCCCTGACAAGGTCAACATCCTTACTTTGTTATGGGTTTATAAGGTTAAACTTGATGAGATGGGTGCGGTATTGAAGAATAAGGCTAGATTGGTCGCTAGAGGATATAAACAAGCCTTGGGTATAGACTTTGAAGAATCTTTTGCTCCTGTGGCTAGATTGGAGGCTATTAGACTATTCCTTGCGTATGCTGCTCATATGAACATGATCGTCTATCAAATGGATGTGAAGACGGCATTTTTGAACGGTGAACTAAGGGAAGAAGTCTATGTTAGTCAGCCGGATGGGTTCGTAAGTACGGAGTTTCCTAATCATGTGTACAAGCTTAAGAAGGCTCTCTACGGGTTGAAACAAGCTCCACGCGCGTGGTATGATCTCCTGTCAACATATCTCATTTCGGAAGGCTTCTCCAAAGGCAAGGTGGACCCCACATTATTCACTCTCAAAGAAGGTAACGACATGATTCTGGTACAAATTTATGTTGATGATATAATTTTTGCTGCCACTAACATAGAATTGTCAAACCGATTTGAGAAGATAATGTCCACACGCTTTCAGATGTCGATGATGGGAAAAATTTCATTTTTCTTAGGATTACAGATTTCTCAGAATCCCAGAGGCATCTTTATTAATCAATCCAAATATGCTCTAGAATCTCTTAAGAAATATAACTTTGAAAATTGTGACCCCGTGGACACTCCAATGGTGGAGAAATCCAAGTTAGATGAAGATAGGAATGGGACTATTGTCGATCCAAAACTTTACCGTGGGATGATCGCCACCCTTCTATATTTGACTGCTAGCAGGCCTGATTTGCAATTTGCTGTATGCATGTGTGCCCGGTATCAGGCTCGGCCTACCGAAAAGCACCTACATGTAGTTAAAAGGATCTTTCGGTATCTAAAAGGAACACTTCATCGTGGTCTATGGTATCCGAAAGATTCCTCGATTGCTTTAATATCATACGCAGATGCCGATCATGCTGGATGTCAAGACACGAGGCGTAGCACTTCTGGATCTGTGCAACTCCTTGGAGATAGATTGATCAGTTGGTCTTCAAAAAGGCAGAAAAGCGCTGCAATATCAAGCACGGAGGCTGAATACATCGCCATGTCCGGTTGTTGTGCTCAAGTCCTTTGGATGAGATCACAATTAACTGACTACGGTTTGGGATTCAACAAAATCCCGATGTATTGTGACAACAAGAGCGCCATTGCCCTTTGCTGCAACTATGTTCAACACTCCCGGGCCAAGCACATAGACATTCGCTACCATTTCATTAAGGAGCAGGTGGAGAACGGAGTGATCGAGCTGTATTTTGTCACTACTGAGTACCAGCTGGCGGATATGTTCACCAAAGCATTAGATCGAGGACGAATTGAGTTTTTGATCGACAAGCTTGGCATGAAATCATTCACTCCAGCGACTCTCAAAGAGTTGGCAGAAGAATCAGCTGAATAGTCGTGGTAAACTATTCAGAGTATCCTTTTGTTCGTGATCATGTATATTATCGTAAATATATAAACCACAAAAAGAAAATACAAAAATATAAAACCAACAAAAACCATAAAAAATATAAAACCTAGAAAAACCATAAAAATTATAAAATCAAGAAAAACCAAAAATATTTTTCGTTTTAAATCGGGCATGTCTTTTAGTACGGTAATATTTACGGCCTTAGAAATGTCGATCAATATTGACACGGTGCCATAAATAGAGTCCGTATAAAAGTTGTACATTTTTAAAACATGCCCATTATGGCTTGTAGTTATTTCTGACTACAACCCGGTTTTCATATTAAAGTCACGTATTTCCTTGGAAAACGTTGGCTCAGAACGGGAATTAATTTTCTCGGGCGTGATTTACAAGCCAAATCATGCAAAGGGATCAAGTTTACTTTATAACTTGGTCTAACACGAATTTGTGTACGTCTCAGTGCATTAATTTGTTAAAATAAGAGAAATCTTATTAAAACCACGAATCAAACTTTTTCAAGACATAAATTGGAAATGCTTTCATCAATATTTGACTCTTTAAACAATGACTACAGCTCTTTAAATAGAAAACGGGTCATCGTTTAAGGAGGATAAAATATTAAATCATCTTCGTCATTAAATTGATTTTCAAAAGTGATTGTGAAAATTAAGGGCTACATGGTAATTGAGTGGTTTTGCTTTAGAGTAAGATTTGTGTTCGTTCTAAGTGTTAGGCATTGCTTTTAGATATTGGAGATATGCTAATAGGATGCGTTACTTAAGTTGTGTGAGATTGTCATGTTTAGTTTAACTAAGTAAATTTAATTCGACTAAACTTATCAATGCAAAGGTAGAATGAAATGAAAAAGGTAGAAACTAAAAGGAAAAGAATAGATAAATAGAGGGACTAAAGGTGATATTTAATGAAAAGTCAAAAATTGACCTAAGTCAAAAAATAAAACACCCCGCCCCTCACTATTCCTGTTCACTGTTTATCCTTATCATTGCCGCCATTGTTGAATCTCTCACACACGATCTAAAAAATCATTCGCTTATTTATCCTTCCTGTTCTTTCGACTAAATAAGGTATATACATCAATATTTTAACTTCTAAATCCACCTTACTTATCATATAATTCTGTTAACAGTGCTCAATTAATCACTTTAATCCACTTAGGATTTATGATTAAATTAGGGTTAATTAACTAGGGATTTGTGGTGGGTTTTGTGCGGATTAGTATGATATGATGTTTAAATGCCTTAGTTTGCCTTAGAAACTCACAAACGCACTAGAATAATCATCTGAGTTTCGTTTGTAAAAGTTCCGGATGAACATGGATAAGAACTTCCGAATGAAGGATTTTTTCTGAAAAAACTTCCGAATGAGGAAGTTCCGAATGAAGGACTTCCGAATGAAGGAACTTCCGAATGAAGAACTTCCGAATGAAGGAAGTTCCGAATGAAGAACTTCCGAATGAAGGAAGTTCCGAATGAAGAACTTCCGGATGAAGGAAGTTCCGAATGAAGAACTTCCGGATGAAGGAAGTTCCGAATGAAGGAATGTTCCGAATGAAGGAAGTTCCGAATGAAGAACTTCCGGATGAAGGAAGTTCCGAATGAAGAACTTCCGGATGAAGGAAGTTCCGAATGAAGAACTTCCGGATGAAGGAAGTTCCGAATGAAGAACTTCCGGATGAAGGAAGTTCCGAATGAAGAACTTCCGGATGAAGGAAGTTCCGAATGAAGAACTTCCGGATGAAGGAAGTTCCGAATGAAGAACTTCCGGATGAAGGAAGTTCCGAATGAAGAACTTCCGGATGAAGGAAGTTCCGAATGAAGAACTTCCGGATGAAGGAAGTTCCGAATGAAGAACTTCCGGATGAAGAAGTTCCGAATGAAGGAATGTTCCGGATGAAGATGTTCCGAATGAGGAAAAGTTCCGGATGAAGAGTTTGATTATTATTGACTGCATGCTATATATGTACTTGTTGTATTATGTTATGAAATGTGTTATGCTTAGAAGTAAGAATGATATATATCTATATGTTTTTTTGTGCATCAACCTTTCATGTCTTATCTTAAGCAGATACAATGACTAATCCAACAGTACAAGCAATCCAAGAATCTAGAGAAGCCGATATTGCTAAAGCACGAACCCTTAAGTTTATACCCAACAACTACCGGCTGAAGCAAGTCTCAAAATCCACTCACCATGGTTTTAAGGTCGCCATAGCCATCCTCGATAACTCTCATTTCAAGAACGCCCTTAGGAGTAGTGCCTCGGTGCCTTATGAGTATATGTATGAATTTTGGGCTACCAAGGAAATCACTTCAAACAAGATCACCTTCACCATCGACAACAAGCAGCAGACACTTACAGTTTCAGACTTCCGTAAGATTCTTGGTATACGGGATACACCCAAAGGCATGTCATTCTCAAGGGATCCTACTAAAGATGAACTCGTGGAGTTATTTGAAGCTCTTGGATGTCCGGAAATACGAGTTGCGTCTGAATTTACCACTGCTAAAGTAGGACAACCTTGGAGAGCATTGTTGGGTATTCTCAGTAAATGTCTTACACCAAAAATAAGTGGCCATGATGCTTTGCGCAGTCCTTTAATAAACCTCTTCTATGGCATGTACAAAGCTGCAAATGCAGATTATGCATTGTTGATATGGGAAGAATTCACCTTTCAACTCTTCTATAACAAGAAGCTGAAGACAAACTTCTTTCCTTATCCTCGGTTTATCAAGCTTATCATTAATTATTTTATGAAGAATGATGCTACTATTGATAGGCGTGCAGCAGGTCGCTATCACACTGAAGAAGCTGATGATACTGTGGATCTGAGGCATGAAGGACCGTCTATTGGTGTGATTCCGGGTCCTATTCCTGATTACCTTCTCTCTGAGAAAATCAAAGGTTCTGCTGATTACAAGCTACTGCAGATAGAAATCAAGAAGCTGAAAGCAAACCTTCAGACCGGAGAAGACTCATCTACAACGGTTAAGAGTAAAGGTAAACGCAAACAACCAGCTGCGTTACCTGAACCCGAAACCAAGAAGAAGAAGACAGAGGGTAAAAAGGGAAAGGGTAAGGCTGATGAGATGTGTCTACGTGACGAAGAAGACATTGTTGATCCTACTCTTGATAAAACCGAGAAACAAATGATGAAGATTGCTATTCAAAGGAGTAGGAAAGATACTGGCGGTAGTGGTTCAGGTGCAAGGGTAGATATTGAGGATGAGTACGTGGAACCAGATGATGTTGATGAGTTTGGGTCACCTGAACATTATTCCACTTCGAAGGAGCCATCAATCCCTATTTCAGCAAGTGTGGAAAAGGAGTCTGTTGCTCCTACGATCATGGTGTCAACTCAACCCTTAGCAACTCAACCTCCACCCATACAACCCTTACCAACCAGACCGGCTTCAACACCATTTCTTCCACCACCTACAATTCCCATCCTTAGTACAGCAGTAACAGCCGAGGCTCTCCAATCTCTCCAATCAACCCAAAGCAGCTCTGCAACATCTACAATGGCTGCATTGGTGATGGCCGAACTGTTAGATAAACATGTGGATACTCACAAACGAGAAATGGATGAACTTCGCCAAGAGTTACAAAGACGAGCTCAAAGTGAAGAAGCATCTAGGAAAGCTCAAGAGGAGATGATTGCTAGGTTCGCTGCAGATATGGAGTTGACTCGAAAAGCACATGCAGAAGAACTAGCTCGGGTTAAGCAGGCTGAGGCTGATAAGCATGCTGCACGTATTACCAGACTTCAAGCAATGAGGGATAAATACAAAGAGCAAAAAGAAGCACTTGAAGCCTCTGTGAAAGAAAGAGTGCAAGAATCCGTTGAATCCCTAATGCCTAAACTGCGTGATGAGTTGAAGACACTTGCTGCTGACAACTTGATGATCAAATCATCCAATCCTTCAGAAGCCGCCTACAAGATTGCTTATGACTTGACGGATTTTGAATTGAAGAAGATCCTTAAGGCTCGTATGGTGGAACTTGGATCATTTGATAAGTCTAGGATTCAACGGGCTCTATATAAATCCCTGAATGATGCTATCATGGAGGATGATAGGTTATTCAAAACGTTTGGAAGTGTGGTACCTTATCACATTCTACCTGAAGAAGAAAGGGAAGAAAGTGAGGAGGAAGAGGGTACTGGAGAAGAGGAAGAGGAAGAAGAAGGAGAAGAAGAGGAAAAGGATGACGATGATGGTGATGATGAGGATAAGGATGAGGATGATGATGACGAGGATGAGGATGATGATGATGGCGATGATGGTGGTGATGGGAATGAGGAGAGTGCAAGGGGTAGTAACGGGGATGACAATCAGGATGATGATGCGGGTGAACAGCCGAAAGAGGGAGACAAGGTTACCAGCTCCAAGAAAACTGCTAAGACTGGAACCAAGTCCAAGAAAGATGCAGCGCAGAAGGACAAATCTACATCATCGGAATCAAGACGAACTAAGTGGCGCCACGATGTGAATGCCACCACAGCGTCATCGGTTCCCGGTACCTCTATCGCTGTATCTTTACCTATTACCACTAACCCCATTAGTTCTGTTGTTGTTGCTCCTGTGATTGCAGAATCAGTTACGGAACCCGAAGCTGCACAACACTCACCAGTTCACGACACTGTCGAAATGCCTGAAACTGAACCAACAGATGTTCGCACTTCTACTCCTCAACAACAAGCACAACAATCTACGGTTCCTGAACCAAGCACACGATACTGGGCAGACACGTTGGAGATAGACGAGACTGCACCACCACAGGCTTGGATCACGGCAGCAGCACAATATGATCCGATCACAGACGCTGACAAAGATGTGTTGTATCTCCGTATCCGAAGTCCGATTGACTTATGTGCATTTTTTGCTCATGAGTATAAGACTTCGGTTACTCCATCCTTGGTGAAGAAAGCGCTGAAAGATAAGAGACTACGTGCCAAAACCCGATTAACCCGAATGGAGTTCGAGTACTATGCCGATGAGATCCTGAAGGCTCTGAATACCGTTCAACGGCCAGGACTTCATGAATCAGAAAGAGCTCCACCTCCAATGGATCCGTCTCAAGATAATCAGATTGCTCTTGACTTCTTCGTCACCAATGATCTTGTGTATCTACTGAAGGGATCATCAAAGTACGCAACCTCCCTGACCTTGCTGAAAGCTGCCAACTGGGGGACAATACCCTTTATCGAAGAAAAGGTAAACAGACTTTGGGTCCCTAAGATAAATCGTAATTATGATATGTATGCTGTCATAGGTGCATCTCATTGGGACGAACGAGTCCGAAGGGCGTACAGGGGTTGCTGTCTGGTCAATTCTGGAAGTATCGTTAGATCCGATATCCGCATCTCCAGCATTTTAGGGTTGAAAACTGAAGCCAAGAACGGCTATTATCATGTGACGGAGATTCGCTTGAAAAGGGAGGATGACAGGGAATACAAAATCCAGCAGGGAGATTTTTCCATCATTCGCCTTGAGGATATCGAAGATATGCTGCTTCTGATGACCCGAGATCAACTCACACATATTCCTCGTGAAGACCTCATTGCTTTGAATACAGCACTTCGTATGTTCACACGAAGCGTTGTCATCAAGACACGAGTTGAAGATCTGCAGTTGGGAGTCGAAAGCTACCAAAGGAAGCTCAACTTAACCCGTCCTGTGAATCAAGTGCTACCTCAACATGTAGAAAGATGTCCCTATACCGGCATTTCTGTCCCAAATTACGGCATTTTCTACTTGAACAGTCGAGGTTTGATGAAGTTTATGAGGGTGGGTGAGCTCCACAAGTACAGTGATGGAACCCTTCTACAAGTCAGAGGAAAGTTGGAGCATCTGAACTCGGGTGGGACTTTGCCAGAGATGACGGAGGATTGGCATCCGGGTTACCGGCAGATGGCAAAGTACGTGATCAAGAAGATCGATCAAAAGCTCCGTGAACGTAGATTGATGAGGAGCTTGGAAAGATTCGTGGGTGGAAGACCGTATTTAGTGCACCACAAGCTACAGCAACGATCCATCTAATGGGTCGTACATTTCAGGTCCACTTTATATTGGTTTTCAATTGTGAATATGTAAATTTGTGAATATTGTGCTTGTATGGCTTGATGTAGTGTTAAGGTATGATAATTTTTCAAGAATTTCTCACGAGATTCTAAATCTTTCAAAATATATCATACTAAAGCACTACAACTATCCCTTATTGAATTAAGGGGGAGCAATAACTTGTTCTATGGCCAAACATCGATTTCATTTTTACCCAAAGACCGGTTAATCCATTCAATATCCCAAATATTAATGGTTAACATTTTGGATAAGGGGAGAAAATGGGATTAAGGAGACGTAAGTGATACTTGGCTAAAAGATGAAAAAGACTTAACGATTATCCAACTTAATATGTGTAAAGCACGTGTTAAGGGGGAGCGTTTTTGATGAATAAAACACCTAAGGTACAAAACTTTTGATTTCAATATCACAAGTACTTTAGGTGATTTTCAATGATTTTTCATGGTGGCAATTCCTTCCCAAAACACGCTTAATTCACGACGGATGTGGTGACAAAAGGGTGGTAGGAATAGGTTTAGTCCAATGATTCATCAGAGCCGATGGAATCTTCCCAAGGACAATTCCCTAGATAGAATTAGAAGTCCTAGGAAAGATGGAGAAAGAATGTGAACGTAGCTGAATGCCGACCAAGTACTTAAGCTAGCACTGGAACAATCACAACAAGGTGCTAGTGATGACGTATTGGTAAGCATTGAAGGGGTTGAAGAATGAAAAATAAATGTAAAGATAAAGGGTGTAAAGAAAGAAGCCCTCCTTACAACTTTAGGCAGAAACCGGGTCAATACATATGCTATTGAGGTCATTTTTGCTAATGATTATCGGTATTGAAGAAAGACATCATGGACCCAGTGATGCAATGCACAACCCTTCCCAGCTAACTCAAATATCTCTCAAAAGGTATTTGTTTTAATCACACGGAGATCAACACGTTATCTATTGGTTTATTCACTCCGAATAGACTGGTATTGAAAAGGTGGCACTCCTCTCCAGCCATCGCTCACTAAATCAAAACGCACAATCGAGTCGAGAGCCAAGAGATCATCAAAAGTCTCATTAGGACACTTTTCATTTATTCCTTGCTTTCTCACACACTATGAAAAGTAAGAGATTTTTCATGAGTCCTACGCAATATTCCTGTAATATTGCCAGAACATCCGAGTAATACGTAAGTATTACAATGAAGATGGAAATCCTGCTTGAGCCAACATCAAACAAGCTCATGGTAGGTTACACGTGCGGTTCTTTTAGAACCAATCTTGTGAAAAACTGGAAGGTAACAGTGGTTTAATTCTTAATTGAACTTAAACTCGTTCCAGGCCTCTTCGCATTATCATATGATCTTGCCAGAACACTCAGAGTGACTCTTTATTGACCACAGTGACGAGTGGAAATCCTTCTAGTGTCAACATTAAATAGCACTTGGTATGTGACGTGCAAGATTCTTTATGAATTAAGCTCGTGACAACTGGAAAGCAACGATGGTGAAAATCTTAATTGAAATTCACTTGTTCCAGGTTTCATGAATTGACGGCTTCTAATCACAAGGATAATTTATCCAAGTGATTCACTCTTTATGTTCGCAGTCAGCTTTGGACGGTCGAATAAAGAGAACGGGTTTACCCGCGAAATCCTGTCAGGAAGTTACTTAATTGAAACTATCCGTCACGGGTACGATATCTAATATCGTCCAACGGTCTTCACCGACCGGAGGTAAAATGCTACCGAATTAGAATAAAATGTTCAAAGCCATTTTATTCGTGTCGCTGCTGTGTACCTGTTAAAGACGGTGGCGTTGCTGTGTACCTGTTGAAGACGGTGGCGTTGCTGTGTACCAGTGAAGACGGTGGTGTTGCGGTGTACCTGTAGAAGTCGTTCCCACATGCTTATGTTTTTCTGCAACAAAAGTTTAGCAAAAATTCAAGAAAGTACAAGATAAAGTCTTCCGCTGTACCAAACTCTGAAACTTTCAAGAATTCATCAAAAAGACATAAGTGTGTGGAACATGGAGTCACGAGAAGGCAAATTCACAAGAGAGGCAAAGATCGCACGTGAAAGGCCAAAGAACAATGCTCTCAAGCCAAAGCCAAAAAGATCAAACCAACATATTCACAACAAAAGAAAGAAAAGAAGAAAAGACTACGAGCTAAAGAACGAAGACTTAGTATAGTATGCTAGGTTTAGAATTTTGTAACGTGGAGTGACCTCCCTTAGGGGGAGATTGTTAGAAATACGTTTTACGTATATTAGAAGTATCGGTCACTCCACAATAATATTTATGTTGTAATAGCTCGTAGTTAGAAAATAGTCATTAGTTACTTATTAACTTAAGTAAGAACCGGTCCATGGGCTTGTCATGGACCGGCCCAAGCCCATGTTATGCTTGGAACTATAAATACCCCTTTCCACCATGGAAAGGGGTTGGTTGTTGTCATTTGCTAGTTTCTATTTATTAAAATAACACATAGTTTCTCTCACTTTCTCTCTCTAACTTTCTCTCTCTAGAAATCAACAAACCCCTTCATAGATTCATTGATTATCAATATTCTACAATGTTGGGCCCAAATAGGTTAAGCCCAATAAGTAATTTTTATAAGAGTTTAACTTATTTAGTTAAATTATTAGTCCAAATATGCTAACTTAGCTCGTTAATGTACGTATGTCATATTTTTCAGGTTTTATCGGTTTTTACTTGTATTAGGTACTTATATATCAGTATATGACTTTTAAAAACTTTACATTAGACAGGTTTGATCGTCTAAGTTTTAATTGGCGAAAAACATTCATTTTACGGTAATAGCCGAAAAAGTCGTAAAAATCATGTTTATAGTTTTTATAACTAATAAATCTTATTCAACTACCGTTTTTATAAAGTGTCCATTTATTTAACCTTATACATATTTATATAAATGAAATTTATAAGTTAGTGGGTTTTAATTCACATTTTATACTATATTAGTTTGAGTGCTTATATAATACTATTAAACATTAATTCTTCAAAATCTGATTTTTAGTTTCATCTTCACCATTTTTATCATATCTTGAGTTATATAAGGAGATAGAAGCTCATTTTTGGATGGAATAATATTCATATTATGTGCTACAAATACGTTAGTTATAGCTACTGCTCATTCCATGTCTAACTATCATTAATAGTCCCTACAAAACAGACTATTCATATTGATACACTAATCTTGATTTGATCATATCTCACTCATTTTGATGATTCAATTGCATGGCCAACTCTCACATGTGTATGACATCTAACACTTACTATAAATGGATTCCACCATGCAATTTTATCAGTTCATAACTTGGTTACTTACTATTTTTATACAACCAACAATTTAAGCAAGATTTTAGCCTTGTTTCTTATGGTTTTTCATCTTTTTAATCATATTTATCAACACTTGATCCCCACACAACATTTTTATCATCATATATTCATCATATGCATATACAATAAGAAAGAAAATACATGATTACATAATCAAAATAACAAGAGGATGGGGAGAACAATCTTTATACCACCAAGATTATGTAGGTTGTGATCAAGACATGGATTTTGATCACACAACTTGTGATAAATCAACACCAATCTTCAAGGCCACCAATACTTGTAATCTTTTTGTAGAAATAAGCCCTTGGACATCACCAAATCTTCTCCTTGGATGTTAAAATCACCACCATTCAATAGAGCTTGAAGAGGTTTCCATCATATGTGTAATAACATAAGATTTTGTGGTTAAATTTGATCAAATGAGGGTGTTTGATGGTGGAAATGAGGTTAGTGGTTTAGAGATGGTGGTTTTGATGTTGGTTGCTAGCTTGCAAGTAAACTAAGACATGTGTCTTAGCTTATCTTGTAAGCTTGACACCACATGGTGTATGTGGCTAAGTCTAGCCATCCCATATTGGGGGTGGGGCGAAAGTGGTTTTGTCTCATCCCCATTTATGTATGGATACTCTTCGATTCTAGTTTCCTCGATTTGCGTGCCCTCGGGTCGTTTTACGAAAAACGTTTTTATAAATTATGAATCAACGACACAAAACGAATCTAATAAAAATTGTCTCATCAAAAACGGAGTTCGAAAACGTAAATACGTAAATCCTAAGGTTTCCGGTTTAGTCGTAAAGGACGTTTAATTATTCACGTAAGTCCTAATCTCTTCTCGTAAATTTGTGAGTTTATGAACCAACTCAAAATTAAAATCCCAAAATAATATTTACGGATAAATTTATTTCCTGAATTGTCGGACTGTCACCAAAACGATGTATGTAAACGTAAGCACGTAACGTAGAATCCTCCGGTTTAGACGTAGTCGATGTTACTTCAAGACATAAATCCAAATTTCTTCCCAAAAATAAGTGAGTTCATAATATAACATTAAAATAATGTTTTTATATAATATTTGAGAATAAAATATAAACCATAAATTGACGGATTGTCACATAGGAGGTTGTGGTTTCTTAGCGATATGGAACCGCAGGCTCATTTATCGAACCGCGCCCAGAGAGTCGTTGGCTCTTGTCCCCTATAAATAGTGGATCTAATTTTCATTTTTAAAAGAACCTTTTTGGACAATTTTCTCTGCTTCTTTTCTTCTTTCTATGTTTCCAATAATTATTAAGTGATCACTTAACTTGTTAAGTATGTTTACTTATGATTATCCTATTAATCCTCTTCTTTACTTGTCCAAAGAGAAGATCACTCACACATTTGTGATGTGATTAAAGATAAAACCTTGATGAAGATCATCCTTTCTTAGATCTAGTAATCTTCATCATTTTGTATGCTTGAGTCTTGTGTAGATCCAAGGTATTTGTTAATACTTGGATTAGTCTTGTGTAAATCCAATGTATATGTGTATACTTGGATTTGTCTTGTGTAGATCTAAGTTATATGGGTATATTTGGATGTGTCTTGAGTTGTAATGAGTCTTGTGTGTTAGTTCTAACTAAACTACAAAGTGATGTGTGTATGTGTCTTGTGAGTTCTCACTCAACTTAAAAGTGAAGAGTTGTGAATACTGGTTCTAGCTTTGGATTAGGACTCGACATCTAGCCTTGTGTCGGAAAAGAAGATTGGCGACGAAGATTGGTTATAGCTTTGGATTAGAACTCGACATCTAGCCTTGTGTCAGAAAATTGTGAAGTAGGCGACGTGTGTATATTGGTCCTAGCTAAGATTAGGTCTCCACATTTAGCATAGTGTCGAAAAAAATGTAAGCGATGTAATAAGGCTTTCTCCGCCAAGAAGGGAGCTTGTGGATATAGTGTAAATCTTGAGTAAGGTGTACTCGAGGAGTGGATTAGGAACGAGGAGAGAGCTTCATTGTCGAACCACTATAAATCTTTGTGTCTTGTCTTAAGTTGCTTTATTCCTTATCCTTACTTTCTTGCATTGCATTTCATTATCACTGGATTTAGTTAATACATTCGAAATGAACCTACCAACTATGAAACTAGTTTTCAAGTAAAAGATAAATTTGGGACAAACCTAATTGAAAGGATTTTAATTAGGACCTTAACAAGAGAAAATATTCAACCCCCCTTCTAGTTTCTACAATTGGTATCAGAGCGATGGTCACACAAGATCTTTGAAGTATATTGTACTTTGAAGCTTGGACCTATCCATTGTCTCCTCAAATTAGTAGGGTTGGTTGTACTAAAGTTTCTCTTTGGTCATAACTATTTTTTCAATAAAAATAGACATTTTAATTAGTGTTTTGTCACCCCATCTTGATTAGTAGCGTTTATTCATTTTAAATTTTCTCTTGAAGTGTATCTACTAGTTTGTATCTTGCTTTGTGTAGGTACTCATGAAGATTAACCATTTATTTGATTGTTGATTGAGTTATTACACTTGTTGAAGGACTCGTCTCCTTTTGATCTCCAACATCATGGGATGATGATATAAGGATTTATGAATTTGATACTAGTCCTTAAAGACTTAGTATGCATTTTGGTCAAGTTCGGGTGTTGCATTAGTCCATTGAAGACTTGGGATGCACTTTGAGGTTAAGGTACGTTTTCGTCCTTCCACGCGCCCTTTTGATCACTCTTTTGATCATTACTTGACTATGTAATTGTTCGTGGCATCCTTGCCTTGAAATTTATTTGTGGTTTGTGATTCTATTCTTTCACCCTCCCAAACCTTCATGGCCTTAGATACTTGACTCACTTAGGGGTTGTAGAGTGAGTTAGTAGTAGCGTAAAGTATCAAGCATGATTTATATGGTTTGCAACTTATACGGTTAGTAGGCCCTATATCATGTGTAGTATGTGCAACTGAGCTCATCTCTTAGTTGATTGATTAATCCTTTGAGATACCAAACTACATCATATGTTGTAGTTTGGATACTACACATTGGGAATTGAAATATTCCAAGGATATTGTCATTATAACCCTTAACAATGATATTTGTCTGATCACGTAGGAGAGAAAGTGAATCTATAATCTTGCTCATGTTTTGTAAAAGTTTAAGACATTTATTGGTGAGTGTTCTTACTCTATATAACAAAAATTGCTTGGTATGGTTCATTACCGAAGCCGTTTGTCTTACGCCAGAAAAGCACGTCTTAAACTACTATATATGACACAAGCTCTTGGTTTCTACAGCTTGAAGATTGTCATTCATATCTTGAGCATTGATACTTGGCTTTGATTCACTCCTCTTGGTTTCTCTCTTCTCTCTTATTTCTTACGAGTAGTCGTTTGTCCGTCTTGGTCTAATTCGGTCTTTTTTGGTTTTGATTCCCACTCGTAATCCTTCATTAAGGCATTATAACCTAGTCTTGAAATGGTCTAATGATTTTTAAAAAGCTTAATATATGTTTTAAGTATTTTAGAAAAACTTGGTTTAAAATTTTCTTTCATTTTCATGGCTAAAATACAGTATGTCCGCGGTTCCTTAATTGGGTGCGGTACTATGGGCGGTTCCTTATATATATGGATCCGCGCCCCACTGAGCATAAAATAATCAAGTTTTATTATTTTACACTTTTTCAAAAACACCCTCTCCTTCTTTCTTTACTATAGCGGCGGGAGAAACAATAAAACCACCATTAACAAGTTTCAAAAGCTTCCAAATCACTCAAATTAATTAATTTCAAGACAAGGGTTTCACTCATCCTTCATCTAATATCGATTAATTGTAAGTATCTTCATTCAATTTTTCTAGGGTTCTTACTTTCATAATTGGGGATCCCCGAAATTAAAATGAATTTAAACCAAATTAGGAGTGTGAGTTCACATAGTTGTAGTGCAATGATTCCTTATGTTCGAATTCCTTGCGATTTCACTAATAGCCACTTATTTAACAAATCCAAATTTTAATCAAATTTATTTGGTTTAATGATGGAATTGATATGAACCCTTGAACACATTGGTAATTTCATTGTTAATGCTTACCTAAAAACGAATTTTGAAAACCGATGTTCAAGTTCATGTTTGATTCCCATAGTTCATATGCATTTGTCAAATGTGAAATTGCTACATTGTGAACATAAGAATGATAAGGAATAATCATTTGGTTAGTCAAGAAATTGATTAAACACATTCTTGTGTTTTTTATTTTTATCTAGATGTAACAAAGAGTGATTGTGGAAATATTTGTTGTTTTATATAGGTACTAACTATGCCTTTGGAAACTCGAAATGACCATGAGAAAACTAGAGAGTACATGCCTATTCTTCTAACTCATGTCAATCTCGTTCGCTTAAAATTACGCTTCGGTCTTTAGAAAATTGTTTCTTTCATGAAGGACGTGTTGTCTCATCCAATCTTGATGGGATTGAGCTCATTCTTCACATGTTCAAATCTATTGGTTTTGATTGTTTGCTTGACATTAATGAGCCAATATTTTCTTCCTTTCTTATTGTGTTTTTTTGTCGTTCACCTTAATGTGCATCAATAATGTTTTATCGATTCCATCAAGGGGAAAACCATGGTATACTCTCTTACAGAATTTGGCAAAATTCTCAAGGTGCCATATAATGGTCATTGTCGGTTCACCGATGCTTGGAGTATTGACTCTTTAGAATCAACTCCTATCGATGTACATTATGTGACCAATCTTCCTTCTCCTTTGTTCATTACCAAAGCTATTTCTAAACCGCGTGAACATTCTCTTCTTGGTGATTTTCAAGGAAACATTCGTATTTTCAGTCCTTGGGAATTACTAACTAGGGAACTTAATGATTTTATGATCCCATGGTCCGAAATCATTAGGGAAAACGCAATGTGTCTTGGTGGTAATCGCAATCGTGTGCCTGCTTGTCTCGCACATATGTTGTATTGTGTTGCAACTTCCACCCTGTACAATCTTGCGTATTTCTTCGCTAGTAGGATTAGTTTCGTTCTCTTTAAGTCTAAATCTAGTATTCCTTTTGCTATGCTTCTTACTCGTCTTCTTAGAAGAGTTGATGACGATTTTACTCATCTAAATGTTTCATCCTATTGCTCCATTGATCGTGTAATGCTTCCCGTTGAAAGGAACCTTCCACAAGAGACAAGGTATGAAACTTGTGAAGAGGAAAATGATCATCGAGAAATAGCTCATGATGTTGGGTGTGAATCCTCATGAACCTCTTGGGAGGATAAGATTGAAGTCGACACCGGCATGAGTTCTCCGAGTAACCTTCAACCATCAATGTATAGATGCATTAATGGTTCTCCTCTTGAGTCAAACAACTTCTTGTCTTCCTATAACTCGTATGTTTCTTGTCAGGACATTGATCTTGAAACTCGTTATTTCCAAAGTCATTGTCTTCTAGAGAATACAAGTGATAGATCTAGGCCCATTGAGGAAATGTTCAAGAGAATGAGTGAGCAGAAGTATTGTTCTTCGGTACCACGATTTTCATTTCTTGTAGCTTTTAGACTTTGGTGTGTAATAACTAATACTTATGTGTTTGGACTGATTACTATTTTTAATCCTATCTTCGCTTTTGTGGAAACCTTGGTTTCCTCGAATCTTTTAGCTGCTAAGCATAACCATTGTTCATGTGATCATACAATCACAGCGGAATAGAACAACAGTTAAAAAACAAGGTGTTTAGACACAAAACACATGAATTAAACAATTGGATTGCTAATTATATTAATAATCAATAATCACTAGGTATGTATACATTGAATCCCACACCTAGTCGACACACGCTTTAGGTTTACATTGTGAATGAAAGTTATGAAAAATGTAATAACCCTTGGTTCCTTTTATAGTGTAAGGATTAGGGTTTTACAAGAGATAACTATGAATAACATGTATATCTTCTATTTAGATAACTATATACTAAATAATATATTTAATATATTCCCTAAATAGAAGATTCTATTAAACCGTAGACATCCATCAACGCTTGCCTTTCACATGTCAGCGTCCAAAATACATGTATCAATGCCTAGCTTTCACATGTCAGCGTCACGTGAACAAATGTCTTGTTTCTTCATTTGAGTTTCTGCCACATCAACTTTTTGACCCAACAATCTTCCCCTAGTTGATGTCGGCAAAACTCTTTGTGTATCTCTTGTAAGTTGTACATCATCTTCAGATTGCTTCCCCTCAAGTCTAGCATGCATGTCTTCCCCTTTTTGTCACATCAATAGGGAAGGAAATAATGTATGCAATCGAAGATTCTCCAAATGTAGGCTCTATGTAAAGATCTTGAAGAAAAATAACTATAATAATCTTGATGTAGAAGTAGAATAACCCAAACTTGTGTTCCATGTCTTGTACTATCCATGTGACGTCAAACTTATACCATTAGAGAAAAATATAAGTAGACCTCGATCTCATTGTCAAAATCCTCATCCTTTGTGAGACACTGAGCACGATAATGTAACTCTTTCAAGTGATAGCAATAGTCTTTTTGCTAGATTTGACAAGTCTTCGTCACCAACCATATAAGCACAAACAAGTTATTGTTAAAGTCAATGGTTGATGTCCACCACTTTAACAATATGATGAAACACAAACTCGCGAAAATCTTCTTCAAACATCAAACTTACCATAAGAATTCTTCCCATTAAGCCAACACCTCTTCATGACGAATTTTAATGAAATAACATCTTCATACCATATGTAATAGTATTAGACTGGATAACTCTTTCACAAGGCTATCCCGATTACATAATCTAAAATATCCATCAAATTCTTCACGAATCGTTGCTAACTTACTTAAAAATCATTGACCCCTTGTAAAAATATCCGAGCCAGAAATATCAAAATGATATTTTGTATAAAAACGGAGATCCCATGTACCTTTGCGTGTGAATACCTCTTTTTGTGTGCCAAAACCGTATAAATTTTCCAAACAGCAGCTATTCCTTTTGTTGTCCAATATCTTCCTTTTTCCAAGATATCAACACTGTGTGTTGTCCAACATCGGACAACACTTGTCAGCGATTGATAAATAATATATCGGACAACAAGTGTCAACGCCTCCTGTCAGCGTCAACTTTATTCCTGTCAGCGCCAACTTTAAACCTGTCAGCGCCTGGCCATCAGCGTCTCATCCATGCCTTCTCAGCGTTACACCAATGACTATCAGTGTCACACCAACATCTATCAGCGTCTAAATAACAGACATCAGCGGCTAATTGATCTAGGGTTTTATAAACCCTAAATCATGATTTTATGTGAAAACCATAAACTACAGTGAACTTCGACATCGAATAACTTCTTCATAAAAGCTCAGATATACGATCCCTTTAGTGAGATCCTAGACACAAGTGTCAAGAACCTACAGCGCGAATTTCACGACAATCCAACGGTTAACGAAGGAGAAATCGCGTTTTTACTATTACTGTTCACAGAAAAACATCATATGACCACTGCTGACTTAGACGCTTAATAACTTTTTTTGGGGGATAGATCTCGACAATCCCTCCGGTGAATGTCTAGATATATGTCTATAGAACACACACAAGAAATTTCGTGACGATCCAATGGTCAATAAAAAGTTATAGCCTTCTGAATACTGCTGCGCACACAAAAACGCCAAGAAAAATCCTATACGAATTTTTCTTCCATCACATAACGCGAACACCTTGTTGGTCCTAGCATCACGAGCCACGAAGCTCTGATACCAACTGTGGAAACCTTGTTTCCTCGAATCTTTTAGCTGCTAGGCATAACCATTATTCATGTGATCATACAATCACAACATAATAGAACAACAATTAGGAAACAAGGTGTTTAGACACAAAACACATGAATTAAACAATTGGATTGCTAATTATATTAATAATCAATAATCACTAGGTGTGTATACATTGAATCCCACACCTAGTCGACATACGCTTTAGGCTTACATTGTGAATGAAAGTTATGTAAAAACTAATAACCATTGGTTCCTTTTATAGTGTAAGAATTAGGGTTTTACAAGAGATAACTATGAATAACATGTATATCTTCTATTTAGATAACTATATACTAAATAATATATTTAATATATTCCCTAAATAGAAGATTCTATTTAACCGTATACATCCATCAACGCTTGCCTTTCACATGGCAGCGTCCAAAATACATGTATCAACGCCTAGCTTTCACATGTCAGCGTCACGTGAACAAATGTCTTGTTTCTTCATTTTGAGTTTCTGCCACATCAACTTTTTGACCCAACAACTTCATGTGATTGAACTTCCAATTTACATGATTATGTGCAATTATGTGTTAGTTAGATATCTAGATTTTGGTTGGTAATCTATTTTAGCTTGATAAACTAAGGTTTAAACTCCATGCTTGTGAAAATTGTTGGAAGTCACAATTTTTGGAGGTTCTGACCGCGAATCTTTATCTACTGGCTGTTTGTTGGGAATAAAATATAGCCAGTCTACTTGAGCGCTGACAAGAGTAAAACAAGCGTTGATAGGAAGAAAACAAACGCTGACAAATCAAGCGTTGACAAGAAGAAGTCAAGCGTTGATACATTGAAGACAAGCACTGATGGAAGGATATGATCTACGCGTTTATTATGTTCTAGATTACTTCTAGTAAAGATAGGAACAACAATGTATTTTCTATATTTATCTTTACCTAGAATAGTTGATACGTAGATTATTGTACAAGGCTTCTTATGTCTATTAAAGAAGACCTTTAGGTTATTGTTCAATATAAGTTTTCATACGTTAAACACTTTCATTGTAAGCAAGTTTGTTGTCATTAATCAAAGTGAAAGTTTGTTTACATCTTGTGTGTTCTTGTTTAAGTGTTAATTCCGCATAACACTTAGATTATCATATACATATACAAAGGTTTCTCTACGTGTATAACTTGATCTAATCTCGTATACATAAAGCTAAATCGATCTAAGTTTGGGATCAACAAGTGGTATCAGAGCTTGTTGAGCAACTTTTGATCTTAAAGAACACAAGAACCCTAAAATCACCAAACCCTAAATTTTCACAAAAACCCTAAAAACATCATGTCAAATCCAAAAGTAACCTCCTCCTCCTCACCTTTACCAAACATCAAGATTCCCATGCTTGATGCAACCAACTTTGAATTGTGGAAATTCAACTTTGAGCAATATCTGGGGATCTATGACTACACACTCTGGGAGATTATTGAATATGGAAACACATTCAATAAATCTCAAAAGATTGCTGATTCCATTGCTCAAAGATCAGCTGTTGTTGGATGTTCAGAAGCAGATAAGAAAGAAAAACCTGATGATGGTAGAGCTGTGTCTGCTGAAGACATAGCAAAGAAAAGTGTTGATATGAAAACCCTAAACATTCTGAAACTCTCTTTGGGACAAGAGAACCAGCATAAATAAAAAGGTTATGAATCTGCAAAGGACCTTTGGGTAGCTCTTGAAGTTGCATATGGTGGCAATGATGATACTAAAGAAGAGAAGAAGAAGCAACTCATGCATGAGTATGCTGTTTTCAAAGCTCAACCTAATGAGAAGCTTAGCAGTGTTAGAAGCAGACTCCTTGATATTACTAGCAAATTATCCTTCATGGGGACACAAGTTGGTGACGTTGACACCATTGCTACTTTTCTTAAAAGCCTTGGTGAAGCATGGAAGATTGAGGCAAGATCTATACTTGCCAATAACACTCACAAAAGTTCTACTTTTGATGATATCTACAACAAACTGAGGCTGTTGGAGAATGAAACTCTTTTGGAGCATGGAAGCAAGTCTACCAACAGCAACATGGCCTTCTTCTCATATAGTGAAGGTCAATTCAATCAGAAGGATTCTTACATGCATCCAGTTACTGGATCAACATGTGTCAACGCTGGAACATGTCCTGTCAACGCCTCCTATTCAGACGCTGACACATACAAAAGTGACTCACCAAGAGTTAAACATGCTGGTTTGGATATGGATACTGTATGTGCTTACATTGCTTCTTTGCCCAATGGTTCAGTGATTACATATGAGTACCTTGAGCAGATAAGTGATGAGCACTTGGAGAAGATGGATATTAAGTGGAACATGGCTCTTGCCAGTATAAGAGCAAACAGGTAGAATAGAAGGTTTAAGAAGAAGATGACCTTCAATGCAAAAGACACTGCTGGATTCGATAAATCCAAAGTTGAGTGCTACAATTGTCATCATATGGGGCACTTCATGAGGGAATGCAGATCTCCAAGAAGATCTGATGTTGGCAAACCTTCAAGCCAAATTGTTAAGGCTCAGGATCCTAAGGCCATGGTTGCAGTGCAAGAAATTGATGGTATGGGATGGGACTGGAGCTATTTGGCTAAGGATGTGGAAGAGGATAAAGCTATGGTTGCTGAAATAGAAGAAGAAGAACATGTTCAATATGCTCTCATGGCACACTCCTCCTCTTCATCAGATAATGAGGTATACAATGATGCTTTTTGTAGTAAGGGTTGTAGGTTAAATACTGAGAAACTTAACAAAGAGGTGTTAAGATTATTAGATGATGTGAGTACTGAAAGATGCAAACTGTCTAATTATCAACTTGCTCTCACTCAAACTGATAAGACAGTTTCTGAATACAAGAAAATGGAATTTGACTTAAAAGATAAAATAAATATTTTAAAACATGAGTTAAATGCTAGTAATGATGTTAGGAGCATCATGGAAAGGGTTAATGGTGAGTTACAGGCTAAGTTAGATGAGGCCATTAAGAATAAGGATAATGTTGGCCTTAAAATTCAGAGATTTGATAAGGCCACACAAACCCTAGGAGAATGTATCAATAAACAAAGGGATCCTAAGGACATGACTGGGATTGGGATGAAAGACTATACTGTGGTTCCACCACCAGCTGGTGACTTCTATGGTGTCCAAAGAAAGGACCTATCTTGGACTGGTCTACCAGAACTCCAAGAGGAGGAATTTATTCCTCCACCAAGAGTTGTCACCCCAGTTGAAGAGTATCAACAGAAGTTGACTGACTTGAATGAATGGAAGAAAGCCAACCCTACCTTATTTGTTAAGGGTGGCTTGTTATGTGAAAGTCCTAATGAGTCAACCCCTATTAAGGTAACAAACCCAGTCACTGGTAAGGCTGTTGACCTTGGCTCAAACACTGTTAGAAAACCTAGCATTAAGTATGCAGAGATGTATAGGAATACTAGGTCACCTAAAAGCCAAGTTAGTAATGATGGAACAGGCTTCTTCTCTTCTAGACCTAGAGTTATGTCTAGAAAAGCCTGTTACACTTGTGGTAGCTTTTCACATTTAGCATATAAGTGTGTCAACGCTTCCAAGGTCAACGCTGTTAAGAAGTCAAACATTGGCAGACCCAAACCTTGTGTGCAGCAAAGTCCACAAGTTGTTAGACCTGCCCCATTATTCACTAGAGGGTCTAACACTCATGGACAAAGACCATTTCAAAAGACAAATACTTGGTTTAATAGGCAATGGGTTTCTGTAGCAAACCCTAGGTTCAACGTTGACAAGCGAAATTTCAGCGTTGACAATACCAAATCCAACGCTGACAGAAACGTGACCAGACCTAAATATTTGCAACCACAGGGTAAGGGGTCTAAAGCTTCTTCAAGCTTGACATGGAGACCAAAGACAGATCAAAACTCTAATGATAATGGGATTTCTATGACCTGCAACCGATTTAATTACATTTCAAAGGTCATTAAAAAACCTATTGGGGTTAACTGGGTATTTCATCCAAAGAGGGATGAACAAGGGGTTGTTATGAGAACTAAGTCTGTTCTTGTTGAACAACCAGATGAATCCAAGTCTGCTAAGGCTTGGCTTCCCAATGAAAACTAACTTGTTTTCTTTATGTGCAGGGCATTCAAAAACAGGTCAATGATTATGGATATTGGAACAGTGGATGCTCAAGGCACATGACTGGGAAGGAAGATTACTTAACTAACTTCACTCCCATTAAGGATGGTGATAAGGTTTACTTTGGAGGCGGATATGGAACTATCACAGGCAAAGGAACACTTCTCACCAAGAACTTGCGTTTTGAGAACGTATTTCTAGTAAAGGAACTTGATTACAATCTTTTTAGTGTATCACAAGTTTGTGATAACAAAAATAAAGTTCTGTTTACTGATACTGAATGCTTGGTGTTAAGCAAGGATTATAAGATCCCAGATGAGAAATATATTGACTATAGAACACCTAGGCATAAAGACATATATAATGTGAATCCGAATGGGATTAGGATGAATAACAATATGTCATGTTTTTATGCTAAAGCTTCAGTAGATGAGAGTAATCTATGGCACAGGAGACTAGGGCACATAAACTTCAAGAATATAAACAGGCCTATAAGACTTGGCTTGGTTGATGGCTTGCCTGAAAAGGCTTTCCACAATGACCACTCTTGTGTTGCATGTCTTAAAGGAAAGCAACACAAGGTCTCATTCAAGTCTAAACAGGTGCACTCTAGTACTAGACCACTTCACTTGCTGCACATGGACCTATTTGGTCCAACTAATATAGAGAGTTTGAATGGCAAATCATATTGCTTTGTCATCACAAATGACTTTTCTAGGTTTACTTGGACTTTCTTCTTAGCTATGAAGAGTGATACTACTGATACTTTAATTGATTTTATCACTCAGCTTGAGAAGAAAACTGGTAATGAAGTTAAAATGCTTAGAAGTGACAATGGTGGTGAGTTTAGGAATAAACTTTTAGATGATTTTTGTGCCAGGAAAGGGATTACTAGGCAGTTTAGTGTTGCCAGAACCCCACAGCAAAATGGGGTTGCTGAGAGGAAAAATAGAACCCTAATTGAAGCAGCCAGAACTATGTTGGCTGATGCTCATTTCCCCATAGCTTTTTGGGCCGAGGCTGTGAATACAGCATGCTATGTTCAAAATAGAGCAGTGGTCAACAAGATACAGAACAAAACATCTTATGAATTACTTTGGGGAAGGAAACCTAATATTGGTTTTCTTAAACCTTTTGGTTGTCATGTAGTTGTTCTTGTTACTAGTGATGCCTTAGGTAAATTTAGTGCAAAAGGTGATGAAGGCTATTTCATGGGTTATTATGTGCAGAGCAAGGGATATAGGGTTTACCTTAAAAAGGAAAAACGTATACTTGAAACAGTACATGTTAGGTTTTTAGAGAGTAAACCTAGTGATCCTGAAAGTGGTCCAAATTGGTTGTTTGACTTGGAACCTCTATCTAGAACTTTAAATTATATGCCTGTCACTAATCCAGACATTGTGAAGGTAACTTCAAATGTTGTGGAAGAACAAGTTGTTGATGTTTCAGGTACACAGGTTAATGAAGAGGTTGGATCACAAGCAGAAAAGTCATCTCCTATACAAGAGTATGTTACAATTCCCATATGGACAGATGCTTTTGCTGCTGCTGCTGCTGGAAAGGATAATGGTGGTCCCCAAGTACCACCAGATAACAACATGCATGGTCCTTCAAGCGCTGACAAAGGCAAATCTAGCGCTGACAGGACAAATTCAGACGTTGATGGCTTAAACGTTGACAACAACATTTCAAGCGTTGTTAGCCTAAACGCTGAAAACCAAGGTTCAGGCGTTGACAGCACTTTTGAGCATCTTTTCTCCTCTAATTTTGAACAGGGTGAACTTTCCAATTTATATGAGGAGGTTCATCCTCATGTTGATGAAAGAGAGTCTGAAGAAGAAGATATTTGCAACTTAGAGAATGAGATTGAGGACAACAGACTTTTTGAAGGAGGAGTTCTCACTTCTACTATGAAGAATCATCCTCCATCACAAATTATTGGGGATGTTATGACTCCTGTTCAGACTAGAAGATCTCATCAGAATCTTGGTGGATTCATTACCAATATACACAAGAAGGTTGATACCCCTCTTGTTCAATCATGCTTGTTTGCCTGTTTTCTGTCACAACAGGAACCCAAGAAGATATTTGATGCTCTTAAAGAACCAAGTTGGGTGGAAGCAATGCAGGATGAGCTTCACCAATTTGCAATTCAGGATGTTTGGGAGCTGGCTGATTGTCCCAGATATGTCAGACCTATAGGGACAAGATGGGTTCTAAGGAACAAGAGAGATGAAAGAGGTATTGTGGTCAGAAACAAGGCACGTTTAGTGGCTCAGGGATATACACAAGAGGAGGGGATAGACTATGAGGAGGTCTTTGCACCAGTTGCAAGGATTGAAGCTATAAGGATATTTCTAGCCTATGCTTCCTGCATGGGCTTCACTGTCTATCAAATGGATGTGAAGAGTGCCTTCCTCTATGGAACAATTGTTGAGGAGGTGTATGTAATGCAGCCTCCTGGTTTTGAAGATCCAGAGAATCCAGATAAGGTGTATAGAGTCAAGAAGGCTATGTATGGACTTCATCAAGCCCCAAGAGCATGGTATGGTACATTTTCCACTTATTTGGTGGAAAATGGATTCAAAAGGGGCACCATAGACCAGACATTGTTTACAAAGAAGGATGGTAAGGATGTCTTACTTGTTCAGGTCTATGTTGATGATATCATCTTTGGATCCACAAATCCAAAGATGAGTGCAGATTTCTCCAAGCTTATGACAGACAAATTCAAGATGAGTACAATGGGGGAGATGAACTTCTTTCTAGGGTTACAAGTTCAGCAGAAAGAAGATGGTATCTTCATCTCCCAGGATAAATATGTAGCAGAGATCTTGAAGAAGTTTGGCTTTTCTCCACATGAAAAGAGGGCTACTACTCCTATGGATAGAGAACACCCTTGGGGAAAGATTGGAGATGGAAAGGATGTGGATGTCAGGCACTATAGATCAATGATTGGTTCATTGATGTATCTCACAGCCTCCAGACCTGACATCATGTTTGTTGTGTGTGCATGTGCACGCCATCAAGTGACTCCCAAATAATGTCACCTTTATGCTGTCAAGAGAATCTTTAGGTACCTAAGATGTTATCCCAGTCTTGGCTTGTGGTACCCTAAAGATTCACCATTGGAGCTTATTGCATATTCAGACAGTGACTATGGAGGTGATAAGTTTGATAGAAAATCCACAACTGGTGGATGTCAGTTTCTTGGGAGCAGGTTGATATCTTGGCAATGCAAGAAACAAACAGTGGTGGCTAATTCTACAACTGAAGCAGAGTACGTTGTTGTAGCTGCTTGTTGTGGACAAGTTTTATGGATTCAGAACCAGCTGTTGGACTATGGGTATAATTTCATGCATACCAAGATATTTGTTGACAATAACAACACTTTATGCATTATTCAGAATCATGTACATCATTCTAAAACTAAACACATAGAAATTAGACACCATTTTATAAGAGATTGTTTTGAAAAGGGTTTAATACAACCAGATAGGGTTGACACAGAAGAAAATGTGTCAGATTTACTAACTAAACCTTTTGATGCTGGAAGATTTCAATACTTGGTAACAAGTATTAGAATGATCAATCTCACATAATATGTGTTTTGGGGTCTTTTTGTAAAAGTATGTACAGGATAATGCACTGTTATTGGTCTTTTTGAGGATTTAGATTTTCCACTATGTTTTTATAACACTGACAAAGGTTACTTTAACGCTGATAAGTGTTGTTGTGACGTTGTCAGCAATATATTTGTCTAACGCTGACAAATGTTTCCTTAATGCGGACAAGTGTTATCGGGGGGTTGTCAGCAACAATCTTAGTTTTGTGGTTTTTAATCTAAATGTGGAGGCGGTGTTAGCATTATACCATTGGATACAGAGTTGCTTATGGATCATTGGAGAAGTATTTGAGCATGTTTTTATTTATGGATGATGGTTGGAATTTTTCTATTCCTATCTTGACATAAATTTTTTATGTTCATGCATATTTTTAGCAACATTTGTATCACAGTTTAAGGGGAGGTTTTAGGAACCTTTAGGACTTTTGGGTATCCTTATGATACTCTTATCACAATTCTAGATTGTGTCCACAGGTGAGTATGAGTTAGTTTTACTAAATCATGAGGCACTGTAGCATGCAAAGTTGATATACTATGCATGCTGCCAAGACATTTTTGGCCTAGAATTGGTTGTGGTCTGTTGGGAGACTTGGGAATGATTTTATCATGGGTTTTACCTGGGAGTAACAAGGAATTTTATGAGGTAACTTAGTTGTTAAGAGTTTTGGTTAGCAAGGGACACTAGAGGACTGTTATGTCTATCTTGCATAAGCAAGTGTGCATAACTGGACAGTGCTTGCCGCCCTATAATAATTATCAACTTATAGGTTATCTTCTCTAGGATAAATTACTTTGTTAAGGTCATTTTTCATTTTAATAAATTTTTATTTTTGGACGCTGACAAGTATTTTTCCAAGCGTTGTTGTGACCAATTTTGATGCTGACATGGCTTTAGAAAACGTTGACAAGAATATAGCCGTTGGACGTTGATGGGTTATTTTTTACCGTTGACACTCAATGAGACCTACCCAGTTGTTACCTTTTGACATATTTTTGGGCCGTAATTTTGGGAGCAGATAACTCTCATTTAATGCATGAGATAAACTTATTTCTTTTCAATATTTTCATGATTGTATTTTGAAAATAGTTGCCTAATTTTTGACCAATCACGTGCATTTTTCTCTCCTATATATTTGGCTCCTATTTTAAACAGGGTACCTATCATTCTTGTCTAACAATATTTTCTCCTATAATTTCATCTTTATCAATCATTCAAACAGCTTTCAACAATGGCACCAAAATTTAAACCAAGTGATTTGGAATTGGGGTTCAGGAGTCAACACAACATGGTAGCATATTTGGACGCTGATGACACTCTGTTTCCCCAATACACACAAATGGTGGCGTATTTGAATGCATTCCCTATTAGGTATGCTCTTTCTCATGCTCCACTCATTCCTGTCACACATATTAAACAGTTTTGGAACAATATTAGTTCCTCAACAGTTAATAGAGTGACTACATTATCATCTATTGTTCATGGGCGCACATGGGTGGTTACTGAAGCTTTGGTTCGCCAAGCTTTGCATCTTGATGATGTAGATGGTATAACCATCCTCCCCATTAATGAAATAGAACAAGGACTAAGGGCTTTGGGTTATCCTTTCCCTGATGAGGGAACTTTAAATAAATATCATAAACAGGAGTTTCCCCCAGCCTGGAAGTACCTAATACATGTCCTCTTGCAATGTTTGAGTCCCAAGTGTACTACACACAATAAGATCAATAGATCTATTGCTAGTGCTATTGTGTGCATTGCTACTGGGCAAAAGTTTAATTATTCAAAAATGATTTTTGAGGGCATGTGTAAAAATAAAGGGAACAAAATGACTTTAGCTTATCCCAGATTTTTACAAATGGTTTTTGAGGTGCAAAATTACTGCACAAGGGATCATGATGATTTTTATGAGATCCCTGTGCAAAAGAAAGCAATTTTTACAAAGATGAACTCACCCCCACATCGTGACTTACCCCTTACCCTAGCTATGATTGCTGTCATTAAAGCAGCACAACCCCAACCAGACCCACAACCCCAACTTGACCCAATACCTGAACCTTTATCTTCACCACAACACATGCAACTTGACCAAGAACCTTTCGACGCTGACACATTAAATGTTGGCGTTGACATGCCTATTCCAAACGTTGCCACCAATCCTTCACAGACCCAAACACCCCTTAACCAACCCACATCCACCCAATCCACATCATCTTCTCCCCCAACACAATATAGGTTGCAAAAACGCCAAAGGACTACTGGAGTGTTCTCCTCTAGTGGTCCTCGCCATGTAGCAGAGAGAACCAGCACCACAAGTGTGGTTGGTGCTATGGATGAGGCTGGGACTATTGGTTCTGGCTTAGAAGCTGGCCAAGACAGTCCTACCATCATTAAGACCTCATCCATGCCCAATGATTCTAACTTGGGAGGTCAAATACCCATTTTGGAGGAGGGCAGATTGGAACCAATGACTTTAATGAAATTGACGGCTGTCTGCATAAGCTTGCAAAAGCAAAATGCAGATTTGGTACATATTGTCAGTACACAAGGCCTTGAACTCAAGCAATTGAGGAAGAGGATTGTAGTTTTGGAAAATTCTAGCACAAGGAGAGGGATGGAGGAATCTTCCAAAGGGGAGGATGAACAGATAAATGTGAGTGATAAGGGTTCACATGATGGTGAATCTTTGGGTGTTGCTGAGGCCCTAACAAGTTTGAAGAAACAGACAGGTTTTGATACATCTCTAGTCTCTCTTACAAACTTAAATGTGTCTTTTACAGCTATGTTGGAGGAAATTACAAGAGGCGCTGAGACAGGTAATGTGGTCGTTGACAAGCAAGATTTGAACGCTGACATGAGTATCTTGGGCGCTGACAAAGCAAAATTGACCGTTGACAAACCTACAAATGAGGTTGATGTATTCCAGTCATCATCCATCATCAAAGAGGTTTCTTCACAGGTATTACCATCTACCTTACCAACATTTGATCCATTAGATAAGGGTAAGGGTATTATGGTAGAAGTAGATGTTCCAAAGAATGCAGCACAAATTGAGTTTGATAGAAGGTTGGCTGCACAAATTATGGAACAAGAAAGAAAGAAGGTGGGTGAATCACCTTTTGTTGTCACTTCAGAAGAACAAGAAGGAAGTGATGAAGCCAGTTCAGACTCAAGTGTAATGGTTATAGAACAACCAGAAAGACTTGAGTATGGTGATAAGTTGGCAAAAGAGAAGTTGAATGAGTTGAAATTGCAGGTTGATTTTGATATGCCAGAGGTTGTTCAGATGTACCATGCTTGGGAAGATAGGTGTATGGAGAATCCACATTTGACTATTTCAGATCAGATATGTGGTTTGGAGATTCTTCTAAGAGTACAAAAGGACTGCAAGGTAATTCTGAGACACAGGGCTAGCAATATTCTCTCATTATTGAGAAGGGATAGAAGGGAGTTGTACTATATGCTACTCAGATGTCATGGAACAGGATGGACTTATAAGAAATTGATGTCTTTGACATTTGAAGAGTTGGAGTTCAAAGCTTATCCCATTTGGGTTAGAGTGCAGGAAGAAAACACTCTAAGACTTCTTTCTGATGAAAGAAAAGAAGAACTTGCAGAAGAAATGGAGCTTAAGAAGGCAATGATTGTTCCCAGACCTGTGAAGAAGGGAGTCCCTCTTGAGTTTCCCAAAGATATGGAAAGGTTACATCCAAGTGAAGTTGTTATAAGAAGGAGCCTCAAGCTCTCACCATTGGAAGCTTCAGATATGGTACAAGTGTTACCACTTGATTCCAGAAATCCTATTATAAGCTATGAAGAAGATGAATGTGGGTTTTGGAAGATTGACAGGTATGGAAAAGAGGTTCACACTTTTACCACTCTTATATATTTGTTTGCAAGTTTTGATAGAGAAGACTTGGTGGACCTATGGAGGTTGTAAGAGGTCAAGTATGAGACTGAAGATCCTACTTCAGTCAATGCAATAAAACTGTGGTCAACATTCAAGAGAATGTGTAGACCAATAGATGAAGATCCTGCTATTTGGAAGGATCTTGAAGATGACCTCAGTGGTCTTCAATGGCGTTTGTATTCAGCTGCTGGTGTATATTACTTAAGTTCTACAAAGTTTGATGAGTATCTTCTTGTAGATGCTCAATATTCCATGTCCAGGGAAGTCTTGGAGAAGATGAAGACTACACAGCTGGAAATTGATTATTCAAGTGACGTGGCCAAAGATTTGATCAGATTTATTTATTACCAATATGATAAGTGTTGTAAGATTCCTCCTAGTTCTTAATGTTTATTCAGAAACTTGATTACTAGAGTAGATATCAAGTTTAGGGGAGGATTGTTGGGGATAAAATATAGCCAGTCTACTTGAGCGCTGACAAGAGTAAAACAAGCGTTGATAGGAAGAAAACAAACTCTGACAGATCAAGCGTTGACAAGAAGAAGTCAAGCGTTGATACATTGAAGACAAGCACTGATGGAAGGATATGATCTACGCGTTTATTATGTTCTAGATTACTTCTAGTAAAGATAGGAACAACAATGTATTTTCTATATTTATCTTTACCTAGAATAGTTGATACGTAGATTATTGTACAAGGCTTCTTATGTCTATAAAAGAAGACCTTTAAGTTATTGTTCAATATAAGTTTTCATACGTTAAACACTTTCATTGTAAGCAAGTTTGTTATCATTAATCAAAGTGAAAGTTTGTTTACATCTTGTGTGTTCTTGTTTAAGTGTTAAGTCCGCATAACACTTAGATTATCATATACATATACAAAGGTTTCTCTACGTGTATAACTTGATCTAATCTCGTATACATAAAGCTAAATCGATCTAAGTTTGGGATCAACATTGTTCTTTATCACTATCGAACCGCAGGTGTATTTAAGGAACTGCGGGTTTGAATTTCGACATAATCTTTGCTTTACACTGTTTTCTCTAAATCTTTGTAAACATGGATAAAACATTTGCTAAAAACCAGCTTTTTACCAATTAAGCCTAGAAAATTTCATTATTCACCAAAATCATTTTTAACACATTACCATTTTGGATCATCCTCTTCCCTTCTTAAACAATTGTTGGTTGTTCTTCTTCTTCATCCTCTATGCATTTCTAAGCCTAAACACACAACCATGGTATCCACAAGATCCTTTAATTCTTCCAAACTCTCTTCCACCAAAAAGAACCTTAAGATCAATATTAAGATACCTAAACAAGGTTCTTCATCTTTTCTTACACCCAAAAATGAGACTACTCCGATTCTCATCTCTTCATCACCTTCACCACCTCTTGCTCCATGCAAGACTAGTTCAACTCATGATACTAACCAGTCTCGTGGTTCTACCTCCTATTCATTCCAATCTAGGATGAATGAGTTGTCCTCACAATTCACTCCAATTCCTCTCTTGGATGTGAACCCCACACCACTCCAGAGCATTCCCTTTGCGATGACTTTGTTGAACCTTTGCCAACCTCACCATTTTCACCAATTTAACCCTTGGATACCATGCCTCCTCCTCCTCTTAACACTCCACTTTTGGGTGTTCCTATCTCTAGGATGATGGGTGATCCATACTTCTTTGGTTTTCTTGAGGCACATGCTGCTAATTGTCCATGTTATCTTTATAACAAGCACATCATCCAAAACCTAAGGATGGAAATGTTTGGGCTTCATGCAATGTTGCAAGAGTTCTTGTTAACTTTTTCACCAATCCTCCTCCTCCTAGGATATGAATGATGATATTTTCAAAATATCGTTTCATAAAGTTCAAGCTCAAGAAGATTACCAAATCAAGATCAAAATAGCTAGCATTTGTTTAGTTAGTTGTATTTCTTTTCTTGTACTTTGTTTTTCTTCATGAATTTCTCATGAAGATGATCTATGGATTAAGCTTTTATGTGTTATTACCTATGTGTTCTCACATTACTCAACATCAGTTTAAACTAAAATTGAATCTTAATCTATTGTCACCTCTAAAACTTGACTAGAATTGGATCAAATGTTATCTAAATATTTTGTCACCCTTTGTCAAGATACTCTTGTGAGTATGTTTTATGTAACCATAGCCTAACCTAGTGCTATTAGAGGTAAAAATCCAAGATTTGTTGAATTTTGAAAAAGTCTTGTCTTTTCTCAAAACTTTTAATAATCAGATTTCTGTGTCCACTGTGTACGGCTCAATATAGCCGTGCGGCTTAATATTTATATTGAACCGCAGGTTCATTTAATGAACCGCGGACAACGAGCCACTTTTGGCTCGTTTTTGGTCTTTCTTCTTTGACCACTATTGTTTTTCAAGATTCTTTGTTTGCCTATTTGAGCTTAACATTCCTTGAAACCTTTTGATTTTCTTTTACTCTTTTCCTTGCCTATTTTCTTTAAATCCTCTTGTTTTTGGGAGTTCTCTTCTCACCTCTCACCATGTCTTCTTCTATTAAACTTAACCTAGACATCTCCTTGTCACAACCTTTTAAACCCAAAGTTACTTTTTCTAAGCTTTCCAAGAAACCGAAAATTTTGGTTAAAACTTGTGGATAAAAAAGAACAAGGATTTCTATGAACCTTATTCTCCCAAACCTTGCAAGACTTCTACTTTCTCTTCGATTTAGTATTGTAATGAGTCCGACTCAATAAATCTAATTACCGGAGAAAGAGAAGCTCTTCCGCAACCACCTAAACCTTTCAACACTCCTCAACTAAATGACCTCTCTTCTTTCCCTAACCTCACTATGTATTGTGATGGTAACCTTTCTTATCCACATTCTCCTTCTCCTCCACCACCTTCTAACTATGATGGTCCTTCTCCATCAAATGACTTTGTTTTGCATCATGGAAGTTCGCGTGCTTGTTGCAAATTTCAACAAATTGAACTTTCTCATGTGTATGAGAAGTTAAATTTTCTTGAATTTCTCCTCACTCGACCTCTTCTTCAAGTATTTGTTCTCGTGAGAAAATCTCCGGAAGATGCACCTTCGTCTTATTTTCCAAATTAAAACACATTTTGTGTTCTAATTATTTGAGTCTAAAATAAAAACTTAAGCAATCTTGGAAGACTATTTCTACTAGATTAGTTGTTATGCTTATGTTGTTTAATTTCATTATTTTTATTTTAGTATTCATATTATGTGTATGAATATTAACTTTGTATGCTCTTTCATATTTACTAATATGATTGGTATGTGTGTTATTGTTTGTTTTGCTGATTCTTTATCACCCATGTTATTGAGATCAGTTGATTTTGGTGTAAAGAGTTATAATTGGTATGGGTGATTCTAACAATTCTAAGTTTTTGACATTATATCTTCAAATTGTTTGATGTTTCTTTTCTACCTCTATTCCAATAATTTTGAATTGAGCTTGTCAAAATACTCTCCTTGGACATACTTAGCAAATACTTACTTCTAATTTGAGATTTCTTCTCTTCCTCCCTCTCAAGTTACTTAGTAAGTAGTGACTAATGCATATACATTAATTGGTGTTTTTTTTCTTTCTACTAACCTTTGTATGTAGCTTGTCACCATAGCTCGATCACTTGGTGTCCCAATCAAGGAGGAGTAAGCACCAAGGGGGAGCTACTAGAAAATTCGATTCTTCTCTTCTTCAAAGACTTGTGCTTACCTTCTTGCTTCGACAAAGGGGAAGAAATGATACTCATAAACTCGTTAATAATTCGAAAACTTTTGTTTTTACATAAATGAGTTTATAGTTTGTCGAGGATTGTTAATGCAATCAATGCCTAAAAACATTATTTGTAATAACTAATCTTTCTTAGTTGTGATCACGAAAAAGTGTAAAAACATTTATCGTCAAAGATAACTGAAAGACGAATTACTTAACAAACACTATCATCAAGGTAATAATCATTTACGTCTTACACAAAAATATCTTATACATGTTTAGTGATCATAGAAAGTGATTAACCTCAAAACTCACATTTATACAAATGTGACAAAATATTTTAATAAACTTTATTTTTAACAAAATGTTTTATTAAAGTCGAAAATGAAAATTGAATTTGACATATTCCAAATGGCCTAGGAATATACCCCTGAGGTATAAACTGTCCCAGAGGGAATTTCCCCACTACTATAAAAAAGGAGCGAACTCTAGTGTCGCGGTTCCAAATAGGGGGTTGCGGTTCCTTAGCGATATGGAACCGTAGGCCCATTTATCAAAATGCGCTAGAGAGCCATTGGTTCTTGTCCCCTATAAATAGTGGATCATATTTTCATTTTCAAAATAACTTTTTTGGACAATTTTCTCAGTTTCTTATCTTCTTTCTATGTTTCCAATCATTAGTAAATGATCACTTAATTTGTTAAGTAAGTTTACTTATGATTATCCTCTTGATTTTTTTCTTTACTTGTCCAAAGAGAAGATCACTCACACATTTTTGACGTGATTAAAGATGAGGCATTGATGAACATCATCTTTTCTTAGATCTAGTCATGTTAATCATTTTGTATGCTTGATTTTTGTAGATCTAAGGTATTTGTGAATACTTGGATTAGTCTTGTGTAGATCCAAGGTATTTGTGAATACTTGGATTAGTCTTGTGTAAATCCAATGTATATGTGTATACTTGGATTTGTCTTGTGTAGATCCAAGTTATATGTGTATACTTGGATGTGTGTCTTGAGTTGTAATGAGTCTTGTGTGTTAGTTCTCACTAAACTACAAAGTGATGTATGTATGTGTCTTGTAAGTTCTCACTCAACTTGAAAGTGAAGAGTTGTGAAGATTGGTTCTAGCTTTGGATTAAGACTCGACATCTAGCCTTGTGTCGGAAAAGAAGATGTGCGACGAAGATTGGTTCTAGCTTTGAATTAGAACTCGACATCTAGCCTTGTGTCGGAAAATCGTGAAGTAGGCGACGTGTGTAGATTGGTCCTATCTAAGATTAGGTCTCGACATTTAGCTTAGTGTCGGAAAACAATGTAAGCGACGTTGTAAGATTTTCTTTGCCAAGAAGGGAGCTTGTGGATATAGTGGAAATCTCGAGTAAGGTGTACTTGAGGAGTGGAGTAGGAACCAGGAGAGAGCTTCGTTGCCGAATTGGTGTCTTGTCTTAGGTTGCTTCTTTCCTTACTCTTTATCTATCCTTACTTTCTTGCATTGTATTTCATTATCACTAGATGTAGTTAATGCATTAGAAATGAACCTAACAACTATGAAACTAGTTTTAAGTAAAAGGTAATTTTGGGACAAATATAATTGAAAGGATTCTAATTAGGACCTTAACAAGAGAAACTATACAACCCCCCCCCCCCCCCCCCCCCTCCCCCTTCTAATTTTTACAGATATGACCGAGGTACCCCGGTCCATTGCGAAACATCAGTTTTTATCCAAATCAACTAAGAAATCGCTTCCCCTCTTCAAGACATTCAAAAAGTGCATGAAGATGGGTGATTTCCAATGGACATCGGAGGCGGAGGAAGGATTTGGCGATGCTTCCCATGTTGGTCGCACCGCGACCAATGGAAGAGTTGATCATGTATCTGTTGCCACACATGAAGCGATGAGTGCAGTGTTAATAACCGATCGAAATACAGTCTAAATGCCGATCTATTTCGCCAGTCATGAGCTAAAAGACCCAGAGTTGATTTACAGCTCGACGATAAAGCTGGTTCTAGCATTGGTATACGCTGCGAAGAGGCTGCGCCGGTACTTCTAGGCGCTCCCGATAGTAGTTATTATTGATCAACCCATTAAGAAGATAATATCCAAGTCGGACGACTATAAATGCAGAGTGTGTTGCTGTGGAAACAAAACATATCGTACATACCACGAACTACGGTTAAAGGGTAAATCTTGGCCAATTTCACCATTGAAAATCCCGAAGATCCAAAAGCGATTGCCCAAAAGGAAGTAATACCATAGGAACCATGGATTTTATTCACGGACGGATCAGGGCGAGCCTAATTCTCACACAACCCGTTGGAGTAGGGTTTACCTATGCTTCGAGTTTCAAATTCACAGCCACGAACAACAAGGCTGAGTACGAAACACTAATCTTAGGACTCTGGATTGCAGCACGGATAGGAGTCCGCAACCTGCAAGCGCATGTAGATTCGCGGATGGTCGCAAGCCAAGTGCTGGAAGAATATACAACCAAGAAGGACAACATGATTCGGTACTTGGAGAAGACCAAATAAATTATTAATGGCTTCGAAAACTTTTCCATAAGGCAAGTCCCTAGAGATGAAAATAAGAAAGTCGTCGCTCTCACTAAAATAGCATCAACCAGTTTTGCACATATATCCAAGCAAGTGCTCGTGGAAATTTTTAAAAACAAATCTATCTCCAAAAAGGGAATATCCGCGGTTTTGGAGGAGGAATGACCTACCTGGATGACTCCTATCACAGAATTCCTGGCGGACGAAACACTTCCACCTGAAAAAAGGGAAGCAAGACAAATTCGTAGAAAGTGACAATAGTGTGAAGTCAGGAACGGAGTACTGTATAGACGATCCTTCTTACATTCGTTGCTCAGATGTGTACGACCTCTTCAGGGAAATTATGTGATAAGGGAGATCTACGAAGGTCCTGCAATATGCATGCAGGACCCCCACGTCGGTCGTAGCAAGAGCTTTGTGGTTAGGATACTATTGGCAAACTATGCACCGCGACGCGTGGGAGCTCATTCAAAAGTGTAATGATTGCAAGATACACCGGCTAGTACCGATGAACCCACAACAACCACTAAGCCCCATCACGTCCCCATGGCCGTTCTATAAATGGGGTATTGATATAGCCGGTCCTTTCCCCATAGCGACGGAGGGGGGGGGGGGGGGGGGCGATTAAATTTCTTATTGTGGCTAGGGATTACTTCACTAACCGTATAGAGGCTAAGGCAGTAGCAACAGTAACCGACAACCAAGTAAAAACATTCATCTTGGATAACATAATGTACTTGTTCGACTTGCCAGGGGAAACTGTCTCCGATAACGAAAAGCAATTCCGCGATAACCCCTTTAATGATTGGTGCGCAAAGCTAAACATCACACAACAATTAGCTTTTGTGAAACACCCGCATACCAATGGCCTGGTGAAACGGGCTAATCGGAGTTTAGGAGAAGGGATAAAGGCGTGTTTGTACAAAGGAAGTAAAAAATAGGTTGATGAACTTCCCCACTTCCTTTGGGCACACCGTACCATGATCGAGACCAGTAACGGGGATACCGTGTTCTCTTTTAAAGTGGAAGGACCGTGTGACATCACGAAAGCTCTAGGTCATGATACGTACACGTTACGCAGCATGGACGGGCGCGACTTGCCGTGGACATGAAATATATGCAACCTCAAGATGTGCTATCTTTAGGGCTACGACCACCCTAATAATTGTCCATGTATTTTAGTTTTCTTTTAAACTCTTGCAAGTATTAATAAACGCCGCGGTTCCTAGCTAGCTTTTTAATAATTGCCCAATTTTCTTAACATTAGTTGTCTCATATTATTAGTTGTCACTTGTGCATTGTAGTTTTGTGTAAGTAAAATGTTGGCTAAAAAATGGGTAAAATTACCAAAAACCAAATTGCACATACTCTTTGTTGCCCCAAAATTGCAAATAGCCTATGAAACATTATATTATAAATACCTTACACAAAATGAACACATGTCAACATCTTTATTTATTCTTACACGTTTGTCCGATTACTCTAGTTAATTGGACCTTTTTTCGCAAGAAAAAAAAAAGAAAGATAGTTCTACTCAAGTCCCTTTAGCGAACTCTTTTTTGCAGTTTCGCATAACGTAATTATCTGCGCATCAAGATTTCAAGGCCAAAAAATGATTACTTAGTGAGGAAATAATATAGGTCAAGCAAAATTCAATGTCACTAAAACCATATTTTGTTTTCCAAATAAGTAACAACTTAAAACTTACCATTTAATTTAGGGATGAATATTTTGACTCGAATTTTGAAATCGAACTGGAACCGAATCAAAATCATATTGATTTTCGGTATTCGAATCTCGTTCGATATGATACTAGGACTACGAAATAAGATGAAAATACCCGAGACCATTAATTCGGTACGGGACCGATACCAAATCGAAAATTTTTCGAAAAAATAGATAAAATCCGATTTCTCGATATCGATACTAATACCCGTACCAGTAGTGATATCCGAATCTCGTTTGATATATTATCGATATTGATACCACCTATTTATGCTCGGAAAAAAAATCAATACCATTAATTCAATATAGAATCGATATAAAACGGTACCGTGTTCAACTTAATTAAAAAAAAAATTTAACACCATCCTAATTTAATTTGCTAAACACCTTTTAACTTTTTTTCATCCGACCGTCAAAAAATAATTTGTCTAGAAGATTATAGACTTCAACGGGTAGTTGGTTTACAGACAAAATTACAGCTGGAGTAAATGTGACAATGCCTATTTGTAACTTATATATATTTACCACTCTTATGTGTAGCATTTAACAATTTGTCCTCTGAAAACAGCCATGGCAGAGCCTCCCAATCATTTCTTCAAGTTCATCCCACCAGGCTTCAATTTTAACCTTGTAAGACTTTTCTTTTTTTCATTTTCTATTAAAGCTAGGTGTCAATGTATATGTACCCACATGTATGAAATAATTAAGGTACCGTAATGCCTTACTATATATGTAAAAACATTGACACATAGAAATTTGCATGGGTGTGTTCAACATCGTACTCTTGTTTTTGACTAAAAAACGGACTTTTGAGGGAAAAAAATTTGTTAATTTGCTCTAGATTTTCATCGATCTAAAACTCTATGCATTGATTATGTTGTTTTTGTAGTCACTTCCAAAATCATTTTGGATGAACATGAACGAAGGGACTAGCAAGAAAGTAGTACTAAAAAGAGGCCGTCTCGAATGGCCAGTGGCCATTAACAACGAAGGGGTTTTTGGTGACGGTTGGAGTAAGTTTATGATAGATAATGGCGTTCAAGAGCTTGACTTTATTGTGTTCAAACATCAAGGAAAAATGGTGTTTGACTTTATGGTGTTTGACCAATCTGCATGTGAAAGACAGTATCCAAATTTACTAGACGAAGTAGATGTAGAAGACCTCATACCTGGTACCTCTTAATATATACATGCTTTTATTGTAAGCTGTGTTTTGTGATGATTTTACTGATATGTGTGGTAGGTATTTAGCTCGGTTTTAAAAATCATTCCTGTTCTTCGTGAGTTATCGTTATTGCTTAATGGTCTAGGATTATATACTAGAAGCATTTTGAGTTAATTGTTAGTAATTGATTTATAGTATGTTGTTCAGAGACGTCGAAGAAGTCCAAAAAGCGCAAAAGGAACGACTACTCGTGTAGAAAAGAGGACAAGTCTCACCTTGGTGGCGATAGTTGTTTCAAGATAATAATGAAACCCTACAATATCAAATCGTCAAGATTGGTGAGTCGGACTTCATTCTAGGTCCAATTAAGTATAGCGTATACTGTCAACGTGTTATTTAATTAATGAGTTTGTACAATATGCGGGAGAACTTTGATTATATGGTAAATATAGTAGTTTAATTCTCATAAATATATGGTACTTTGTTTTGCAGCTTTTCCCAACAAAATTTGCAAGATCAAATGGATTCATAACTGAAGACAGTCAAAATGGAGTAGTTCACAGAAAAGCATTTATAATAGATGAAGCACAAAGGACATGGCCAGCAACACTTCAAACTAGTCGTAAAAGTAAACGACTTTTATTAGGCGGTTGGTTCAAGCTCAGAATACAAAATCACTTGCAAGCTGGAGACTCGTGTATGTTTGAACTTGTAAAACTTGGAGAAGTGTCGGTTTTCCGTTTCTACAGTATGTACCTATCTCTTCCTCTCTTTATGTGGCTAATTTCACGCGACAGATTCATGCAAACCAAGTCCCTAACTTTTACTTTTACATGTGTGAACTTCATTATTCAGAATTAGGAAAGAAGCCTGCCAGAGATAACCATATTCAAGTTGAGAAGCAGACTAGTTTGATGTCAAAGGATATGGCGTATAACAATCATTCTTACTTTATTTCTACTTTGAAGCCTTGTAGCTTCAGAACTTCGTATCTGGTAACTTTTAACACTCCTAAATATACTGGTAAAATTAAATAAGATTAGTCTTTTTAGAGATGTAGTTAAGGTTTTTTAATTTTCTCACTGTAGTATCTTCCGGTTGCATTTTCTATTCCAAATGGCTTAAAACCCGGGGAAATGATTCTTAGAAACGATGAAGGTAGATCGTGGAAAATTCAACTCACAAAATATGGCGAAAAAGTTTTTTTTCTTGGACACGGTCTAAAAGATTTTTGCGACGCAAATGGGTTAAAAGTAGGCGATGAATACAAGTTTGAACTCATTGAGAAAGAGAAGGACAAGCCTCCCGTTGTGAACTTTTCTTGTACGTATTTTTTGGGTATTTGAATCTTAGATTTCTAAATCTATTATTCGTATAAAGCCGATGATATTATATGCACAAGTTAACATATTTCATCAAATAAAAATCATATATGCTGAAGTGAATGTGGACCGGATGATGGATGTGGAAGAACCACTCAGAGGGTCGGATTCAGTTCAGAATCTCACGTCTTTGGACGCTGTGGATTTAGAAGAAACTCTAACAGGTTCGAATTCAAACTACACAGATCGTAAGCTTGCTCTTTTGTTTTCTACTATATGTGCCTATCTCTTCCACTCTTTATGTGGCTAATTTCATCAAACGCGACAGATTCATACAAACCAAGTCCCTAACTTTTACTTTAACACTTGTGAACTCGATTATTCAGAATTAGGAAAGAAGCCTGCTAGAGATAACCATATTCAAGTTGAGAAGGAGACTAGTTTGACGTCAAAGGAGAAGACTAATATGACGTCTAACAATCATTCTTACTTTATTTCTACATTGAAGCCTTCTACTTTCAAAACTCCGTGTCTGGTAACTTATAACACTCCTTAATGTAATGGTAAAATGAAATAATTTGTGTATAATTACTCCTTTTAGAGACGTAGTTAAGATTTTTTAATTTTCTCACTGTAGTATCTTCCGGTCGCATTTTCTATTCCAAATGGTTTAAAAACCGGGGAAATCATTCTTAAGAACGATAAAGGTAGATCATGGAATATTCAACTCAGGAAATATGGCGAAAAAGGTTTTTTTCTTGGATGCGGTCTAAAAGATTTTTGCGACGCAAATGGGTTAAAAGTAGGCGATGCATACAAGTTTGAGCTCATTGAGAACGAGAAGGACAAGCCCCCCGTTGTGAACTTTTCTTGTACGTATCTTTTGGGTCTTTGAATCTTAGATGTTTAAATCTATTCTTCATGTAAAGCCGACGATTTCTAAATGTATAATATGTATTATATGCACAAGTTAACATATTTCATCAAATAAAAATCATATTTGCTGAAGTGAATGTGAACCGGACGATGGATGTCGAAGAGCCACTCAGGGGGTCGGATTCAGTCACTTCTTTGGATGGTTTGGATTTAGAAGAAACTCTAACAGGTTAGAATTCAAACTACACGGATCGTAAGCTTGCTCTTTTATTTTCTACTATATATGTAATGTGCCTATCTCTTCCACTCTTTATGTAGCTAGTTTCATGAAATGCGACAGATTCATACAAACCAAGTCCCTAACTTTTACTTTAACACCTGCGAACTCCATTATTCAGAATTAGGAAAGAAGCCTGCTAGAGATAACCATATTCAAGTTGAGAAGGAGACTAGTTTGGCGTCAAAGGAGGAGACTAATATGGCATCTAACAATCGTACTTACTTTATTTCGACTTTGAAGCTTTGTACCTTCATAAGTTCACGCCTGGTAACTTTTAAAACCCCTAAATGTTATGGTACAACGAAAAACTTTTAGATATTATTTGGGTAGAGATGTTGTTAAGGTTATATAATTTTCTCATTGTAGTATCTTCCGGTTGCATTCTCAATACAAAATGGTTTTAAAATGGGGGAAATGATTCTTAGAAATGATAAAGGTAGATCATGGAATATTCAACTCAAGAAATATGGCGAAAAATGTTTTTGTCTTGGACGTGGTCTGAAAGATTTTTGCAACGCAAATGGGTTAAAAGTAGGAGATGCATACAAGTTTGAGCTCATTGAGAACGAGAAGGGAAAGCCTCCCGTTGTGAACTTTTCTTGTACGTATTTTTTGGGTATTTGAATCTTAGATGTCTAAATCTATTATTCATATAAAGCCAATGATATTATATGCACAAGTTAACATATTTCATCAAATAAAAATCATATATGCTGAAGTGAATGTGGACCGGATGATGGATGTCGAAGAGCCACTCAGACGGTCGGATTCAGTTCAGAATCTCACGTCTTTGGAAGCTGTGGATTTAGAAGAAACTCTAACAGGTTCGAATTCAAGCTACACAGATCGTAAGCTTGCTCTTTTGTTTTCTACTATATGTAACTATCTCTTCCACTCTTTATGTGGCTAATTTCATCAAACGCGACAGATGCATACAAACCAAGTCCCTAACTTTTACTGTAACACGTGTGAACTCGATTATTCAGAATTAGGAAAGAAGCCTGCTAGAAAAAACTATACTCAAGTTGAAAAGGAGACTAGTTTGACGTCAAAGGAGGAGACTAATATGACTTCTAACAATCATTCTTACTTTATTTCCACATTGAAGCCTTCTACTTTCAAAACTCCGTGTCTGGTAACTTTTAACACTCCTTAATGTGATGGTAAAATGAAATAACTTGTATAATTACTCCTTTTAGAGACGTAGTTAAGGTTTTTTAATTTTCTCACTGTAGTATCTTCCGGTCGCATTTTCTATTCCAAATGGTTTAAAAACCGGGGAAATCATTCTTAAGAACGATAAAGGTAGATCATGGAATATTCAACTCAGGAAATATGGCGAAAAAGGTTTTTTTCTTGGACGCGGTCTAAAAGATTTTTGCGACGCAAATGGGTTAAAAGTAGGCGATGCATACAAGTTTGAGCTCATTGAGAACGAGAAGGACAAGCCCCCCGTTGTAAACTTTTCTTGTACGTATCTTTTGGGTCTTTGAATCTTAGATGTTTAAATCTATTCTTCATGTAAAGCCGACGATTTCTAGATGTATAATATGTATTATATGCACAAGTTAACGTATTTCATCAAATAAAAATCATATTTGCTGAAGTGAATGTGAACCGGACGATGGATGTCGAAGAGCCACTCAGAGGGTCGGATTCAGTACAGAAGCTCACTTCTTTGGATGGTTTGGATTTAGAAGAAACTCTAACAGGTTAGAATTCAAACTACACGGATCGTAAGCTTGCTCTTTTATTTTCCAAGTCCCTAACTTTTACTGTTAACACCTGTGAACTCGATTATTTAGGAAAGAAGCCAGTTGAGGAGACTAATTTGGCGTCAAAGGAGGAGACTAATATGGCATCTAACAATCATTCTTACTTTATTTCCACTTTGAAGCTTTGTACCTTCATAAGTTCACGTCTGGTAACTTTTAAAACCCCTAAATGTTATGGTAAAACGAAAAACTTTTGGATATTATTTGTTTAGAGATGTTGTTAAGGTTATATAATTTTCTCATTGTAGTATCTTCCGGTTGCATTCTCAATACAAAATGGTCTTAAAATGGGGGAAATGATTCTTAGAAATGATAAAGGTAGATCATGGACTATTCAACTCAATAAATATGGCGAAAAAGGTTTTTGTCTTGGACGTGGTCTGAGATATTTTTGCAACGCAAATGGGTTAAAAGTAGGCGATGTTTACAAGTTTGAGCTCATTGAGAACGAGAAGGACAAGCCTCCCGTTGTGAACTTTTCTTGTACGTATTTTTTGGGTCTTTGAGTATTAGATGTTTAAAATTATTCTTCATATAAAGCCGATGATTTCTACATGTATAATATGTATTATATGCACAAGTTAACATATTTCATCAAATAAAAATCATATATGTTGAAGTGAATGTGAACCGGACGATGTATGTCGAAGAGCCACACAGACGGTCGGATTCAGTTCATAAGCTCACGTCTTTGGACGCTGTGGATTTAGAAGAAAGTTTAACAGGTTAGAATTCAAACTACACAGATCGTAAGCTTGCTCTTTTGTTTTCTACTATGCTCCTCTGATAGTTTATTTAAGAAGTATCACTTAAACTGATGTTATATTGAAGATTATTATACAAGAAAGTATATTAAGAAAATTACATGTTGAAAACTATAGCAAGGGGTTTGTAGCGGGTTCCGCTAGCTAGGCAGTCTTGAGTTTTATTTTGTATAGGTTTTAATATTAAAAATAAAAAAACCATGTATTTATAGCTACTTAACGGCCGTTAATTAACGGTCTTGATTCAACGGTCGTTAAGTAAAGCCCGTTAACATATTTTTTCAAGATTACATAACGGTCGTCAACTAATGCCCGTTAACTTTATTAAGAAAAAAATAATTTACGACAATAGTCATTGGGGTTATCGGTCTATTGCAGAGTTAACCCGCTGGTGTCACACTCTGCAACAAAGCACCGGGCTTACATCCTCGTTTAGATAAATACGACAATTTAGCTGTGTACAACAATTGTTGAATAACCCGAAAACTGGAAAGAAATCCAAAGGTCACTTGGTTTTACATAACTTAACCAAAAGTATTTTTAACCTAATAAGGATAGTTTGTAACATTTTATTTTATTGTAACACTCTATTGTATTTATCAAATAACATTAAACAGCGGGCATTATCCTGTCGGCTCGCTCAGGGCTGAAAACTAATTGCGGTAAGCCTATATGTCAGTTAATGTGTAGAGTGTAGTGTGACATTGTTATTGTATTGAGGATTTGATTACTGAACAATTAAGATGCATTTCGGTTTGTTTTATAATTGTTGATTAGAAATGAGGAAGAAGCTCAAAAAACGAAAGAGAAACGACTATGCATCCCAAAGCAAAAACGAGTATCAATTTCAACTTGGTGAAGAGCGTTCTTTCGTGGCCGTAATCACACCTGATCATATTAGATCATCAAGATTGGTAAAACAAGTTCATTCTATGTGAACAAGCTATTTTTATACTTTATGTAATTACGTTTATTTTTAATTCCAATTAATTATATACGATTTTTCACCAATTTTGGAAACTTTGTATTACCTAAATTAAATTCATAGGAAACTAGTAGTATAAAATAACGTTCCTAATTAGAGTCATGCACATTTTGCAGGCTGTCCCACTCAAATTCGCAAGATCAAGCCGCTTAATCACCAAAAGATCGCAAACACGATTAGTTAAGCAAATAGTTATAATAGATGAAGCACAAAGGACATGGCCAGCAAAACTTAGAATCAGCAGCACTAAAGTTCGCATGACGGGTTGGCGCAAACTCAAAGAAAAACATAACTTAGAAGTTGGGGACGCTTGTATGTTTGAGCTTTTAAAACTCGGAGAAGTACCCGTTTTCAATTTCTATAGTAAGCTTTGTTTATATAGTCCTTCAAGGGGTCATTGGGAGTTGCTTGTTTCCTGAAATTATCTTTATGCTTATTACATTTATAGGAAAGAAGCCCGTTGAGATCAATAGTCCAGCAGAGGCGGAGATCGATTCGACATTAAAGAAAAAGACTAGTTCGACTCTCAAAATTTATCCTTACTTTAATTTGACTCTGAACTATGAGAGTCTCACAAAGGCGGGCTTGGTAACTTCCATCACCCCTAAATCTTATGGTAATTATTCGTCTATATTCACGTTTTTATCCTTCAACATGATGTACCTTTTCTTATTGTAGTATCTTCCTGTTGAATTTTCTATATCAAATGGCTTAAAACTCGGAGAAATTATTCTTAGATACGATAATCGTAGATCATGGAAACTTCAGCTTGTTGAACATGGTGAAAAAACCTTTAAATTAGCACGTCGTTTTAAAGATTTCTGTGTTGAAAATGGATTAGAGGAAGGCAATGTCTACAAGTTTGAGATTGTTGAGAATCAGAAAGACAACCCTCCGGTCATGAATGTTTCATGTACGGTATCTTCTTTATTTTCAATTAAGTGCAGCAGGTATTCATTTTTAACTATGTGAACATAATAATTGCAGTATACGAAGACTTAGCTCATGGAAAAAAGAACTATCCGTACTTCATCGGTGAAGTAAAGTCCTACGACGTGGAAAAGATGCTGGTAATTCAAAAAATTTAGTTATCATTATAAGAAAAGCGCTTACTTTGCTTTGGAACTAGTCGCAAACTATGAATAAAGTTTCAACAGCTTCGTGACGTATGGAAATCTTATTTCTAACAAGTCTGGTACATATGTAGTATCTACCGGAGAAATTTGCAAGGAAGAATGGATTATCCAACAAAGAAGAAATGATTATCAAAAATTTCAGAAATGAAGGATCATGGACCGTCGAGTTAAAGAGCTCTAAAAACAAGTATTGTTACATCGGACGAGGATGGAAAGAATTTTATGTCGCGAATGGCTTGAAGGACGGTGATCTTTTCAAATTCGAGCTCGTCGACAATGGTGAAAAGCCTACTGCAAACTTCCGCTTTCAGGGTATCTCTTGAAAGGCTCTATCGATAGGTAAACTTATGCCGGTTTGTAGCTTCTTTTGATAAAGCGTGTGTGTATTATAACTATGTAGTAACTTCTGTGAAAAACCCGGCATGCAACCCATCGTGATGGTCAAATAGGAGAATTAACAGGCTCCTTAAAATGTGTTGGAACATGTATGTGTATATAATGGTTTGAACTATGATTTGAACATCATATATTGATGTGTACCCTTTTGCCAACTTCATAATTTGTTATCTAAAATGTATTAAGAGCAAGCCGTATCATTGCGCCGTGTTTGGCGCGACCCAACGAATGACGCAGCATATCTGGTGCCAAAGGCCCTCGCGCCAACGCGACCAGCCCACGCCCAAAAATCAACACAAGCATGATGGATTCGGTTGATGCAGCCATAATGACCGCCTAGAAATCACGATTCCGGTCTCGTTACCCAAATTGCTAGTTTATTTATGTCTTATTAATTTTAATATTCCTTTATTTCTTATCTTTGTTTTTAACTAATGTGATGTTTTTTTAATTGATTTAAAGTTTTTTTATAATTAATGTAATGTTTTTAATTTTAATAAAATTTATTTTAATATATATTATTAATTTATGTTTAATTTGGAAAAAAAATAATTCATTTTACGTAATTCTTATATCCTCCATTTTGTGAATTCGGAGAATTTAAATTCCTTTGTTAGTCGTATCAAACACAATATTTAAGAGATTTTAAAATGTAAATATTTTGAATTTTTTTCCAATATCCTCAAATATACCTCAATCAAACGGCACCTCGGTATATTAATAAATTCCTAATGTGCGTGAATATAACCAAACTAATTGACGTTTGCATGATGAGGCTACAATTATAATTTAACATAAGCACATGAGGTTAATCAATCCCTTTCCTTCCTAATCCGCCCGTTTTTAGGAGAAACAAATCTATAAAAAAAATCTCTAGCTTCCTTTCTTAACCTCCTTCCTGTCCTTTACCTTTTCATCTAAAAAAACTCAAGAAAACCTATATTTAGAATTTCCCATTCTTTAGCTTTCCCTCTCAAAAAAAAACTTAAGAACAGAGTGTTAATGATACTTCTTATTATATTTATTTAGTCAAGACCGGACGCGGGCAATAGCCCATGGTAGCATATAAATATCGGTATCAAAACTCTAATGTCCGGAAAAGATTATTTACGAGTTTTGATGGTTTCACATACTCATTTTCTAATAGGAAAAATTACCAAAAAGGTCCATTAAATTTTCTCTTTCTACAAATGGTCTATTTTTGGGCAATAGGGCAACTGGGTGCAGAATGCGTCACATGTCATTTATTGCCCTATCTTGGGGCAATCTGTCAGAATTGCCCTATTTTTTGGATACTTGTCAAAATATTAATGGTTGTTGCCCTATATTCTTTGTTGGTTCTTTGTTGCCCTGGACCGTATCATGAAAAACATGTTTTTTTAGATTTAATCACGAATTGCTCAAAATTGAAGGACTCTTTTTATAATTATCTCTTTCTAATATTACATATATACATTTATCATAGATTAGTATTAAATGTGGCATTTAATGCTATTTAACAACCGTTAGTTATTGGTCGTTATTAATGATCGTTACGTAATTATCGTTAAGCAACGTCCATTGACATTCTTTTTTATAATGGTCATCAACTATCGCCTGTTAATTTTTTTTTGAAAAAATGAAAATAAAAAATAGTTTACGACAATAGTCATTGTGGTTATCGGTATATTACAGAGTTAGCCCGCCGGCCTCACACACCGCTTACATCCTCGCTGGGCTTACATCCTCGTTTAGTAGATAAAAACAATTTAGCTGTGTACCATAATTGTTGAATAACCAGAACTGGAAAGAAACCCAAAGGTGACATAGTTTTACATAACTTGACCAAAAGTATTTTTAAGTTAATAAGGATAGTTTGTAATATAACACTCTATCGTATTTAACTTAATAAGGTTGGCTGCGCAGGGCAATAAATCTTGCGGTAGAGGTGGCAAATTTTGTCCGATATATAAATAATGGGCACTTTTTGACACTAGTTATTAAGTTAGAGGCACCTTTTAGCCCATCAATATTAACTAATGGGCACCTTTTGGCACTAGTTGTAAACTAATGGACAATTTTTTAACACTAGTTGTAAACTAATAGGCACTTTTTTGCGCTAGTTATAAATAACGGACACTTTTTGGCACTAAATAGTTAAATTAGACTTTTTTTTTTGCTTCTTAATCATTATCTTTACGTTTTTGTCCGTAATTTTACGTTTTCGTCAGTAGATTTACGTTTTCTTAGTAAATTTACGTTTTCTCAGTAAACTTACGTTTTCCTTAGTAAACTTACGTTTTCCTTAGTAAACTTACGTTTTCGTCAGTAAACTTACGTTTTCGTCAGAAAACTTACGTTTTCGTAAGGAAACTTACGTTTCGTCAGGAAACTTACGTTTTCGTCATTAAACTTACGTTTTCGTCAGTAAACTTACTTTTCCGTCAGTATATTTACGTTTTCGTCAATATTTTTACATTTTCGTCAGTATTTTTACGTTTTCGTCAGTAAACTCACGTTTTCGTCAGTAAACTCACGTTTTCGTCAGTAAACTCACGTTTTCTTCAGTAAATTTACGTTTCCGTCAGTTAAGTTACATTTTCGTCAGTAAAGTTACGTTTTCGTAGTCACGTTTTCGTCAGTAAACTTACGTTTCGTTAGTAAATTTACGTTTTCGTCATTAAATTTACGTTTTCGTCATTAAATTTACGTTTTCGTCACTTAATTTACGTTTTCGTCACTTAATTTACGTTTTCGTCAAAAAATTTACGTTTTCGTCAGTAATTTTACTTTTTCGTCAGTAAATTTACGTTTTCGTCAGTAAATTTACGTTTTCGTCATTAAATTTACGTTTTCGTCACTTAATTTATGTTTTCGTCACTTAATTTACGTTTTCGTCAGGAAATTTACTTTTTTGTCATTAAACTTACAAAAAAAAACACTTAATTTAAGTTAATTTACGTTTTCGTATGTAAACTTACGTTTTCGTCAGTAAACTTACGTTTTCGTCAGTTAATTTACGCTTTCGTCAGTAAACTTACGTTTTCGTCGGTAATTTTACGTTTTCGTCAGTAAACTTACATTTTCTTCAGTAAACTCACGTTTTTGTCAGTAAACTTAGATTTAACTGTCAAAAACGTAAGGTTACTGAGAAAACGTAAATTAACTGACGAAAACGTAAGTTTACTGACGAAAACGTAAGTTTACTGACGAAGACGTAAGTTTAATGATGAAAACTTAAAAATACTGACGAAAACGTAAGTTTACTGACAAAAACGTAAAAAGATGATGAAAACATAAAATACTAACAAAATAAACTAAGTTTTAATAATTGGTCTCAAATTGTAATATCCTTATTTTGCCCGTTTGCCCTATGCCCGTTTGGTTCGCGCCCGTTTAGCCCGCGCCCGTTTAACCTAAAATTTAAAAGTCGCCCGTTTAGCCCGCGTGCCCGTTTGGCCAGATGTCCGTGCCCACCCGCCCATCCATTTTGCCACCTCTACTAAGCCTATATATCACTTAATGTGACGAAGCTCAAAAACGAAAGAGGCATAACTATGCGTCCCAAAGTAAATATGAGTTTCAATTTCAACTTGGTAAAGATTGTTCTTTCGTGGCCGTAATGACACCTGAGCGTATCAGAAGATCAAGATTGGTAAGACAAGTTCATTCTAGGTGAACAAGCTATTTTTATACTTTATGCATATATTTTTCTTTTTTCATTCCAAAAAATTATATAAGGCTTTTCACAAATTTTGGAAACTCTTTATTAATACATACATAAGTAACTAAAGTTTCCAAAAAAGTGTGCCTACAGTAATAACGTTTAAATCGTTCACTCAAGTTACTCAAGTATATGTTACAGGTTAATTGAGTTACTCATTTTTTTATTTACCCATGTTAGCCGGTTTTAGTAACGTAGCCGCATTTTGTTGTAAACGTTAGTAACTTAGGCGCATTTTTTTGTAAACGTTAGTAACTTCTTTATGTATTAAGAGACCAAGTTTGTGTATTAAATTCTTTGTGTAACCTACTTAGCCGGTAACCTTTCCACAAAATCCCTTTATTATAAAGTTAAAAAATCTTTAGTAACCTACTTAGCCAACCCGTATACTTAAGTAACTTGAGTGAACGAATTGAAACGTTATTACTTTTGGCGCACTTTTTTAAAAACGTTAGTTACCTACGTATGTATTAACTCATTAAACTCATATAAACGTTATATACATTTTGCAGAATGTCCCACTCAAATTCTCAAGATCAAACGGCCTAATCACCAAAAGATCGCAATCACAGACAGTTATTATGAAAATAATAATAATAGATTAAAGGGTTAAGTCCATATATTGATAACATACTATATATCGTTTACACATCTAGGTAATGTACTATTTTTATTACTAATATGGGTATAAAAACCGGCTAATGTTTTCTATTATAGGTAATATGGTCGGTTAGTTGTCGGTTGCAACTTAAAAATGACTGACACGTCATATTTATTTATTTATTTTGTTTACTTGGATATACCACCTAATGCTTGACTTTGTTTGACTAATGAGATGTATTATCTTTATTATTTTAAAAAAATAATATCAAAAAATTTAAGAAAAAAAGATAATACTACAGTACTATATTAGAATCCCACCATCTCCACAAATCTACTTTTGTATCCATGAAGTCTTATAATCACAGTAGCATCATAAATTCCATCCACTTTCATAAATTCAATATTTTTGTAAACACATTTTATGAAATCTTATCATCACAATTCCTCATTGCAAGCTTATATCCATGGCTGTCATCGACCATTGATCCCCATCGTCGCGTGAAACTGTGGTGGTTACCTCCACCACCATCGCGACCTGCCACGTGCAACTGTGGTGGTTGTATCAACCATTAATAAATTATGATGATGTTGGTTTAAGGTTTGATGATGGGTTTTGATCTATGTTTTGATGAATAAATTGGGTTTGAGGTTTGATGTTGGTGTTGATTTTATTTCCATGTTGGTGTTGATTTTATTGGTGTTGATTTCTAATACAATGATTTTTTTCCAGATCTGAAGTTATATTTGTTCAAAAAGAAAAGATCTGAAGTTATAAGAATGAAGATGGTAATTTTGTTGGTACATAATATAAATTATTTAGGCAAATAAAGTTATAATTGGGTCAGTTGAGTATTTAGTATATATGATTTACACAAATGGAAATAAAGTTAAAAAAAATTATTCACATGGAAATTATTTATCTAGTTGACAACATCAGCCGGTGATATTACTGTTGGAATTTATAAAAACCCTTTTATCATATTAACACATTAATAATCACGAGTACGCAGCGGAATATAGGATCACGTATAGACAAGTAATTAACATAAACAATAAAGAAACGCGTACCTTTTAGCGATGGATTAAACACCTTTATCGAACCACCAATAAAGATCAAAGTATGATCTCTCTAAGAATACGCACACAATACGTTATAGCAAACAATTAAGTATGCTAGTACAAATCGTGATAAAGCTAATCAATATTTGTAAAAACAAAATAGAACCAAAACCAATATTTGATCGCAATAAAAACCCCAACTAGGGAATCGTTGTATTTGATTTTTATCGCAATAAATCTATTTTGTGTTTATTGTGGAATAATCTATCTATGACCATGGTCATGCAATATATATACTCGGTGGTCCTAATCACATTAGGAAACCATATTATAGTTTTAGTTGGTGTGGTAGTCATAGATAGCAATTAGGAAAAGAATTATAATCCTAGTATAATTGCAATCTTTTCCTTTTATTGTCTTATATAATAATTAACGTTTAATTATTATTATAAATTCCCGTTAAGTAACTAATTAATTAACGTCGGTAATAGCTTATCACTAATTAATATATTACACATAATATATTAACGTATAATTGTTTTACGTATTAACGCGTGCGTCTCCTTAGGCTCGGGACGACTTCCGGACATATATTATTTACGTGGACATATTCCTTCAGCTCCCACTTGGACATGTACAATAATATAATATAATAACATCGGTTAGCGTCTAGCAACACGCCAATGCTCCCGAAAACTCTCGAGTGTAGTTTTCCATAAAGTACTTTTAAATGACTTAAACATTTACAATCCCTTTGTTTCTCAAATGCCATGTTAATAATGGATATGGATTAAAGTCATTCCATTTTAACTATTTTGTTTCTCGCATTATATAATTAATATAGGTTACTAATCTAATCGAGACAAATCTAGATTACCATTGGGTATGGCCATACAAACATCTAATTAATTAACGAGGGGCCTAGTAGCATTATTCTTCAAACCTAGTTGAATGAACAAATTCTATCTTGACTACACGTGCCTCTTATATGCTTCAAGATACAAATGATTATAGTCTTTATTACTACCTTATTCAGGATAGCGTTAGAACTATAGCAAAAAGTACCATCCACATATATAAGACCTGCTTGCATCTCAAGTCAAAGGATTTAGTAATGTAAATCATTTACAAGTTTCACTTAAAGACGCCGATCCATAAAGTGATTGACTTGTTATTAGGAGATGTCCAATATACAACTTTTGGATATTGTATGAGTTGGTGAACCGTTCTTGCATATTCTACGAATATTACCATCTCTCATATATGTGTTAATTTAATTATATTCCCATATAATTAATCGACATAGACAATTTAGAATAACATATTATTCAAGGATTTAAACATGCAAAAATAGGACCAATAAATATTAAAGAAAACGAATATATCCAATACTTCAATTCCTAAAATAAATATTGTTTAACAACATCCTTTATCCAAATACTAAAACAGATTACATGAAACTACTAGCAGGACGAAGTCCCATGCTCCTAGCATGTTGAGTAAGCTTTTTACCAGGTAAAGCCTTCGTAACAGGATCTGCTAGATTATTATCTGTATGAACTTTAACTAGATCAATCTCACCTAATTCGATACATTCTCGAACATAGTGATATCTCCTTTGATAGTGTCTGGCGCCTCTCTGAACTCCTGGTTCGTTAGTTATGATGATTGCACTTGAATTGTCACAATCCATCTTTATAGGTTCTTCATTGGTAGGAACTACACCAAGTTCTCCAATAAACTTCCTCATCCAAACAGCTTCCTTTGCAGCTTCAGAAGCAGCGATATATTCAGCTTCTGTGGCAGATTGTGCAGCAGTACTTTGTTTGGAGCTCTTCCATACTACCGCGCCTCCGTTCAAAACGAAAACATACCCAGTTTGAGATTTAGTGTCATCTCTATCAGTTTCAAATCCAGCATCACAATAACAATTAACTTGTAGCTCAGTAGCTTACGGATTTCCACCATAAACCAAAAACGTATCCTTAGTATGTCTTAAATACTTAAGAATATTTTTCATAGTAGTCCAGTGACTTTCACCTGGATTTTGCTGAAATCGGCTTGTAATATTTTGCGGGAACGCAACATCAGGTCTTGTGCATCTCACAGCATACATAATAGAACCTACAGCCGAAGCATAAGGAACATACGCTTCATCTCTTCAGATGTAGTAGCACCTTGTGTTTTATTTAAGTCAATGTGCACTTGCATAGGAATGAGACCACGTTTGGAATTATCCATTCTATACTTCTTCAAGATCTTATCAAGATATGCATTTTGACTTAGTCCAATTAACCGCTTCGATCTATCTCCATAGATTTTGATTCCAAGAATAAATGTCGCTTCCCCTAAATCTTTCACAGAAAAACACTTCCCAAGATAGGTCTTTACCTCTTGTAAACTTGGAATATGATTTCCCATAATTATTATGTCATCAACATACAAGATTAGAAAAACAACATTACTCCCACTAGCTTTTTGATATACACATGGCTCATCTAGATTTTGATCAAAGCCAAACTTTTTGATTTCTTCATCAAATCTTTTATTCCAGCTTCTTGATGCTTTCTTAAGTCCATAAATGGATCTTTGAATCCTACATACTTCTCTGGGATGCTTAGGATCAAAAAAACCTTCCGGTTGTTCCATATAGATTTCTTCTTCCAAGTAACCATTCAAGAACGCGGTTTTTACATCCATTTGCCATATCTCATAGTCATAGTACGCTGCTATAGCTATGAGAATCCTAATAGCTCTCAAATATGCAACAGGAGAAAAGGTTTCTTCATAGTCAACACCAAAAGTTTGTGTAAACCCTTTTGCTACAAATCGAGCTTTATAGGTGTGTACAATGCCATCCATGTCCGTCTTCTTCTTGTAAATCCAGTTACCCTTTACGACCTTCACATTGGTTGGTAAATCTACAAGTCTCCAGACATGATTATCATACATAGATTGCATTTCCGCATTCATAGCAACAATCCACTTATCGGATTCAGAATCCAATATTGCATCTCTATAGTTAGTGGGTTCATTAAGATCCCCTAAACTATGTTCATCGACTTCTACATTTAGACATAGTCGTTCAGGTGCTTTGATTGTTCTTTTTGATTTACGAATGGGGACAACATCCTCTTCTTGAGTTACATCAGGTGCAAGACTTTCTTCCTCAATTGGATGTTCGCTAGTAGTTTCAGAAGGTAAAATATCTTCATCCTCTAGTTCTACAATCCTCCCACTCTCTTTTTGAACTATGAGATTCTTTTCAAAGAAATCTGCATACCTCTCAACAACTATTTTGTTTTTAGGTCGGTAGTAGAAATAGTAACCCATAGTTTCCTTAGGGTAACCTATGAAGACACACTTAACCGATCTTGATTGAAGTTTGTCAGGCGTGTGACGTTTCACATGAGCCTCACAACCCCAGACCTTTAAGTAAGACAAGTTAGGAACTTTTCCATGCCATAGTTCATATGGAGTCTTGTCAACCTTCTTGGTTGGAACCATATTGAGAATGCGTACAGCAGTCTCTAGAGCATAATCCCAAAAGGATAGTGGCAAAGTAGAAAGACTCATCATTGATCGAACCATGTTTAGCAAAGTTCGATTTCTCCTCTCAGAAACACCATTGTGTTGTGGCGTGTAAGGAGGAGTCAGCTGTTGGACAATTCCACTAGCCTTTAGATAATCTTTAAATTCTTGACTAATATATTCACCACCTCGATCCGATCGAATGGCTTTAATAGTCTTCCCGAGTTGATTTTCTACTTCATTTTTGAATACCTTGAATGTTTCAAAGACTTCATGTTTATGTTTAAGTAAATAAACATAACCATAACGACTATAATCATCAGTAAAAGTAATGAAGTATGGCACCTTGTTTTGACACATGTCTAAGTGGACCACATACATCGGTATGAATTAATCCAAGTAGATCTTTCACCTTTTCCGTTTTATGCGAAAAGGATTTCCTTGTCATCTTGCCCGATATACAAGAAACGCATTGATCAAACGGTTCATTATCCGTTGAGTTTAAAAGTCCATCATGTTGCAACTTTTCAATTTGCTTCTTGCTAATATGAGCAAGTCGACAATGCCAAAGATAAGTCGAATCTAAACTTGCTTTAGATTTCTTATTGCTAATCGAATACATTGAATTCACAATTTGCAAAGTAGGATCATGCATATCAATTTCATAAATACCATTAACACGGATACAATTAAAATAAATCATATCATTAAAAGAAACGGTCATACCAGAATTCGTAAATTTATGAATAAATCCTTTATCATGCAAACAAGAAACTGAAACAACACCTCTAGTTATAGTAGGTGCATAATGACAATCATCCAAAACAAGAATTAAACCATTAGGTAAAACTAAGTCAAAACTTCCAATAGCTTCTACTTCAGCACGTACGCCGTTTCCAACATACAAGTAGACATCACCTTGCTTCAGCTTCTTTTCTCTTCTAAGTCCCTGTTTTGTGTTACAAATGTTAGTACCACAACCAGTGTCATACACCCAGGAATTTTTAGAACAAGCAAATAATTCAATAGTATAAATACCTGAAGAAGTGGACGATCCAACTTGCTTCTTCTTTTTCATCAACTCAGCTAGATAAACAGGACAATTCCTCTTCCAATGTCCAACCTCTTTGCAGTGGTGACATGTAGAATCTTTTGTCGGATGCTCTTTCTTATAAGGTTGAGACTTTTTAGGTTTAGGAGGATAAGAATTTTTAGGACCCTTATCCTTACCTTTACCTTTAGCCTTACCTCCTTGCGGTTTGTACTTCTGGATCCTACCACCTTGGATCGCCATCACTTGTGGTGTAGAAGAAGATGCAACATTTGACTTCTTGTTCTTCTTAACTCCTTTCTCAAATTCAATAAGCAAAGAATGAACTTTACTAATTGTCTTCCCCATGCTTTGCATATTGTAATTTTGCACAAAGCCCTCAAAATCACTCGAAAGTGAATTGAGGATCAAGCTGACGGAGACAGCTTCTGGAAGAACATAGTTGAGAGTTGCCAAATGATCCAAATAGCTTTTCATTAATAGAACATAATCGCTAACGGATTGACCATCTTCCTGCTTGCATGAATGGAAAGTGTGTACTAACTCTTGTAGTTCGACACCAGGAGGCTTTCCATACATCTTTTGGAGCTCAGTTATCATGTCCTTAGGACTTTTGTATTCAAATTGTTGATAAAGCGATGGAGACATAGTTCCAAGCATTAAAAAAGCAACTTCATTATGACGATCATAAAGAGCATTCCATTCTACTAATTGTTCATTAGTAGCATTAGCACCAGGATGGTCAGGTAAAGGATTATCATACACATCCTCTAGTTTCTCCACACGCACAACTAGTTTGAGCGCGCGTAACCACTTATTGAAGTTAGGACCAGTAAGTTGTTGCTTCTCAAGCATCGACCTGAAAGCCGAACTGTTTTGTTTGGTTTGGGCATTATTCATTGCCATCTACAAATAAACAAAGTTCAATAATTTAGTATTTTTGATAATACTTCCTTTATAGAAAATTAAATACCCATGTCTATAAATAAACAATTAATTTTCTAAAAGCTAGAATCCACCAAGACATATCACCACCGCATCAGTTGATCTGCTAGTGATGATGATATTCAAGGGGTAATTGACGTTCAATAATTGCATCTAATACAACTTCTAGAATTATGGGACTCAACTTTATATACATCACTTGTGACAATTCAAAAGTGAAAAATCGAGCATGTTTATCCCATCTATTGCCACGAGTTAAGGTCTCACCTATCTTAACTTGCTTAAGTCGTCCAACAAAAAACCGTGATTATATAGCACCGACGTCTCACAATCGAGTGTATTATATCACCTTGGGTTACAAAATCACCACAGTCTAACGTATGATGAAAGAGTAAGTGCAAGTGCTTTTACACGTTGGATGGCAAATAAATTTATTTCAAAGGGTATAAATTTTGACAATTCAAAAACATGTACAAAGAAGCATGCAACATCTTTGTATCATGATAATTTATAAAACTTACTCAATTCGTTAATTATAAATATCACAAATTTAATTCACAATTCAATTGTATAAATAGTGATATCATAAAAATTGACGATTCAACATGTATTCTATTTAAAGAAGTTTAATTTTATCACGGGAAAAGATTAAAGAATGATTAAAATCATTCAAACCCTAGACCATTTGCGGCTTCCTAAATAGTATGCAAGATAAGGAGACTACAAATAGTCAGGTACTATAGGGCAATGGTATTTACAAGACCGAAGTCTTGATGAGTCTTCCCGAACCTTAGCCTTGCAACTAGATAGTACTTTTGCAAATTACGTCATTAATAAAATTTTACAACTTTAAAGTAGAAAACAAATTATAAACTTGATTCTTGCTAATCACGGCGTGAGTTAGATTTAAAACCATGTAAGGGTGACTCATTTGTTGCCACATATGATCGTGCAAAAACAAGATTATAATAAATCAAATTTCATATAGTTTTAGTCCGGTTTATTTTTATTTTCCGAAAAACCCTTTGCTTGAACCATGATATATAACAATTATAATCAAAAGCAATACAAATAAACATTAACCTAAAACATATACCCAATTAACAATTAATCACATACTTCATGCATACCACATCTATCATGACTTCAATTAAATCAATTAATTAAAAACACATGATCCATGGTAAACTTCCATGATTCCCATGGATCGAACCATAAATTTAACAATTAACAACGTGATAAATAATGACTAATTAACAATTAACAACGACTAATTAACAATTAACAACATATTTATCAACAAAAATTGCATACAACTTAGGGTTTGTCTAATTAATTTTATTAACCCTAATTAGGGTTTATGAAAAACTAATCATCAAATAAAATAATTCAAACGCCATCATAGTAAGTTTACACAATTTTATCTCTTTCGTTATTTTTAATGTAATTAAAAGCTATACGAACGGCTCGTGATGCCACTGTTGGAATTTATAAAAACCCTTTTATCATATTAACACATTAATAATCACGAGTACGCAGCGGAATATAGGATCACGTATAGACAAGTAATTAACATAAACAATAAAGAAACGCGTACCTTTTAGCGATGGATTAAACACCTTTATCGAACCACCAATAAAGATCAAAGTATGATCTCTCTAAGAATACGCACACAATACGTTATAGCAAACAATTAAGTATGCTAGTACAAATCGTGATAAAGCTAATCAATATTTGTAAAAACAAAATAGACCAAAACCAATATTTGATCGCAATAAAAACCCCGACTAGGGAATCGTTGTATTTGATTTTTATCGCAATAAATCTATTTTGTGTTTATTGTGGAATAATCTATCTATGACCATGGTCATGCAATATATATACTCGGTGGTCCTAATCACATTAGGAAACCACATTATAGTTTTAGTTGGTGTGGTAGTCATAGATAGCAATTAGGAAAAGAATTATAATCCTAGTATAATTGCAATCTTTTCCTTTTATTGTTTTATATAATAATTAACGTTTAATTATTATTATAAATTCCCGTTAAGTAACTAATTAATTAACGTCGGTAATAGCTTATCACTAATTAATATATTACACATAATATATTAACGTATAATTGTTTTACGTATTAACGCGTGCGTCTCCTTAGGCTCGGGACGACTTCCGGACATATATTATTTACGTGGACATATTCCTTCAATTACCTATATTAGAAAACATTAGCCGGTTTTTATACCAATATTAGTAATAAAAATAGTACATTACCTAGATGTGTAAACTATGGATAGTATGTTACTAATATATGGACTTAACCCTAGATTAAACTCAGAGAACATGGCCAGCAACGCTTATGATCAGGGGTACTCAAGTTCGTATGATGTGTTTGCGCGAATTAAAAGTAAACCATAACTTAGAAGTTGGGGACGCTTGTATGTTTGAGCTTGCAAAACTTGGAGAAGTACCCGCTTTCTATTTCTATAGTAAGTTTTGTGTATATAATCGTTTAGGGGTGGGTGACTAGGAGTTGCTTGTTTCCTGAAGTTATCTTTATGCTTATCACATTTATAGAAATGAAGCCCGTTGAGACCAATAGTCCAGCAGAGGTGGAGATGACAATAAATAAAAAGACTAGTTCGAATGTTTCATGTACGGTATTTTCTTTATTTTCACTTAATTACAGTAGGCGTTTATTTTTAAGTATATGAAACATACTAGTTGCAGGGTACGAGGATTTAGCTCGTGAAAAAAAGAACTATCCGTACTTCATCGGTGAAGTAAAGTCCTACGTCATGGAGAAGATGCTGGTAATTCAAAAAATTTAAGTTGCAAGGGCTTTGTGACGAGAATTATGGAAATTTTATTTCTAACAAGTCTGGTACATGTGTAGTATCTACCGGAGAAATTTGCAAAGAATGGATTATTCAACAAAAAAGAAATGATTATCAAAAACTTCAGAAACGAAGGATCATGGACCGTCGAGTTAAAGAGCTCTAAAAACAAGTATTGTTACATCGGACGAGGATGGAAAGAATTTTATTTCGCGAATGGCTTGAAAGACGGTGAGCTTTTCAAATTTGAGCTCGTTAGCAATGGTGAAAAGCCTACTGGAAACTTCTGGCTGCATAGTCTCTTGAAAGGCTCTATCGATAGGTAAACTTATGCCGGTTTGTAGCTTCATTAAGTATGTAGAACTTCTTTGAAAAACCTTTTAGAAAAACATACTTTTGTGGCATATCAACCCATCGTGATGGTCAACTAGGAGAATTAACAATCTCCTTAAAATGTGTTGGAACATGTATGTGTATAATGGTTTGAACTTTGATTTTAACATCATATATGTGTTCTCCTTTTGCCCAAACTTCATATTTGTTACTATCTAAAATGTATTAAGAGCAACCAGTATCATTGTGCCGAGGTGGTGTTTTTGGCTTTGGCGCAAGCCAACGAATGGCGCAGCGTATCGGGTCTATCGGTAAAGGGTCTCGTGCCGAGGCGACCGGCCCACGCCCAATCTATTCAGCTTATTTTGCATATATTCAGCTTATTTTGTCCGGTAATCTTCATTTTTCTCATATATTCAGCTTATTTTGCATGTTTTATATATTTTGATGACGTCAACAACTTGCCATTGATATGTCGTTGGCTTGTTTTCTTACCTTATTTTTATTAAACTTATTTGTATAAAATATGCCGAATCGTAAACAAATACTTCAAGTCGCGTTGTTTTGTTGAATCGTACAAATACATTGTGTGTTATATATATAGAGACAATGTAGTCATGGACTTGTTTTGATTCGGCTTCTTGACCCACTTTTTGTTCTTTTATTGACAGGGAAGACCTAGTATCCGTGAAGTTGTTGATCTCCTTGCGGCTGTAGCCGAAAATGAAGATGAAAATGTTGCTGCTCCCGCGCGTGAGCTGTGGAAGGTACCACCGAAGGCAAAAGGGAAGGTTGAAAAGAAGAAGAAAGAGGAAGAGCGCAAGAAGAGGAAAAAGGGTATCATTGATCTCGGGTATACCCAGAAGAGGTCGAGGGCGAGGGCGAGGGTCAAGATCAGGTTTAAAGTCAAATTACTTTCATTATGCTTGCTTCTAATTATGAAAATACTTATGGATGTGAAGGATTAATTTGTAGTACGTAATAGCGGTTGTTTAGTTTATGTTTACCTGCATGTGGGATAGTAATAAATAAAAGGAATAAGACTATGTTTATAGATGATTTTTATCCAACAGGTCGAGGTATATTTGCCAAAATAAATTAATATAATATTCACATAACACAAAATGGAGAGAGAAGCTCACGAACCAAAATGGAGAGAGAAGCTCACGAACCATTAGTCCTGTGACCTCCAAATACTAGACCCAACTTGGCCACATATCACATAAGGAATGGCCAATTAAAGTCCTTATCATTATTCATTCCCATGTCTGATTCAACCCACGTTCATCTTTATGTATTTAGTTTCAGATGCATTAACTCATTCCAGTGATGTTGATGACAAATATTCACTGGTTTTCCAAACAGTGATTATCACCATTGTTTGTTTTGAAGAATATTTTTTCATCAAACTGGAAGTGCAGATGTTGAAAGAGGCATGTTGAAGAAGAAGGAGGCGTGTTTAAAATGATACTGAGATTATAGTCTAAATAAGTTTGGGACATTTTTTGTGGTCTGAGATTAGGCCCAATGATTCATCCCATCCACAGTTATAACCTTATACCCGGTTGTTAGTAAGTTTTGTTGTTTTAATTAAGTGGATTATGTTTAAATTTATAATTTTATATAAAAGAAATATTATTATTAGTTAGGTTAGGTTGAGTTGGATTGTTGATAAATGGTAAAAAAATTGAGATTGGTTGTATATATTTGGTATATATGTGGAGGAGTAAAAATATAATATTATAATTAGAGTTTGGGTTGGGTGCGTTTGGTTCGTTATTTGGAATCACAATCGGTATAGGTTTCGGAATCACACGGAATGATAATGGGAATGAAATTCGATAGGAGGCACCCTAGCCTCCTATGAGAAAGCTCACAAATTAATATGTGATTCCAGTTTTTGATAACCACAATAATATATCAAACATCACTATCATTCCAACTATAATTCCTTTATTCCGATAGGCCTATACCAAACACGCCTAGTCATCATATTGACATGTAATTCTTAGTATTCAGAGTGTGACTGGTTTCTTAATTAGAAAAAGAAAGGATGATGTTTGATGATTGCATGTATAGAAAAAATGGTACACAATGGTATGGTATCGCTATTAGTAACATGAAGAAAATATTTTAATAGATAATGAATTCTTCTCGCTATTTAATCATGGAACATCTCTACAAGTTAAAGGCATAAAACGGAAGTCTGATGGCAACACATTTAATACGTATGATATCAGATTATAAAAGGATGTTTCATGTACTGACCAACAAAATATCATCTTATCTCATGGGTTATTAAAATACAAAATGAACACATAACCACGATCGACCCCCTTAGCAAATAGTTATTGGACATGAATTGCATGCGGATATGATTTGGACCGATCAAGCCTCCATCTCGATCGATCATATGAAGTTATGAACTCCTAATTGGCCCAAGATTGGTGACTACGTAATTAGCTAGTCATCTAAATTAACTTATTAAGTTTATTATATACAAAGCTATTTACATATATAATACGGCAATCTACCACCCCAGAAGTAGTCCGAAACCACCACCGAGTTGGTCCTTAGACCGTCCTGCAGAAGTTAAACTCAATCTGTATACGATGGTGCAACGAGTAGTAAGGAACAACCTCTCTTTGCTCCTCGATTTCCAGCTCTTTAAGCGGGATAGCCGCTAAAAATTAAACCTCTTAATAATCTCTTTACAACACTCTTTCCCATTACGTACTAAGCACCTCCCCCGTCCCTCTTGTGGTCAAATACGACCCGTTATCAAACGTTAAGTTATACGCTTGCTCGCACCCCTCAACAAGCCATTCACCGAGTGTGTCGATAACATAATAAGCATCTTCATCCACTTTCAAAGCAAAGAAATGATCATTCCAACTGAAAGCACTTTGTTTTTACTAATTTCATGATTCCATATATCGTCAAAGGACATAACACCCATTAGAAAGTTGAATTTCTCAGGACTCAACCGGAGAACCCATACGGGCCGAATACCAGCTCGTAACACGGTTTCAAGGTGAAAATGTTTGTCAGGAAATTGGTTTATGTGACTCACGCTTTCACAAAGGTGACTCAACTCGGAAGAACCGTCAATAATTAGAGTGTCGAATTGTTGGACCGTTTGTGGATTAATGTTGACTGACTTTGTCTACTTGGAACGTGCATGGGAAATGGTCTATAACGTACTCCATGATACTAGGTGGTGGACCGAGTTTCTAGTATTGCAGTTACTTCTTTTAAGAATAAATAGCTGTAGAAAGTAGTAATATAGCATTCCACTTTTCAGATTCTGTAATTCATTTCCTGTTCATTTTAATGAAAGCTTTGGGTGTCAAGCTATAATCCAGTGTATCTCTCTCTTTCTGTTACCACCATTTACCATTAAAGCCTTATTAAACCAACATTTTGGTTTAAAGCCTTATTAAACCAACACTTTTCAGATTCTGTAATTCATTTCCTGTTCATTTTAATGAAAGCTTTGGGTGTCAAGCTATAATCCAGTGTAGAGCAAGGTTGTTCTAGTGTATGACAAAAATCATTAGATCCTCAGAAATGTCTATCGTAACAAACACCTCAAACCCTGCCAAAGAAAACCCAATTACTTTCCAGTGTCCAACCCTCACTTCTTCAAACTATACCACATGGGCCATTAAGATGGAAGCTATAATGAATGCCCAAGGGTTATGGGAATCCATCGAGCCTGCAGCTGGTGTGGCTGCGGATGAGAAGAAAAGTAAAATGGCTCGTGCGTTTATCTTCCAAGCAATACCAGAAGATATTTTGATGCAGGTGGCCAAGAAGAAAACCGCCCGTGAAGTGTGGGACTCGCTTAAAACCAGGTTCGTTGGAGCAGACCGTGTTGAAAAGGCGAGGTTGCACACGTTGAAGAGTGAGTTCGAGGCACTCCGAATGAAGGACGGCGAGTCCATTGACGAGTATGCGGGGAAGTTATCTGGAATGATCTCGAAGTATAACAGTGTCGGTGCGACACTCGAAGACGAAGAACTCGTTCGAAAACTTTTCGATACGGTGACCGAAAAATATATCCATCTTATTGCTTCAATGGAGCAATATTCGGATGTAGAAGAGATGCCGTTTGAGGAACGATAGGTCGATTGAAAGCCTACGAAGACAGGTTAAGACTTCGACAAGGAGGGTCGACGGGGAAAAACTCATTGTTGTTAACAAAGGCGGAGGGCCATACAATGAGTAGACAAAATAACAAGGCACCTAGTGGTCGTGGTAGAGGCTGGAATGGTGGTAGAGGTCCGAATGGTGGTAGAGGCTGGAATGGCGGTAGAGGCGGTAGAGGTAGCACACGAGGGGGTCGTGGATCAGGCCGAGGTCGGGGTGATCGATATGGCAAGAAACCGTCTCAAGAAGGGGAATACTCGAACCAAAATCCGCGTGACAAAAGTCACATCAAGTGCTTCGAGTGTCAAGAATACGGGCACTACGCATCGGAATGCACAAACATGAAGAAACAGGAACAAGAAGTGCACTTGACGAGGGAAATGGAAGAACAAGCTCTCCTGTTGTGTGCTAAAGGAGAGGACAAGCCATCAATGGTCATGTTGAATGAGGACAAAGTGTTTCCTAAATTGCATGAAAGCCGGAACAGTAGCAATCAAGACATGTGGTACCTTGATAACGGGGCAAGTAACCACATGACCGGGGAAAGAAACTTGTTTACAGAATTGAACGAAAGCGTCACAGGACGGGTATGGTTTGGTGATGGCTCGGCGGTTGAAATTAAAGGAAAAGGTACCCTTCTGTTCCAATGCAAAAATGGTGACCAATTAATGATCTCTGATGTGTATTTTATCCCATCTTTAACTAGCAATATCCTTAGCCTGGGTCAATTTACTGAAGTTGGCTATGATGTGTGGTTGCATAATGAATATCTGAAAGTTTATAATGAACAAAGGATGTTTGTGTTGAAGGTGCAACGTTCGTCAAACAGGTTGTATAAAATAGAGTTAAAGATTGCAAAACCGGCTTGTTTGGCAGCTTCTTTAGGTGATGACGCATGGACTTGGCATGCCCTCTTGGGACATGCAAACTTCTATGCATTAGAATTGATGGGAAATAAAAGGATGGTGACCGGAATGCCGTATGTCTCACATCTAAAACAAGTGTGCAGCGGGTGTGTTGTAGCAAAACAAGCGAGGCAAAGTTTTCCAAATGAAGCTCAGTGGAGAGCGTCCAAGCCGTTGGAACTTTTACATACTGATCTTTGCGGTCCGATAACGCCACAATCAACAGGAGGTAATAGATACTTTTTATTAATTGTCGATGATTGGTTTAGATATATGTGGGTTTATTTACTTAGATCAAAGGATGAAGCGTTAGCAAAGTTTAAGATATTCAAAGCTCAAGTTGAGACAGAAACTGAGCATAAGGTGAAGGTACTAAGGACATATCGCGGGGGAGAGTTTAACTCCCATGCCTTTGTTAAGTTTTGTCAGGAAGAAGGTATTAAAAGGCAAACCACGGCACCGTATACTCCGCAACAAAACGGTGTTGTGGAGCGGAGAAACAGAACGGTGGTAGAAATGACACGGTCATTGCTGAAAAGCATGAATCTACCAGATTCACTATGGGCAGAAGCGGTTCGACATGCAGTTTATTTGCTTAACAGGCTTCCCACGAAAGCGGTGAAAGACATCACTCCATATGAAGGTTGGAAGAAAAGAAAACCAAACTTGCAATTTCTAAAAATATTCGGTTGTTTGGCGTTTGTTAAAAGGGTGGGAGGTCATCTCACTAAGCTGGAAGATAGGAGCATACTGATGGTTCATATAGGTAAAGAACTAGGAAGCAAGGCGTACAGGTTGTATAATCCAAAGAGTAAGAAGGTTGTGGTGGCACATGATGTGTCATTTGATGAAGCAAAGTCATGGGCATGGGATAGTATACAAGAAAGTATGTCAGGAAGCACATCCATTGTACAACCCATATGCATGGGAAACATTGAAGATCCAAAAGACACTAGCATGGATCAAGGGGAGGGGACACACACACCATCAACCCCACGTTTTAATAATGTTTCTCCATCTTTATATAATTCCACAGGTACTAATACAGGAAGCTCAAGTAGTGCACATAGAAGCCTCTCAAGTTCTCTCGGCGGTGTGCCGATTAATGATGCAGTACCTTTCGATACTTTTGACGACACGCCTATAAGGGGAACCCGCCTTCTAGAAGATATACACCAACGAGCACCCATGATGACAGAAGAAGAGGTACAAGATATGTATCAACAAACGGGATTGCTGTTGTTAAATGAAGAACCAACTTCATTTTAGGAGGCATCGAAGGAGAAACAATGGATGGAAGCCATGCGTGCCGAGATAGGTTCAATCGAGAAGAACAAGACGTGGACCTTAACCCAATTACCTCCCAATCATAAGGTAATAGCGTTAAAGTGGTTGTATAAGGTAAAAAGGGATGCATCACGTAAGGTCACGAAATACAAGGCACGCCTTGTGGCCAAAGGCTGCGTACAAAAGCAGGGTGTAGACTTCAAAGATGCATTTGCTCCGGTGGCTCGAATGGAATCAATACGGTTGATATTAGCTTTGGCAGCAAAAGAAAACTGGATTGTGCACCATCTAGATGTGAAGTCGGCTTTTTTAAACGGGGAGCTTAAGGAAGAAGTTTATGTAGCTCAGCCCACCGGGTTCGAAGTCGAAGGGAAAGAAGAGATGGTCTATAGGCTGCACAAAGCTCTCTACGGGTTACGACAGGCGCCTCGTTCATGGAATGTGAAACTCGACAAAGTATTAAAGGAGCTTGGGTTTAGAAAGTGTGCACAAGATCAGGCCGTCTACAAGCTGCAAAGTAAGAACACAACCTTAATTATTGGTGTGTATGTTGACGATATAATTGTGACAGGGTCAAGTGAGAACCACATTCAAGAGTTCAAGGTGAGTATGAACTCAATATTTGAAATGAGTGACCTGGGGAAGTTGAACTACTATCTTGGGATAGAGGTTAAACAAGAAGAAAATGGCATCATTATAAAGCAAGAAAGTTATGCTAAAAAATTTTGGAAGAAGCAGGCATGTCTAAATGTAATCCAGCAAAGTGGCCTATGGATCCTAAATTAGAGCTGACCAAAGATGAAGGTGGCAAGGAAGTTGATCCGACCAAGTACAGACGTATCATCGGGAGTCTTCGTTACCTGATTAACACTCGTCCCGATCTTAGTTACTCGGTTGGGGTAGGAGTAAATTCATGAGTCACCTAGAGAGAGTCACTATGTAGCAATGAAGAAAATTCTACGATATCTCAAGGGCACAACCGGGTATGGTTTGAAGTATCGAAAGGATGGAAATGGTAGAATTTGCGGGTATAGTGACAGTAGCCATGCTTCAGATATTGAGGACCGAAGAGGAACTACAGGTATGGTGTTCTACTATTCACAAAATCTAGTCACATGGGCATCACAGAAACAGCAAACGGTTGCTCTAAGTTCATGTGAAGCTGAATTTATGGCTGCAACGGCGGCAGCGTGTCAAGCACTATGGTTAAGAAACATGGTTAGTTTCTTAACAGGAGAAGAAGCTCAAAGAGTACAGCTTCTAGTCGACAGTCAATCTGCTATAGCATTGATGAAGAATCCTGTGTTTCACGGGCGAAGCAAGCACATCGACACTAAATACTATTTCATACGGGAGTGTGTGGAGAGGGATCAAATTTATGTTGAGCATGTTAGTGGTGATTTGCAGAAGGCGGATATCTTGACCAAAGCGCTGCCTCGGGTTAAGTTCACTGAGATGAGAAGATTGATTGGAGCTGAAGATGTCAACATTAAAGGGGAGAATGTGGTTAATGTTGACTGACTTTGTCTACTTGGAACGTGCATGGGAAATGGTCTATAATGTACTCCATGATACTAGGTGGTGGACCGAGTTTCTAGTATTGCAGTTACTTCTTTTAAGAATAAATAGCTGTAGAAAGTAGTAATATAGCATTCCACTTTTCAGATTCTGTAATTCATTTCCTGTTCATTTTAATGAAAGCTTTGGGTGTCAAGCTATAATCCAGTGTATCTCTCTCTTTCTGTTACCACCATTTACCATTAAAGCCTTATTAAACCAACACCGTTGGCATTGTGTTTGACTTGTCTGACAAAAAGGATTGTGTATTGAGCTTGGATTCACCGTCCCGACTTAGAAAGTCTCTGCTTTAATTTGCCATGTATTCGGAAATGAAATATAGATCATACACATTTACGACATTGGAAACAAATTATACTTGTGACCATATTTGTGAAATGGAATCTGTGCAAGTCACTACAACAATTTTGAATCCTAGGGACGACTTGTTCGTCCCTAGGGAGTCACTTTTTCGACCCTAAACCCCTAGGGACGACTAAGTCGACCCAAGAGGGTTGTGCCCAAAAAATCGTCTCTAGATTTCTAAGGTCGACTTCCCCTTTGTAACCTAGGGACGACTAATTGGGGCCCACAGCTTTTTGGTTGAAAATATTGACTAATTTAGGGACGACTTCTCTTCCAAATTTAGGGTCGAAAAAGTCGTCCCTAAGTTTTTAATAAAAATAAACTTTTTTAATATTTAATAAAAATACTTTTTTTTATTATTAATAAATTCTTTTTTGGAAAAAAAATTAAGTAAATATAAACTTAGGGACGACTTTTTCGACCCTAAGTTAAAAGTAAGGGTCGTCCCTAGATTTATGAACAGGTGGCCACTAGGAAATTTATAAGTCGTCCCTAAATTAATAAAAATCTTAAAAAAAAATATAAATCCGTTTTTGCCCAGAACATGTTTATCCAAAGTTTCAAACATTCAAAATCAATCAGCACCCATTTATCAAATACACAACCGATACATAACAAGCTTAACACCTTATATATACACATCAACAAACACAACAATCTCACGGAAATGGCATGTATTTACGCAACATCGTTCGATAAAATGATGTACATTACGGCTATACTAACATCGCTATGAAAGCTATGAAAATAAGGAGCTGGTGTATCCAGAGGAGAGACCATAACCCAAAACACTTGTTTACCAATCATACGCGCCACTTTATCCTCACTTCGAAACATAAGCAGTAAAGTCGGCAGATTCTGCATATAAGAAAAACAGGACAAGACTTGAGAAAATATTTATATACAAATATTAGAGTCTAATTTTTCATGGTTGTTTTTTGGGCGAGAAGAGTCGATAATTCATACAATAGCCGCAAGTGGTTCAATTGTATACTTCAATGCATAGTGACACAATGTATATATATGTATTGAAATAATATGCAACTGTAATATAGTAAACCTGATAGGTGTGAACATGGAAAACGAGCCATTGTTAGGAACGTATCCACTCAAATCTTTGTTCGATAAATCTCTGAAACAAAACGCACCAAATATAAATTTAGTTTTTCTAGAATATTTACTCGGATTACTTAGAAGTAACCAAGCCAACTTTGATACTTACAGAGCTTGTAGTATAGTTATAGTGGTCAATGAGTACGGAATAGTTCCTGTCAAATTGTTGTCATTGAGACGGCTGTCCGTGAACAAAAAGGAGATAAAAAACACGGTTATTCCCATAAAATCCCAATTAGACATGGCAGTTTCGACCCATTTTACTTGCAAATGGGTTAAATCAAAGTATATAGCTACAAGGGGACTCAATCAAAGTATATAGCTACATGGCAGTTTCGACGCATTTTACTTGCAAATGGTTTAAATCACACGGACAATAATTTGATAATTCTTGCATAAATGTCATAACAAGTAACAAACGTTATCATTTATCAACTATTTAAATAACAACAAAAACTTTATAGCTAGATCAAGATGTGATTATCGACAAGTACACAAAATGATAAACACACCTCTTTTCCACCTCTTGTTTCCATCATCAAAACACAAGCCTGCCCCATTTTTTTTTCTCAAAAAGCTTCATTGATATGTTATTATCCATATTCATTTTTTATGAACAATAGCTAAAACAAAAATGCGAAGAGAGCATGTCTTGCTAATTGAATCAATAAAGCTACAAAGAACACAATCCCATCAAACCATCTAGTAATTTCAGTCCAAAATTAAACCTCTAATAAAATAATTTAAATATACAAAATCAATACAATGGGCTATAAGCCACAAAATTAAACATCTAATAAAATAATTTAAAAAATACAACATGAATAAAAAAGCAGCACCTTATAGTCGGAGGACGTCGCCGGCGGAACCGCAGCTACACCACTGCCGTCATCTGCATATCACAAACCTCAATTAAAAAAGCAATTAAACCATCAAAACAATCCAAAAGCAAAGAATTTAATTCACCAATAAATTTGCTTCACCCTAACCCTAATTAAGAAAGAGATATTTGGGGGTGAAGCTTCTTCAATAATTTAACTTACTTGTTGAATATCTGAGATTAACAATGAGACGCTTTTGGTGAATTTAGATTTTTATTAAACGAATGTATAATTAGATTGTCGATCTAACAGAGAATGGTGGTGAGAATGGAGTTTTTTTTTTTAACAGTAAATGAGAGAAGAGATAAGATACTTATCTATATCTGTGGTTAGGGACGATCTGGCATATGAAACTAAGGGACGACTAAGTCGTCCCTAAATTTTGGGTATATACCGGGAACCCTCAAACCCAAAGCGGGTTATTTAAATTTTGGCCAAATTTTTCAAAAATTTGGTAAGTGTTGAAAAGTTTTTTAGGGACGACTTTGCTTTAATATTTAGGGACGAATAAGTCGTCTCTAAGTATTTTTCATAAATTTTTACATTATACCTTTTATGTAATAAAAGTAATAATAAAAGTTAATAATAAAAATTAATGTAGAAACTAGAAGGGGGTTGAATAGTTTCTAGTTCATTTTCAAAACATTTCGGCTCAATCCACTGCCCGCGGTTCCTTATCTCTGCCGGCGGTTCCTTATTGATAAGGAACCGCCGGTCTAATAACGAACCGCCGACAGTGGACGTAGCAACATTGTTAATTTGAAACCTTAACAATCCTTTGTATCAAATTCCTTATCAATCTTGACTAGATGTGAGATGTGTTTGATTGAGAGATAAATACTACAAGTAAGAAAACACACAAGCACATCAAATCAAGAGTACATCAAGCAATAGTCTAAACACTAAGCACACACGTACCAAGCACAAGCTTTTCTGCAACTAGGATGTTTAGACTAAGTGATGTACACTTGACCATAATCTAAACATGAAGCACACACGTACTAAGCCATAGCTTTTCCGTAACTTAGATGTTTAGATTATGTGATGCACACAAAGACACACAACACAAGTATGCAACTATAAATACATCTACAAAGGTAAAGACATAAATGTAAAGGAAGTTACCGACACGATGATTTATAGTGGTTCAGTCACGAAGCTCCTCTTCGCCCTACTCCACTCCTAGAGTACACCTTACTCGAGAGTTACTTCACTAGTCAACAAACTCCTTAAGGTGGAGAAACCATACACAACGTCGCTTACACATTTCCGACACTAAGCTAGATGTCGAGTCCTAATCTTAGGTAGGACCAATCTACACAACGTTGCCTACTTCACTATTTAACGACACAAGGCTAGATGCCGAGTTCTAATCGAAAGCTAGAACCAATCTTCACGACTCTTCACTTTGAAGCTAAGTGAGAACTTCACACAACACAACTACTAGTCACTTTAAAGTTTAGTGAGAACTCACAAGACACAACCACATCACTTTAGAGTTTAGTGAGAACTACCAAAACACAACCTAATCTACCCACTAGTTATGTTTTATGGCCCAACATAACAAACCTTGTGTTTTATGGCCTAAACACATAAACCATATAGATCTAAGCACACAACACTTAGACCTATAACTCTAACACTATATCCAAGTACTAACAAGACTTGAATCTACACAACTAACACCTAATCCAAGGATACCCATCACTTGGATATTCTACCCTTACAAACACATCCAAGTGTATCCAACACTTGGATCTTCTACATATACATAGTAGGAAGACTAAAAACATAACTTAGATCTATAGGAGGAAAGATCTTCATCATGTAGTGAACCCAACACATCATGGTAATGATAGTGTTCTTCTCTATGCACTTGAGAGGATGAGGAGATTGAAGATTGAATCACATCTTAAACAAGATTAATCAAAACTAACTAATCAAGGATCTAAGATGGTTTTTGAAAGAAACTGTGAAAAAAGGGTTGAAAGAAAACCTGGAAATGATCCACTATTTATAGGACAACATTGCAACGGTCAAAAAGACCCGTGGTTCCTTATCTCTACCCGTGGTACCTTATCAATAAGGAACCGCGTGTTCCTTTAAAGAACCTCCGCGTCAGAGTCCGTGCAAATTTGTCCTTTTGTGGGGGTATGCCATCTGGGGTAGTTTATACCCTCAAAGGATATTCCTTTGGCATATGGAATATGCCAAATTCAAATTTCCATTTTCTTTTTAATAAAACATTTTCTTAAAAATAAAGTTAATTAAAATCTTTTGTCACATTTGATTAAAATGTGAGTTTTAAGAAAATATTAATCCTTGATCACTTAGTTAGGTTAATGACATGTTTGTACATACCTTGAGTGATTCATGCCGAATGCGGTCTTGGAGGTGTCGAGAGAAGTATACAAATGTATTCTTGAGTGATTACGAGTACCTTAACATTTTACATAATGTATTGCGAATTATACGTTTGTCATCAACAAAACACAAAGAGATTATATCGACAAAGCATCGTAATGTTTGCACTAACAATCTCCCCCTTTTTTATGATGACAAACAAGTAAACCGCAACACATATTAAAATGCATAAGTTACTCGTTTACACTTACTTCTCCCCCTTTTGTCGAATCAAAAAGGTAGTCAACGTCTTGAAGAAGAGAAGAATCAACGTCGAGAGAGCACACATTCAAAGTGGTAGTCATCAATAGCACGTCCTTTGAAGAGGAGAAGAATTAACGTCACACGAGCTTGCATCCAAAAGGTAGATCATCACTAGTGGTCGACGGTTGAGAGGCGAGAATCCAAACCATAAACCCATCATCCAAAGATATTGAGTGATACAAAGATTTTGCTAGGTTTAATTTTTCTCTCGATATCCTCTCGAATTGATCTCAGTCTTAAGTGGAATGATTGTTCTTGGTTACTAAATAAAAGGGTTTGGTTTTCTAGTCTAATAAAAAAATGGAAATGAAAATTTAAATCAAAGACAATTACTTTAATTATAATTAACAAAGACTTGGTTTGAAATTAAAATCAAAATTAAAATTAAAATTTAAAGTTCAAATTAAAGTTCAAATTAAAATTAAAGTTAAAATATAAATTGTGAAATATAAGTAAAGAAACAGTAAAACAGCAACTTTAAAAGAAAATTTGATTCGGAACTTTAACCTTGGTTCGGAACTTTCATTCATCCGGAACTTAAGAACTCATTCGGAACTTTCTGATTCGGAAGTTACTATTCACCCATTCGGAACTCACTGATTCGGAAGTCTGAAGATTGATTCGGAAGTTTTCTTGGTTCGGAACCTTCCGGATGAAGGGGTTGATTCGGAAGTTTCCGGATGAGGCTTGGTTCGGAAGTTTCCGGATGAAGGCTTGGTTCGGAAACTTCCGGATAAAGGTTTGGTTCGGAACTTCTTGCTTGATCCGGAACTTAATGATTCGTTCGGAACCTTCCGAATGATGGCTTCATTCGGAACTTTTAGCTGGTTCGGAAGTTTTGAAACCCAGATACAGTAGCAGGTAACGAAGAACACGGAACACGAATTTTAATCAAAATCAAACCAAATACTTAAAAAGGATTTACCAAATTAAACACAAATCATTTAGACACCATAAGCAACGAATCCCACTAATAAAAACACAAATCCAAACGACTTTTGAAGATCAAATCAAGAAAATAAAAACTTAAAAACTTGAAGATAAAGATGATGATGAACAAGATGAAATGGAAAGATTAAACAAGAACTTGTATTGAATGATTAATATTTTGACAAGATAAAACAAAGATTAAAATTACAAGATTAAAGAATTAAAGATCAAAATCACCAATCACCCTAGTGGTGAAGGTGAAGCTACGAACCAGGAAGAAAAAGTGGGGAAGAAGAAAAAAAAGCTAACTTCTAAATGTGTGTGAGGGACTCCTTTATATAGGCTTGTCCTTTAGTTGGTGAGTGGGCTTTCTCCCGTTCTTCTTGTATTTTCGTCTTTTCAGAAAAGTTTCCGTTTTCGATTCTGATTCGGGATTTGTTGTCGATTAAATTCAACTCGTCTTTTAATTTCTTCGTTTAATAGACTTGAGTTTCTTCGACTTATATAAATCTTCCATCTTTGGTCCTTTTCTTCGATAAATCTTCGAATAGGCCCAGCGACTTCAAATCTCTTGCATCTCTTGGACAATAGACTTTATCTTGAGTCTTTTTCTTCAGTAAAACCCGTGCAATCCCATGTTTTCTTCAATATTCATCCGGTTGTCTCTAAAAACACAGTAAACACAAAAACCACGCATAATTCCAAACAATTGATATTAAATACGTGTTTTGGTCTCGTTTTAGCCCGAATTAAGTGGTAAAAGGATGGGTGTTTACACACCTATCAAATCCCCTACACTTAACCATTGCCATGCCCTCATGCAATGCTTAGTGATAAAGCAAGTTTACACTTTTCTCATAATTAATCAACCTTGGCCTTATTTAAAATTCTACTAAACAAAAATTAAAGTACTAAAGGGAATTAAGACTTTGAAGGAAACAAAAGGATAGAAAACCATTTTCACTTGAAAATAGCTATATGGAAATAACTTGCAAAGAAATCGATGACTTACATTAGGGCTTTGGTGCTGCGAAGATTTATCACCCTCAAGTTTCACGTTCCCCAAACTAAGCTTAAAAACGAGATCATTGTTATTATAAGTTAGCAATTCAAACACTTACACACATGGCTTAATTAAATGCTTAAACTCCCTTATTCCTAGGTGTATCTCTTATATTTTATTTTTGTCTTAGAATGATCATGAAGATGCATTTTTGGACTTATTTCGATAGTTTATTAGGGCTGAAAGCAAAGTAGGACGATTTGATCAATAGTTAGCTAAAGGACAAAATCTCTTAAAACTGCTTCTCGGGATATCAAAAAGTTCATATCTTGGCATAACTTGGTTCACGATTTGAGACCTTTCTCGGGCCGATATTTGGCATGTACTTCATACTTCATATCTTCGAGAGACGTTCTTGAGATAATGGTCTTCTCATCATAATAGAGTTTCTTCACTTGGAGACTTTTGAGGGGTACTCCAACTTTGTTGACCACGACTTCATGATTATTTCTTCAATCTCTAATTGGGATTTTGAGATACAACGATCCGCCTCCTTTTCGGACTTGGATCTATTTATCCTCATACCTTGTTAGGGTCTTTTCGGATAGACTTCTCCATGATCTTTATGGGAGTTGATTGCTTTTCGTCGTGAGTCTTTATCCTTCATATTTACTTTAGGAATAATGCTTTTCACATCACTTTGGATCTTCAGCAATAAAATTGAATCCTCATGCCTTGTTAGGGCCTTTTCGGACTCGCCAATCTTCGCGCCCCGCTTCATAAGTTATGCCTTGGCTATGAACTCTTATCATTATCGAGCAACTTTTAAACGATCTTGGGCTAGAAGCTAAGTAACTTTTCAAATTGTATGACCTTACTTATTGCAGATAAATTATTAGCAAGTGATGGGAGAATAGGCAAATAATTACACCAAGTGAGCTTGTGCAAGAATACCGACTTATAATTGACTCTATCATTTCTCGTCCTCCACAATTTAAAATCTCAAGTAATGAGACTCGTGGATACTTAGCCTAATAAACCAATTAAGGTCTACATGGTTAAGGATACTAGCTAGAATAAACTTGGATAAGTCCATTCGGGTTGAGTCAAAATAAACGCAACGGGCCTAATATGTCAAAGACTTCTAAACTAGCTACACCACTTTATTAATATTTTTGACTTTATTGCGGGATATATACATATGAAAGCAACGATAAAAATTTAAAAATTACAACTAATTGGCCAAAGTTAATAAAAAATTTGAAAAATGTTGAAAAATAGGATTTTCCGGTTAATTGAAGGCATTTTCATGGAAAAGTCCACTTAAAACTTCGATAGAAGTCCCCCTACACTTAAGATAAACATTGTCCTCAATGTTTAAGCATGTGGGAAAGGTTTCCCCTACACTTATGACATTGTGCACGTTGGTTAACTCAAGTTAAGGAAGAGACGACTAAAGTGATCAATTTCAAATGTGAGTATGAAGAAAATTGAATCACGATAGTTGAGAGATAGAACCGGATTTCGGATAAACACGGGAGCACGGTTCTTCATAGATTCCAAGAGTGCACTTATCCCTGTAATCACACCACACAAAGACAAACACATATAGAAGTCCCCCCCTACACTTAGGGGATTAAAATATAAAAGGATAGATACTCGGGCTGCCTCCCGAGGAGCGCTTGTTTTTGATAACCGAGTCACGAGCCTGACTCGACCCAAAATTAGTTCATGGGGAACGTGGTGAGGGATGGAATCACCTCCTTAGAGGTGTCCTCACCAAAGTACAACTTCACTCGTTGGCCATTCACCTTAAAATTTGGTCCATCAGGTTGAGCGAGCTCGAGAGTACCATATGGAAAAATTTGGGCGATGGTGAATGGGCCGGACCAACGAGATTTCAGCTTGCCCGAAAAGATTTTCAACCGAGAGTTAAAAAGTAAGACTTTGTCTCCAACATGGAACTCTCGGTTTTTGATCTTGGAGTCGTGAATGAGCTTAGTTCTTTCCTTATAGATCAAAGAATTTTCATAAGCCTCATTACGGAGTTCATTCAGCTCATTGAGTTGGATTTTGCGTAGGTCATCGGCTTTGTTTATATCAAAATTAGCCCACTTCAAGGCCCAGTAGGCCTTGTGCTCCAACTCAATGGGGAGGTGGCACGCTTTCCCGTACACAAGACGATAAGGCGTACAGCCGATTGGGGTCTTGTAAGCAGTACGAACAGCCCACAAAGCATCATCAAGTTTATCAGCCCATGAGGCACGATGCTCTCCCACGGTCCTTTCAAGAATTCGCTTCAGCCCTCGGTTGGATATTTCAGCCTGGCCATTAGTTTGTGGGTGGTAGGCTGTGGAAAGACGATGGTTTACACCGTACTTAGCCATGACTCGAGCAAATTGGTCATTGCAGAAATGAGTCCCACGATCACTAATAATGGCGCGAGGCACACCGAATCTAGCGAAAAGAGCTTTCAAAAAGTTACAAACCACCCTTGCGTCATTAGTAGGCAAAGCTTTGGCTTCAACCCACTTTGAAACGTAGTCAACGGCTACAAGGATGTATTTGTTTCCTTTAGACGAAGGGAATGACCCCATAAATTCGATACCCCAAACATCAAAAATTTCACACTCTTGAATGAAATTCTGAGGCATCTTGTCTTTATGTGTGATTTTGCCTTGCTTTTGGCAAACATCACATCGTTTGACCATATCGTGAGCGTCACGGTATATGGAGGGCCAATAAAATCCCGAATCAAACACTTTTTTAGCGGTGTAGTTGGGACCAAAGTGACCACCGGTGGGTCCTTTGTGGCAAGCATTAAGGATTTCAGACGCTGCCGGTCCATCAACACATCGGCGAATAATCAAGTCGGCACATTGTTTGAATAGGTAAGGGTCGTCCCAAAAGTAAGTCTTGATGTCAGTAAAGAACTTCTTCTTTTGCTGGGACGTCAACCCTTCCTTGAGAATTCCACCCGCCAAGTAGTTTGCAAAGTCCACAAACCACGGGGTTTCATTCGGCTTCGAGTTTATAGACAATAAGGTCTCCAAGGGAAAAGAATCATTGATTTATTTGGTCGGATGATCCCCTTGGTATGGATCCTCAAGTCTGCTAAGATGGTCCGCGGCTAGGTTTTCTGCTCCTTTTTTATCGCGAATTTCGATTTTAAATTCCTGGAGCAGCAAAACCCAGCGAAGAAGTCTTGGTTTGGAATCTTGCTTTGTCAACAAGTACTTCAGCGCGGAATGATCGGTGTACACAATGGTGGTAGAAAGGACAAGATAGGGGCGGAATTTCTCAAAAGCATAGACAACAGCTAAAAGCTCTTTTTCGGTTGTCGTATAATGCAATTGTGCCCCCGTCATTGTCTTGCTAGCGTAATGGATCGGTTGGAAGTGTTTGTTCACTCTTTGTCCAAGAACCGCTCCAATAGCAAAATCGCTAGCATCGCACATCAACTCAAAGGGAAGCTCCCAATTAGGGGTAACCAAGACGGGTGCCTTAGTTAGCTTATCCTTAAGCGAGTTGAAGGCTTCAAGGCACTCTTTGGAGAAGCTAAAAGGAGTATCTTTTTCCAAGAGGTGGGTCATCGGGCGAGCGATTTGAGAAAAATCTTTGATAAATCGACGGTAGAAGCCCGCATGACCCAAGAAACTTCTCACACCCTTCACGGTTGAAGGTGGAGGCAATTTTACGATAACATCGACTTTAGCACGGTCAACTTCAAGACCGGCTTTCGAGATCTTATGTCCAAGCACGACGCCTTCTTTTACCATAAAATGGCATTTTTCCCAATTTAGAACAAGGCGAGTGTCTTCGCACCGCTTTAGCATACGTTCTAAATTGGCAAGGCAAGCAGAGAAGGAATCCCCGAAGACCGAGAAATCATCCATGAAGACTTCCATGGTTTGTTCAACCATGTCATGGAAGATAGCTAACATGCACCTTTGGAAAGTCCCGGGCGCATTACATAAGCCAAAAGGCATTCTTTTGTAAGCGAAAGTGCCATAGGGACAAGTGAATGTAGTCTTCTCTTGATCTTGGGGATCGATGGGTATTTGAAAATAACCCGAAAAACCATCGAGAAAGCAGTAATATTCATTACCGGCTAATCGTTCAAGCATTTGGTCCATGAAAGGTAGAGGGAAATGATCCTTTCTCGTGGCATCATTGAGTTTGCGGTAGTCTATACAAACTCTCCACCCAGTAACGAGACGAGTGGGAATCAACTCGTTGTGTTCATTGGGAACAACGGTTATTCCGCCCTTCTTGGGCACACAATGGATTGGACTAACCCACGGTGAATCCGAAATAGGGTAAATCATACCCGCATCAAGAAGTTTGATAACCTCTGTTTTGATGACTTCATGTATTTTTGGATTCACCCTTCGTTGGCTTTGAATAGTGGGCTTGAAGTCGTCCTCCATGAGAATTTTGTGTGTGCAGAAGTGAGGATCAATTCCACGAATATCCGAAATCTTCCAAGCGATAGCCTTCTTATGATCTTTCAATACAGCGACAAGTCGGGCTTTCTCTTCATCCTTCAAATCCTTAGCAATGATGACTGGCGACTTCTTCTCTTCTTCGAGGAATACATACTCAAGATGGGGCGGCAACTCCTTAAGTTCTAAATCCGGAGGATTTTCGACGGGAGGCGTATTCGAAGTCGGAGTATCGATAGCAATGATAGTGGGAGATAGAGGAGAAGGATTGTCTTCTTTGAGGAGGTTTGCAATGAAACTGAGGTCTTCATCCCAAGTGGCAGTAGAATCGTCATTGTCTTGCTTCACATCTTCCAAGGTGGCTTCCAAATCTTTCCAAAGGAAATCACTTTCTCCAAATAGAGATAGTGATGAGTCGATAGAGGAAACGGTCTCAACATTGGGAAGAGAGGTAGGAATGTTTTTACAAGCATCCTTGAAGTGTTCTTCACAAGCCTCATCAAGAACGTCAATACAATTAACATTCTCGTAAGAAGAAGGCTGTTTAGATAACTTTCCCATGTTGAAGACTACTTTATCGTCACCCACTCTCATGATAAGCTCACCGGCTTCAACATCAATGAGAGTGCGACCGGTTACTAAATAAAAGGGTTTGGTTTTCTAGTCTAATAAAAAAATGGAAATGAAAATTTAAATCAAAGACAATTACTTTAATTATAATTAACAAAGACTTGGTTTGAAATTAAAATCAAAATTAAAATTAAAATTTAAAGTTCAAATTAAAGTTCAAATTAAAATTAAAGTTAAAATATAAATTGTGAAATATAAGTAAAGAAACAGTAAAACAGCAACTTTAAAAGAAAATTTGATTCGGAACTTTAACCTTGGTTCGGAACTTTCATTCATCCGGAACTTAAGAACTCATTCGGAACTTTCTGATTCGGAAGTTACTATTCACCCATTCGGAACTCACTGATTCGGAAGTCTGAAGATTGATTCGGAAGTTTTCTTGGTTCGGAACCTTCCGGATGAAGGGGTTGATTCGGAAGTTTCCGGATGAGGCTTGGTTCGGAAGTTTCCGGATGAAGGCTTGGTTCGGAAACTTCCGGATAAAGGTTTGGTTCGGAACTTCTTGCTTGATCCGGAACTTAATGATTGGTTCGGAACCTTCCGAATGATGGCTTCATTCGGAACTTTTAGCTGGTTCGGAAGTTTTGAAACCCAGATACAGTAGCAGGTAACGAAGAACACGGAACACGAATTTTAATAAAAATCAAACCAAATACTTAAAAAGGATTTACCAAATTAAACACAAATCATTTAGACACCATAAGCAACGAATCCCACTAATAAAAACACAAATCCAAACGACTTTTGAAGATCAAATCAAGAAAATAAAAACTTAAAAACTTGAAGATAAAGATGATGATGAACAAGATGAAATGGAAAGATTAAACAAGAACTTGTATTGAATGATTAATATTTTGACAAGATAAAACAAAGATTAAAATTACAAGATTAAAGAATTAAAGATCAAAATCACCAATCACCCTAGTGGTGAAGGTGAAGCTACGAACCAGGAAGAAAAAGTGGGGAAGAAGAAAAAAAAGCTAACTTCTAAATATGTGTGAGGGACTCCTTTATATAGGCTTGTCCTTTAGTTGGTGAGTGGGCTTTCTCCCGTTCTTCTTGTATTTTCGTCTTTTCAGAAAAGTTTCCGTTTTCGATTCTGATTCGGGATTTGTTGTCGATTAAATTCAACTCGTCTTTTAATTTCTTCGTTTAATAGACTTGAGTTTCTTCGACTTATATAAATCTTCCATCTTTGGTCCTTTTCTTCGATAAATCTTCGAATAGGCCCAGCGACTTCAAATCTCTTGCATCTCTTGGACAATAGACTTTATCTTGAGTCTTTTTCTTCAGTAAAACCCGTGCAATCCCATGTTTTCTTCAATATTCATCCGGTTGTCTCTGAAAACACAGTAAACACAAAAACCACGCATAATTCCAAACAATTGATATTAAATACGTGTTTTGGTCTCGTTTTAGCCCGAATTAAGTGGTAAAAGGATGGGTGTTTACACACCTATCATTGAGCTTGCGTCATCCTAGTGAAGTCTTCAATCACCATAGGTTAACTAACTCCATGCATAATAAAATGCTTATCTTCAAGATTACAAAATTCATTACTAGCAAGATATTCGATGAATGATCGCAAATGTAATGACTTGAACTCTTTCAAATGCTCCCCCTTGATATGAGCTCCCCCTTGCTTGAGACACCAACAAAGCAAGATAGTGACGAGCTACAAAAATGGGTTAGAAGTGTCCTACAAAACAAGGTTAGTAGACAAGAGCATATATAAAAATAGCATATATTGTCGAGAGGACATACTCCGCTTTAATATCTTGGCAAAAATACCAAACTAAAGAGAGTATGACATGGACAATAAAAAAAATTCACATAGTCGAAAAGAGAGGAAGAATGACTATGATGAACGGGAAAAAGAGGATGATAAACAAGTCGTTTGCACAAACAATGACAAGCAAAGAAGTGTGCACGCGATGCTATCAATCCAAAAAAAATAAAGGAGAGGATCGTGACAAGAACAATTCACAATTGTTGGAATAGAGATAGAAAAGAAACATCCATACCAATTGTAATGATAATATGTCAAAGGGTAAAAAGCTTAGAATTTTTGGAATCACCCAAGAAAATTCAAGATTTAACCATCAACTCTCAAAGAACAAGGAGAGGATTTTGAGGAAATCAATTCAAAATTGTTGGAGTAGAGGTAGAAAAGAAACATTCAAGAATTTGAAGATATCATCTTATGGGGCTAAAAACTTAGAATTGATGGAATCACCCATACCAATTGTAAATTTTAACCGCAATCAACTCTCAAAAAGAGGAACAAAAATATCTCAACCTAGAGACATTTTTGACCAAAAAAAAAGGAAAACCAAAAGCGGATAAATCGACGCTTTAAGAGAAATTCGGGATATAGGACATTATAGGCAAAAATGCGTATGAATGTCGACACCAAATGGTGTTAGCATACGATAAACTACATGCTCAAAGTTTCGTAGCTCTTCTCAATCATTATGGATGTTCAAAGAACAATTACATGATGAGGAAAGGGTAAGGCTCGACTCAACTTAGTTTAGAAAGACTAGAAGAAAGAGACTCGACTTAGAAGAGCATGATTAAAATGAATTGAGAGAGACTCAACAAAGAAGTTAAGGATAACTTCACAACTTGATTCATGAATACTATACCTTAGAAGGTGATAGTGAAATCTCGAAAGAAAATGAGAGAAGAAACTCAAAAGAAGCTCAAGAAGACATGAAGAGTTAGTACAAAATCTAACACATAATCAAGTAAACACATATGATAATTCATGCAATGCCTTATGAAGTCTACAATAAACCAATGTAGAGAAGGTGCGCAATTAACACATATGGCATGCAAGAAACAAGATTACTTAAAAAGAGAAGACTAAGTAAAACATGTTAGCACGTAGCATTTAGGACATGCATGAGTTAGACACATCTAAGAGATATTATATCGGAATTGCTTGACAAAGACAAAACCATTATAATAAGCATGCATTCATTAACTAATCAATTAAGCATATAACATACGGATAAGCAAGAAGATATATAAGCAAGTAGCATACAAGCAAGTCATCTATCTAGATATCGCAAATCAAGCTACATGTAATGTAAATCTCCAAGAAGATTCCTAACTCTTATTAGTTTAAGAAAAGGACTCAAAATAAGAGAAAAGAAAGAAACAAAATAACAACAAGATCTAAGACTCAAAGAAAAATCATGTTGAAAAACATGAAAGGAAATACAAGAGAATAAAGATCATACAAAGATGTATAAAAAAAACAAGCCTAAAACTTAAGCATAATTTTAATCTTAGTTACACTAGAATCCTAAGATTTGCTTAAATTAGATGTCTTAGCAATAAGCAATCCACATGCTTAAATGAAAGACAAGGGTGGTGGCGGAATTTGGTGGGGTGAAAGGTGAAGTCACCAAGGGTTCAACAAAGTCATTCACAATGGAAATGCTTTGGATGGGTGATGAGGGTGAGGGAGAGATGAGAATTGGAACAATCTCATTCTTGGGTGTGTGAAAGGGTGAAGAGTTAAGTTTGGGTAACTTAATCTTAATTTTGAGGTGCCTCTTTGAAGAGGAGGTTTTGGATGAATTGAAGGTTCTTGTAGAAACCATGGTAGTAATGGGTGGTTTAAGGGGTAAGGATGAATGGTTTGAGGTGTGAAGAACAAGGCTAACAAGGAGGGTTTAAAAGGGTGAGGGGATGATCCAAACTAGTAAAGGGTTAAAAAGGGAAAGCCCAAGAAATTTTGGGAGTGATCAAAGGTTTGAAACAAATATTCCAAAGGGTGTTGGAACAATTGGGAAGTTTCAGAAAACCCGAATTTGAGAGCTTCTGCCCGCGGTTCTTTATCTCCACCGGCGGTTCCATATTGATGTGGAGCCGCGGTCTATTTAAAGAACCGCCTACAGAGGCTTGGTTAAGGTGGTGAAGGAGGATTTTCCATTTAAGCAAATCCTAATGTTCTAGTCTAACTTATCATAAAGTCATGCTTAAGAGCAATAAAAACTAGAACACACACAAAGGAAAGACACATAGGTTCAATTAGCACGTAAGAAGAAAGCTAAGAAAAACCTAATGGCTACAAAAGAAAAAGACTCCTAATGACATACAAAGTTCATCAAGGTAAACTATCATTAGTCATATATAGGAAGAGCCATTTAGCCAATTTAGAGAATGAGTATGAGACTATCACTAGAGGTGCTCAATTAAGGCTAAACACGACCATTTTTACGAGTTATACACCAACTCAACTTCCCACGTGGAAGTAATTCAACTGTTAGGTCAAATTAAGATCCTAATGCATAAATTCTCTAGTAGTCATTCTCAAGTTAGACAAAATGTAATTCCAACATTTGCTTAATAAAGTTTAGCAAGGATGAAACTTACATGGCGACACAATGCATGACCTAATACGGGTTAAGAATGCACCATTGCATATCTTGACAAAAGAGTCTAGTTAAGGTTAATTACCTTAATAGATCTTGAGGCCAATAACATTGAATTGTACAAACCAAGTTTACACAATTTGTTAGAACACTCTTGATTGGTCTTTCGGAAATGACACATTTATAAATTGCATAGCAATGTAAATTACTTGAGTATTTCGGATGAAACATCCAAGTTATCAAACCGACTCTATTGTGCATTATAAGTAATTATTAAACAAAATATGTCTAACAATTTGAACAAGTAGATTCAATATAACACCATCAACACAAGTGTGAGTTATGATCCGATGTATATTATTAATAAACCACATTCATGTCTACACTAAAAAACATGTCAATTAGATTCGATAATGATACCAATCATTGTTTGAATAATGCATTGATATTTAATCGAAATCTTTCTTTATTCCCACAAACACTCTTTTAAGAGAAAATAGCTAAGATTTTCAAAGGATGTTTCATGTTTTATAGTAAGACATTTATCTACTTGAACTAATAACACAATGATCAAGTAAGACGACCCAAATCAATAGATTTGATAAGCTCCCAAAGCTTTCAAACCTAAGAGTGTTAATAAACATAACGAGGTGTACATAATGTTTATATAACATATATAAACCTAGAGATGTTGATCCTATATGCAATGCATAAATAATGTTGCAACCAAAATGCAAGAAATCTAGCATACATCCTAATTAGGAAAAACAAGATACTAACAAATACCAAGCAAGGCACAAGAGACTAGACATATAAGCAATACTACTACAAATAGCAAGGAACACTTAATAATGTCTACATATAATAATAACACACAAGGAAACATACACAAACAATTAGTTTAACACATAAAACCATTCGTCCATGTTTTGAGTGTTAGATACAACAAAGTATTCATAGCTTGATTTTATTTGAAAATAGTCTTTGACCCATTTAAAATTTAATTAAGTTTAACACTTTGTAAATATATCAATTTTCAAAGATATATCACCAAGAGATGTCCAACTTAACAGAAAAGAGTAAAACACAAGTTTTACGACAAACCGACGCTCAATACTTTGGACAAAGTATGGAACTTAGAAACCATCCAAATTTTAAAGTTTTATTAAAGGTTTGGAAGCATTTTTAATTGAAAGAAAATTTAATTACGTTCGAAATGACGGGTGGCACGACTTCTACGGACTTACGGTTGATTTTATATGATTTTTCAAAGTTTTCAAAAATCTGAGTCAGACTGACTGCGGTTCCTTATAGATAAGGATCCGCGGGGAACAATAAAGAACCGCGGTCAGAGGACAAAAAATGAGTTTTTGGCCAAAATCATTTGGTAACTTTTTGGAAGGACTTAGGATTCTAAAAAATCATTTTAGACACATAGAACTCGTATTTTAGAGTTAATTATAACACAAAAGATTTTTATACTTCCAAACATGAAAAGATTTAATTCAAGCTATTATACAAAGTTTATTTAACACCAAAACTTGTACGAATGAAACAACGAAACACATTGCATAAGTAATCACTCTTCATGAACAATTTGATACAAAGATCGTCTCTATTTTTAAGAACCGTTTTCATTTTAAAAACCATTTGTTTTGAAAAACTAGAGCAAGGATCGATCCAAGCTTTAAAGTACAATATACTTCAAAGATATTGTGTGACCATCGCTCTGATACCAATTGTAGAAACTAGAAGGGGGGGGGGGTTTAATAGTTTCTAGTTCATTTTCAAAACATTTCGGCTCAATCCACTGCCCGCGGTTCCTTATCTCTGTCCGCGGTTCCTTATTGATAAGGAACCGCCGGTCTAATAACGAACCGCCGACAGTGGACGTAGCAACATTGTTAATTTGAAACCTTAACAATCCTTTGTATCAAATTCCTTATCAATCTTGACTAGATGTGAGATGTGTTTGATTGAGAGATAAATACTACAAGTAAGAAAACACACAAGCACATCAAATCAAGAGTACATCAAGCAATAGTCTAAACACTAAGCACACACGTACTAAGCACAAGCTTTTCCGCAACTAGGATGTTTAGACTAAGTGATGTACACTTGACCATAATCTAAACATGAAGCACACACGTACTAAGCCATAGCTTTTCCGCAACTTAGATGTTTAGATTATGTGATGCACACAAAGACACACAACACAAGTATGTAACTATAAATACATCTACAAAGGTAAAGACATAAATGTAAAGGAAGTTACCGACACGATGATTTATAGTGGTTCGGTCACGAAGCTCCTCTTCGCCCTACTCCACTCCTCGAGTACACCTTACTCGAGAGTTACTTCACTAGTCAACAAACTCCTTAAGGTGGAGAAACCATACACAACGTCGCTTACACATTTCCGACACTAAGCTAGATGTCGAGTCCTAATCTTAGGTAGGACCAATCTACACAACGTTGCCTACTTCACCGTTTAACGACACAAGGCTAGATGTCGAGTTCTAACCGAAAGCTAGAACCAATCTTCACGACTCTTCACTTTAAAGCTAAGTGAGAACTTCACACAACACAACTACTAGTCACTTTAAAGTTTAGTGAGAACTCACAAGACACAACCACATCACTTTAGAGTTTAATGAGAACTACCAAAACACAACCTAATCTACCCACTAGTTATGTTTTATGGCCCAACATAACAAACCTTGTGTTTTATGGCCTAAACACATAAACCATATAGATCTAAGCACACAACACTTAGACCTATAACTCTAACACTATATCCAAGTACTAACAAGACTTGAATCTACACAACTAACACCTAATCCAAGGATATCCATTACTTAGATATTCTACCCTTACAAACACATCCAAGTGTACCCAACACTTGGATCTTCTACATATACATAGTAGGAAGACTAAAAACATAACTTAGATCTATAGGAGGAAAGATCTTCATCATGTAGTGAACCCAACACATCATGGTAATTATAGTGTTCTTCTCTTTGCACTTGAGAGGATGGGGAGATTGAAGATTGAATCACATCTTAAACAAGATTAATCAAAACTAACTAATCAAGGATCTAAGGTGGTTTTTGAAAGAAACTGTGCAAAAAGGGTTGAAAGAAAACCTTGAAATGATCCACTATTTATAGGACAACATTGCAACGGTCAAAAAGACCCGCGGTTCCTTATCTCTACCTGCGGTACCTTATCAATAAGGAACCGCGGGTTCCTTTAAGGAACCTCCGCGTCGGAGTCCGTGCAAATTTGTCCTTTAGTGGGGATATGCCATCTGGGGTAGTTTATACCCTCAAAGGATATTCCTTTGGCATATGGAATATGCCAAATTCAAATTTCCATTTTATTTTTAATAAAATATTTTCTTAAAAATAAAGTTAATTAAAATCTTTTGTCACATTTGATTAAAATGTGAGTTTTAAGAAAATATTAATCCTTGATCACTTAGTTAGGTTAATGACATGTTTGTACATACCTTGAGTGATTCATGCCGAATGCGGTCTTGGAGGTGTCGAGAGAAGTATACAAATGTATTCTTGAGTGATTACGAGTACCTTAACATTTTACATAATGTATTGCGAATTATACGTTTGTCATCAACAAAACACAAAGAGATTATATCGGCAAAGCATCGTAATGTTTGCACTAACAATTAATAATAAAGTTAATAATAAAAGTTAATAAAAATCAAAATAAATTATTGTAATTAATATTAAAATATAAGTTATATTTAGTATGTAATAATAACAATTGACAAATACGTTATTGTCTTACATGTATAATGGGAAAACTTAAACCCTCGGCGGGTCATTTAAATTTTGGCTAAAATTCGCAAAAATTTACTAAGTGTTTGAGATTTTTATTTGGAAATTTTAGGGACGACTTTCCTATATAAATTTACGTTATAGGTTCAACTTATGAGTCGATATGCTAGGGATATACATTAGAGGTTCAACCGATGAGTCCATATGCTAGGTTATACGTTATAGGTTCAACTGATGAGTCGATATGCTAGGGTTATACGTTAGAGGTTCAACCGATGAGTCGATATGCTAGGGTTATACGTTATAGGTTCAACTAATGAGTCGATAGGGTTATATGTTATAGGTTCAACCGATGAGTCGATATGCTAGGGTTATACGTTAGAGGTTCAACGGATGAGTCGATATGCTAGGGTTATACGTTAAAGGTAAAACGGATGAGTCGATATGCTAGGGTTATACGTTAGAGGTTCAACAATTGAGTCAATATGCTAGGGTTATACGTTATAGGTACAACCGATGAGTCGATATGTTACGGTTATATGTTAAAGGTTCAACCGATGAGTCGATATGTTACGGTTATACGTTATAGGTTCAACCGATGAGTCGATATGCTAGGGTTATACGTTATAGGTTCAACGGATGAGTCGATATGCTAGGGTTATACGTTAGAGGTTAAACCGATGAGTCGATATGCTAGGGTTATACGTTAGAGGTTCAACAATTGAGTCAATATGCTAGGGTTATACGTTATAGGTACAACCGATGAGTCGATATGTTACGGTTATATGTTAGAGGTTCAACCGATGAGTCGATATGTTACGGTTATACGTTATAGGTTCAACCGATGAGTCGATATGCTAGGGTTATACGTTATAGGTTCAACCGATGAGTCGATATGTTACGGTTATACGTTATAGGTTAAACCGATGAGTCGATATGCTAGGGTTATACGTTAGAGGTTCAACGGATGAGTTGATATGCTAGGGTTATACGTTAGAGGTTAAACCGATGAGTCGATATGCTAGGGTTATACGTTAGAGGTTCAACGGATGAGTCGATATGTTACGGTTATACGTTATAGGTTCAACCGATGAGTCGATATGCTATGGTTATACGTTATAGGTTCAACCGATGAGTCGATATATTACGGTTATACGTTAGAGGTTAAACCGATGAGTCGAGATGCTAGGGTTATACGTTAGAGGTTCAACGGATGAGTCGATATGTTACGATTATACGTTATAGGTTCAACCGATGAGTCGATATGCTAGGGTTATACGTTATAGGTTCAACCGATGAGTCGATATGTTACGGTTATACGTTATAGGTTAAACCGATGAGTCGATATGCTAGTGTTATACGTTAGAGGTTCAACGGATGAGTCGATATGCTAGGGTTATACGTTAGAGGTTAAACCTATGAGTCGATATGCTAGGGTTATACGTTAGAGGTTCAACGGATGACTCGATATGTTACGGTTATACGTTATAGGTTCAACCGATGAGTCGATATGCTATGGTTATACGTTATAGGTTCAACCGATGAGTCGATATGTTACGGTTTTACGTTAGAGGTTAAATCGATGAGTCGATATGCTAGGGTTATACGTTAGAGGTTCAACGGATGAGTCGATATGTTACGGTTATACGTTATAGGTTCAACCGATGAGTCGATATGCTATGGTTATACGTTATAGGTTCAACTGATGAGTCGATATGTTACGGTTATACGTTATAGGTTAAACCGATGAGTCGATATGCTAGGGTTATACGTTAGAGGTTCAACGGATGAGTCGATATGTTACGGTTATACGTAATAGGTTCAACCGATGAGTCGATATGCTATGGTTATACGTTATAGGTTCAACCGATGAGTCGATATGTTACGGTTATACGTTAGAGGTTAAACCGATGAGTCGATATGTTAGGGTTATACGTTAGAGGTTCAACGGATGAGTCGATATGTTACGGTTATACGTTATAGGTTCAACCGATGAGTCGATATGCTATGGTTATACGTTATAGGTTCAACTGATGAGTCGATATGTTACGGTTATACGTTATAGGTTAAACCGACGAGTCGATATGCTAGGGTTATACGTTAGAGGTTCAACGGATGAGTCGATATGTTACGGTTATACGTTACAGGTTAAACCGATGAGTCGATATGCTAGGGTTATACGTTATAGGTTCAACCGATGAGTCGATATGTTACGGTTATACGTTATAGGTTAAACCGATGAGTCGATATGCTAGGGTTATACGTTAGAGGTTCAACGGATGAGTCGATATGTTACGGTTATACGTTATAGGTTAAACCGATGAGTCGATATGCTAGGGTTATACGTTATAGGTTCAACCGATGAGTCGATATGTTACGGTTATACGTTATAGGTTAAACCGATGAGTCGATATGCTAGGATTATACGTTAGAGGTTCAACGGATTAGTCGATATGCTTGGGTTATACGTTAGAGGTTAAACCGATGAGTCGATATGCTAGGGTTATACGTTAGAGGTTCAACGGATGAGTCGATATGTTACGGTTATGCGTTATAGGTTCAACCGATGAGTCGATATGCTATGGTTATACGTTATAGGTTCAACCGATGAGTCGATATGTTACGGTTATACGTTATAGGTTAAACCGATGAGTCGATATGCTAGGGTTATACGTTAGAGGTTCAACGGATGAGTCGATATGTTACGGTTATACGTTATAGGTTCAACCGATGAGTCAGTATGCTATGGTTATACGTTATAGGTTCAACCGATGAGTCAATATGTTACGATTATATGTTAGAGGTTAAACCGATGAGTCGATATTCTAGGGTTATACGTTAGAGGTTCAACGGATGAGTCGATATGTTACGGTTATACGTTATAGGTTCAACCGATGAGTCGATATGCTATGGTTATACGTTATAGGTTCAACTGATGAGTCGATATGTTACGGTTATATGTTATAGGTTAAACTGATGAGTCGATATGCTAGGGTTATACGTTAGAGGTTCAACGGATGAATCGATATGTTACGGTTATACGTTATAGGTTAAACCGATGAGTCGATATGCTAGGGTTATGCGTTAGAGGTTCAACGGATGAGTCGATATGTTACGGTTATACTTTATAGGTTCAACCGATGAGTCGATATGCTAGGGTTATACGTTATAGGTTCAACCGATGAGTCGATATGTTACGGTTATACGTTATAGGTTAAACCGATGAGTCGATATGCTAGGGTTATACGTTAGAGGTTCAACGGATGAGTCGATATGCTAGGGTTATACGTTAGAGGTTAAACCGATGAGTCGATATGCTAGGGTTATACGTTAGAGGTTCAACGGATGAGTCGATATGTTACGGTTATACGTTATAGGTTCAACCGATGAGTCGATATGCTAGTGTTATGCGGGAAAGCCTAAATTTGGCGGGAAATGTTGGCGGGAAGAAGTTGGCGGGAAAATGTTTGTGGGAAAGCTAGGGTCGACTAACTCGTCCCTAAATGTGTCGGCCCTAAATTTTTATCTTTATTTATGGTAGCTCTTATCCTCACAAGCTCTTATCTTCTCATACCAAACTCGCCACCACCACCACCCGATTTTGCATAAGATGGATCCGCTTGAAGCTTATAAGTGTCCATGTGGAAAGGGATATATAGTGTTGAGACAGTCACATCAAACTCATAGCTTTGGTAAACTTTACTATGCATGTCCCCTTTCGAAGGTAAACAATCTATTGTTTTATTTATGTAATACGTGTGATTATTAAAATGACATGTCATGTTATTTCTTTACTTTGTAACAGCCAAAAAAAGAAGATTATGGATGTAAATATTCTAAATGGAAGGATGATTTTGATCTCGAACTCCGTATAAGATCTTCCCCTGGATCTTCAACACCTCAAGGTTCACATCCTAGTTCTTCTACAGGTCCTTCTCAATCTGCACCCACTAAGTGCTCAAATTGCAAGATCAAAGATCTAAAGATAAAGATGCTAGAGGCAAGACTAGAAATGAAAATGCATCCTGAAGACCACGCATGTATAAAGTTTTTTTAAATAAATATAAAGTTCTTTTAAAATATATATAACTTTTTTTTAAATATGTATAAAGTTTTTTTTAGAAATGTATAAAATTTTTTTAAAATAAATATAAAGTTTTTTTAAAATATATATAAAATTTTTTAAATATGTATAAAGTTTTTTTTTAAATATGTATAAAGTTTTTTTTAATAAATATAAAACTTTTTTTAAATATGTATAAAGTTTTTTTAAATAAATATAAAAGTTAATTTAAATATATATATATATATATATATATATATATATATATATATATATATATATATATATATATATATATATATATATATATATATATATATATATATATATATATATATATATATATATATATATATATATATATATATATATATATATACAGTTTTAATTTAGGGACGACTTCCCTATGAAATTTAGGGTCGAAAAAGTCGTCCCTAAATATTTTCATATAACTTTTTACCGGGTAATTTAATTTATTAGCGGGATATTTAATTTTTTTGGAAATTTTTAGAAAATTTGGGGGGAAAATTTAGGGACGACTTCCCTATGTAATTTAGGGTCGAAAAAGTCGTCCCTAAATTTCTTTAATATATTTCCACCTTTTTAATTTTATATTTTTTACAAAAAAATAATAATATTTATTTTAAATAATTTTAAAGAAATTTGAAAATTTTTAAATAATTTTAACTAATAAAATATGATAAAAAAGGGTTTTTTTTTTTTTACTCTAGGGACGACTTAGTCGTCCCTAGATTTAGTGGGCCCCGTTGTCCCTACAGGCTCCCTTTGACTAGTTTTTTTTTGGAAAAGTGGTGGGCCCCCACTTAACTTAGGGACGACTAAGTTGACCCTAGATAAATGACGACCCTAAACTGTTGTAGTGAGTGTCCACGGGGACCATTTTTTCATGTTTGTGACCACATTTGTGACATGTGTTTTGGTTTAATTTTGGGGAATTTCAGGTTGATGAAATGAGGGTTTTGACATGTTATATAAAAGTGTTTGAAAGTAACGGGTGTTTTTGGACTTTTGGTTTACGTGGCGTCAGGGGCGGAGCCAGAAATATATGCGAGAGGGGTCAAAAAAATATTTTTACAACTATGTAAGTACGAAACAAAGAAATGAAACTAGTATTTAATCATATACTGTATCATTTTACCTGTCATGCTACAGTGGTTTTCATCAAGTGGTATTAGACTATTATCTCATATTTTATCTTTCTAGTAAAAAAATAAATAAATAAGTATATAAAAAAGCAGTTAAAAGAAGTACACCTACTTGAAGCATCCCACGTGATTACCCCATAAAATAAAACAAAAGTGCTTTTTTTTTTCTATTGGTCCTATTCTTTCACTGTTCTTCTTTCTTCTTTAGTTTACTTCACCATTACAAATGAATACCAGTTCCAAAGCCTAAACCTTGCTAAAATTTTCATTTTAAGTTTCAATTTAGATGAGAATTACGTTTTTTTGAGGGGTCAAATTACCAAAATTTCTCAAATAATCACAAAAATTACATTATAACTTTTTCCGGTGGGGGGTCACTTGACCCCCGTGACCCCCCTTAACTCCGCCCCTGCGTGGCGTGGAGGAAAGAAAACATTGGTTGAAGAAGATTTGTTGTTTGGGATGTTTACAAAATAAATGTATATTTTCATATCTTGGCTCGTTACGTTTTTTTTTTTCAAAATTATGGTTCAATATTAATTTTTGAAGTCTTTATTTCAAAATTTGAGCTTAAAATTTTTTCATTTGTATTATTTCATACATAATAAAATTGTTTAGTTATCGGGTATAAGTGAGTCTATCGAGGGCACACATTTAAACACGAAAAATACGTTTATCATATATTTAGCTCGTTTATTAAATATATAATATGTTTCACGAAATATATTTATTTTTTTAGTTTAACCGTTAAATGTTGTAAACTAATTAATACACTTTAAATAATATAAAAATAAAAAAGAATTTAAATATTATACATATTATTTGTTGGTCTCAAATTTTGTACGTGATATATGTTAACTCATAATAAAAGTCACTTGCATAAAAAAAAAATTAAAAGAATATTTGATATTCTCATATCTTTTCTTTCGTTAAATGTCTTATGACATATTTTGTATTGTCAAATCTATATTTCATATCTTGGCTTGTTACGTTTTTCCGTTCAAAATTATAGTTTAATGTTAACTTTTGAAGTCTTTATCTTAAAATTTTGAGCTTAAATTTGTTTCATTTGTGTTATTATTTTATACCTAATAAAAAAAAACTTCATGAAATATATTTACATTTTAATCGATTCATATATTTACATCAAGTTTTATAAACACCAAATATAATTCTTAAAATTATAATTGCAAAATAAAAATCATAAAATTAATACTTCCTCCGTCCCATATTAATAGTTCATCTTACTATTTTTGAACGTTCCAAATTAATAGTCCAGTCAAAAAATAGATAAGAAATTTAGATTAAGTTTATCATATCATCCTCACTTGAGAGTATTATTACAAATAATAAAGAAGTTATAAATTAATTGGTTAAGGGTAAAATTGTCATTGTGTAAAAGGTAAGAGAAAGAAAGCTGAAAAAATAATGTTTTTATTAAACTCCATATTTTTTGTCGGTGGACTATTATTATGGGACGGAGGGAGTAGTAGATTATAATTATGATGTGAGGTTATTTTTAGAACCAATAAAATTTTACATAATTGCGGGAATCATTGCATATGTATATTCATTATTATGTTCTATTTAACGTTTTTTAACTGTTTCATTAGTTATAAATCTGAGTATGATGAGCGATATGAAAAGTGCACATGCGTTTTCATATTATCCAAAGAAAAGATAGTTATTGTAACACCCCATTTTGATAATGGAATGTCACGCGTAATTATGGCGTGTCATCAAAGCATAGAAGGATAAATGTATAAAACATTACATGACCATAGGGATAACCGGAATCAAACATCGGTTCCCAAACATAAGCCCAAAACATAATAAAGCAAAAGAAATGAATGAAAGACTAAACAAGCATAAGTAAATGAAGGCAAAAAGGAAAAGAAGTCTCTAGCATCTTCCATCCTATGCACGTCCTCCAAATGCTCGAGTCTTTCCTAGGGTACCTGCCGTTTTGGGACATGGAAAGGAAAGTAACGGCTGAGCAAAACGCTCAGTGCACGGATATAGACATAGTATAAATGACTAAAACATAGTAAAGACTTGATAGCAGCGGAAATGTATAAGTCCTGGAAAACCTGGAACATGTTCATAAAACTGGTTTTATAGGTTGAAAAGCCTTATGTTTATCTTATGAAAACTGCTTAACATATTTTACCATTAGCCAATATAGGTCATGAAAATCCACCGTGCATGAATACTTGGAGGCGTGACCTCATCATGCAAATTAGAGGGGCTGCCTCTAATTTAATATACTGGTTTTGGGTAGGAGGGATCAGCTCCTTGTGAAGGATGCAAGGCACACACCACATTCACCATGAAATCCTGACTGAAACATGTAACTAGGATGCACCCATACGCCCCACATGATAAATATAATATAAATGGCCAAAAGTTGAAGGGACGCCACGAGCAATCACTCCGCCGTGGTGAAGTCATAACATCAGTGCCTCTAATGTTATGGTTATGGTACCTCCATAACTAGGTGAAACTGGTCATGCATATATATGGCTGTAGGTATTCTAATTAAACATAAGCAATTCAAAAACATATAAAACAAATACTAGGAAAACAGTTGGCTGCATACGGGGAATCCTAATAAGGAAAGAATGTCCATACTGTCAGGACGGGAATCAGTACCTTATGTCCAGTGAACGAAGAAGATGAACTGAGAGGAATCCTACTTCCGTATCACTAATGCTACATAAATACATACATGAATGAGTATCTGCTTACTAAATACGTAACTGGTTTTATGTCATGTCTTAGCTTATTTTATATGTTCTTATCATGTTTTACTGTTTTTAAGCATTAAACTGTGTTTATCTTATATTCTGTTTACTCTGATTAAGTATTTATGATATTTCATGTATTATTATACTTACTGTGTAACAATAAGTAACTTTCCAAAAATAGCAGGTTTCCTAAAATAGAAAGTTGCCAAAAATAGAAAGTTTCCAAAAATAGAAAGTTTCCAAAAATAGAAAGTTTCCAAAAATAGAATTACTGCTTAAAATAGATAAGTTTCTAAAAATAGAAAGTTTCCATAAATAGATTAGCTGCCTTATTTAAATAAGTTTCCATAAATAGATTAGCTGCCTTATTTAAATAAGTTTCCATAAATCGATTAGCTGCCTGAAATAAATAAGTTTCTAAAAACAGAAAGTTTCCATAAATAGATTTAAGTTGGTTAAATAAGCTAAGTATATAAGCCTAAGTGTTTTCATGATTATTTTCTAAGTCATATGATATATTTCATGTAATTAAAATAAACTATAGGTTAAAATATTTAATTAAAGTATATCATGTTTTTAATTAAATAAAGTTAAATACTTAGGTTAAAACATGGATTATTATTTATTAATAATATAACCTAAGTCATGTTAATTAATTAATTATAACCATGGGTTTTAAATAATTAATTAATTATAAGTCTAAAAATATAAAATACTTAGGTTAATAATTTCATGATTTTAATAATTAATATAACCTAAGTCATGTTATTAAATTAATCATGTCATGTTTATTAATTTAATTTTAACATAAGATTATAAAAAAATAATAATCTTAACATACACAGTGAACCGGATCTTGACTAAGAACCATGAACCGGACATGAAATCGACACCATACCCCGAACCACTTTGTGGTTCCCCATGTCTTGTTGCTGCCGTGGGACCCACACCAACCAACCGGGACCATATGGTCTCGGTGGTGGTCTAGTAGCCAAACCGAGACCCCCTCGGGTTCGGTTTAAGCGCCGGCCAAAAACAAACACCCCTAAAACACCCTTTTTGATTTATTCCAAAATCAATTTCATGTTAGATCTATGATTTGATTAGGTTTTTAAAAAAAACACATCATGTTCTTAATTATTTAAAAGATCAAATCAAAAGAAAAGGGTTAAAAGATTTACCGAATGCGTGGATCTAAACAAGGATGAACAAACACGAACACTAGCACCAAATCCAAGATTTAAGATCAAATAAACACCCCTTTGGTGTGTTTATGGGTGGCGGCCAAAAAAGAAAAGAAGGAGGAGGAAGAACTTTTTTTAGGTTTTGTAAAAATCTTCTGTAAAAGTGAAAATGAGTAGTGATCTTTTCCTTTTACCCTTCTTAGTAAATTTTGAGATGGGCTTGGCCCATCTCTCCCTTGTTGCCGCGGGTAGGGGCCCCACATGGGGTACCCGTACCGTTTTCCGTGTCTCGTTGTTTAATTACTCGTTCGTGATTATTTGTGTTCGCGTTTAATGTGTTCTCGTTAACTAATTACCGTGACCTAATATATTTATTTACGCTCGTAATAAATATATATACGTAATTAGTAATAGTTCGTGATTTAATTACGTTCATGATTTCATGATCGCATGTTCGTGATTAATTATTGTCAAATAGTTATTGCGTGCTCGTGCGTAGTAAATACTTATCGTGTTCTAACACGTACGTAATACGTAAAATCCTAACACGTAAACGTAATCGTACTATAAAATGAAAGTTTTAATCTAGTACGTACGATCTTAAGGGTACTATTCATGGTAAAAGCATGCGGGTTACAACTCTTCCCCCCTAAAAAGAATAATTCGTCCCCGAATTATAGATAACGTAAACTGAAAGAGAAACATACCCGAATCAAACTGAGAGGGTATGTAAGATAAATGAACGTGCGGGTTTCCTGGCAGAAGGAACGCGGAACGTGACATGTCTTGAAAGGACATGGAACGTGACGTGACGGAAAGGACATATCTAGTTGATAAGAGAAAAACGGATAAAAATCCGGGATGAACTTGTTCGTTTCCAAGTGGCCTCCCTCTTGGAACGGTTCCTTCAGAAGATCTTGACACTAATGATAAATCTTGGTCCTCCTGACCTTGACTTGGAATACGAAGAAATTCCTGGTTATCAACGGAAGGTAGATCCCCTAAATTCGATCGAGGAAAGAAAAAAAACAAGAGTCGTGCAACGGTAACTGAAACGTTACGATGCAAGACAATCTGACTTAACTGATAATTAGAAACGATGCGCGAGACATAAAGAAACGTAGCACGTGAAAATTTTTGAACGTGATACGTGAAAAATTTTGAACGTGCTACGTGGAGATATGGCGAGTGTAGTATGAGTAAACATATCGTGATCCATGATAAGTGTAACATATCTTGATCATGATATGAGGAACGTGAAATGTACATGACATGTGAAGCATATCGTGAACATAGAATATAATGGCGGTAACGCCAAACGCTACAAGGTGAGACGTGGAATATGACGTGAAACGTCTATCTGATGATGGAGAGTTATACTAAACTTGGGTCTGGTCTCTCAAGTTCTTGCAAAACTTCCCAGAATGAGGAAAATGAATGTAAAATCGTAAGCCGAGATACCATAGTGTCATGAACGCGAGCGCGAAAGCAAGTCGTGAAATTAGAATGAAGACGTGAAGTAAATAAGGAGCCAATTGCGAATCTTTGTCTGACCCAATAACTGAGGAATTGCCAAGTGATCGGTTGAGCCTTGGCTGGAACATGTCCGATCAATCTGTTGGTTCTGAAATCCTTGCGGATGTAAGGATTCTTCAGATTTGATCAAACTATTTGCGATGACCCAGATAGCATCATGTTTCTTCTGAGTTTGCGTTAATCTGGTAACCAAAATCCATGGAGATCTTGTCCCATTTCAATTCACAATTTCAGATGATGAAAACATCCCAGTCTGTTGGTGTCCTATCTTAACCTGTTGGTATGTCAGGTACTTAGATATGAACGTAACTGTATCCTTTTTTCGTAGAATTTGATACCTAGGAGTTTGCGAAACTCTGAGTCTCTGAATCTAGACTTCTCCTAGCGTAGGATTTTCTAGAACACCTAATGTAGTGTAGGGTTCTCTCCTTTACGCATAAGCTGAGTCATTGTAAGATTAACCGTAGAAACCCATGTGATTCAGCGTGTCACTGTAATCAAACAGAATTGATATTGGAAAAAAATTCCAGGGTAAAATTTCTCTTGTCATAGAATTTGCAACATAGTGCAGATATGGTCTTCCTGTTCTTCTCTAGGCTTAGAGGAAATCAGGTTATCCACAATGAAAACACTGACGAATGTGCTATGAGTTCATGGAAACTCATTCTTATAATGCCGTTGGCGCATTGATGAGACTAATTCAAAACCATAAATCTAGCATGACCGAGTCGTGCACGAATAGCAGTCATGGACATGTCCTACTCTTTCACTCGTCACTGTTGGCAGCATGATCATGAGTTCGATCTTGGAAAAGTGATTAACACTATAAGGTCGATTGGACATGTTGTCAATAAGTGGAGGAGAATAATGGTCATGAATGGTGATTTGTTTAAATCGACGGTAGTCGACACATAATCTCATGGTACCGTCCTTCTCCTTGTAGGTTCTTCTGGAATGCATAGGAAGATTTGGAATAATCAACTGGCTATGCGTAAAAGACTTAAGTGGTCGTGTCTTACTAACAGCTAGAAAATTTTAGCGACCATGGCTAACAACGCACATGCTTGTAAGCATAGATAATTTGTACAGATTTTCCCGATGGAAAATCAAGCTGAATGTATTTAGGAGCCCGAACATTACTGCACATAATTATGAATCGTAGCATGGTGTGCTGTTCATAGTCCATAATTAGGATAAAATTCATCTCGTGTCTGTCCGAGGAAATGCGTTAGCAGCTTGGATCTCATCATTAAGCTGAAGGAAAACCTTCGTATAGGTGGGAATACGAAAGGCGTCCTTCATGGTCATGAATCTATGAGCTATGGTTACAAGAAATGAAAGTGTCATCGGGAAACGTGATAGTTCCCACTGATGCGCCGGTAATGGTACTGAAATTCTTGTGGCCTGATTAATACCTGGCACAACAAAATTGATATACCCTTGGAGGGTACCCTGAATTTCTTAGAAATGTTCCATGATTAGACGTGAGTCATGTGTCTTGACTCGTGTCTTGAGAAATGTAAGCGTGACATATGTCTTGACTGGTATCTTGACATGTGTCTTCAGAAAGTATACGTGAGACATGTGTCTTGACTGATGTCTTGACATGTGTCTCGAGATGTGAAACAATTAGAACTACAAATATTAGGTTATTATGCCAGAATTGGCGGATCGATTGGACTACTGATCATTTGTATGTCTGATCACGTCCGCGGCCGGAGCCTCGGTTGCGATTTCTAGGATAGTTGCTGTCATAGTAGTGGTTACTATCATCCTGTCTGACGGTTCCATGACGGTCATTCTCATGACCGTGATTCATGTAACTATTCAGCTGAGTGGCCGGCTGGTACCGGTTTGCACTCATATGACTGAAACGACAACTGAATGACGTGTGACATGTAACTAAGAATTTGGGACAATGATTGACAAAATCGTCTGATGGCGAAGTATCTTCTCATCCAATAGCTTTGCTCTGACGCCTTTGTCTTCATCTCGTAGGATCTTCAGGTTGTGAACAGCATCCGCATCTCGTAGCGTCTCCGAACGTCAACAACATCAACCTTTAGTAACATCTCCAAGTTATGAGCGACATCAGCAATCTTGTAGAATATCAGCAATTGAAAATACGCTTGAGTTGATTCAGAATCGACTAGTGAATACTCGTGAAGTATTGAAAGTGGAATACACATGGATCAAGGTACGTGTAATACACATGAAATACGGTACGTGGAGTACACATGGAATGCACATGAAATCATCGGTATGAGGTCGATCATTTATCATAATTTAAGGAAAGTATATCGGTTAAACAGTTAGGAAAACCATCATGATAACCTGGCAGTATTAGCATAGACATCATTCTGGTTGTATCGAAAGACGTTAAAGTGTGTTTACACAAAGTTCAACGATGATTTGCCTGACAGCATGATCAATGAAAACCAACCATGACTATCATGAAAGCAGAATTCAATGAAATCCAACAATGTCTTGCATGAAGGCATAAATAACAAAAGAGGCGTAAGACGTAATCAACATGAAGACGGAATTATCATGAAGATACATGAAACAATCTATCATGAAGGAGTGTATAACATAATCAGCATGAAACTGAAGTTAACCATGACAGTATGAAAACATACTTGACATAAAAACATAGTAAGTTATGAGGGGACATGAAAAAAAATTTATGCCAATAAATCATGAAAAAAGTTTTATGCATGAAAACAGTGTATGAATGCGTAATGTAGTTTATAAAAACCTTTATATGTGCGAGGGGACGCCTATGGGTCGGTCCCAAAACAAAATACATGGCGAGGGGACGCCTATGGGTCGGTCCTAAAGTTAAAAGTTTCGATAAACGCACATGCGACTAAATAGGGTCAGTCCTGTACCAACCATTACTTAGTCATAATCCCTGCAACAATGATACATGAAACATAAATAAATGAAACACATCTGTCAAAACTTATCAGAAAATTTTTTATGTGACTAATTATGAACTATTGAGGTTCAGTCCACATAGTCACGGTTCACGAGGAACGTCATGCATGAAACAATGACACATAACTAAATATGAATGACGGTTGTCCATCCATATTAGTACAACATAATCGATGAAAACATCAAGGTTAAAACCTCAAGGTGCTGAAAACATCATGGTTAAAACAACAATGCGCTGAAAACATCAATACGTGGAAAAACAAACGTTGGCTTAGGAAGCTCCTGGTGACTACCCACTAGTCACAGGTCGAGTTTTAGAGCCTATAGGTCGAAGCCTTGGCTCTGATACCATAATTGTAACACCCCATTTTGATAATGGAATGTCACGCGTAATTATGGCGTGTCATCAAAACATACAAGGATAAATGTATAAAATATTACATGACCATAGGGATAACCGGAATCAAACATCGGTTCCCAAACATAAGCCCAAAACATAATAAAGCAAAAGAAATGAATGAAAGACTAAACAAGCATAAGTATATGAAGGCAAAAAGGAAAAGAAGTCTCTAGCAGCTTCCATCCTATGCACGTCCTCCAAATGCTCGAGTCTTTCCTAGGGTACCTGCCGTTTTGGGACATGGAAAAAAAAGCAATGGCTGAGCAAAACGCTCAGTGCACGGATATAGACATAGTATAAATGACTAAAACATAGTAAAGACTTGATAGCAGCGGAAATGTATAAGTCCTGGAAAACCTGGAACATGTTCATAAAACTGGTTTTATAGTTTGAAAAGCCTTATGTTTATCTTATGAAAACTGCTTAACATATTTTACCATTAGCCAATATACGTCATGAAAATCCACCGTGCATGAATACTTGGAGGGGTCACCTCATCATGCAAATTAGAGGGGCTGCCTCTAATTTAATATACTGGTTTTAGGTAGGAGGGTCAGCTCCTTGTGAAGGATGCAAGGCACACACCACATTCACCATGAAATCCTGTCTAAAACATGTAACTAGGATGCACCCATACGCCCCACATGATAAATATAATATAAATGGCCAAAAGTTGAAGGGACGCCACGAGCAATCACTCCGCCGTGGTGAAGTCATAACATCAGTGCCTCTAATGTTATGGTTATGGTACCTCCATAACTAGGTGAAACTGGTCATGCATGTATATGGCTGTAGGTATTCTAATTAAACATAAGCAATTCAAAAACATATAAACAAATACTGGGAAAACAGTTGGCTGCATACGGGGAATCCTAATAAGAAAAGAATGTCCATACTGTCAGGACGGGAATCCGTACCTTATGTCCAATGAACGAAGAAGATGAACTGAGAGGAATCCTACTTTCGTATCACTAATGCTACATAAATACATACATGAATGAGTATCTGCTTACTAAATACGTAACTGGTTTTATGTCATGTCTTAGCTTATTTTATATGTTCTTATCATGTTTTACTGTTTTTAAGCCTTAAACTGTGTTTATCATATATTTTGTTTACTGTGGTTAAGTATTTCTGGTATTTCATGTAGTATTATACTTATTGTGTAATAATAAGTAACTTTCCAAAAATAGCAGGTTTCCTAAAATAGAAAGTTACCAAAAATAGAAAGTTTCCAAAAATAGAAAGTTTCCAAAAATAGAATTACTGCTTAAAATAGATAAGTTTCTAAAAATAGAAAGTTTCCATAAATAGATTAGCTTCCTTATTTAAATAAGTTTCCATAAATAGATTAGCTGCCTTATTTAAATAAGTTTCCATAAATAGATTAGCTGCCTGAAATAAATAAGTTTCTAAAAATAGAAAGTTTCTATAAATAGATTTAAGCTGGTTAAATAAGCTAAGTATATAAGCCTAAGTGTTTTCATGATTATTTTCTAAGTCATATGATATAATGTATAGTTTATTAATTATTTCATGTAATTAAAATAAACTATAGGTTAAAATATTTAATTAAAGTATATCATGTTTTTAATTTAATAAAGTTAAATACTTAGTTTAAAACATGTATTATTATTTATTAATAATACAACCTAAGTCATGTTAATTAATTAATTATAACCATGGTTTTCAAAAAATTAATTAATTATAAGTCTAAAAATATAAAATACTTAGGTTAATAATTTCATGATTTTAATAATTAATATAACCTAAGTCATGTTATTAAATTAATCATGTCATGTTTATTAATTTAATTTTAACATAAGATTATAAAAAAAAATAATCTTAACATACACCGTGAACCGGATCTTGACTAAGAACCATGAACCGGACATGAAATCGACACCATACCCCGAACCACTTCGGGGTTCCCCTTGTCTTGTTGCTGCCGTGGGACCCACACCAACCAACCGGGACCATATGGTCTCGGTGGTGGTCGAGTAGCCAAACTGAGACCCCCTCAGGTTCGATTTAGGCGCCGGCCAAAAACAAACACCCCTAAAACACCCTTTTTGATTTATTCTAAAATCAATTTCATGTTAGATCTATGATTTGATTAGGTTTTTAAAAAAAACACATCATGTTCTTAATTATCTAAAAGATCAAATCAAAAGAAAAGGGTTAAAAGAATTACCGAATGCGTGGATCTAAACAAGGATGAACAAACACGAACACTAGCACCAAATCCAAGATCAAAGATCAAATAAACACCCCTTTGGTGTGTTTATGGGTGGCGGCCAAAAAAGAAAAGAATGGGGAGGAAGAACTTTTTTTAGGTTTTGTAAAAATCTTCTGTAAAAGTGAAAATGAGTAGTGATCTTTTCCTTTTACCCTTCTTAGTAAATTTTGAGATGGGCTTGGCCCATCTCCCTTGTTGTCGCGGGTAGGGGCCCCACATGGGGTACCCGTACCGTTTTCCGTGTCTCGCTGTTTAATTACTCGTTCGTGATTATTTGTGTTCGCGTTTAATGTGTTCTCGTTAACTAATTACCGTGACCTAATATATTTATTTACGCTCGTAATAAATATATATACGTAATTAATAATAGTTCGTGATTTAATTACGTTCATGATTTCATGATCGCATGTTCGTGATTAATTATTGTCAAATAATTATTGCGTGCTCGTGCGTAGTAAATACTTATCGTGTTCTAACACATACGTAATACGTAAAATCCTAACACGTAAACGTAATCGTACTATAAAAGGAAAGTTTTAATCTAGTACGTACGATCTTAAGGGTACTATTCATGGTAAAAGCATGCGGGTTTTACAGTTATAATACAAATGAAAAAAATACACGGTGCATAGTCCTAGGATACATGTTTCTAGTGAGCTACGACAATAAAAAGCTATATATTTCTACCTAGTGAACTAACCCAATGAAATTACGTGTATATTTTAGAGTGAAAAGGTTGTTCTCGTAATTCTATACATTTACTTAATTCTGAAAATAATCTGACTCTATAATTATGAATATTAATAAAATTATAACTGTAAAATAAAAACCATAAAAATTAGATTTAAGCTCATTTGGATACCAAACTTATTTGGATACCAAGAGACTAATCTTCATCCTCCATCATCCATCTTAATCCAATGGATAAGATTAAACCCGGAACTCATTTTCTAAACATTAATATCTTTTAAACCGTTAATCGTCATGCAAAAAAATATACCATTACGACGGGCATTTAATTATATTTCTACAGATACGCTATGTGATATACTTTCGACAAAAAAATTCGTTTTTTCACGTTTTTTTCGTTGCCGAAACTATCATATATGATAATAAATATCATATGTGATAGTAACACTACTATCACATATGATATACTTATCATATATATGATATAAACCAATATCATATTTGATTCTGTAATAATTTGTAATCTAACACTAATATCATATATGATAAAACACTATTATCATATATGATATTTTACGCAAATTAAAAAAACGAATTTTTTTTCTTTAAAAGTATATCACATTGCATATCTGTAGAAAGATGATTAAATGCTCGTCGCGATGGTATTTTTTTTTTGTTTAACACTTAACGGTTTAAAAGATATGTAAATTTTAAAAATAAGTGAAATAATTAAATACTTTAATTCTCATCCATTAGATATAGTGAGGATGGATAGTGCGGATGAATTCCTTGATATCCATGATAAATATGGTATCCAAAATAAATCTACTCTAAAAATTAATAATAGATTATAATTACGAGATGAACACAGTACAATATAAGATAAGTACGTATCTTTGAATTTTAACATCTTCTCGATACGAAATTTGATGCCTTATAATATAACATTCTCACTTTTGTTTACTACTAGGACTTTTTGTTCGCGCCCCATTGCGGCGAAGTGCGGGCGATATTGGGAACGTTTGCAATGTCCGTTGATGTACGTGCGCATAAAGTTAGGCAGCCCGCATTTGGATTGTGGTTGCAGAACATCGGTAATGGCTGCAATTCTTACACCACATATTAATTTATAGCATACATAAAAAGATAAGCATAGGGGGTGATATTTTCTTAATATCAAAATAACATTAGTCATTTTGCAGCATGTCTGACCTAAAACTTCTGTAAATACATTTCATATTTACAACTAACATCAAATCATCCTATGAAAATTCCAACCAAAAGAGGACATAAAAAATTATCCGAGACAACATTGAAGTAAGCATCCTTTAAATCCTTGCCTCGGACACCCTTCATGTTCCAGCATGCGCAAAAGACATACAGTCGTCGCCTACAAAAACACACCATACTCTACAACTTTTATACGCCTGGAAGTCAAAAAGTAAGCCGAAATCAAAAAAACTAATAAGGCCCATAAATAAGCTTAAGCATACACTCAATTCCCGATATCTCTAAAAACTGACTAAATAAGCAAGCAGGTAAGCGTTCCATGTTTTTTTTTGGCGCTTCAAAATAAGCAGGTGTTAATCTGATATTCTAAGGTAGCTAGTTTAAAGTATAGGATGGCACGCTAGGGGTCACTCCTTGATATGACATTGCTTATGTTTATACATTCTTGGATAAAAAAGGATTTAGTCTTATAAAAGGAAATGAAGCGATTATATGAAACAAAAAAGGATATAGTTGGGTGCTGTTTTTTGCCACGGTTGTGTAGCATGTCCATCAGTGGGCTACACATTACATAGATTACAATACTTTGCATAATAAGCATTTTCCCAAAAGAATACTTTGCATAATAAGTGTTTTCTCCAAAAGAATGCGGGCTGGCGCTGTTTCTGGTCTAAGGTTTTTTTTCTTTCTTCGATGACCGTTCTAAGTCAGCGAAGAGTGCTCTTTTATAGGAGCTAGTTTTCTACAAATGTTCTGTCGCCTTGAAGCTTTCCACAATTGTTTCTGCAAGTTTGTCAATAATATTTTTTGTTGGGGTACCTGGTGTGGAAAACATAACAATAATGAGTAAGATCAAAGTATTGAGTGTTAATGTATTACGTATATGGGCTGTATTGTTATGTATAGCAAGGTTATTATGAATACATATCATAGCTGTTGTTGGAAGTCTTCATTTGTGGTTCCAATTCAGTCAAATATCAATCAAGTTGTATTACTATAGATGCACATGCACAATGGTTTACTTGGAATGTGTAACAGCTGTGATATATCAATGCAGCATGCTACTATGAAAGGGGTGATAGATTTTGTTTGGAATATAGTTTAAAATAATGTAAGGTATCCAATGTTATGTGGTAACAGTGGGGTTATGTACCTCTATATAAGTGTGATAGGGTAGGGAACTGCAACACATTTTAGTGAATACATCAACGAATAGCTATCGGGAAAATATGGCTTGGCGGCAAATTCTCCATGCTTTGCAAAGGCAATGTGGGTCAGATGAGTGGAAACTATTTTTGGTACTAGTTGCGCGACCGTGTGGATGATGAAAGGGTTTGGAGGGGGAATCTGGAATCTTTATATGGGCGGAAGAGGGCCGTTATTGCTGAGAGTGACGCGTTTATACGTGAGTTGTCAAGTACCAGCCCAGAAGCCCTTGTGAGCCGAATGGTGTGTCTCTTATTGGAGATGCAAGACGTGATAAGGCGGAGCTTCGTCACCTGCAAGGATTGATGGATGTGCGTGATGCTCGTATGAATGAAATTGAGTTCTTCATGCGAAGAATGTGATTGGTGAGAGGTATTATAGGGCATGGGCAGTGGAGTCCTGTGTGTGTGTTGTAATTTCTAATAATCTATTGTTGTTAGGCGAGTGTGTATGGTAGTGCCTCTTGTTTCTGGTGCTTGTGAACAATCGTATTGTTTCTTTGGTGTTGGTATGTGTGCTGGCTGTCTTTTGTTTACTATTGCGTCTATTTATGGTAGCTTAGGATGTGTGATTGAACGTGGCTTAGTAATATGAAATGTTTAAGCCCCAGTTGGTTTCATTATAATTGGAGCCATGATTTAAATTTAATGCACCATGTCTCTGCCGATACACGTTGTGAAATCAGTTTGATGTAGTTAATATTAGTTTATTTGAAACTTGACTAATTTTGGAGGTTGGAAAGACGAAAGTTTGTGGGAACAGATGTACACTGTTAAATATTGGTTTCTTGTGATGCATATTAACCACTGTGCGTTTTTAATGGTATATTTATATAATATAATATCATACCCATTTTTGGAAAAAGAAAGAGAAGGCATAATAATGGAGTATATGAACACTTAGTGAGTGGTGTAAAGGTTTATTAATATCATAACAATTATATAAAACCCTAAACGAGATCAAAGCACACATAGCGGAAGCGAATTAACAAGATCATAATAATAACACAAAAATTATAATTAATCGAATTAGGGTTACGTACCTTTACGCTAAAGCAAATCCACAAGTCGAAGAACGAATCACCAATTCGAGTTTATACCGTAATATACCAAGATATAGTCTAAAGTAAGAATGTATTACGATCTTGTACACACGTAATACAACGAGCTAACCATGATTCTAGCACGTGAAAACCGAGCTACAACGCTTGTAAATAATCTACCCAACAACCTTAGAGAGGGGCTAGGACTAGATTGTAAGTAAATCGATCAACCAAGAAAACCAACCAAAACCCTTTGTGGGTTTCCTTCTGTGATCGACTAAAGAGAAAGAAGGGGAGAAAGATTTTTGCTATGTGAATTATGAGGAGAAGGATTTGTTTATACAGGCATAATCTTGTATACAAAAACAAATAAAAGGAAGTTTTTCCCCCTTCCTTTTTCTCCTATAACCGATCGACCAAACACACCCTTAGGGTTGTTCCGGAATCTTCCAAACTTCTTTCCTTTTGTTTACATACTATATATTTAGTTAACGCTCGTTAATACTTAACTAATAATTAATTAACGATCGTTAAAATTATATAGTTACTTCCTCGGTTTAATTTAATAAACATATATTTATTAAATAAATTAATAAATACAATAAATATATTTATTAATTAAATTAACTCTTTAGGTATTGTGTGCAATCCCGTAATCTCGAGTTCGATCCTATCACACGACTATTAAATATAAGTCTATAAACTTACAGCTCCCACTTGGACATATTTCGAATATCGTGATTACATTGACTAGCGTCTAGTTACACTTAGCAATGTCTCTAGTACAACTCGAGTAAGGTTTCCTGGACAAAACCTTTTAACGATTCTACATCGTTATTATTATCCTTTTATTTCTAATACAACGCTAATAAGGATATAGATCTCAGTCATCCCTTTCATTAACCATTATGTTTCTCGTTCACATATTCAGCAAGATCACCAAAACAATTTTGGGTGTGGCCACACAAACATCTTACTAATTCCACGAGGGGCCCAGCTGTATTAAAACTCCAAAACGAAATTGGAGGAAATAAATCCCATTTTGACTACGAGCAAAACTTATGAATTTTGCAATACTTCCGAAAATAAGAGTCCGGTTATTTAAGATACCTTGTATCTTTTGGATACAAGGGGACAAATCTGGACCATCCATCTCATCTCATCCAACAGCCCAGATTAAAAACAAAAAAAAAAAGCGGAGGGGTAGTTTCGTCATTTTACCCCTCCCACCTACGTCTGGAGGAACGAAGTGCCAAATGGGTGGATGAGCTACCACATGTTCTATGGGCGCATAGGACTATGATCAAAACAGCCAATGGAGACACTCCATTTGCATTGGCCTACGATACTGAAGCTGTTATACCAGCAGAAATCGGAATGCCTACCATCCGCATGGAGGAGGTTAATGTCGTCACGAACGACGAGCAGTTGCGAATCAACCTGGATCTGTTGGCAGAAAAAGGGAGATAGAAGCCATCAATGAGGCTAAGTCCAAGGCTAAAATGAAGGCTTATTATGACGCCAAGGTTAAAGGTGTTTCTTTTCGACCAGGAGATTATGTCTATCGTGCTAACGAAGCAAGTCGAGCGGTGAATACAGGAAAGATGGGCCCTAAGTGGGAAGGACCGTATGAGGTCACGGAAGCCTTAGGACGAGGCGCGTACAAGTTACGTGACATGGATGGCCGCGATCTGGAACGCACATGGAACATCTCCAATCTCAAAAGGTGCTATCTTTGAAAGCTACGACTTCCGCATGGGTGCTTCGCTATATGTAGCTTTAATGAAGATCCATGCACTCTATCTGTTTTTCTTCTTATGTTTTGTCTAGGTTCTTTTTTTGTTTTTTAGGACTTATCATTCTTGTTCAAACAAAAAATGTAAACGTTCTAATGAAATGCCGTGGTGCCTAGCTAGCTCCACGGCTTGTTTTGTGCAAATTATTTCTTAGGATTTTGTTAGTCATATGAATTTTAGTTATTATTATAATATGCCATGTTTCATTCATATGCATTCATTCAATCACCGTACATGTACTATACGCCTCCAGGCGGGGTAAGAGGATTAAGTGAACCTACTAATTCAACTTGCCGCGTAAGAGGGATGCAACCCCAGCGGTGCGGATCATGTATCCTTACTAGACACCTTACTCACAAGACGTTGTGATAAGTTTCCGTATGCCGTACTCACGTAGTGCTTTGCATAATAAAGACGCACGTCGCATGTCTAGTAAATTATAGACTTGAATGTATTTTCTCTTTTGGGTAAGACGTGACATGTCATGCGGTATCGGTAATCGATATTTAACAAAATAAAAATACACAAGTTTCCAAATCATAACAAAATGGCCGTGGTTATCACGGACTTACTAACAAAAGACAGTTTACCACATCAGTCTTAGCCGTGTACATGCACGGACGAATAAAAACTACAAATGTTTACAAGATAAATTACAAGGGGGGGGGGTAGGAATTCCCCTATGTCTTTCTTTCCTTCTTCGATCAGAGCACGGAGGGCCTCCCCGCGAGCGTCCTTTCCATCCTGTGCCTTGACCGCAGTCGCATCCAATGCCTCCGCAAGCAGCTTTTCACCTTTCATCACTTTCGATACGGAGTCATAAGTAGGCAGGGTCAAGGGGATGGGATCCGCAGTAAGCTTGGACATTACCGCCTCGTTCGGAGCATCCTTAAGCGCCTCGAGTTCATCCAGAAGAGAGTGTTGGATTTCCGCCAGTGCATTCATCGACGCGGTCATATTGTCCGCAGCTGAGGGATTATGGTAGGGATGCTGCATGATGTCTTCGTTCTTACCTATCAATTCTGCAGCCTTGACCAAACCCTCATGCCTACCACGGTCGATTCCATCCGACACGACCCCGGCGAAGGCTTGCAGTAGGTGTGGCGCTTCCATGGCCTTGCTTACGGCAAGGCGCATTCCTTGTCCAATCATCCACCTGCGTCCGGCTATGGCGGATAGCAAGGGAGGACACATTCTTTCAGCACAACTTGTGGCCATCTTGCTTAGTTCCTCCTCAGCCGTTGCAGCCCGCTCTTCCAATTTAGTCCGCACTTGTGTTAGCTCATCCTTTAGCGCATCGCGCTCTTGGGCGATGTTGAAGGCTTGTACGGTTACGGCCTTGGTAGAAGCTTCGGCTGCGGACACCTGAATATGGAACTTCGAGTTATCACAAGGATAATATGTTTTTTCTTGGGTCAAATAAAAATCGAGGGAAAAATATATGTATAATGTTTTTTTTTGAAAGCATACTGATAGGTGTGTAAACACCCATCCTTTTACCACTTATTTCTTACTAAAACAAGCCCAAAACACGTATTTAATATCATTTGTTTGGAATTATGCGTGGTTTTTGTGTTTATTGTGTTTTCAGAGTCAACTGGATGAATATTGAAGAAAACATGGGATTGCACGGGCTTTATCGAGGAAAAAGACTCAAGACGAAGTCTATTGTCCAAGAGATGCAAAAGATTTGAATTCAATGGGCCTGTTTGAAGATTTATCGAAGAAAAGGACCAAAGATGGAAGATTTACATATGTCGAAGAAACTCAAGTCTATTAAACGAAGAAATTAAAAGACGAGTTGAATTTAATCGTCGACAAATCCCGAATCAGAATCGAAAACGTCAACTTTTCTGAAAAGACGAGAAGACAAGAAGAAAGGGAGAAAGCCCACTCACCAACCAACCACTAGGACTATATAAAGAATTCTCCTTCACACTTTTTAGTGAGTTTTTAGTTTTTCATCTTTTCCTTTCTTTTGTTCGTAGGCATCACCAACACCATTAGGGTGTTTGGTGATTTTGATTCTTGTTTTTACCAATCTTGTAGTTTAATCTTTTTCCTTTGATTGTTTAAACCTTAATCATCAATATAATCTTTCCATTTCATCTTGTTCATCTTCTCTTTTTATTCAAAGTTTTAAAGTCCTTGTTTGATTGATTTTGATCTTCAAAAGTTAGTGGGTTTTGTGTTTTTATGATTAGGATTTGATGTTTATGGTTAGTAGATGATTTGTCATTAGTTTTGTTTAAGATTTGGTTAAAAACTTGGTTGATTTTTGATAAATTCGTGTTCCCCTGTTTCTTCGCTGTGTCTGTTCTTCATTCCCAGTTATTCCGAATAGCACGGATCAATGTCCTTTATCCGGAATATTTTATATATTCTGGATCAGTTTCCTTTATTCGGAAGATACTTTTATTCCGAATAAGCCTTTTATTCCTCATAGCAATTTATTCCGAATAGGATCATTATTCCGAGTAGCAATATTATTCCGGATGGCCATATATTCTGCATAGCCTATTTATTCCGATTAGCAAGTTTATTCCGCATAGCATTTTTATTCCGGGTAGCAACATTATTCCGGATAGCCATAATATTCCAGATAGCCCATTATTCCGATTAGCCATTATATTCCGAATAGCCTCATATTCCGGATGGCAATTTATTCCGGATAGAACCTTTTATTCCGAGTAGCAAATTGTTCCGAGTAGCCATCTTATTCCGGATAGCAAATATATTCCGCATGGTCATAAATTCCGAATAGCACCACTTATTCCGCATAAGGACTTTATTCCGAGTAGAGCATTTCTTCAGTGAGGTTATTTCACAGCTTTATCATTTAATTGTTTATTTTAACTTCAAGTTTTATTTCATTGACTGATTTTGGTTTAAATCTCTATTTACTTCATTCATTTATCTTTTGAATAGAATAGAAAACCAAACCTCCTATTTGTCACCAAGAACAGTCATTCCACTTTTAGCTGTGATCAATTCGAGAAGATCCAAGATTAATTCCTGAACCCATACAAAAACACGTATCAAATGGCGCCGCTTCCGGCTCTTCTCGTTAAGATTAACAGTTTTTTGTGTGAACTTGGATTTTGGGATCCGTTCGCCGTGGACGTTTCTTTTTCATAAAAATTTCAAAAATCCTAAAAAAATATAAAATTTTCAAAAATACAAAAAAAATAATAAATTAAAAAACCATAAAAACCAAAAATATTTCTTGTTTGCTTTGTTAGTTCTTTTGCAGGTGCATGCGTACACGATCAACGTCTTATCAAGAGCCCGAGCCTCTCGAAGACTTAGACATGGCCGGTGTACAAAACAACAACAATAACCCACCTCGAAACAATAACAACAATAACAATCCACCTCTCAACAACAATAATAACAACAACAATGATCCTCTACCAGACAATCGCTCGATGATTGAACTTCTGCAAGCACATGTAGACGGCAACAATGATCCAATTGTCATACCCGCGATTGCAGCCAACAATTTTGAGCTCAAATCCGGCTTTATTCAGATGGTCTCAGCTCAACCATTCTTGGGGCGTACCATTGATGATCCTCATGACCACATCAAACGGTTCTTGCAACTCACGAATACGGTCAAATTCAATGGTGTTCCACAAGAGGTAATCCGTTTGCAACTTTTTCCTTTCTCCTTAGAGGGACAAGCCCGACATTGGCTTACAAAGGAACCGCCACAAAGTATTCTGACCTGGACGGATTTGGAGACCAAATTTATCAACTACTTTTTCCCACCCTCTCGTACTACCGCTTTGCGGAATGAAATCATTAATTTTGAACAAAAGTACGATGAGTCTTTTAGTGAATCTTGGGACCATTTTAAAGACCTTTTAAGAAAGTGTCCACAACATGGTTTTACCAAAGTGCACCAAATTAATACTTTTTACAATGGTTTAAGCAAGAATGACCAAGATTCACTAAACAGTGCCTCGGGGGGTAATATTTTGGTTAAGACTTCTAATGCTGCTTGGGATATCATTGAGAATAAGTCTCGTGTGCAAACCAAGAGTGTGCGGACCAATGCCGCTAGTGATAGTACTAGTGACAACGACAAGCGACTTGAAAAAATCACTGCGCTTCTTGAATCGCTTGATACCCAAACCGCTAGCAACACCAACAACATCAACGCTAAAAACGCTCAAGTCAATGCTGTCAGCCAACCATGTGAAATATGCGGGGGTCCTCACTCTTACACCACTTGTACCACCACCCAAGACTACCCTTCTGAGAATGTGAATGCAACATATGGTACCTATCCTCCGGCCGCTTATCAAGCTCGTCCTCAAGGAGACCGCAATTTGCTTAGCTACCGCTCAAACAACTTTCTCTCACCGCCCGGTTTTCCTCCTAACAACCCAAACCAACAACAAAACCTCAATCGCCCTCCTCAACAACAACAACCACCTCGTGCACCATACCAACCACCTCACAAACAACCATATCCACCTCAAAGAAACAACCAAGTTTACCAACAACCTGCTTATCAACCACCCGCATACCATGCTCCCCCTCCCAACCAACCCACCGCATTGCACCAAGATGTTGAAACCTACATGAGGACCAATGATGTGATCGTGGAAAATCTCCAGCGGGAAGTGCTCAACTTGAAAGAAGACATGGTGAAACAAGGGAACGATCTGAGAGCTGATATGAGAAACACTTTGGCAAGTCAAACGAATGACTTAAGGAACATGATGGCTGGTTTCTTCCAAGGTAATCAACCCTCTTCTTCGGGTACTCTTCCGAGTAACACCGTTGCGAATCCAAGAGGGGAGATGAAAGCAATCACCACTCGCAGTGGCAAAGGTACCAAGGAACCCGAGCTTCCTATACCTCCACCGGTGATTGTGAGTAAGGAAAACGAGTCACCTGCTCCTATTACTCATCCTTCTACTTCCCCAATTTCTCCACCTCTTACTTCTACCCCTCCTCCACCCAAGGATGTGAGTGATCCTTCGATTCCAAAGACTTCCTCTTCTTCCGATATACCTTATCCATCTAGGTTGAGGAAAGAGAAGCTCAAAAGCAAGGATGATATTCAGGTTTAGAACTTTCTTAAACTGTTTAAACAATTGAATTTTAACATCTCCTTCGCTGAGGCTCTCGCTCACATGCCTAAGTACGCGAAAATGTTCAAAGATCTTCTTAGCGACAAGGAGAAGCTTCTTGATATTGCTAACACCCAACTTAATGAGAATTACTCTGCAGTGCTCTTAAGAAAATTGCCAACCAAGCTTGGTGATCCGGGTCGCTTCTTAATCCCTTGCAACTTTCCGGGAGTAGAGAATTGCATGGCCCTAGCCGATCTAGGTGCCAGTATTAACTTAATGCCTTTAAGTGTTTGGAAGCAATTATCTCCCCTGAGCTAGTCCCCACCAAAATGACTTTGGAATTAGCTAACCGTACGGTTGCTTATCCAGTGGGGATAGCCGAAGACGTTTTTGTAGGATTCGACAAATTCACTTTTCCTGCCGATTTCGTTATCGTCGACTACGATATGGACCCTCGTGTGCCATTAATTGTTGGTCGTCCATTCTTGAGGACCGGTCACACTCTCATCGATGTTGAAGCCGGTGAGATTATCATGAGAGTGGGTGACGACAAAATCGTCTTCAACATGGGAAAGCTTTCTAAACAGCCTTATTCATACGAGAGTGTTAATTGTATTGACGTTCTTGATGAGGCTTGTGAAGAACACTTCAAAGATGCTTGTAAAAGTATTCCTACCTCTCTTCCCAATGTTGAGACCGTTTCCTCTATAGATTCATCACTATCTCTATTTGGAGAAAGTGATTTCCTTTGGAAAGATTTGGAAGCCACCATGGGAGATGTGAACTTAGAACATGACGATTCTCCCACCGATTGGGATGAAGATCTTCGCCTCATTGAGAACCTTCGTAAAGAAGACAATATTTCTCCACCATCTCCCAAGGATATTTCTATCGATGCACCGACTTTGAATACGCCTCCCATCGAAAATCCTCCGGATTTAGAACTTAAGGAGTTGCCGCCCCATCTCGAGTACGTGTTCCTTGAAGATAAGAAGAAGTCGCCCGTCATCATTGCTAAGGACTTGAAAGAAGAAGAGAAATCTCGCCTCATCGCCGTGCTTAAAGATCATAAGAAGGCAATTGCTTGGAAAATTTCCGATATCCGCGGAATTGATCCAAAATTTTGTACTCACAAGATTCTCATGGAAGATGACTTTAAACCCGCAATCCAGAGCCAAAGAAGGGTTAATCCTCACATTCACGACGTCATCAAACAAGAGGTTATCAAACTTCTTGATGCCGGCTTGATTTACCCTATCTCGGATTCGCCATGGGTAAGTCCCGTCCATTGTGTGCCCAAGAAGGGCGGAATAACCGTTGTTCCCAATGAACACAACGAGTTGATTCCCACTCGTCTCGTTACTGGGTGTAGGGTTTGTATCGACTATCGCAAGCTCAATGATGCCACGAGAAAAGATCATTTTCCTCTTCCTTTCATGGATCAAATGCTCGAGCGTCTAGCGGGTAATGACTATTACTGCTTCTTAGACGGTTTCTCCGGGTATTTTCAAATTCCCATCGATCCCAAGGACCAAGAAAAGACCACATTCACTTGTCCCTACGGAACATTTGCTTACAAACGTATGCCTTTTGGTTTATGCAATGCTCCTGGGATGTTCCAAAGGTGTATGATGGCTATCTTCCATGACATGGTTGAAGAAACTATGGAAGTATTCATGGATGATTTCTCGGTTTATGGCGATTCATTCTCTGCTTGCCTTGCCAATTTAGAACGTATGCTTAAGCGGTGTGAAGACACTCGCCTTGTTCTTAATTGGGAAAAATGCCATTTCATGGTAAAAGAGGGCATCGTGCTAGGACACAAGATCTCCAAAGCCGGTCTTGAAGTAGACCGTGCTAAAGTCGATGTTATTTCTAAGTTTCCTCCACCTTCAACCGTGAAGGGTGTGAGAAGTTTCCTTGGTCATGCGGGCTTCTACCGTCGCTTTATCAAAGATTTTTCTAAAATCGCTCGCCCGATGACCCACCTCTTGGAAAAAGATACTCCTTTTATCTTTTCCACCGAGTGTATCGAAGCCTTCAACTTGCTTAAGGATAAGCTAACTAAGGCACCCGTCTTGGTTACCCCTAATTGGGAGCTTCCCTTTGAGTTGATGTGCGATGCTAGCGACTTTGCTATTGGAGCGGTTTTGGGACAAAGAGTGAACAAACACTTCCAACCGATCCATTACGCTAGCAAGACAATGACGGGGGCTCAATTGCATTACACGACAACCGAAAAAGAGCTTGTAGAATCTTGATAACCTATGAATCTATGAAGTGGGTTGATGTTTTCTAGAGAGAGAAACTAGAGAGAGAAAGTGACAGAAAAACTATGTGTATTTTATTAAGTGAAACTAGAAAGTGAACAACAACCAACCCCTTTCCAAGGAGGAAAGGGGTATTTATACTTCCAAGTCACTAATGGACTTGGGCCGGCCCATGACAAGCCCATGGACCGGTTCTTACTTAACTAAATAAGTAACTATTAACTATTTGTTAACTACGAGCTATTACAACATTAATAATATTGTGGAGTGACCGATACTTCTAAAATACGTAAAAACGTATTTCTAACAATCTCCCCCTAAGGGAGGTCACTCCACGTTACAAAGTTCTAAACCTAGCATACTATACTAAGTCTTCGTTCTTTAGCTCGTAGTCTTTTCTTCCTTTTCTTTTTGTTGTGAATATGTTTATTGATCTTTTAAGCTTTGGCTTGAGAGCATTGTTCTTTTGGCCTTTCACGTGCGATCTTTGCCTTCTTGTGAATTTTGCCTCCTCGTGACTCCATGTTCCACACACTTATGTCTTTTTGTTAAATTCTCGAAAGCTTCAGAGTTTGGTACAGCGGAAGACTTCATCTTGTACTTTCTTGAATTTTTTGCTGAACTTTGATGCTGAAAAACATAAGCATGTGGGAACGACTTCTACAGGTACACCGCAACACCACCGTCTTCACTGGTACACAGCAACGCCACCATCTTCAACAGGTACACAGCAACGCCACCGTCTTTAACATGTACACAACAACGACACGAATAAAATGGCTTTGAACATTTTATTCTAATTCGGTAGCATTTTACCTCCGGTCGGTGAAGACCGTTGGACGATATTAGATATCGTACCCGTGACGGATAGTTTCAATTAAGTAACTTCCTGACAGGATTTCGCGGGTAAACCCGTTCTCTTTATTCGACCGTCTAAAGCTGACTGCGAACATAAAGAGTGAATCACTTGGATAAATTATCCTTGTGATTTGAAGCCGTCAATTCATGGAACCTGGAACAAGTGAATTTCAATTAAGATTTTCACCATCGTTGCTTTCCAGTTATCACGAGTTCAATTCATATAGAATCTTGCACGTCACCTACCAAGTGCTGTTTGATGTTAACACTAGAAGGATTTCCACTCGTCACTGTGATCAATAAAGAGTCACTCTGAGTGTTCTGGCAAGATCATATGATAATGCGTAGAGGCCTGGAACGAGTTTAAGTTCAATTAAGAATTAAACCACTGTTTCCTTCCAGTTTTTCACAAGATTGGTTCTAAAAGAACCGCACGTGTAACTTACCATGAGCTTGTTTGATGTTGGCTCAAGCAGGATTTCCATCTTCATTGTAATACTTGCATATTACTCGGATGTTCTGGCAATATTACAGGAATACTGCGTAGGACTCATGAAAATCTCTTACTTTTCACAGTGTGTGAGAAAGCAAGGAATAAATGGAAAGTGTCCTAATGAGACTTTTGATGATCTCTTGGCTCTAGACTCGATAGTGCGTTTTGATTTAGTGAGCGATGGCTGGAGAGGAGTGCCACCTTTTCAATACCAGTCTATTCGGAGTGAATAAACCAATAGATAACGTGTTGATCTCCGTGTGATTAAAACAAATACCTTTTGAGAGATATTTGAGTTAGCTGGGAAGGGTTGTGCATTGCATCACTGGGTCCATGATGTCTTTCTTCAATACCGAGAATCATTAACAAAAATGATCTCAATAGCATATGTATTGACCCGGTTTCTGCCTATTGTAAGGAGGGCTTCTTTCTTTACACCCTTTATCTTTACAATTCTTTTTCATTCTTCAACCCCTTTAATGCTTACCAATACGTCATCACTAGCACCTTGTTGTGATTGTTCCAGTGCTAGCTTAAGTACTTGGTCGACATTCAGCTACGTTCACAATCTTTCTCCAACTTTCCTAGGACTTCTAATTCTATCTAGGGAATTGTCCTTGGGAAGATTCCATCGGCTCTGATGAATCATTGGACTAAACCTATTCCTACCACCCTTTTGTCACCACATTCGTCGTGAATTAAGCGTGTTTTGGGAAGGAATTGCCACCATGAAAAATCATTGAAAATCACCTAAAGTACTTGTGATATTGAAATCAAAAGTTTCGTACCTTAGGTGTTTTTGATCATAAAAAACGCTCCCCCTTAATACATGCTTTACACATATTAAGTTGGATAATCGTTAAGTCTTTTTCATCTTTTAGCCAAGTATCATTTAAATCTCCTTAATCCCATTTTCTCCCCTTATCCAAAATGTTAACCATTAATATTTGGGATATTGAATGGATTAACCGGTCTTTGGGTAAAAAATGAAATCGATGTTTGGCCATAGAACATGTTCATGCTCCCCCTTAAATTAATAAGGGATATTTGTAGTGCTTTAGTATGATATATTTTGAAAGATTTAGAATCTCGTGAGAAATTCTTGAAAAATTATCATACCTTAACACTACATCAAGCCGCAAAAGCACAATATTCACAAATATACATATTCACAATTGAAAACCAATATAAAGTGGACCTGAAGTGTACGACCCATTAGATGGATCGTTGCAGTAGCTTGTGGTGCACTAAATATGGTCTTCCACCAACGAATCTTTCCAAGCTCCTCATCAATCTACGTTCACGGAGCTTTTGATCTATCTTCTTGATCACATACTTCGCCATCTGCCGATAACCTTGATGCCAATCCTCAGTCATCTCTGGTAAAGTCCCACCCGAATTAAGATGCTCCAACTTTCCTCTGACATATAGGAGAGTCCCATCACTGTACTTATAAAGCTCACCCACCCTCATAAACTTCATTAACCCTCGACTGTTCAAGTAGAAAATGCCGCAATTCGGAACAGAAATGCCGGTATAGGGACATCTATCTACATGTTGAGGTAGAACTTGATTCACTGGACGGGTTAAGTTGAGCTTCCTTTGGTAGCTTTCGACTCCCAACTGCAGATCTTCAACTCGTTTCTTGATAACAACGCTTCGTGTGAACATACGAAGTGTTGTATTCAAGGCAATGAGGTCTTCACAAGGAATATGTGTGAGTTGATCACGGGTCATCAAAAGCAACATATCTTCGATATCCTCAAGGCGAATGATAGAAAAATCTCTCTGCTGGATTTTGTATTCTCTGTCATCCTCCCTTTTCAAACGAATCTCCGTCACATGATAATAGCCATTCTTGGCTTCAGTTTTCAGCCCTAAAATACTGGAGATGCGGATATCGGATCTAACGTTGCTTCCAGAATTGACTAGGCAGCAACCCCTGTACGCCCTTCGGACTCGTTCGTCCCAATGAGATGCACCTATAACATCATACATATCATAATTACGAGTTACCCTTGGGACCCAGAGTCGGTTTACCTTTTCCTCGATCCAGGGTATTGTCCCCCAGTTGGCAGCTTTCAGCAAGGTCAAGGAGGTTGCGTACTTTGATGAACCCTTCAGAAGATACTCAAGATCATAGGTGACGAAGAAGTCGAGAGCAATCTGATTATCTTGAGTAGGATCAAGTGGAGGTGGAGCTCTTTCTGATTCATGAAGACTCGGCCGTTGAACGGTATTCAGAGCTTTCAGGATCTCATCAGCATAGTACTCGAACTCCATTCGGATTAATCGGGTTTTGGCGCGAATTCTCTTATCCTTCAGCGCTCTCTTCACCAAAGACGGAGTAACCGAAGTCTTATACTCATGAGCAAGAAATGCACATAAGTCAATCGGACTGCGGATACGAAGATACAAAACATCTCTGTCAGCGTCTGTGATCGGATCATATTGCGCCGCTGCCATGATCCAAGCCTGTGGTGGTGCAGTCTCGTCAATCTCCAACGTGTCTGCCCAATCCCGTGTGCTTGATTCAGGAACAGTAGACTGGGGTTCTTGTTGTAGAGGAGTGGAAACGTGAACATCTGCTGGTTCTGATTCAGGCATTTCGGCGGTGTCGTGAACGGGTGAGTGTTGTGCAGCTTCAGGTTCAGTTACCGATTCTGCAATCACAGGAGCAACAACAACAGAACTAACGGGGTTAGTGGTAATAGGTAAAGATACAGCAATAGATGTACCGGGAATCGATGACACCGTAGTAGCATTCACATCGTGGCGCCACTTGGAACGTCTTGATTCCGTTGAGGTAGACTTTTCCTTCTGCTCAGCATCTTTCTTAGACTTGGTTCCAGACTTAGTAGTTTTCTTTGAGCTGGCAACCTTATCTCCCTTTTCAGGCTGTTTACCCCCATCATCATCCTCGTCGCTATCCTCGTTGCTCCCCTTAGCACTTTCCTCATTAGCATCACCACCATCATCACCATCATCATCATCATCATCATCATCATCCTCATCATCATCATCCTCATCATCATCATCGTCCTTTTCTTCTTCTTCTCCTTCTTCTTCCTCTTCTTCACTAGTACCCTCTTCTTCTTCACTTTCTTCCCTTTCTTCTTCAGGTAGAATGTGGTATGGTACCACACTTCCAAACGTTTTAAATAACCTATCATCCTCCATGATAGCGTCATTCAGGGATTTGTAAAGAGTCTGTTGAATCCTAGATTTATCAAACGATCCAAGTTCCCTCATTCGAGCTTTCAGGATCTTCTTTAATTCAAAATCCGTCAACTCATAAGCAATTCTGTAGGCGGATTCAGAAGGATTGGATGACTTGATCATCAAGTTATCAGCTGCGATTTTCTTCATCTCATCACGCAATTTTGGCATAATGGATTCAACAGATTCTTTCACTCTCTCTTCAACAGTTGCTTCAAGTGCTTCTTTCTGCTCCTTGTATTTCTCCCTCATAGCTTGAAGTCTTGTGATTCGTGCAGCATGCTTATCAGCCTCCGCCTGCTTAACTTGAGCTAGTTCTTCTGCATGAGCTTTACGAATCGTCTCCATCTCTGTAGCGAATTTTGCAAGCATCTCTTCTTGTGCTTTCTTTGAGGCTTCTTCACTTTGCACTCTTCTAAGTAGCTCTTCTCGAAGGTTTTTCATCTCTTGTCTTTGGCTATCCGTGTGTTTATCCAACAACTCTGCCATAACAAATGCAACCATTGAAGATGATGCAGAGCTACTTTGGGTTGGTTGAAGAGGCTCGGTTGTGACAACGGTACTAAGGATGGGAGGTATTGGTGGTGGAAGGAATGGTGTTGAAACCGGTCTGGTTGGTAAGGGTTGTATTGGTGGAGGTTGAGTTGCTAAAGGTTGAGTTACTAACGGTTGAGTTGACACCATGATTGTAGGAGCAACGGACTCCTTTTCAACACTTGCTGAAACTGGAATGGATGTCTCCTTCGAAGTAGAATACCGTTCAGGTGACCCAAACTCATCAATATCATCTGGCTCCTCGTACTCTTCTTCAATATTTATCCTTGCACCTGAACCACTACCGCCCATATCTTTCCTACTCCTTTGAATAGCTATCTTCATCATTTTTCTCTCCGCCTTGTCAAGAGTAGGATCAACAACGTCTTCCTCGTCACGTAGAACTAACTCATCAGCCTTACCCTTTCCCTTCTTAACCTCAGTCTTCTTCTTCTTCTTGGTTTCGGGTTCTGGTAAAGCAACTGGTTGCTTGCGTTTACCTTTACTCTTGACCGTAGTAGACGAGTCTTCTACTGTCTGAAGGCTTGCTTTCAGCTTCTTGATTTCTAGCAGCAGTAGCTTGTAATCAGCAGAGCCTTTGATTTTATCCGTCAGAAGATGATCGGGAATAGGACCGGGAATCACACCACCAGTTGGTCCTTCATGCCTAAGATCCACCGTATGATCAGCTTCTACAGTGTGGTGCCGACTTGCTGCACGCCTATCAATAGTAACATCATTCTTCATACAATAATTAATGATAAGCTTGATAAACCGAGGATAAGGAAAGAAATTTGTCTTAAGCTTCTTGTTTTGGAAGAGTTGGAAGGTGAATTCTTCCCACAACAATAATGCATAGTCTGCATTTGCACCTTTATACATTCCATAGAAGATGTTCATAATAGGACTGCGCAAAGCATCATGCCCACTTGTTTTCGGTGTAAGACATCTACTGAGAATACCCAACATTGCTCTCCAAGGCTGACCTACTTTAGCAGTGGTAAATTCAGACGCAACTCGTATGTCAGGACATCCAAGAGCATCGAACAACTCCATGAGTTCGTCTTTAGTAGGATCCCTCAAAAATTCCATACCTTTGGGTGTATCCCGAATGCCAAATATCTTACGGAAGTCTGAAACATTAAGTGTCTGCTGCTTGTTGTCGAGGGTGAAAGTGATCTTGTTTGAAGTGCTTTCCTTGGTGGCCCAGAACTCATACATGTAATCATAAGGCACCGAGGCACTACTTCTTAAAGCATTCTTGAAATGGGATTGATCAAGGATTGCTATGGCGACTTTAAACCCATGGTGAGTGGATTTTGAAACTTGCCTCAGCCGGTAATTGTTTTGTATGAACTTGAGGGTTCGTGCTTCAGCAATTGCGGCTTCTCTAGAGTCTTAGATTGCTTGTACTGTTGGATTAGTCATTGTATCTGCTTAAGATAAGACATGAAAGGTTGATGCACAAAAATACATATAGATATGTATCATTCTTATTTCTAAGCATAACATATTTCAACAAGTACTTAGAACATGCAAACCACTATCAATCAAACAACTCTTCATCCGGAACTTTCCTTCATTCGGAACTTCTTCATCCGGAACATTCCTTCATTCGGAACTTCTTCATTCGGAAGTTCTTCATTCGGAACTTCTTCATTCGGAAGTTCTTCATTCGGAAGTTCTTCATTCGGAAGTCTTTCATTCGGAACTTCTTCATTCGGAAGTCCTTCATTCGGAACTTCTTCATTCGGAAGTTCTTCATTCGGAACTTCTTCATTCGGAAGTCCTTCATTCGGAACTTCTTCATTCAGAAGTTCTTCATTCGGAACTTCTTCATTCGGAAGTTCTTCATTCGGAACTTCTTCATTCGGAAGTCCTTCATTCGGAACTTCTTCATTCGGAAGTCCTTCATTCGGAACTTCTTCATTCGCAAGTTCTTCATTCGGAACTTCTTCATTCGGAAGTTCTTCATTCGGAACTTCCTTCATTCGGAAGTCATTCATTCGGAACTTCCTTCATTCGGAAGTCCTTCATTCGGAACTTCCTTCATTCGGAAGTCCTTCATTCGGAACTTCCTTCATTCGGAAGTCCTTCATTCGGAACTTCCTTCATTCGGAAGTTCGTTCGGAACATTCCTTCATTCGGAAGTTTTTCAGAAAATTCCTTCATTCGGAAGTTTTTATCCAAGTTCATCCGGAACTTTACAAACACACTTATGAAAGATTAATCTATGCGCGTTTGCGAGTTCTAAGGCAATCTAAGGTAACCAACCACAATCTAAAGGTATTCCGAGCATAACCCATCTAAAACCCTAATCAATTAACCCTTAATTAAGACATACGAACCCTAATTGAATAAAGTTTAGTACCCTAATCAATTAATAGATTAAGAGATGAATTAAGACGAGTTATAAGTTACAGATTCAATGTTAATACCTTTTAGATCGAATGAAAAGGATTGAATTGAGTAGAATGCGGTTTGAAAAAGCTTGTGTGTGTGTTATCAATGGCGGCAAGTGAAAAAGGAACAGTGAAGAGGAAAATGATACGCAAGGGGGGTTTTGTTTGACTTAGTCAAAAATTTTAGCAACTTTCAACAAATGTCCCTAAAGTCCCTATACTTTTCACTCTTATCCTTTTTAAATGCTAATTCCTTTTCTTTTCTAGTTACTCTAACCATAGTTAAGTTTTACCAACTTAATCTACACGCAACTTAAGCATCTCTCCAAAATCTAAAGCAAGTCTTATCTCATTGAGCAAGCACAAATCATATTCTAAAGCAAAACCACTCATTTACCATTTAGTCATTAATTTTCCACAATCACTTTTGAAAAGATTGTTTTGATGACAAAGATAATTTAATATTTTCTCCCCCTTAAACGATGACCCGTTTTCTATTTAAAGAGCTGTAGTCATTGTTTAAAGAGTCAAATATTGATGAAAGCATTTCCAATTAGTATCTTGAAAAAGATTGATTCGTGTTGTCAATAAGATTTCTCTTATTTAAACAAATTAATGCACTGAGACGTACATAAATTCGTGTTAGACCAAGTTGTAAAGTAAACTTGATCCCTTTGCATGATTTGGCTTGTAAATCATGCCCGAGAAAATTAATTCCCGTTGTGAGCCAACGTTTTCCAAAGAAATACGTGACTTTAATATGTAAACCGGGTTGCAGTCTGAAATAACTACAAGCCATAATGGGCATGTTTTAAAAATGTACAACTTTTATACGGACTCTATTTATGGCACCGTGTCAATATTGATCGACATTTCTAAGGCCGTAAATATTACCGTACTAAAAGACATGCCCGATTTAAAAACGAAAAATATTTTTGGTTTTTCTTGATTTTATAATTTTTATGGTTTTTGTAGGTTTTATATTTTTTATGGTTTTTGTCGGTTTTATATTTTTGTATTTTCTTTTTGTGGTTTATATATTTACGATAATATACATGATCATGAACAAAGGATACTCTGAATAGTTTACCACCACTATTCAGCTGATTCTTCTGCCAACTCTTTGAGAGTCGCTGGAGTGAATGATTTCATGCCAAGCTTGTCGATCAAAAACTCGATTCGTCCTCGATCTAAGGCTTTGGTTAACATATCTGCCAGCTGGTACTCAGTAGTGACAAAATACAGCTCGATCACTCCGTTCTCCACCTGCTCTTTAATGAAATGGTAGCGGATGTCTATGTGCTTGGCCCGGGAGTGTTGAACGTAGTTGCAGCAAAGGGCAATGGCGCTCTTGTTGTCATAATACATCGGGATTTTGTTAAATCCCAAACCGTAGTCAGTTAATTGTGATCTCATCCAAAGGACTTGAGCACAACAACCGAACATGGCGATGTATTCAGCCTCCGTGCTAGAAATTGCAGCGCTTTTCTGCCTTTTTGAAGACCAACTGATCAATCTATCTCCAAGAAGTTGCACAGATCCAGAAGTGCTACGCCTCGTGTCTTGACATCCAGCATGATCGGCATCTGCGTATGATATTAAAGCAATAGAGGAATCTTTCGGATACCATAGACCACGATGAAGTGTTCCTTTTAGATACCGAAAGATCCTTGTCACAACATGTAGGTGCTTTTCGGTAGGCCGAGCCTGATACCGGGCACACATGCATACAGCAAATTGCAAATCAGGCCTGCTAGCAGTCAGATAGAGAAGGGTGCCGATCATTCCACGGTAAAGTTTTGGATCGACAATAGTCCCATTCCTATCTTCATCTAACTTGGATTTCTCCACCATTGGAGTGTCCACGGGGTCACAATTATCAAAGTTATATTTCTTTAAAGATTCTAGAGCATATTTGGATTGATTAATAAAGATGCCTCTGGGATTTTGAGAAATCTGTAATCCTAAGAAAAATGAGATTTTTCCCATCATTGACATCTGAAAGCGTGTGGACATTATCTTCTCAAATCGATTTGACAATTCTATGTTAGTGGCAGCAAATATTATATCATCAACATAAATTTGTACCAGTATCATGTCGTTGCCCTCCTTGAGAGTGAATAGAGTGGGGTCCACCTTGCCTTTGGAGAAGCCTTCCGAAATGAGATATGTTGAGAGGAAATCATACCACGCGCGCGGAGCTTGTTTCAACCCATAGAGAGCCTTCTTAAGCTTGTACACATGATTAGGAAACTCCGTGCTAACAAACCCATCCGGCTGACGAACATAGACCTCTTCCCTTAGTTCACCTTTCAAAAATGCCGTCTTCACATCCATTTGATAGACGATCATATTCATATGAGCAGCATACGCAAGGAATAGTCTAATAGCCTCCAATCTTGCCACAGGAGCAAAAGATTCTTCAAAGTCTATACCCAAGGCTTGTTTATATCCTCTAGCGACCAATCTAGCCTTATTCTTCAATACTGCACCCATCTCATCGAGTTTAACCTTATAAACCCATAACAAAGTAAGGATGTTAACCTTGTCAGGGAGAGGAACCAATTCCCATACTTCAAGTCTTTGGAATTCATTTAGTTCCTCCTGCATGGCTTCAATCCAAGATGATTGAGTCATAGCCTGCTGCCAATTTTTAGGTCCAACTTCAGAGAGAAATGCATCAAAGTAGCAATAGAGTGCACTCTCTTGTAATTGATGGCGTGTAGAGACTGGTCGATTTAGATCTCCAATGACATTCCTAATTGGGTGATCTTTTGTCCATTTGGTGCTATGATTTTCAATCCTAGGTGGTCTGGAGTGAACAATAGAAGGAGCTTCTTCTGAGGTAGACGCGGCTGAAGGGTTTTCAGGGAACGGTATACCAAAGAAAGGAAGCTCTTGCAGGTGAGCATATTCCAAGTCGTGATCAATAGAATCCTCTTCCACATCATTAGGCACAAGTAGGGGTGACGATTCAGGTGTAGTTTGAGAATCACTTGGTGAAGGTGCATCCGGTTCAATGTGAATTGAAGATGCATTAGATAAAGCTTCATTTGCTTGAGCAACAACTTCAGGGATTGGAGCTATCACTACAGGTGCTGGAACTTCATCATTTGGGGGATCAAAGAATTCGTCAAACAACGGTTGAAACAGTTTATCCCACTCGGGCCTTGATGGTGGTAAAAATGATGTAGAAGTAGGATTATTGGGAACTAATCCGGAACTAATAGCACCGGTTCCCATCTCATGAAGCGCCGGTTCAGAGCTGTGTTGCTCAGAAGCCATCGCTGTCAGCTCATCGAAATATGCGTCCATAGTTTCTACAATCTTACCAAGACGACGGTTGTAAATTCAGTATGCTTTCTTGGAGGGTGAGTAACCAATGAAAATACCTATATCGGCTTTTGGTTGAAGCTTGCCCAAGTTCTCACTATTAATGTTTGGATAACAAAGAGCACCAAACACATGAAAAAATGAGACATCGGGTTGACGGTCATGTAGAAGCTCGTAAGGTGTTTTTCCATGGCGTTTCCGAATGATAGAACGGTTTTGGGTGAAACATGCAGTAGATATAGCTTCTGCCCACAAGAACAATGGAGCGTTCGCATAAATTAGCATAGTCCTAGCAGCTTCCATAAGCGTACGATTCCGTCTTTCAACGACACCGTTTTGTTGTGGAGTGCGTGCAGCGGATGTTTCATGTGAGATACCAACTCCTTCATAGTAATCACGAAGAGTCTGGTTGACGAACTCTGTTCCATTGTCTGTACGAATACGGCGGACAGTAGTATTTAAACGTACTTGAATGAATTTCAGAAAAGTAATGATAGCCTTCGGTGCTTCATCCTTTGTACGTAGAAATCTAACCCATGTAAACCTGGAGAAATCATCCACAATAACCAGAATGAATTTCTTACCGCTCACACTTTCAGTTCTCATTGGCCCACAAAGATCCATATGCAAAAGATGAAGTTTTTCTTGATTGGTGTCTTCAGCTTTGGGCTTATATGATTTCTTGGTACTTTTCCCCCTTGAACACGCGGAACATAAATGATCCTTGTGAAATTTAAGCTTTGGAAGACCACGAACTAATTCGTTTTTAGCCAGATGATTGATAGCATCAAAATTAAGATGAGATAATCTGCGATGCCATAACCATGACTTGGTCTTAGATGCTTTAGAGAGAAGACATACTGGAGAGGCGGCCATCATGTCTTGTAAGGACAAGGTATAAAGATTTGCACCACGAGATCCCTTCAACAAATCTTTTCCTTCCAAATTGCGGATGAAACAAGTGTGTTGTCGAAAAGCAACCTCTAGGTTGGAATCACAAAACTGTCCTACTGAGAATAAATTATGACCAAGACCTTCTACATAGTATACCCTTGAAATCGTAACGTTTCCAATCTGATATTCACCATACCCCATTATCTTTGCAATATGATCATTCCCGAATTTAACCGTACCAAGAAACTTGCTGACGAAATTTCGGAGCATCGAGCGATCTCCGGTCATATGCTTTGAACAACCGGAGTCCAAATACCAAAGGATGATTTGGACCACCTGAAAATATCACCACACAACGACAATGTAGAGGTATCAGAATCTGAGTGTTCCTTGTTATTAGCAGGTACATATTTAATAATCTTAGATTTGCTAACTTTAGGTTTCTTAGATTTCCTAGCCTTCTTCTTCCTAGTTGGTGGTTTAGATTCTAGTTGGCTTAAATCCCGTGGTATTTCTTCACTGATAGGCACTATAGTGGGAGCTGACCTAATTAAAGGGCGCTGTTTCCATACTTGAGTGCGAGTGTGCCTAACTAAAGGACGCTCAGACCTAACCTCAATGGATACATTCCTAGTTAAAGGGCACATTTTTCCATCTAATGTAAAGGTCCTACCAGTGGGACGCCATTGCCAGCCAACTTGGGCACGAGTTCTACCTGTTGGCTTCCATTCAAGACCATTCCTAATGGCATTCATTTCATTCACATGATCAATAAGACACAAATCATGACGTTGGGAAAACATACATTCATTACAATTCCAACAATTCAAATTAGAATTCACGAATGGTTTAGGCTTCTGCACAAACGCAGAGCTTTTAGTCTTAACATGATTCTTCTTATTTAAAACTGAACTAACATTCCTATGGTGAGCTTCTACTTTCTTCTTTTTGGCACTACTAGTGGAGGGCTTAATCTTATCTTTCTTGAGTGGCGATCCTTTAGCCTTAGTAGTCTCTTTTAATCCTGTAGAAGGCAAAGTGGGAACATTAGCAACAGATTTTAAAGGTGCCTTACTTGATTGTGCCAATGACGGTTTTGCTCCTGGAGTCTTATTGAATGGAGTTACAGCAATGGGCTTATTAGTAAGTAGTGCAGAACCTGGTTTACCTATGTATTGCAAATATGCTAAACAATATTGAACTCGCTTAATATATTCATGAGCCGAATAATAGTAGCTACTTGAGGGATCTAAGGCATAAAGATCGTCTAAAATATCCCTAACAAGATCTACATGCTTAATGGCATTCCTCATATAATCATCGTAGGTAACCGGGTTTCTCTTATGAAGCGGGTTCTTATAAAGCACTACTGACTTGGTTGTTGGAGCTCTAGTGGACGGTGCAGAGTGGGTAGCTGAGTTATCAACAAATTCTTGTCGGGTGAGAAGAAGTGTCTCCTTTAACTCGGCCAAAACCATGTTTTTGTCAATGAGCAGGATGTTTAAGTCAGAGATTTCCTCACACTTTTGGTTCAGTTGTTCAACATAATATTGTTGCTATGCCGCATTAAAAGCAAAGCGTTCTTCTAGTGAACCATAAAGAGTGGATAGTCCCTGTCTTGTCCGATCCATCTCCCCTAGAACAGACGAAAGTCTAATTTCTAAGACCTGGTTTTTAGACTCTGCAGCCTCTAGTTCCAATTTTAGTGTTTCATTTGATGACATATCTCTCTTCAATCTCATAATCTCTTCCTCTAATGCCTTAACTATTGCAATCATCTTGTCACTCGTCTCAACACCGTTTTCACAACTATTTGTTATCAAAAGATCCTCATTTTGAGTTTGTTGTTTCAGTTCTAAAGATATACAATGTTGTTCTAGTTGATTAAAGCGTTTTGATAGTAAATTGTAAGAATCTTGTAGCTTTAAAAACTCAGCGTTAGATTCGTGACAAGAATGATTATCTACCTCATTTACAGTATCAGCAACATTTACAGAGAGATCACACACATCATCACAAATATTCACAGCATCATAATTAATCATAGCGGATGTAAGCTCATTCGAATAATTAACATTTACAGTAGTAAGCACATCACACGAGATTACTTCGGACAAGAATCGGTCATATTCAGTTAAAATCTTTTCCTTTTCAATCAGTTGTAGTTCGTAAGCGGTGTCCATTTCATAAAACACTTTTTGAACTTCTCCAATTTCAAATTCAAGATTTTCTTTAAGAGATGCAAAACTTCCTTTTAGACTTTCGACAAATGGATTTATCTCATTCTTAAACACCTCGTTCATGTGTTCGAAAGCCCATTCTCCGGCGTTTAGGCCATCTGAAGTCGTACATTCCAAAATGACCTTGTCAAAATTAGTAAAGTATTGATTAATCTCTTGCAAGTTTAACCATACAGTGCTAACAGGTGGAAGATCCTTTGGAATTTCCTTAGGACCTTCCATTTTGACAAGTGTAGGAAATGTACTAGGGTTTTCTTCATTCAACATGTAGGTTGGTGCTGTAATGAGATCTTTGTCCATATGGAAGCGAATTCTAAAATCCGTTTTAGCAAGCTCCTTATTCATTTTAAAATAATCACACTCGGGATATTTTGCAGAATTGTATGACCGATCCTCATCAACTAGATCCTTACTTGTGCGATCATCGAAAATAACAATCGGGTCTAAGACCGATCCTAATTGGGTTGCATTATAAAGTCTTGGACTATGTCTTAAAGCTTGTTTTGCATACCTTGGGTTAGGGGGAAGGCCTTTTTGACGTGATAAGTTAAATTCTAAACGAAGCATCAAATAAGTGCACTAATTGAGAGGCAGCGTATTGTCTTAAAAGCAAATAATCTAGACTTCTAATCTTATTAGTCGCATTAATTTCCATTTCATTCTTCTTAGACTCGAGTAATTCAAAATCCGTTTGAAGTTTTTGAAAATTAGTGATCACTAACTCCTTTTCTTTAAGTTCATTAGAAAGATTTGCTCTTAAGTTTTCAATTTCTTGCAAGTGACCCATTTGTTTGTTTCGAAAGTGATCATATTCGGGATTTGTGAGAACACTAGACGAAGGCACTAATTCCAAAGTTTGAACTTTCTCGTTGCTTAAGGTAAGCTCATCAGACAAATTCTTATTCTTAGCTAGGGTTTCTAAAAGTACAACATTCATTTGGCTAAGTAATGTAGCAGGAACCATGACCAAATCTTGTTGAGCAGGAGTATGCGTATTCGAAATGGCTCCCGGTTGTGATTCACTCAAAGTCTGGGGACTCACATTGATATTACTATCATTGATTGTCTCCTCATTTGAAAGACGCACCACCGAAGACTCATTCGAATCAGCACTCTCTTGCACAACTTGATGTGGTTGAATACTAGCATCAGTGGTATTATTAAGTACCTCAGATCTCTTTTCTGGCCCTAAGCTGGAGATAGTTGCCATGAGAGCAGCCTTTGCAGATTGAAATTCATCACAGTCTGAGTCATACGCGTCGAGATCATCTGCTTGGTATGCTGCATTCTGTGTGGTGACAGTGTCTTGTTCAGCAATCCCTGGATCAGCAAGAAATGCAAGCTCCTCTTCATCAAGTTCCCTTCCTTGTGCCTGAGCATTCACCAGATAAATCTTCTCGGCAAACCATTGACCATCCCTTCTCCTCTTAGGTTTCTTGCAATCCCTGGACATGTGTCCTTCTTCCTTGCAGTTGTAGCATGTAATCATTCTCAACTTGCCTGTGGAATTAGCCCATGGAGCAGGATTGACCATTGGAGCCTGATTGACTGTGCGAGCATTGGTAGTTGATGTGGTAGGTCTCCCCTGATATGGTTGAATAGGCTGAACCATTACCCTGCCATTCTCAATAGTAGCTTGTTGGCGAGAATTGGATGAATTCCTCAACTGATTGTTAGTCGGAGCTGATCCTCTAAATCCTCGTTTTCTTAATGTCCTTGTGAGATAAGCAGACATAGTGGTTAACACTTCAACTGGGTCAGCACCTTGTTTGAATATAGGAATGGGGACTTCCTCATCATCACAGTACATTGCTTGGTCTTGATGAACTACATAATCACTAGAAGGAATACTCATTTGATCAGGGTAGCTTGTTGGATATGCTGCATTCTCTTGATAGGAAGAATATGAAGATTGAGCATAAGGTGCAATACTTGCTGGGTGATGTTGTGAAGCATAGTGTGGTGAAGGTGCATTGAACCGATATTTTTGCTGATGTGAGGTGGGTGGTTGTGGTAGAATCGAGTATTGGGGAAAGGTTGGTGTCATGTAAGGTGATGGATGATAGGCTTGATGTCCCAAGATATAAGGAGTGTTGTTGTGAGACAAGCTTGGTTGATTCGCCATCAAAGCTAATGAATCAGGGTACATACCTCGAGGCGAACGGTGCACGATCACATGTTTCTCATGCTGCTGAAGAAAAGCATATAGTTGATCCAAATTGCACTTATGCAAATCCCTGGTTAACTTAACATTGGTAATATACTCACCCCATTCAGCTTGAGGTAAAGTATTCAAGAATTTGGTGTTAACCTGGAATGGAGCAATCACGAGATTATATACATTCAGATCATTCATGAGAGTGGTGAATCTGAAGTAATAATCGTGAAGCGTTTCCCCTGGGTTGTACGTGAATCTATCAAACAGATCATACAACTGACATTCCCTTTCCTGTTTGGTGAGAGACGTACCTTGTAGCAACACCTTAAGACGTTCCCATAAATCCTTTGCCACCGTATACTGACTTACCATTCGATAGATGTCATGTGGAAGGGCTTGGAGAATGGTTTGAAGAGCTTTTTTGTCTGCATCTGCAACAAGTTGTTGAGCTGGAGTGAGTTCTTCAAATTCTCGTGGTCGAGTCACGTTGTTAACCACGATGGTACCATAGTCAAGTGGACCATTTAAAATTGACTTGACCATAAGCCTCCCATATACCGGTTTTCCCTTAAGGTAAGACATCATCCGGCCTTGCCATGCTTCAAAAACTTCTTTGATGAGCATTGGCGGGCGATTATCCGTTCCCGTAATGACGGAAATATCCGTAAGTGATGTCATCTGAGGTATTACTGAATTCGGATTCATTTTGTTCACTTCAAAGAGACAAAGATTATCGGTTGATCGAGCAGTGAAGTAAAGCTTGTGAATTGTGTTGAGTTTTTGTTGTAAGAAACCAAGATTAAATCCTCTAAAAAATCGTCGAAAAAACAAGTAAAATGAACCTTGATTCGGAACTTTTTTGTTGATTCGGAAGTTTGATTCGGAAGATTTGGCTTGGAATACCTTGATTCGGAACTTTTGGTTCGGAAGTCTTGATCCGGAACTTTCCCTTGATCCGGAACTTTTCCCTTGATCCGGAACTTTTCTTGATCCGGAACTTTCTCCTTGATCCGGAACTTTCCTTGATCCGGAACTTTTGGTTCGGAACTTCCTTGATCCGGAACTTTCCTTGATCCGGAACTTTTGGTTCGGAACTTCCTTGATCCGGAACTTTCCTTGATCCGGAACTTTTGGTTCGGAACTTCCTTGATCCGGAACTTTTGTTGATCCGGAACTTTTCGTTCGGAACTTTTGGTTCGGAACTTTTGTTGATCCGGAACTTTGGTTGATCCGGAACTTTTTGGTTCGGAACTTTTTCGTCCGGAACTTTGGTTGATCCGGAACTTTTTGGTTCGGAACTTTTGCTGGGTAATCAGAAACTTGTACGATGAACAGTCGATCAATAAAAATGAAGATTAAACCCAGATTTTTACCAAATAACCCAAAAAGTTTTGTGATTTCTACAATAATAAGTAACAACTAATACTTATCTACTAATCCCAATCACAAAAACACCAAAAACACCAAGAATCAAGATGGATCTTCTTAAAGAACACTAATACAATCAAAAACTAAAAAACCACACAAATCATTACCTTAAATCACCCCATAGCTCTTGATACCAAATGTAGAATCTTGATAACCTATGAATCTATGAAGTGGGTTGATGTTTTCTAGAGAGAGAAACTAAAGAGAGAAAGTGAGAGAAAAACTATGTGTATTTTATTAAGTGAAACTAGAAAGTGAACAACAACCAACCCCTTTCCAAGGAGGAAAGGGGTATTTATACTTCCAAGTCACTAATGGACTTGGGCCGGCCCATGACAAGCCCATGGACCGGTTCTTACTTAACTAAATAAGTAACTATTAACTATTTGTTAACTACGAGCTATTACAACATTAATAATATTGTGGAGTGACCGATACTTCTAAAATACGTAAAAACGTATTTCTAACAGAGCTTTTAGCTGTTGTCTATGCCTTTGAAAAATTTCGCCCCTATCTTGTCCTTTCCACCACAATCGTTTATACCGATCATTCCGCGTTGAAGTACTTGTTAACTAAACAAGATTCCAAACCAAGACTTATTCGCTGGGTTTTGCTACTTCAAGAATTTAAAATCGAAATTCGTGATAAGAAGGGAGCTGAAAACCTAGCCGCGGATCATCTCAGTAGACTTGAGGATCCTTATCAAGGGGATCATCCGAACAAAGAGATCAATGACTCTTTTCCCCAGGAGACCTTAATGTCTATCAACTCGACTTTTGATGAAACCCCATGGTTTGCGGACATTACAAAATACTTGGCGGGTGGAATTCTCGTTGACGGGTTAACATCCCAACAAAAGAAGAAGTTCTTCAAAGACATTAAGACTTACTTTTGGGATGACCCATATCTATTCAAACAATGTGCTGATTTGATTATTCGCCGATGTGTTGATGGACCGGTAGCTTTAGAAATCCTTGACGCTTGCCACAAAGGACTCACCGGTGGTCACTTTGGTCCCAACTACACCGCCAAAAAAGTGTTTGACTCGGGATTTTATTGGCCCACCATTTATCGTGATGCTCACGAGATGGTTAAACGTTGTGATGCTTGCCAAAAACAAGGCAAGATCACACATAAAGAGGAGATGCCTCAAAATTTCATACAAGAATGTGAAATCTTTGATGTTTGGGGTATCGACTTTATGGGGCCATTCCCTTCATCTAAAGGAAACAAATACATCCTTGTAGCCGTTGACTACGTCTCCAAATGGGTTGAAGCCAAAGCTTTACCCACTAATGACGCAAGGGTGGTTTGTAACTTTTTGAAATCGCTGTTCGCTAGATTCGGTGTGCCTCGTGGCATTATTAGTGATTGCGGGACTCATTTTTGCAACGACCAATTTGCAAGAGTCATGGCCAAGTATGGTGTACATCATCGTCTTTCCACCGCCTACCACCCACAAACTAATGGCCAGGCTGAAATCTCTAACCGAGGATTAAAGCGAATTCTTGAAAGAACCGTGGGAGAGCATCGTGCCTCATGGGCTGATAAACTTGATGATGCTCTGTGGGCTTTTCGTACTGCATACAAGACTCCAATTGGTTGTACACCATATCGTCTCGTGTACGGGAAAGCGTGCCACCTCCCCATTGAGTTGGAACACAAGGCTTACTGGGCCTTGAAGTGGGCTAATTTTGATATCAATAAAGCCGGTGACCTACGCAAGATCCAACTCAATGAGCTCAATGAACTCCGTAATGAAGCTTATGAAAATTCTTTGATCTATAAGGAAAAGACTAAGCTCATTCACGACTCTAAGATTAAAAACCAAGAGTTCCAAGTTGGAGACAAAGTTTTGCTCTTTAACTATCGGTTAAAAATCTTTTCGGGCAAGCTGAAATCTCGTTGGTCCGACCCATTCACCATTGCCCAAATTTTTCCATATGGTACTCTCGAGCTCGCTCAACCTAATGGACCTATTTTAAGGTGAATGGACAACGAGTGAAATTGTACTTTGGTGAGGACATCTCTCATGAGATGATTCCATCCCTCACCACATTTCCCATGAACTAATTTTGGGTCGAGTTAGGCTCGTGACTCGGTTATAAAAAACAAGCGCTCCTCGGGAGGCAACCCGAGTATCTATCCTTTTCTGTTTTAACCTCCTAAGTGTAGGGGGACTTCTATCGGTCTTTGTGTTTGTGTGGTGATGTGATTACAAGGATGAATGCACTTTTGGAACCTTTGAAGAACCGTGCTCCCGTGTTATCCGAAATCCAGTTCTATCTCTCAACTATCGTGATTCAATTTTCTTCATACTCACATTTGAAATTGATCACGTTAGTCGTCTCTTCCTTAACTTGATTTAACCAACGTGCACAATGTCATAAGTGTATGGGAGACTTTTCCCGCATGCTTAAACATTGAGGATAATGTTTATCTTAAGTGTAGGGGGGACTTCTATCGAAGTTTTAAGTGGACTTTTCCATGGAAATGCCTTCATATAACCGGAAAATCATCTTTTTCAGCATTTTTCAAAATTTTAATTAACTTTGGCCATTTAGTCGTAATTTTGAAATTTTTATCGTTGCTTTCATATGTATATATCCCGTAATAAAGTCAAAAATATTAATAAAGTGGTGTAAGCTAGTTTTGAAATCTTTGACATATTAGGCCCGTTGCGATTATTTTGACTCAACCCGAATAGACTTATCCAAGTTTATTCTAGCTAGTATCCTTAACCATGTAGACCTTAATTGGTTTATTAGGCTAAGCATCCACAAGTCTCATTACTTGAGATTTTAAATTGTGGAGAACGAGAAATGATAGAGTCAATTATAAGTCGGTATTCTTGCACAAGCTCACTTGGTGTAATTATTTGCCTATTCTCCCATCACTTGCTAATAATTTATCTTCAATAAGTAAGGTCGTACGATTTGAAAAGTTACTTAGCTTCTAGCCCAAGATCGTTTAAAAGTTGCTCGGTAATGATAAGAGTTCATAGCCAAGGCATAACTTATGAAGCGGGACGCGAAGATTGGCGAGTCCGAAAAGGCCCTAACAAGGCATGAGGATTCAATCTTATTGCTAAAGATCCAAGGTGATGTGAAAAGCATTATTCCCAAAATCAATATGAAGGATCAAGACTCACGAGAAAAGAAATCAACTCCCATAAAGATCATGGAGAAGTCTATCCGAAAAGACCCTAACAAGGTATGAGGATAAATAGATCCAAGTCCGAAAAGGAGGCGGATCGTTGTATCTCAAAATCCCAATTAGAGATTGAAGAAATAATCATGAAGTCGTGGTCAGCAAAGTTGGAGTACCCCTCAAAAGTCTCCAAGTGAAGAAACTCTATTACGAAGAGAAGACCATTATCTCATGAACGTCTCTCAAGATATGAAGTATGAAGTACATGCCAAATATCGGCCCGAGAAAGGTCTCAAATCGTGAACCGAGTTATGCCAAGATATGAACTTTTTGATATCCCGAGAAGAAGTTTTAAGAGATTTTTTCCTTTAGCTAACTATTGATCAAATCGTCCTACTTTGCTTTCAGCCTAAATAAACTATCGAAATAAGTCCAAAAATGCATCTTCATGATCATTCTAAGACAAAAATAAAATATAAGAGATACACCTAGGAATAAGGGAGTTTAAGCATATAATTAAGCCATGTGTGTAAGTGTTTGATTTGCTAACTTATAATAACAATGATCTCGTTTCTAAGCTTAGTTTGGGGAACGTGAAACTTGAGGGTGATAAATCTTCGCAGCACCAAAGCCCTAATGTAAGTCCTTGATCTCTTTGCAAGTTATTTCCATATAGCTATTTTCAAGTGAAAATGGTTTTCTATCCTTTTGTTTGCTTTAAAATTTTAATTTCTCTTACTACTTTAATTTTTGTTTAGTAATATTTTAATAAGGCCAAGGTTGATTGATTATGAGAAAAGTGTTAACTTGCTTTATCACTAAGCATTGCATGAGGGCATGGCAATGGTTAAGTGTAGGGGATTTGATAGGTGTGTAAACACCCATCCTTTTACCACTTATTTCTTACTAAAACAAGCCCAAAACACATTTAATATCATTTGTTTGGAATTATGCGTGGTTTTTGTGTTTATTGTGTTTTCAGAGTCAACCGGATGAATATTGAAGAAAACATGGGATTGCACGAGTTTTATCAAGGAAAAAGACTCAAGACGAAGTCTATTGTCCAAGAGATGCAAAAGATTTGAAGTCAATGGGCCTGTTTGAAGATTTATCGAAGAAAAGGACCAAAGATGGAAGATTTACATATGTCGAAGAAACTCAAGTCTATTAAACGAAGAAATTAAAAGACGAGTTGAATTTAATCGTCGACAAATCCCGAATCAGAATCGAAAACGTCAACTTTTCTGAAAAGACGAGAAGACAAGAAGAAAGGGAGAAAGCCCACTCACCAACCAACCACTAGGACTATATAAAGAATTCCCCTTCACACTTTTTAGTGAGTTTTTAGTTTTTCATCTTTTCCTTTCTTTTGTTCGTAGGCATCACCAACACCATTAGGGTGTTTGGTGATTTTGATTCTTGTTTTTACCAATCTTGTAGTTTAATCTTTTTCCTTTGATTGTTTAAACCTTAATCATCAATATAATCTTTCCATTTCATCTTGTTCATCTTCTCTTTTTATTCAAAGTTTTAAAGTCCTTGTTTGATTGATTTTGATCTTCAAAAGTTAGTGGGTTTTGTGTTTTTATGATTGGGATTTGATGTTTATGGTTAGTAGATGATTTGTCATTAGTTTTGTTTAAGATTTGGTTAAAAACTTGGTTGATTTTTGATAAATTCGTGTTCCCCTGTTTCTTCGCTGTGTCTGTTCTTCATTCCCAGTTATTCCGAATAGCACGGATCAGTGTCCTTTATCCGGAATATTTTATATATTCCGGATCAGTTTCCTTTGTTCAGAATATACTTTTATTCCGAATAAGCCTTTTATTCCTCATAGCAATTTATTCCGAATAGGATCATTATTCCGAGTAGCAATATTATTCCGGATGGCCATATATTCCGCATAGCCTATTTATTACGATTAGCAAGTTTTTTTTGCATAGCATTTTTATTCCGGGTAGAAACATTATTCCGGATAGCCATAATATTCCGGATAGCCCATTATCCCGAGTAGCCATTATATTCCGAATAGCCTCATATTCCGGATGGCAATTTATTCTGGATAGAACCTTTTATTCCGAGTAGCAAATTGTTCCGAGTAGCCATCTTATTCCGGATAGCAAATATATTTCGCATGGTCATAAATTCCGAATAGCACCACTTATTCTGCATAAGGACTTTATTCCGAGTAGAGCATTTCTTCAGTGAGGTTATTTCATAGCTTTATCATTTAATTGTTTATTTTAACTTCAAGTTTTATTTCATTGACTTATTTTGGTTTAAATCTTTATTTACTTCATTCATTTATCTTTTTAATAGAATAGAAAACCAAACCCCCTATTTGTCACCAAGAACAATCATTCCACTTTTAGCTGTGATCAATTCGAGAAGATTCCGAGATTAATTCCTGAACCCATACAAAAACACGTATCACATACCTTCTCGTTCGATGCGGCTACAAGGGCCTCGAGCTCGGCGATGCGCTTTTCTCGGCTGTCGGCATGATGAGCTTGCTCTTTCACTGTAGCCTCGGCCGTTACCAGCGCCGCTTGCAGTGACGCCATGGTCTTCTCATTCTTCACAACCATTGCCTCCCGACGAGCTATCCTTTTGTCGGCCCGCTTCACATTCGCCAGGGCCTTGATCAGGCGGCGTCTTAGAGCGGCACCCACCGTCACTTGATGCACGGACGACACGTCAAACTGCTCCAGCAAGGATTCATGATCCAGCTCATCTAAGTCTTGTGCAAGGGCTGGAGGGGTAATATGCTCGATGAATTCCGAACACTCAGATTCTGCCTCCAACCTTGTTAAACTTGAGAGATTCCATGCTAGGCGTAGACTATTTTCTGGCCCTTCGGGGAGTGGCTTCTCGGCGTGTGACGCAGCAGGGGATGGGGGTGTGTTTGATGGTGCGGGGGATGGATTCCTCTCCACTTCTTCCTCTTGGGCTACGGCCGACGGATCCGCCCTGTTATTGATATTGCAAATTTTGTTTAGGCATTATATATTTCGCAAGCAAAATGACACGACTGACATACGAAGGGTACTTACGTGGTACCAATTGCAGGTTCTGGGGTGGTAGGAGCTACGACACTCACAGGGGTAGCTCGCCAGACTTGCTTTTCCATGTGCGGGGTAGGGTCGGCCTGAGCAGTACCAGTACCACTTCCCTCCTGGTACTGCGGATGGTCCTTCCTCAGTTTCTTTGGGGGAGCATTCGAGGCCCCGACCTCATCCCCTATCGTCTTTGCCACCCTCCTGGTGGTCTTTCTCTTTCTAGATGTGGGCGGGGCGGACCCGGAAGCTTGAGTGATGTCTTCGTTCTCAAGGTTGAGGAAATCGTTTTCATCTTCCTGGTGGGTCGCGGTTCCCTCCAACAGTAGCTCTCCACCATCTTCATTATGGAAGTCCAATGGGGATTTCTCTATGATAGGCTCCTCTTCATCTGATCCTTGCTCGGACGTTTCTTCGAGTAGAATGGTGCGGTCTGCGGTCGCATCGAGAAGGGGGAGTTCATTCTCCTTCAGAGGGCGGAATCCTTCAGGCACTTTCATGGGGTCACCCTGACGTATTAGTCCGTGTAGGTTCATCTCTGCGGACATTTACAATTGCACGGGTCAGTAAAGTCCTGAATACAAATGACATTTCACATTTACAAGGTATAAGTAAACCTACCCTCTCCATGTTCCGCCAGGAAGCACGGATATAAGTCATCCCTCCCATAATAATGACGACTTAATCCTACTAAGCACAAGAAATGTTCCGGCAACCCCTTATGAAATTCCATGCGGTGGGTATCTAATATTTTCAGGTCTCTGCTGGTATAGTCTTTGGATTTCGGCGGAGAATCTTTGGGTACGCTAGTTTTAAGGACGAAAGGAGTAGGGAATACCTTCTCATCAACAAAGAAGTAATGGTCGTACCAGTTCTTCCGGGAGTCTAAAGGCTTCCTATACGTCATGGGGGCGTTCCCGGATCGTTTTTTAAACGATAGCCACCCATTTACTAGTTGGGGGGCGTAAAAAGCTCTAAATAGGTTCACGGTCGGAGTCACTCCGCATGTATGGCATGTAATTTCAAACTGGTTGACTTTACACGCCCCTATGCAGTGAAGCTGGGTTATGTGGAAGTCATAATACAATAGCAGATCTACCAAGAATTTGGACAGGGGGATACGATAGTTGGCCGAGTCAAATAGGCGCGTGTACACGCCTATTTTCCCCGCTGGTGCATCCGTAATTGCCTCACCTTCACCTGGATAGGTGGGGTGTACGCTTTCGGGAATGTAATACTTCGACAAAAAGTCTATGTATTTTTCCGCCGACATCACGTTAAGGACATCCGTGATAAGTGGGTTGTCCTTTACCATGTTTTATAAAAAGGTTTTGTAAGGCGTGATGATCTAACCTGCGGTGGAGGAAATCCGTGGAAATAGAAGGCAAAAGTTTGGAGGATGGAGCTTGGAGATAACAACGGCGGAAGAGAGTATGAATTGTGTGTGTAGCAAACACACACACCAACTCTTATATAGGGTTTCCTCGGTTTCCGAGGTAACTGAAACTATGATTTTGTATCTATTTTTCGTTCCTCGACTCACTCGAATTGATTTCCAATTAACGCTTCGACTTAACTTGTTTTTGGTAAAGATAACTTTTTGTATTTTTAACTAATTAAAAACTATTTAACATAAAAGACTAACTATTTTAATTAACTATTTAAACTATTAATTTGAAAATAAAATTTAACTAATTAATAAAACTTAAAAACTTTTAATTAAAATCTATTTTTAAACAAAACTTAATAAATTGAAAACTATTTTAGAACTAAAATTTAAATAAGAATTTAAAACTATTTTAAATAAGTCTAAATAAATACTTTTAATTAAAATCTAATTTTAAATAAAATAATATTAAATGAAAATGATTTAAATAAAAAAAACTAATTTAAAATTATATTAGTAAATAAAATATTTTTTTTAAACTTTTTATATTAAAACAAAACTGAATTAAAGAAAATTTAAATAAAACTTTTATATTAATAAACTTTAAACTTGTATTGAAACTATTAAAATAAAACTGCCACTAGTATTTTAACCTATATTAACTAAATGACGCAAGAACAAACACAAGTAAAGTGCTAGATGAGTTGGATATGCGTGTAGGCTTATGAACAAGAGGTCCTGGGTTCGAGTCCCAGGACAGACACAATTTGCTTTATATTTTTACTTGGAACTTTTATTTGATTTGTTTGTTTTTGGAAATTATATCATACAGATCAAAGTGCTTCTAGAAATATTAGTAAACGAAAAAAAAGCTAAACAAGCAGGAATGAAATAAGCTACAAAGTAGAGAAGCAAACAAGCAAAATAAGCAACCTAGAATACTGATAATAAGCAACTGTTAAACATAAATAACAATGAAAAAGGTAGATCCAAATAAACTTAATCTAAAAAAAGTAAATCCCAAATAAGCTAAATAAAAGCAGATCCAATAAACTATAACATAAGCAAGTTTAATTCAATCCAAACAGTAAATCCAAACAACCTTATATCCTAACTAAACTGAATCAAATAAGCTGATAACTAAACCAAAATCAAATAAAAGCAGTCTAAATTAAAATTAGCAGATTAAGCAGATTTAAACACAAGCAGAATATAAACCTTAAAAACTTATAAAAAAATTAAAAGGAAGATTTAAATTCTTTTTGGAGAAATCCTTTGAGCCAAAGGTGAGGCGCTGAGCCACCTTGTGAATCGAACGACTGTCACCACCTTCGAATCACCTCTTTCGTCTCTCGAACATCATCCAAAACGAACCAAACAGTCAATTTAACCCGAACCTCTCGAAGAACAGTAACTTCCATATATTTTTTATTTATACTTTTTTTTACTCGAATAAAAACCACGAACAGTAATTCATTAAAATAATAGAGCAGATTTGAAGATTAAAATTAAATGAACAGAAATATTAAAATGAGACTAAATTAAATAAAAAGATACTTTTCATTAATCTTAAAAAAAAGATTACAATACTGGAATTTAAAATTACAATTTAAACCTAACACTAATTTTACTGAAAATTAAACCTAATTAACCCTACTCCTAAAATTTATAAAAAAAACTGAAAATTAAAGAAAAGATTCCTCTAATGAATTACAATGAAGGGGTTTTATAGAGAAACCCTAAAACTATTCCTTGGTGCCTACGACTTTCAATCCTGACCCATCAAATCTTCTCTTTCTTTTTCTTTTGATCAAACGGATGAGATTAATCTGAACCATGGATTGCCACGTTGGATGAAAGAGGACCACAGTGGTGGATGCTGCGAAAAACTTGGGGATTTATTCCCCAAGTGTGTGAATCACACGTGCTTTGAACAAGAAAAGAAAAGCCCCAATTTTTACCCATGGTTAATTAGGGTTTTGAGGTGATTGGGTAAAAAAAATAAGCTGCGTGTGTTTTTGTGGGAGAAAGATGAAGTTGGGAATGAGTAAAGTGGGTGTAGGGTAGAATAAAGAAAATACGTTTTATTATCAAAACGTGTGGGGTGTTTGTTTATGCTACGTGTGTGAAATGTTGACCAAAAGTGAATGAAAAGTTTATAACTTTTCGTTTCATTTGTATTCCTCCGTCACATTTTATTGTCAATTGGGCTTGGGCCCAATATATTTCCATTTGTTTTGTAAAATGGGCTTGGGATAAAAACTGCCATCCGTCCATGGGCTCATGACTTGGATAATGGACCAACAATAAAAAGTTCATTCCTTTAAATGGGCTTTTAGGCCCATTAACTAAAAGTGGGACCCACAAAGCCCAATTCACTTTAAAAACTCGAATCCCGTCTTAAAATGATTTGTCATTTGGCTTCTTGGTCTTGTCTTCAATCGTGTGCCGTTTTTGCCGGTTCGTGATCTTGGGCACACTTTTGATCTTTTGACTTTGTCTTCGTCTCTTTCTTGACTTTTCTTCATTATTTGAACGTGAAATCCCGTGTTTTCTCTTCTTTTGATCATTTGTACCTATTTTAACACAAAACACAAAACCACGCGTAATTCCGACTTTTATGATATATAACACATGATTAGGTCTTGTTTTTCCTTGATTTTAGTGGCAAAAGGATAAGTGTTTACACACTTATTAAATCCCCTACACTTGACCATTGCAATGACCCCATGCAATGCATTGTTTTAAGGCATAAGCTACATTTTTCTCATAATCAATCCATCTCGGCCTTTATTATTATTACTACTACTAATACAATAAAAAGATAAGAACTTAAAAGGAGACAAAAGTTAAATGATTTATTACTTAAAAATTATTTGATGGAAGAAACTCGTAAAGAAATCTAGGACTTAGATTAGGGCTTTGGTGTCATGAATATTAATCACCCTCAAGTTTCACGTTCCCCATACCAAGCTTAAAAACGAGATCATTGTTTACCATAAGTTAGCACAACTAACACTTACTCATGTGGTTTAATTAATCACTAAGACTCCCTTATTCCTACGGTGTATCTCTTGTATTTTATTTTTGTCTTGAATGATCACGAGGATGCATTTTTGACTTATTTCGATAATTTATTAAGGCCGAAAATAAAGTGGGACGATTTAATCAATAGTTAGCTAAAGGACACAATCTTTTAAAACGGCTTCTCGAAACCTCATAAAGTTCATATCTTGGCATAACTCGTTTCACGATTTGAGACCTTTCTCGGACCGATATTTGGCTTTTACTTCAAACTTTAAATCTTGAGAGACGATCTTGAAATTATGGTCTTCTCTTCATTTTGGTACACATCTTCATTAGGAGTGAAAGATGCTTCAAACGTTGACCACGACTTCTTCATTTATCCTCTTCTTTATTTAGGATTTTGATATACAACGATCCGCCTCCTTTTCGGACTTGGATCTATTTATCCTCATACCTTGTTAGGGTCTTTTTGGATAGACTTCTCCATGATCTTTAGGGGAGTAATTGCTTCTCGTCGTGTGTCTTGATCCATCATATTGATTTGGATTAATGATCTTCACAATCTCTTAGGATCTTTAGCAAAAAGTGAATCCTCATGCCTTGTGAGGGCCTTTTTGGACTCGGGTATCCTCATGCCTTGTTAGGGCCTTTTTGGACTCGGGTATCCTCATGCCTTGTTAGGGCCTTTTTGGATAACCCAATCTTCGCGTCCCGCTTCAATAAGTTATGCCTTGGCTATGAACTCTAATTAATACCGAGCAACTTTTAAACGATCTTGTGCTAGAAGCTAAGTAACCTTTTAAATCGTACAACCTTATTTATTGCAAATATATTTATTAACAAGCGATGGGAGAAAAAGCTCATAACTAACTCACATAAGTTAATGAAAGAATAACAAACTTATAATTAACTCTATCATCTCTTGTTCTCCACAATTTAAAATCTCAAGGAATGAGACTCGTGGATGCTTAGCCTAATAAACCGATTAAGGTCCATATGGTTAAGGATACTAGCTAGAGTAGACTTGGATAAGTAAACTCGGGTTGAGTCAAAATATTCACGACGGGCCTAATATATCAAAGACATCTAAACTTGTTAAAACCATTTTATTTATTTATTTATTTTTGACTTTATTCTTGAAATAGAAAATAAAATGTGATGACAAAAGAAAGAAAATAAATGAAAACTACTAGGCCGAAATAGATCAAAAATTTGAAAAACGTTGAAATTTTTTTAAATTTTCCGGTAAAATGGGGTCAAATTCATGGAAAAGGCCACTAAAATTTCGATAGAAATCCCCCTACACTTAATATAAACATTGTCCTCAATGTTTAAGCATGTGGGAGAATAAACTCCCCTACACTTAGGACATTGAGTACGTTGTTTAAAATCGAGCTAAGGAAAGGACAACTAAAGTGATTACATTTATTTATAAGATTGAATCACAATAGCAAAAACTTATCGAAGGAACCGGGTACACGGGAAACACGGGAACACGGGTCACGTCAAAAGTACCAAAAGTGGATCATCAAAGCACATGTACCTACACAATCACAACACACAAAACAAACAACCTACACGGCTCCCCCTACACTTATTGTAGAAAATAAATAAAAGATAGATAATCGGGTTGCCTCCCGAGAAGCGCTTGTTTTTGTTAACCGAGTCACGAGCCTGACTCGACCCTGAATTAAATGGTCCATGGGGAAGCCTCAAATGTAATACCGGGATCAAAAATCTTATCCTCGGTCCCGGAAGAACATAATAAATGAGAGGCTGGAGGATAAGTCATAGAAGGTAAAAAGGTCCTCTTAACATACGAAAAGTATGTGAGGTCGTGATCCACGGGAGGTGGGATGGGTAAAGGAGACAAATTGTCATCCCCCAAAAACAATGGATGGTCACTATACGGCAAAGCCGTAAAGGTGTCAATCATAGAATGGTCAATGTCACCTCCCGGGTCAAAGCATTCATCCTCATGAACGTGAATCTCTTCGATTTCTTCATCATAGATAGGCTCGTCAAACAAAGGTTTGTCGTTCCCCTCATTTAGGATTTTAGAAATTCTCTCGAAAAGATCACGATCAAGTACGAAACCATCATTCATTTGTGGGATTTGTTGATAAGTTAAATCCTCACGAATGTGGTAAACGTAATTCTCATTAGAGGAGTGTTGATTAGGTAACTCCTCGAGAATTGGATGAGAATCGATGGTAGAATCAAAAGTAATTGGCGAAGAGGCAAATGTGAATTTATCAAAATCCGAGTTCTTAAAATCAATATCAATATCAAGTTTTAAAACACCATTTGCCTTCTCATCATTACCATGATCACAATTAAGCTCATGCGAGAAATCCAATAACACGGGATCATAAAAAGCATCCTCGTGATGGAATTTCTCGATACTCGGGGTATAAAAGTCATCACTAAGGAGTAAAGAATCCGATAAATCATTAGTATCATGGTTTTCAAAAGTCGGTCTTGGTAAAATAGGCGAATAATCCTCATCCGATCCCGAGGAATAATTAAAAATGTAGTCGGAATCACAAGATAACTCATCCCTATCTACAAACTCCTTAGGTATAGGACAACTTATGGGTTCTTCTTTTATGCACTCACACTCCTCAAAAATTGGTTTCTCAAAACATGTCTCGCTAAGAGGATTTGAAGAAAGCATAAAGTCATTTGAAGGGGTAGGTGAAGGAGGCATAAAAGAAATGGGGTCATCAACGGGTAAAGAAGGCTCAAGAATAATCTCGGGAATTTCCTCAATAGGCGAGGAAAGAGTAGAGCTAATAGTATCCGTGGGTGTCAACACCGGAGGGTGAGTAAAACTCATGATAGTCTCCGGGCCTTGTCTCTCCTTTATTGGCAGAGAGATGGAAGGATCCATAGTGGGAACATCACTACTAGTAGTGGTGTTAGCCTCAATATCAACTCTCAAAGACGGCTCAATATCAAATTGATCTTGATAGGTTTCTAAAAAGAGCATGAATTTCCTATCGGTTTCCTCTTGCATTTCTCTTAAGAATCTACCATGTTCCTCAAGTTTATTAAGAATTAAATCCATTTGAGGTTGTGAAATACTCCCTTGATTATAGTTTTGAAAATTTCCTTCATTTGGAAAACCTTCATTATTTGAAAACCCTTGATTTTGAAATTCCCCATAAAATCGTTGATCATATTGTGGTGGATCAATAGTCGTAGGAAAACTAGGGGAGCCAAAATAAGTATTAGTATCATAACACATACTTTCCTCATTATTATAAACCTCCTCATAAGTTTTGTCACAATTAAAATAAGCATGAGGCCCACCACAAGTCGAACACTCCTCGGACATAATCTTATAACGCTCTTCTTGCAATATTTCCCAAATCGGACGATTATCCATGGTAGTGTCGAAAGAAGACGAAAAAACAATAATTATTATGCTACGTAATATATTATAATAAAAGAAAAATCTTTTTGTTTAGAAAAAATATATATATATAAGAAAAATCGAAAGAAATCGAACTAAAAATTAACACTAATACGTAATATTTTTGGTGTAATACTTTTAGGAAAAAGTATTACTTTTTGATTTTTTAATTTTTTGGTGCAATTCTTAGGAAAGAAATTGCTTTTGTGATTTTTATTTTTTTTGTATTTTTAAGTTTTTGATTTTTTTGTATTTTTGATTTTTTGCGCAAGAAAGTAACGTTCAGAGGATGAACGGATCCCAAAATCCAAACGTCTTCACGAAAAATCGTCAATCGTACGAGCGAAGCGGCAGCGGCGCCATTTGAAACTATGATTTTGTATCTATTTTTCGTTCCTCGACTCACTCGAATTGATTTCCAATTAACGCTTCGACTTAACTTGTTTTTGGTAAAGATAACTTTTTATATTTTTAACTAATTAAAAACTATTTAACATAAAAATCTAACTATTTTAATTAACTATTTAAACTATTAATTTGAAAATAAAATTTAACTAATTAATAAAACTTAAAAACTTTTAATTAAAATCTATTTTTAAACAAAACTTAATAAATTGAAAACTATTTTAGAACTGAAATTTAAATAAGAATTTAAAACTATTTTAAATAAGTCTAAATAAACACTTTTAATTAAAATCTAATTTTAAATAAAATAATATTAAATGAAAATGATTTAAATAAAAAAACTAATTTAAAATTATATTAGTAAATAAAATATTTTTTTTAAACTTTTTATATTAAAACAAAACTGAATTAAAGAAAATTTAAATAAAACTTTTATATTAATAAACTTTAAACTTGTATTGAAACTATTAAAATAAAACTGCCACTAGTATTTTAACCTATATTAACTAAATGACGCAAGAACAAACACAAGTAAAGTGCTAGATGAGTTGGATATGCGTGTAGGCTTGTGAACGAGAGGTCCTGGGTTCGAGTCCCAGGACAGACACAATTTGCTTTATATTTTTACTTGGAACTTTTATTTGATTTGTTTGTTTTTGGAAATTATATCATACAGATCAAAGTGCTTCCAGCAATATTAGTAAACAAAAAAAAAAGCTAAACAAGCAGGAATGAAATAAGCTACAAAGTAGAGAAGCAAACAAGCAAAATAAGCACCCTAGAATACTGATAATAAGCAACTGTTAAACATAAATAACAATGAAAAAGGTAGATCCAAATAAACTTAATCTAAAAAAAGTAAATCCCAAATAAGCTAAATAAAAGCAGATCCAATAAACTATAACATAAACAGGTTTAGTTCAATCCAAACAGTAAATCCAAACAACCTTATATCCTAACTAAACTGAATCAAATAAGCTGATAACTAAACCAAAATCAAATAAAAGCAGTCTAAACTAAAATTAGCAGATTAAGCAGATTTAAACACAAACAGAATATAAACCTTAAAAACTTATAAAAAAATTAAAAGGAAGATTTAAAACCTTTTTGGAGAAATCATTTGAGCCGAATGTGAGGCGCTGAGCCACAATGTGAATCGAACGACTGTCACCACCTTCGAATCACCTCTTTCGTCTCTCGAACATTATCCAAAACGAACCAAACAGTCAATTTAACCCGAACCTCTCGAAGAACAGTAACTTCCATATATTTTTTATTTATACTTTTTTTTACTCGAATAAAAACCACGAACAGTAATTCATTAAAATAATAGAGCAGATTTGAAGATTAAAATTAAATGAACAGAAATATTAAAATGAGACTAAATTAAATAAAAAGATACTTTTCATTAATCTTAAAAAAAAGATTACAATACTGGAATTTAAAATTACAATTTAAACCTAACACTAATTTTACTGAAAATTAAACCTAATTAACCCTACTCCTAAATTTATAAAAAAAACTGAAAATTAAAGAAAAGCTTCCTCTAATGAATTACAATGAAGGGGTTTTATAGAGAAACCCTAAAACTATTCCTTGGTGCCTACGGCTTTCAATCCTGACCCTTCAAATCTTCTCTTTCTTTTTCTTTTGATCAAACGGATAAGATTAATCTGAGCCATGGATTGCCATGTTGGATGAAAGAGGACCACAGTGGTGGATGCTGCGAAAAACTTGGGGATTTATTCCCCAAGTGTGTGAATCACACGTGCTTTGAACAAGAAAAGAAAAGCCCCAATTTTTACCCATGGTTAATTAGGGTTTTGAGGTGATTGGGTAAAAAAAATAAGCTGCGTGTGTTTTTGTGGGAGAAAGATGAACTTGGGAATGAGTAAAGTGGGTGTAGGGTAGAATAAAGAAAATACGTTTTATTATCAAAACGTGTGGGGTGTTTGTTTATGCTACGTGTGTGAAATGTTGACCAAAAGTGAATGAAAAGTTTATAACTTTTCGTTTCATTTGTATTCCTCCGTCACATTTTATTGTCAATTGGGCTTGGGCCCAATATATTTCCATTTGTTTTATAAAATGGGTTGGGATAAAAACTGCCATCCGTCCATGGGCTCATGACTTGGATAATGGACCAACAATAAAAAGTTCATTCCTTTAAATGGGATTTTAGGCCCATTAACTAAAAGTGGGACCCACAAAGCCCAATTCACTTTAAAAACTCGAATCCCGTCTTAAAATGATTTGTCATTTGGCTTCTTGGTCTTGTCTTCAATCGTGTGCCGTTTTTGCCGGTTCGTGATCTTGGGCATACTTTTGATCTTTTGACTTTGGCTTCGTCTCTTTCTTGACTTTTCTTCATTATTTGACCGTGAAATCCCGTGTTTTCTCTTCTTTTGATCATTTGTACCTATTTTAACACAAAACACAAAACCACGCGTAATTCCGACTTTTATGATATATAACACATGATTAGGTCTTGTTTTTCCTTGATTTTAGTGGCAAAAGGATAAGTGTTTACACACTTATTAGTAACGTGGATGTTTGACACGTGTAGGCCACTACGCCTATCCAACGGATGGGATTTCTGACACTTTTACAAAGTCAGAAGGGGCCCACGGGTCACTTCTTGGCAGTTTTACGTGGCTCAGTGGTGGGCATTAATGGTGCACTTTTGCAGAAGTGCGGCTGCCAGTTGACTATCATTAATGCATTTATTCTTGTGTCGGGATATGCGGTCTTACGTAAGACCATATTCAATGCTACATTTAATTTGTCTCGGCCGTTACGTGCGGCTGAGGTTCTATTGGAATAACATTCCTAGACGGGCAGCCACGTGCGGTCAAAACAAAATCTTACATATCTCATTCCCTAGGTCTTTCTTGGTACGTCCGAGGAGCATCTTGATAGTCTAGAGGTTACGCCTACGGCTGTAACAACTAGACTGGGGGGGACATGATGTCGTATAGTCCCTAGCCGGGTCAGGAACCCGGCCCACGGGTACTACCCGTATCCGGTCCATCACAGATGGGTGGGAATAATGTCATTTGAGCTTATGGGCTTGAATGAACAGTAACCACACACATGTGTGCGGCCCACGACCCGGCATGACCGGTACAGGGTTAGACAGAATCATATTCTATCTCTGAATAGGATTCATCCCAAAGAAGAGGATATTCACTCACCATGATTAGAAGATAACAATCAATCTAATTCTGGTGCTTATCCTTTCCTTGGGGCCGAAGCATCAGTGACAACCCATTAGGGATTCACTGCCTATAAAAAGAACCCCAAGGGTTCCACAAAGGTATTACGTTCTATACTCCCAACTCACTCGATTCTCATAAACCCTAAACCGATACTTACTCTCACGCCAGAGTCTAATCGTGGGAAACATTCCCACAGTAAGTCTAACGCGTGCTGTTTAGTGTGCAGGATCCCAACCATACAGTTCACTTAGTGCAGGAGCCGGAGCCCAGCCAACCCGAATTAAGCCTAATTCGGGTCTAGCAAGGATCACCCAACTTTTGCATCAACAATATTGAATACTTAGTCTTAGCTTATAATTATTAATTAATAATAATAATACATGATATCATAAGTATTTATTAATTAATAAGATTAAATGATTTAATAACTAAACTTTACCTAAAAATAATATAAATTAATTAAGTTAAGTTTTCTTAATTAATCAAGTGTACATGAATAATTATATTAATAATTATTTTATCCTAAGTTTTATTTATATAAAATGAACATAACTTATACCAGGGTTTTATTTAAATAAGTTATAACATAAGTCATGATTATTAATTAATTTAATTTACCATGTATTAATTAATCTGATCAATATATAAAAATAAAATGACATGTTTTGTTAAACTTAGCCAAACACCCCCTTGGTATGTTTAGTCTTAACCGAGCCCCACAAGACTTCACTGAGACCATGGGAGGTCTCGGTGTCGCATCGAAAACAATACAACACCACAGCCTTACGACTGTGGCTTGCGGCCGACCACCACCAGCAGCCACCGGCACATAGCCGGTGCCACTGCTGGCCAAACGCACCCCTATCCTTGCCAGGGTTCCCCCTGCTGCGTATAGTTCCCACCGAGACTCTTGAGGGTCTTGGTTCCCACTGCCAAGCCACGCACCCTACTGCCTATGTAGTTGGGGTTGCGGTTGTCATCACCTAAACAACCACCACCCCTATGAGGGTTGCGGCTGGTTGGAAACAACCACCACCGAGACCAATCTTGGTCTCAGTTTTGCGTGTAACCCAAACAAAAACCAAACCCAACCTTAATTCTTTCCTTAAAACTTAACGATTACATGTTTTTATGATTTCTTAATAATGGATCTTGAACAATTAATCATAATTAAATAAAAAGAACAAAGAATTGATGATACAGTGTGCGTATGATTAAAGGGTTAAAAACCTAAACACAATACCGTTAATAATCAAAGATTAAAAAGCAAAAATCGTCCTTGGGGTGGTGTTCTGTGCCGCGGCCAAAAGAGCGAGGAAGAGGAGAGTTAGGGGTTTTATTTGTTTTCTGTAAAAGTGATAAATGCAATCTTTCCCTGGAGTTTAATTATTAAATGACTTGGTTTGCTTAATGGGTTGGGCCATGGGTCCTTCCCTTTTTCTTTGGACGCCACATGCACACACACACATACTATTTTGTTTTATTTTTCGTGCTCAAATATTTATCGTGTGTGTTCGTATTTTAGGGTCGTGTTTTATTTCTTGTATGTTTTAAGTATTATACGTAAATACTTATCATGTATTAATAATCATATTAATATTCGTAATACTTATAATAATTAATTAATATACGTAATGTTCGTATTAAATGTTCATGATTCGTGTAGTATATTAATTAAATAAAAAGTTTTAATTTAACCGTATTTTCATGCATTTAATGATCTAAGGTATTTTAAAGCTGGTTTTACAACTCTTCCCCTCTAAAAGAATAATTGGCCCTCGAATTAGAGATACGATAAGCTGAAAATGACATACCCGAATCATAGCTGAAAGTGAGGGTATGAAGTCCAGATAGACTCCTCCGTTTCCCAAGTGGCTTCCCGCTCGGAATAGTCCCTCCAAAGGATTTTGATGAATGGGATCGTATTTTTCCTCATGACTCGATCCTGACGGTCGAGAACTTTCTCGGGTTCCTCAATATAGGATAGATACTCACGAATCTGCTCGAATGGATACGACACTGTATGCAACATATGGTAATTTTAACCTCTGAGTAAGGATACATGGAACACATTATGAACATGAGATAGCTGAGGAGGTAACGCTAAACGATACGATACTTCACCGACATGTTCAATGATTTCAAACGGTTCGATGAAACGAGGACTGAGCTTGCCCTTGAGTCCAAAACGCTTGACGCCACGTGCTAGTGATACCTTAAGAAAAACATGATCAACAAGCTTAAATTCTAAATCTCTACGATGTTTATCGACAGAACTCTTCTGACGATCACGAGCTTCCTACAGCTTCACCTTGGTGATGGAAACCTTCTCATTGGTCACCTCTATCATTTATGGTTCTTCAATGATTCGTTCTCCAACTTGATCCCAGCAGATTGGAGCACGTCACTTTATGCCATAAAGCATCTCGAAAGGTGCACACTTAATACTCGCGTGCCAACTATTGTTGTAGGCAAACTCAACCAAGAAAATGTAATCATCCCAACTCCATGTCCATTCCAATGCACAAGCTCGCAACATGTCTTCTAAGGTATGAATGGTACGTTCCGATTGACCATCGGTCTGAGGATGAAAGGCTGTGCTAAGCTTAAGTCTGGTGCCCCAAGCTTTCTGCAAACCTTTCCAGAATTTAAACGTGAAACGAGGATATCTGTCGGATATGATATATGATGGAGTACCATGCAGTCACATGCTCCTGAAGTAATATATCTGCCAATATGCTAACTGAGAAATCTTTGCGAATTGGAAGAAAATGAGCTGACTTGGTTAAACGATCGACTATGACCCATATAGCATCATGCTTCCTCCGAGTCAGTGAAAGTTCGGTGACGAAATCCATGGAGAATTTGTCCCACTTCCATTCGGGAATCTCCAACGGTTGTAGTAAACCACTAGCCCGCTAATGCTCGATCTTAACCTGCTGGCAGGTTAGACATTTGGAAACGAAAGTAGCAGCATCCTACTTCATGCGACTCCACCAGAAATGCTGTTTGAGATCATGGTACATTTTGGTGAATCCTAGATGAATAGAGAATGGAGAGCTGTGAGATTCAGTCAATAAAGCTTCTCTAAGTGTGTGATCATCCGGTACACATAGCTTGGTTCCCTGTCATACAATGCCATCTTCGTCTACACGAAATTCTGTCTATCGATCAAGATTCTAAATAATAGCCCAAATCTCACCATCATCCTTCTGAGCTGCCTTGATCCAAGAAATTAAGTCCGACATAATTCTCAGATTAGCCCAGTACCCATGTTGTCCACGTACTAAGAAATCAATGTCTAATCGCTCTAGATCACATATGATTTCTTCTTCTATCTTGATGCCGACAATCATGCCCGACTTCCTGCTGAGAGCATCTGCCACTACATTCGCCTTACCGGGATGGAACTGAAGATTGATGTCATAGTACTTGAGTAGTTCCAACCATCTTCTGTGCCTCATGTTTAGCTCTCATCGAGTGAATATGTACTTGAGACTCTTGTGATCAGTAAAGATGTCACATGATTCACCGTATAGATAATGTCTCTAGATTTTGAGTGCAAACACCACTACTGCCAATTCTAGATCATGGGGAGGATAAATCTCCTTATAAGGCTTTAGCTGACGTGATGCATACGCAATCACTTTCCCATGATGCATGAGTACACAACCAAGTCCTTTACCCGAAGCATCGCTGTAGATCTAAAATCCACCTGTGCCAGATGGAAGAGTAAGAATAGGTGCAGATACTAACCGCTGCTTAAGTTCTTCAAAGCTCTTCTCCCGCTCATCATTCCATACGAATTTCTCTCCCTTATGCATCAGCTTGGTCAAAGGCAAGGCTAGCCTTGAAAAGTTCTCCACAAATCGGCGATACTAACCAGTAAAGCCCAAAAAACTACGAATCTCAGTTGCATACGTTGGTCTTGGCCATTTAGTGATAGCTTCAACCTTCACAGGATCCATAGTGATCCCTTCTGCGGAGACATTGTGGCACAGAAATGCCACCTTGTTTAACTAGAATTCGCACTTAGAAAATTTGGCATACAATTGCTTCCTGGCGAAGAATCTGTAGAAAATGCGAAGATGTTCCTCATATTCTTCCTTGGATTTTGAGAAGATGAGAATGTCGTCGATGAACACGATGACAAATTTATCCAGAAACTCATAGAAGACGCGGTTCATTAAGTCCATGAATACTGTTGGAGCATTAGTGAGTCCGAAAGGCATGACTACAAACACATAGTGGCCATATCTTGTGCGAAAAGCAGTATTAAGAATATCCTGTTCTTTAACTCGCAACTGATGATAACCGGATCATAGATCAATCTTGGAGAAGTGTTTGGCACCTTGTAGTTGGTTAAATAGATCATCGATAAGCGGTAATGGATAACGGTTCCTAATCGTGATCTTGTTCAGCTCACGATAATCAATGCATAAACGCATGCTACCATCCTTCTTCTTGACGAAAAGTACTGGTGCACCCTATGGTGATACACTCAGATGGATGAAACCTGGCTCCAGTAAATCCTGCAGCTGGTCTTTTAACTCCTTGAGCTCTATGGGATCCATGCAATAAGGATCCTTGGAGATTGGTTGAGCTCCTGGGATGAGCTCAATGCCAAACTCTACTTAACGGATAGGTGGTATACCCGGAAGTTCTTCTGGAATACATCAGGAAATTCAAAAACAATTGGTTGATCTTGAATCGACGGAGCTTCGGCAGTAATATCCTGAATCGTAGCTAAGAAGCCTTCACAGCCATGAGTTAGTAAAGCACGGGCTTGTAAGGCAGAAATGATTTGTACAGACTTTCCTATTATGAAACCATTGTGAATGTACTCTAGTGCTTGAACATCACCGAAGATAACCCGATAGGTATGACAGTCGATAATAGCATGGTGTTTTGCTAACCCGTCCATGCCTAAGATTAGATCAAACTCTCACATATCCAAAGGTAGTGCGTCTATTGGGCGAATCTTATCATCAATTTCTAGGAGAAGTTCTCTATACACATGAGTAATGCGCACAGAGTCTCGCATTGGCGTAGATATACTTAATATGTTCTCTAGTGGCATAGGGATTTTATTAATACTAGTAGCATAGCATACGTAGTGGATATGACTGAATGAGTTGCACCAGTATCGAATAAAATGCAAGCAACACGTCCGTTCATAAAAAGGATGCCAGTGATAGTACCTGAAGACTTATTCTCCTGATCCCTGGTGGTAGTGTAGACACGACCTGAAGCTGGTGGCATAGGAAGAGCATAACCAGAAGTACAGTAGTCTCTCCCTTCTTGCAGCCCTTCAACATGTGACCTGGTTGCCCAAACTTAAAGCAAATGCCGGAAGCCCGACGGCATTGTCCAGGATGTCTATGGCCAGAAGTAGTGCATATAGGATGGGTGTAACCTCCAGGAGGTACCCTCGCTACCTGAGAGTCTGTTTAAAAAGATACGCATGAGACATGATTATTTGGGCATAAACATGACTACACTGAAAGTTTAAGTGAGAAAATACTAGATGAAGACGAGTTATTAGGCTGTTGACCCTTAGCATTCTGGTCACGCCCACTCGCAGAGTTCCTGTTTATGATGCTGAGATGTTAGTATGTATGACATAAAACAACTTAACATAGAAGAGTTTATGAATTTAGGGACCTGCTGTTGTTGGAATAGCTGGCATTGTTACGGTAATTGTCATTACCGTTACGCCTGTGTGATCCGTATCTGTCATTAGATTGACCGTACCCCTTGTTGTGCGTTTGCTGAGTGGCCGGTTGGGACCGGTCTCTACCCTTCTGTCTGACAGATACAATTGGATAGGACAAGATATAAAAATGAACACACAGATTGGAATAAGATGGTAACGCTTGATGACTGAAATTTATACCTCTTCTCTGGACGAGTTGGCTCCTCGTAGCCATCTATCTCATGCAATCTCAAAGCTACGTGCTGCGTCAGCCACTTGTGACACATTAGTGAAAGTGGCACTAAGTAGCCGATCAGCAGTCGAGGAGTGAAGAGCCCATCAAAATTGCTTTGCTTGCTCTTCAGCTGTACATGCAACAGCGCCCAGAAATACAGCTAACCCGAGGAACCTTTGCATAAAATCCGCGCTGTTCTCTCTAGTTCTCGGATGAACGGCATGGTAGTCCCTCTTAAGACTCTCTTACTCAGCTGTAGGAAAGAACTGATTGTAGAACAGTTCCTTGAATTGATCCCATGTCAAAGCAGCCAACCATACATCACCTCTATTACTCAGCTTGTATGCCCTCCACCAAGCTAGTGCTTTGCCTTCGAACTTATAGCAAGCCAACCTTGCCTTGTAAATTACATCACATCCCATAGCATCGAAGATTTTCTCTATGTGCGAAATCCAGTTTTCCGCATCTGATGACACTTCAGCCTTCTCGAAAGATCGAGGCTTTTGCTTATTGAACCTCTACAGCCAGGTGTGTAGAGTAACAGGTGGAGGAAGAGGAGGAGGAGGATTGTTGTTCTGATTCGAGATGTTCTGGTATTCAGCCCGTATCTGATTCTTGATCTGTGGGAGCATAGCTTGCAGAGCTGTCTGGACAGCTGCAGCCAGTTCCTGCTCAGTTCATGTGTTGACCATCTGACAGTTTAAGAGAGGAAATGAAATGATTAATCTGGTTAGAACATAGTATAAACATAAGAGATGCATGAAGATTTTATGAAGGCATAGCCCACGAAAACAGCCATTGGCAATGGTGGACGCCTATGGGTCGGTCCACAAAACAAAATTGACATGAGCAAAGGTGAACGCCTGTGGGTCGGTTCACAAAATAAAATTCGAATGAAAAGCACATACGACTAAATATGGACAGTCCTGTACCAACCATTACTTAGTCAAAACCTTAACAAACAACAATGATACATGAATGAAGTGAACAAAATTTACTATCATTTTAGGAAGACTCTGGTGACTACCCACTAGTCATAGGTCAAATTTAAGAGCCTACAGGTCGAAACCTTGGCTCTAATACCAACCCCATTTGGATAAATGGACCGTTACGTAGTAATTTTGGCGTGTCATCAAAGCATGCAAGGTAAATGTCTAAAACATTAAATGACCATAAAGGAAACCGGAAACAAACATCGGTTCCAACATAAGCTCCACACACCATGCATACGTATAGAAATGTATGAAAGGACTAAACAAAGTACAACAAAGCAAAAGTATGTAAATGCATTAAGAGAAGTGAAGACAAGGGAGCCTCCATCCAAATGCACGTACTCTTGGAGATCCTAGCTTTGCCATTTAGTACCTGCCGTATTGGGACATAGAAAGAAATACTGCTGAGCAATACGCTCAGTGTACGGATATATGACAATGAATGTAAAGCATAAACATATGCAAGAAATAAAATGAAATGAAGTACAACGGAATAAGTGTAAGTCCTGGAAAGCCTGGTGTAAGTTTATAAACTGGTTTATATTCTGAAAAGACTTATTTTTATTTTATACTAAAAACTGTATTTTAAATATGTCCGGAGTCCATATAGGTCATGAGGTATCAACGTGTATGAGTACTTAGAGGGGTGACCTCATCATGCAATTAGAGGGGTTGCCTCTAATTATAATAGTCTGGGTTGGTGGGATCAGATCCATGTAACGGATGCAAGGCACACACCGCAATTACCATGTAATCTTGCTAAACTTATCCTAGGATGCACCCATTCGCCCCACATGATAATAACAAAATATGCCAAATAACTGAAAGGGACGCTACGAGCAATCACTCTCACCGCAGAAGAGTCATAACACCGGTGCCTCTAGTGTTATGGTTATGGTACATCCATAACTAGGTGAAACTAGCATGCCTGTATATAGCTCAGGCAAATCTAAAATATTAATCACATAAGTTACTGTCTAGTTTAAGTATACTACTGGGGAAAACAGATGCCTGCAAACGGGGAATCCTAATATAGGAAGAGAGTGTCCTTACTCATGGACGGAATATCCGTAACTTATGTCCAGTAAATGAAGAGGAAAGCGAATGCGAAAGATCACTCCGACTTCATGATAGCTACATAATCAAAGGGACATGAATAAGTTGTCTGTTTTACATATACATACTAGATATTAGTTTACTTGGCGTGTTCATTACATATTATACTTGTTCTTGCTTTATCATGTGATTCTTAATGTTTCATGTGTTTTAGATTAGTGTATTTCATGTTTTAAGTGATATAGTACTTGTTATATTATAACGAGTAACTTTCCAAAATAACAGGTTTATATATATAGTAAATTTCCAAAAATAGCAGGTTTTCATATATAGTAACTTTCCAAAATAGCAAGTTTCCTTAAATAGTAAGTTTCCAAAAATAGAAAGTTTCCATAATTAGTAAGTTTTCAAAAATAGAAAGTTTCCATATTTAGTATGTTTCTATAAATAGCATGTTTCTATATTTAGGATGTTTCCATAATTAATAATAGGCTTATTAAATAAGTAATATGATATAACCTATAGTTTTAATAAGCATATTATATATCATGATTAATTATATAGTAAAGTTTAATAATATTGAATACTTAGTATTAGTTTATAATTATTAATTAATAATAATAATACATGATATTATAAGTATTTATTAAATAATAATATTACATGATTTAATAATTAAACTTTACCCTACAATGATATAAATTAGTTAAGTTAAGTTTTCTTAATTAATCAAGTGTACATGAATAATTATATTAATATATTTTATCCTAAGTTTTATTTAAATTAAATAAACATAACTCATACCATGGTTTTTATTTAAATAAATTATAACATAAGTCATGATTATTAATCAATTTAATTTACTATGTATTAATTAAATTAATTAATATATAAAAATAAAATGACATGTTTTGTAAAACTTAGCCAAACACCTCCTTGATGTGTTTAGTCTTAACCGAGCCCCCAAGACTTCACCGAGACCATGGGAGGTCTCGGTGTCGCCTAGAAAATAACGCAACACCACAACCTTACGGCTGTGGCGGCTGACCACCACCAGCAACCACCGGCACACAATCGGTGCCACAGCTGACTAAACGTACCCCCAGGCCTTGCCAGGATTCCCCCTGCTGCGCGTATAGTTCCCATCGAGACCCTTGGGGGTCTCGGTTCCCACTGCCAAGCCACACACCCCACTGCCTGTGCAGTTGGGGTTGCGGTTGTCATCACCAAAACCACCACCGCCCCTATGAGGGTTGTGGCTGGTTGTAAACAACCACCACCGAGACCAATCTTGGTCTTGGTTTTGCGTGTAACCCGAACAAAAACCAAACCTAACCTCAATTCTTTGTTTAAAACTTAACGATTACATGTTTTTGTGATTTCTTAATAATGGATCTTGAATATTAATCATAATTAAATAAAAAGAACAAAGAATTGATGATACCGTATGCGTATGATTAAAGGGTTTGAAACACGAACACAATACCGTCAATAGTCAAAGATTAAAAAGCAAAAAACGTCCATGTGGTGGTGTTGTGTGCCACGGCCAAAAGAACAAGGAAGAGGAGAGTTAGGGTGTTTACTTGTTTTCTGTAAAAGTGATAAATGCAATCTTTCCTTAGAGTTTAATTGTTAAATGATTTGGTTTGCTTAATGGGTTGGGCCATGGTCCCTTCCCTTTCTTCTTTGGACGCCACATGCACACACACACATACTATTTCGTTTCATTTTTCATGCTCAAATATTTATCGTGTGTGTTCGTATTTTAGGGTCGTGTTTTATTTCTTGTATGTTTTAAGTATTATACGTAAATACTTATCATGTATTAATAATCATATTAATATTCGTAATACTTTTAATAATGAATTAATATACGTAATGTTCTTATTAAATATTCATGATTCGCGTAGTATATTAATTAATTGAAAAGTTTTAATTTAAGTTTTAACTGTGTTTTCATGCATTTAATGATCTAAGGTATTTTAAAGCGGGTTTTACAACTCTTCCCCTCTTAAAAAATAATTCGTCCTCGAATTAGAGATACAATAAGCTGAAAATGACATACCCGAATCATAGCTGCAAGTGAGGGTATGAAGTCCGGAAAGACTCCTCCGTTTCCCAAGTGGCTTCTCGCTCGGAATGGTCCCTCCAAAGGATTTTGACGAATAGGATCGTCTTTCCCCTCATGACTCGATCCTGACGGTCGAGAACTTGCTCAGGTTCCTCAATATAGGATAGATCCTCACGAATTTGATTGAACGGATACGACACTGTATGCAACGGATGGTAATTGTAACCTTTGAGTAAGGATACATGGAACACATTATGAACATGAGATAGCTGAGGAGGTAACGTTAAATGATACGATACTTCACCAACACGTTCAAGGATTTCAAACGGTCTGATGAAACAAGGACTGAGCTTGCCCTTGAGTCCAAAACGCTTGACGCCACATGCTGGTGATACCTTAAGGAAAAATTGATCACCAAGCTTAAATTCTAAATCTCTATGATGTTTATCGGCATAACTCTTCTGACGAGCAAGAGCTTTTTGCACCTTCGCCTTGGCGATGGCAACCTTCTCATTGGTAATCTCTATCATTTCTGGTCCTTCAATGATTCGTTCTCCAACTTGATCCCAACAGATTGGAGCACAACACTTTCTGCCATAAAGCATCTCGAAAGGTGCACACTTAATACTCGCGTGCCAACTATTGTTGTAGGCAAACTCAACCAAACAAATGTAATCATCCCAACTCACTGTCCATTCCAATGCACAAGCTCTCAACATGTCTTCTAAGGTCTGAAAGGTACGTTCCAATTGACCATCGGTCTGAGGATGAAAGGCTGTGCTAAGCTTAAGTCTGGTGCCCCAAGCTTTCTACAAACCTTTCCAGAATTTAGACGTGAAACGAGGATCTGTGTCGGATATGATATCTGATGGAGTACCATGCAGTCGCATGATCTCCTGAAGTAATATATCTGCCAATTTGCTAACTGAGAAATCTTTGCGAATTGGAAGAAAATGAGCTGACTTGGTTAAACGATCGACTATGACCCATATAGCATCATGCTTCCTCTGAGTCAGTGGAAGTCCAGTGACGAAATCCATGGAGATTTTGTCCCACTTCCATTCGGGATTCTCTAACGGTTGTAGTAAACCACTAGCGCGCTGATGCTCGATCTTAACCTACTGGCAGGTTAGACATTTGGAAACGCAAGTAGCAACATCCTGCTTCATGCCACTCCACCAGACATGCTGTTTGAGATCATGGTACATTTTGGTGGATCTTGGATGAATAGAGAATAGAGAGCTGTGAGCTTCAGTCAATAAAGCTTATCTAAGTGTGTGATCATCCGGTACACATAGCTTGGTTCCCTGCTATATAATGCCATATTCGTCTACACGAAATTCTGTCTGCCGATCAAGATTCTGAATAATAGCCCAAATCTCACCATCATCCTTCTGAGCTGCCTTGATCTGAGAAATTAAGTCCTACTCAATTCTCAGATTAGCCCAGTACCCATGATGTCCACATACTAAGAACTCAATGTCTAATCTCTCTAAATCACGTATGATTTCTTCTTCTATCTTGATGCCGACAGTCATGTCTGACTTCCTGCTAAGATCATCTACCACTCCATTCGCCTTACCGGGATGGTACTGAAGATTGATGTCATAGTCCTTGAGTAGTTCCAACCATCTTCTCTGCCTCATGTTTAGCTCCCGCTGAGTAAATATGTAATTGAGACTTGTGATTAGTGAAGATGTCACATGATTCACCGTATAGATAATGTCTCCAGATTTTAAGTGCAAACACCACTGCTGCTGATTCAAGATCATGGGTAGGATAATTCTCCTCATAAGGCTTTAGCTGACGTGATGCATACGCAATCACTTTCCCATGTTGCATGAGTACACAACCAAGTCCTTTATCCGAAGCATCGCTGTAGATCTGAAATCCACCTGTGCCAGATGGGAGAGTAGAATAGGTGCAGATACTAACCGCTGCTTAAGTTCTTTAAAGCTCTTCTCCCGCTCATCATTCTAGAAAAATTTATCTCCCTTACACATCAGCTTGGTCAAAGGCAAGGCTAGCCTTGAAAAGTTCTCCACAAATCGGCGATACTAACCAGTAAAGCCAAAAAAACTACGAATATCAGTTGCATACGTTGGTCTTGGCCATTTAGTGATAGCTTCAACCTTCACAGGATCCATAGTGATCCTTTCTGCTGAGACAGTGTTGCCCAGAAAGGCCACCTTGTTTAACCAGAATCCGCACTTAGAAAATTTGGCATACAATTGCTTCTGGCGAAGAATGTGTAGCATAGTGCAAAGATGTTTCTCATGTTCTTCCTTGGATTTTGAGAAGATGAGAATGTCGTCAATGAACACGATGACAAATTTATCCAGAAACTCATAGAAGACGCAGTTCATTAAGTCCATGAATACCGCTGGATCATTAGTGAGTCCGAAAGGCGTGACTACAAACTCATAGTGGCCATATCTTGTGTGAAAAGCTGTCTTAAGAATATCCTGCTCTTTCACTCGCAACTGATGATAACCGGATCGTAGATCAATCTTGGAGAAGTGCTTGGCACCTTGTAGTTGGTCAACAGATCATCGATACGCGGTAATGGATAACGGTTCCTAATCATGATCTTGTTCAGCTCACGATAGTCAATGCATAAACGCATGCTGCCAGCCTTCTTCTTGATGAAAAGTACCGTGCACCCTATGGTGATACACTCGGACGAATGAAACCTTGCTCTAGTAACTCCTGGCAGCTGGTTTTTTTAACTCATTGAGCTCTATGGGAGCCATGCGATAAGGAGCCTTAGAGATTGGCCGAGCTCATGGGATGAGCTCAATGCCAAAATATACTACACGGGTAGATGGTATACCCGGAAGTTCTTCTGGAAATACATCGGGAAATTCAGAAACAACTGGTTGATCTTGAATCGATAGAGCTTCGACAGTAATATTGTAACACCCCATTTTGACAAATGGAATATCATAGGATAATTATGGCGTGTCATCAAAGCGTGCAAGATAAATGTCTAAAACATTAAATTACCATAAAAGGAAATGCCAGAATCAAACATCGGTGGTCCAACATAAGCTCACACACATGAATATAAGTACTGAAATGAAAGGACTAAACAATGTCCAAAAGAAATGAAGTAGTGTAATATATGGAAATGCATAAAGTAATGAAGGCTAGATAGCTTCCATCCGTATGCACATACTCTCAAAGTCCTACGAACGTCCCTAAGTACCTGCTCAGTGAACGGATATACAAACATAGTATGAAATGACATATGCATAATAAGACTAATAGCAGCGGAAATGTATAAGTCCTAGATAACCTGGAACATGTTTATAAAACTGGTTTTATAGTTTGAAAAGACTCATATTTTTATATGAAAACTGTAGTTAATTAGCCAATAGCCCATATAGGTCATGAGGTTCCACCGTGCATGAATACTTGGAAGGGTGACCTCATCATGCAATCAGATGGGACGCCTCTAATTAATTTAGTCTGGGTAGGAGGGATCAACTCCTTGTGAATGATGCAAGGCACATGCCACATTCACCATGAAAATCCTATAAAAACATGTAACTAGGATGCACCCATATGCCCACATGATAATATAAATATATGGCTAAAACTATAAAGGGACGCCACGAGAAATCACTATGCCGTAGGGAAGTCATAACACTGGTGCCTCAAGTGTTATGGTTATGGTACCTTCATAACTAGATGACATGGTATGCATGTATATGGCTTAGGCATTTAAAACTAAACATAAGAAATCAAAACATATAAAACTAATACTTGGGGAAAACAGTTGGCTGCAAATGGGGAATCCTAATAAGGAAAGAGAATGTCCATACTGAACGACGGAATATCCGTACCTTATGTCCAGAGAACGAGGAAAGATGAAAGGATGAAAAGTCCTACTCCGACCTCACTAGTGCGTTTACGTGAATGAAAAGAGGTTTGGAACACGAACATGATTATATGAAAACCCAAGATCAAATCACAACAATGAATTTTCCTTGTGTGGTGGCTGCCGCGGCTTCAAGAACCAAGGAGGCTAGGGTTTTTATTTTTCTCAAAAATTATGTATTATGAAACCTATGTGTTTAATGTTACTAGTTATGTTTCAAAAGTGGGCTGGGCCCCCTTCCTTCTTTGTTTACCGCGGACACCAAGCCTAAAAAGGGTAAACCGGGCCATTTTCATGTTAGTTTATATTTTTGTATGTTCGTGTTTTATTATTCATGGTTCGTGTTTTAATATTCGTGTTATAATTATTATACTTAATAGTTATCGTGCATTCATAATATACGTAGTTTCTCGTAATTAATGTTCGTGACACGTGTACTTATACATAAATGGAAGGTTTTATTTTTTTTCGTATGTTCACGTGATGTACTGTTCATGGTATTTATATGCGGGTTTTACAACTCTTTCCCTCTAAAAAGAATAATTCGTCCCCGAATTATAGATAATATAATCTGAAAGACATATATACCAGGATAAAAACTGGAAATGAGAGTAAGAAGTCCGGATAGACTCCTCCGTCTCCCAAGTGGCTTCCCGCTCGGAATGGTCCCTCCAAAGGATTTTGACGAATGGAATCGCCTTCTTCCTCATTACTCGCTCTTGACGATCAAGAACTCGTTCGGGCTCCTCAATGAAAGTAAGATCCTCACGAATATGTTCAAGTGGATACTGATCCATATGAAGGGGATGGTAATTGTACCCCCTGAGTAAGGACACATGAAAGACGTTATGAACGTTAGATAGCTGCGGAGGTAACGCCAAACGATACGATACCTCACCGACTTGTTCGAGGATATCAAACGGTCTGATGAATTGAGGACTGAGTTTTCCCTTGATACCAAAACGCCTAATTCCACGCGCCGGTGATACCTTTAGAAAGACATGATCTCCCACGTTAAAATGCAAATCAATACGATGCTTGTTGGCGTAACTCTTTTGACGTGCACGAGCTTCCTGAAATTTCGCCTTAGCGACAACAACCTTCTCGTTGGTCATTTCTATCATCTCCTCACCCTCAAGAATTCACTCACCAACCTGATCCCAACAGATTGGGGCGCGACACTTCCTGCCATACAACATCTCAAATGGTGCACACTTGATACGGGCGTGCCAACTGTTTTTGTATGCAAACTCTACCAAGCAGATGTAGTCGTCCCAACTTTCTATCCATTCTAAATCATAAGCTCGAAGCATGTCCTCTAGTGTCTGAATGGTATGCTCCGACTGTCCATCTGTCTGAGGATGAAAAGCCATGCTAGGCTTAAGTCTGGTGCCCCAAGCTTTCTGTAGACTCTTCCAGAATCGCGAAGTAAAACGAGGATCTATGTCAGAGATGATGCTGGATGGAGTACCATGTAGTCTCATGATCTCCTTCTGATAAAGGTCAGCCAATTTGCTAACTGCGTAATCCTTGTGGATTGGCAAGAAATGAGTTGATTTGGTAAGTCGGTCAATGATGACCCAAATGACATCATGCTTCCTCTTGGTCTGCGGAAGTCCGGTGACAAAATCCATGGAGATCTTGTCCCACTTCCACTCTGGAATGTCTAATGGTTGTAGTAGACCACTAGATCGCTGATGCTCGATCTTAACCTGCTGGCAGGTAAGACATTTGGAGACAAAGGTAGCAACGTCCTGTTTAATACCACTTCACCAGAAATGTTGCTTGATGTCGTGGTACATCTTGATGGAACCAGGATGAATAGAGAATGGGGAGCTATGAGATTCAGCCAATAAAGCCTCCCTAAGTGTAAGATCATCAGGAACACAAAGTCTAGTGCCCTGCCATAAGATACCGTCGTCATCTGCCCGAAACTCCGTTTGCTGATCTATGTTCTGAATAATCGCCCAGATTTCACCATCATCCTTCTGAGCTTCCTTGATCCTAGAGAGTAAGTCAGGCTTAACTCTAAGATTAGCCCAGTAGCCATGCTTTCCACGTACCATAAACTCAATATCTAGTCGTTCCAAGTCGCTTATAATTTCTTCCTCTATGTTAATGCCGTTGATCATACCCGACTTCCTACTAAGAGCATCTGCCACTACATTCGCCTTGCCGGGATGATACTGTAGATTAATGTCATAATCCTTCAACAGCTCTAACCACCTTCTTTGCCTCATGTTCAGTTCACGCTGAGTGAAGATATATTTCAGGCTTTTATGATCTGTGAAGATATCACATGATTCGCCATACAAGTAATGCCTCCAAATCTTCAGTGCAAACACAACAGCTGCAAGCTCCAAGTCATGAGTAGGATAGTTCTCCTCATAAGGCTTAATCTGCCGTGATGCGTAAGCAATCACTTTCCCATGTTGCATGAGAACACAACCAAGACCCTTCCCTGAAGCATCACTATAGATCTGAAATCCACCTATATGGGAGAGTAAGAATAGGTGCAGATACCAGCCTCTGCTTTAGTTCTTCAAAGCTCTTCTCTCTTTCTTCATCCAGTCGAATTTCTCCCCTTTGCGCATCAGTTTGGTCAAAGGCAGTGCTAGTCGGGAAAAGTTCTCTACGAACCTACGGTAGTAATCAGCTAAGCCCAGAAAGCTGCGAACTTCAGTTACCGACGTCGGTCTTGGCCACTTGGTAATAGCCTCAACCTTCGTAGGATCCATGGTTATTCCCTCTACGGATACGATGTGGCCCAAAAACGCCACTTTGCTCAACCAGAATTCGCATTTGGAGAACTTGGCATACAACTGCTTTTGGCGAAGTATCTATAATATTGTACGAAAATGGTCTTCGTGTTCCTCCTTGGATTTAGCGATATTCAGAATATCGTCAATGAAGACGATAACAAACTTGTACAGAAGCTCATGGAAGATACAGTTCATCAAATCCATGAAAAATGCTGGAGCATTGGTAAGTCCAAAAGGCATGACTACAAATTCGTAGTGTCCATAGCGTGTACGGAAAGCAGTCTTCGCGATATCCTGCTCTTTCACCCGTAGCTGATGGTAGCCAGACCTCAGATCGATCTTAGAGAAATGTTTGGTGCCTTGCAGTTGGTCAAACAGATCATCAATGTATGGTAAAGGATATTGATTCCTGATGGTGATCTTATTAAGTTCACGATAATCAATACAGAGTCTCATACTACCATCATTCTTCTTTACGAATAACACCGGTGCACCCCATGAAGATGCACTAGGGCGGATGAAACCTCGCTCCAAAAGTTCCTGTAGCTGTTCCTTTCACTCCTTAAGATCGATGGGAGCCATGCGATAAAGAGCCTTAGAAATTGGCTTAGCTTCTGGAATGAGCTCGATATTAAACTCTACCTCACGAGCAGGTGGTATGCCTGGATGTTCTTCCGGAAACACATCGGGGAATTCTGACACGATCGGCTGATTCTGAATGGATGGATATTTAGTCTCCATAGCATGAACAGTAGCTAAGAAGCCCTCGCAACCATATGACAGTAAGGCACGTGCTTGTAAGGTTGAAATTATTTGTACAGACCTTCCTGGTATAAAACCATTGTGAATGTACTCTGGTGCGTTGACATCACAAAAATAACCCGATGTGCATGGAAATCTAGGTGGCGTGGTGTTTGGATAACTAGTCCATGCCTAATATCATGTCGAATTCGCACATGTCCAATGGAAGTGCGTCAATTGGACGAATTATGTCATCAAACTCAAGGGGAAGATCTCTGTACCCATGTGTGAGGCGTATAGAGTCTCTCAGGGGTGTGGACATGTTTAAGACATTTTCAAATGGCATAGGGGGTATCCTAACACGATTGGCATAAGCAGTGGATATGACCGAATGAGTCACACCCGTGTCAAATAAAACGCATGCAGCTTGACGATACATAAACAAGATTCCAGTGATGGTACCTGAGGACTTGTTGGCTTGGTCACGTGTGGTAGTGTACACACGTCCAGTAGTCGGAGGTGGCTTGGTGTCAGCATGCCCAAATGTACCCTGAATCTCGCCCTTTCGGCAATCCTTCATCTGGTGGCCTGGTTGGCCACATTTGAAGCAAGCACCGCTAGCACAGCGGCATGGCCCTGGGTGTCTACGGTTGCACGTGGTGCAAAGAAGGTGAGTATACCCTCCAACAGGTGCCCTTGCTGGTTGGGAGCCTGTTTCAGCAAGTATGCATGAGACATGATTATTGGGTATAATAGGACTACGCATAAAATTTAAGATGTAATACCAGATGCTGTTGCACGGTTGGGCTATGAACCTCTGCGGTCCTGCTCCTGTCCGTTTCCAGTATTCCTGGTAATAGATGTTGGAGTGTCAGAATTTATAAATCATAAATCAACATAACATAGAAATGAGTAATTTTAGGGACTTGCTGCTGTTGGAGTTGTTGGCGTGGTTACGATAATTGTCATTACCGCCACGCCTATCCGATTCAGAACGGTCTTGAGTCTGACCGTTTCCCTTAGGCTGATTCTGCTGCTGAGTGGCCAGTCCCCAGTCTTCTGCCTGAAAGATGCAATTGTATAGAGAATGATATAATGGACAGTACTGAATTAAATGAAATGATCACCGCTGATGAAGAATATATACCTCTTGTCAGGTCTTTCTGCCTCTCTAAACTCATCCCTCTCTTGCAGCATCTCTAACATACGGGCTGCATCTGCCACCTGTGCCACAGTAGTAAATGTAGCACACACCAAGTTGTTGGCGACAGAAGTCCGAAGATCCCAGCGAAAGTGATACGCCTGCTCTTCTACAGTCCCGGCTGTTGCGCCTCGGAATCCAGCCCAGTCGAAGGAACCTCTGCAAAAATTCGGTGCTATTTTCCCCCGCTCTCTGCCTAATGGCATGATACTCTCTCTTGAGCCGATCCTGCTCAACTTTTGGGAAAAATTGACCCATAACCAACTCCTTATACTATGCCCAAGTCAAGCCAGTAACCCAGTCGTCGCCTCCATTCGACTACTTAAGTGCCTTCCACCATGCAAGCAGGTCTCCTTCAAACTTGTAGCAAGCTAACCTCGCCTTAAAGACAGGGTCGCATCCCATAGCGTCAAAGATCTTCTCAATGTGAGCTATCCAGCTGTCAGCCTTAGCGGGGCTGTGAGTCTGCTTGAATGATTTAGGACACTGCTTATTAAACTTTTCCAGCCATGCGATCAAGGTAGCTGGAGGTGGAAGAGGAGGATTCTGATTCTGATGAGGGTGCTGGTTATGATTGGCTTACACCTCGGCCCGAATCTCATTCCTCAGTTGAGGAAGCGGAGCTTGAATTACAGCTTGGACTGCTGCATTAATTGGTTCTTGTTCACGCATGAGAACCATCTGAATGTATAAAACAAAAGTGCAATGATTAATCTGATTAGAAATACTATAAACATGAAAAAAAAATTATGCATGAAAATAGTGTATGAAGGCATACCAACAAAAATGTCATGAGTTTGGGTGAACGCCTATGGTCGGTTCACCAAAACAAAATTGACATGACGAGGAAGAACGCCTATGGGTCGGTTCATCAAAACAAAATGACGTGAGCTAATGTGAACGCCTATGGGTCGGTTCACCAAGCAAAATAATCTGAATAAAAGCACATGCGACTAAATATGGCCAGTCCTGTACCAACCGTGACTTCGTCAAAATTCATGAAACAATGATACATGAAACAAATGCATGAAAACAAACTGTCAGTTTTAGGAAGACCTTGGTGATTACCCACTAATCACAGGTCATGTTTTTAGAGCGTACAAGTCGAAACCAGGCTTTGATACCATAATTTTAACACCCCATTTTGACAAATGGAATATTACAAGATAATTATGGCGTGTCATCAAAGCATACAAGGTAAATGTCTAAACCATTAAATGACTATAAAAGGTGATACATGGTTTTTACCTAGTAAAAAGATTCGTTCGTTTAAGTGAGTCTAATCGAATTGATCTAGGTTCTATGTGTGACTCTGTCATTCTTTGGTGGAAACAAAAGTGTGTCGTTGTAGTATTAAAATAAATGTGCAAGGACGTAAATGTAAATGGACGTTAAAATAAAAGGCGTTAAAATAAATCTAAGTCTAATTAAAAGAAAGGGTGCAATATTAAAAACTTTGAAAAGTAAATAACTAGAAATTAAATGACTTAAAATTAAAACGTGACGAGAATTAAAATTTGACAAAGTATTAAAACGTAAACTTAAAAATTAAACAAGACAAAACATAAAAAAATAAACCAATCGGAATGCACTCACCTTTTATATCGGAATGTTGATCGGAATTCCAATCGGAATGCTGTCACCTCCCTGATCGGAATACCAAACTCACCCTGATCGGAATATGTACTTACCTCCTGATCAGAATGATGATCTCGTCGGAATAAGGAATGGACCCCTGATCGGAATGCTGTCACCTACCTGATCGGAATACCAAACTTACCTGATCGAAATGTCACAAACCTAGATCGGAATATGGTGAGAATACCCTTGGTCGGAATACACAATCGGAATCCTAGTAGGAATCCTAAACCCTTTTCCGACCAAGCAACAAGAGTGCTGGTCGGAATATCAAACCCTTTTCCGACTGGTATGGTCGGAATACAGTGGAAAGAACACAAAATAAGCAAGACAAATAAGCTACAAATCAAATAAGCACTAGACTAAAATCCTAAGCAAACACGTATAAGAAAAAGCTAATAAGCTAAAATTTAAAGACTTTTGAAAACACAAAATGAAAAAGGTTTACAAAAACACATTTTATATAAAAATAACTCCTATAAAAACTTAAGAAACTTTAAGATAAACACAAATAAGCTATAAAAATCAATGATTCAAAACAATCAAAAGCATAAAAACATAATCTTTGATCAAATAAGCAACACAATAAGCATGTAAACAACAAGATTAAAGCATGGAAAGAAAGGTAGATGAGAGATTAAAACAAGAAAATTAAAGAACACTTACTTGGAATTAAAAGGTATTAAAAGTGCAAGACAAGTATTTAAAATGACATGAATTTAAAGAGCAAGTAATTAAAAGGTGGAAGACTAATTGTCACCTTAGCCAACAACAAAAAATGCTAATCTCATCAAATCTATTTATAGGGGAGGTTAAGGAGTGCTTAGGAAGCTTCCTCCCCTCCTTCATTTTCTCTTAATTGCACCATTAGGTCCTTAAGCCTTTAATCTTCTTTAATCTTGGACTTTAATGACTTTTGGCTCGAGATTTCTTTGGACTCGTCTTTTAATTCTTCAATAAATAAGACTTGAGTTCTTCGGCTTTTAGTAAACATCCGTCTTTTGCATTTTCTTCGATAAATCTTCAGAATTGGTCTTGGACTTCCGTTCTTTTTGCACTCTTGACTTCTTGACTTCGTCTTTCATCTTTTTCTTCAATAAAAGCCCGTAAATGCCCGTGTTTTCTCTACTTTTCACCTTTTCGTCCTAAATCACCACAAAAACACAAACCACGCATAATTCCGACATAAAAGACATAAAATACACGTTTTGGCTCGGTTATTATTGTAATTAAGTGGTAAAAAGGATGGGTGTTTACACACCTATCAAATCCCCTACACTTGACCATTGCAACGTCCTCATGTAATGCATTAGTTACAAATCAAGTTTACACTTTTCATCATAATCAATCCACGTTGGCCTTTGTTAAAGAGATAGAAAATTATAAACATTCAAAATAAAGAAATCAAAAGCATACCTTGGGTTTTGGAAATGTCATGAATAATCATCATTCTCAATTTTTCACTTTCTCCAAACCAAGCTTAAAAACGAGATCATTGTTATCATAAGTTAGTAAACTAACACGAACTCATGTGGGCCAAATATTCACTTAGACTCCCTTATTCCTACGGGTATCTCTTATATTTTATTGTTGTCTTGAATGATCACGAGGATGCATTGTTTGACTTATTTCGATAGTTATTTAGGCCGAAAATAAAGTGAACGATTTAATCAATAGTTAGATAAAGGACAAAATCTTTTAAAACTGCTTCTCGGGACCTCATAAAGTTCATATCTTGGCATAACTCGCTTTGCAATTTGAGACCTTTCCTGGACCGATCTTTGGCAGCGACTTCATACTTCAAACCTTGAGAGACGTTCGTGAAATAATGGCCTTCTCTTCATAATTGGAATTTCTTCACTTGAAATTTTGAGAGATTCTTCATATTTGGACCACGACTTCTTCATTTTTCTCCAATCATTATTTTGGACTTTGATATACAACGATCCGCCTCCTTTTTGGACTTGGCTTTATTTATCCTCATACCTTGTTAAGGCCTTTTCGGATAGACTTCTCCATGACTTTTGGGGAGTTTTTGCTTTTCGTCGTGTGTCTCGATCCTTCATATTGATCTTTGATAAATGATTCTTCACATCACTTTTGGATCTTTAGCAAAAAAATGTAGCCCTCATGTCTTGTTAGGACCTTTTTGGACTCGCCAATCTTCGCATCCCGCTTCAATAAGTTATGCCTTGGCTATGAACTCTAATCCATATCGAGCAACTTTTAAACGATCTTGGGCTAGAAGCTAAGTAACTTTTCAAATCGTACAACCTTATTTATTGCAGATAAATTTATTAGCAAGCGATGGGAGAATAGGCTTATAATTAACTCACATAAATTCACGAAAGAATACCAAACTTATAATTGGCTCTATCATCTCTCGTTCTCCACAGTTTAAAATCTCAAGGAATGAGACTCGTGGATACTTAGCCTATTAAATCAAAGTTTTGGGTTTTCGAGTCGCCTATAGGATCTTGCAAACTCTTAGACTTTTTCAAGTTTAGAAATCGCATTTTAAAGTTCCCTTGATAAACGACTCTCTAGGATCAATTATAGGAACTTACGAAAAGTTCTTGTTCTTAACCCGTGAGAGTTAGACTTTCGCATTTTATAGCTCCCTATATAAAAGCCTAGCAAAACTTGACTTAAACATGTTAAGGATACTAGCTAGAGAAAACATAGATAAGTAAACTCGGGTTGAGTCAAAAGATTCACAACGTTTGAAAATTAAAACCACTTTATTGAAAATTTATTCTAGTAAAGAAAGAAAATAACTATACAAAAGGAAAACTAATAGGTCAAAATAGATCAAAAATTTTGAAAAATGTCGAAAAATTGATTTTCCGGTTAAAATGAGGACAAATACAAGGAAAAGACCACTTAACTTCGATAGAAGTCCCCCTACACTTAATATAAACATTGTCCTCAATGTTTAAGCATGTGGGAGTAAACTCCCCTACACTTAGGACATTGTGCACTTTGTTTAAATCTTGCTAAGGAAAAGAAAACTAAAGAGATTCCTATTTTAATACTGAGAAAATATAAAATAGTGAATCGAAAAGAGTTTAGGATAGAACCGGGAAAATGGAACACGGAATCACGGGTCGTCAAGAATCATCAAGAGTGGATCATTGAGCTCGAACCCCTGAATAGTAGAAGAGAGGAGAGGAAATAGCAAACACCAACGGGTCTCCCTACACTTAGGATAAAGAAAGCTAAAAGATAGATGCATGGGTTGCCTCCCAAGAAGCGCTAGATTTTTGATTACCGAGTCGTGAGCCTGACTCGACCTTGATTACCATAGGAAGAAGCATGAAACATATCCACCGGGATAAAGACATAGTTTTCGTCCATCAAATAGCACAAGCTTAAGGCGAACAAGGCAAGCCAAAGAAGAGTAGGCAAGGTTCCCTTAAGCAAAGACGGATCATGGTGGAAGCAAGGTTGAGGTGGTGCAAGCAGATTTCCATAAGTTCCAAAGATATGTCCTTTTATTTCATCAGACAGATACTGAGATGGATGCAGAATATCAATACCGGGGTCGAACACCTTTTCCTTTAAGGGAAAATACCACTAAGGCTCAGCAGAATGTGAAGAAGATCCGCGAAGAAGATGCACAACCTCGTCCTCAGAAGGTGGACAAAGAGGTGTTAACTCATACGTGCTGCGGATATTGGTGTCGAACGGTTTCTTCTCCTTTGAAAGAATTTTCTTCAAATCCAAAGTAGGATCAAGACGATAATCTTCAAAGTCCAAAGGAGGAGCATCACTCTCATGAGTGAAGTACGTGTTGAGAAACATAGAGAAGTCTTCCTCAAATGAGTAATCATCCAAAGTAGGAATAAGCATGGATGACGGAGGATCTTCATCATGCGAAGAATCACTCGAAAGAGTATCGGCCTCATCGAAATCATCATACGTGGGCAAGTCGGGATACTCAGAAGTACAATCATCAAAATTATCCGAATCTGAGCTAGAATCATCATCATAAGCATCAAAGACCGGTGGAGAATCATAAATGGGAGAAGCGTCCAAATTGGAGCGAGAATCATCCATATCATCGTGAAAAAGTTGATTATCAATGCACGAATCGAATAGCGGATTGTTGTAGACGACAAAATCATCGAGCACATTAATCATATTCACGGATTCTCGTCCAAAGGATTTGCTTGTAAGCTTCCCCATTTTGAAAACTTGTGCATCATTCCCGACTCTTAAGATTAAAGCACCTTCGGCAACATCAACTAAAGCTCGTCCGGTTCTTAAGAATGGACGACCAAGTATTAAAGGAATACGAGGGTCCATTTCATAATCAACAATGACAAAATCGACCGGGAAAGTAAATGTGACAACTTTAATGAACACGTCTTCGGCAATACCAACGGGGTAAGCGAGCGTGCGATTTGCTAGTTCGAGAGTCATCTTTGTTGGAGTAAGGTCGGGTAATGATAGTGTTTTCCAAACACTCAAAGGCATAAGATTAATACTGGCCCCGAGATCAGCTAGGGCAGTAAATTCTTCAGTTTTGTTAAAAATGCACGGCAACACAAAACGACCGGGATCTCCAAGCTTTTCCGGAAGTTCTTTAAGAATAACTGCAGAGCAGTTTTCATTTAATCGTGTGTTGGCGATCTCAATCAACTTCTCCTTTTTGTTAAGCAATTCCTTAAATGCTTTAACAAATTTCGGCATGTGGACAAGTGCTTCAACAAGGCTAATGTTGATGTTCATTTGAGAGAGCATCTTCACATAGCTTGACACTTGACAGTCATTCTTGGTTAGCTCGTTGGTCTTGCCTAAGCGAGAAGGATATGGGATATTGGGTTTGGGTGGTGAAGGTGAAGGTGGTAAAGGTTGAGATGTTGAAGGGTTCTTCTTAGGAACATCGTCATGACGAGGTGGAGACGGGAATGGTGCACTAATATTAGGTGTAGGAGGAGTAGGGATAAATGGTGGTGGAGGAGGTGTAGATGATGGGGGCGGGATCGGTGGTCCTACTATGGCGACTCCACTACGGGTAGTAATAGCACTCACATTTGCTCGCGGATTGGTGACGGTGTTTGAAGGTAGAGAACTCGAGAGGGTTGAGCGGCGGGAAAGAAACTAGCAAGCATATTCTTCAAATCATTCGTTTGATTGCTGAAGGAGGATTAGATATTATCTCGAAGCTCGGATCTAAGGTCATTTCCTTGCTTGGTAATATCTCCTTTCAGATTGATAATTTGGCTTTGCAGATTCTTGATTTGCTCACCTTGGGTTCTCATGATGGCTTCAACATCGCGGTTAATGGGTGGGGCTTGTTGGGCGGGCGGGTGATAAGGATTAGAAGCTCTTGGTGGGATTTGGTTGCTTCTAGTATAGTTGTTGGCGGGGTTTTGGTTTTGAGGAGAAAAACAGGGTGAAAGGTAGTTGTTGGACCGGTAACTCAGCAAATTTCTATCCCCTTGAGGTCGAGCTTGGTAATTTTCCGGTGAATAATTACCATAAGCTGCATACACATTTTCCGGATTTCCTTGTGTAGAAGGACAATCAGTGTATGGGTGAGGACCGCCGCATGTTTCACAAGGATTAACAACCGCTTTAACTTGTTGTTGTTGGTTTGAAGCGAGAAGCAAGATACTTTTGTTCATTTCAGTCATCATGCGGGTGAATTCGGTCATATCAGGGCTTGCTGAGGTGGAAGAAACATTGACTCTCGGATTGTTCCTTGAAGAAGCGGAGGAATCCCAGTTTTTGTGGTGAGTAGTCATGTTCTCAATAAGCTCTCTACACTCCTCGGGTCTCCTTTTCATAAATGTGCCACCGGCGGCTGCATTAATCGTATCACGATCTCGAAAAGTCAAACCATTGTAGAAAGTATCAATTAAGGTGACTGGAAGCATGTTGTGGTTTGGACAACGATCAATCAAGACATTATATCTTTCCCAAGCATCAAAGAGAGATTCATCGGGATCTTGCATGAAACCGCTGATTTGATTGCGAAGGCTCGTGACCATGGATGGTGGAACGTAGCGCGACAAAAAGCGTTGAGTCATGTCATCCCAAGTATGAATTGAATTCTTCGGGAGACGATCAAACCATTTCTCGGCGTGATGTGATAAAGTATGTGGGAAGAGTTGAAGGCGAAGAACATCCATTGTGGCACCAGGCAACTTCATGCTTTGGGTGATTGTAATGAACTTGTCGAGGTGTTTGTTGGCATCATTATCAGGCATTCCTGCGAATGGATTAGTTTGCACTTGATGAATCATGTGGTGCTTCAACGAAAACTCCAGAGTCGTGATTTGAATCGGCGCAATCGGTCCTCCTCGTCCAAACATGGTAGGTTGACAAAGCTCCTCCATTGTCCAAAGATCGGGCTGTGGAAGAACATTGTTGTTATTGTTGAGGTGCGATGGATTATTGTTGTTGTTAACACCTGACATACTTAAATCTTCTTGAGTCTCGGGCTCTTGATAATTAGAAGATCTAGTACGCATACACTTGAAAATGCAAAAGAAAAAGAAACCAAACACAAAGACAATATATATACACAATAAAAATAAAATCTTTTTGGATTTTTGAAATTTTTAATTTTTATGGATTTTTATCAATTTTTAATTTTTATGGTTTTTTGAAATTTTTATGAAAGAAAAATAACGCTCACAAGTGAACGGATCCCAAAAAGCAACGCGTCTTTCACAGAAAACCATTATCTTTACGAAAAGAGCCGGCAGGGGCGCCATTTGATACATGGTTTTTACCTAGTAAAAAGATTCGTTCGTTTAAGTGAGTCTAATCGAATTGATCTAGGTTCTATGTGTGACTCTGCCGTTCTTTGGTGGAAATAAAAGTGTGTCGTTGTAGTATTAAAATAAATGTGCAAGGACGTAAATGTAAATGGACGTTAAAATAAAAGGCGTTAAAATAAATCTAAGTCTATTTAAAAGAAAGGGTGCAATATTAAAAACTTTGAAAAGTAAATAACTAGAAATTAAATGACTTAAAATTAAACGTGACGAGAATTAAAATTTGACAAAGTATTAAAACGTAAACTTAAAAATTAAACAAGACAAAACATAAAAAAATAAACCAATCGGAATACATTTCGATCGGAATGCACTCACCTTTTATATCGGAATGTTGATCGGAATTCCAATCGGAATGCTGTCACCTCCCTTATCGGAATACCAAACTCACCCTGATCGGAATATGTACTTACCTCCTAATCGGAATGATGATCTCGTCGGAATAAGGAATGGACCCCTGATCGGAATGCTGTCACCTACCTGATCTAAATACCAAACTTACCCTGATCGGAATGTCACAAACCTAGATCGGAATATGGTGAGAATACCCTTGGTCGGAATACACAATCGGAATCCTAGTAGGAATCCTAAACCCTTTTCCGACCAAGCAACAAGAGTGTTGGTCGGAATATCAAACCCTTTTCCGACTGGTATGGTCGGAATACAGTGGAAAGAACACAAAATAAGCAAGACAAATAAGCTATAAATCAAATAAGCACTAGACTAAAATCCTAAGCAAACACGTATAAGAAAAAAGCTAATAAGCTAAAATTTAAAGACTTTTGAAAACACAAAATGAAAAAGGTTTACGAAAACACATTTTATATAAAAATAACTTTTATAAAAACTTAAGAAACTTTAAGGTAAACACAAATAAGCTATAAAAATCAATGATCCAAAACAATCAAAAGCATAAAAACATAATCTTTGATCAAATAAGCAACACAATAAGCATGTAAACAACAAGATTAAAGCATGGAAAGAAAGGTAGATGAGAGATTAAAACAAGAAAATTAAAGAACACTTACTTGGAATTAAAAGGTATTAAAAGTGCAAGACAAGTATTTAAAATGACATGAATTTAAAGAGCAAGTGATTAAAAGGTGGAAGACTAATTGTCACCTTAGCCAACAACGAAAAATGCTAATCTCATCTAATCTATTTATAGGGGAGGTTAAGGAGTGCTTAGGAAGCTTCCTCCCCTCCTTAATTTTCTCTTAATTGCACCATTAGGTCCTTAAGCCTTTAATCTTCTTTAATCTTGGACTTTAATGACTTTTGGCTCGGGATTTCTTTGGAATCGTCTTTTAATTCTTCAATAAATAAGACTTGAGTTCTTCGGCTTTTAGTAAACTTCCGTCTTTTGACTTTTTCTTCGATAAATCTTCACAATTGGTCTTGGACTTCTGTTCTTTTTGCACTCTTGACTTCTTGACTTCGTCTTTCATCTTTTTCTTCAATAAAAGCCCGTAAATGCCCGTGTTTTCTCTACTTTTCATCTTTTCGTCTTAAATCACAACAAAAACACAAACCACGCATAATTCCGACATAAAAGACATAAAATACACGTTTTGGATCGGTTATTATTGTAATTAAGTGGTAAAAAGGATGGGTGTTTACACAACTATCAAAAGGAAATACCGGAATCAAACATCGGTAGTCCAACATAAGCTCACACACATGAATATAAGTACTGAAATGAAAGGACTAAACAATGTCCAAAAGAAATGAAGTAGTGTAATATATGGAAATGCATAAAGTAATGAAGGCTAGATAGCTTCCATCCGTATACACATACTCTCAAAATCCTACGAACGTCCCTTAGTACCTGCCGTTTGGGAACATGAAAGGAAAACGACTAAGCAAAATGCCCAGTGAACGGATATACAAGCATAGTATGAAATGACATAAGCATAATAAGACTAATAGAAGCGGAAATATATAAGTCCTAGATAACTTGGAACATGTTTATAAAACTGGTTTTATAGTTTGAAAAGACTTATGTTTTTAAATAAAAACTGTAGTTAATTAGCCAATAGCCCATATAGGTCATGAGGTTTCACCGTGCATGAATACTTAGAGGGGTGACCTCATCATGCAATCAGAGGGGATGCCTCTAATTAATTAAGTCTCGGCAGGAGGGATCAACTCCTTGTGAAGGATGCAAGGCACACACCACATTCACCATGAAAATCTTGTAAAAACATGTAACTAAGATGCACCCATACGCCCCACATGATAATATAAATATATGGCCAAAACTGTAAAGGGACGCCACGAGCAATCACTCCGCCGTGGGGAATTCATAACACTGGTGCCTCCAGTGTTATGGTTATGGTACCTCCATAACTAGATGACATGGCATGCATGTATATGGCTTAGGCATTTAAAACTAAACATAAGCAATCAAAACATATAAAACTAATACTTGGGGAAAACAGTTGGCTGCAAACGGGGAATCTTAATAAGGAAAAAGAATGTCCATACTGAAGGACGGAATATCCGTACCTTATGTCCAGTGAACGAGGAAAGATGAAAGGATGAAAAGTCCTACTCCGACCTCACTAGTGCGTTTACGTAAATGAAAAGAGGTTTGGAACAGGAACACGATTATATGAAAACCCAAGATCAAATCACAACAATGAATCATCCTTGTGTGGTGGATGCCGCGGCTTAAAGTAACAAGGAGGCTAGGGTTTTTATTTTTCTAAAAAATTATGTATTATGAAACCTTTGTGTTTAATGTTACTAGTTATGTTTCAAAGTGGGCTGGGCCCCCTTCCTTCTTTGTTTGCCGCAAACACCAAGCCCAAAAAGGTTAAACCGTGCCTTTTTCATTTTAGTTTATGTTCGTGTATGTTCGTGTTTTACTATTCGTGGTTCGTGTTTTAATATTCGTGTTATAATTGTTATACTTAATAATCATCGTGCATTCATAATATACGTAGTTTCTCGTAACTAATGTTCGTGACACATGTACATATACATAAATGGAAGGTTTTAATTTGTTCGTATGTTCACGTGATGTACTGTTCATGGTATTTATATGTGGGTTTTACAAATATCCTGAATCATAGCTAAGAAGCCTTCGCAGCCATGAGCTAGTAAAGCACGGGCTTGTAAGGCGGAAATGATTTGTACAGAATTTCCTGGTATGAAACCATTGTGAATGTACTCTGGTGCTTGAACATCACCGAAGATAGCCCGATAGGTATGATAGTCGATAGTAGCATGATGTTTAGCTAACCAGTCCATGCCTAAGATTAGATCAAACCCGCACATATCCAAAGGTAGTGCGTCCACTGGGCGGATCTTATCATCAAATTCTAGGGGAAGTTCTCTGTACACATGAGTAATGCCAAGAGAGTCTCGCATTGGCGTAGATATACTTAAAAGGTTCTCTAGTGGCATAGGGATTTTATTAATACTAGTGGCATACGTAGTGGATATGACTGAATGAGTTGCACCAGTATCGAATAAAACACAAGTAGCATGTCCGTTCAAAGAAAGGATGCCAGTGATAGTACCGGAAAACTTATTCGCCTGATCCCTGGTGATAGTGTAGACACGACCTGGAGCAGAATCAGAAGTACCAGTAGTCTCTCTCTTCTTGCAGTCCTTCAACATGTGACCTGGTTGTCTACACTTAAAGCAAATGCCGAAAGCCCCACGACATGGTCCTGGATGTCTACGACTACAAGTAGTGCATATAGGATGGGTTTAACCTCCAAGAGGTACCCTCGCTACCTGAGAGCCTGTTTAAGAAGATACGCGTGAGACATGATTATTTGGGCATAAACATGACTACACTGAAAGTTTAAGTGAGAAATTACCAGATGAAGATGAGTTATTAGGCTTTTGACCCTTAGCATTCTGGTCACGCCCACTCGCAGAGTTCCTGTTTATGATGCTGAGATGTTAGTATGTATGACATACAACAACTTACCATAGAAGAGTTTATACATTTAGGAACTGTTGTTGGAATAGTTGGCATTGTTCTGGTAATTGTCATTACCGTTACACCTGTCTAATCCGCATCGGTCATTAGATTGACCGTGCCCCTTGTTGTTCGTCTGCTGAGTGGCCGGTTGGGACCATTTGCCACCCTTCTGTCTGAAAGATACAATTGGATAGGACGAGATATAAAAATGAACATACAAATTGGAATAAGATGATAACGCTTGATGACTGAAATTTATACCTCTTCTCTGGAAAAGCTGGCTCCTCATAGTCATCTCTCTCATGCAACATCTCTAAGCTACGTGCTGCGTCAGCTACTTGTGACACATTAGTGAAAGTGGCACTAAGTAGCCGATCAGCAGTCTAGGAGTGAAGAGCCCAGCGAAAGTGCTTTGCTTGCTCTTCAGCTGTACCTGCAACAGCGCCCAGAAATCCAGCTAACCTGAGGAACCTATGCATAAACTCCGTGCTGTTCTCTCCAGTTCTCTTACGAATGGCATGGTAGTCCCTCTTAAGCCGCTCCTGTTCGGCTGTAGGAAAAACTGACTGTAGAACAGTTCCTTGAATTGATCCCATGTCAAAGAAGCCAACCATACATCACCTCCATTGCTGACCTTGTATGCTCTCCACCAAGCTAGTGCACCGCCTTCGAACTTATAGCAAGCCAACCTTGCCTTGTAAATTCCATCACATCCCATAGCATCGAAGATTTTCTCCATGTGCGAAATCTAGTTTTCTGCATCTGATGACACTTCAGCCTTCTCGAAAGATCGAGGCTTTTGATTATTGAAGCTCTCCAGCCAGGTGTGTAGAGTAACAGATGGAAGAGGAGGAGGATTGTTGTTCTGATTCGGTATGTTCTGGTATTCAGCCTAGATCTGATTCTTGATCTGTGGGAGCATAGCTTGCAGAGCTGCTTGGACAACTGCAGCCAGTTCCTGCTCAGTTCGTGTGTTGACCATCTGACAGTTTAAGAGAGGAAATGAAATGATTAATCTGGTTAGAACATAGGATAAACATAAGAGATGCATGAAGAGTTTATGAAGGCATAGCCAACGTAAACAACCATTGGCAATGGTGGACGCCTATGGGTTGGTCTACAAAACAAAATTGACATGAGCAAAGGTGAACGCCTATGGGTCGATTCATAAAAAAAACTCGAAAGAAAAGCACATGCGACTAAATATGGCCAGTCATGTACCAACCATTACTTAGTCAAAAACTTAGCAGAAAACAATGATACATGAAATGAAGTGAACAAAATTTACTGTCAGTTTAGGAAGACTCTGGTGACTACCCACTAGTCACAGGTCAAATTTAAGAGCCTACAGGTCGAAACCTTGGCTCTGATACCAACCCCAATGGTATAAATGGACCGTTACGTAGTAATTATGGCGTGTCATCAAAGCTTGCAAGGTAAATGTCTAAAACATAAAATGACCATAAAGGAAACCAGAAACAAACATCGGTTCCAACATAAGCTCCACACACAATGCATAAGTATAGAAATGTATGAAAGGACTAAACAATTTCCAACAAAGCAAAAGTATGTAAATGCATTAAGAGAAGTGAAGACAAGGGAGCCTCCATCCAAATGCACGTACTCTTGGAGATCCTAGCTTTGCCTTTTAGTACCTGCCGTATTAGGACATAGAAAGAAATACGGCTGAGCAATACGCTCAGTGTTCGGATATATGACAATGAATATAAAGCATAAACATAAGCAATAAATGAAATGAAATGAAGTACAGCGGAATAAGTGTAAGTCCTGGAAAACCTGGTGTAAGTTTATAAACTGGTTTATATTCTGAAAAGACTTACGTTTATTTTATATACTGAAAACTGTATTTTAAATATGCTCGGAGCCCATATAGGTCATGAGGTATCAACGTGCATGATTACTTAGATGGGTGACCTCATCATGCCATTATAGGGGTTGCCTCTAATTATAATAGTCTGGGTTGGAGGGATCAGCTCCATGTAACGAATGCAAGGCACACACCGCAGTTACCATTTAATCTTGCTAAACTTGTCCTACGATGCACCCATTCGCCCCACATGATAATAATAAAAAAGGCAAATAACTGAAAGGGACGCTGCGAGCAATCACTGATAGTTGTAACTTTACACTCGTTTAGGAAAAAGAGGCAAAAGCGGTAAGTATTAAGTGAATGTTTAGGAAAACGTAAACACTTATGACCCTTTGTGTGGGATCGTTCTCAAGGAGGCTTGGTGTGTGTGTTAAGAAATGATTAACTTTGAGATTAATATTAAGAAAGATAAGGGAAAAAGTAAAAATGATGACGGATACAAATTAAATTAAACTACGACGAAAGACGTAAACGTAAAACCGTAAAACGTGACGAAATTTAAAAATTACCCTAAAAATTCCTAGAAAATTACAATAAATCCTAAAAAATGCAAATAGAGTTCACCAAAAATAAAAAATCACTCAAACCTTTTATTTAAATTAATAATAATTTTTTAATGCTAATTAAAGCCCAAAAAATCAATGTAATTAACAAAAAGCCCAAAATGAGAATTTTCAATTTGTAAACCTTTAAAATAACTTAATTAAACTAAAAACTATTTTTGAAAATTTTAAAACTATTTAAAATGATTAAAAATTAAAATTAAATAATAAAATAATATTAAAAATTAAAAAAAATTGCAAACTAATTTATTTTAACTTAAATAAATAGGAAATGAAAGTGAAATGACCAAAATACCCCTATTGGACCTCCAAATGGGCTAAAAGTGAAAATAGACCAAGCTTAATGGGCTTTTTAGCCCAATAAGCAAAAAGTTATCCAAATAAGCTGAAAAGTTCCAGTCTAGCTTAAAATCAATTTTTAAACAAAAAACTCTAAAGGCCCAAAAGCTGAATCAGTGCTTATCACAACTTAATAAGCAAACAACTTATTCTTAATGGGCTTTTTGGTCCATTAAGCCATAAGCTGAAATTTGACACACATCCTTCTTTTGACCTTATGAAGCTGTTTGTAAAAAGAAATTTTGAATAAGCCCAAGAAATAAGCCTGAAATAAGCAAAAGCTCTCTACACAAAACGACAAAATAGTCGTTTTCGAGTTCTAGACCAATTCAAGGGCTGATTCTTTTTGCAAAATGTTTTAAATCACTTAACAAAGCTTAATAATCAAAAAGATTTCAAATAAGCACACTGAATAAGACGAAATAAGCAATAAGCTGTTTTGAAAAAGAAAAGTCAACACGTTTTCTAGTCAAACCTAAAAGTCAAAGGCCCAAAAGCTCCAGATTAGTCAAATGGGTCAAATTATGAAGATTGATTACAAAAGCTAAGTTGTTGCACGTTTAAATAAGCTATTATAGCTTATTGATAAGGTGAACACAAATTAACACTAGCAGCGGCTAGTAGCAGTGGGAAAGGGTTCCCACTGCTTGACTTTATTGACTTTTTGTTTCTAGTGGACTTTTGTTGGATTGCAGTGAACTACAAGGGCACCCTTATAACCAGTGGGTTGTAAGGAGTCAATAACAAGAAAGAACACATAATATCACCAAGCCAATTTGTACAATTTAATCAAACAGTCACCAGATATCAAAAAAAGACATGAACAATGAACAGTGATGATGAGTAAAAAGCTATTTAAGCAAGAATAAGCTAACCAGAAACCACCAAAAGCATACACAAGCTCAAATAAACTTAATCAAACATAAAAAAACTCATATCATGCAATGATTTCAGGTTTATATCTAGTTTATACCCTATATGACTTACTGATATAAACAGATGAACAAGAAGAACTTTTTGTTGAACTAGATGACCACAAACCTAATTTCAAACCCCTAAATCTCTTACTTAGGTTGCAATAACTTAGATTTAGAACTTCCTAACCCTAGTATAGCATATATTCTAGGTGTCCACAAAATCACAGTCCAAAACAACAAGTAACAAAGATTTTATGCCAAGATTTGGATTAGAGTGTTTCAAAATGCAAGATAAGCAAATATCAACATACAATCACCCCTATAATAGATGCAAACACAAACCACACACTAACACTTACTCAATTTAACTAATAACCCAAGCATGCAGTAGACCCAAAATCCCCTTTAACTTTTTAAAATCCAATTTTACAAAGCCAAAGTGTTTTACATGTTAATCCAAGCTTAGATGAACATCATAACATCAACACAAAGCATAAAGAACAAGATTTAAAGTATAAGAACACCACTTACAACAGCAGAACACAAAATCACTTAGAACCAAGATTATAACAGATTTTTGGGTAAAAGGGTTCAAACCTCATGAATGTACATCCACACTCACGGATTTATAGCTTATGTGCCTAGCTAAACAAGGCACAAGCATCCAAGAACACCCCCTGCTAAGATTTAACAGAGTTAAGAACAATTTATAACAGAAAAATGAGAAAATGAAACAAGATCCTTTCAAGCTTGTACCCCACCTCTTGATCCTTCCCAAACCACAAGCTTCACAGAACCTTGATAATCTTCTTATCAGGGTACTATGATCAGCTTATAGTCCAAAAAGTCAAGTGTTTGAACAAGACTTAGAAAAAAATCAGGTTTTTGAAAACTTTTGCAATAACTTGTAATAAACTTAGAACTAATCCTTGAGATTTCACAAACACAAACTTATAACATCAACAACAAGTAAATAAGAATGGCACTTGGAATTCGTTAATGAAATCACATACTTTTTCATTCATATGAAACAAGGAATTACAGATTCTTGACCAAAGGAAAACCAAGAGCAAATGTAAAAGTAAAACCCTAAGGCCTTTATATAGGCGTACAAGTGAACTAAGAGAGCTAAAAAAATACAAGAAACCCTAATGTATGGTCTTCCAATTTTGCCCCTGAAATTTTGAATATTGCTTGATCATGTGATGTTTCTTGGACGTTTGTAGAGTTGTAAAGGTGATGCAATTTGATCCAAAGGCTTCAAACAAGCTTAAGATGTAAGCTTGATTGTAGTTCGTTGATTCCCTGGCAGGTTTTGTTTTGTACCCAAAAGCATGTAGCAGGGGAAGGCTCATGTGATCAACTGAGTGATGTGGCATGTAAAGTGGGAGTTTGGTTTTGGTCATTAGAACCTTAATCAAAATTCTGGAGGTGATTAGGCTTTAATTGCAAATAATTAGCAAAAGCCCAATTTTGATTATGAACACGAAGAACATGGTTTTGATCTGTTTTGGGTTTTAAATCATGTGTTAGGCGCGTAATTAATATAACTAATTAAATTAGTTATATTATACCGGTGGTGGAAAGTGAGGTGGCAAAAGGATGGTATGTGATTTGAGAAAAGGGTTGAGTGTGGCACGTGGCAGCACTGCATTGGTCTAGGTAAGAATTTGTGTCTCACAGATTTGGCCCCTTAATTTTCTTTCTTGTTTCACTTGTAATTTAATCAGCCAAAACTGAATATCCTTTGTAATGGAAGTTTTGTTTTTCATACTTTGGCCTCAAAAACTTTCCAAAAGTATTTCAAAGGGTATTTCTTGCCATTTGATGATATTTGAAGGGTGATTATTGGCATTTCTTCATACTTCAAGATCTTGACTTGTTTTGGTTGACTTTGTGGAGGACTAAAAGTGACAAGTCTTCAAATTTGAGGGGCCATTCTTGCCAATTCTTCAAAGTTGAGGGTCCTTTTTGTAGTTTTAACAAACTTTAAGGACCAAACTTGTAATTATAAATATACAAGGGTTTAAAGTGTCAATTATTCAATAATGAAGGACCCTTCTTGTACAATCTTCAATTCTTCAAGGTCTTTTCTTGGAAAATCAACACTAAGGCTTGGTTCATTGTGCGGCTTCGTTTCTCGTGTTCGTTTTTGCTTGTTTCTTGTGATCTTTTGTCATTTTCTCGATATTTGTACCTAAAATACACATTGAACAAACACAAGCATATATTTGGCACATTTTATGATAATTTAACCTTTTTAAGCCTATTTTGGATGATGAGACTATGTATAAAAGCAGTCTCATCACTCTGCCATACTAAACCATTACCACGCCCTCACGCAATGCTATAATTAAGTATCATAGCACCTCCAAAGTTCATTTTTCATTGACTTTTATTGAATCATAAACTACACTACACTCTCACTACTTGCTACTACTTGCGTTTTAGACATAAGTAGGATTTTCATCGCAAAATGGGACGTTTAGGTTCATAGAACAAGAACACGTGAATGCTTCGTTAGAAATAATTTCGTCCTCCTCGATTTTCACCCAATTCCATGCCAAGCGTGTAAGGAGATCATTGTCATTATAAGTTAGTAATGCTAACACTACTCATATGCCCTAATCACGTACTTAGACTCCCTTAATCCTATTTGGTATCTCTTATATTTTATTTTTTTCTTGAATGTTCATGAGGATACATTTTTTACTTATGCGATAATAGAGATTAAGGTCCAAAAATAGAGTCATAACGGTGTAACCAAGACCATCGAATTAATATCCCCCTTAATAGACAACGATGTCAAAAAATTAAGTCAACAAGAAGGATCGATAAACATGGTTTTATAACGGTTTTGAACATGAGACTTATTACCAAGACTTTTATATGCCCCCTAACGGATGGGCCTTATTATCATAGGTTTACCTCCATCTTTTATTCAACTCCGCCATGGAGCTTTTATTATGACTTCGGTCTTGCCTTGCCTTTTATTTAACCTCGCCATGAGGTGTTTATTATGGCCAAAGACGTATATCCTCATGCTAAAGCGAAATTTGGATCTTTAAAGCTTCAAAGATTAAGGCTTGATTCACTTTCAATTTGGGCATAGATTTTTCGGCCTTGTGAGCTTCAAATTTTTTGCTTAATTTAGGTGAGCACTTGAAATCTTATTATTGGGTGAAGATTTCAATTATTCGGGTTGCCAGTACTTCAAAACCGTGACGCTGTCGATACCTTAATGTTTTCCCAATTTAATTACATGGAATCTACTAGAAAAGATTAGAAACCAACAATCAAGACTAAACCACTAAGCCAATACTTATTAGCAAAATATATATACAAGCGAAGGGAGAATAAGCAAACAACGAGAACACATGAGTTTTTGAAAGAATACGAGTACTCTACGTTTAGCATAGTAACTTATAATTAACTCTATCATTTCTCGTCCTCATTTAAGAGACTTATCCTAATAAAAAGTTAAAGAATCGAAGCTAAGTGCTCAACACGCACGGTCGAGTAAAAAATAACTCTTATTCTCGCCATCGGAAAATCCACATTCGTGTCTTCAAACACTTATGAAACATGAGAAATTTTTTAAAATTTGGCCATTTTTAGCGTTATTTTGCAACAAAACGATAAACAAAAAGATAAATTTTGGAAAGCGTGAAGGTTTGGCAAGGCAAGTATTTATTCACCCCCCACACTAAAGTTAAACATTGTCCTCAATATTTCGAGTCTAAGGGTAGGATACCCCCATACTAGAGACGTAGTCGAATGCTTAATCTAGAATGGAAAGGGTGTAACCATTAAATCAATAGCCGCTTATGAAGTGTGCTAAAAACCTAAGGTTAGAACAATCAAGGATATATCATATGGATATCGATAAATTCTTCCAAGCAAACGATCGAGTGCTCACGTAAAACGAACATGAGAGGCTCTAACCGTGAAGATAATGATCATCTAAAATCCACAAGTCACAAACAACCACAAAACAAAGGTTGGAAGGGCACAAATCCCCTCACGTAAGCTACATTAGAAAGCGATAATATATACATGGATAAGCATGGGACTCCTCCATGAGGCACCTCGTTTTTCATTACCGAGTCATGAGCTCGACTCGATCCCCTCAATACTAATTATCATTGGGGAATGTGACTTGGTCGAGGTCGTTCAAAGAAGGAACTTCCCCACCAAAGTAGTGCTTCAACCTATGGCCATTCACCTTAAAGTTAGGACCATCATTTTGAGCTAGCTCGATGGTCCCATAAGGAAAAACTTGGGTAATGGTGAATGGACCCGACCAACGGGATTTCAACTTGCCGAAAAAGATTTTCAATCTCGAGTTAAAAAGCAACACTTGATCCCAAATGTTAAAAACCTGGTTTTTAATTTTAGAATCGTGAAACTTTTTGGTTTTCTCTTTGTAAATAAATGAATTTTCATAAGCAATATCCCTCAATTCATCTAATTCATTTAATTGCATTTTCTGGTGTTTTCCCGCGGTCTCAATGTCATCATTACAATGCTTTAGGGCCCAATAAGCTTTGTGTTTGAGTTCATTTGGTAGGTGGAAATTCTTCCCATACACAAGCTTGTAAGGAGTTCCCCTAATGGGCGTCTTGTGAGTGGTACCAAAGGCCCATAAAGCATCGTCTAACTTGTCCGACCATAATTGTCGGTTCTCTCCTATCAATCTCTCCAAGATCCTCTTCAACGCTCAGTTTGAAACCTCGACTTGCCCACTCGTTTGTGGGTGATAAGCCGTAGAAAGCCGATGTGTAACCCCATATTTCTTTAAAACTCTTTCAAATTGGTCATTGCAAAAATGGGTTCCACGATCGCTTATGATAGCATGAGGGGTTCCAAACCGAGAAAACAATTGCTTCAAAAACTTGACTACCACACGAGCATCGTTCGTGGGCAAAGCCTTAGCTTCCACCCACTTAGATAGGTAGTCAACGACGACAAGGATGTACTTATTACCACGAGATGAAGGGAACATCCCCATTAAATCAATTCCCCAAACGTCAAAGATCTCACACACTTGGATGATATTTTGTGGCATTTCATTGTTTTGTGAGGCTTTTTCTTGTCATTGGCATGAGTCATACGACTTGACAAGTGCGTGTGCATCTTGGTAAATAGTAGGCCAAAAGAATCAGGCATCTAAGACCTTCTTTGCCGTGAGATTAGCACCATGGTGACCACCTGTTGGTCCCTAGTGACAAGCTCTAAGGATATTAGATGCTTCAGTGCCAAACACACAACGTCGAAAAATTTGATCCGCATAAGTCCGAAAGAGGTAAGGGGCGTTCCATAAGTAGAACTTGACGTCACGAAAGAATTTTCGTTTTTGTTGAGTCGTCATAACCTTAATCATGAAGTTGCCCGCATGGTAATTTGCGATGTCCGCAAACCATGGGGTGGATGAGTCTTTCTTAGAATTCACTACACCAAGTGTCTCGAGAGAAAATGTTTCGGTGATTTCCTTGTTCTCGTAAACACTTTGGTGAGGATCTTCCAATCTAGAGAGATGATCGGCCGCTAGATTCTCGGCCCCTTTTTTGTCAAGGACTGTGACATCAAATTCTTGTAGGAGGAGAATCCAACGAAGCAATCTCGGCTTTGCATCTTGCTTGGCCAAGAGGTACTTGATTGCTGAATGATCCGTATACACTATGCATTGAGTCAAGACGAGGTAAGGTCGGAATTTCTCAAATGCATACACCACGACAAGGAATTCCTTTTCCGTTGTGTTATACCTAAATTGAGCCTCGGTTATTGATGAGACTGCTTTTATACATAGTCTCATCATCCAAAACGGGCTTAAAATGCATTAAATATTATAAAATGTGCCAAATATATGATTGTGTTTGTTAAATGTGTATTTTAGGTACGAATATTGAGAAAATGACAAAAGATCACAAGAAATAAGCAAAAACGAATACGGGAAACGAAGCCGCACAATGAACCAAGCCCTAGTGTTGATTTTCCAAGAAAAAGACCATGAAGAATTAAAGATTGTACAAGAAGGGTCCTCTATTATTGAAGAATTGACACATTAAACCCTTGTATATTCATAATTACAAGTTTGGTCCTTAAAGTTTGTCAAATTTACAAAAAGGACCCTCAAATTTGAAGAATTGGCAAGAATGGTCCCACATATTTGAAGACTTGTCACTTTTAGTCCTCCACAAAGTCAAAAATACAAGTCAAGACCTTGAAGATTGAAGACATTACAAGTTTGGTCCTTCAAATATCAACAAATGGCAAAACAAGTCCTTGAAAACATTTTGTAAAACTTTTTGTGGCAAAAGTGTGAAAAACATAACTTGATTTACAAAGGAAATCTGACTTTGGCCTATTTAATTGCAAGTGAAAGGAGAAAGAAGGAAGAGGGGTGTTTTCTGCCAAGACAAGAAAGTTACCTTAACCACTCACACTTGGACACGTTCCCCACTCAACCCTCCTAACCAATCACAACTCACCAACTTGCCACGTCACATCCCACTAATCCGGTTTTAATATTAAACCAAGATTTGGCGCCTTAACACCTTTTTAAAACATAAACTAGACCAAAACCCTCACTATTCACATTATGAACACGAATTAGGGATTTCTTATTCAGTTTGAGTTAAGCCCTAATTTCATCCAGATTTATGATTAAGGCCATCTAAATCATAACCCAACTCTTAAACAAGCCACCTCATCACTCCTTTTATCACATGTTACCTCCCCTGACCCATGAACTTGCATGAAGACAACAATTTCCATGGAATTAACATGCCAAGATGAAGCTTCATTCCTACGCACCATTTGGACGTCCAAGATCACTTCTATCCCACTGGCATCTCAACAAAACGCTAAGAAGTCCAAATTCAGTCAACACATATTCAAAAGTTCAAGGGCATTTTTGGGACATCACTACATTAGGGTTTATAGTTTTATCATCTTCTAGTAGCATGTACAGCCTCTATATAAAGGGTTTAGGGTCTTTCATTTACTCTTATTCTCAGTTTTTCATTTGTTAAACCTTGTAAACCCCTTTTCTGAATTTATGAAAGTGTGGTATTGTGTTATGATTTAAAACCGAGTCCCATTATCTTGTTATTATGTTGAGTAGTTGTTTGTCACGTTTTTATACTTAATCAAAACCTTGAACAAGTCCAAGAGCTCCTATAAGCCTGTGAGTCCCTTTGTTCTTGCTGTGGTCAAGAATTTGGTTTGGGCTTGGAGAGGATTGTTCATTGAGGTGTTTCCGTAAGTGACATAAGTCACATTTCGACTAGCTTAAGCAATATTAGAAGTTGGGATACGTTTTATAACAAAAACCTGTCAAGTGGTTTGCTAAGTGCTTGTGGTTTAACAACTTGTTTATTTTAGCTTAAGGGTGATCATAACCTCCTAATCTAGACTGTTTAAGGGGTGGTGAGGCCTTAAGGGAAGGTTCAAGCCTTGTGGGAACCTAATTCTTGCAAAGACTTGACCATTTGTCACCTTATTTTACCTTATTTGTGCTAACCTAGGTTCAAGCCTTTGGCTGAGCTTGTTTCTTGTTCTTACCAGTGGAAAGCTGGTGCTTGTTAAGCTAGCACCTCAGCTCATTGATTCAAAGTGTGGATGTACATTTTAGAGGTTTGAATACTCAATCTTCATTTTTCTGTTTAAATACTTGTTCTAAGTGATTTGGTAATCAACTATTGTTATGTGTTGTTTGATGGCTGCAATCTTGTTCTTGATGCTTATTAATGTTGTTATGATGCTTGTTTAGGCTTGGTGAAGTCTAAAAACCATTTTGGTTTCATAAAATCTTGATTTAGAATTTTAAAGGACTGTTTAGGATTGCTGATTTGTGATTTGTATGTGAGTCTGAATAGGTGTTAGGGTATTGTTTGTGTTGGTATCTGATATTGAGGTGTTTGTGTGCTAATATCTGCAAATCTTGTGCTTTGTAACATCAAAACTAAAATCTTTGCATAAGTTGTTTGTTTTAGGTCTTTGTTGACTGAATCTTTGTGAACACCTAGATTATATGCATGTCTAGGGTTAACAAGTGATTAAACATAGTTGGTGTGATCAGATTTTTAGATTTGAGGGTTTAAAATTCAAGATTTGGTTAAGTGTATCAGCAAAGGAAATTTTGTGTGTTCATTGTTCATCAGTAACTTGCATAAGCTTGAATCTTGTTCAAAACTTGGAATCAGTGTATGAAATGAGTTAATTTGTGTGTCACTAAGTTTTATTGAGCTTGTGTATGCATTTGGTGGACTGTTGTCAGCTTATACTAGCTTAATCATTAGCTTATATCACCAGATCTGCTTATAACATGTCTGTGCCATGTCTATGCAATCTTTGATTAAATTATATCATTTGGCTGAGTGATTTTGTGTTTTCTTGCTTGTTATTGACTCCTTACAACTCACTAGTTGTAAGGGCGCCTTGATTGTCCAAAGAAACCAAGTGATTCACTCTAAAACAGCAAGTCAAATAGTCAAAGCCGTGGGAATCCTTTCCCAATGCTGCTAGCCGCTGCTAGTGTAAATTGGTCAACAGCTTATTTATAAGTCATTCTAGCTTATTCTAGTGTGCAACAACTTATTTTTTGTGATAGATCTTATTATTTGCGCTTATAAATTAGTTTTGAAGTTTAAAGCTTTTGGTTTTAGCTTTTAACTAGAAAACGACTATTTTGTCTTTTTCAAAAACAGCTTATTGCTTATTTCAGCTTAATTAGTGTGCTTATTTGAAAACTTTTTGTTGATTAAGCTTAATTTTGTCATTTAAAACCTTTTGCAAGTTGAATCAGCTCTTGAAACAGCATAGAACTCGAAAACGACTATTTTGTCGTTTTGTGTAGAGAGCTTTTGCTTATTTCAGGCTTATTTCTTGGGATTATTCAAAAATTCTTTTTACAAAAGGCTTATTTAGGTCAAGAGAAGGACGTGTGTGAAATTACAGCTTATGGCATTGGCTTATAGCTTAATGGGCCAAAAAAAACCCATTAAGGATAAGTTGTTTTGAGATAAGCTGTGATAAGCTTATTTTCAGCTTTTGGGCCTTTGGAATTTTGTGTTTAAAATTGAATTTTAAGCTTAACAGGAAGTTTTGGGCCATTTTTGTAAACATTTTTCTTATTGGGCCAATTTGAGCCCATTAAAGGGTCTGTTTGACTTTTTGGCCCATTTGGAGGCCCATTAGGGGTATTTTGTTATTTCAAGTTCATTTCTGTTTAAATTAGGTTAAATTATACTAGTTTGCAGGTTTTTAGAATTCTTTTATAAATTTTGGATTTTTATTAATATTTTATTATTATTTTATTATTAAAATTAGTTTTAATATTTTTGCAACTTTTTCATTTTTCCTAGGTTAAAAACATTAAGTTAGGATTTTTAAAAGTTTTAGATTAATTTTCTTGTCATTTAATTAATTTTTAGAGTTATTTCAATATTTTTATAGTTTTAAATCATTTTAAATAATTTTAATTAATTTTAATTTTTCCAAAAATAGTTTCTTAGTTTACTTAAGTTATTTTAGAGGTTTACAAAGTAAAAAATCTAATTTTGGGCTTTTTGTTAATTAAATTGATTTTTTGGGCTTTAATTAGTATTAAAAAATTATTATTTAATTAAATAAGAGATTTTTGATTTTTTATAAACTCTAATTACATTTTTTAGGATTTATTACAATTTTCTTGGAATTTTTAGGGTAATTTTTAAATTTCATTATATTTTACGGTTTTACGTTCACGAATTTCGTCTTAGTTTAATTCTAATCGTAACCGTCATCCTTTTCTCTTTTCTTTTCTCATAATCATACTCACAAATATCAATCATTTCTTTACACTACACACTAGCCTCCTTGAGAATGATCCCACACTAATTTGTGTCATGAACACTTGGTTTTCCTAAACCACTTGTTTAATACTTTCCGCATTTACCCATTTTGTTTTTCTTAAAGCATAGGTGTGTAAAAACTCAACTATCATTTTGGCGCCGCTGCCGGGGAGGCGTGTTGTATTTTGATTTGAACAAATTTTGTTTTTATATTAGCCATAATAACTATTTGTGTGATTAGCACTCTAATCATACGTATTATCGGTTTTTCGTTTTTGTGTGAATATTACTATATTGTATACATATCACAATAAATTCACAAGTACTCCAAAAGTGTGAAAACACAACCTTGATATGGGATTTCATCACTCAATCATTGTATTCGAATCTCAAACAAAGAAAAAAAGTCAAAATAGATAATTACTTTCTTGAAGCTTAATTTTGAAAAACATAAACTATAAGGTGGGTATAAGGCGGGTGTTATAAAATACACCCTAAAGAAAAGGCTCTTAAGTGCTTCGCGCCGCCTCGTTTCTCCGCTTGCTTGTGCGTGTTTAGATAAAAAGGGCTAATCGAGGGTTTGCCAACCAAAGTATTATCTACGTATCCATATTTTCTTGGTTTCAAAAGATTAAACCCTCTTGAACGTTTTGGTGCTCCACCAACGTTCTAAAGTCATCGAAGGCGTTCACTTCACGTGATTGTTTTCATTCCTTGAGGCTCATTTAATTGATAGATTTGATTTGAGGAGAGATTTGTAGATTTTTGTCTACATAATACATCACAAAATCCAAAAAAGTAAAAACAATAAAAAAAACACAAGAAAAATTGGAAAAAGTTAAAAGCACCAAAAAGAATCTTCTTTGCTCATCCCCACGTTGTACGTGACGTTTATGCAAACTAGTAATCAAGCAAGACGTGCACGTAAACGTCATAATCGAAAGGAAAACACACCAACACCTTCTAGTGAAGAATCTCCAAGTGAGGAACCTATTATAGAACAAGAAGCCACCATGGCTAATCGTACTATGATGGAGTTGCTTCAAGCACCCACCGAGGGTTTTGGAGAAGCTATTGTGATTCCCGCCATCCTTGCGGAGAATTTCGAGATTAAGACGGGTTTAATGTCTATGCTTCAAGCAAACAAGTTTCGCATACATGAAAAAGACAACCCATATTATCACATTAGGCAATTCAATCGTCTCACCGCGACTAGCAAGTTTAAGGATGTGCCTCATGACGCCATTAAGATTATGTTGTTTCCATACTCGTTAGATGGACCCGCCAAGATATGGTTAGAGAAAGAACCCCCAAATTTGATTTTGACATGGGGTGATCTCGTTTCTAAGTTTGTGAACCAAATTTTTCCACCATCTAAAACAACACATTTGAAAAATGAGTTTTCAAGATTTACTCAAAGGTCTAATGAGAGTTTTTCGATGGCTTGGGAAAGATTTAAAGAAATGTTACATGAATGTCCACACCATGATTTTTCCGAATTGCATCAAATTGATACTTTTTATAATGGGCTTAATGATCATGAACGAGATTATTTGAAAGCCGCCGCGGGTGGTAATTTTTGTGCAAAACCACCGATGAGGCTTTAAAAATCATTGAGAATAGGTCTAAGGTTTACAACCCTCGTAACACACCAAGTGTTGCCACTATGGGTTCATCATCGTCGTCTCGTAACATGAGTGCCGTGCAAGATGAAGCAAATGAGGAAAATAGGTTTTTCGATAGGTTTTCAACTCTCATGACTCATTAGAAAGCACAAGATGCTTTGAATTCCACATCGGTTATGGCGGTTGGAAAGAGTTGTATTTCGTGTGGTGGAGCTCATGATTTCTCCGAGTGCATTACCGTAGATGGTAACACTTCGAGTGCTTATGTAGCAACGGGAACTTACAACCAAAACGGTCAAGGTTCCCGCCCAAATCAAGCTCCCCAAAATCAAAATGTTAAAAACTATCGAAACAACAATCAAAGTGGTGGTTATCAAGGCAATAAACGTAACTACAACAAGGTTAATTACCAAAGTGGGAACAATGGGCAAATTCAAAATCAAAACCAAAACCGTGATTTTCAAACTACTACACAAGGTTTTCAAAATGCTCACACTAAAAATCTTAATGGAGAATTTTTGGATTATGCAAAAGCAAATGATGCTAAGTTTGATAACATGCAACGTAAGATGATTAGCTTAAGATCTGAGTTGAAAAACGAGCTTAAAAACGAACTTGCTAATGAACTAAAAACTCATGCTAATAAAATGGAAGGAAACGTTCAACGACTTCAACAAAATCAACAAAAAATGGAGCAAGGTCAACAGGAGATTAAGCAAGTGTTGTTAAAAGTGGATGCTAGGCAATCAAAATTTGAAGATTGAATGGGTAAAATGTTTGAAGCAATCATGTGTAAACCGTCTTCTTCGGGTGGTCTTCCTAGCAACACCGTATCAAACCCGAAAGGAGAATTGAAGGTTATTACTACTCGTAGTGGTAAAACTCTCAAAGAACCAATCTCTCGTCCTAGTACTTCTACGGAGAAGGAAATCGAGAAAGAACCCGAGGTGGTGGTCGAAGAGGAGCATATTCCAATCCCACGAAGTATCACTCAAACCACACCTACGGTTGAACCAATACCAATCGTGGAACCCGAGATTCCAAGGCCGATGCCTATGCCCAAACCCACACCACCCTTACCTTACCCATTAAGACGAAACAAGGAAAAGTCACAAGAACGTAACAATTACCAATTTGAACTTTTTATGAAAATGTTTCGTGAGTTGCATTTTAACATAAGTTTTGCCGACGCTTTGGTCATGATGCCTCGATTTTCTGCCAACTTCAAAAGTATGTTGAATAACAAAGAGAAATTGCAAAAATCGTCTAGTTGTTCATCGGTTTTTCTTAGCCGCATACCTCAAAAAGTCGGTGATCCCGGTAAATTCTTAATTCCGTGTGCTATCTAAGATATGGAAGAATGCTACGCCTTGGCCGATCTTGGTGCTAGTATAAATTTGATGCCTCTTGAGATTTTTAGGTTGCTCAATCTTCCTAATCTTACTCCTTCAAGAATGTCAACCGAGATGGCCGACATTCTACGATTCTAGCTTGTGGAGTAGCCGAAGACGTTTTCGTAAAAGTTGGAATGTTTTACTATCCCGTGGACTTTATCGTTGTAGACATTCCCATAGACCCTAAAGTTCCTCTAATTTTAGGTCGATCATTTTTGGATACATTGAGAGCACTTATTGACGTTCATGCTAGGAAAATCACTCTACGTTTCAATGAGGAGGAACTCGTCATAAATGCAATTCAAAACTCTACGCTTTCTCATGTTTATTCCATCACGTCTTTGAACCATGTTGATTCAATAAAGAACATTTGCAAAGAATTTTTAAAAAGAGTTTTAGGAGTTGTCGATAAAAACGATTTTCCATCTCCTCCGCCGGTGGAGGTTAAGAGTGTTGAACCTGCGTCTTCAATCACGGAAGATTTTTCGGATGATGAATATGTTGACCCCGAGGGATCGGTGTTTTTTATTGATAAATGTTCTGAGAACTCACCACCACCAAAACGCAATGTAAATGTGAGAATTTTTAGTGTGCCTAACATCGTCTTAGGAACACCAAATATTTTTGACATAATCAAATCGGGTTTTCATAAGGATTTTTCAAAAGATGAAAAAGGAAAAGTTTTTGATTTAGATTTAAAAGATTTTTATACAATTCTAACTCCGTCACCACCTCGTGTTTTGAGTACTACAAGCTCGTCTACTCCTTTTGACGATGCTTTGTGTGGTTTTAGTATGGGGGAAGCCCCTTATGTTCCCTCCCCTTTCTCCACCGAGGACGAGATATTCGATCCCGAAATTACTTATAAAGGGAAATCTCGGTCTTCCACCGATGCAATAAATGGAAAATACTTTCATTTGTTTGGTGTGAGTCTACCTTGAGTAGTTCATGATTGTTATGCCTTACCCATTGTCTCACCCTTCTATTTCTCACCTCTTTTCTTTGACCCCTTTGGGGTTGTTTTGGCTTCGGTTGAAGTAGCGGTGTTTCGTCTTTCTTCCGAAAACGAGGACGCTAACTTTGACCCCGGTATACGTTTATCGGGGTTTTAAAGTACTCCACGTACTTTTGGACCTTGTTTATCATGTAAGACCCACCAAAAATTGACCATACCATGATTATCCTTAAATTATCACATTTATGGGGATTCGAGTCGAGCTCATGACTCGGTAATAAAAAACGAGGTGCCTCGTGGGGGAGTCCCATGCTTATCCATGTACATATTATCGCTTTCTAATTAGTTTAATGTGAGGGGATTTGTGCCCTTCCAACCTTTGTTTCGTGGTTGTTTGTGATATGTGGTTTTTAGATGATCATGATCTTCACGATTGGAGCCTCTCGTGTTCGTTTTATGGGAGCACTCGATCGTTTGCTTTGAAGAATTTCTCGATATACAATTGATATATCCTTATATGTTCTAACCTTAGGTTTTTAGCACACTTCATAAACGGCTATTGATTTAATGGTTCCACCCTTTCCATGCTAGATTAAGCATTAGACTACGTATCTAGTATGGGGGTATGCTACCCTTAGACTCGAAACATTAAGGACAATGTTTAACTTTAGTATGGGGGGGGGGGGGAATAGATACTTGCCTTGCCAAACCTTCACGCTTTCCAAAGTTTATCTTTTTATTTATCGTTTTGTTGCAAAACAAGGCTAAAAATGGCCAAATTTTAAAATTTTCTCATGTTTTATAAGTGTTTGAAGACACGAATGTAGATTTTCCGATGGCGAGAATAAGTGTAATTTTTGACTCGACCGTGCGTGTTGAGCACTTAGCTTCGATTTCTTAACTTTATATTAGGATAAGTCTTTTAAATGAGGACGAGAAACGATAGAGTTAATTATAAGTTACTATGCTAAACGTAGAGTACTCGTATTCTTTCATAAACTCATGTGTTCTCGTTGTTTGCTTATTCTCCCTTCGCTTGTATATATATTTTGCTTAATAAGTATTGGCTTAGCGGTTTAGTCTTGATTGTTGGTTTCTAGTCTTTTCTAGTAGCTTCCATGTAATTAAATTAGGAAGACATTAAGGTATCGCCAGCGTCACGGTTTTGAAGTATTGGCAACCCGAATAATCGAAAGCTTCACCTAATAATAAGGTTTCAAGTGCTCACCTAAATCAAGCAAACAATTTGAAGCTCACAAGGCCAAAAAATCTATGCAAAATTGAAAGTGAATCAAGCCTTAATCTTTGAAGCTTTAAAGATCCAAAATTCGCCTTAGCGTGAGGATATACGTCTTTGGCCATAATAAAACCACCGTGAGGAGGATAATAAAAGGCAAGGCAAGACCGAAGTCATAATAAAAGCTTCATGGCGAAGTTGAATAAAAGATGGAGGTAAAGCTATGATAATAAGGCCCATCCATTAGGGGGCGTATAAAAGTCTTGGTAATAAGTCTCATGTTCAAAACCGTTATAAAACCGTGTTTATTGATCCTTCTTGTTGACTTAATTTTTTGACATCGTTGTCTATTAGGGAGGGGGTGATGGTCTTGGTTACACCGTTATGACTCTATTTTTAGACCTAAATCTCTATCATCGCATAAGTCAAAAATGTATCCTCGTGAACATTCAAGACAAAAATAAAATATAAGAGATACCAATTAGGATTATGGGAGTCTAAGTACGTGATTAGGGCATATGAGTAGTGTTAGCATTACTAACTTATAATGACAATGATCTCGTTGCACGCTTGGCGTGGAATTGGGTGAAAATCGAGGACGATGAAATTATTTCTAACGAAGCATTCACGTGTTCTTGTTTTATGAACCTAAACGTCCCATATTGCGATGAAGATCATACATTATGTCTAAAACACAAGTAGTGCAAGTAGTAGTAGTGTAGTAAGTTTATGATTCAATAAAAGTGCATAAAAATGAATTTTAGAGGTGCTAAGATACTTTATTCTAGCATTGCGTGAGGGCACGACAATGGCTTAGTAAGAGGGAGTGATGAGACTGCTTTTATACATAGTCTCATCATCCAAAACGGGCTTAAAATGCATTAAATATCATAAAATGTGCCAAATATATGCTTGTGTTTGTTCAATGTGTATTTTAGGTACGGATATTGAGAAAACAAAAGATCACAAGAAACAAGCAAAAACAAACACGGGAAACGAAGCCGCACAATGAACCAAGCCCTAGTGTTGATTTTCCAAGAAAAAGACCTTGAAGAATTAAAGATTGTACAAGAAGGGTCCTCCATTATTGAAGAATTGACACTTTAAACCCTTGTATATTCGTAATTATAAGTTTGGTCCTTAAAGTTTGTCAAATTTAAAAAAAGGACCCACAACTTTGAAGAATTGGCAAGAATGGTTCCTCATATTTGAAGACTTATCACTTATAGTCCTCCACAAAGTCAACAATACAAGTCAAGACCTTGATGATTGAAGACATTACAAGTTTGGTCCTTCAGATATCAACAAATGGCAAAACAAGTCCATGAAAACACTTTGTAAAACTTTTTATGGCAAAAGTGTGAAAAACATAACTTGATTTACAAAGGAAATCTGATTTTCGCCTATTTAATTGTAAGTGAAAGGAGAAAGAAAGAAGAGGGGTGATTTCTGCCAAGACAAGAAAGTTACCTTAACCACTCACACTTGGACACGTGCCCCACTCAACCCTCCTAACCAATCACAACTCACCAACTTGCCACATCACATCCCACTAATCCGGTTTTAATATTAAACCAAGATTTGGCGCCTTAACACCTTTTTAAAATATAAACTGGATCAAAACCTTCACCATTCACATTATGAACACGAACTAGGGATTTCTTATTCAGTTTGAATTAAGCCTTAAATTTATCCAGATTTATGATTAAGGTTATCTTAATCATAACCCAACTCTTAAACAAGCCACCTCATCACTCCTTTTGTCACATGTTACCTCCCTGACCCACGAACTTGCATGAAGACAAGAATTTCCATGGAATTAACGTGCCAAGATCAAGCTTCATTCCTACGCACCATTTGGACGTCCAAGATCACTTCTATCCCACTGGCATCTCAACGAAACGCCAAGAAGTCCAAATTCAGTCAACACATATTCAAAAGTTCGAGGGCATTTTTGGGACATCACTACATTAGGGTTTATAGGTTTATCAACTTCTAGTAGCATGTAAACCCTCTATATAAAGGGTTTAGGGTCTTTCCTTTACTCTTGTTCTTAGTTTTTCATTTGTCAAACCTTGTAAAGCCCTTTTCTAAATTTATGAAAGTGTGGTATTGTGTTATGATTTAAAACTGAGTTCCATTATCTTGTTATTGTGTTGAGTAGTTGTTTGTCACGTTTTTGTACTTAATCAAAACCTTGAACAAGTCCAAGAGCTCCTATAAGCCTGTGAGTCCCTTTGTTCTTGCTGTGGTCAAGAATTTGGCTTGTGCTTGGAGAGGATTGTTCATTGAGGTGTTTCCTTAAGTGACATAAGTCACATTTCAACTAGCTTAAGCAATATTGGAAGTGGGGATACGTTTTATAACAAAAACCTGTCAAGTGGTTTGCTAAGTGCTTGTGGTTTAACAACTTGCTTATTTGAGCTTAAGGGTGATCATAACCTCCTAATCTAGACTATTAAGGGGTGGTGAGGCCTTAAGGGAAGATTCAAGCCTTGTGGGAACCTAAGTCTTGCAAAGACTTGACCATTTGTCACCTTATTTTACCTTATTTGTGCTTACCTAGGTTCAAGCCTTTGTCTGAGGTTGTTTCTTGTTCTTAGCAGTGGAAAAATGGTGCTTGTTAAGCTAGCACCTCAGCTCATTGATTCCAAAGTGTGGATGTACATTTTGGAGGTTTGAATTCTCAATCTTCATTTTTCTATTTAAATACTTGTTCTAAGTTATTTGGTAATCTACTATTGTTATGTGTTGTTTGATGGCTGCAATCTTGTTCTTGATGCTTATTAATGTTGTTATGATGCTTGTTTAGGCTTGGTGAAGTCTGAAAAACAATTTGGTTTCATAAATTCTTGATTTATCCTTTTAAAGGACTGTTTAGGATTGCTGATTTGTGATTTGTATGTGAGTTTGAATAGGTGTTAGGGTATTGTTTGTGTTGGTATATGATATTGAGGTGTTTGTGTGCTAATATCTGCAAATCTCGTGCTTTGTAACATCAAAACTAAAATATTTGCATAACTAGTTTGTTTTAGGTCTTTGTTAACTGAAACGTTGTGAACACCTAGATTATATGCATGTCTAGGGATAACAAGTGATAAAACATAGTTTGAGTGATCTGATTTTTAGATTTGAGGGTTTAAAATTCAAGATTTGGTCAAGTGTATCAGCAAAGGAAATTTTGTTTGTTCATTGTTCATCAGTAACTTGCATAAGCATGAATCTTGTTCAAAACTTGGAATCTGTGTATGAAATGAGTTAATTTGTGTGTCAGTAAGTTGTATTGAGCTTGTGTATGCATTTGGTGGACTGTGGTCAGCTTATACTAGCTTAATCATTAGCTTATATCACCAGATCTGCTTATAACATGTATGTGACATGTCTGAGCAATCTTTGATTAAACTGTATCATTTGGCTGAGTGATTTTGTGTTTTCTTGCTTGTTATTGACTCCTTACAACTTACTAGTTGTAAGGGTGCCTTGATTGTCCAAAGAAACCAAGTGATTCACTCTAAAACAACAAGTCAAATAGACAAAGCAGTGGGAATCCTTTCCCACTGCTGCTAGCCACTGCTAGTGTAAATTGGTCAACAACTTATTTATAAGTCATTCTATCTTATTCTATTGTGCAACAACTTATTTTTTGTGATAGATCTTATTATTTTGAGCTTATAAATCAGTTTTGAAGTTTACAGCTTTTGGTTTTAGCTTTTGACTAGAAAACGACTATTTTGTCTATTTCAAAAACAGCTTATTGCTTATTTCAGCTAAATGAGTGTTATTATTTGAAAACTTTTTGTTGATTAAGCTTAGTTTCGTCATTTAAAACCTTTTGCAAGTTGAATCAGCTCTTGAAACAGCCTAGAACTCGAAAACGACTATTTTGTCATTTTGTATAAAGAGCTTTTGCTTATTTCTTGGGCTTATTCAAAAATTATTTTTACAAAAGGCTTATTTAGGTCAAGAGACGGACATGTGGGAAATTACAGCTTATGGTATTGGCTTATAGCTTAATGGGCAAAAAGCCCATTAAGGATAAGCTGTTTTGAAATAAGCTGTGATAAGCTCATTTTCAACTTTTAGGCCTTTGAAATTTTGTGTTTAAAATTGAATTTTAAGCTTAACTGGAAGTTTTGGGCCATTTTTGTGAACATTTTTCTTATTGGGCCATTTGGAGGCCCATTAGGGATATTTTGTCATTTCAAGTTCATTTCTGTTTGAATTAGGTTAAATTATACTAGTTTGCAAGTTTTTAGAATTTTGTATGAATTTTGGATTTTTATTAATATTTTATTATTATTTTATTATTAAAATTAGTTTTTAATATTTTTTCAACTTTTTCATTTTTCCTAGGTTAAAAACATTAAGTTAGGATTTTTAAAAGTTTTAGACTAATTTTCTTGTCATTTAATTAATTTTTAGAGTTATTTCAATATTTTTATAGTTTTAAATCATTTTTAAATAGTTTTAATTAATTTTAAATTTTCCAAAAATATTTTTTAGTTTAGTTAAGTTATTTTAGAGGTTTACAAATAAAAAAATCTCATTTTGGGCTTTTTGTTAATTAAATTGATTTTTTGGGCTTTAATTAGCATTAAAAAATTATTATTTAATTAAATAAAAGGTTTGAGTGATTTTTGAATTTTCGTAAACTCTAATTACATTTTTTAGAATTCATTTCAATTTTCTAGGAATTTTTAGGGTAATTTTTAAATTTCGTCATATTTTACGGTTTTACGTTCACGACTTTCGTCTTAGTTTAATTTTAATCGTAACCGTCATCCTTTTCTCTTTTCTTTTCTCATAATCATAATCACAAATATTAATTATTTCTTTACACAACACACTAGCCTCATTAAGAACGATCCCGCACTAATTTGGGTCATAAACACTTGGTTTTCCTAAACCACTTGTTTGATACTTTCAGCATTTACCCCTTTTGTTTTTCCTAAAGCAAAGGTTTGTAAAAACTCAACTATCACTCATCGTCTTGCTAGCATAGTGGATAGGCAAGAAGTGCTTTTCATGACGTTTCCCCAATGTGGCCCCAATAGCGTAGTCACTTGCATCACACATTAGTTCAAAGGGGAGGTTCCAATTGGGAGCAACAAGAATGGGAGCTTCAGTAAGCTTCCGCTTAAGGATTTCAAAGGCTCGTACACAATCTTCATTAAAGACAAAAGGAGTATCTTTTTCGAGGAGGTGTGTAATGGGTCGATAAATCTTTGAAAAATCCTTGATAAATCGACGATAAAAGCTCGCGTGGCCTAGGAAACTCCTAACTCCCTTAATGGTTTTGTGGGTGAGGTAATTTGGCGATGACATCAGTTTTAGCTTTGTCTACCTCAATCCCCGCTTTTGAAACCTTGTGCCCTAACACGATTCTTTCCTTAACCATAAAATGACATTTTTCCCAATTGAGCACAAGGTTGGTTTCCTCACAACGTTTAAACATATGTTTCAAACTTCCTAGACACGAAGTGAACGAACTACCAAACACGGAAAAGTCATCCATAAAGACTTCCATCGTCTTCTCGATCATGTCATGAAAATAGCCATCATGCACCTTTGAAAGGTTCCCGGTGCATTACAAAGTCCGAATGGCATTCTACGATAGGTAAACGTTCCATATGGACATGTAAACGTAGTTTTTTCTTGATCACGAGGATCGATGGGGATTTGGAAGTAACCGGAAAAACCATCTAAAAGCAATAGAAATCGTTTCCTGCAAGACGCTCCAACATTTGATCCATGAAGGGAAAGGGAAAATGGTCTTTTCGAGTGGCGTTATTTAACTTACGATAGTCGATGCACACCCTCCAACCGGTCACGAGTCGAGTTGGAATTAACTCGTTTCATAGTTTGGCACAACGGTCATTCCTCCCTTTTTAGGGACACAAAGAATGGGACTCACCCAAGGGCTATCAGAAATAGGGTAAATCATTCCCGCGTCAAGGAGTTTAAGGACTTCCTTTTTGATGACGTCGTGAATTTTTGGGTTCACCCTCCTTTGGCATTGAATTGTAGGCTTGTAGTCTTCCTCCATTAAAATTTTGTGGGTAAAAAATTTAGGATCAATCCCCTTAATGTCGGATGATTTCCACGCAATTGCCCTTTTGTGGTCCTTCAAGACATCGATAAGTGCGGTTTTTTCATGATCCGAAAGATCCTTCGCAATAATAACCGACAACTTATCGTCTCCTTCCAAGAATACGTATTCAAGATGAGGAGGAAGATCTTTCAACTCGAGGATTGGTGGTCCCTCGATTGAATATTTGGGTTCGATACTCATAACCTCCATGGGCGAAGGAAATGGGAAATCGTTAAAAAAATCCTTGATAATCGAAAATTCCTCATCGTTGTCTAGGTCTTCGTTACAAGTACGAGGAGCATCAAATTCTTCCAACGTAAAACCACCAAATAGAGTGAAGGATGGTGTCAAATTATCAAGAATAGGATCGAGCATAGTAGGATTGCCACTATTTTCTTCATCACCAAAACCTAAAAATTCTTGTGAAAATTCCTCGCAAACGACATCGATCATATCAATGTAGTTTATGGCCGCGATAGAATAAACATGAGAAAGTTTGGACTTTTGAGTTGCGTTTATAACAAGTTCCTCGTCGTTGAAACGTAAGGTGATTTTCCTTGCATGCACATCAATCAACGCTCTCGACATATCTAAAAACGAACGACCTAAAATGAGAGAAACTTGAGGATCCGTGGGAATATCGGTTACGATAAAGTCTACCGGATAATAGAACTTTCCCACTTTCACAAAAACGTCTTCGGCCAATCCACATGCGGGAATCATAGAATGATCGACCATTTCGATAGACATTTGTGAAGGAGTAAGATTAGGAAGATTGAGTGACTTGAAAATTGCAAGAGGCATCAAATTAATACTATCACCAAGATCGGCCAAGGCATAGCATTCTGCCATATCTTAAATAGCACATGGAATCAAAAATTTACTGAGATCACCGACTTTTTGAGGTATGCGGTTAAGATAAACCGATGAACAACTAGACAATTGTTGCAATTTCTCCTTGTTGTTTAACATACTCTTAAAGTTAGCTGTAATCGAGGCATCATGACTAAAGCGTCGACAAAACTTATGTTAAAATGCAAATCACGAAACATTTTCATAAAAAGCTCAAATTGGTAGTTGTCACGCTCTTGCAATTTCTCCTTACGAAGTCTCGATGGGTAAGGTAAGGGTGGTGTGGGTTGGGGCATAGGCATAACCTTTGGAAGCTCGGGTTCCAATGATGGTAATGGGTCAACCGTAGGTGTGGTTTGAGCGGTACTTCGTGGGATTGGGATATGCTCCTCTTCGACCACCACCTCGGGTTCTTCCTCAATTTCCTCCACCATAGGAGTAATTGGTTGATGAGTTAGTTCCTTAAAGGTCTTACCACTACGTGTGGTAATCACTTTCATCTCTCCCTTCGGGTTTGATACAGTGTTACTAGGAAGACCACCCGAAGTAGAGGCTCTACTCATCATGATAGCATCTAAAAGGCTATTTTCCATCTTTTTACGTTCCTCCCTATCTTGCTCTTTCTCGGCTTTTGCATTTTGCTCCAACCTAAGTAAGGTTTGTTCAATCTTATGTTGACCTTGTTACATTTTTTGTTGATTTTGTTGGAGTCTAACCACATTCCCTTCCAATTTGTTACTTTGAGTTTCAAACTTAGTCCTTAGGTTACTAACATCATTTGCCATGTTTGTGTACCTATCATCATTAGCCTTAAAATAGTTTAAGATCTCCGGTGGAAGGTCTTTTGAAAATGCATTTGAAAGCCCTTGATTAACATTTTTGAAATCACGATTTTGATTTTGATTTTGCACTTGATTACTAGTCCCTTGATTCCCAAAATTGTTGTTTTTATCCTTATAGTTGTTCTTGTAACCACCTTGATTGTTTTGATAATTGTTAGCATTTTGATTTGGTGCAAAACCCGGTGGAGTTAATTGATTAGAGCGGGTAACTTGACCGTTTTGGTTATAAGTTCCCATGGCCGCGTAGGCACTCGAAGTGTTACCACCGTTGATAATTCATCGGAGAAATCGTGAGCTCCACCACAATACATACAAGAAACCTCAACCGCTTTAACCGTAGCGGGAGTGGGTTGTTCACCTACTTTAAACTTAATTAACAATCCTTTAAGCTTATAAAAAATCTTGTTTTCCAAAATTGCCTCTATTTGGAAAGCATCGATGGTTTATGACTGATGCGGTATTTTTGTACACTTTATTTTAGGAAAAAAAAAGCGACAAAAGCGGGTAAGTATTAAGTATCACGTTTTGTGAAAAACGCGAATACTCGTCGTCGAGTTCGTTCTCGGTGGAGGTAAGGTGTTTAACCAAAATATATAGACGTATATAATCGAGTGATTACGTTTTTGAAATGTAAAATGGAAAGAAATGTAAGACGGATTACACTAAAAAATAAAAACGACGAATACACGTTGCGCGCGAATCGTAAAAATCTACTAATTTTTTTTAAAGTAATAGAAGTAGCGATAAAAAAAGGCTAAACTACGGGAAAGCATAATAAAGGCATCGGAAAACCGAAACGTCTACGGGGACAAAGCAAAGGTAAAAAGTAATTAACGTTAAAACGTAAAAACGCGACCTAAAACGCAAATAAATAAATTTAAAGACTAAAAAAAAGCAAACCTATTTTTCTTAAGTAATACATGACAAAATAAATTTTTAGAAAAAAGAATTATATTTTTTTGGCTTTTATATTTTTTTATTATGAATTAAAAACTATTTTAATGAAAATAAATGATTTAAAAATATTAAACGTTTTTATAAAAAACCCAAAAAATTTCAAAAAGTGAACAATACTATTTAGAGTCTAGGAAAAATAAAATCCCCAAAAATAATCTACAAATAAGCTGAATAATAAGCTAATTAAGTTATACAAGCAATTAAGGCAAACAAGGGATTAAATATAGCATATAGCAAATTGTAACACAAAAGACTAAGTAGCACAGTTGGTTATGTATGTGTCTGTTGACGCGTTCAGAATGTATGCTAGAGGTCAGGGGTTCAATACCCACTTAGTGTCCTATTTCTCCATTTTCTTGGCTCACAGGTTATTACCTATGAATAATAACAAAAAAAAAACTATAAAAGAAACACATAAGGATGTATTAACAAAAAAGACTCAAGAGACCAGATGGTATAATGGTGGGTATTGTGTCTGATGGTGCACTGATACAAGGCTTTTGCCTGTATAAAAATTAGTTCGTTTAAGTATGTCTCTTCGAATTGAAAACTGGTTTTAAGTACGACTCAGCTATTCTTTGGTGAAACAAAAGTTGTGTCGTTGTAGTATTTAAAAGTGCAAAACAATTAAAATAAATGACTTAAAGTAACTCTAGGTCTAATTAAAATAAAAGGGCAAGTATTTAAAAGCGTGACGGAAATTAAAAGGGCGCTAAACGTAAATAACGCGAACTTAAAACTAACTAAGGCAAACTTAAAACACAGCTAAAACTAAAACTTAAACTAAGGAAAGGCTAAAATAAATCTAAGGCAATCAAACTTAAAGTGCGACTAATTGAAAAGGCGGGAAGAATAAAGCTTAAAAATTAAAAGCAGAAAATTAAAAACTGAAATTAAAGAAACTGAAAATTACCTATCCGGAATAAATACCCTTATTTGGAATGTTTGCCCTATTCGGAATAAGTAGCCAATCCGGAATGTCAGCCCTATGCAGAATATTCTCCCCTATTCGGAATATTACCCCTATGCGGAATAATGCCCTATGCGGAATATTCTTGCCTATCCGGAATAAATCCCTATTCGGAATCTTCGCTCTATTCGGAATATATCCCTATTCGGAATATATCCCCTATTCGGAATATTACCCCTATGCGGAATAATGCCCTATGCGGAATAATCTCCCTATCCGGAATATCCTGTATTCCGGATGGACACCCTGGGTTAAGACCTTGATTCGGAACAATATCTTACTCGGAATGTTTTGAAGATCAGAACCTGGGAAATACAGAAACAAACACCCCGAAGAACAAGGAAACACAAATCTATACGGATCTAATAAAAACTAAGCAAAATCAACCACAAGATCAAATCAAACTAGTAAATAAACATCTATTAATCATAAATAAGCAATCCAAAACCACAAAACTCACAAAACTAATCAAGATAATCAAAACCCACTTTGATCAAAATAAGAACATAAGAACATGAACATGAACATAAACAATAAAAATCAAAGATTAAGAAAGGTAGAATGAGAGATGAACAATAAAGATAAAGATTGACAAGAATTAAAAGAAAAACTTACTTGAAATTAAATGGTAATTAAGGTGCAAGACAAGTATTTAAATTTGACAAGTAAATAAATGACAAGGTAATTAAAAGTGGAAGAACTAATTGTCACTATTAGCCAACAAAATGAAAATGATTAAGATCTAATCTATATATAGGGGAGGTTAAGGAATGCTTAGGAAGCTTCCTCCCCTCTTTCCTTTCTCCTTAATTGCATGCTTAGTACTTCCTTCTTAATCTCTTTGTTAATTGCACCATTAGTCATTAAGCCTTTAAATCTTCTTTAATCTTGGACTTTAATGACTTTTAGCTCGGGATTTCTTTGAACTCGTCTTTTAATTCTTCAATAAATTAGACTTGAGTTCTTCGGCTTTTAGTAAACTATCGTCTTTTGACTTTTTCTTCGATAAATCTTCAGAATTGGTCTTGGACTTCAGTTCTTTTTGCACTCTTGACTTCTTGACTTCGTCTTTCGTCTTTTTCTTCGATAAAAGCCCGTGAATGCCCGTGTTTTCTCCACTTTTCACCTTTTCGTCCTAAATCACAACAAAAACACAAACCACGCATAATTCCGACATAAAAGACATAAATACACGTTTTGGCTCGGTTATTATTGTAATTAAGTGGTAAAAAGGATGAGTGTTTACACACCTATCAAATCCCCTACACTTGACCATTGCAATGTCCTCATGCAATGCATTAGTTACAAAGCACGTTTACACTTTTCATCATAATCAATCCATAGTGGCCTTTATTAAAGAGATAGAAAACTATAAACATTCAAAGTAAAGAAATCAAAAAGCATACCTTGGGTTTTGGAAATGTTATGAATAATCATCATCCTCAAGTTTTCACTTTCTCCAAACCAAGCTTAAAAACGAGATCATTGTTATTATAAGTTAGCAAACTAACACGAACTCATGTGGGCCAATTATTTACTTAGACTCCCTTATTCCTAGGGGTATCTCTTATATTTTATTGTTGTCTTGAATGATCACGAGGATACATTGTTTGACTTATTTCGATAGTTTATTAGGCCAAAAATAAAGTGAACGATTTAATCAATAGTTAGATAAAGGACAAAATCTTTTAAAACTGCTTCTCGGGACCTCATAAAGTTCATATCTTGGCATAACTCGGAGACCTTTCTCGGACCGATATTTGGCAGCGACTTCATACTTCAAACCTTGAGAGACGTTCATGAAATAATGGTCTTCTCTTCATATAGGAATTTCTTCACTTGAAGTTTTGAGAGATACATACTTGGACCACGACTTCTTCATTTTTCTCCAATCTCTATTTTGGACTTTGATATACAATGATCCACCTCCTTTTATGACTTGGATCTATTTATCCTCATACCTTGCTAGGGTCTTTTCGGATACACTTCTCCATGACTTTTGGGGAGTTTTTGCTTTTCGTCGTGTGTCTCGATCCTTCATATTGATTTTTGATAAATGATTCTTCACATCACTTTGGATCTTTAGCAACAAAATGTAGCCCTCATGTCTTGTTAGGACCTTTTTGGACTCGCCAATATTCGCATCCCGCTTCAATAAGTTATGCCTTGGCTATGAACTCTAATCCATACCGAGCAACTTTTAAACGATCTTGGGCTAGAAGCTAAGTAACTTTTCAAATCATACAACCTTATTTATTGCAGATAAATTTATTAGCAAGCGATGGGAGAATAGGCTCATAATTAACTCACATAAATTCCCGAAAGAATACCGAACTTATAATTGGCTCTATCATCTCTCATTCTCCACAGTTTAAAATCTCAAGGAATGAGACACGTGGATGCTTAGCCTATTAAATCAAAGTTTTGGGTTTTCGAGTCGCCTATAGGATCTTGCAAACTCTTAGACTTTTTCAAGTTTAGAAATCGCGTTTTAAAGTTCCCTTGATAAACGACTCTCTAAGATCAATTATAGGAACTTGCGAAATGTTCTTGTTCTTTACCCGTAAGAGTTAAGACTTTCGCGTTTTATAGCTCCCTATATAAAAGCCTAGCAAAACTTGACTTAAACACGTTAAGGATACTAGCTAGAGTAAACTTATACAAGTAAACTCTGGTTGAGTCAAAATATTCACAACGTTTTAAAATTAAAACCACTTTATTAAAAATTTATTCTAGCAAGGAAAGAAAATAACTATATAAAAGGGTAAAACTAATAGGCCAAAATAGATAAAAAAATTTGAAAAATGTCGAAAAATTGATTTTCCGGTTAAAATGAGGACAAATGCAAGGAAAAGAGCCACTTAACTTCGATAGAAGTCCCCCCTACACTTAAGATAAACATTGTCCTCAATGTTTAAGCATGTGGGAGTAAACTCCCCTACACTTAGGACATTTTGCACTTTGTTTAAATCTCGCTAAGGAAGAGACAACTAAAGAGATTCCTATTTTGATATTGAGAAAATATAAAATAGTGAATCGAAAACAGTTTAGGATAGAACCGAGAAGAAGTGAACACGGAATCACGGGTCGTCAAGAATCATCAAGAGTGGATCATTGAGCTCGAATCCCTGATTAAGAGAGGAGAGGAAATAGCAAACCAATGGGTCTCCCCTACACTTAGGATAAAGAAAGCTAAAAGATAGATGCATGGGTTGCCTCCCAAGAAGCGCTTGATTTTTGATTACCGAGTCGTGAGCCTGACTCGACCTTGATCATCATAGGAAGAAGCATGAAACATATCCACCAGGATCAAAGACATAGTTTTCGTCCATCAAATAGCACAGGCTTAAGGCGAACAAGGCAAGCCAAAGAAGAATAGGCAAGGTTCCCTTAAGCAGCGATGGAGCACGGTGGAAGCAAGGGTGAAGTATTGCAAGCATGTCTTCAAAATTTCCAAAGATTTTTCCTTTTATTTCATCAGGTGGATACTGAGATGGCTTAAAGATTTCAATACCGGGGTCGAACACCTTTTCCTTTAAGGGAAAATAGCACTCAGGCTCAGCAGAATGGGAAGAAGATCCACGAAGAAGCACAACCTCGTCCTCAGAAGGGGGACAAAGAGGTGTTAAATCATATGTGCTGCGGAGATTGGTGTCGACCGGTTTCTTCTCCTTTGAAAGAATGTTCTTCAAATCCAAAGTAGGATCAAGACGATAATCTTCAAAGTCCAAAGGAGGAGCATCACTCTCATGAGGGAAGTAAGTGTTGAGAAACGTAGAGAAGTCTTCCTCAAAAGAGTAATCATCCAAAGTAGGATTAAGCATGGATGACGGAGGATCTTCATCATGTGAAGAATCACTCGAAAGAGTATCGGCCTCATCAAAATCATCATATGTGGGCAGATCAGGATACTCAGAAGTAAGGTCATCATAATCATCTGAATCTGAGCTAGACTCATCATCATAAGCATCAAAGACCGGTGGAGAATCATAAATGGGAGAAGCGTCCAAATTGGATAGAGAATCATCCACATCATCTTGAAAAAGTGGATTATCAATGCAAGAGTCGAATAGAGGATTGTTGTAGATGGTAAAATCATCGAGCACATTAATCATATTCACTGATTCTCGTCCAAAGGATTTGCTTGTAAGCTTTCCCATCTTAAAAACTTGTGAATCATTCCCGACTCTTAAGATTAACTCACCTTCGGCCACATCAACTAAAGCTCGTCCGGTTCTCAAGAATGGTCGACCAAGTATTAAAGGAATACGAGGGTCCATTTCATAATCAACGACGACAAAATCGACCGGGAAAGTAAATGTGCCAACTTTAATGAACACGTCTTCGGCTATACCAACGGGGTAAGCGAGAGTGCGATTAGCAAGCTCAAGAGTCATATTTGTTGGAGTAAGGTCGGGTAATGATATTGTTTTCCAAACACTCAAAGGCATCAAATTAATACTGGCCCCGAGATCAGCAAGGGCAGTAAATTCTTCAGTTTTGTTGAAAACGCAAGGCAACACAAAACGACCGAGATATCCAAGCTTTTCCGGAAGTTCTTTAAGAATAACTGCAGAGCAGTTTTCATTTAAGCGTGTGTTGTCGAGCTCAATCAACTTTTCCCTCTTGTTAAGCAATTCCTTGAATGCTTTGACAAATTTCGGCATGTGGACAAGTGCTTCGAGAAAGCTAATGTTGAAGTTCATTTGAGAGATCATCTTCACATAGCTTGACACTTGAGAGTCATCCTTGGTTAGCATTTTGGTCTTGCCTAAGCGAGAAGGATATGGGATGTTGGGTTTGGGTGGTGAAGGTGAAGGTGTAGGTAAAGGTTGAGATGTTGAAGGTTCCTTCCTAGGTACATCGTTATGACGAGGCGGAGACGGTAATGGTGCACTAATACTAGGTATAGGAGGAGTAGGGATAAATGGTGGTGGAGGAGGTGTAGATGATGGGGGCGGGATCGGTGGATTGACAATGGTAATTCCACTACTGGTAGTAATAGCACTCATATTTGCTCGCGGATTGGTGATGGTGTTTGAAGGTAGAGAACTTGACGTAGAAGGTTGAGCTGTGGGCAAGAAACTAGCAAGCATATTCTTAATATCATTCGTTTGAGTGCTGAAGGAGGATTGAATATTATCTCGAAGCTCGGATCTTATCTCATTCCCTTGCTTGGTAATATCTCCTTTAAGATTGATAATTTGGCTCTGCAGATTCTTGATTTGCTCACCTTGGGTTCTCATGATGGCTTTAACATCGGGATTTATGGGTGGGGCTTGTTGAGTGGGTGGGTGATAAGGATTAGAAGCTCTTGGTGGGATTTGGTTACTTCTATTGTAGTTGTTGGCGGGGTTTTGGTTTTGAGGAGAAAAACCGGGTGAAAGGTAGTTGTTTGATCAGTAGCTCAACAAGTTTCTATCCCCTTGAGGTCGAGCTTGGTAATTTTCCGGTGAATAATTCCATAAGCTGCATACACATTTTCCGGATTTCCTTGAGTAGAAGGACAATCGGTGTATGAGTGAGGACCGCCGCATGTTTCACAAGAAGGTGAAACCGCTTTAACTTGTTGTTGTTGGTTTGAAGCGAGAAGCAAGATACTTTTGCTCATTTCAGTCGTCATGCGGGTGAGTTCGGTCATATCAGGGTTTGCTGAAGTAGAAGAAACATTGAATCTCGGGTTGTTCCTCGAAGAAGCGGAGGAATCCCAGTTTTTGTGGTGAGTAGTCATGTTCTCAATTAGCTCTCTACACTCCTCAGATCTCCTTTTCATAAATGTGCCACCGGTGGCTGCATTAATCGTATCACGATCACGAAAAGTCAATCCGTTGTAGAAAGTATCATTCAATGTGACTGGAAGCATGTTGTGGTTGGGACAACGATCAATCAAGACATTATATCTTTACCAAGCATCAAAAAGAGATTCATCGGGGTCTTGCATGAAACCGCTGATTTGATTGCGAAGGCTCGTGACCATGGATGGTGAAAAGTAGCGCGATAAAAAGCGTTGAGTCATGTCATCCCAAGTATGAATAGAATTCTTCGGGAGACGATCAAACCATTTCTCGGCATGATGCGATAAAGTATGTGGGAAGAGTTGTAGGCGAAGAACATCCATTGTGGCACCGGGCAACTTCATGCTTTGAGTGATTGTAATGAACTTGTCGAGGTGTTTGTTGGCATCTTCATCAGGCATTCTGGCGAATGGATTAGTTTGCACTTGCTGAATCATGTGGTGCTTCAAAGAAAACTCCGGAGCCGTGATTTGCATCAGCGCAATCGGTCCTCCTCGTCCAAACATGGTAGGTTGACAAAGCTCCTCCATTGTCCGAAGATCGGGATGTGGAAGAACATTGTAGTTATTGTTGAGGTGCGGTGGATTATTGTTGTTGTTAACACCTGACATACTTAAATCTTCTCGAGTCTCGGGCTCTTGATAATTAGAAGATCTAGTACGCATACACCTGAAAATGCAAAAGAAAAAGAAACCAAACACAAAGACAATATATATTCACAATAAAGATAAAATCTTTTTGGATTTTTGAAATTTTTAATTTTTATGGATTTTTATCAATTTTTAATTTTTATGGTTTTTTTGAATTTTTTTTAAGCAAGAAAATAACGCTCACAAGTGAATGGATCCCAAAAAGCAACGCATCTTTCACAGAAAACCGTTAATCTTTACGAAAAGAGCCGGCAGTGGCGCCATTTGATACAAGGCTTTTGCCCGTATAAAAATTAGTTCGTTTAAGTATGTCTCTTCGAATTGAAAACTGGTTTTAAGTACGACTCAGCTGTTCTTTGGTGAAACAAAAGTTGTGTCGTTGTAGTATTTAAAAGTGCAAAACAATTAAAATAAATGACTTAAAGTAAATATAGGTCTAATTAAAATAAAAGGGCAAGTATTTAAAAGCGTGACGGAAATTAAAAGGGCACTAAACGTAAATAACGCAAACTTAAAACTAACTAAGGCAAACTTAAAACGCAGCTAAAACTAAAACTTAAACTAAGGAAAGGCTAAAATAAATCTAAGGCAATCAAACTTAAAGTGCGACTAATTAAAAAGGCGGGGAAAATAAAGCTTGAAAATTAAAAGCAGAAAATTAAAAACTGAAATTAAAGAAACTGAAAACTACCTATCCGGAATAAATACCCTTATTCAGAAAGTTTGCCCTATTCGGAATAAGTAGCCAATCCGGAATGTCATCCCTATGCGGAATATTCTCCCTATTCGGAATATTACCCCTATGCGGAATAATGCCCTATGCGGAATATTCTTGCCTATCCGGAATAAATCCCTATTCGGAATCTTCGCTCTATTCAGAATATATCCCTATTCGGAATATATCCCCTATTCGGAATATTACCCCTATGCGGAATAATGCCCTATGCGGAATAATCTCCCTATCCGGAATATCCTGTATTCCGGATGGACACCCTGGGTTAAGACCTTGATTCGGAACAATATCTTACTCGGAATGTTTTGAAGATCAGAACCTGGGAAATACAGAAACAAACACCCCGAAGAACAAGGAAACACAAATCTATACGGATCTAATAAAAACTAAGCAAAATCAACCACAAGATCAAATCAAACTAGTAAATAAACATCTATTAATCATAAATAATCAATCCAAAACCACAAAACTCACAAAACTAATCAAGATAATCAAAACCCACTTTGATCAAAATAAGAACATAAGAACATGAACATGAACATAAACAATAAAAATCAAAGATTAAGAAAGGTAGAATGAGAGATGAACAATAAAGATAAAGATTGACAAGAATTAAAAGAAAAACTTACTTGAAATTAAATGGTAATTAAGGTGCAAGACAAGTATTTAAATTTGACAAGTAAATAAATGACAAAGTAATTAAAAGTGGAAGAACTAATTGTCACTATTAGCCAATAAAATGAAAATGATTAAGATCTGATCTATATATAGGGGAGGTTAAGGAATGCTTAGGAAACTTCCTCCCCTCTTTCCTTTCTCCTTAATTGCATGCTTAGTCCTTCCTTCTTAATCTCTTTGTTAATTGCACCATTAGTCCTTAAGCCTTTAAATCTTCTTTAATCTTGGACTTTAATGACTTTTGGCTCGGGATTTCTTTGAACTCGTCTTTTAATTCTTCAATAAATTAGACTTGAGTTCTTCGGCTTTTAGTAAACTTCCGTCTTTTGACTTTTTCTTCGATAAATCTTCAGAATTGGTCTTGGACTTCCGTTCTTTTTGCACTCTTGACTTCTTGACTTCGTCTTTCGTCTTTTTCTTCGATAAAAGCCCGTGAATGCCCGTGTTTTCTCCACTTCTCACCTTTTCGTCCTAAATCACAACAAAAACACAAACCACGCATAATTCCGACATAAAAGACATAAAATACACGTTTTGGCTCGGTTATTATTGTAATTAAGTGGTAAAAAGGATGGGTGTTTACATACCTATCATGCACGTCGAGGTCAGGGGTTCAAATCCCCCTGATGTAGTTTTGAAAAACGATTTTTTTTACTCCTACTAACAGATATCCCACAACTTTTTAACAAGAGCTCATAATTGATTTCTTTAAGAGTAGTAAATTAAACCATAACTCTAATCACAGTGACATACTACATCTCAAATATGAGTACTAAAAAAACTACAACTAATATAAACATACTAATTTAACCATCCAAACAATAAATTAGCAGGTCAATGATAATACTCAACCATTAACAAAATAAAAAAGAAGAGAAAGAAACTTACAACTGATTGAAGATTGTGAAAACTAAACATCAACTGGAACCCACAAACTATTTAATCAACACCAACACCAGTAATTATCAAACAACATCCCTTCTCTTTTTTTTTGGAACTTCGAACAGTAAGCAACAACCATATAGAACCTCACTTGTTCTCCTTTTTTTTCTTGCATCACAACAACAACAAAACCATACAATCTCTTTTTTTCGGTGACAAGAACAAATCTTCTTTTTAATTTTTGAATAGTATAAATTACAAATCCTCTTTTTTTTTGTTTCCTTCGTAACACAGTAAACCAAACACAAATCCTTCTCTTTTTTGGTAACAGTAGCAACAAGAAAGAATAAATATTTTCACTCTCTTTTTTTTAAATCACAACAGTAAAACAAAACTCAAAACTTTTTCAAATTAAACAACAACAATTGCATAAAAAATTAAAAGATTTTAGAACTCAGAATTTCAATACCAACTTTTTTTTCTTTCATCAATTTAAAAAAGGGAATTACAATGAAAACTGGAACCAGTAAAAAAAATAAAACCTATGCCTTATAAATACTTATAAATCTTGGTCTTGTTTCTTGATAAAAGATTCGAGGCGTTCGATTTATGACCCTTAGATGGGATTGGAGGTTGAATATCCGAAAATACACAAAGGATTGGGCCTCTTGCGTTACAAATAAATATGTGCTGATAGAGTAATCATGGATAAGTCTAACATGAAATAAAACGTGGGTGGTGATGTTATTGTTATTTAACGGGCCGATTCGGCCCGTTAAACGGGTGCGGGTCGGGTTGTTAAATATCAATAAAAAATCGGGATCGGTTTTTCGTTCTTAATTCATTGTCGGGTTTAAAGTTTGATTTTGACTTCGTCTTTAACTTGCAAAATCTTCAAACTTGTCAAGTCGATCCGAATATACCCGATTTTGCTCCAATAAGTGCGATCTCGACTTCGATCTTGTGCAATTCTTCATTCTTTGAGGGCTAGTCTTGTATAAAATGATTCTTAAGGGACCAAATATTACAAATCTTCAAAGTTGAAGGACCAAACTTGTCATTTCTTCAAAGTTGAGGGACTTTTTGGAAAATTCTACATTCGGGTCCGGTTCATTGTGCGGCTTCATTTACTGTGTTCGTTTTGCTTTGTTCTTGTGATATTTTTATATTTTTCTCGATATCCATACCTAAAACATACAACAAATAAATACAAGTATATTTTATGGTATTTTAATGATATTTTAAGCATTTTAAGCCCATTTTGGACGATGACACTATGCATAAAAGCAGTCTCATCACTCCCCCATACTAAAACATTGCCGTGCCCTCACGCAATGATAGAATAAAGTATCTTAGCATCTCCAAAATTCATTTTTATTCACTTTTATTGAATGATAAACTAGCTACACTACCACTATTACTACTACTTGCGTTTTAGACATAATGTATGATTTTCATCGCAAAATGGGACGTTTAGGTTCATAGAATAAGAACACGTGAATGCTTCGTTAGAAATAATTTCATCGTCCTCGATTTTCACCTAATTCCATGCCAAGCATGTAAGGAGATCATTGTTATTATAAGTTAGCAACACAATCATATCTCATGAGTGTTAATTACACACCTAAACTCCCTTATTCCTAATTAGTGTCTCTTATATTTTATTTTTGTCTTAATGATCACGACGATACATCATTGACTTATGCGTGAATAGAGATTAAGTCTAAAAATAGAGTCTTAACGGTGTAACCAAAATCATTAAATTAATAATTCACCCTAATAGACAACGATGTCAAAAAATCAAGTCAACAAGAAGGATCGATAAACACGGTTTTATAACGGTTTTGAACATGAGACTTATAACCAAGACATTTATACGCCCCCTAACGGAAGGGCCTTATTATCATAGGTTTACCTCCATCTTTTATTCAACTCCGCCATGGAGCTTTTATTATGACTTTGGTCTTTCCTTGCCTTTTATTATCCTCCATCATCGGTGGTTTTATTATGGCCAAAGACGTATATCCTCACGCTAAAGCGAATGTTGGATCTTTAAAGCTTCAAAGATTAAGGCTTGATTCACTTTCAATTTGGGCATAGATTTTTCGGCCTTGTGAGCTTCAAATTTTTGCTTAATTTAGGTGAGCACTTGAAATCTTATTATTAGGTGAAGCTTTCGATTATTCGGGTGCCAATACTTCAAAACCGTGACGCTGGTGAATCCTCAATGTTTTCCCAGTTTAATTACATGGGAGCTACTAAAACAAATTAGAAACCAACAATAGTGACTAAACCGCTAAATCAATATTTATTAACAATTTATTATACAAAAGCGTGGAGAGAATAAGCTAATAATTACTACACATGAGATCATGAAAGATTACGAGACTTATAAATAACTCTATCATTTCTCGTCCTCATTTAAGAGACTTAGCCGAAAAAGTTAAGGAATCGAAGCTAAGTGCTCAACACACACGGTCGAGTAAAAAATTACTCTTATTCTCACCATCGGAAAACCTACATTCGTGTCTTAAACACTTATGAAAAACAAGAAATTTTTTAAAATTTGGCCATTTTTAGCCTTGTTTTGCAACAAAACGATAACAAAAAGATGAATTTTTGGATTTCGTGATGACGTAAGCAAGGCAAGTATCTATTCACCCCCATACTAAAGTTAAACATTGTCCTCAATTTTTCGAGTGTAAGGGTAGAATACCCCCATACTAGAGACGTAGTCGAATGCCTAATCTAGCATGGAAAGGGTGTAACCAAAAAATTAATAGCCGTTTATGAAGTGTGCTATAAACCGAAGGTTAGAACAAGTAAGGATATATCATGTGGATATCCAGAAATCCTTCAAAGCAAACGATCGAGTGCTCACGTAAAACGAACACGAGAGGCTCCAATCGTGAAGATAATGATCATCTAAAAACCATAAGTCACAAAAAACCACGGAACAAAGGTTGGAAGGGCACAAATCCCCTCACGTTAGGTTAACTAAAAAATATTTACAAGGATAAGCATGAGAATCCCCCACGAGGCACCTTGTTTTTGATAACCGAGTCAAAAGCTCGACTCAAATCCCCATAAATGTGATTGTTTAGGGATAATCATGGTTCGGTCATTTTTGGTGGGACTTACATGTAATCAAGGCCCAAAAGCAACCGTGAATAAAGGCAAAGCCTTTATATCAGGATCGAAGATCGTATTCTCACATTTTTTGAAAATAAAACACGTAAAGCCGGAGGATACATCTTGTAAGGAATAAAACTCCTTACAACGTATGAAAACTCATCATATCTGAGGGGGTGGGTTGGTATACTTTGAAATATGGGCGAAATTGAAAGAGAATTGCCAAAAATAGGAGTTTCAAAATTTCCCCCCGGATCGAAGGCAAAAGCCTCACTAAAATCCTCACTCTCATCGAGAGGCGGTCCATCGGTGAACCCCTCGAGAATGGAAATGTCACAAGTAGAAAGAGAAGTCTCAACCGTATGAGTGTTCGGGTGGGTGACTAGCAAATCCGGCTCTTCGAGTTTAAGATCCTTTTGATCCTCACTCTCGATGTCCTCGAATGTCTCATCAAAGAGAGGATTTACGTCACCAAAAATGAACGCGTCATCAAATTCGAATAAAGGGTTCGAAAATATTTTAAAATCGGTATTTTGAACGTCCTTGTCTATTAGTGACTCGTCATCACTAGCGGAAAAATCATCGTCATTAAAAAGTGGGTTCGAAAAAGTCGTTTATTCTCTCCCCGAAGTGTCAATGGGAGAGAAATCATCATAATAAATCGATTCACACTCACTATTGTGATTTGCCTCGTTAGAATTTTCGTGGAAAAATTCATCGAGAGCAAAATCACTTACCTCATCTTCGGAGAAAACCGTAGGCTCACTTTGGATTGAAATAGGGATCTCAACACTAGGATTAGTGCTAATATTCGTCTCCCCCATACTTCGAGAGGAATCGGTTTTCATAGTGGGTATAGGAGTAGTTTTTCCATGATAAGGGTCGAGATTGAAAACATCGCTATCATCATCGTCGTATTGGTAATCATATGGAATCTCAAGAGACGTAGAGGCATAAGTATCTATATTTGACGCTTGCCATCGTTTCTTTTCCATTTCAATCTCTCCCCTTATACTTCTAAAAATGCCCATCACACCTTGCAAGAATTCTTCTTCATGGTCTTGTAAGAAAGAGGCAAAGGAATTTTGTCTCTCGTTACTTGACTCATGAGAATTTTGGTGTTCGAGATCGTATGGTGGGGCCTCAAAATTATCAAAACCGGAACTATCGCATGAATTGGGTTCATCATAATCCATTGGTTGGCAAGAATACGTATCGCGAGGCCCCCCACAATTGTCGCAACACGGATTTTGAGAAAAACTCGGTTTGTCGTGTGGATAACAATCCCCATTGTCGTAAATGTAGCTCATGTCGTGTGATTCGTCAAAACCAGAAAATTGATTGTCGAAAGACGTATTTTGGTTTATCGGTTGACAATCGTACCCATAGTGAGGTTCATCTCCACAATACTCACATGAATATGACGGTGGGTATTGTGAAGATTGGTCAAAGAAATTAGGATTTCGTTCGTGGTTATTAAAATCATTCGTACAACTAAATCCGAAATCGTGCTCCAAACCGCAAAAATCACATGAATAAGACGAGGGCGGTTGTGGAGTATGGTCATATGATTGGAATTCGTAACCATATGCGTTTTGATTCGTTTCATCATCTTGATTATTGTCACAATAATAAGACGAATCATTCGACAAATAAAACGAATACGATTGGTGACCTTGGTCGTAGGATTGAAATCCGTCACCATGATTGTTTTGAGGAGAGTTGTAAATATAACCCTCCCTTCCTCCTAAAATCTCGCAATAATAACAATTACCACCATCGGGCGGTCCTCCACAATATGGACACGAATAGTAACCATCATTCGACATTATGCAACGCGAAATCATAATCGAGAATTAAATAATTAGAGCGTTAAAGAAGAGAATTATGAAAATGGAGGGAAAAATCGAAGAATCTTTTTGTTGTTTTTGGTTTTTTAATTTTTTTGGATTTTTGGTGTATTACGTAGAAATTAATCTACAAACATTATCCACTAATCAAATGTCTCGATTAATGAATCCAAGAGGAGTGAAGGAAATTACGTGAAGTAAAAACCCTCGTCGACTTTGAAACGTTGGCGGTACGCCAAAACGTTTCGAGGTTCAATAATTAAAACTCACAAAAATAGATTAATAATACTTGAGTTGGCAAACCCCTAATTAATCGTCACTTTAAAAATAAGCACAAGCGAGCGGAGAAAACGAGGCGACGCGAAGCACTTAAGAGCCTTTTTTCCTTAGGTCGTGAAATACAACCGCCTTATACCTACCTTATAGTTTGTATTTATCGAGATTAAACCAATTAAGAGTATTTATCTATTTTGCCTTTGATTTCGTTTGAATTCGATACAACAATAGTGATTGGAACGCTCAATATTTCTCGCGTATTTGGATAATTATTGTGTGTTAATTGTTCTACGTAAATACAATATATTATGCACAATAAAAAACAAAAAAACGATTTTGTGTTAATAAAGTTCTATTTAACACTATTTATTTCTATGGTTAATAATATATAAAAATAAAATGAAGTATTTACGATAAAACGTAAACACTCAAATAAACACGATAAATAAATATGGCTAAACACACCTCCCCGGCAGCGGCACCATTTTTTGATGCGGTATTTTTGTACACTTTTGTTTTAGGAAAAACAAAGCGACAAAAGCGGGAAAGTATTAAGTATCACGTTTTGTGAATAACGCGAATACTCGTCGTCAAGTTCGTTCTCGGTGGAGGTAAGGTGTTTAGCCAAAATACATAGACGTATATAATCGAGTGATTACGTTTTTGAAATGTAAAAAGGAAAGAAATGTAAGACGGATTACACTAAAAAATAAAAACGACGAATACGCGTTGCGCGCGAATCGTAAAAATCTACTAAATTTTTTATTTTTTTTATTTTTAAGTAATAGAAGTAGCGAGAAAAAAGGCTAAACTACGGGAAAGTATAATAAAGGCATCGGAAAACCTAAACGTCTACGGGGACAAAGCAAATGTAAAAAGTAATTAACGTTAAAACGTAAAAACGCGACCTAAAACGCAAATAAATAAATTTAAAGACTAAAAAAAAGCAAACCTAATTTTCTTAAGTAATACATGACAAAATAAAATTTTAGAAAAAAGAATAACATTTTTTGACTTTTATATTTTTTATTATGAATTAAAAACTATTTAATGAAAATAAATGATTTAAAAATATTAAACGTTTTTATAAAAAACCCAAAAAATTTCAAAAATTGAACAATACTATTTAGAGTCTAGGAAAAATAAAATCCCCAAAAATAATCTACAAATATGCTGAATAATAAGCTAATTAAGTTATACAAGAAATTAAGGCAAACAAGGGATTAAATATAGCATATAGCAAATTGTAACACAAAAGACTAAGTAGCACAGTTGGTTATTGATGCAATGAATTTTGCTATGGGTTCAGTATTATGTTCTCTCGGAATCTTCTCGAATTGATCACGGTTCAAAGTGGAATAGTTGTTCTTGGTTACTAAAAAGGGGTTGGTTTGTTTGGTTATCTAGTTTTTTTAAACTAAATGCAAGTAATTAAAATTTGTCGTTGAGTAAAATAGAAGTCTTAAACTTATACTACAAATAAGAGCGTGCAACTTTGGAAATTAAAACTTAAAAACTTGATTAAAATAAACCAAGTAAAAGAGCGGGAAAAACTAGATTTGAAAGTTAAGCAAGAACAAAACAAAGGCCTAAGTCCGATCGTAATACGATCGTACTCACACAGTAATCCAGATCGCAACGCGATCGTACCCCAAACAATATGATGGATCGTATTCACCGATCGCACTCGATGCGATCGCAAAAAGAAGAACAGATCGCACTCGATGCGATGATAACAAGAAGGATAGGATCGTACTCTCCTGTACGATGGGAGGGGCGATCGTACTACCAGATCGCAACCACGATCGCAACTAGTGATCGTGGTCTTTGATCGTGGTTCCGGATCGTAACACAAAGATCGCACTCAATGCGATTGAAGCAGGAAAAGAGACCCGATCGCACCCCAGATCGCAATGCGTGATCGTGGGCGTGGATCGTACCAGGGAAGGAACCCAGATCGCAGTCTATGCAATCGTAACAAGATCAGGACCAAGTAAAACCCTCCTACGATGGAAAAGGCGTCCAACTAGGAAAATAAGCTTAAGTAAATAAGCATTAACCAATAAGCATCTTCAAACTGTTAAAAGAGTAAATAAGCACAAATTCCAAAACTTTTGAAATCTACAACATTCAAATTTCCACAAAACGAACTTACGAATAATGAATCTTTAGGAAAACTTAAAAAGTAATAAGCCAAAATAAACGAATAAGCCAATAACCATCGAGAGCTTATAGGCTTGAACGTCTAAAAGCTTATGTGGGAACGAAAGAAATGAACTTTCTTAACACACAACCTCAATATCAATCACGAATCATGAAGGATTCGGATCAAGATTAAGGGTTCGGATCAAAAATTAAGCAATATTAAGAAATGTAGAAGGAGATTTAAGAACACAAAGCTTAAACTTTAACTTGATTAAAGGAAATTCAAATACACAAAGCTTAAACTTGCAAAATTAAAAGAAAGAAAAGATGAAAAATTTAGTGAGAGAAAGTTGGGAACTTTCTCTCTCTAAAAACTAGAAGAAAAATTGAAAATGCTAAAAACTAACTCCCAAAATTGTAAGGAGAAGGCCTATTTATAGGTGTTGCTTGTGGGCTTGTAAATGGGCTTGTAAATGAGCTTCTTTTCTTCTTTCTTCTTTAGTCTTTACGTTTCTCTAAATAAACGTTTCCGACTTTGGATTTTGAGAAGTGTCGGTGAATAATTCCAACTCGTCTTATAATCTTTTGTTTAATAGACTCGAGTTCTTCGACATATATGAATCTTCCATCTTTGGCCCTTTTCTTCGATAAATCTTCAAATAGGCACAATGACTTCAAATCTTTTGCATCTCTTGGGCAATAGACTTCGTCTTGAGTCTTTTTCTTCGATAGAACCCGTGCAATCCCATGTTTTCTTCAATATTTATCCGGTTAGCTCTGAAAACACAACAAGCACACAAACCACACATAATTCCAAACAAATGATATTAAATACGCGTTTTGGTCTTGTTTTAGCAAGAAATAAGTGGTAAAAGGATGGGTGTTTTCACACCTATCAAATCCCCTACACTTAACCATTGCCATGCCCTCATGCAATGCTCAGTGATAAAGCAAATTTACACTTTTCTCATAATCAATCAACCTTGGCCTTATTAAAATACTACTAAACAAAAATTAAAGTACTAAGAGAAATTAAAACTTTAAAGTAAACAAAAGGATAGAAAACCATTTTCACTTGAAAATAGCTATATGGAAATAACTTGCAAAGAGATCAAGGACTTACATTAGGGCTTTGGCGTTGCGAAGATTTATCACCCTCAAGTTTCACGTTCCCCAAACTAAGCTTAAAAACGAGATCATTGTTATTATAAGTTAGCAAAACAAACACTTACACACATGGCTTAATTATATGCTTAAACTCCCTTATTCCTAGGTGTATCTCTTATATTTTATTTTTGTCTTAGAATGATCATGAAGATGCATTTTTGGACTTATTTCGATAGTTTATTTAGGCTGAAAGCAAAGTAGGACGATTTGATCAATAGTTAGCTAAAGGACAAAATCTCTTAAAACTGCTTCTCGGGATATCAAAAAGTTCATATCTTGGCATAACTCGCTTCACGATTTGAGACCTTTCTCGGGCCGATATTTGGCATGTACTTCATACTTCATATCTTGAGAGACGTGCTTGAGATAATGGTCTTCTCTTCGTTAATAGAGTTTCTTCACTTGGAGACTTTTGAGGGTTACTCCAACTTTCTTGACCATGACTTCATGATTATTTCTTCAATCGCTAATTGGGATTTTGAGATACAACGATCCGCCTCCTTTTCAGACTTGGATCTATTTATCCTCATACCTTGTTAGGGTCTTTTCGGATAGACTTCTCCATGATCTTTATGGGAGTTGATTGCTTTTCGTCGTGAGTCTTGATCCTTCATATTGATTTTGGGAATAATGCTTTTCACATCACCTTGGATCTTTAGCAATAAGATTGAATCCTCATGCCTTGTTAGGGCCTTTTTGGACTCGCCAATCTTCGCGCCCCGCTTCATAAGTTATGCCTTGGCTATGAACTCTTATCATTACCGAGCAACTTTTAAACGATCTTGGGCTAGAAGCTAAGTAACTTTTCAAATTGTACGACCTTACTTATTACAGATAAATTATTAGCAAGTGATGGGAGAATAGGCAAATAATCACACCAAGTGTGCTTGTGCAAGAATACCGACTTATAATTGACTCTATCATTTCTCGTTCTCCACAATTTAAAATCTCAAGTAATGAGACTCGTGTATGCTTAGCCTAATAAACCAATTAAGGTCTACATGGTTAAGGATACTTGCTAGAATAAACTTGGATAAGTCTATTCGGGTTGAGTCAAAATAATCGCAACGGGCCTAATATGTCAAAGATTTCAAAACTAGCTACACCACTTTATTAATTTTGTTGCGGGATATATACATATGAAAGCAACGATAAAAATTTAAAAATTACGACTAAATGGCCAAAGTTAATTAAAAATTTGAAAAATGCTGAAAAAGATGATTTTCCGGTTAAATGAAGGCATTTTCATGGAAAAGTCCACTTAAAACTTCGATAGAAGTCAAACGTAGTCAACGGCTACAAGGATGTATTTGTTTCCTTTAGAGTAAGGGAATGGCCCCATAAAGTCGATACCCCAAACATCAAAGACTTCACACTCTTGTATGAAATTCTAAGGCATATCGTCTTTATGTGTGATCTTGCCTTGTTTTTGGCAAGCATAACAATGTTTAACCATCTCGTGAGCATCACGATAAATGGTGGGCCAATAAAATCCCGAGTCAAACACTTTTTTGGCGGTGTAGTTGGGACCAAAGTGACCACCGGTGGGTCCTTTGTGGCAAGCTTCTAGAATGTCTAAATCTGCCGGTCCATCAACACATCGGCGAATAATCAAATCAGCACATTGTTTGAATAGATACGGGTCATCCCAAAAGTAAGTCTTAATGTCTTTGAAGAACTTTTTCTTTTGTTGGGATGTTAACCCATCGATGAGAATTCCACCCGCCAAGTAGTTTGCAATGTCCGCAAACCACGGGGCTTCATCATTACTCGAGTTGATAGACATTAAGGTCTCCAGGGGAAAAGAGTCATTGATCTCTTTGTTCGGATGATCCCCTTGGTAAGGATCCTTAAGTCTACTGAGATGATCCGCAGCTAGGTTTTCAGCTCCCTTCTTATCACGAATTTCGATTTTAAATTCTTGAAGTAGCAAAACCCAACGAAGAAGTCTTGGTTTGGAATCTTGTTTAGTTAACAAGTACTTCAATGCGGAATGATCGGTATAAACGATGGTGGTAGAAAGGACAAGATAGGGGCGGAACTTTTCAAAAGCATAGACAACAGCTAAAAGCTCTTTTTCGGTTGTCGTGTAATGCAATTGAGCCCCTGTGATTTTCTTGCTAGCGTAATGGATCGGTTGGAAGTGTTTATTCACTCTTTGGCCCAAAACCGCTCCAATAGCATAGTCGCTAGCATCGCACATCAACTCAAAGGGAAGCTCCCAATTTGGGGTAACCAAGACCGGTGCCTTAATTAGCTTATCCTTAAGAAGGTTGAAGGCTTCAATACACTCTTTGGAAAAGATAAAAGGAGTATCTTTTTCCAAGAGGTGGGTCATCGGGCGAGCGATTTTAGAAAAATCTTTGATAAAGCGACAGTAGAAGCCCGCATGACCCAGGAAACTTCTCACACCCTTCACGGTTGAAGGTGGAGGCAATTTAGCGATAACATCGACTTTAGCACGGTCCACTTCAAGACCGGCTTTGGAAATTTTGTGTCCTAGCACGATGCCCTCTTTTACCATGAAATGGCATTTTTCCCAATTAAGAACAAGGCGAGTGTCTTCACACCGCTTAAGCATACGTTCTAAATTGGCAAGGCAAGCAGAGAAAGAATTGCCATAAACCGAGAAATCATCCATGAAAACTTCCATAGTTTCTTCAACCATGTCATGGAATATCGCCATCATACACCTTTGGAACGTCCCAGGAGCATTGCATAAACCAAAAGGCATGCGTTTGTAAGAAAATGTTCCATAGGGACAAGTGAATGTGGTCTTTTCTTGGTCTTTGGGATCGATGGGAATTTGAAAATACCCGGAGAAACCGTCTAAAAAGCAGTAATAGTCATTACCCGCTAGACGCTCGAGCATTTAATCCATGAAAGGAAGAGGAAAGTGATATTTTCTCGTGGCATCATTGAGTTTGCGATAGTCGATACAAACTCTCCACCCAGTAACGAGACGAGTGGGAATCAACTCGTTGTGTTCATTGGGAACAACGGTTATTCCGCCCTTCTTGGGCACACAATGGACGGGACTTACCCATGGCGAATCCGAAATAGGGTAAATCAAGTCGGCATCAAGAAGTTTGATAACCTCTTGTTTGATGACGTCATGAATGCGAGGATTAACCCTTCTTTGGCTCTGGATTGCGGGTTTAAAGTCATCTTCCATGAGAATCTTGTGAGTACAAAAGTTTGGATCAATTCCGCGGATATCGGATATTTTCCACGCAATTTCCTTCTTATGATCTTTAAGCACGGCGATGAGGCGAGATTTCTCTTCTTCTTTCAAGTCCTTAGCAATGATGACGGGCGACTTCTTCTTATCTTCAAGGAACACATACTCGAGATGGGACGACAACTCCTTAAGTTCTAAATCCGGAGGATTTTCGATGGGAGGCGGATTCAAAGTCGGTGCATCGATAGCAATAGCCTTGGGAGATGGTGGAGAAATATGGTCCTCTTTGAGAAGGTTCTCAATGAGACGAATGTCTTCATCCCAATCGGTGGGAGAATCGTCATGTTCTAAGTTCACATCTCCCATGGTGGCTTCCAAATCTTTCCAAAGGAAATCACTTTCTCCAAATAGAGATAGTGATGAATCAATAGAGGAAACGGTCTCAACATTGGGAAGAGAGGTAGGAATACTTTTACAAGCATCTTTGAAGTGTTCTTCACAAGCCTCATCAAGAACGTCGATACAATTAACACTCTCGTATGCATAAGGCTGTTTAGAAAGCTTTCCCATGTTGAAGACGATTTTATCGTCACCCACTCTCATGATAAGCTCACCCGCTTCAACATTGATGAGAGTGCGACCGGTCCTCAAGAATGGACGACCAACGATCAATGGCACACGAGGGTTCATGTCGTAGTTAACGACAACGAAATCGACAGGAAAAGTGAATTTGTCGACTCCTACAAAGACGTCTTCGGCTATCCCCACTGGATAAGCAACCGTACGGTTAGCTAATTCCAAAGTCATTTTGGTGGGGACTAGCTCAGGGAGAGATAATTGCTTCCAGACACTTAAAGGCATTAAGTTAATACTGGAACCTAGATCGGCTAGGGCCATGCAATTCTCTACTCCCGGGAAGTTGCAAGGGATTAAGAAGCGACGCGGATCACCAAGCTTGGTTGGAAATTTCCTTAAGAGAACCGCAGAGCAATTCTCATTAAGTTGGGTGTTAGCAATATCAAGAAGCTTCTCCTTGTCGCTAAGAAGATCTTTGAACATTTTCGCATACTTAGGCATGTGAGCGAGAGCCTCAGCGAAGGAGATGTTGAAATTCAATTGTTTAAACATTTTGAGAAAGTTCGAAACCTGAATATCGTCCTTGCTTTTGAGCTTCTCTTTCCTCAACCTTGAGGGATAAGGTATATCGGAAGAAGAGGAAGGCTTTGGGAGAGTAGGATCACTCACATCCTTGGGTGTAGGAGGGGTAGAAGTAAGAGGTGGATAAATTGGGGAATTAGAAGGATGAGGAATAGGAGCAGGTGACTCGTTTTCCTTAGTCACAATCACCGGTGGAGGTATAGGAAGCTCGGGTTCCTTGGTACCTTTGCCACTGCGAGTGGTGATTGCTTTCATCTCCCCTCTTGGATTCGCAACGGTGTTACTCGGAAGAGTACCTGAAGAAGAGGGTTGATTACCTTGGAAGAAACTAGCCATCATGTTCCTTAAGTCATTCGTTTGACTTGCCAAAATGTTTCTCATATCAGCTCGAAGATCGTTCCCTTGTTTCACCATGTCTACTTTCAAGTTGAGCACTTCCCGCTGGAGATTGTCCACGATCACATCATTAGTCCTCATGTAGGTTCCAATATCTTGGTGTAATGCGGTGGGTTGGTTGGGAGGAGCATTGTAGGCGGGTGGTTGATAAGCAGGTTGTTGGTAAACTTGGTTGTTTCTTTGAGGTGGATATGGTTGTTTGTGAGGTGGTTGGTATGGTGCACGAGGTTGTTGTTGAGGAGGGCGATTGAGGTTTTGTTTGGTTTGGGTTGTTAGGAGGAAAACCGGGCGGGGAAAGAAAGTTGTTTGAGCGGTAGCTAAGCAAATTGAGGTCTCCTTCAGGACGAGCTTGATAAGCGGCCGGAGGATAGGTGCCGTATGCTGCATTAACATTCTCAGAAGGATAGTCTTGGGTGGTGGTACAAGTGGTGTAAGAGTGAGGACCCCCGCATATTTCACATGGTTGGCTAACAGCATTGACTTGAGCGTCTTGAGCGTTTTTAGCGTTGATGCTGTTGGTATTGTTAGCGGTGTGGGTAACAAGCGATTCAAGAAGCGTAGTAATTTTGTCAAGTCGCTTGTCGTTGTCACTAGTACTAGCACTAGCGGCATTGGTCCGCACACTCTTGGTTTGCACATGAGACTTATTCTCAATGATATCCCAAGCGGCATTAGAAGTCTTAACCAAAATATTACCCCCGAGGCACTGTTTAGTGAATCTTGGTCATTCATGCTTAAACCATTATAAAAAGTATTGATTTGGTGCACATTGGTAAAACCATGTTGTGGGCACTTTCTTAAAATATCCTTAAAACGGTCCCAAGATTCACTAAAAGACTCATCGTACTTTTGTTCAAAATTAATGATTTCATTCCTCAAAGCGGTAGTACGAGAGGGTGGGAAAAAGTAGTTGATAAATTTGATCTCCATATCCGTCCACGTCAGAATACTTTGTGGCGGTTCCTTTGCAAGCCAATGCCGGGCTTGTCCCTCTAAAAAAAAGGGAATAAGTTGTAAACGGATTACCTCTTGTGGAACACCATTGAATGTGACCGTATTCGTGAGTTGCAGGAACCTTTTGATGTGGTCATGAGGATCATCAATGGTACGCCCCAAGAATAATTGAGCAGAGACCATCTAGATAAAGCCGGATTTGAGCTCAAAGTTGTTGGCTGCAATCGCGGGTATGACAATTGGATCATTGTTTCCCTCCACATGTGCTTGTAACAGTTCAATCTAGGGCGATTGTCCAGTAGAGGTTCATTGTTGTTGTTATTATTGTTGATGTGAGGTGGATTGTTATTGTTGTTGTTATTATTATTGTTTTGAGGTGGATTATTATTGTTGTTGTGTACACCGGCCATGTTTAAGTCTTCGAGAGGCTCGGGCTCTTGATAAGACGTTGATCGTGTACGCATGCACCTGCAAAAGAACTAACAAAGCAAACAAGAGATATTTTTGGTTTTTATGGTTTTTTTTAATTTTTTGGATTTTTTGAAAATTTTATATTTTTTTAGGGTTTTTGAAAATTTTTATGAAAAAGTAACGTTCACGGTGAACGGATCCCAAAATCCAAGTTCTCACAAAAAACTGTTAATCTTTACGAGAAGAGCCGGCAGCGGCGCCATTTGATGCAATGAATTTTGCTATGGGTTCAGTATTATGTTCTCTCGGAATGTAAAACCCGTATTTAAAAATCAGAATATTTAAATACGCGGTTTAATATTAATAAACTATATAAGTATTAATTATTAGACAGAGATATAAACGCAGAAATTAAATACGCAATTCCAGTTTAATTAAATACTATAAATATTACAGTTTATTCAGAAAATAATTATTAAGCCTCAGAAAAATATTATGTATGTATTATTTATTTACAGTAAAGAGTATTACGTTTTCTAGGAAATTAAAATACGATACACGAACACGTGAACAAATACTTAAAACGCGAAAATTAGAGGTGTGCATATAGTACTTGGGCTGCGTTTTAAACTAAACAAACAAGAAAGGGTTTTGGGCTTGAGCCCGACCCATTGCCAAAGAAACAAAAACGGGACTTAACCCCTCTTTCTCATTCAAGCGTTCAAAAAAAAATAGAAGATTAGGGTTTCTTTGTTTTGGCCGCCGGGAGAAAAAAAAAGGGAGAGGAGGTCGAGCTTTGTTTGATCTAGTGATCCGTGTACCTTCTTGTCCATTATCAAACTACGGTAATCATCTTCTATCTCAGCCTTATAGTCACGATTTGTGGTATAAAACAATGAAATCGTTTTGTTATAACAAGCATAATGTTTTCACATAAAATCATAAAAATAAAACTAGGGTTTTGTTTGGGTTCTATGCAAAACCGAGACACACCATGTCTTGGTGCTGTTTTCCTTGGCCGTTTGCTGGCAACCGAGACCACACAAGTCTCGGGGTGGTGTTGGCTGTGGTCGACCGACGGCAGAAAGACCCCAACAGGGGCGTTTGGTTGCTGATGATGAAAGGGGGCGTGTTGGCTTATATAAACCGAGACCACCATGTCTCGGTGACTCCAGCTTTGCCCAGCCGTGACCCACACAGGGGCGGCTAGGGCCAGATTCGACCAAAAAGGGGTGCGTTTGGGACGGCAGAAAACATAAGGGTGCGTTTGGTGTATATAAACGGTGGGAAAACATGACAAAACAGTGGGAACTATATGTAAAACCAGTGGGGAAAATGGGACTATAAAATAGATCTATTGAATAACTTCAGCGACAGTTTTAGCGACAGTTTTCTGTCGCAGAACTGTTATGATTATACAGTTTTAAAAGGACAGTTTTAGCGACAGTTTTTAGTGACACAGAATTCTGTCACAAATTCTGGTGGACAGATTTGTATAGATAGATTTAATTATTATATGTTGAATGGTTTAGTGCGACCGAGTGGGATATCTCGGTAGGCTCGGAAAACTATTAAAATGAATAAAATAACTATTCTTATATTATACCTTTTTAAATTAAATTGCTTTATCAACGTTTAAAATATATTTTAAATGTACTAATTTAATATAGTTTCTTAATATTAAAAAGGGTATAATTTTATTAAATAAATTAAATCATTTTGGGAACTTCTAAATTAAGAAACTTTTATTTTAGCGGGATACTTAAGGTAGTATTACTATAGCGTCAGAAATACGTTGTACCATAATTAAATAGTAGAAAATAATACATAAAATGAATAAATAAGAAGCCAATAAGATCAGTAAAATTCCATAAACGAATATCAGTTAACTTATTCGCGTCCTTTATTCATGTAGCACGCGTGAAGCCCGAGTAGTATTCGTTCAGTCTTCCATTCAGTCAGTTACTGGACACGAGGTACGGATTTTCCGTCCTTTCAGTAAGGACTTCCTTTCTATGCATGATTAGGATTCCCCGTCTTCAGCCAAATGTTTTCCCCAGTATATGTTTAAATTTATCAGTAATCATGTTAATAACTAAATAAAATTGCCTGAGCATTATATACAAGCACGACTAGTTTATGTACTAGTTACGGAGGTACCGTAACCACGACACTAGAGGCACCGTGTCGTGACTCACATGCAGGAGAGTGATATCCTGCATCGTCCCACTCAGCTCAGCTTGGCCATTTTATCAGTATTATTAGTGGGGCGTATGGATGCATCCTAGGCTTTTATGTGTTACAAGTTATCAGGGTGAATGTGGTGTGTGCTCTACATCCTTCACATTGGAGCTGATCCCTGCACCCAGCACAGTTAATTAGAGGTCACCCCTCTACAGCATGACGAGGTCACCCCTCCAGTTATTCATGCACGGTTGTTACAGCACGTGACCTATATAAGCTCTGGCAAATAAAATACAGTAAATGCATGTTTTCAGAATTTATAGTTATATTTCAGTATCAGTATATATGAATAAGGTTTTTCAGATTTTATGCAGAGTTCTACCACATGTTACATATCAGTCTTATAGCTTCATTGTTGTCTTCTATTTCATTACTTTCAGTACATTCTTATCATGCTATATCCGCCCACTGAGCGTTATGCTCAGCCGTAGTTTCCTTTCATGTTTCAAAACGACAGGTACACAGGGACGATCTTAGGACTACTAAGAGAGTACGTGCATTTGGATGGGAGCTATCCAGACTCCTTTATCTTTATGCACACATTACGTTACCTTACTTTGGTTGTTTGGACACTGTTTCGTCCTTTTTCTTTCAGTACTTAATCTTTATATTTTTGGGCTTATGTTGGACTACCGATGTTTGATTCCGGTACTTCCGTTTGGTCAGTTAATGTTTAATACATTGCATTGCATGCTTTGATGACACGCCATAAATACACGTAACATTCCATTTATCTAAGTGGGGTGTTACAATTATGGTATCAGAGCGCAAGGTTCGACCTGTAGGCTCTAAAACTTGACCTGTGACTAGTGGGTAGTCACCAAGAACTTCCTGTATTTTGGCGTCATTATCTTCCATGCTAATCATGAATTTTATTTGTCGGTTTTGCAAAATTTGGATTAAGTAAACGGTTGGTACAGGACTGGCCATACTTAATCGCATGTGCTTTTCAGAGAAAATTGTCATTTTGTGAACTGACCCTAGGCGTTCACCAGTATTCATGTCATATTTTATTGACTATACCTTCATGAATTACACTATGCATATTCAGATTTATTACCCCAGATTTTGGCAGTTTTATCAACTTATCCTCTTTATTTTAGATGCCACCCAGACGCGAAACCGAGAATGATCCTAACGCAGCTGCCATTGCTGCTGCTGTACAGGCTGCTATACAAGCCATGTTACCCCAAATTCATGATGAGATCCGAGCTGAATATCAAAATGGACCTCAGCAGAATAACAACCCTCCTGTTCCACCACCTGCCACTTTACCCGCTTGGCTGGATTTTTTTAACAAGCAGAAACCCCGACTGTTTGAGCAGACTGTAGCTCCAACTGACGCAGAAGACTGGATCTACCATATAGAGAAAATTTTTGGAGCTATGGGTTGTGGTGATGTTTTCAAGGTTAGGCTTGCAGTTTACAAGCTGGAGGGTCCTGCTCTGCATTGGTGGAGGTCTTAGAAGCTGTCCAATGGGGGAGATGCTTGGGAGCTTACATTGACCTGGGCACGTTTCAAGACGATGTTCTATGACCAGTTTTTCCCGCATGCGGAACAAGCTAAAATGAAGAGGGACTTCCACGTTATTCGTCAGAATCATGGCGAGAACAGTATAGAGTTCATGCACCGATACCTCAGGATGGCTGGATTCTTAGGGGAGGCTGCGGGTACCGCAGAGGAGCAAGCAAAGCAATTTCTCCGGGCTCTTCACTCTAGGACTGCAGATAGACTGATGAGTGCCACATTCACTAATGTGTCACAAGTAGCTAATGCAGCTCGGGATGTCGAGATGCTTTTCGAGAGGGATGAGCTCGAGAATGTAGAGCGTCCGGAGAAGAGGTACATCTCACCCAACAGACTTAAACAATTTAGCCCCATTATTGCTTGTCAACTTATATGTTATGACTTATCCAATTATAATCTTTCAGACACAGAGGAGGAGACCGATCCCAATCGGCTACTCCGCATCAGAACTACAGGAACCACGGTCAGTCATATGACCGAAATCGGTCAGATAAGAGGAGCGGCGGTGATAATTACCGTGGCAGCTCCAACTCATCTGGCAACTATAGGTGAGTCTTTAAGCTCCAGAAATACTAAACTATCGTGTAAAACAGATCTTAAATTTTTTTTATAAATTCCAACAGAGATGTTGGACAGGGGCGTGACCAAAACAACAGAGGTCAGCAGGTTGCCCGACCGGCAAATTCTGGTAAATTTTAAAATTCAGTCAATCAGCCTCATTTCAGGTTAAGATATCAGAATCGTGACATGTGTTTATCATCGTAAATCAGGTTCTCAGCAAACCAGAGCTGCTTCTACCGTGTATACTTATCCCACTTGCATCACATGTGGAAAGAAACACACGGGACCGTGCCGTCGTGGTACAAGTGGTTGTTTCCAGTGTGGCCAGCCGGGCCATCTGAAGAGAGATTGCAAGAGCGGGAATGCTGCTGGTACCTCAGGCCAGATTCCTCAGATTTTACCTCCACCACCACCGATACCACCAACTACTAGTCGTGTCTACACTACTACCCGTGAACAAGCAAATAAGACCACAGGTACCATTACTGGCATTTTGTTTATAAACAGACAGTCTTCATGCGTGCTTTTCGATACAGGCGCCACGCACTCAGTTATATCTACTTCATATGCTGTTAGAATAAACATGACCCCTACGCCACTAGACAATGTACTTAGTATATCTACCCCCATGCGAGACTCTGTACTCATTACCCAGTTGTATAAGGATCTCCCTCTTGAGTTTGATGATAAAATCCGTCCAGTCAGTGCTCTTCCTTTAGATATGTGTGAATTCGATATTATTCTGGGTATGGATTGGTTGTCGGTTCATCATGCCACCATAGACTGTCATGCTCACCGGGTTATCGTTGGTGATGTCCAGACACCAGAGTTTATTCACCACGGTTTCCTACCAGGAAAACATGTTCAGATCATTTCAGCTTTACAGGCTCGTACCTTACTATATCATGGTTGTGAGGGTTTCCTAGCTACAGTTCATGACACGAATTCTGAGACACCTTCAATTCATGATCAACCAGTCGTGTCAGACTTTCCAGATGTCTTTCCCGAGGAACTTCCAGGTTTACCTCCCATGCGAGAGGTAGAATTTGGTATCGATCTCATTCCAGGTGCAGAACCAGTATCTAAAGCTTCTTACCGTATGGCTCCTGTAGAGCTTAAGGAACTGAAAGATCAGCTTCAGGAACTGCTAGAAAGGGGTTTCATTCTTCCTAGCGTGTCACCTTGGGGCGCTCCAGTTTTGTTTGTCAAGAAGAAGGATGGTAGCATGCGTTTGTGTATTTACTACCGTGAGTTGAATAAGCTCACTATTCGTAACCGTTATCCACTTCCTCGTATTGACGATTTATTCGATCAGCTTCAGGGTGCCAAGCACTTCTCAAAAATCGATCTACGATCAGGTTACCATCAGCTGCGTGTAAAAGAGCAGGATATAACCAAAACTGCTTTTCGCACGAGGTACGGTCATTACGAGTTTGTTGTTATGCCATTCGGTATCACGAATGCGCCCGCAGTATTTATGGACTTGATGAACAGAGTCTTCCAAGAATTTTTAGACAAGTTTGTGATCGTCTTCATCGATGATATCCTTATTTTCTCCAAATCCAAAGAGGAACATGAGAATCATCTCCGTACAGTTTTGCAGATTCTCAGACGAGAAAACAATATGCTAAATTTTCGAAGTGCGAGTTTTGGCTGAATAAAGTGGCGTTTCTAGGTCATATTGTTTCTGCGGAAGGAATCACTATGGATCCTGCGAAGGTGGAGGCTATCACCAAATGGCCAAGACCGACGTCTGTCACAGAGATACGTAGTTTTCTTGGGTTGGCGGGTTATTACCGCAGGTTTGTGGAAAACTTCTCACGTTTGGCGTTACCATTGACCCAACTTATGCGAAAAGGTGAGAAGTTTATATGGACCGAGGAAAGAGAAAAGAGTTTTGAGGAACTCAAGCATCGATTGATCTCAGCACCGATACTCACTCTTCCATCCGGTACAGGTGGTTATCAGATTTACAGCGATGCATCAGGAAAGGGCTTAGGCTGTGTTCTTATGCAGCATGGGAAAGTCATTGCTTATGCTTCGCGTCAACTGAATCCGTATGAGAAAAATTATCCTACTCATGATCTAGAGCTTGCAGCAGTCGTTTTCGCCCTTAAAATCTGGAGGCATTATTTATACGGTGAGTCGTATGATATCTTCACTGATCACAAAAGTCTCAAGTATATATTTACACAGCGAGAGCTGAACATGAGACAGAGGCGATGGTTAGAACTGCTAAAAGACTATGACACTAATATCCAGTATCACCCAGGCAAAGCAAATGTAGTAGCAGATGCCCTTAGCAGAAAGTCAGGTATGATAAATGGCATCAAAGTTCAGGAAGAAATTATTCGGGATTTAGAGCGGTATGATATTGAGCTCTTAGTACGCGGACAGAGGGGATACTGGGCTAGTTTGAGGGTGGAACCAGATTTACTCTCTAGGATTAAAGCCGCACAAAAGGATGATGGTGAAATCTTGGCGATTATCCAGAACATTGACCAGCAGACCGAATTTCGCATCGATGACGAGGGTATCGTATGGCAGGGTACCAAACTCTGCGTTCCAGAAGACCCTGCTCTCAGAGAAGCCTTAATGACTGAGGCTCACAGCTCTCCGTTCTCCATCCATCCGGGTTCCACAAAAATGTACCACGATCTCAAGCAGCATTTCTGGTGGAGCGGCATGAAATAGGATGTCGCAACATTTGTGTCTAAATGCTTAACCTGTCAGCAAGTTAAGATAGAGCACCAGCGTTCCAGTGGTCTTCTCCAGCCATTAGACATTCCAATGTGGAAATGGGACAAGATCTCTATGGATTTTGTCACCGGATTACCACAGACTCAGCGGAGACATGATGCAATCTGGGTTGTTGTCGATCGTTTGACCAAGTCGGCACATTTCATTCCTATTCGCAAAGATTTCGCAGTCAGTAAATTAGCGAAACTATTCACCGAGGAGATCGTACGATTACACGGTACACCTTCAGAAATTATATCAGATAGGGATCTCCGTTTCACCTCTCACTTCTGGGAAGGTTTGCATAAAGCTTGGGGAACTAGGCTCAAGCTCAGCACAACCTTTCACCCGCAGACGGACGGTCAGTCAGAGCGTACCATCCAGACCTTGGAGGACATGCTACGCGCCTGTGCATTAGAATGGATAGGACACTGGGATGACTATATTTGCTTGGTCGAGTTTGCCTACAACAACAGTTGGCATGCTAGTATCAAGCGTGCTCCATTCGAGATGTTATATGGCAGGAAATGTCGTGCTCCTATTTGTTAGGATCAGGTGGGAGAACGTTTGATTGAAGGACCAGAATTGATAGAACTGACCAATGAAAAGGTCGCCATCGCTAGGGCAAAACTGCAAGAAGCGCGTACACTCCAGAAGAGTTACGCCGACAAGCATCGCAGAGATCTATCTTTTCAGACTGGGGATCGTGCGTTCCTCAAAGTATCACCCGCACGCGGTGTCAGACGTTTTGGCCTCAAAGGAAAGCTCAGCCCTCGTTACATCGGACCGTTCGAAATCCTTGAACGTATCGGTGAAGTGTCATATCGGCTGGCATTACCACCTCAGCTTTCACACGTCCACAACGTGTTTCATGTATCATTACTCAGAGGGTACAACTATCATGAGCTTCACAAAGTGAATTATCCACTCGATCAGATTCGGGAGGATTTATCTTATATTGAGGAACCCGAAGCAGTTTTAGATCGCCAGGAGCGAGTTATAAGAAGGAAGACCATTCCTTTCGTCAAAATCCTGTGGAGGAACCATACCGAGCGGGAGGCCAGTTGGGAAACAGAAGAGTCTATACGGACTTCTTATCCTCACTTTCAGTTTTGATTCGGGTATGTCTTTTCAGCTTTTATGTCTTCCAGCTTATTAACATTTTCAGCTTTTACTCCAGTCAGCTTAAATACCTTACAATTCGGGGACGAATTCTTCTTTTAGAGGGGAAGAATTGTAAAACCCAGTATGGTCGTATCCTTAATTCGGGGACGAATTATTTTTTTTAGAGGAGAAGAATTGTAAAACCCGTATTTAAAAATCATAATATTTAAATACGCGGTTTAATATTAATAAACTATATAAGTATTAATTATTAGACAAAGATATAAACGCAGAAATTAAATACGCAATTCCAGTTTAATTAAATACTATAAATATTACAGTTTATTCAGAAAATAATTATTAAGCCTCAGAAAAATATTATGTATGTATTATTTATTTACAGTAAAGAGTATTACGTTTTCTAGGAAATTATAATACGATACACGAACACGTGAACAAATACTTAAAACGCGAAAATTAGAGGTGTGCATATAGTACTTGGGCTGCGTTTTAAACTAAACAAACAAGAAAGGGTTTTGGGCTTGAGCCCGACCCATTGCCAAAGAAACAAAAACGGGACTTAACCCCTCTTTCTCATTCAAGCGTTCAAAAAAAATAGAAGATTAGGGTTTCTTTGTTTTGGCCGCCGGGAGAAAAAAAAAGGGAGAGGAGGTCGAGCTTTGTTTGATCTAGTGATCCGTGTACCTTCTTGTCCGTTATCAAACTACGGTAATCATCTTCTATCTCAGCCTTATAGTCACGATTTGTGGTATAAAACAATGAAATCGTTTTGTTATAACAAGCATAATGTTTTCACATAAAATCATAAAAATAAAACTAGGGTTTTGTTTGGGTTCTATGCAAAACCGAGACACACCATGTCTTGGTGCTGTTTTACTTGGCTGTTTGCTGCCAACCGAGACCACACAAGTCTCGGGGTGGTGTTGGCTGTGGTCGACCGACGGCAGAAAGACCCCAACAGGGGCGTTTGGTTGCTGATGATGAAAGGGGGCGTGTTGGCTTATATAAACCGAGACCACCATGTCTCGGTGACTCCAGCTTTGCCCAGCCGTGACCCACACAGGGGCGGCTAGGGCCAGATTTGACCAAAAAGGGGTGCGTTTGGGACGGCAGAAAACATAAGGGTGCGTTTGGTGTATATAAACGGTGGGAAAACATGACAAAACAGTGGGAACTATATGTAAAACCAGTGGGGAAAATGGGACTATAAAATGGATCTTTTGAATAACTTCAGCGACAGTTTTAGCGACAGTTTTCTGTCGCAGAACTATTATGATTATACAGTTTTAAAAGGACAGTTTTAGCGACAGTTTTTAGTGACACAGAATTCTGTCACAAATTCTGGTGGACAGATTTGTATAGATAGATTTAATTATTATATGTTGAATGGTTTAGTGCGACCGAGATGGGATATCTCGGTAGGCTCGGAAAACTATTAAAATGAATAAAATAACTATTCTTATATTATACCTTTTTAAATTAAATTGCTTTATCAACGTTTAAAATATATTTTAAATGTACTAATTTAATATAGTTTCTTAATATTTAAAAGGGTATAATTTTATTAAATAAATTAAATCATTTTGGGAACTTCTAAATTAAGAAACTTTTATTTTAGCGGGATACTTAAGGTAGTATTACTATAGCGTCAGAAATACGTTGTACCATAATTAAATAGTAGAAAATAATACATAAAATGAATAAATAAGAAGCCAATAAGATCAGTAAAATTCCATAAACGAATATCAGTTAACTTATTCGCGTCCTTTATTCATGTAGCACGCGTGAAGCCCGAGTAGTATTCGTTCAGTCTTCCATACAGTCAGTTACTGGACACGAGGTATGGATTTTCCGTCCTTTCAGTAAGGAATTCCTTTCTATGCATGATTAGGATTCCCCGTCTTCAGCCAAATGTTTTCCCCAGTATATGTTTAAATTTATCAGTAATCATGTTAATAACTAAATAAAATTGCCTGAGCATTATATACAAGCACGACCAGTTTATGTACTAGTTACGGAGGTACCGTAACCACGGCACTAGAGGCACCGGTGTCGCGACTCACATGCAGGAGAGTGATATCCTGCATCGTCACACTCAGCTCAGCTTGGCCATTTTATCAGTATTATTAGTGGGGCGTATGGATGCATCCTAGGCTTTTATATGTTACAAGTTATCAGGGTGAATGTGAAGTGTGCTCTACATCCTTCACATTGGAGCTGATCCCTCCACCCAACACAGTTAATTAGAGGTCACCCCTCTACAACATGACGAGGTCACCCCTCCAGTTATTCATGCACGGTTGTTACAGCACGTGACCTATATAAGCTCTGGCAAATAAAATACAGTAAATGCATGTTTTCAGAATTTATAGTTATATTTCAGTATCAGTATATATGAATCAGGTTTTTCAGATTTTATGCAGAGTTCTACCACATGTTACATATCAGTCTTATAGCTTCATTGTTGTCTTCTATTTCATTACTTTCAGTACATTCTTATCATGCTATATCCGCCCACTGAGCGTTATGCTCAGCCGTAGTTTCCTTTCATGTTTCCAAACGGCAGGTACACAGGGACGATCTTAGGACTTCTAAAAGAGTACGTGCATTTGGATGGGAGATATCCAGACTCCTTTATTTTTATGCACACATTACGTTACCTTAATTTGGTTGTTTGGACACTGTTTCGTCCTTTTTCTTTCAGTAGTTAATCTTTATATTTTTGGGCTTATGTTGGACTACCGATGTTTGATTCCGGTACTTCCGTTTGGTCAGTTAATGTTTAATACATTGCCTTGCATGCTTTGATGACACGCCATAAATACACGTAACGTTCCATTTATCTAAGTGGGGTGTTACACGGAATCTTCTCGAATTGATCACGGTTCAAAGTGGAATAGTTGTTCTTGGTTACTAAAAAGGGGTTGGTTTGTTTGGTTATCTAATTTTTTTAAACTAAATGCAAGTAATTAAAATTTGTCGTTGAGTAAAATAGAAGTCTTAAACTTATACTACAAATAAGAGCGTGCAACTTTGGAAATTAAAACTTAAAAATCCAAAAACTTAAAAACATGTTTAAAATAAACTAAGTAAAAGAGCGGGAAAAACTAGATTTGAAAGTTAAGCAAGAACAAAACAAAGGCCTAAGTCCGATCGTAATACGATCGTACTCACACAGTAATCCAGATCGCAACGCGATCGTACACCAAACAATATGATGGATCGTATTCACCGATCGCACTCGATGCGATCGCAAAAAGAAGAACAGATCGCACTCGATGCGACGATAACAAGAAGGATAGGATCGTACTCTCCTGTACGATGGGAGGGGCGATCGTACTACCAGATCGCAACCACGATCGCAACTAGTGATCGTGGTCTTTGATCGTGGTTCCGGATCGTAACACAAAGATCGCACTCAATGCGATTGAAGCAGGAAAAGAGACCCGATCGCACCCCAGATCGCAATGCGTGATCGTGGGCGTGGATCGTACCAGGGAAGGAACCCAGATCGCAATCTATGCAATCGTAACAAGATCAGGACCAAGTAAAACCCTCCTACGATGGAAAAGGCGTCCAACTAGGAAAATAAGCTTAAGTAAATAAGCAGTAACCAATAAGCATCTTCAAACTGTTAAAAGAGTAAATAAGCACAAATTCCAAAACTTTTGAAATCTAAAACATTCAAATTTCCACAAAACGAACTTACGAATAATGAATCTTTAGGAAAACTTAAAAAGTAATAAGCCAAAATAAACAAATAAGCCATAAGCATCGAGAGCTTATAGGCTTGAACGTCTAAAAGCTTATGTGGGAACGAAAGAAATGAACTTTCTTAACACACAACCTCAAATTCCATCACGAATCATGAAGGATTCGGATCAAGATTAAGGGTTCGGATAAAAAATTAAGCAAGATTAAGAAATGTAGAAGGAGATTTAAGAACACAAAGCTTAAACTTTAACTTGATTTAAGGAAATTCAAATACACAAAGCTTAAACTTGCAAAATTAAAAGAAAGAAAAGATGAAAAATTTAGTGAGAGAAAGTTGGGAACTTTCTCTCTCTAAAAACTAGAAGAAAAAATGAAAATACTAAAAACTAACTCCCAAAATTGTAAGGAGAAGGCCTATTTATAGGTGTTGCTTGTGGGCTTGTAAATAGGCATGTAAATGGGCTTCTTTTCTTCTTTCTTCTTTAGTCTTTACGTTTCTCTAAATAAACGTTTCCGACTTTGGATTTTGAGAAGTGTCGGTGAATAATTCCAACTCGTCTTATAATCTTTTGTTTAATAGACTCGAGTTCTTCGACATATATGAATCTTCCATCTTTGGCCCTTTTCTTCGACAAAACTTCAAATAGGCACAATGACTTCAAATCTTTTGCATCTCTTGGGCAATAGACTTCGTCTTGAGTATTTTTCTTCGATAAAACCCGTGCAATCCCATGTTTTCTTCAATATTTATCCGGTTAGCTCTAAAAACACAACAAGCACACAAACCATGCATAATTCCAAACAAATGATATTAAATACGCGTTTTGGTCTTGTTTTAGCAAGAAATAAGTGGTAAAAGGATGGGTGTTTTCACACCTATCAGTTATGTATGTGTCTGTTGAGGCGTTCAGAATCTATGCTAGAGGTCAGGGGTTCAATACCCACTCAGTGTCCCATTTCTTCATTTTTTGGCTCACAGGTTATTACATATGAATAATAACAAAAAAAACTATAAAAGAAACACATAAGGATGTATTAACAAAAAAGACTCAAGAGACCAGATGGTATAATGGTGGGTATTGTGTCGGATGGTGCATGTCGAGGTCACGGGTTCAAATCCCCCTGACGTAGTTTTGAAAAACGATTTTTTTACTCCTACTAACAGATATCCCACAACTTTTTAACAAGAGCTCACTATTGATTTCTTGAAGAGTAGTAAATTAGACCATAACCCACAACTTTTTAACAAGAGCTCACTATTGATTTCTTGAAGAGTAGTAAATTAGACCATAACTCTAATCACAGTGACATACTACATCTCAAATATCAGTGCTAAAAAAACTACAACTAACATAAACATACTAATTTAACCATCCAAACAATAGATTAGCAAGTCAATGATAATACTCAACCATTAACAAAATAAAAAAGAAGAGAAAGAAACTTACAACTGACTGAAGATTGTGAAAACTAAACATCAATTGGAACCCCCAAACTATTTAATCAACACCAACACCAATAATTATCAAACAACATTCCTTCTCTTTTTTTTGGAACTTCAAACAGTAAGCAACAACCATATAGAAATTCACTTGTTCTCCTTTTTTTTTCTTGCATCACAGCAACAACAAAACCATACAATCTCTTTTTTTTCGGCGACAAGAACAAATCTTCTTTTTAATTTTCGAACAGTATAAATTACAAATCCTCTTTTTTTTTGTTTCCTTCGTAACACAGTAAACCAAACACAAATCCTTCTCTTTTTTTTGGTAACAGTAGCAACAAGAAAGAATAAATCTTTCACTCTCTTTTTTTTAAATCACAACAGTAACACAAAACTCAAAACTTTTTCAAATTAAACAACAATTGCATAAAAAATTAAAAGATTTTGGAACTCAGAATTTCAATACCAACTTTTTTTTCTTTCATTAATTTAAAAAATGGAATTACAATGAAAACTGGAACTAGTAAAAAAAATAAAACCTATGCCTTATAAATACTGGCTACAAGATTTCTAGAAGATCTAAACCCTAAATAACGATGTTCCAGAATTACCCTTGGGCGAATCTTGGATCCTTAAGGCATATTCGAAATTCAAAACTGGGGTCTTGGTCTTGTTTCTTGATAGAAGATTCGAGGCGTTCGATTTATGACCCTTAGATGGGATTGGAGGTTGAATATCCACCATTGATTTGGTCTTTAAACTTGGCAGAGATCACATGCTTGTCTGATTTTGTTCTTCACGTGGGTGGGTTTTGATGTGGGGTAGGATGAGTGATGTGTGGATCGAAGTTGAGAGTGACTGGTGATTAGGGTTATGATTTGGGATTAGTGTGGAGGCTGGTGATGAAGATGAACCCTAATCTTATGGTGTTGTACGGTTGAAAAATAAACATGCCTCCCATTTTTTCTTTATATCAAACGTTAGTTGGATTGTTTTGGTAGGATGGGATATGGGCTTCTATCATCCGAAAATACACAAAGGATTGGGCCTCTTGCGTTACAAATAAATATGTGCTGATGGAGTAATCATGGATAAGTCTAACATGAAATAAAACATGGGTGGTGATGTTATTGTTATTTAACGGGCCGACTCGGCCCGTTAAACGGGTGCGGGTCGGGTTGTTAAATATCAATAAAATTTCGGGATCGGTTTTTCGTTCTTAATTCATTGTCGGGTTTAAAGTTTGACTTTGACTTCGTCTTTACCTTGCAAAATCTTCAAACTTGTCAAGTCGATCCGAATATACCCGATTTTGCTCCAATAAGTGCGATCTCGACTTCGATCTTGTGCAATTCTTCATTCTTTGAGGGCTAGTCTTGTATAAAATGATTCTTAAGGGACCAAATATGACAAATCTTCAAAGTTGAAAGACCAAACTTTTCATTTCTTCAAAGTTGAGGGACTTTTTGGAAAATTTCACATTCAGGTCCGGTTCATTGTGCGGCTTCATTTCCCGTGTTCGTTTTTGATTTGTTCTTGTGATATTTTTATATTTTTCTCGATATCCATACCTAAAACATACAACAAACGAATACAAGTATATTTTATGGTATTTTAATGATATTTTAAGCGTTTTAAGCCCATTTTGGACGACGAGACTATGTATAAAACCAGTCTCATCAGTGACAATGAAGGCTAAGGCGAAGACGAAGCCTTATGAACACTCGATGTGCTACGAGGACTATAGACCTTATACCTATTCTCAATGATCAACAACGCTTCCTCGACCGTTTTACACAAAAAATTACCACCCGCTGCGGCATTAAGATAATCTCGCTCATGATCCTTCAAGCCATTGTAAAACGTGTCAATTTGATGCAAGTCGGAAAAACCGTGATGAGGACACTGATTGTAGAGTTTTACTACTCTTTAGGAAAAGAGCGTAAATAGCGGTAAGTATCGAACAAATGACTTTAAGAAAAATCAAGTGTTAATGACCCAATCACTTAAAAAGAGAGAAAGTTCGTTTCCCAAGGAAGTATATGTGTGTGAATTAACTTGTAATTATTTGAGATTAATATTGAGAAGAATGGGGATGAGAAGATGAAAAGACGGTTACGTTAAAATTAAACTACGACGTAAAAGACGTAAAGTCGTGAAAAACTACCCAAATTAAAAATTTTAAATTAAGACCAAAAACAAAATATCAAAAAGGCTAAAAACAAGTCTTAAATAATATAAACAAAGATAAAAATACAACAAAGATATTTTAAAACCTTTTATTAATTAAATATTTAATTTTAAATGCTAATTAAAGCCCTAAAATTAAATATAACTAATTCAAATGTCTAAAATATGATTTTATTGAATAATTACTTAACTTATATTATTAGAAGACTAAAAAGAAATTTTCTAAAAATTAAAACCTATTAAAACTATTTTTAAAACTCTAAAAATGATTAAAAAATGATTAAAAACTAATTAAACTTAAAATAATTATAAAAATAAATCTAAAAGCTATAAAAATATTATAAAAATGGAAATAGTCCTAATTAATGATAAAGAACCTGAGAAAAATGAAAAAGAAAGAAAAATAAAACTTTGATTTTTTTATAATAAAATAATATTAAAATATTCCTAAAAATAAAAAGTCTTCAAATAAATTCTAAAAAATTCTCAAAAATCCTAAATATTCTAACTAAGAAGAAAATGTAAATTAAAGTTTCTAAAACCTATTAATTAATTTTATATTAATTTTTAAAGTTGCTAAAAAATCCTAAAATCTTATAAAATTAAAAATAAGCCAAATTGAAAACCTAATAAGCTGTAAACCCCAAAATATTATTTTAAAAGCTAAAAATTATTTTTCCTAAAAATAAAAACTCTTTTTTCTATTTTTTAATGATTTTATAAAATACGGGTATTAAATAAATTCTAGAAAATAAATAAAGAAAAGGAAAATTATAAAACTAAGCCAGAAAAATCAACAATCCAATAATGGTCCTAGGAAAAATAAGTTAAACAAAATAACTTAATAAATAAGTTAGAAAAGCTCAAAATAAGCTACGGCTTTTTATTTAAGCTAGAAATGAAAAACGTGTTAAATAACACTTGAAAACAAACTCTAACGAAAAAAGGCTATCTAGATTAACGGTAGAACTCCTACTCCTCCAACGAGAGGTCTGGGGTTCGAGTCCAGTTACGGGTATGCCTTTTTGTAATTTTTTTCTTTTTTATTTTTTTCTTTCCAAATCCAACACTGATACTTAATGAGCTTATAATCCAATCCCAACTCTTTTTTTTATGCCAGATTCAACAAGTGATGATCCAAAATGTATGCAGTTTTAACAATGAACACAAGCAGTTGCTTGTTCTTGCTGATTTCTTCACAAGTTACAAAAGCCAAGAGGAGCTTGGCCTTGTGAGCTTATTTGGTGGTGATTTTGGACAAGAGGGGGCACCCCTGTGCTTATTTAAGCACAAGGAGTCAAGATATAAGCAAATACTAACACCTTGCACACCAAAATTCACAAATCAATGCACACAAAAGCAAATCCAGTCTCTGAGGTCTTTAAGCTAGGTCTGTGGACTTAGTGGCTGATTACTTGCTCTCAAGTGACTTTCAAAGGCCAATTTTTGGCACACACAAACTTCAAATAACACAAAAGCAATTCCAATAACTCTTATATCCTAACACTTAGCAGATTTCACAAAATCAATCACCAAAAATGAAGAAAAACAGGCAGAAAGATGATATGCAGGTTTCTACCCATGATTTTCACTTTTCAAGCACACAAACTACTCAAAACTTGTTCCAAACTCACTACTAACTAACTAGCAACCTTAATCAATCTTTTTCTACCTAGCTAACACCTTTTTAAACACAAGATTAAATCAAATACCCTGCTAAAACCTGTTTCCAAACACCCTTTTAAAAATTGTTTTCAACTTTTTATCAAACAAAAACACTTAACAACTTAATCAATCTGCAACCAATAGCATCTAACATGTATTATAACACATAAGAACAACAATCAAACTCCTTAAACACACAATGGCACCAAATCAAATAAGATCATACGAAACTACACTTTTCTGAAAATTTCCAAAGGTAAAAGAACTTTTACCTTAGGGCTTTACATCCAAAGCCCTAGTGGTTGCATAACCACCTCCTACCAACCCGGGTTGGTGCAGATCCTTTAACAGCAACAGGTCTTTCACCTGTTTAAGACAAATCAAAGAAAAGAAAACAAGGATAATAATATACTATTTCTGATTTCTTTCTTTCTTAAATTCTTTCCAAAACCTTCCAAACCTTTAAAACACGTTTTCTAAACACTAAATTACCAAACTAATGAACCTCTTAAACACCAAATCCTTAAACAGATTCTTACCAAGAATCTCAAAATTTCAGAAAACCTTTAAATAACTTTGAAAATCAAAGTTACTTAACCAAATTAAAATTGGAACTCAGAATCAAGCTTCACACTACACACAACTTTTAAAAACAATAAAAAGGGATTACACTTGATTAAATCAAAAACCAAACTTTTATTTTTTTTTAAAAAGGAATTACAAGGAAAAGCTTGAAACTGGAACAAGGGACATCCACAGACTGGAGTCTCCTTTTATACTAAGCTAAGAACCATCTAGAATCATAAAATTACAAACCCTAATGTAGAAAAATCTCTAAAATGCCCCTAAAGCTTCTAGACGTATTTGAGTACTTGAGCCATCAAACTTGATCTCATCCGTTTATTTTTGCTTTGGGAGGAAGTAATAAACCTTGGTGGTTGATTTGGGACACGTCATACAACTTGGGGACCAAGGCGTGCTCTGATTGGTTGAAGAGGAATTGGGGGTAGGGTCCACACGCGTGGGATTGGGGTTTTTGTGCGTGGGATGGGTTTCAGTGGGTATGAATTACACGTGGGAGAGATTAATTGGTTTTTACCCAAGTATAAGTTGGGGTGAAACCTGGGAGTGAAAAAAGATGCACAGTAAAACCTTTGATCCGTTTTTAGGGGAAACAAAGGTGTTAGGCGCCATTTTGTTTTTAAATGTTTCATTGTGGCATCTTTGGTCCTTGTGGTTTGAGTTTTTTGGCAATACACGTTTTTCAGCCCTAAAATGAACTTTCCTTTGCAAATAACTTTCACCAATTGTCATTTTTAGCACAAAACTTTGACAAAAAGTTATCAAGGAGTATTTTTGCCATTTTGAGTAATTTCAAGGGCTGAACTTGGACAATGTTGATCTTCAAAGGTCTTCAATGTCTCTTAATCTTCATGAGGGACCATAATTGACAAATTGATTTTGTTGAGGGACCAATCTTGTCATTTCTTCAAAGTTGAAGGACCTTTTTGCAATTTTGACAAACTTAAGGGACCAAACTTGTAATTATTAATATACAAGGGTTTTAAGTGTCATTTCTTCATTCTTGGATGATCAATCTTGTTTTGTCTTCAAGTCTTTAAGGGTATTTGATGAGAATTCCATGATTAGGGCCCGGTTCATTGTGCGACTTCGTTTCTCGTGTTCGTTTTTCCTTGTATCTTGTGATCTTTTGTCTTTTTCACGATATCCATACCTAAAATACACATAAACACAAAAGCAAGCATATATATGGTATTTTATGACATATTAGTGCATTAAAAGCCCGAAAAGAACGATGAGATCATGTATAAATGCCATCTCATCAGACACTCATGTAAAATTTCCTTAAACCAATTCCAAGCCGTCGAAAAACTCTGATTATACTCTTGTGAAAACTTTGAAATCTCGTTTTTCGAATGCGTAGTCTTAGAGGGCAAAAAAAATTGGTTCACGAACTTCGAAACGAGATCCTTCCACGTCAATATAGAATTGGGTGGCTCTTTCTCTAACCAAATTTTAGCGAGCCCCGCTAAGGAATACGGAAAAAACATCATCTTAATCGAGTCGTTCGAGACATCCTTAAACTTGCAAGTGGCGGTAAGACGATTGAATTGTCGAATGTGGTTATGCGGGTTGTCCTTTTCGCCACCACGAAACTTGTTGTTTTGAATCATGGACAACAAACCCGTCTTAACTTCAAAATTCTCCACAAGGATAGCGGGAATCACAATAGCCTCTCCATAACCCTCGGTGGGTGCTTGAAGCAACTCACTCCATCATTGTACGATTAACAATGGTTGCTTCTTGTTCTACGATGGGTTCGTCAATAGGAGATTCTTCACTAGAAGGCGTTCCTTCCTTTTGGTTTCTACGTTTACGTGCACGTCTTGCTTGGTTACGAGTTTGCATAAACGTCACGTACAACGTGGGGATGAGCAAAGAAGATTCTTTTGGGTGTTTTTACCTTTTCACCGTTTTTGTGCTTTTGATTGTGGTTTACTTTTTTTGGATTTTGGTGATGTATTACGTAGAAAAAAATCTATAAATCTCTCCTCAAATCAAATCTCTCGATTAAAGGAGCCTCAAGGAATAAAAACGATCACGTGAAGTTATGGTCTTCTCTCGATTCAAATCTTGGGAAGACGTTCTCGAAATTATGGTCTTCTCTTCTTATATTTGGAATTTCCTCACTTGACGTTTTTGAGAGATTCTTCATATTGGACCACGACTTCATCATTTTTCTTCAATCTTTACTTTGGATTTTGATATACAACGATCCGCCTCCTTTTCGGGCTTGGATATATTTATCCTCATACCTTGTTAGGGTCTTTATGGATAGACTTTCTCCATTCTTTAGGGGAGTAATTGCTTCTCGTCGTGTGTCTCGATCCTTCATATTGATTTTGGAATAATGATACTTCACATCATCTTTGGATCTTTAGCAAAAATAGAGCTCCTCATGCCTTGTTAGGGCCTTTTTGGATGATCGCCAATCTTCGCGTCTCGCTTCAATAAGTTATGCCTTGGCTATGAACTCTATTCAACCCCGAGCAACTTTTAAATGATCTTGCGCTAGAGGCTAAGTAACCTTTCAAATCGTACGACCTTACTTATTGCAATTATGATTTATTCCTAATGCATTGATCTTATGGGAAGAAAAAGCCACAATTAAAAACATATGAGTTTTTGAAAGAACACTTTCATGTTCTACGTTTAGCATGATCACTTGTCTAACTCTATCATTTCTCGTTCTTCACTATATAAAGACCTCTAATTAAAGAGACTCGTGAATACTTAGCCATGCAAGTCAAAATTAAGCTAAATTTGGATTAGCTTTCATTAAGACTATATCAAATCAAAGTTTTGGGTTTTCAAGCCACCTATAGGATCTTGCACTTTCTTGGACTTTTTCAAGTTTAGAGAATGCATTTTAAAGTTCCCTTGATAAGTGACTTTCTAGAATCAATTATAGGAACTTGCGAAAAGTTCTTGTTCTTAACCCGAATGAATTAAGAATTTCGCGTTTTAAAGCTCCCTATATAAAAGTCTAGCAAAACTTGAATTGAGCGGGTTAAGGAATGTAAATGGCTCCAAATGCCCATCAAGTCAAAAATTAACTCTTATTCTATCCATCGGAAAATATACATTCGTGTCTTAAAAAACACTTATGAAAACTAAGAAAAAAAATTTTAAAATTTGGCCATTTTTAGCCTTATTAGCAAAACAAAACATTGAAAGTTGGAAAACGTGAGGGCGTAGAAAAGCAAGTACCTATTCACCCCCCCATACTAAAAGTAAACATTGTCCTCAATGTTTCGAGTCTAAAGGTGGAGCACCCCCATACTAGAGACGAAGAGTCGAATGCTTAGGATCTAGCATGGAAAGGGTGATCAACAATATATCTAAAGCCGTTTATTAATTATGCTAAAAGATAATTGTTAGAACAATAAAGGATATGTCATGGAATCGTGAAAAACTTCTTCAAACGAACGATGGAGGCTCACGTAAACGAACACGAGAGTCTTCAATCGTAGATGATGATGATGATGATCTAGATAACACAATCACAAACAACCACGAGACAACGAGTTGGAAGGGTACAAGTCCCCTTATTAGTGAATATAAAAGATAAGCATGGGATTTCCCCCACGAGGCACCTCGTTTTTGATTACCGAGTCATGAGCTCGACTCGATCCCCTCAAAATGTGAACATTTAGGGAAAATCATGGTGTGGTCAATTTTTTGGTGGGGCTTACATGATAAACAAGGCCCAAAAAGCAACCGGTATAAAGGACTAAGTCCTTAGATGATGCAAAATACCGGGGTCGAAGATGGCGTTCTCGTTCTCATGGAAAAAACAAATCAACGCCACTTCAACATGTGTCATAAACTCAAAGAGTTTGAAGAAAAGAGATGAGAAGTAGAAGGGTGAGACAATTGGTAAGACAAACGTTTGAGCTACTCGAGGTAGACTCGCACCAAGCAAATAGAAAGATTTTCCATTTATTGCATCGGTGGAAGACCGAGATTTCCCTTTACATGAAATTCCGGGATCGAATATCTCGTCCTCGGTGGACAAGGATGAGGGAACATAAGGGGCTTCCCCCATACTAGAACCACACAAAGCATCGTCAAAAGGAGTAGACGAGTTTGTAGCACTCAAATCACGTGGTGATGACGGAGTTAGATTTGTAGAAAAATCACATTTAAGATCTTTTCCTTTGTTATCTTTTAAACTCTCCTTATGAAAACCCTTTTTGATTATGTCGAAAATATTCGGTGTTTCTAAGACGATGTTAGTCACACTAAAAATTCTCACATTTTGAAACCGTTTTGGTTTTGGTGGTGGCAAGTTCTCAAAACGTTTATCGACGAAGAAAACCTCCCCATCGGGGTCAACATATTCATCATCCGAAAGATCTTTCGTAGAAAGCGGCAACTTATCAACACTTTTCAAGAATGAATGTTCGAGATGAGGCGAAGGATTTTTCGATTCAAGTATTGATGGTTTCTTCTTTGTAGGCTTTACACTCATAACCTCCACCGGCGGAGGAAATGGTAAATTGTTTTTGGCGACATTTCCTAAAACTCTTGGTGAAAATTCTTTGCAAACGACATTGGTCGAGTCACCATGGTTTAAAGTTGCAATAGAATAGACATGAGAAAGATTGGAGTTTTGTGTTGCATTGATGACAAGTTCTTCTTCATTGAAACGAAGGGTGATTTTTCGAGCATGAACATCGATAAGTGCTCTTGATGTATCCAAAAATGAACGACCCAAAATGAGAGGAACTTTTCGATCGATAGGAATGTCAACAACGATAAAGTCAACGGGATAGTAAAACTTTCCGACTTTAACGAAAACGTCCTCGGCTACTCCACATGCCATGATCGTAGAATGATCGGCCATCTCGATGGACATGTTCGAAGGAGTAAGAGCCGGAAGCGAAAGCGATTTGAAAATCTCGAGAGGCATTAAATTAATACTAGCGCCAAGATCGGCCAAGGCGTAGCATTCCTCCATATCTTGAATAGCACACGGAATCAAAAATTTACCGGGATCACCGACTTTTTGTGGTATGCGGCTAAGAAAAACCGATGAACAACTAGACGATTGTTGTAACTTCTCTTTGTTGTTTAGCATACTTTTGAAGTTTGCGGCGAATCGAGGCATCATGATTAAAGCATCGGCAAAACTTATGTTAAAATGTAGATCACGAAACATTTTCATAAATAGCTCAAATTGATAATTGTTCCTTTCTTGTGCTTTCTCTTTGTTTCGTCTCGAAGGGTAGGGTAAAGGTGGTGTGGGTTGGTCATTAGGCAACGGCCTTGGAAACTCGGGTTCCACAATTGGTATTGGTTCAACCGTAGGTGTGGTTTGAGCGGTACTTCGTGGGATTGTAATGTGCTCCTTTTCGACCATCACCTCGGGTTCTTTCTCGATTTCCTTCTCCGTAGAAGTACTTGGACGAGAGATTGGTTCCTTGAAAGTTTTACCACTTCGTGTAGCAACAACCTTCAATTCTCCCCTCGGGTTGTTGATGGTATCACTAGGAAGACCACCCGAAGAAGAGGGCTTACACATGATTGCTTCAAACATCTTAGCCATTCGGTCCTCAAATTTTGATTGCCTAGCATCCGCTTTCAATAACTCTTGCTTAATCTCATGTTGTCCTAATTCCATCTTTTGTTGGTTTTGTTGAAGACGTTGGACATTTCCTTCCATTTTGTTTGCATGAGTTTTAAGTTCATTAGCAAGTTCATTTTTAAGCTCGTTTTTCAACTCGGATCTTAAGCTAATCATCTCACGTTGCATATTATCAAATTTAGCATCATTTGCTTTTGCATAATCCAAAAATTCTCCTTGCAAATTTTTCGTGTGAGCATTTTGAAAACCTTGTGTAGTGTTTTGAAAATCACGGTTTTGATTTTGATTAGAGATTTGTCCATTCCCACTTTGATAATTCCCTTTGTTGTAATTGCGTGTGTTGCCTTGGTAATTACCTTGGTTGTTGTTTCGATAATTATTAACATTTTGGTTTGGTGGAGCTTGATTTGGACGAGAACCTTGGCCGTTTTGGTTATAAGTTCCCGTTGCTACATAAGCACTCGAAGTGTTACCATCCGCGGTAATGCACTCGGAAAGATCATGAGCTCCCCCACAAGATAAACAACTCTTAGCAACCGCTTTAACCGAAGCGGAATTGGAAGCTTCTTGAGCCTTCCAATGGGACATTAGATTAGCAAATCTATCAAAAAACCGATTTTCCTCATTAGCTTCATCATGTAAGGCGTTAATGCTACGAGACGATTGTGACGAAGATGACGAACCCATATTGGCAACACTCGGTGTGTTACGAGGGCTATAAACCTTAGATCGATTTTCAATGATTTGTAAAGCCTCATTTGTCGTCTTGCACAAAAAATTACCACCCGCGGCGGCATTCAAATAATCTCGTTCATGATCATTAAGCCCATTATAAAAAGTATCAATTTGATGCAATTCCGAAAAATCATGGTGTGGACATTCATGTAACATCTCTTTAAATCGTTCCCATGCCATTGAAAAACTTTCATTATTACGTTGCACAAATCGTGAAATCTCATTTTTTAAGTGTGTTGTTTTAGATGGTGGAAAAAACTTGTTCACAAACTTAGAAACGAGATCGGCCCATGTCAAAATCGAATTTGGCGGTTCTTTCTCGAGCCAAAATTTTGCGGGTCCATCCAACGAATATGGAAACAACATCATCTTAATGGCGTCATGTGGAACATCTTTGAATTTGCTAGTGGCGGTGAGACGGTTGAAATTCCTAATGTGGTAATGCGGGTTGTCTTTCTCGTGACCTCTAAACTTGTTTGCTTGCAACATAGACATTAAACCCGTCTTAATCTCGAAATTCTCCGCAAGGATGGCGGGAATAACAATAGCCTCTCCAAAACCCTCGGTGGGTGCTTGTAGCAACTCCATCATAGTACGATTAGCCATGACGACTTCTTGTTCTACAATAGGTTCAACAATTGGAGGTTCTTCAACAATCAACGATCCTTGATTTGCTTGCTTTTGAAGACGTTTACGAGCTCGTTTTGCTTGATTACGAGTGATCATAAACTTCACGAAGAATGGGAGGTGAGCAAAGAAGATTCTTTTTGGTTGTTTTGTGGATTTTCAATTTTTTTGTGTTTTTGATGATATTTAATTTTTTTGGATTTTGGTGTATCTTCGTAGACAACAATCTACAAAATCTCTCCTCGAATCAAACTCTTGATTAAAGAAGCCTCAAAGGAATGAAAACGATCACGTGGAGTGAACGTCTTCGAATGACTTTAGAACTTTGGTGAAAACCAAATTGTTCACGAGGGTTTAATCACAAAGAAAACCAAGCAAATATAGTATACGTATTAATACTTTGGGCGGCAAAACCCTCGATTAGCCTTCAATCTCAAAATACTCACAAGCAAGCGGGGAAACGAGGCGGCGCGAAGCACTTAAGAGCCTTTTTCCTTAGGGTATATTTTATAATACCCGCCTTATACCCACCTTATAGTTTGTATTTTTCAAAATCGAGCTTCTCGAAAGTATTTATCTATTTTTGCCTTTTCTTTTTGTTTGAGATTCGAATACAATAATTAGGAGATCAAATCCCAATTAAGGTTGTGTTTTCACACTTTTGGAGATATTGTATATTGATTGGGATACTTAATACAATATATTAATATTTATACAAGAAAAACCAAGAAAACCGATAATACGTGTTAAGGGAGTTCCACTTAACACAAATACTTATTATGGATAATATCAAAAACAAAAGCTTCCAAATTAAAGCACAACACACCTCCCCGGCAGCGGCGCCAAAATGATTGTAGAGTTTTACTACTCTTTAGGAAAAGAGCGTAAATAGCGGTAAGTATCGAACAAATGACTTTAAGAAAAATCAAGTGTTAATGACCCAATCACTTAAAAAGAGAGAAAGTTCGTTTCCCAAGGAGGTATATGTGTGTGAATTAACTTGTAATTATTTGAGATTAATATTGAGAAGAATGGGGATGAGAAGATGAAAAGACGGTTACGTTAAAATTAAACTACGACGTAAAAGACGTAAAGTCGTGAAAAACTACCCAAATTAAAAATTTTAAATTAAGACCAAAAACAAAATATCAAAAAGGCTAAAAACAAGTCTTAAATAATATAAACAAAGATAAAAATCCAACAAAGATATTTTAAAACCTTTTATTAATTAAATATTTAATTTTAAATGCTAATTAAAGCCCTAAAATTAAATATAACTAATTCAAATGTCTAAAATATGATTTTATTGAATAATTACTTAACTTATATTATTAGAAGACTAAAAAGTAATTTTCTAAAAATTAAAACCTATTAAAACTATTTTTAAAACTCTAAAAATGATTAAAAAATGATTAAAAACTAATTAAACTTAAAATAATTATAAAAATAAATCTAAAAGCTATAAAAATATTCTAAAAATGCAAATAGTCCTAATTAATGATAAAGAACCTGAGAAAAATGAAAAAGAAAGAAAAATAAAACTTTGATTTTTTTATAATAAAATAATATTAAAATATTCCTAAAAATAAAAAGTCTTCAAATAAATTCTAAAAAATTCTCAAAAATCCTAAATATTCTAACTAAGAAGAAAATGTAAATTAAAGTTTCTAAAACCTATTAATTAATTTTATATTAATTTTTAAAGTTGCTAAAAAATCCTAAAATCTTATAAAATTAAAAATAAGCCAAATTGAAAACCTAATAAGCTGTAAACCCCAAAATATTATTTTAAAAGCTAAAAATTATTTTTCCTAAAAATAAAAACTCTTTTTTCTATTTTTTAATGATTTTATAAAATACGGGTATTAAATAAATTCTAGAAAATAAATAAAGAAAAGGAAAATTATAAAACTAAGCCAGAAAAATCAACAATCCAATAATGGTCCTAGGAAAAATAGTTAAACAAAATAACTTAATAAATAAGCTAGAAAAGCTCAAAATAAGCTACGGCTTTTTATTTAAGCTAGAAATGAAAAACGTGTTAAATAACACTTGAAAACAAACTCTAACGAAAAAAGGCTATCTAGATTAACGGTAGAACTCCTACTCCTCCAACGAGAGGTCTGGGGTTCGAGTCCAGTTACGGGTATGCCTTTTTGTAATTTTTTTCTTTTTTATTTTTTTCTTTCCAAATCCAACACTGATACTTAATGAGCTTATAATCCAATCCCAACTCTTTTTTTTATGCCAGATTCAACAAGTGATGATCCAAAATGTATGCAGTTTTAACAATGAACACAAGCAGTTGCTTGTTCTTGCTGATTTCTTCACAAGTTACAAAAGCCAAGAGGAGCTTGGCCTTGTGAGCTTATTTGGTGGTGATTTTGGACAAGAGGGGGCACCCTTGAGCTTATTTAAGCACAAGGAGTCAAGATATAAGCAAATACTAACACCTTGCACACCAAAATTCACAAATCAATGCACACAAAAGCAAATCCAGTCTCTAAGGTCTTTAAGCTAGGTCTGTGGACTTAGTGGCTGATTACTTGCTCTCAAGTGACTTTCAAAGGCCAATTTTTGGCACACACAAACTTCAAATAACACAAAAGCAATTCCAATAACTCTTATATCCTAACACTTAGCAGATTTCACAAAATCAATCACCAAAAATGAAGAAAAACAGGCAGAAAGATGATATGCAGGTTTCTACCCATGATTTTCACTTTTCAAGCACACAAACTACTCAAAACTTGTTCCAAACTCACTACTAACTAACTAGCAACCTTAATAAATCTTTTTCTACCTAGCTAACACCTTTTTAAACACAAGATTAAATCAAATACCCTGCTAAAACCTGTTTCCAAACACCCTTTTAAAAATTGTTTTCAACTTTTTATCAAACAAAAACACTTAACAACTTAATCAATCTGCAACCAATAGCATCTAACATGTATTATAACACATAAGAACAACAATCAAACTCCTTAAACACACAATGGCACCAAATCAAATAAGATCATACGAAACTACACTTTTCTGAAAATTTCCAAAGGTAAAAGAACTTTTACCTTAGGGCTTTACATCCAAAGCCCTAGTGGTTGCATAACCACCTCCTACCAACCCGGGTTGGTGCAGATCCTTTAACAGCAACAGGTCTTTCACCTGTTTAAGACAAATCAAAGAAAAGAAAACAAGGATAATATGCAATATACTATTTCTGATTTCTTTCTTTCTTAAATTCTTTCCAAAACCTTCCAAACCTTTAAAACACGTTTTCTAAACACTAAATTACCAAACTAATGAACCTCTTAAACACCAAATCCTTAAACAGATTCTTACCAAGAATCTCAAAATTTCAGAAAACCTTTAAATAACTTTGAAAATCAAAGTTACTTAACCAAATTAAAATTGGAACTCAGAATCAAGCTTCACACTACACACAACTTTTAAAAACAATAAAAAGGGATTACACTTGATTAAATCAAAAACCAAACTTTTTTTTTTTTTAAAAAGGAATTACAAGGAAAAGCTTGAAACTGGAACAAGGGACATCCACAGACTGGAGTCTCCTTTTATACTAAGCTAAGAACCATCTAGAATCATAAAATTACAAACCCTAATGTAGAAAAATCTCTAAAATGCCCCTAAAGCTTCTAGACGTATTTGAGTACTTGAGCCATCAAACTTGATCTCATCCGTTTATTTTTGCTTTGGGAGGAAGTAATAAACCTTGGTGGTTGATTTGGGACACGTCATACAACTTGGGGACCAAGGCGTGCTCTGATTGGTTGAAGAGGAATTGGGGGTAGGGTCCACACGCGTGGGATTGGGGTTTTTGTGCGTGGGATGGGTTTCAGTGGGTGTGAATTACACGTGGGAGAGATTAATTGGTTTTTACCCAAGTATAAGTTGGGGTGAAACCTGGGAGTGAAAAAAGATGCACAGTAAAACCTTTGATCCGTTTTTAGGGGAAACAAAGGTGTTAGGCGCCATTTTGTTTTTAAATGTTTCATTGTGGCATCTTTGGTCCTTGTGGTTTGAGTTTTTTGGCAATACACGTTTTTCAGCCCTAAAATGAACTTTCCTTTGCAAATAACTTTCACCAATTGTCATTTTTAGCACAAAACTTTGACAAAAAGTTATCAAGGAGTATTTTTGCCATTTTGAGTAATTTCAAGGGCTGAACTTGGACAATGTTGATCTTCAAAGGTCTTCAATGTCTCTTAATCTTCATGAGGGACCATAATTGACAAATTGATTTTATTGAGGGACCAATCTTGTCATTTCTTCAAAGTTGAAGGACCTTTTTGCAATTTTGACAAACTTAAGGGACCAAACTTGTAATTATTAATATACAAGGGTTTTAAGTGTCATTTCTTCATTCTTGGATGATCAATCTTGTTTTGTCTTCAAGTCTTTAAGGGTATTTGATGAGAATTCCATGATTAGGGCCCGGTTTATTGTGCGACTTCGTTTCTCGTGTTCGTTTTTCCTTGTATCTTGTGATCTTTTGTCTTTTTCACGATATCCATACCTAAAATACACATAAACACAAAAGCAAGCATATATATGGTATTTTATGACATATTAGTGCATTAAAAGCCCGAAAAGAACGATGAGATCATGTATAAATGCCATCTCATCAGACACTCATGTAAAATTTCCTTAAACCAATTCCAAGCCGTCAAAAAACTCTGATTATACTCTTGTGAAAACTTTGAAATCTCGTTTTTCGAATGCGTAGTCTTAGAGGGCAAAAAAAATTGGTTCACGAACTTCGAAACGAGATCCTTCCACGTCAATATAGAATTGGGTGGCTCTTTCTCTAACCAAATTTTAGCGAGCCCCGCTAAGGAATACGGAAAAAACATCATCTTAATCGAGTCGTTCGAGACATCCTTAAACTTGCAAGTGGCGGTAAGACGATTGAATTGTCGAATGTGGTTATGCGGGTTGTCCTTTTCGCCACCACGAAACTTGTTGTTTTGAATCATGGACAACAAACCCGTCTTAACTTCAAAATTCTCCACAAGGATAGCGGGAATCACAATAGCCTCTCCATAACCCTCGGTGGGTGCTTGAAGCAACTCACTCCATCATTGTACGATTAACAATGGTTGCTTCTTGTTCTACGATGGGTTCGTTAATAGGAGATTCTTCACTAGAAGGCGTTCCTTCCTTTTGGTTTCTACGTTTACGTGCACGTCTTGCTTGGTTACGAGTTTGCATAAACGTCACGTACAACGTGGGGATGAGCAAAGAAGATTCTTTTGGGTGTTTTTACCTTTTCACCGTTTTTGTGCTTTTGATTGTGGTTTACTTTTTTTGGATTTTGGTGATGTATTACGTAGAAAAAAATTTATAAATCTCTCCTCAAATCAAATCTCTCGATTAAAGGAGCCTCAAGGAATAAAAACGATCACGTGAAGTGAACGCCTTCGATGACTTTAGAACGTTGGTAGAACAACAAAACGTTCAAGAGGGTTTAATCTTTGAAACCAAGAAAATATATAGATACGTAGATAATACTTTGGTTGGCAAACCCTCGATTAGCCCTTTTTCTCTTAACACGCACAATCAAGCGGGGGAAACGAGGCGGCGCTAAGCACTTAAGAGCCTTTTTCCCTTAGGTCGTGAAATACAACCGCCTTATACTCACCTTATAGTTTGTGTTAATTAAAATCAAGCTTCTCGAAAGTAATTATCTATTTTGCCTTTTTTTCTTTGTTTGAGATTCAAATACAATGATTGAATGATGAAATCCCAAATAAAGGTTGTATTTTCACACTTTTGGAGTACTTGTGAATTTATTGTGATACGTATACAATATAGTAATAATATTCACACAAAAACGAAAACCGATAATATGTGTGCTTAGAGTTCTAAAACACACAATTACTATTTATGGATAATATAAAAACAAAATTGTTCAAATCAAAACACAACACGCCTCCCCGACAGCGGCGCCAAAATGATAGTTGTAATTTTACACTCGTTTAGGAAAACGAGGCAAAAGCAGTAAGTATTAAGTGAACGTTTAGGAAAACGTAAACACTTATGACCCTTTGTGTGGGATCGTTCTCAAGGAGGCTTGGTGTGTGTGTTAAGAAATGATTAACTTTGAGATTAATATTAAGAAAGAAAAGGGAAAAAGAAAAAATGATGACAGATACGAATTAAATTAAACTACGACGAAAGACGTAAACGTAAAACCGTAAAACGTGACGAAATTTAAAAATACCCTAAAAATTCCTAGAAAGTTACAATAAATCCTAAAAAATGCAAATAGAGTTTACCAAAAATTAAAAATCACTCAAACCTTTTATTTAATAAATAATAAATTTTAATGCTAATTAAAGCCCAAAAAATCAGTTTAATTAACAAAAAGCCTAAAATGAGATTTTTCAAGTTGTAAACCTCTAAAATAACTTAATTAAACTAAAAACTATTTTTGAAAATTTTAAAAGTAATTAAAACTATTTAAAATGATTAAAAATTAAAATTAAATAATAAAATAATATTAAAATCCAAAAATTTATAAAAAATTCTAAAAACTTGCAAACTAATTTATTTTAACTTAAATAAACAGAAAATGAAAGTGAAATGACCAAAATACCCCTATTGGGCCTCCAAATGGGCTAAAAGTAAAAACAGTCCAAGCTTAATGGGCGTTTTAGCCCAATAAGCAAAAAGTTATCCAAATAAGCTGAAAAGTTCCAGTCTAGCTTAAAATCAAGTTTTAAACAAAAAACTCTAAAGGTCCAAAAGCTGAATCAATGCTTATCACAACTTAATAAGCAAACAACTTATTCTTAATGGGCTTTTTGGCCCATTAAGCCATAAGCTGAAATTTGACACACATCCTTCTTTTGACCTTATGAAGCAGTTTTTAAAAAGAAATTTTGAATAAGCCCATGAAAAAAGCCTGAAATAAGCAAAAGCTCTCTACTTAAAACGACAAAATAGTCGTTTTCGAGTTCTAGACCAATTCAAGGGCTAATTCTTTTTGCAAAATGTTTTAAATCACTTAACTAAGATTAATAATAAAAAAGATTTCAAATAAGCACACTGAATAAGCTAGAATAAGCAATAAGCTATTTTGAAAAAGAAAAGTCAACACGTTTTCTATTCAAACCTAAAAGTCAAAGGCCCAAAAGCTCCAGAGTAGTCAAATGGGTTAAATTATGAAGATTGATTACAAAAGCTAAGTTGTTGCACGTTTAAATAAGCTATTATAGCTTATTGATAAGCCGAACACAAATTAACACTAGCAGTGGATAGAAAGCAGTGGGAAAGGGTTCCCACTGCTTGACTTTCTTGACTTTTTGTTTTTAGTGGACTTTTGTTGGATTCAGTGAACAACAAGGGCACCCTTACAACCCGTGGGTTGTAAGGAGTCAATAAAAGCAAGAACACACAATATCACCAAGCCAATTTGTACAGTTTAATCAAATAGCTACCAAATATCACACAGACATGAACAATGAACAATGATGATGAGTAAAAAGCTATTTAAGCAAGAATAAGCTAACCAGAAACCATCAAAAGCATACACAAGCTCAAATAAACTTAATCAAACATAAAAAAACTCATATCATGCAATGATTTCAGGTTTAGATCTAGTTTATACCCTATATGACTTACTAATATAAACAGACGAACAAGAAGAACTTTTTGCTGAACCAGATGACCACAAACCTAATTTCAAACCCGTAAATCTCTTACTCAGGTTGAAATAACTTAGATTTAGCACTTGTTAACCCTAGTATAGAATATATTCTAGGTGTCCACAAAATCACAGTCCAAAACAACAAGTAACAAAGATTTTATGCCAAGATTTGGATTAGAGTGTTTCAAAATGCAAGATAAGCAAATATCAGCATACAGTCACCCCTATAACAGATGCAAACACAAACCACACACTAACACTTACTCAATTTAACTAAAATCCCAAGCATGCAGTAGACCCAAACTCCCCTTTAACTTTTTAAAATCCAATTTTACAAAGCCAAAGTGTTTTACAGGTTAATCCAAGCTTAGATGAACATCATAACATCAACACAAAGCATAAAGAACAAGATTTAAAGCATAAGAACACCACTTACAACAGCAGAACACAAAATCACTTAGAACCAAGATTATAACAGATTTTTGGGTAAAAAGGTTCAAACCTCATGAATGTACATCCACACTCACGAATTTATAGCTTATGTGCCTAGCTAAACAAGGCACAAGCATCCAAGAACACCTCTGCTAAGATTTAACAGAGTTAAGAAAAATTTATTACAGAAAAATGAAAAAATGAAACAAGATCCTTTCAAGCTTGTACCCCACCCCTTGATCCTTCCCAAACCACAAGCTTCACAAAAACTTGATAATCTTCTTATCAAGGTACTATGATCAGCTTATAGTCCAAAAATTCAAGTGTTTGAACAAGACTTAGAAAAAAAAAATCAGGTTTTTGAAAACGTTTGCAATAACTTGCAATAAACTTAAAACCAATCCTTGAGATTTCACAAACACAAACTTATAACATCAACAACAAGTAAATAAGAATGGCACTTGGATTTCGTCAATGAAATCACACACTTTTTCATTCATATGAAACAAGGAATTACATATTCTTGACGAAAGGAAAACCAAGAGCAAATGTAAAAGTAAAACCCTAAGGCATTTATATAGGCTTACAAGTGAACTAAGAAAGCTGAAAAATACAAGAAACCCTAATGTATGGTCTTCCAATTTTGCCCCTGAAAGTTTGAATATTGCGTGATCATGTGATGTTTCTTGGACGTTTGTAGAGCTGTAAAGGTGATGCAATTTGATCCAACGGCTTTAAACAAGCTTAAGATGTAAGCTTGATTGTAGTTCGTTGATTCCCTGGCAGGTTTTGTCTTGTACCCAAAAGCATGTAGTAGTGGAAGGCTCATGTGATCAGCTGAGTGACGTGGCATGTAAAGTGGGAGTTGGGTTTTGGTCATTAGAACCTTAATCAAAATTCTGGAGGTGATTAGGCTTTAATTGCAAATAATTAGCAAAAGCCCAATTTTGATTATGAACACGAAGAACATGGTTTTGATCTGTTTTGGGTTTTAAATCATGTGTTAGGCGCGTAATTAATATAACTAATTAAGTTAGTTATATTATACCGGTGGTGGAAAGTGAGGTGGCAAAAGGATGGTATGTGATGGAGGAAAGGGTTGAGTGGGGCACGTGGCAGCACTGCATTGGTCTAGGTAAGAATTTGTGTCTCACAGATTTGGCCCCTTAATTTTATTTCTTGTTTCACTTGTAATTTAATCATCCAAAACTGAATATCCTTTGTAATGGAAGTTTTGTTTTTCATACTTTGGCCCCAAAAACTTTCCAAAAGTATTTCAAAGGGTATTTCTTGCCATTTGATGATATTTGAAGGGTGATTCTTAGCATTTCTTCATACTTCAAGGTCTTGACTTGTTTTGGTTGACTTTATGGAGGACTAAAAGTGACAAGTCTTCAAATTTAAGGGACCATTCTTGCTAATTCTTCAAAGTTGAGGGTCCTTTTTGTAGTTTTGACAAACTTTAAGGACCAAACTTGTAATTATGAATATACAAGGGTTTAATGTGTTAGTTCTTTAATAATGAAGGACCCTTCTTGTACAATTTTAAATTCTTCAAGGTCTTTTATTGGAAAATCAACACTATGGCTTGGTTCATTGTGCGGCTTCGTTTCTCGTGTTTGTTTTTGCTTGTTTCTTGTGATCTTTTGTCATTTTCTTAATATTCGTACCTAAAATACACATTGAACAAACACAAGCATATATTTGGCACATTTTATATATTTTAACCATTTTAATCCCGTTTTAAACGATGAGACTATGTATAAAAGCAGTCTCATCAATCACTCTTACCGTAGAAGAGTCATAACACCAGTGCCTTCAGTGTTATGGTTATGGTACCTCTATAACTAGGTGAAACTGGCATGCATGTATATAGCTCAGGCAAATCTAAAATATTAATCACATAAGTTACTGTCTAGTTTAAGTAAACTACTGGTGAAACAGATGGATGCAAACGAGGAATCCTAATATAGGAAGAGAGTGTCCTTACTGAAGGACGGATAATCCGTACATTATGTCCAGTAAATGAAGACGAAAACAATTGCGAAAGATCACTCCGACCTCACGATAGCTACATAATGAAAGGGACTGAATAAGTTGTCTATTTTACTTATACATACTCGTTATTAGTTTACTTGGTGTGTTCATTACTTATTATACTTGTTCTTGCTTTATCATGTGATTCTTAATGTTTCATGTGTTTTAGATTAATGTATTTCATGTTTTAAGTGTTATAGTACTTGTTATAACATAATGAGTAACTTTCTAAAAATAGCAGGTTTCTATATATAGTAACTTTCCAAAAATATTAGGTTTCCATATATAGTAACTTTCCAAAATAGCAAGTTTCCTTAAATAGTAAGTCTCCAAAAATAGAAAGTTTCCATAATTAGTAAGTTTCCAAAAATAGAAAGTTTCCATATTTAGTATGTTTCCCTAAATAGCATATTTCCATATTTAGTATGCTTCCATAATTAATAATAGGATTATTAAATAAGTAATATGATATAACCTATAGTTTTGATAAGCATATTATATGTCATGATTAATTATATAGTAATGTTTAATATTGAATACTTAGTCTTAGCTTATAATTATTAATTAATAATAATAATACATGATATCATATGTATTTATTAATTAATAATATTACATGATTTAATAATTAAACTTTACCTTAAAATGATATAAATTAATTAAGTTAAATTTTCTTAATTAATCAAGTGTACATGAATAATTATATTAATAATTATTTTATCCTAAGTTTCATTTAAATAAAATGAACATAACTGATACCATGGTTTTTGCTTAAATAAATTATAAATAAGTCATGATTACTAATTAATATATAAAAATAAAATGACATGTTTTGTAAAACTTAGCCAAACACCCCCTTGGTGTGTTTAGTCTTAACCGAGCCCCACAAGACTCCACCGAGACCATGAGAGGTCTCGGTGTCGCCTCGAAAACAACACAACACCACAACCTTACGAATGTGGCTTGCGGCCGACCACCGCCATCAGCCACCGGCACACAGCCGGTGCCACGGTTGGCCAAACGCACCCCTGGCCTTGCCACGGTTCCCCCTGCTGCGCGTATAGTTCCTACCGAGACCCTTGGGGGTCTCGGTTCCCACTGCCAAGCCACGCACCCCACTGCCTGTGTAGTTGGGGTTGTGGCTATCATCACCAAAGCCACCACCGCCCCTATGAGGGTTGCGGCTGGTTGGAAACAACCACCACTGAGACCAATCTTGGTCTCGGTTTTGCGTGTAACCCGAACAAAAACCAAACCCAACCTTAATTCTTTGTTTAAAATTTAACGTCCATGTTTTTATGATTCCTAAATAATGGATCTTGAATAATTAATCATAATTACATAAAAAGAACAACGAAGTGATGATACCGTATGCGTATGATTAAAGGGTTTGAAACACGGACACAATACTGTTAATAATCAAAGATTAAAAAGAAAAAAACGTCCTTAGGGTGGTGTTGTGTGCCGGGGCCAAAAGAACAAGGAAGAGGAGAGTTAGGGTTTCTATTTGTTTTTTTTTTGTAAAAGTGATAAATGCAATCTTTCCCTGGAGTTTAATTGTTAAATGATTCAGTTTGCTTAATCGGTTGGGCCATGAGCCCTTCCCTTTCTTCTTTGGACGCCACATGCACACACACATACTATTTTGTTTTATTTTTCGTGCTCAAATATTTATCGTGTGTGTTCGTATTTTAGGGTCGTGTTTTATTTCTTTTATGTTTTAAGTATTACACGTAAATACTTATCATGTACTAATAATCATATTAATATTCGTAATACTTATAATAATTCATTAATATATGTAATGTTCGTATTAAATGTTCATGATTCGTGTAGTATATTAATTAACTGAAAAGTTTTAATTTAACCGTATTTTCACGCATTTAGTGATCAAAGGAATTTTAAAGCGGGTTTTACAACTCTTCCCCTATAAAATAATAATTATTCCTCGAATTAGAGATATGATAAGCTGAAAATGACATACCCGAATCATAGCTGAAAGTGAGGGTATGAAGTCCGGATAGACTCCTCCGTTTTCGAAGTGGCTTCCCACTCGGAATGGTCCCTCCAAAGGATTTTGACGAATGGGTTTGTCTTTCTCCTCATGACTCTATCCTGACGGTCGAGAACTTTCTCGGGTTCCTCAATATAGGATAGATCCTCACGAATCTGCTCGAATGGATACGACACTGCATGCAAGGGATGGCAATTGTAACCTCTGAGTAAGGATACATGGAACATATTATGAACATGAGATAGCTGAGGAGGTAACGTTAAACGATACGATACTTCACCGTCAAGTTCAAGGATTTCAAACGGTCCGATGAGGACTGAGCTTGCCCTTGATTCCAAAACGCTTGACGCCACGTGCTGGTGATACCTTAAGGAAAACATGATCACCAAGCTTAAATTTTAAATCTATATGATGTTTATCGGCATAACTCTTCTGACGAGCACAAGCTTCCTGCAGCTTCGCCTTGGCGATGACAACCTTGTCATTGGTCACCTCTTTCATTTCTGGTCCTTCAATGATTCGTTCTCCATACTCTTTCATTCATTTCTCGAAAATAGTTTTACTTGCAAGTTATTATCATTTGGAAAACTGCCGATTTTGTTTTGCAAAGAAAGTTCAAGAGAATGACAATGTTTTTGAAGGAAACCAATTCAGTATTGAAGTAACGTAAAAGCTTTTTTTATCAACATTTTCTTTGTGTTTCGAAAGCTCAGTTTCAAGACGTTCACACTAACATCAGAGTATTCATCTATGTCAGAGCAAGATTTAACAGCAACACACAAAATATATTTGGAGAGACATTCTTGTAAGAGTTGATCATATTCGTTTGAAAAATTTGTTTTGTCAGTTTGAAGTTCATCAATTTCTTTTTCAAGAGACTCAACGTATTTCAAATCATCAAACATTTTTAACCGAATAAATCTTTCAAATTCAAGAACATTTGTTTTCGTTTTTGCCGCGATTGGTATTAAAAGTTCTTTCACAAGAACAGTTATATCGTGAGGAACATCTTTTTTCCATTTATCATCTACACGTTTTTTCCAGTCTCTTTCAACAATTGATTGAAAATTGTCAATGTTATGTTTAACAATACCAAGTGCTTGCTTACTCTTCCTTTTAGATGCATCAAGAGGCAGGTACCCAATATATTTAGAAACGTTAGATTTCTTAGTGGAAAAAATTCTTTTCCATTGAATTCTTCTTTTTTTACTTTCAAAAAACAATTGCTCACGAGACTTCTGTGTTTGTGGAGTAAAATATTTTCATAGGCATAGTTGTATGGCTTCACAAACTCTTTATTAACTGGTGATCTACTCTCCTCTTCCGAAATGTTTGTCTCATCACTGTCGGGCCTAACTACAAGGCAATCATGATAGGTTCATTCGGACTCATCAAGATATAAGTGAGGGTTCTTAGCTTGAGGTTGCTCGAGGTATTTAGGACTTGAAAAACTAACTTTACCCTTAAAAAACGAATGTGGTTCTATCATTCTCATGGTTTGAATAGATCGATTTGTTTTATAATTTTTTTCAAAAAGTCGAATTGTTCTTCAAGTTCCGTTACCTTTTCAGTATCTTTTTCTTGTCTACTTTTGAAATCATGTTTTAACTTTTCAACCTCTTGTTTCTTTACATCAAGAATTTTGGCAGAATTGGTGTTAATCATCGAAATCCTTTGTTCAAGTTCGTTAACTTTAGTTGTTGCAAGGTACGTTTTTTGACGTTCATCAATTAAGAAAGCATTATATTGACGTTTATTTTTAGCTAATAACTCTAGAGTGGTGTTATATTTACTTTAAAGATTGTCCTTTGTGTGTTAATTAAACGCCTTTTGTACCCCTCAACCTCTTTGGTTTTCTGACTAAGCTCAGCTCTATAACTATCAATAGTCTGACTAGATTTTATTAGAGCAACTTTTCTTTCTTCAAAGTTTTGAGTGAGAGTTGTGTTAGCCTTCTTTAATTGCTTATGACTCTTTCTAGTTTTAGTGACATCCTTTTGTAAATTAGCAATTATGTTAGCAAGCGTTACACGCTCCTCATCGTCATACTCATTTGTATGTTGATCTTCATCAGACTCATTAATGCATACGTCTGATGGATTCGGTGTGATATTACCAACAACCGATTCCTTCATACATGTATCATTAATGGGTGTAGTTGAATCACTATGCTCATGCGTATTGCCAAACACATTATAGTCATCATTAGTGTGTACCTTGTCAATTGGCTCGATATCAAAGATAGAACCATTGTCGTCTTCAGTGATGTTGAGGACCTATTGAATCTTTGCCATGTACGAGTAATGTTCTTCGGGTTCTTGGTCGGAGATTTCATCATCTGTGTCGTCAAGCATTTCACCTTCCTCAGCTGATAACTTAATCCCAACATCCATCTTCTTGCATAACATCATCTTTTCCTTATGATAAGCATAATCCTTAACCCTTTTTGGCTGCCTGCATTCCTTTGCCATATGCCCAAAACCTTTTCAATTAAAACACTAAATCCCACTTTGCTGAACCACTTGAGTACCAACCGTTTCCCTATTCCTAGAAACACTAGAAACCCTCTGATTATCATACTTTGCAGTTTGTCTATCATACCATGTAGAACCCTCAACATGCGTTGGATTGCGTTGATCATTCCTTGAAGGACTCTGACCACACCTACGTGTGTCATATCCTGTAGGACTTTGAACATAGTTGTTCCTTGTGTTTGATGATGTTCAGAGGTTGTTGTTGGTAGGTTTGTAGATTTATTATATGACTTCATAATGAAAGCCATTTGTTGCTTGAATTCCCTATCTTTTTGAGCTTGTTCTTCGTCACTGTCTTCTTCAGATGATTGCTCAGGTGGTAGTGATGGTGCTCTTGCAACCTCTTTCCCTTTTGATCTTCTTGGAGAATATGACTTGGAGACAATTGAAGATCGTGGTGATGATGATGGAGTAAATTAGGACTTTGGAGCACGAGAGCGGTGATCTTGGTAATGTTGAGTTGTAGACACAAAAGCAAGTGGATTAATAACCTTTGCTAAACGTTCAGGTCGAAGTTCGTTTACCTCATTCTAAAATTGTTTCGAAATGTCAAAGAGCGTATGATATGATACCTCGTCTAACTTTTGCTATTGTTTCACCAAAGTGACGAACCGTGTCCACTCTGGTTGAAGTTTATGTAGAAACTGAACATTGACTTGCATGGTGGAGACTTGCAAGTTGTTTCGTATCATGTCATTCATCATTTAATCTGGAGTAATGTGAGTCAATTGATTCCCCATCCAATGAAGTAAACTTGCCAAAGTTCTAAAACAGATTTGTTTTTACATATTGCTTATTGAGTGATTCACCTTGTTGTAATCGTTCAATAGCCGTCCACATCTCTTTTTATAGTAGGACATGCATCAACCATTGAGTAATATCATCTCCAATCCCACTTAGAATCATATAAATCACTTGCTTCTCTGCATCAAGCCAAGCACGCTTGTCAGGTGTTAGGTCGGATCGAGTTTCATCTCGTTGATATGCGGGTAATTCTTCAGTAGTTGTTGTGGCTGGTTCAGCAGGAACGGTGATTGTCGAGAAGACATATGGTCCATCAAAAATGCATTGCCTTAAAGCATCACTATTAGGTCTTGTATCAAGATATCAAAGAAAATGTGATTGGCATTGAGCATTGATACATTCGTTTTCGTACACCCGAAAGGTTATCGTAGTTTCGACGACGTGTGAATGGAAATCCGCGTTTATGTCTAAAGTTTGATGCTCGAATAAAAAGGGTTTTGATTTTTATATCTAAACTAAATGATTAAAACTGAGGATAATCCTAATCTAAGTTATAAGGAAATCTTAATCAAATAAATCAAACAACAATGAAACATCGAGAGAATCCTAAATTATCTACTGGAGCAAGCAAACGGTTAATAAACAAGAATGACAATAAAATATTTAAACGAGAATAAGAGAGAAAGGGAATGGATACCGAAATGAAGAAACGAACGTGATGTTGAAGAAAACGCAGAGAATCAATAAGACATAAAACGCTAATGACAATTAAGCTAAGCGATATTTTCAAACTTTATAAAAACTATTTAAGAAATTCAAATTTTATAACTAAATAAATCTATTTTAAAAAAAACTATTTTTTAAACAATAAACTAGTTAATCTAAATCCTATTAGCTTTTCATTAAATGCTTTTGTAACATCTTAACAAAATAAGAGGTATATCCCAAAAAGGTGAAAAGATAGAATGTTATTTATATGATGCGTATCACTCTTCATCAAAACGCAGGGAATATAAAAATAAAGTTAGGATGCGTTTCCTTTAAGCTACCTATTCTTCCTATGAAAGAATTGACTACAGGGAAATAAAAATATGTCTATCTACAGCTAATAAATATACGCAGGGGAAGAATATTAAAGCAGTAATAAGATATCTGATATCTATCTATCTCTACCTCTGAGTCCAGTTATTTTGGAAACTTATTTTTTGTTGGAATCCAAGGGAGTAATCCTAGCCATCTATTACCTAAGATTAAAAAAAACACGGAGGGACTATTTTTGTCAAAATGTCCAAAATTTGGAAAAAAGCGGCGGAAGGACTAAATTGTAAATATGACAAAAAATGGTTATCACAAGTGATATTTCGTTACTGATAAAAACAATGAAATATCACTAGAGATAAACCAATGAAATCACTAGTGATATTTCATTAACATAATATCCCAGTGATATTTCATTGTTTTATTAACAGTGATATTTCATTGATTTTCGCTAGTGATAATTCATTACTCCGTCATATTTACAAATTTGGTACCTCCGCCCATTTTTTCAACTTTTGGACATTTTGGCAAAAATGGCCCCTCCGTGTTTTTTTTAAATCGTAGGTTAATCTCTACAATTAGATTAAAAATAGATGAAGGGTGGAGATTTGTCCCTTGGTTTCCACCAAAAAACAAGGATGCAAAATAACTTTTCTCCCTCTACCTAAAACAAAAACGCAGCAACGAAAAAAATAAAAAATGAGGATAAAAATAGAGTGTTGATCTACAGCTATCTATCCTAAAAATAATGAAGACATGGATAAAATATCTATAACTTCTATTAAAAAGGTGTTTTAGCTGACATCATTATTTTGTACTTTTACATACGTGTCACGTTTTGAGGGCATTTACTTTCCATGGGCTGATGTCATAAAGCACTTGAAATAAAATCTCTTAATAATTTCTTTTTCATATTCATAAACACATATCTGATCTATTTATCCCCCAATCCTTTCCTCGAGGCTTTCACTTTTTCTTTCTCTTGATCCAAGAATTCAAAATTCAAAATCAAAATGATAAAATAATTTAAGCTCATAGATCCATGGAAGAAATATACCCTATTGTTATCTCTATGGGAGAAAATACCTTCTTGACATCAAGATCGTACACCAAGTTAGAATTTCTATTATTTTTAATGTATTTCTTTGATTTATGTATCTGAAGCACTATACAAATGTTTTTCAGATTCTAATTTGACTATGAAATGTACGCCACCCATGACCTATTGATGAAGGAGAGAAGAATTTATTGCATTTTGACTACGAAGATACCATGATTCATATTGTTTGATAGATTAAAAGGTAAAACTCGCCTAACTACGTATATTGGAAATTTATTTATTGACATGGTTTGTAGTTTTATGAAAATTAAGTGTGTGATGAATAATCTTTAAATCTTGATGAATTCCATATTTTTGTGCTTGTGACTAATGTTTTTGCACACCAAGTGTTCAGTGAAATGCTTCATCAACGTAAAACCATTCTACAGTTTATTTTTACACATTAATTGGGATGTAAAATATATTAAAAAGACAGTGTTCAAGCTGTGTTTGTTTGGACTTGAGTGGATTTTATTTTATTTTTCTATAAAATTGGATGTGTTCTTCTTTTTCTAGTTGTCGAAAATTTAGAAGATAATGTTCAAGCAGTGTTTGTTTGGAATGGACTTGGTCTTGGAACATGTACTCTTTTGCTACACACCTGATACATGAAAAGTGGTTTCCTTCTTTAACTTGCGGATTAAAGTCGTGTTCTTTAATTCTTGATATATACATCTACGTGTGAAGAGGAAGTGATAATCTGATATATATATATATATATATATATATATGTATATATATATATATATATATATATATATATATATATATATATATATATATATATATATATATATATATATATATATATATATATATATGTGTTCATGGCAATGCTTTTCAGGTAATTGGCCATATTTGGAGCAAGTATTTGCATTCATTCTTTATATAGCCTAAAGCTTTAAATCTTTGATGTCCGTGTTACATAGTACTTGCATCTGGTGAGTCTCCTTCAAGATTCATATTTGTATAATGTTTAACTTACGGATTGAGGTCGTGCTACTTAATTCTTGATATATACATCTACGTGTGAAGAGGAAGTGATAATCTGATAAATTTTCGTGTGAGTAAAAGGTTATGACGTATTTGGTAGAGACAATAGATGCGTTGGATGTGAAGGAACCAATTATTTTTTAAACAGCTTTTTTATCAATGTCAATCATATGTGTGTTTAGATAACTTCGTCTCTGTTTTATTTTCGATTAGTGCCCACTATATCTTCTATTAGAGAATGGTTTTGGCAACAATGAATATTCTGTGAAGCAATGAATTGGTAAACATCTTCATATTCACATTGTTTTTTAGTTTAAATATTAAGAATGATATATCATAGATGATCTTCAAGAGAATCTTATTTGAGTTTTGGCATCCTAGATTTTTGTTTACAAGTACTTTTCTATGATTCGAGTAAAGATTGTTAAATTATTTGATTATCTATTGATACTCAAATTATTTGTATCATCTAAGATAAGCACTCTTCTCCTATTTGGAACGCCTTATGTATAAACAATGCATTTAGAGTGTTCATATCTAATTTGAAACGCCTGTGTATTGGCAAACTTAAAAAAGCTCTGTTTCAAAAAATGATGCACATAATTGGTTTTTTAGCAGGTATGCCATTGTTGAAAATAATAGGTATACCTAACATATGCATTTTTGTGTCTTTTGCAGGTATCATGTACAAACTTGCATTACACACATATTTCTTACCCGTGGACCTGTAAGGCTAGGCACAACGCATGAGGGTCGCGACCTAGTTTTTTCGGCCGGCGACCTAGTGCGACCTATTTGCCACAACCCGGGGACTTAGTGCGACCTAGTTGAAATTTTTTTTTTAAAAACACAATAAATTTATTAAAAAACATTACATTAATTTTAAAAAAAACATTACACAATTATTCGAATTTAAAAAACATTACAATAATCCTAGTAATTTAAATTATAACGTTCCTTGATTCTGTCCCTCATTTCTTGTTGTGCTTGCTGTTTGGCTATCGGCAATTTGGGGTCGATTTCCGAGTTGTAGAACATCAAGTCTTTATCTCGTTTCTTTGCTTCAGCAAGCTCGATAGCCCGACGTTGTAACTCGAGCTTTTATCTTTTGATTTCCGCGTTTTTCTCCTGCAAATCCAACTCCCGTTGCTTCAAGTCAAAGTAGGAATCTTGTTGTTGCTTCTTCTTTCCCCATCCAATGTCTTTCATCTTCTCCCATTTGGAGCTTACATCTTCAACAAATGAAGACTTCCCAGTTGACGAAGAGGTTGATGACTTCTTTTTAGCACGATCACGACCCATTGGTCGATTTTCTTGTTTCTCTTCTTCAGAATCATCGTGCACATCCATGTAACTAGCGTGTCCAGAACCAGAAGTGGTTTCAGAAGTCTTGACTTTTTTGCTAGATGGTTTCTTTGTAAACCGTGGCATTTCAACCTCTATCCAACTCGGGTGATCTTTGAGCACCTTCCACGCCTCCTGGTATTGAAACTCTTTATTGTAAGTCACTTTGTATTCAACACAAGCTTTTTGGTAATCAGTGAGATCATTTGCACCACTATCATGAGTACGCTCAATGTTATTCATAATACCACAAAATGCACCAACACTAGGACGCAACCTGTTTTTCCATTTTCTCACAACCACGTCATACCCTCTAGCAGAACCCGTCTCCGTTTCATAGTACTTCACTACTTTTAGCCAAAAGCCCTTTGATTTTTGACTGTTTCCTTGGATGCAATTCTCGGAAACATAACACCAACCTCTGCATAACGTACACTCCTCCTCACTTGTCCATTCTTTTGGTACCTCAGTTGAATCAACCTGTTTGCTTTTTGTAGCACGTCTTGAGGGCTTCTTAGATTTGATTGGGGACATTTCTTCCACATCGTCTTCAAGGTTGTATGCACCATGAAAAGACCCGTGTCCCGAACCTTGACCCATAGATTGATCTTGGCTAGGCCCGTCACCCACATAGTTGTCTTGGTTGTATATCATATTTTCAAATTGTGCATCAACCACAAAACGATTAATCGGAGAATACTGTTGGTTTGGATAGGAAGTAGTGGAAGAATCCATAGTAGGCCGATACACACCCGAAGGCGATTCGTAGTTAGGTTGTTGGTTATCACGTTGTGGGGGATAAAAAGGACGGTTTGAATAGTTAGGTTGTTGGTGTGATTGATATTCAAAACCGGTGGGTATAAACCGGAATTGTGGAGACACACCGGATAATCGGAAATTCGAGTCCGGTGTCACATGTGGAACAGATTCTTGACGAACTCAGGATTTTGGGGTTTTGTTTTTGGGAGTTCTCTTGCTAGACATTTTTAATGTGTGCTAGACATTTTTAATGTGTGTTGAGATTTGTGTGTGAAATGTAAAAAATATTGAAAGAACATATTGATTATATAGGTTTTAAAAAAAATTTGAATTTTTTTTTAAATGTAACGGTAACATTTTTTCAAACGGTCCATTTTTTCAAACGGTCCATTTTTTCCACAAGTTTTCAAACGGTCGTGACCAGGGTCGGTTTGTGCTCGATTTGCAGCGGCGACCGAATCGCCCAACGCGACGACCCGGTCGCGACCGAGACACGACCGAAAAAATTCAGGCGCGTTGTGCCTAGCCTAAGTTACCACAATATCTTTTAACTTTGAACGATGTGTGTTAAGTTTGTGTGTTGTAAGTGGCATCTATATATAATGTCAGTGCTTAGGAAGTACCCTATTAGTGTTTTAATCAAACTTGAAAATGGTTCAAGTTAGTTTTTCTATTTTCAGTCGGTGCTTATTTTCTAATAGTTAACCGGATATATGAGAGTATTAATGAACATGTAAAAATAAATGTCAAATAAATGTTATTTTACATGGAATAGATTAAAAAGTGATCACTGCAAACTTACTTCAGTTACTGAGATATCACGGTGAACCACAAGCCTCTTGATCACATCGTAAATACTCTCTATTTATATCATGTATATGTTTGCGATAAAATTTGTTAGTGATAGTGTTTTGGGATCAAGCTTTCGCTGCTTATAATAGACGTGTTATTGGCCTTTACTTTTTCTAGCCGAGCTAACACTTGTTCGGCCGTTTGTCTTCAGCAGTTTACAAATAGTGTTTCACAAGATATCGGCAACTCCTTGGGTTGGTGCGTGTTTGGGATGTCAACAAAAAATATTTGGTTTGAAATCAACAGACGGTCAGGATCCTTCTTTAAAAGCTGCTTGTACATATATGTGTGCAAATTTAGCTTTCTTGAGCAATAAAAAAAGTAAAAGAGAGTTGTATAGTTGACATTCAAACAATTAACGTAGATACGCTTAGAATAATTAGTTCTTCTGTACTTTCTAATGATGCATTGTAAGTTTGCAAGTTTTGTTCACTTTATTTGTCCATTTTTAATATTGAGTTGGTATTGAAGATTAAAAAAGAGATTAGAGTAACAAGGAGCTTTAGAACCCTCAAATGAAAAAAGTCTCTATTCTTCAACATGTTCATTTTTAAAGTGAGATATACTGATTATTCCAACAACTTTTAGCAACTCAAACATTAGTGTCTTAATTCTTCAACATGTAAAATCTTTACATCTAAAAACTCTAAAAAACATTTCTTTTTATTGCCTGTTTTGAACACGGGTTATGAGCTAGTTGCGTTCATACACAACTATTAAAAAAAATACAGGGAAGAAAAAGTACTATATAAAGATGGAAGCTGCGTTTATTTTGCTTCCTACCAACCAATCCAAAAAAGGAAGACAGGGACATAATAAAAAGTGTTGCGTCTAAAGCTACATATTAATATATGCTATCTAAAAAAACACAGGGAAGGAAATTAATAAAATGAGGATATGATCCCTCCTCTGAGATCTGATCTTATTTTCTTGCATCTTATCTCAACAAAATAAGACTAATTGGCTTTTTTCATATTTTCTTATCGGGCCTTCATTCTTTTACATTGGGGCTTTGGTCCTGCTGTGTCTTGTGATTTGGGCCAGTAGACTTGGCTGCTATAAACGAGCAGCTCTTGGGCTTGTATTGCAATTGGTTGCCATTTAGTAATGTGTTAATGGGTCGGTCTGACCCATTTAAGTGGTGTTGGGTCGACCCACTAGAAGATAAAGGCATCGTCAAACTCGATTTTTCTTTGTCTTCTTTCCCTGTCTCGTGCTCGTTTTGGTCATTTTGGCTTTGTTTTTGCTCATTTCCCTTGATATCCGTACCTACAACAATAAATAACAAATATAAACGATATATGCACTAAAAATACATTTTTGCTATTTATTATGCCAAAAATGAAGGGATATTCTCACTAAATACATGAATAATTACGTGTTTAACACACCCCTACACTTAAGTGTTGCTTGCCCCCAAGAAACTATTATCATAAATGTTAAGTTCAAAAACAATTTTATCCACTTTATTCGAAATCGCCTTGTTAATAAAATAAAAATTAAATATCATAGTGACCCGCCATGCTCGACTTTTTATTCAAGGTATAAGGATCATAGAACGGGAAACACGCAAACTGGGTGTCTCTAGGGAATAAAGATCGTCATCCTCTTTTTATTACTCCCAACTAAACTAAGATTCCTTGTGCAAACGTTTTGCCAAAATGCTAACACTACTTATACTAATAACCTATGTAAATATAACTTTTCACTCCCACAATTATAAAAGACTAGGCAAGAGTGTTCATTTTCAAAGTTTTGATCGTTCAAATCGACATTTGTTATGGTTGCTAATCACCTAAGTGGAATATTAGACTCGCCGAAAATCACGAGATTTAAGATTCAAAAATGGCCTTTCCCATGTAGCGGCTTTCTTCTCGGAACGTCCCAACCTCATCGGTTAAGTGCCCGGGCTTTTGACACCCCACGAAGAATAGTACCGGGATTGGCGGGATTTTGAAATCAAAGATCTTGAAATCACCGCTAAGCTAATAAAAGACACTTAGATGAAAAACAACGATGGTAATTTAGAGATTGAAGATTCAAAGGAGAGATCACTCCATGTAACGACTTTCTTCTCAGCTTGTCCTTTAGCAAAGCATAGGAGGCTAGGTTTTTACACCCTCGAGAATAGTATCGGAGCTCACGGGACCTTTGACTTCTACACTCTCTAATACCGTCTAAACTCTTATAAAAAATTGACGAATTCATTTATTAAAGAAACAAAAACACTTAATCATTTATTCGACTTCAACTCTATTAAACATTTTTTTCTTTTTTTTTCAATCAATTTTTTTTCTATATATTTTTTTCAAATTTTTTTTTCTTTTTCTTTTTCTTTTCTCTTTTTTTCTCTTTTTTATTTTTTTTCTTGCTACATATTTATTCACGCAACATTATTTCGTTTCTATGAACGTATGCTTTCACTCAAATTTAAATAAAAAGTTGAACTAGTACTCTATATCAAAATTGCATTAGAATTTATTTTTGCATAACAAACAATTTTTAACGTTCAAAGGCTTGAAAAAAAACACACTAATAACTAGAATTTTGTTAAAGTTGAAATTGTCTCGACTCGATTCGAATTGACAATGGTTGAGCGTGCGACTCAGATGTTCTTGGTGTAAAAAGGAAATGTCGTTGATTGTCAATTGTAAACTACAAACGAAAACTTGAGAAAGTATAAAACAAATGACAAATAAAAAGTAATAAAGTAAATTTAAAACTTAATACCAAGTAAATGTAAAAATAAAATAAGACAAAATAATTTTAAATTAAACTTAAGGAAAATGGCGGGAAAAATAAAATTTGAAAACAATACGGTATAAAAATAGATCCCAACTCGGATCGCAACTTGGATCGCAACTTGGATCGTAACTTGGATCGCAAATTGGATCGTAAATTGGAACGCAACTCGTGATCGCAACTTGGATCGCAACTCGTGATCGCAACTTGGATCGCAACTTGGATCGCAACTTAGATCGCAACTTGGATCGCAACTCGTGATCACAATATCTGATCGCAATGTAGAAACCCTAGGGCTTTTGCGATCACGATACTCGATCGGAATAAGTAAAACCTCAAAACTTTGTGATCGCAATGTCAAAGAAATTCAGGAAGGAGGAAAATAAGCAAAATCAAATAAGCACTTAACCAAAAATTAAGCTAAACAACTTTTAAGAAAAGCTATATAAGCCACAAATCAGAAACTTAAAAAACACCAAATAATCAAAATATTAAATAAAATCAACTTTTAAAAGATTAAATTATAAAAAAACACTTAATTAAATATAAGAAAAGCTCACAATAAGCAAATAGAACAATAAGCAAAAACATCAAACACAATAAAACAATAAGAACTATCATATAAGCACAAAGATGAAACAATCTACATGATTAATCAAACCAAAACAAGAAATTTAAAAACAAGAAAGGTAGAATGAGAATGATTATGAAAAGCTTGGAATTAAGATGAAGATTAAGGATTACAAGATTTAAAGATGAAAGATTAAGCAAAATTGAAAGAAAATTTAGAGAGAGAAAGTAAAACTAGAGAGAGAAAGTAACACCTACTCCTAATTACCTATTATGAAAAACTAAAATGAACTAACTAACTAACACCTCCTAATAAAGGATTAGGAGTGTATTTATAGGAGGAGGGGAAGGTTGTTGTTGCTTCTCTATTTCTTTTTGTTTTTCCGTCTTTTAATTTCTTCGTTTTTCTCGACTTAGTCTCGGGATTTGTCGAATGATAAAATGATCTCGTCTTCTAATTTTCTTCTTTTAGTAGACTTGGTTCTTCGACTTCGTTAAACTTTCGTCTTTAGACTTTTTCTTCGATAAATCTTCAGAATAGGCCTTTGACTTCCGTTCTTCTTGCACTTTTGATATTTTGACTTCGTCTTTTGTCTTTTTCTTCGATAAAAGCCTGTGAAACCCCGTGTTTTCTTCCTTTTTCATATTTTGGTCCTAAAATACAATAAAAATACAATAAAAATACAAACCACGCATAATTCTGACTTTTACGACATTAAGTACACGTTTTGGTCTTGTTTATAATTGTTTTAAGTGGTAAAAGGATAAGTGTTTTCACACTTATTAAATCCCATACACATGACAATTGCAATGCCCTCATGCAATGCATTAGTTACAAAGCAACAATTACATTTTCCATCATAATTAACCCACGTTGACTTTTTTTAAATACTAGACACTAAGGAAACTAAAAAGATAGAAAATTTCAAAATGTTTGAAGGAAGAAAACTTGTAAAGAAATCAAAGACTTACATTAGGGATTTGGTGTCATGAATGTTTATCACCCTCAAGTTTCACGTTCCCCATACCAAGCTTAAAAACGAGATCATTGTTATTATAAGTTAGTAAAGCAAACACTTACTCATGTGGCTTAATTATTCACTTAGACCCCCTTATTCCTAGGTGTATCTCTTATATTTTATTGTTGTCTTGAATGATCACGAGGATGTATTGTTGACTTATTTCGATAGTTTATTTAGGCTGAAAATAAAGTAGGACGATTTAATCAATAGTTAGCTAAAGGACAAAATCTTTTAAAACTGCTTCATGAAACCTCATAAAGTTCATATCTTGGCATAACTCGTTTCACGATTTGAGACCTTTCTCGGATCTATATTTGGCATTGACTTCATACTTCGAATCTTGAGAGACGTTCTTGAAATAATGGTCTTCTCTTCATAATAGGAATTTCTTCACTTGAAGTTTTTTGAGAGATTCTTCAAACTTGGACCACGACTTCTTCATTTCTCCAATCTTTATTTGGGATTTTGATATACAACGATCCGCCTCCTTTTAGGAATTGGATCTATTTATCCTCTTACCTTACTAGGGTCTTTTCGGATAGACTTCTCCATGATCTTTAAGGGAGTATTTTCTTTTCGTCGTGTGTCTCGATCCTTCATATTGATTTTTGTTAAATGATTCTTCACATCACTTTGGATCTTTAGCAACAAAATGTAACCCTCATGCCTTATTAGGGCCTTTTCGGACTAGCCAATCTTTGCATCCCGCTTCAATAAGTTATGCCTTGGCTATGAACTCTAATTAATCCCGAGCAACTTTTAAACGATCTTGTGCTAGAAGCTAAGTAACTTTTCAAATCGTACGACCTTATTTATTGCAATTATTTATTAACAAGCGATGGGAGAAAAAGCTTATAATTAACTCACATAAATTCATGAAAGAATACAAACTTATAATTGACTCTATCATCTCTTATTCTTCACAATTTAAAATCTCAAGGAATGAGACTCATGGATGCTTAGCCTATTAAATCAAAGTTTTGGGTTTTCAAGTCATCTATAGGATCTTGCAACTTCTTAGACTTTTTCAAGTTTAGAATTTGCATTTTAAAGTTCCCTTGATAAACGACTTTCTAGGATTAATTATAGGAACTTGCGAAAAGTTCTTGTTCTTAAACCCGTATGAGTTAAGACTTTCGCGTTTTAAAGTTCCCTATATAAAAGTCTAGCAAAACTTGATTTAAACATGTTAAGGATACTGGCTAGAGTAAACTCAAATAAGTAAACTCGGGTTGAGTTAAAATATTCATGACGGGCCTAATATATCAAAGACATCTAAACTTATTAAAACCATTTTATTAAAACTTATTTTAGAAATGAAAGAAAATAACGATAACAAAGGAAAATACTACTAGGCCAAAATAGATCAAAAGTTTTGAAAAATGTCGAAAAATAAATTTTCCGGTTAAAATGAGGACAAATTCCAGGAAAAGCCCACTTAACTTCGATAGAAGTCCCCCTACACTTAGTATAAACATTGTCCTCAATGTTTAAGCATGTGGGAGTAAACTCTCCTACACTTAGGACATTGTGCACGTTGTTTAAATCTTGTTAAGGAAGAGACAACTAAAGTTATTCCTATTTCAACATAAATGATAAAATAGTGAATCAAAAGAGTTTAGGATAGAACCGGGAATACGGGTACACGGAATCACGGGTCGTCAAAAGTCATCAAAAGTGGATCTTTGAAAGCTCGAATCCCTGCACATCATAAGAAAGAAAACAACAAACACATACTAGGGTCTCCCCCTACACTTATTAGAAAAAAGGATAAAAAGGATAGATCATCGGGTTGCCTCCCGAGAAGCGCTTGTTTTTGTTCACCGAGTCGTGAGCCTGACTCGACCTTGATTACAATGGTAAGAAATTTGAAGGAAATCCACCGGGATCAACATGGTTCTCATCCATCAAATAGCACAAGCCTAAGGTGAAAAGCACAAGCCAAAGAAGAGTAGGCGAGGTTCCCTTAAGCAAAAGTTGAACACAATGGTAGAAGGTATGATGAAGTGAAAGCATAGCTCCATATTTTCCAAAAGTCTTTCCTTTTATTTCATCAGATGGATACTGAGATGGCTTAAAAATTGTGATACCCGGATCGAACACCTTTTCCTTTAGGGGAAAATAAGAATGACACTCAGTAGACCTTGAAGATTCGCCCATAAACCGTACAATCTCATCCGAAGAAGGTGGGAAGAGAGGTGTCAAGACATAGGTACTACAGATATTGGTGTCGTCCGGTTGCTTGTAAAACCCGCATGCTTTTATCATGAATAGTACCCTTATAATCGTACGTACATGATTAAAACTTTCCTTTTATAACAAGAATACGTTTCACGAACATAAATTACAAGAACTACGTACGTGTTATTACACGATAAGTATTAAGTATGTAATAATGCACGATAATTATTATAGATAATAATTAAATCACGAACATGAAATCATAAACGTAAGAATCACGAACATATAATTATGTAATTACGTAATTATTATTACGACTAAGTACAAGTATATAAAATAACACGAACGTTTAATAATAACGTCACGTAAATACGAGCACGCGAACACGTAATAATTTAGAACACGAAAAACTACGGGTTTCCCTTGGTGGGCCCTAGTAGCCGCGGCACATAAAAGAAAGGGGGGCCCAAAACCCATTTTTGGTTTTAACTAAAGGAAACAAAAACCACAGAGTTTTCATAAAAATATTATTACATAAAAGTTGAAAACCCTAGCTCTTGGGGACTCCATAGCCGCGACATCAAACAAAGAACAAGGAGGATTCAATTTTGATTTTTGATCTTTGGTATTTGGTTCATGTTAGTGTTATTTTCAATCACACGTTAAGGTAAAACATAAAAACCTTGATCTTTAATCTTTTTATTTAATTATGTTTTTATGTTAGATCTTTAAAAACAATTAAATAAAACATGATATGGAATTTAATAAACATGGAAAAAGGGTTCGTTTGGCTTGGTTTGTGGTTCGGCAGCCAACCGAGAGTCGAAGGACTCTCGGTGTCCCTTTTTAGCCACAGCCGAGACCCCCTAAGGGGCTCGGTGTGGGTCTCGACGCAGCAGCAGACACCACCGGCTTCAGCCGGTGGCTGTTTGGGTCAGACGGGGGGGGGGGGGGGGGGGGGGGGACAGCGAAGGCAGCAGGGGGAGACCACCGGCTTGCGCCGGTGGGGTCTTGATGCTGGCAGCGGCTAGCCACGGCGCAACAGCGGCAACAGCCGCCGCTGTTGGTAGCTCAGCCACCAGCCGCCATTGTAGCCGCGGCTGTGGGTGGTGGTTGGTGGTGGGGTTTTGGTTCGGGCCGGTTCATGGGTTCATGGGTCCGGTTCATGACATGTTTTTAATAAAATAATACATGGGTTCGGTTTATTATTTTTACAAGTATATTTATTTACAAGTTAATTAAATTAATTTAACATGTCATATAATTAATTTAATTAAAACATGAACTTAGGTTTATTATTAATATTTAATAATACATGATTTTAACCTAAGTATTTAATTATGAAATTTAGACTAAAGTAATTAATTAATTATTAAAAACATGACATATAATTAATTAATTTTCATGACTTAGGTTAGATTAATATATATATATTAATACATGTTTTAACCTAAGTATTATATACACTTTAATTTAATTAAATCATGATTATATTTAATTAAATCATATAACATATAGTTTATTTAAATTAACATGCTATAATTGATAAACTATACTATTGATCACATGACTTAGTATATTTAATCAATAAGACTTAAGCTTATCTTATTTAGCTTATTAATCCAGCTAATTTCTAAATATAGAAACTTTTATTTCAGGAAACTTAATATTTTTGGAAACTTTCTATTTTTGGAAACTTTCTATCTTTGGAAACTTTCTATTTTTGGAAACTTTCTATTTTTGGAAACCTGCTATTTTTAGAAATTAACTTATTATTACACAACAAGTATACTAATACAAGAAATACAAGTAACACTTAATCAGAATATCCAAAATACATGATAAACAAAGCATAACGTTAAAATCAGTAAAACAAGACATGAACATATAAAACAAGCTAAGACATGATATAAAACCAGTTACGTACGCAGTAATCAGGATACTTATACACGTATACTATTTATGTAGCATTAGTAAGATCGAAGTAGGACTCTCTTCCGTTCGTCTTCTTCGTTCAGTGGACATAAGGTACGGATTCTCCGTCCTTTCAGTATGGACATTCTTTCCTTATTAGGATTCCCAGTATGCAGCCAACTGTTTTCCTAGTATATGTTTTATATGTTTTGATTTGCTTATGTTTAATTAAATGCCTAAGCCATATACAGGCATTACCAGTTCCACCTAGTTATGGAGGTACCATAACCATAACATTAGAGGCACCAGTGTTATGGCTTCACCACGGCGGAGTGATAGCTCGTAGCGTCCCTTTCAGCTTTTGGCCATATTATTATGTTATCATATGGGGCGTATGGGTGCATCCAAGGTTACATGTTTTTAACAGATTATTCAGGTGAATGTGGTGTGTGCCTTACATCCTTCACAAGGAGTTGATCCCTCCTACCCAAACTTATATTAATTAGAGGCAACCCCTCTAATTGCATGACGAGTTCACCCCTCCAAGTATTCATGCACGTTGATATTTCATGACCTATATTGGCTTAATGGTTAACATGTTAAACAGTTTTCATAAGATAAACATAAGGTTATTCAAACTATAAAACCAGTTTTACTAAGTTATACCAGGTTTTCCAGGACTTAATCAATTCCGCTGCTATATGTTGTATATGCTTATGTTATTCATTCTATGCTTGTATATCCGTGCACTGAGCGTTATGCTTAGCCGTTTTCCTTTCATGTTCCCAAAACGGCAGGTACTCAAGGGCGCTCGTAGACTCTAAGCGTAGGTGCATATGGATTGGAAGCTTACTAGCCTTCATTACTTTATGCATTTAATCAGACATTTTGATACTTATTTCCATGGACATTGTTTAGTCCTTTTCCTTTATTGTACTTATGTTAGTGTGTGATGAGCTTATACTTTGGGGTACCGATGTTTGTTTCCGGTATTTCCTTTATGGCCATGTAAGGTTTAAGACATTTATCCTTGTATGCTTTGATGACACGCCATAATCACGCGTGACATCCCATTTTCCAAAATGGGGTGTTACAATTATGGTATAAGAGCCAAGGCTTTGACCTGTAGGCTCTCAAAACATGACCTGTGATTAGTAGGTAGCCACTATGGTCTTCTGTTGGAAATACATTTTTACGTATTTAAGAAGATTCGGTCACTCCGTCAATATATTAAGTAGTAGCTCGTAGTCTAGATATCTATATATATATATCAAACAAGGAAAAGGCCGGTCCATGCTTGTATGCCCGACCCAATTGTAAGCCCAAGCCCATCTTATGGGCTTGCTATATAAACCCTCTCCTTAGATGGAGAGGGTGTTGGTTTACATAACTTTACACATAGTAAAAGTGTGTTTTCATACTTTCTCTCTCAAAGTGTGTGTGTGTGCTCTTACCTAATTTATATCTCTTTCTCTCTCTAAACATAAGCATAGATTTACAATATCTTACAAATGGTATCAAGAGCCATGGGATGATTGTTTGGTTTATGTGTTTGTGTTCTTGATTCATACGCCTATTTTGATCCAAATACATTCGAACCAAATTTTTTTTTGTATTTTTATGGTTTTTTCTTGATAGAAATCTTCTACATAGTTGTGGTAGAGATTTGGTATATTTACTTTGGCTAAAAACACAAAATTTTTGGGTGTTTTGATCATTTTTTGGCTTAAAATCTCGAATTGGTTGAGTTTTGTCCGAGAAAAATGGGTAATATTCTGACAGAAACCATCGGAAAAGGGTTTAGGTATTCCGACAGCTCCCATCGGAAAAGGGTTTACATATTCCGATCGTTATTCCGACGGGTATTCCGATACAGGTATTCCGACAATTCATTCTGACGGTTATTCCGATACTGGTATTCCGACAAGTCATTCCGATGGTTATTCCGATACTGGTATTCCGACAGGTCATTCCGATGATATTTCGATAGTTATATTCCGACAGGTTTTCCGATTGGTTATTCCGATTGATTATTCCGACAGAGGTATTCCGATAGATTATTCCGACAGGGGTATTCCGATAGATTATTCCGATAGGGGTATTCCGATAGATTATTCAGACAGGGTATTCCGATCAGTTATTCCGATCAATATTCCGACGATCCAAAAATTATTCCTTAAAAAATTTCGAACAATCGTGTGTTTTTGTTCGTCTTGGAATTTTTTGGTCATCGAGAACATATTTTAGGGGATTTCAACATTGTTTCTCGACTTCAACTCACAACAACAAACACATATACTTTCTTTCATTGTTCGATCAACGTTTGTAAATCTTAACTTATCGAAATGGAGTACACATCTCTTACGTATAAGTCCATCCTCTCGGGTACGGATAATCGTCCATCAATGTTGGAGAAGACTATGTATGAGGATTGGACTTCCCGTATGGAACTTCACATGTTGAACAAAGAGAATGGACATCTCATTTGGGCATCGGTGCTCAATGGACCATTATATTATGGTACTGTGACGGAAGGTACAGTTACTCGTCCTCGCACAACGGGTGAATTGACCGGAGATATGAAGATTCAAGACAAATGTGATAAGTACGCTACAAACATCATTCTCCAAGACCTTCCTCCAGATGTCTACAATCTCGTCAGCAAACATAAAGTTGCCAAAGAGTTATGGGATAGAATTTGTGTTCTAATGCAAGGGACCTCGTTAACTAAACAAGAACGAGAGTGTAAGCTTTATGATACGTTTGATAAGTTTGCCTATGTTCTTGGGGAGACTCTCAATGATTACTATTTGAGATTTACTCTTTTGTTGAATGAGCTCAATATCTACGGCATGGCAATTCCTACGTTTCAATTAAACACCAAGTATTTGAACACCCTTCCTTCAAAATGGCGTAAGTACCTGACGGCTGTTATATTGGCTAAGGACTTGCATAACACCAATGTGGATCAACTTCAAGCTTTTCTTCAACAACACGCATGCCATGTGATCGAGGCTCGGTTGTCTACAACACAAGTTCGTGATCCACTTGCCATGTATGCTTCTCAACAAATGACCCCCCAACAAATCATGGCTTACACTTATCAATAACAATCATACTTGCAGCAACCACCACAACACACATGTCAGCAACCATAGCAACCATCTTATCAACCACTGATGATGCCACAGTAAGCATATCAACAAAGTGTTCATCAACAGTCTTTTCCACAGCAACCAACACATCAGGCATCTCCATCACAAGCTATCATTTCTCCAATGGGCTATACTCCTCAGCAAGGATACTTTCCAATTGAAGCACCACAAGCACAAGCCCTTTACTCCAATGAACTTCCACTAATTGAAGCACCGGTCTTTACTCCAAATGATACGCCAACTGATGTTCTAAACCATCTCACTGCCTATTTCTCAAAACTTGTTGCAACTAGAGGATTTCCACCAACAAACAGTCAGCTCTTCACCTCTTTAAATCCTCGACAACAAGCCACTATTCAAGATGGTCAAGTAACGGTGCAATCCATTCAGGGTAGGAAAAATTCATATGGACCTCCTACAAGGACCGTGAACACTCAAGCCGTGACTTCTCATGCTATTGGAAATGGAAGCCCTATTGGTCCTCAAAAGGTTGTGACTTGCTACAATTGCCGAGGATAATGTCATATGGCTAGGGAATGCACTTAGCCAAAAAGAAGAAGGGATGCAACATGGTTTCGTGAGAAGATGTATTTGGTTGATGCTCAGTCTAAGGGAAAATTTTTGGATTCAGAAGAGTTAGCATTTCTTACAGACCCAGGGGCAGCAGATAATGAAGGCGTTGCAGTCGTTTCTACTTCTAATGTAGCATATCAAGCGGACGATCTTGATGCATATGATTCGGATTGTGATGACATTCACTCAGCCTCAGCTGCTCTCGTGGCTAATCTCTCTCACTATGGTTCTGATGTCATCAGTGAGGTGCCCACCACAACCAATCTTGGTAATGATGATAACCCACATCAAGTTGGGCATGAAAATGACAACCTCGAACAGTATTCGGGAACTAGTAACTCAAATGATGTGGTGGTACCCAATCCTACACATTTGAGTGAACCTCAACCAAATGCTACGACAGATATGGAATCTTATGCTCAACATGATTTGGTCATGGTACCTAAACATATTATTGATCAAATGCATATGGCTCTCAGACATTCCGTAGATACGAATTCCACCCTTACAGCTGAGCTTGAGTTGCATAAAGAAAATGTCAAAGCTTTTGAAATGGTCCCTCAAGCAGAGAAAATAACATGTTCCGAATTTGACCAATTTCATTTTGAAAAGATTGAACACTTAAAAGAAATAGAATCATTAAAAGCTAATCTTTCCAATGAATTGAAAGAAAAAGAGTCGGTTGTCAATGATTTTCAGAAACTTATATTGGATTTCGAAAGTCTCGAGTCTAAAAAGTTTGAATCAGAAATCAATGCTACCAAACTTCTTAAATTCAAGGAACAACAGCTTTTAAAACAATACGCTTCCACACAAAAAGTTCATCTTTTAACTAAATCGTTTAAAGAACTCGAACTTAAGCGTGTTCAAGATTTACCACCTAATCTCGGTTATGCAAAACAAGCTCAGGAATATATTCCTTGTCTTTATGATGTGACCCTAATTGGCAAATCGAAAGAAGCACCTTATGTTCGTAGTACTGAGGAGACACAGTCACTTGCGGAAGAAACTCATTCTAAAATGCTTTCAAACTTCCATAAGATTGATTATGATAAGCATAATAAAGATAGATTTGATAAAAAGACTCGTATTCGATTACAAAAGGAATTATCTCAATTAACAGCTTTTGTGCCCTAAAGTTTATCAATAGAAAACCTTCCTACACTTGTCAAAAAGGATTTAACTAAGTTAATTCCACCGGTAAGTAAGGCATCCGATAGTTTAAATGCGGTGCACCAACACTTAGCCGATTTTGACAAGGTCATTGTGGAATGTATGAAGGCTTCGGCCATAACGGAAGGTGAATGGAATTTTAAGCACACTAGAGCTGCATTTCGAGACGAAATTGTTCCATTTGTAAACAATATTAAAGCTTGTCTTCGCAATGTTGATCAAGAATTGCTTTTGGAAATAGAAGAAGTTAGACGCGTTTTCAATGAAATGAATGATGCTTATGAAAATGGTTTAATTGAAATAGAATGGATTTCACGCCAAAATGATCAGCTTCTGAGGCAAGTGATGTCTCATGATATTGTCTCCGTCCGTGTGAATAAAAGTGTTGATAATGATTCTATTGTGCATAATGTTGAATCTGTGGATAATGTGGTAGATAGTACTTGTCACAAATCTGACGCTGAATTTTTAAAGCTTCAAGATTATTATACTTCGCTTTCAAATTTTTTTGATGAGATCCAAAAACATTGTATTTCGCTTGAATGCAAGCAACAATTTATTCAAGAAATCTTTGAAACGTTATTCGAAGGTGTTAATATCGATGATGCAAATTTTCAATAGAATTTTCAATTGAATTTACAATCAAAATAGCGTTAGCCAAGTGACAAGGTTGCTAAATCTTTGCCGATAGACATAAAGAAATCTAAGGAGATTAACTGTGTTAACGTACTTGAAGCCGCTGAGAATTTTAAACTTGATCTAGATAATCGAGTTTTCAAGATTTTGTCCAAAATTGATAACTTAAAACAGAAAAATACACGACTCTTCAATTCAGTAAAGCCCGCATGTGCTAATACCACTACACAGAATCAATCATTGATTGAACAATTGAATCGAAAGTCGGTGGAAATATCTGATTTGAGGGAACAAATTTGTGATAAAAATCTGGCTTTGACTGAGTTAAAGGAAACACTTCGTACCCTAAAAGGTAAGAATGTTGTGGATAACGCAGCCACAATCTCAGCACCGTCCTCTAGTGCCATCAAAACAAACCTCATCACCGTCACACCATTTAACAAGGGCCCTAGGACTAAACCATCTCAAACATTGGTCACTAAAGATAAGGCAAAATCAAAACAAGCTTCTAATATTCCCGTGTTGCCTTCTACAGGAGTAAGCACCACTACTTAGGCTCAAAGATCTAAGCTTAAAAGAAACAAGAAGAATGATAGGATCTTGCCCCCATCTAGTAGTCAAGTGAAGAAGAAAGTAGAAGCCCATCCTAGGAATGTTATTTCTGTTTTGAATAAAAAGAATCATGTAGCTAAACCTAAAGGCTCTACGGTTGTGCAGCGTTATAAGCCTACTGTGAATTCTAATTTGAAATGTTGGAATTGCAATGAATGTATGTTTTCTAGTCGTCATGATTCTTGTCTTATTGACCATGTTAATGAGATGAATGCCCGTAAAAATGGTTTAGAATGGAAACCGACTGGGAAAGTGTTACCCCAAGTTGGTTGGATGTGGGGCCCAACTGGTAGAACTTTCACTATAGTAGGAAATGTGTGCCCTTTAACTAGGATCACTCCCACTAAAGCGAAGAAAGCGTGCCCTTTAATTAGGAGTACCAAGGCTACCAAAACACAAGCGTGTCCTTTAACTAGGAACACCGACACTACTGTAGGAACCAAGTGCCCTTTAAATAGGTCTACTCCTACTATAGTGCCCGCTAATACTCCAAAACCTAAGAAAGTTGGAACAGTAAAACCTGTTAGTGCTAAAACTCACATTAGAAAACGCATGAAATCTAAGGGTCACACAAATGTTAGCAATTTTGATAATTTTATATCTGTATCTGCTAACACTCCGGAACCAATAGTTTCCAATGCATTGTCTACTGTTGTTGTTGAAAGCAGGTGGTCCAAATTGTTCTCTGGTATTTGGACTCTGGTTGCTCTAAACATATGACCGGAGATCGCTCTTAGCTCAGAAATTTCGTCAGCAAGTTTCTTGGCACGGTTCGATTTGGAAATGATCATATTGCAAAGATAATGGGTTACGATGATTATCATATTGGGAATGTTATAATTTCAAGAGTGTATTATGTGGAGGGTCTTGGTCACAACTTATTTTCTGTGGGACAATTTTGTGATGCAAACCTAGAAGTTGCTTTTCGAGAGCATACCTGTTTCATTCGTAATTTGGAAGGGGTTGATTTATTGAAAGGTACTCGAGGGAATAATTTGTACACTTTGTCTCTACAAGATATGATGGCCGCTTCTCCCGTATGTCTTCTGTCCAAAGCATCGAAGACTAAGTCATGGTTATGGCATCGACGGTTATCTCATCTTAACTTTGACGCTATTAATCATTTGGTGAAAAACGAACTTGTTCGTGGTCTTCCTAAACTTACATTTCACAAGGATCATTTATGTTCCGCGTGTACAATGGGGAAAAGCACTAAGAAATCATACAAACCCAAGACTGAAGACACCAACCAAGAGAAACTTTATCTGTTGCATATGGATCTTTGTGGGCCAATGCGTGTTTAAAGTCTTAGTGGCAAAAAGTACATCCTCGTAATTGTCGATGATTACTCTCGGTTTACATGGGTGAAATTTCTTACAACAAAAAATGAGGCACCTAAATTCATCATCGGATTTCTCAAGATGATTCAAGTGCGTCTCAACACTACTGTCCGACACATTCGTACAGATAATGGAACTGAATTTGTGAATCAAATATTGCGTGATTATGATGAAGAAGTTGGCATTTCTCATGAAACATCTGTTGCTCGCACACAAAACGGTGTCGTTGAAAGGCGAAATCGCACACTTATGGAAGCTGCTCGAACGATGTTAATTTACACAAAGGCTCCATTGTTTTTATGGGCAGAAGTAGTATCTATAGCAGCTTACACCCAAAACCGGTCACTAATTCGAAAACGCCATGGTAAAACACCTTACGAGCTTCTCCATGGAAAAGTACCAGATTTATCATATCTTCATGTATTTGGTTCTCTTTGCTATCCAAATAATGATGGTGACAATTTGGGAAAACTTCAACCAAAGGCTGATATTGGTATTTTCATTGGTTATGCACCTACAAAGAAAGCATACCAAAGCTACAATCGTAATTCTCGCAAGATCCTCGAAACTATGAATGTTGATTTTTATGAGCTGACAGCAATGGCTTCTGAGCAAAGCAGCTCTGAACCCGCACTTCATGAAATGGACCCAATAACATTAGCTCCAGTCTTGTCCCAAATAACCCCACTTCATCATCATTTACACCACCTTCTAGGAATGAATGGGATACGCTGTTTCAACCGTTCTTTGATGAATTCTTTACTTCTCCAAGTATTGTTGCTCCAGAACCTGAAGTAATAGCTCCGGTTACCGAAGTTGTAGCTCCAACAACCGAAGCACAATCAGATACGTTTGCATCTACAAATGGTCAAGATATAGCTTCAACAAGTAATTCTCAACCAACACATGTAACAACTACCCATGTCATGCCTATTGATGATGAAGAGGATGATGATGATGATGATCACGATTTGGAATTTTCTCAAATGCGTGAACTTCCATTTTTTGGTGTACCATTTCCCGACTCTAATCAAGCCAGGTCGTCCACCTCAGAGGAAACTCCTACTACGGTCTACTCCAATCCACGGATTCGTGAACATGACAGCAAGTGGACAAAGGATCATCCTATAGATTCTATTATTGGTGACCCTAATCGTCTGGTATCCACACTAAGTCAGTTACAAGAAAATGCAATGTTTTGTCATTTTAATGTTTTTCTCACTGAAGTTGAACCTAAGACATGGCAAGAAGCTTTTATTCAATCCTGTTGGATAGAAGCTATGCAATAAGAATAATATATGACTTTTGTGTTCTCTTTGAAGTGTTGTTCGTACTCGATTCAATTCGAATTGATCACGGTTAATGGTGGAATAGTTGGTATTGGTCACTAAAAGGGGGAGCTTGGTTAACTATGTCTACAAACAACATAAATATAAAAGCTATTAAAAATAAAAGAGAAATTCTAACCTCAATTGCTTTATCAGAGTGAATGCTGCAAAACAGAACTTGGTGAAAGAAATTAAGAATAAAAGTGAAAATGTAAGTGTGTTGAATAAAAATAAAAGCTTTAAAATTAAACTAAAAATTAAGATTCAAAAATAAATAACGAAAAATTAAAACTTTAAAAAGTAAATTTGAAAATTAAAACTTTGTAAAAAATGAAAACTTTAATAAAAATAATTTGAAAAATAAACTAAGTGAAAATGGCGAGAAAAATTAAGGTTTCAAAATAATTAGGAAAACAAAAACTTAACATAAGTCGGAATGTGTAATTCTAATCTAATTCGGAGTAAAAATCATGAACTCAATCCTGAATCCAAAAATCTGACGTAACTCGGAATCCACAAGAAAAATCTAATTCGGAATGCAGTCAATCACGTAGTTCGGAATACGGGCATGTATGTAGTTCGGAATAATCCCTTCCTTGACCTAATTCGGGAAACGACTCCTTGACCTAATTCGGGAAACAATAACTTGGATGTAATTCGGAATGAGCACAATTCAAGACCTAGTTCGGAATGTTGCTTCTCCACGTAACTCGGAATAAACATTCTACACCCAGTTCGGAATCACAGGTTTGTACGTAGTTCGGAATAGCTAGTTCCAACTTGTAGTTTGGAATGAAGGTTTTGATGTAGTTCGGAATAATTTCGTCTTGGACCTAACTCGGAATACTCAGTCCCATACACAATTCGGGAAACACAAAACTTGATGAAGTTCGGAATCAAAGGCATAAAGTAGTTCGGAATATCCAACTCTAACCTAATTCGGGATATTCAATACCTTATGTAATTCGGAGTAAGACTATGCAGGAACTAATTCAGGAAAGTTTGTTTGAAGTAATTCGGGAAAAGGGGTTTTGGGAGTTCGGGAAAAGGGGGTTTCTAAACCCGAATTAAGCTAAAATAAGCAAAACAAATTAAGCACTTTACCAAAACTTTTACCAAATCAACTTTAAGAAAAAGCTTATAAGACACAATTTAAAAACTTTTAAAAACACTTAATAAGCCAAAAATTAAAAACAACTTTTTTATAAAAATATTAAACTATCAAAATCAATTTATTTTGAAAACTATTAAACATAAAAATTAAGCAAATAAGCACCTTAATCTAAAAACTATAAACACTCCAACTCAATAAGCAGAATCAAATAAACAAAACAATCACATCATCAACAAAATTAAACCAACTACATGATTGATTAAGCAAAACAATAGATTTTTAAGAAAGGTAGAATGAGAATTATGAAATAAACTTGATTAAATTGAAGATTAAGATCAAATATTACAAGATGAAAGGTTTTGATAAGCTTGAAAACTAGAGAGAAAAATAAAACACACTTAATTACCTATTAAAATTTAAAACTAAAAATTGAAGACTCGTCCTTAATGAATATTTTCTAACTATATATATGGGAGGTGGAAAGTGCTTGTTTCTTCTTTTCTTCTCGTCTTTCTCGACTTAGGCTCAGGATTAGTCGAATTGATAATTTTGAACTCGTCTTCTATTTTTCTTCTTTTAATAGACTTATTTCTTCGACTTCGTTAAACTTCCGTCTTTAGACTTTTTCTTCGATAAATCTTCAGAATAGGCCTTTGACTTCCGTTCTTCTTGCACTTTTGATCTTTTGACTTGTCTTTTGTCTTTTTCTTCGATAAAAGCCCGTGATAGCCCGTGTTTTCTTCCTTTTTCATATTTTTTTCCCGAAACACAATAAAAACACAAACCACGCATAATTCTGACTTTTACGACATAAAATACACGTTTTGGTCTTGTTATTATTGGAAATAAGTGGTAAAAGGATAAGTGTTTTCACACTTATTAAATCCCAACACTTGACCATTGCAATGCCCTCATGCAATGCATTAATTTCAAAGCATGGCTTACATTTTTTATCATAATCAACCCACCTTGGCCTTTATTAAATACTAAACACTAAGGATACTAAAAAGATAGAAATATATACAAAACAAGTAAAGAAATCAAAGACTTACATTGGGGTTTTGGTTGTCATGAATGTTTACCATCCTCAAGTTTCACGTTCCCCACACCAAGCTTATAAACGAGATCATTGTTATTATAAGTTAGCAAACTAACACAAACTCATGTGGCCCAATTATTCACTTAGACTCCCTTATTCCTAGGTGCATCTCTTATATTTTATGATTGTCTTGAATGATCACGAGGATGCATCGTTTGAACTATTTCGATAGTTTATTTAGGCAGAAATAAAGTGGGACGATTTAATCAATAGTTAGCTAAAGGACAAATCTTTTAAAACTGCTTCTCGGGACCTCATAAAGTTCATATCTTGGCATAACTCACTTCACGATTTGAGACCTTTCTCGGACCGATATTTGGCAGCGACTTCATACTTCGAATCTTGAGAGACGTTCTTGAAATTATGGTCTTCTCTTCATAATAGGAATTTCTTCACTTAAAGTTCTTGAGAGTTCTTCATACTTGGACCACGACTTCTTCATTTTTCTCCGATCTTTATTTTGGACTTTGATATACAACGATCCGCCTCCTTTTAGTATTTGGATCTATTTATCCTCATACCTTTCTAGGGTCTTTTCGGATAGACTTCTCCATGATCTTTAGGGGAGTATTTGCTTTTTCTCGTGTGTCTCGATCCTTCATATTGATTTTTGATAAATGATTCCTCACATTACTTGGGATCTTTAGCAACAAAATGTAGCCCTCATGTCTTGTTAGGGCCTTTTCGGACTCGCCAATCTCCGCATCCCACTTCAATAAGTTATGCCTTGGCTATGAACTCTAATTAATACCGAGCAACTTTTAAACGATCTTGTGCTAGAAGCTAAGTAACTTTTCAAATCGTACAACCTTATTTATTGCAAATATATTTATTAACAAGCGATGGGAGAAAAAGATTATAATCAACTCACATAAATTCATGCAAGAATACCAAACTTATAATTGACTCTATCATCTCTCGTTCTCCATAATTTTAAATCTCAAGGAATGAGACTCGTGGATGCTTAGCCAATTAAATCATTGTTTTGGGTTTTCAATTCATCTATAGGATCTTGCAACTTAGACTTTTTCAAGTTTAGAATTCGCATCTTAAAGTTCCCTTGATAAACGACTTTCTAGGATCAGTTATAGGAACTTGCGAAAAGTTCTTGCTCTTAACCCGTAAGAGTTAAGACTTTCTCGTTTTAAAGTTCCCTATATAAAAGCTTAGCAAAACTTGACTTAAACACGTTAAGGATACTAGCTAGAGTAAACTTGGATAAGTAAACTCGGGTTGAGTCAAAAGATTCACAACGTTGAAAAATTCAAACCACTTTATTCAAAATTTATTCTAGCAAAGAAAGAAAATAACTATAACAAAGGAAAAACTACTAGGCCAAAATAGATTAAAAATTTGGAAAAATGTCGAAAAATTAGATTTTTCGGTTAAAATGAGGACAAGTTCATGGAAAAGCCCACTTAATTCCGATAGAAATCCCCTACACTTGATATAAACATTTTCCTCAATGTTTAAGCATGTGGGAGTAAACTCCCCTACACTTAGGACATTGTGCACGTTGTTTAAATCTTGCTAAGGGAAGGACAACTATAGTGATTTCAATGTGAACATATAAGATATAAAATATTAAATCACGACAGTTTAGGATAGAACCGGGAAGACGGGTACACGGGATCACGGGTCGTCAAATGTCATCAAAAGTGCTCTTTGAAGCTTTAATCCCTGCACATCATAAGAAACAAGACAACAAACCCTATGTAGCTCCCACTACACTTATTATGAAAACGGGAAAAAAGGATAGATCATCGGGTTGCCTCCCGAGAAGCGGCTGTTTTTGTTAACCTAGTCACGAGCTTGACTCGACCCATAATTAATTCAAGGGAAACGTGGTAGGGATGGAATCATCTCATGAGAGATGTCCTCACCGAAGTACAACTTCACACGCTGGCCATTCACTTTAAAATTAGGCCCATTTGGTTGAGAAAGTTCAATGGTGCCGTATGGGAAGACTTTGGCGACGGTGAATGGACCAGACCAACGGCTCTTAAGCTTGCCCGAGAAGATCTTCAACCGAGAGTTAAAGAGTAAAACTTGATCACCAACGTGAAACTCTCGGTTCTTAATCCTTGCATCATGAATGATCTTGGTTTTTTCCTTGTAGATCAAGGAATTCTCATAAGCTTCATTCCTCAGTTCATTTAGCTCGTTGAGTTGAATCTTCCAAAAATTACCAGCTTTGTTGATATCAAAATTGGCCCACTTCAAGGCCCAATATGCCTTATGCTCCAACTCAATAGGGAGGTGGCATGTCTTCCCGTACACAAGACGATATGGAGTGCAACCAATAGGTGTCTTATATGCGGTACAAAAAGCCCACAAAGCATCATCTAACTTATCGGCCCACGAGGCACGATGCTCTCCCACATTTCGTTCTAAAATTCTCTTCAGTCCACGGTTAGAAATCTCGGCTTGACCATTTGTTTGAGGATGATATGCGGTGGAAAGACGGTGATTGAAACCGTACTTAGCCATGACTCAAGGAAATTGATCATTGTAAAAATGAGTCCCGCGGTCACTAATGATAGCACGAGGAACACCGAATCGAGCAAAAAGTTGTTTCAAAAAGTTCACAACCACCCTCGCATCGTTCGTAGGGAGAGCCTTTGCTTCAACCCATTTAGATACGTAGTCAACGGCTACGAGGATGTACTTGTTCCCTTTGGATGATGGAAATTGCCCCATAAAGTCGATGCCCCATACGTCAAAGATTTCACATTCTTGGATGAAAATTTGAGGCATCTCATCTTTATGTGTGATCCTGCCTTGTCATTGGCAAGCATCACAATGCTTAACCATTTCGTGTGCATCACGATAAATGGTTGGCCAATAAAATCCAGAGTAGAAAACTTTCTTCGCGGTATAGTTAGGACCAAAGTGACCACCGGTAGGTCCTTTATGGCAAGCTTCAAGGATTAATAAAGCTGCCGGCCCATCAACACACCGACGAATGACAAGATCCGCATATTGTTTGAAAAGGTAAGGGTCGTCCCAAAAATAGTGCTTAATGTCTTTAAAGAACTTTTTCTTTTGTTGGGACGTTAACCCTTCCATGAGAATTCCACCCGCCAAATAGTTTGCAATGTCCGCAAACCATGGGGTTTCATCAAGATTGGAGTTAATAGACATCAAGGCCTCAAGGGGAAAAGAGTCATTAATCTCTTGATTTGGGAGCTCCCCTTAAGAAGGATCCTCAAGTCTACTAAGATGATCCGCGGCTAGGTTTTCCGCTCCCTTTTTATCACGAATTTCAATTTTAAATTCTTGTAGGAGCAAAACCCAACGAAGAAGTCTTGGCTTGGAATCTTGTTTGGTTAACAAGTACTTCAACGCGGAATGGTCGGTATAGACAATGGCGGTGGAAAGAACAAGATAGGGGCGGAACTTCTCAAAAGCATACACTACAGCTAAAAGTTCTTTTTCGGTAGTGGTATAATGCAATTGAGCCCCTATCATTGTCTTGCTAGCATAATGGATTGGTTGGAAGTGTTTCTTCACTCTTTGTCCTAAAACCGCTCCAATAGCAAAGTCGATAGCATCACACATCAATTCAAAAGGTAACTCCCAATTAGGGGTAACTATGACCTGTGCCTTAGTTAGTTTATCCTTAAGAAGATTGAAAGAGTCAATGCACTCTTTAGAAAAGATTAAAGGAGTATCTTTTTCCAAGAGGTGGGTCATCGGGCGAGCAATCTTAGAAAAATCTTGAATGAAACGACGATAGAAGACCGCATGACCAAGGAAACTTCTCACTCCCTTCACGGTTGAAGGAGGAGGTAATTTAGAAATCACTTCAACTTTAGCACGGTCGACTTCAAAACCGGCTTTGGAGATTTTATGACCAAGAATAATACCTTCTTTTACCATAAAATGGCATTTTTCCCAATTAAGAACGAGACGAGTCTCTTCACACCGTTTGAGCATACGTTCTAAATTGGCAAGGCAAGTAGAGAAAGAATCATCATAGAGCGAGAAATCATCCATGAAGACTTCCATAGTTTCTTCAACCATGTCATGGAAGATAGCCATCATACACCTTTGGAAAGTCCCGGGAGCATTGTATAAGCCGAAAGGCATTCTTTTGTAAGCAAATGTTCCATAAGGACAAGTGAATGTGGTTATCTCTTGGTCTTTAGGATCGATGGGAATTTGAAAATACCCGGAAAAACCGTCTAAGAAGCAATAGTAGTCATTACCCCCTAAACGCTCGAGCATTTGATCCATGAAAGGAAGAGGAAAATGATCCTTGCGAGTGGCCTCATTGAGCTTGCGATAGTCTATGCAAACTCGCCAATCCGTGACAAGTCGAGTAGGAATCAACTCGTTGTTTTCATTGGAAACAACGGTTATTCCGCCTTTCTTAGGCACACAATGGACGAGACTAACCCATGGCGAATCCGAAATAGGGTAAATCATTCCGGCATCTAGAAGTTTGATAACCTCTTTCTTGATACCGTCATGAATTTTTGGATTAACCCTTCTTTGGCTTTGGATTATGGGTTTAAAGTCATCTTCCATGAGAATTTTATGAGTACAAAAGTTCGGATCAATTCCGCGGATATCGGAAATTTTCCAAGCAATTGCTTTCTTATGGTTCTTCAGCACGTCGATAAGTCGAGATTTTTCTTCTTCTTTCAAGTCCTTTGAGATGATGACGGGTAACTTCTTATTGTCTTCAAGGAACACGTATTCGAGATGAGACGGTAAATCCTTAAGCTCTAAATCCGGAGGATTGTCGATGGAAGGTGTAGTCAAATTTGGATCATCGATAGAGATATCCTTAGGAGACGGTGGAGAAATATGTTCCTCATTGAGAAGTTTCTCAATGGTACGAATGTCTTCATCCCAATCGGAGGGAGAATCGTCATATTTTAAGTCCACATCCCCCAAAGTTGCTTCAAATTCTTTCAAAAGGAAATCACTTTCTCCAAATGGAGTTAGTGATGGAGCAATAGAGGCAACGGTCTCAACAATGGGTAGAGAATAAGAACCACTTTTACAAGCGTCTTTGAAATGCTCTTCACAAGCCTCATCAAGAACGTCAATAAAATTAACGCTCTCGTTTTCATAAGTTTGCTTAGAAAGTTTACCTATGTTGAAGACGATTTTATCGTCACCAACTCTCATGATTAATTCGCCCGCGGATACATCAATGAGAGTACGACCGGTCCTCAAGAATGAACGTCCAACGATTAATGGAACACGGGGGTCCATCTCGTAGTCAATGACAACAAAATCCTCCGGAAAGGTGAATTTTTCGACACCGATGAAGAATCTTCGGCTATCCCCACCGGATAAGCAACCGTACGGTTAGCTAATTCCAATGTCATTCGTGTGGGGACTAGCTCGGGTAGAGATAATTGTTTCCAAACACTTAATGGCATTAAGTTTATACTAGTACCTAGATCAGCTAGGGCCATACAATTCTCTACCCCGGGGAAGTTGCAAGGAATGAGAAAACGACCCGGATCACCAAGTTTGGTTGGTAATTTCCTTAAGAGCACTACGGAGCAATTCTCATTAAGTTAGGTCTGAGCGATATCAAGAAGCTTTTCTTTGTCACTGAGAAGATCTTTAAACATTTTAGCATATTTCAGCATGTGAGCGAGAGCCTCAACAAAGGAGATGTTGAAATTCAATTGTTTAAATATTTTCATAAAGTTAGAAACCTGAATATCATCCTTGTTCTTCAACTTCTCTTTCCTCAACCTTGAGGGATAAGGTATATTGGGTTGAGATGAAGGCTTTGGAATGGAATTCTCACTCACATCCTTGGGTGGTGGAGGGGTGGAAGTAGAAGGTGGATGAATTAGAGAAGGGGACTCGTTTTCCTTTGTCACAATCATAGGTGAAGGTGTAGGAATCTCGGGTTCCTTTAAACCTTTTCCATTTCGGGTGGTGATTGCTTTCATCTCCCATCTTGGATTAGCAACGGTGTTACTCGGAAGAGAACCCGAACCAGAGGCTTGATTACTTGGGAAGAAACTAGCCATCATATCCCTTAAGTCATTCGTTTGACTGCTTAACGATTTTCGCATATCGGCTCGAAGATCATTCCCTTGTTTCGCCATATCTCCTTTCAAGTTGATGATTTGACGCTGAAGATTCTGCACCAGCGCGTCATTAGTCCTCATGTAAGTTTCAACCTCGTGATTAAATGCGGTGGGTGGGTTGGAAGGAGGAGCATGGTAGGCAGGTGGTTGATAAGCGGGTTGTTGGTAAACCTGGTTATTTCCTTGAGGTGGATATGGGTTTCTTTGGGTATGATATTGATTTGGAGCTCGAGTTTGGTTTTGATTGGTGCGATTGAAGTTGTTTTGGTTTTGAGGAGGAAAACCGGGTGGTGAAAGGAAGTTGTTTGAATGATAACTAAGCAAATTTTGGTCACCTTGAGGACGAGCTTGATAGCCTCCCGTAGAAAAGTTACCGTTAGCGGCATACAAATTTTCCGGATTGTCATGAGTCGAAGGACAATCAGTGTATGATTTAGAACCCCCAGAAATCTCACAAGAAGTTGCTACAGCTTTAGCTTGTTGTTATTGATTCGTAGCTATGAGTAGAATATTTTTGTTCATTTCGACCATCATGCGAGTGAAGTCGGTCATCTCTGGGTTTGATGAAGTAGAAGAAACATTGGCCCTCGGGTTATTCCTTGAAGAAGAGGATGAATCCCAATTTTTGTGGTGAGTGGTCATGTTCTCTATAAGCTCTCTACACTCCTCAGGTCTTCTCTTCATGAATGTACCACCGGCGGCAGCATTAATCGTATCACGATCACGAAAAGTTAAACCATTGTAGAAAGTATCAATCAAAGTAACAGGGAGCATGTTATGGTTCGGACATCGGTCGATCAAGACATTGTAACGTTCCCAAGCATCGAAAAGCGACTCATCAGGTTCTTGAGTAAATCCACTGATTTGATTGCGAAGACTAGTGACCATGGATGGTGGAAAGTAGCACGACAAAATTTTTTGAGTCATGTCATTCCATGTATGAATTGAGTTTTTGGGAAGACGATCAAACCATTTTCGGCATGGTGGGATAAAGTGTGTGGAAAGAGGTGAAGGCGAAGCAAATCCATGGAAACACTGGGCAATTTCATGCTTTGAGTGACGGTTATGAATTTATCAAGATGTTTGTTGGCATCATCATCCGGTAATCCGCGAAAAGGACAAGTGTTTTGAACTTGCTGGATCATGTGATGCTTCAACGAAAATTCAGTAGCCGTGATTAGCATCAGCACAATCCGTCCTCCGCGTCCATTCATTGTTGGCTGACAAAGCTCCTCCATTGTGCGTAGGTCGGGTTGTGGGCCATTATTGTTATTATTATTCATGTTGGGGTGGGGTGGGTTGTTATTATTGTTATGCACACCGGCCATATCTATGTCTCTAAGAGTCTCGGGATTAGAATAAGACGTAGATCGAGTACGCATACCCTAAAATAAAATAAAGTATTTTTGGTTTTTTTTATCTTTTTTATTGTTTTTAGATTTTTGAAAATTTTATATTTTTTTAGGATTTTTGAAAATTTCTGTGCTTGAAAATAACGTTCCCAAAAGAACGGATCCCAAAATCCAATTTTTCTTACTAAACACCGGTAATCTTTACGAAAAGAGCCGGCAGCGGCGCCATTTAATATACGACTTTTGTGTTCTCTTTGAAGTGTTGTTCGTACTCGATTCAATTCGAATTGATCACGGTTAATGGTGGAATTGTTGGTATTTGTCACTAAAACGGGGAGCTTGGTTAACTATGTCTACAAACAGCATAAATATAAAAGCTATTAAAAATAAAAGAGAAATTCTAACCTCGATTGCTTTATCAGAGTGAATGCTGCAAAATAGAACTTGGTGAAAGAAATTAAGAATAAAAGTGAAAATGTAAGTGTGTTGACTAAAAATAAAAGCTTTAAAATTAAACTAAAAATTAAGATTCAATAAATGACGAAAAATTAAAACTTTGAAAAGTAAATTTGAAAATTAAAACTTTGTAAAAAATGAAAACTTTAATAAAAATAATTTGAAAAATAAACTAAGTGAAAATGGCGGAAAGTTTAAGGTTTGAAAATAATTAGGAAAACAAAAACTGAATATAAGTCGGAATGTGTAATTCTAATCTAATTCGGAATAAAAATAATGAACTCAATCCTGAATCCAAGAATCTGACGTAACTCGGAATCCACAAGAAAAATCTAATTCGGAATGCAGTCAATCACGTAGTTCGGAATACGGGCTTGTATGTAGTTCGGAATAATCCCTTCCTTGACCTAATTCAGGAAACGACGCCTTGACCTAATTCAGGAAACAATAATTTGGATGTAATTCGGAATGAGCACAATTCAAGACCTAGTTCGGAATTTTGCTTCTCCACGTAACTCGGAATAAAAATTCTACACCCAGTTCGGAATCACAGGTTTGTACGTAGTTCGGAATAAGCTAGTTCCAACTTGTAGTTCGGAATGAAGGTTTTGATGTAGTTCGGAATAATTTCGTCTTGGACCTAACTCAGAATACTCAGTCCCATACACAATTCAGGAAACACAAAACTTGATGAAGTTCGGAATCAAAGGCATAAAGTAGTTCGGAATATCCAACTCTAACCTAATTCGGGATATTCAATCCCTTATCTAATTCGAAATAAGACTATGCAGGAACTAATTCGGGAAAGTTTGTCTGAAGTAATTCGGGAATAGGGGTTTTGGGAGTTCGGGAAAAGAGGGTTTCTAAACCCGAATTAAGCTAAAATAAGCAAAACAAAATAAGCACTTTACCAAAACTTTTAACAAATCAACTTTAAGAAAAAGCTTATAAGACACAATTTAAAAACTTTTTAAAAACACTTAATAAGCAAAAATTTAAAATCAACTTTTTTATAAAAATATTAAACTATCAAAATCAACTTATTTTAAAATTATTAAATATAAAAATTAAGCAAATAAGCACCTTAATCTAAAAACTCTAAACACTACAACTCAATAAGCACAATCAAATAAACAAAACAATCACATCATCAATAAAATTAAACCAACTACATGATTAATTAAGCAAAAACAATAGATTATTAAGAAAGGTAGAATGAGAATTATGAAATAAACTTGATTAAATTAAAGATTAAGATCAAAGATTACAAGATGAAAGATTTGATAAGCTTGAAAACTAGAGAAAATAAAACACACTTAATTACCTATTAAAATTAAAAACTAAAAAATGAAGACTCGTCCTTAATGACTATTTTCTAACTATATATAGGGGAGGTGGAAAGTGCTTGTTTCTTCTTTTCTTCTCGTCTTTCTCGACTTAGGCTCGGGATTAGTCGAATTGATAATTTTGAACTCGTCTTCTATTTTTCTTCTTTTAATAGACTTGGTTCTTCGACTTCGTTAAACTTTCGTCTTTAGACTTTTTCTTCAATAAATCTTCAGAATAGACCTTTGACTTCAGTTCTTCTTGCACTTTTGATCTTTTGACTTGTCTTTGTCTTTTTCTTCGATAAAAGCCCGTGATAGCCCGTGTTTTCTTCCTTTTTCATATTTTTATCCTGAAACACAATAAAAAAACAAACCACGCTAATTCCGACTTTTACGACATAAAATACACATGAATTTATACGTCTTAAAGTATGGGAACTTGTCCCATGCCCGGATCAAGTGCAGTTACTCACTTTAAAATGGGTTTACAAGGTGAAACTCAACGAGTTAGGCGGAATATTGAAAAACAAAGCTCGACTAGTAGCTCGTGGATACAAGCAATTATTGGGCATTGACTTTATGAAATCCTTTGCATCAGTTGCCCGTTTAGAAGCTATTAGACTATTCCTCGCTTATGCAGCCCACATGAATATGATCGTCTATCAGATGGATGTGAAGATGACATTTCTGAATGGTGAAATCAAGGAAGAAGTCTATGTTCAACAGCCGGATGGTTTTGTGAATCCTAAATATCCTAATCATGTGTACAAGATTAAGAAGGCTCTCTTTGGGTTGAAGCAAGCTCCATGCGCATGGTATGATCTATTGTCACAATTCCTCATTACGCAAGGCTTCGCTAAAGGCAAGGTGGATCCCACGTTGTTAATTCAGAAACGCGGTAAAGATATGATTATGGTACAAATATATGTTGATGACATTATATTTGCACACTCGACCCAAACCTTATCCGATGAGTTTGGGACACTCATGTCTTCCAAGTTTAAGATGTCAATGATGGGCAAGGTATCATTCTTCTTAGGTCTTCAGATATATCAGAGTCCCAGAGGCATCTTTATCAATCAATCCAAGTATGCCCTTGAAACGCTTAAGAAATATAAGATGGAATCTTGCGACCCCGTGGATACTCCAATGGTGGAACGAACTAAGCTTGATGCAGATCCACATGGAGTTGCCGTTGATCCGACAATTTATCGTGGAATGATCGCTACTCTTTTGTATATCACAGCTAGTCGACCTGATCTTCAGTTTGCTATATCTATGTGTGCTCGGTATCAAACTAGGCCTACTGAGTTACACTCCGCGACTGTTAAAGGGATCTTTCGGTATTTGAAAGGAACCATTAATCGGGGACTTTAGTATTTGAAGGACTCTTCAATTGCACTAATGGTATATGCAGATGCGAATCACGCGGGTTGTCAAGATACAAGGCGTAGCACGAGTGGAACATTGCAACTACTAGGAGATCGACTGATCAGTTGGGCATCAAAAAGGGAGAAAACGCTGCAATTTCAAGTACGAAAGCAGAATGCATAGCTATGTCCGGTTGCTGTGCTCAAATTCTTTGGATGAGATCGCAATTAACCGACTATGGTCTAGGTTTCAACAACATTCCGATGTACTTTGACAACAAGAGTGCAATTGCCTTATGTTGCAACAATGTTCAATTCTCCCGGTCGAAGCATATTGACATTCGCTACCACTTTATCAAGGAGCAAGTGGAAAATGGAGTGATCGAGCTTTTCTTTGTCCGATCTGAGTATCAATTGGAGGATATTTTCACGAAGGCTTTAGATCGCGCTCGAATGGAATTTTTGGCCGACAAGCTAGGTTTGAGAACTTTCTCGCCCGAGACTCTAAAGGAACTGGCAGATGAAGCGAAAGAATAGTGGTGGTAAACTATTCTCCGTATCCTTGGTGATCATCTGTATATATTGTTTATATTTATATCCACAAAAGCAAAATACAAAAATATAAAATCATATAAAAACCATAAAATTTGAAAAATCTCATAAAAATCCAAAAATATTTTTTTACGTTATTTTTCAAAGGCATGTCTTTGGTACGATAATATTTACGGCCTTAGAAATGTCGATTAATATTGACACGACACCATAAATAGAGTTCGTACAAAAGTTGTAAATATTTCATAAAACATGCCCTAATGGCTTGTAGTTATTTCTGACTGCAACCCGGTTTTCACATTAAAGAGAAGTATTTCTCATGAAAGTTTTGGCTCTCAACGGGAATCAAGTTTCTCGGGCATGGTTTACTTTATAACCATGTAAGGGATTGTGTTTATGTAATAACACAATCTAACACGGATAAATGTACGCTTCAGTGCATTTATTTGTTAAAACAAGAGAAGTCTTGTTTTTATGAAGTCATCATCTCTACAACCATAGCTATCTACATTTGGTATTTACATACTCGACGATGCGACTACTCAAACGACGACTACAACTCTTTCAATAGAACACGAGTCAAAAATTAAGGGGGAGAAATTGTCAAGCATTCAGAATCTTCGATGCCGAACGTGCCAAGTTCACAAATTGGTGTCAAGACAACAATACCAATCGTACATTTGGTGTCAAGAGATGACTTCAGACGTGACGAGGCGACCAACACTTGCATACAAGAACCATTTGATCATATCATATGATGTTCTCATCAATCAGGTCCAACCTTGTTAATTCATTCTTTTATGGTGAATATGTGATCATATTACAAATTGGTATCATATCTCACAAATTGGTCTCATGAAGATTAAACGGACTTGCATGTTCCTTCCCAAAACCTTTGTTAAAACTTCATTAAATCAATTGATATTTAAAACATCGATTGGGTTAATATTTTTAATATGGGTAGAAAATGTGATTTAATATGGGAAATTATCACAAATGGTTTGACTTAATGTGATAGCTCATCCCGACATGTGTGAAATGTTTTCGAATATCGTGGCATATGTTAAGGGGATCAAAACGGATTTGCACATCAAAATTGGATTTCATGGTGATTTTTACTTATCCACAACCCATTTATTTCACGACGATGAAGATTGTGGTGACATAAGGATGGTAGGATAGGTTAAGTCCAATGATTCTTCTAGAACCGGAGGAATCTTCCCAAGGACATTCCATAGCTAGAAATAGTAGTCCTTAGGAAAGATGGAGAAAGATTGTGAATGTAGCTGAATGTAGACCAAGTACTTAAGTTAGCACTGGAACAATCACAACAAGGTGCTAGTTATGACGTATTGGTAAGCATTGAAGGGGTTGAAGAATGAAAAAGAATTGTAAAGATAAATGGTGTAACGAAAGTAGCCCTCCTTACAACTTAGGTAGAAACCGGGTCAACACGTATGCTATTGAGATCATTTTAATGATGCTCGATATTGAAGATAGACATCATGGACCCAGTGATGCATTGCACAACACATCCCAGCTAACTCAAATATCTCTTAAAAGGTATTTGTTTTATTCACACGGAGACAACGCATTATCTATCGATTTATTCACTCCGAGTAAATTGGTATTGAAATGGTGGCACTCCTCTCCAGCCTCCGATCACCAAAAAATCCAAAAAGCACGATCGAGTCTAGAGCCATTTGAGATAATCAAATATCTCATTAGGACACATTTCCATATTTCCTTGCTTCTTCACACACTGTGAAAAGTAAGAAAGATATTAAGAGTCCTATGTAAAATCTTCATGATCTTGCCTGAACATCCGAGTAATACGAAAGTATTTACAATGAAGATGGCAATCCTTCTTGAGTGAATATAAAAAAGCTCATGGTAGGTGACTTGTGCGATTCTTTATGAATCAAGCTTGTGATACCTGGAAAGCAACAGTGGTTGAATTCTTAACTGAACTTAAACACGTTCCAGGCCTCTACGTAACATCTTAGTGATCTTGCCAGAACACTCAGAGTGACACTCTATAGTGTTCACAGTGATGAGTGGAAATCCTTCTAGTGTTAACCTTAAACAGCACTTGGTAGGTAACTTGCAAGATTCTATATGAATCAAGCTCGTGACAACTGGAAAGCAACGATGGTGCGATTCTTTAATGAATCAAACTAGTTCCAGGAACCGGAATTGACGGCTTCAATCATGCGGATAATTTTATCCAAATGATTCACTCTTTACGTTCGTAGTCAGCTTTAGACGGTCGAGTAAAGAGAACGGGTTTACCTGTGAAATCTTGTCAAGGAGATTTTTAATTAAATCTACCTGCCACAAGTACGATATTTTATATCGTCCAACGGTCTTCACCGACCGGAGGTAAAATGCTACCGAATTAGAATGAAATGTTCAAAGCCATTTCGTTCGTGTCTACTTATGTTGCGGCATTTGAAGACTGTGGCGTTGCGGTATCCGAGAAGAAGTCGTCCCCGCATGCTTATACTTTATGTACTTAATACTTCATCTAATTCTAGAAAGTCTAAAAGTCAAGTCTTCCACTGTATCGAACTCTGAAGCTTTCAAGAATTACAAAGGTATAAGTATGTGGAACCTAAAGTCACGAAGAGGCGAATATCACAAATGATGGATGCACAAGATCAAGGCAAGAGATTATTACTAAAGATTGATATCAAAGATCACATCAGCATGTTCACCAGAAAAGTAAAAGAAAAGAAAGACGAAGACGGTGAGCTCAAGACAAGCATAGTATGCTAGGTTTATTTTATTATTGTAACTTGGGTAACGCCCTTGTTTGGAGTGACCTCCCTTAGGGGGAGATTGTTGGAAATACGTTTTTACGTATTTAGGAAGATTCGGTCACTCCGACAATATATTAAGTAGTAGCTCGTAGTCTAGATATCTTTATATATATCAAACAAGGAAAAGCCCGATCCATGCTTGTATGGTCGGCCCAATTGTAAGCCCAAGCCCATCTTATGGGCTTGGTATATAAACCCTCTCCTTAGATGGAAAGGGTGTTGGTTCACATAACTTTACACATAGTAAAAGTGTGTTTTCATACTTTGTCTCTCAAAGTGTGTGTGTGTGTGATCTTACCTTATTTCTATCTATTTCTCTCTCTAAACATAAGCATAGATTTACAATACCTTACATCTTCCTACAACTGACAGTCGGTTTTCATGCATTCATTGTTTTCATGCATTCATATATATGTCATTGTTGCAGGTTTATGACTAAGTAATGGTTGGTACATGACTGGCCTATTTAGTCGTATGTGCTTTTATCGAAACTTTTAACTTTAGGACCGACCCATTGGCGTCCCCTCGCCATGTCTTTTGTTTTGAGTGAACTGACCATAGACGTGCACTCTCGCGCATATAAAAGTTTTCATAAAGTTGCATCATGCATTCATGTACTAGTTTTCCTGCATAAATTGTTCTCATGATTTATTGGTATAATTTTTTTTTCATGTATATATTTTATGTTTTGATCAGTTTAATCATGTATTTTCATGTTATAGTGTCAAATGGTTCTCACACGCGAGCAGGAACAACTCAATGCAGCAGTCCAAGTTTTGCTTCCTCAGCTGAGGAACGAAATCAGGGCTGAGGTACAGGCTGCCAACAATCAACAACAGCACCCAGTACCTCCTCCTCCTCCTCCAGAAACATTGGTCACATGGTTGGAGAGATTCAACAAGCAACGCCCTCGATCCTTCGAGAAAACTGATAGCCCCAGTGAAGCTGAAAGATGGTTGGCTCATATTGAGAAGATTTTCGATGCAATGGGCTGTGACCCCGTATTCAAGTCGAGGTTGGCCTGTTACAAGTTCTAAGGTGATGTGCTAGGATGGTGGAAGGCACTCAAGCAGTCTGAGGGAGGTGACAATTGGGTGGCTAGTTTGACTTGGGCTCAGTTTAGGGAGTTAGTAATGGGAAAGTTTTACCCTAGGGCTGAGCAAGACAAGCTGAAGAGGGAGTACCACGAAATCAGGAAGAGAGCTAGGGAGAACAGCAACGAGTTCATGCAACACTTTCTTTGTTTGGCAGGTTTTCTAGGCGCAACAGCAGGTACTGCCAAAGAGCAAGCATACCACTTTCGGTGGGCTCTTCGTACATCGGTCGCCAACAACTTGGTGTGTGCTACGTTCAACATGGTGGCACAAGTTGCCGATGCAGCACGTAAGCTGGAGATGCTGCAAGAAAGAGAAGAGTTCGGGGAAGCAGAGAGACCCGAGAAGAGGTAAATATTCGTTAATCAGCGGTGACCATTCCGATTTCTTTCAGTAATTATCCAATATTTATATCTCTTTTTAAACTGCATCTTCCAGGCACAAGACTAGGGACCGGTCTCTACCGGCTACTCAGCCCAAGGGAAATGGTCAGACTCAGGACCGTTATGCTACGGATATGCGTGGCGGTAATGATAATTACCGTAACAATGCTGGAAACTCCAACAGCAGCAGGTCCTTACACTTACTCATTTCTTTATAATACATGCAATATTTCATAATTCTGACACATTAGCAATCTTCTACCAGGAATCATGGTAACAGGAGGGACCAGAACCAAAGAGGTCCACAGCCTAACCGTCCAGCTATCACTGGTATTACATCTTACAATTATTCCGCATTGTCCTTTTGTACCTATAAATCACGTCTCATGTATACTATTTTTAACAGGCTCCCAACCAACAAGGCACCTGCTGGAGGGTATACTCATCCTCTTTGCACTACCTGCAACCATAGGCACCCAGGGCCATGTCGCCGCGACAGCGACGCATGCTACAAGTGTAGCCTTACTGGTCATCGCATGAAGGACTACCGCAAGGGCGAGATGGAGGGCACATCTGGACATGCTGATTCCAAGCCGCCTCCTACTAGTGGACGCGTTTACACGACATCTCGCAATCAGGCCAACAAGTCTACAGGTACCATCACTAGAATCTTGTATCTGTATAGTCAAGCTACATGTGTTTTATTTGACACGGGTGCTACTCATTCGATCATTTCTACTGCTTATGCTAAGAACGTTAGGATATCCCATATGCCACTAGAGAATGTACTAAATATTTACACGCCTTTAAGAGACTCTATACGCATAACACATGTGTACAAGAGCCTTCCCCTAGAGTTTGACGACAAGATCCGTCCTGTTGACGCACTTCTGCTGGACATGAATGATTTTTGGCATGATATTGGGCATGGCCTGGCTATCCAAACATCATGCCACCATAGACTGCCATACATATCGGGTCATCTTCGGTGGTGTTAATGCACCAGAGTATATTCACAACGGGTTCGTACCCGGAAGGTCTGTACAAATCATATCAACCCTGCAAGCACGTGCATTACTTTCACATGGTTGCGAGGGCTATCTAGCTATTGTTCATGACTTGGATGCTGAATCGCCATCAATTTAGAATCAGCCAATAGTGTCAGAATTTCTAGACGTATTTCCAGAAGAACTTCCGGGCATACCACCTGCACATGAAGTAGAGTTTAATATCGATCTCATTCCAGGAGCTGAGCCGATTTCCAAGGCTCCTTATCGCATGGCTCCCATAGAGTTAAAGGAACTAAAGGACCAATTGCAAGAACTTCTGGAATGAGGCTTCATTCGATCGAGCGCATCTCCATGGGGCGCACCGGTCTTATTTATGAAGAAGAAGGACGGAAGTATGCGTCTTTGCATAGATTATGGCGAGCTTAACAAGATCACCATCAGGAACAGGTATCCTTTACCACGCATTCACGATCTGTTGACCAACTCCAAAGGGCCAAACATTTCTCCAAAATTGATCTGAGGTCGGGCTATCATCAGCTACGGGTTAAAGAGCAGGACATCGCCAAGACTGCTTTCCGAACACGCTATGGGCACTACGAATTCGTAGTCATGCTTTTTGGCCTTAACAATGCTCCAGCAGTGTTCATGGATTTGATGAACAGAATCTTTCATGAATTTCTGGACAAGTTCGTCATTGTCTTCATTGAAGACATTCTAATATTCTCTAAGTCCAAGGAGGAACACGAAGACCATGTTCGTACAGTGTTACAGATTCTTCGCCAAAAGCAGTTGTATGCTAAATTCTCCATGTGTGAGTTCGGGTTAGACAAAGTGGCGTTCTTAGGTCACATTGTATCAGTAGAAGGAATCACCATGGATCCAACAAAGGTTGAGGCTATTACCAAGTGGCCAAGACCGACATCAACGACTAAAGTTCGCAGTTTCCTAGGCTTAGCTGGTTACTACCGTAGGTTCGTAGAGAACTTTTCTCGTTTAGCACTACCGTTGACCAAACTAATGCGGAAAGGGGAGAAATTCGTCTGGACTGAAGAAAGAGATAAGATCTTGAAGACCTAAAGCAAAAGTTAGTATATGCACCGATTCTTACTCTCCCATCTGGTACAGGTGGATTTCAAATCTACAGTGATGCTTCGGGGAAAGGACTTGGCTGTGTTCTCATGCAACATGGGAAAGTGATCGCGTACGCTTCACGGCAGCTTAAGCCTTATGAGGAAAATTACCCTACACATGGTTCGGAACTTGCAGCAGTCGTGTTTGCATTAAAGATATGGAGGCACTATTTGTATGGAGAATCATGTTACATCTTCACGAACCACAAGAGTTTGAAGTACATCTTCAATCAACGTGAACTGAACATAAGACAAAGGAGATGGTTAGAGCTATTGAAGGATTATGACATTAATCTGCAATATCATCCCGGCAAGGCGAATGTAGTGGCAAATACACTTAGCAGGAAGTCCGGAATGATAAACGGCATTAAAATTAAGGAGGAAATTATAAGAGACTTAGAGCGACTAGACATTGAGATCATGGTACGTGGACATCACGGTTACTGGGCTAATCTTAGAGTGGAACCTGAGTTACTCTCTAGGATCAAGGAAGCTCAGAATGATGATGGTGAAATCTGGGCGATAATTTAGAACTTGGAGAAGCAGACAAAATTTTGTGTAGACGAAGACGGTATCTTTTGGTAGGGCACGAGACTTTGTGTTCCTGATGATCAAGAACTCTGGGAAGCATTGATAGCTGAGGCTCATATCTCCCCATTCTCCATTCATCCTGGTTCGACCAAGATGTTGCACGACATCAAACAATACTTTTGGTGGAGTGGTATGAAACAGGATGTTTCAACTTACGTCTCCAAATGTCTTACCTGCCAGCAGGTTAAGATTGAGCATCAGCAATCTAGCGGTCTTCTACAACTGTTAGATATTCCATAGTGGAAGTGGGACAAGATCACCATTGATTTTGTTACCGGTCTTCCGTAGACAAAGAGGAGGCACGATGCTATTTGGGTTATCGTTGATCGACTTACTAAGTCAGCTCATTTCTTAGCGATTCGTAAGGAAGATTCGGTCAGTAAACTCGCCGATACTTATAAGAAGGATATCATGAGACTTCATGGTGCTCCATCCAGCATCGTCTCGGACAGAGATCCTCGTTTCACTTCACGATTTTGGAGGAGTCTGCAGAAAGCTTGGGGCACAAAACTTAAGCTTAGCACGGCTTTTCATCCTCAAACAGACGGGCAATCGGAGCGAACGATTTAGACATTAGAAGACATGTTAAGGTCATGTGCGTTGGAATGGACAGGAGATTGGGACGATTATATCTGTTTAGTAGAGTTTGCATACAACAACAGTTGGCATGCAAGTATTAAGTGTGCTCCATTCGAGATGTTGTATGGTAGGAAGTGTCGCGCCCAAATCTGTTAGGATCAGGTTGGTGAGCGAACACTTGAACGACCAGAAATGATAGAGTTGACCAACGAGAAGGTCGCTGTAGCTAAGCAAAAATTGCAAGAAGCACGATCACGTCAAAAGAGTTACGCCGACAAGCATCGTAGGGATTTGCATTTTAATGTAGGATATCACGTCTTCCTTAAGGTATCACCGGCACGTGGTGTTAAGCGTTTTGGAATCAAAGGGAAGCTCAGTCCTCGATTCATCGAACCGTTTGATGTCATTAAACGAGTCGGTGAAGTATCTTATCGTTTAGCGTTACCTCCGCAGCTTTCTTACGTCCACGACGTTTTCCATGTGTCCTTACTCAGAGGGTACAAGTATCATCCCCTTCACATGGTTCAATATCCACTGGAACAGATTCGTGAAGATCTTACCTTCATAGAGGAACCCGAACGAGTTCTTGACATGCAAGAACGAGTCATGAGGAAGAAGACGATTCCATTCGTCAAAATCCTTTGGAGGGATCATACCGAGCGGGAAGCCACTTGGGAGACCGAGGAGTGTATCCGGACTTCTTACCCTCATTTCAAGTTTTGAATTCGTGTATGTTCCTCTTTTTTCCAGTTTATGTTATCTATAATTCGGGGACGAATTATTCTTTTAAGGGGGAAGAGTTGTAAAACCCGCATGCTTTTACCATGAATAGTACCCTTATAGTCGTACGTACATGATTAAAACTTTCCTTTTATAACACGAATACCTTTCACGAACATAAATTACAAGAACTACGTACGTGTTATTACATGATAACTATTAAGTATGTAATAATGCACGATACTTATTATAGATAATAATTAAATCACGAACATGAAATCATAAACGTAAGAATCACGAACGTATAATTATGTAATTACGTAATTATTATTACGTCTAAGTACAAGTATATAAAATAACACGAACATTTAATAATAACATCACGTAAATACGAGCACGAGAACACGTAATAATTTAGAACACGAAAAACTACGGGTTTCCCTTGGTGGGCCCTAGTAGCCGCGGCACACAAGAGAAAGGGGGGGTCCAAAAGCCCATTTTTGGTTTTAACTAAAGGAAACAAAACCACAGCGTTTTCATAAAAATATTGTTATAGAAAAGTTGAAAACCCTAGCTCTTGGGGACTCCAAAGCCGCGGCATCAAACAAAGAACAAGGAGGATTCGATTTTGATTTTTGATCTTTGGTATTTGGTTCGTGTTAGTGTTATTTTCAATCACACGTTAAGGTAAAACATAAAAACCTTGATCTTTAATCTTTTTATTTAATTATGTTTTTATGTTAGATCTTTAAAAACAATTAAATAAACATGATATGGAATTTAATAAACATGGGAAAAAGGGTTCGTTTGGCTTGGTTTGTGGTTCGGCAGCCAACCGAGAGTCGAAGGACTCTCGGTGTCCATTTTTAGCCATAGCCGAGACCCCCTAAGGGGCTCGGTGTGGGTCTCGGCGCAGCAGCAGACACCATCGGCTTCAGCCGGTGGCTGTTTGGGTCGGACGAGGGGGAACATCGAAGGCAGCAAGGGGATACCACCGACTTGCGCCGGTGGGATCTTGATGCTGGCAGCGGCTAGCCACAGCAGCAGCCACCGTTGTTGGCAACGGAACCACCAGCCGCCACTGCAGCCGCGATTGTGGGTGGTGGGTTTTTGGTTCGGGCCGATTCATTGGTTCACGGGTCCGGTTCATGACATGTTTTTAATAAAATAATACATGGGTTCGGTTTATTATTTTTACAAGTATATTTATTTACAAGTTAATTAAATTAATTTAACATGTCATATAATTAATTTAAATAAAACATGGACTTAGGTTTATTATTAATATTTAATAATACATGATTTTAACCTAAGTATTTAATTATGAAATTTAGACTAAATTAATTAATTAATTATTAAAAACATGACATATAATTAATTAATTTTCACGACTTAGGTTATATTAATATAAATATTAATACATGTTTTAACCTAAGTATTATATACACCTTAATTTAATTAAATCATGATTATATTTAATTAAATCGAATAACATATAGTTTATTTAAATTAACATGCTATAATTAATAAACTATATTATTAATCACATGACTTAGTATATTAAATCAGTAAGACTTAAGTTTATCTTATTTAGCTTATTAATCTAGCTTATTTCTAAATATGAAAACTTTTTATTTCAGGAAACTTACTATTTTTTGAAACTTTCTATTTTTGGAAACTTTTTATCTTTGGAAACTTTTTATTTTTGGAAAATTTCTATTTTAGGAAACCTGCTATTTTTAGAAAGTTACTTATTATTACACAACAAGTATAATAATACAAGAAATACAAGTAATACTTAATCAGAATATCCAGAATACATGATAAACACAGCATAACGTTAAAATCAGTAAAACAAGACATGAACATATAAAACAAGCTAAGACATGATATAAAACCAGTTATGTACGCAGTAATCAGGATACTTATACACGTATACTATTTATGTAGCATTAGTGAGATCGAAGTAGGACTCTCTTCCGTTCGTCTTCTTCGTTCACTAGACATAAGGTACGGATTCTCCGTCCTTTCAGTATGGACATTCTTTCCTTATTAGGATTCCCCGTATGCAGCCAACTATTTTCCTAGTATATGTTTTACATGTTTTGATTTGCTTATGTTTAATTAAATGCCTAAGCCATATACATGCATGACCAGTTCCACCTAGTTATGGAGGTACCATAACCATAACACTGGAGGCACAAGTGTTATGACTTCACCATAGCGGAGTGATAGCTCGTGATGTCCCTTTCAGCTTTTGGCCATATTATTATGTTATCATGTGGGGTGTATGGGTGCATCCTAGGTTACATGTTTTTAACAGATTATTCAGGTGAATGTGGTGTGTTCCTCACATCCTTTACAAGGAGCTGATCCCTCCTACCCAAACTTATATTAATTAGAGGCAACCCCTCTAACTGCATGACGAGGTCACCCCTCCAAGTATTCATGCACGTTGATATTTCATGACCTATATTGGCTTAATGGTTAACATGTTAAACAGTTTTCATAAGATAAACATAAGGCTTTTCAAACTATAAAACCACTGTTACTAAGTTATACCAGGTTTTCCAGGACTTAATCAATTTCGCTGTTATATGTTGTACATGCTTATGTAATTCATTCTATGCTTGTATATCCGTCCACTGAGCGTTATGCTCAGCCGTTTTCCTTTCATGTTCCCAAAACGGCAGGTACTCAAGGGTGCTCGTAGACTCTAAACATAGGTGCATATGGATTGGAAGTTTACTAGCCTTAATTACTTTATGCATTTCATCATACATTTTGATACTTATTTCCATGGACATTGTTTAGTCCTTTTCCTTTACAGTACTTATGTTTGTGTGTGATGAGCTTATACTTTGGGGTACCGATGTTTGTATCCGATATTTCCTTTATGGTCATGTAATGTTTAAGACATTTATCCTTGTATGCTTTGATGACACGCCATAATCACGCGTGACATCCCATTTACCAAAATGGGGTGTTACATTGCTTCTCCTTTGAAACAGGTTTCTTGACATCCGAAGGAGGGTAGAGACCATAATCAAAATCCAAAGGAGGAAAATCATGATCATTAGGAAAGTATGTATTGAGAAAGGTGGCGAAATCTTCATCAAATAAGTAATCATCCAAAGTAGTATCAATGGAGGATCTTCATCAAAAATAGTAGCAAGATCATCATTAGGAGACATATCATTTGAAGAATCACTCGAAAGAGTGTCAACATCATCAAAGTCATCATAAGTTGGCATGCCTTTGTACTCGGAAGTAAGATCATCATAATCATCCAAAAGAGAATTAGAATCATCATCATAATCATCATAGATTGGTGGAGCATCATAAATTGGTGGGGCATTCAAATTGGAGAGAGAATCATCGTCATATTCGTCCACATGGTCTTGAAAAAGTGGATTATCATAGCAAGTCTCGAAAAGAGGATAGTCATGTAGCACAAAATCATCAAGCTTTGTACTTTCCAAAGGAGTTGTATCAAGCTCGTCTTGAAGCACATCAATCATTTTCGCTGATTCTTTTCCATTTGATTTGCTTGTAATCCTCCCCATCTTAAAAACTTGTTGATCATTCCCGACTCTTAGAACTAGTTCACCTTCGGCAACATCGACTAAAGCTTTTCTGGTTTGCAAGAATGGCCGTCCAACTATTAACGGAATACGAGGATCCATTTCATAATCAACAACAACAAAGTCGACCAGAAAAGTGAAGGTACCAACTTTAACAAAAATATCTTCGGCAACACCAACGGGGTAAGCGAGAGTTCGATTTGCTAGTTCAAGAGTCATCAGTGTTGGTGTAAGGTCGGGTAATGATAACTTTTTCCAAACACTTAATGGCATTCAATTGATACTTGCCCCGAGATCGGCTAAGGCAGTAAATTCTTCGACTTTGGAAAATGTACAAGGCAACACAAAACGACCGGGATCTCCAAGTTTTTTTGGAAGTTCTTTAAGAAGGACTGCAGAACAATTTTCATTGAAGCGGGTGTTGACAACCTCGGCCATCTTCTCCTTCTTACTAAGCAATTCCTTGAATGCTTTGACAAATTTTGGCATTTGGACAAGTTCTTCAACAAGGCTAATGTTAAAGTTCATTTGGGAGATCATCTTCAAATAAGAGGTAACTTGAGCATCCTCTTTAGTAAGCAATTTGCACTTGTCTAGCCGAGAAGGATAAGGAATATTGGGTTTAGGTGGTGTAGGTGTAGAAGGTAAAGGTTGAGATGTTAAAGGTTGAGAGGTGGAAGGTTGAGAGCGTGAAGGGTTTTTCTTTGGTATTTCTTCCGTAAGAGGTGGAGACGGTAATGGAGAACTAGTACTAGGCGTGGTAGTAGGAGGGATAAATGGGGGTGGAGGAGGTGTAGATGGAGTAACTGGGGAAGGGATAGAAGGTCCTACTATAGTTGCTCCACTGCGCGTAGTAATAGCACTTACATTAGCTCTAGGGTTTGTTTCGGTTGTAGAAGGAAGAGCACCTTGGGGACGAAGGGTTTGAAACATTTTAACGAATTTCCTATCCGTGGACTCTTGCATTTCTTTCATGGTTCGCTCATGATCGGTTAATTTTTGTAGAATCAAGTCCATGTGAGGATGAGGTAAATTGAACCCTTGTTGTTGAAAACCTTGTGTTAGCCTCAATATATTAAGTCAAACAAGAATGTTCGGTAATAGTTTTATATTGTAATATTTATTAGAACGTTGTAATATTTATTAGAACGTTGTAATAGATAGTTAATTAGTCGTGGTTTATGGGCTTGGATTTAAACTAATTAAAGTCCAAAAGACAAGCCCGACCCAATATATAGCCCATTAGAGCCCGCATGTGGGTGGACTATATATACTACCCTCCTAGCATGTTAGGAGGGTTGGATGATCATTTGTAACTCTAATCTTCTCTAATCTAATATTCACTGACTTAATCATCTCTTCTCTCTACTTTTACTCACTACTTTCTCTCTCTAGGAATCCATCTCTTTTCATCTATTTTCTATCATTAATCATCTAAATAATATGGGACAACATTTGGTATCAATCGCCACAGGGTAGATTTTGTTTGGTTGTTTGGTTTTAGTTTGATTCAGTTGATTTTTTCAAATAAATCATCCCGAATTAACTTTCTTTTTAGTATTTCGGGCTATAAATCTTGATATAAATCATTTATATCGATTTGGTAGGGATTTGGTTTGGTTTTTATGGTAAAAATCGCAATATTTTGAGGTGTTTGGATTCATTGTTGTGTTACGGTTCGCGACTGCCTCAACATCATTTAGAATTAAGATTTTCAGAAATGGGTTAATTATTCTGAAAAAAGGATTTTCGGATAAGGGTTTACTATTCCGAAGAAGTGATTTCTCTGAAAAAGGGCTTATTCCGAAGATTTCAGTATTCCGAAAAAGTATTATTCTCTGAAAAAGCCTCTATTCCGAAGAAAATTCCGAAGAAGTGAAAATCCCGAAGAAGGTAAGTTTTTCTGAAATCTTTCATTTTTCTGAAAAAGTGATTTATTCCGAAAAAGCATCTTTTCCGAAGAAACGTTTATTCCGAAGAAGGTAAGTTTCTCTGAAATTTTCATTTCTCTGAAAACATCATTATTCCGAAGATTTTTTTCTCTGAAAAAGTGATTTATTACGAAAAAGCATCTATTCCGAAGAAACGTTTATTCCGAAGAAGGCAACTTTCTCTGAAATTTTCATTTCTCTGAAAACATCATTTTTCCGAAGATTTTTTTCTCTGAAAAAGTGATTATTCCGAAGAAGTGATTATTCCGAAGATTATTCCGAAAAAGTGATTATTCCGAAGATTATTCCGAAGCAGTGATTATTCCGAAGATTATTCCGAAGAAGTGATTATTCCGAAGTTTATTCCGAAGATCCTCAAATCTCTGAAAACATCCATTTTCCGAAAATGTCAGTTATTCTGAAAATGTCTGATGGTATTTTTTACTGAAGCATTTTTAGACTTAGCCACTATCTATACTAGGTTCGGAACATCGTTTCCAAAAAAAAAAATTATTTTTTTCTAGACCATTCTTAGGCCATTTATGCTTCGATTTCAAATTTTGGCGATGCGAAAAAATTTTCGACCAAAAATTCAAATTTTCGGACAAAATTCAAATTTTCGGACAAAATTCAAATTTTTAGGTTTTATTTTTGTCAAAATTTTTCACTTTTAAAATTTTTTCCCTATTAGTTTTTTGTTATTTCGGACTTGATTTCAAAATTTGGTAAGACAAAATTTTCAGTTTACCGTTTTGTCGGACCGAGGAATTTATTGTCGGACTGAGAAAAAAATTGGAATTTTCGGAATTGCAACCACAAACCAATCACACCATATCTACTTAAGATCCAAAGTCACTTCATCAACAGAGAGAGACGATCATCATGCCAACGAGTAATGCGGTTACTGAAAGTTCAGACGTGAAAGACCTTGAAATGGAACGACTACAACAACAGATATGTTTCTTGAGAAAAAATGTCATGGACGGTTTTAGAGTACTTCAAGATTCTTTTCAGCACCTTTCAAAAGTCTTGTTCGACTTACGTGAATCCACTGGCACATTCAGCAAAACATTCACTCATGCCATGGATAAACTTCAAACACAACTTGTCAACGAAAGAATCATTGCTAGTGAATGCAAGATCACTTTCACTGATCTCAAGACATCACTTGAAACGATGTTTACTTCTGACTTCATCAAGTCTTCGCTTACCAACGAGTGCTTCAAGCGATATCATGGAATGGATGCTTTATCATACAAAGATAGGATAACCCGCAACATCGACTTCATTGTAACCTATGTGAATCACACAATACAGATGCAACAAACGATTAATAAGTGTGTAAACACTTATCCTTTTGCCACTAAAATCAAGGAAAAACAAGACCTAATCATGTGTTTAGTATCGTAAATGTCGGAATTACGCGTGGTTTTGTGTTTTTGTGTGAAATAGGTACAAATGATCAAAAGGAAAGAAAACACGGGATTTCACGGTCAAATGTTGAAGAAAAGTCCAAGAAAGAGACGAAGATAAAGTCAAAAGACCAAAAGTGTGCCAAAGATCACGAAAGCCGGCAAAATCAACACGACTTTGAAGAAATGATCAACAAAGCCAAATTCGAGCTCGATTTTTAGTGGATTTAATTTTATGAAGATAATTGGGCCAAGTGGGTCCCACATTTGGGTTAATGGGCTCAAAAGCCCATTTGAAAGTCACTTGTTGATTGTTAAATAACTACAAGCCCAAAAAGCCTAAATTCTATAATCAAACGTTTGGAGAAAGGGTTAATTTGGGCCTAGCCCATTTGCAAGGTAAATGGGACGGTTTAAAAAGTTTGTATAAACTTTTGGTCAACTCACACAAAAAAACTATGCTGGTCAACCCACTCACACCACACGTTTTACTTAAAACGTGTTTACCCACTCCCATTAGTTATGATACAAACAAGAAAAATAACACTCACCCTTCCCTTTCTTTCTCTCCCAACACACATCAACCATTTTTACCCCAAACCCTAATTTACCATAACAAAAATTATTCAAAAATATTTTGGGCTTTTGTTAAAATCGTGTGATTCACACACTTGCCAATTAATTCCCCCAAGAATCGGAGAAGAACACCAAGGTGTGGTCCTCATCTTAAAATGACGAGGCCAGTCCCCCTCTTTTGATTGGTTGTGACAACACCAAAACCCAAATCCTCCAATCATAATCCTCCACATCATCAGTGAAGAAACACAAGAAGCACAATTCGTTACAACCTGGCAATCCATTTGACTCAGGTGTGTTTTCAACCGTTGATGAAGAAAATGAAGAAAGAGAAAAGAAAGAGCGGCTCAGATTAATTGCTTACTCTCTAAGCTTCATCAAGATGGTTTTGGGGTTTGCCTATAAAAACCCCCTTCATCTATAATTTTGGGTGTGCCTTCTTTTATTTTAATTTTTATTTTATGCAAAATTAGATGATAGGTTTATTGTAATTTCCTTTTTAAAGTATTGTAATCAGTTTTTAAATATTAATGAAATTTTAATTTGGTTAAATTTTTGTCTAAATAATTATTATTACAATTTATCTTAATTCTGTTTTTGCTTAATTAATACTGAAAATAAAAGTGGGAATTAAACTTCCCTACTGGAAGTTTTAAAAATCTTGTTCGAGAAGTGTTTTGGTTCGGATTATTTGTTGATGATATTCAGTGGTGTTTGATTCGGTTTCGGTTCATAAGGGGGTTCAGCGCCCACCTTCTTCCCAAAGGATATCATCAAAAGGTGTTAATCTCTTTTTATAATTTTTGTTAAGTTTTAGTTTTATAGTAATCTGCTTGTGTTTTGAGTTTGTTAATTTTAAATCTGCTTGTTTAATTTTGTTTTGGTATTTAGTTGTTTGGATCTGCTTTATTTGGTTTATTTTTAAGTTTTAATTTGGTATCTGCTTCGTATAATCCTTATGATAAGTTCGATTTAGTTTATATATCTGCTTGTTGTTTCTTTTTCGAATCTGCTTAAACTTTGATTTATACTTTGCTTGTTTAGATAAGTCTGTTTAAGTTTTGGTGGTTGGCTTATTCGGTTTTAAGTCTTATTGCGTTATATATCTGCTTAGATATTCAGATTTGTTAGCTTATTGGGGTTATTTTAATGCTAGTTGTATTTTCTTATTTAGGTTTTGTTATTTTTGGATTATTTAGTTTAATTGGTTTCGTCTGCTTATACTTGCTTATTTGATTCAGCTTTTTATGCTTATTTGGTTTTACTGGTAGCTGTTATATTGCTGCTTAAAACTCAGACTGTTTGGTCTGAGTAATCAAAATATTCCAAAAAAAATAAAAAAATAATAATAATAATATAGCAAAACCGTCCCTAACCGGACTCGAACCCTGGACCTCCTGTTCAGCAACCAAGCACCATAACCATCTTAGCTAGTACCCTTTTTGTGTTTTATTCTGCTTCATTTAATTAATATAGGTAATTTTAATCTGGCAGTTTGTTTAATTAAATACAAGTTTATTAATTTTGATTAAAAGTTTTTCTTTATTATTTACTTTTATTAAGTTTTAAAAAATAAAAAGATAAAAAAAATATTTTATTTTAATTACTTTTATAATTATAAATTATTTTTCAATTTAGTTTTATTTAAAATTAGATTTCATTTAAAGTTTTTAGTTTTAAATTTAAGTTTAAGTTTTATTTTAAAATTAGTTTTCAAATTTATTTAAATAAGTTTGAAAATAGTTAATTAAGTAGTTTTTAATTATATAGTTTATAGTTTTAAAAATACCAAAAAGAGTAATTTTACCAAGAACAAATAAATCCACGTTAATTTGAGATCAATTCGAGTGAGTCGAGGAAAAACGAACATTAATTGACTAAAATCGCTACATTAACGATTGATGACAGACTTCATACCAGTTGTAGTATCGCATCAGATATTGAGAATACAAGCTGCAGATATGAGACTCCAACGCATAGTTCAGGGAATGATGACAACAGCTCTGGGAAAGACAACAGCAGCTCTGACAAACAATACATCGACTCTGAGAATGTCATCAGCAATACACCTTCCTATGATAATGGTCCTGTTTACGATTCTGAACCATTGGAAGAGGTACACAATGCTGAATTTAATGTGTTTGCCAATGCCAATACGCATGAGCATAGTGATCAAACAACAAACCTTATTGACACATGTATGACGGAAAAGGTTGATAGAAATACCACACCCAATTCATCATACATGTGCAATAATGAGTTTGAGGATGATCAACATGCAAATGAGTATAATGATGAGGAGCGTGTCGCGCTTGCTAATTTAATTGCTAGTTTATAAAAAGATGTCAATGAGACTAGAAAGAGTCAAAAGCAATTAAAGAAGGCAAACGCAGCGCTCACTCAAAACATTGAAGAATGCAAAGCCGCTCTAATTAAATCTAATGAGACCTTTAAATTAATAGGGATGAGCTTCTTCAAAAGACCAAAGAGCTTGAGGGGTACAAGGGAAGTGCGTTAAAAAGTCAAAAGGGCGATTTTGAAAACAAATATAATACAACTCTTGAGTTATTAGCCAAAGAGAAGCGTCAATATAATGTTTTCTTAATGGATGAACGTCAAAAAACGTACCTTGCCAATACCAAAGTTAATGAACTTGAACAAAGCTCTCTATGACCACTACCGATTCTGCTAAAATTCTCGAGGTTAAGAACCAAGAGGTAGATGCGTTAAAACAAGACTTCAAAAGTAGATATAATAAAGAAACCGAAAAAGTAACGAAACTAGAAGAACAAGTCGAATTTTTGAAGAAAGTTGTTTATAAAACGCATGATTATATTCAATCCGTAAGAATGTTAGCACCTCCGTCGATGTTTAAGGGTCAAGCTAGCTTTGCAAGTCCTGAGTACCTTGCCAAAGCTCAAGTTGCGAACCCGTGTCTTTATCTTGATGAGACTGAAAGGACCGATCTTGATTGCATGCCTGTTAGTGCCGATAGTGAAGAGACTGCCCTTTGGGATGATGATAGTCAACCACTTGTCAATAAGGAGTTTGTGAAACCATATAATTATGCTTATGAGAATAGTCTTTATGGTCTTTTCAACGAACAAACTCAGAAAACTCGTGAGGAAGTGTTTCTTGAATGCAAACAAAAGCGAATTCAATGGAAGAAAGCATTTGCCCCTAAGAAATCTAATGTTTACAAATACATAAACTACCTCCCTCTAGATGAATCTAAAAGCAAGAGTAGGAAAACATTAGGTATTCTTAAACACCACATAGATAATGTTAAATCTATTGTTGAAAGAGATTGGGCAAAACGTGAAAATGTTGAGTGGCAACGCCCGATTCCTCAAGATATTACCTTGATTGTGAAAGAACTCTTAATTCCAAACACGGCGTTGATTAAAGAAACTGTTCTTCAACTTGAGGAGTTCACTCGGACTGAAATGTATGATGATTTAAAATATGTTGAATCTCTTGAGAAACACATTGATGATCTTCAAATGGAGAAGTCTGATTTTTCAGATGAATATGATTTACTATTGCAAGAATGTGTTTCTAAAGATGTTATGTGTGCTTATTTTACATCTTGTGGTGATATTGATGATTATTCTGATGTTGCATGAAAATATCTTGATAAGATCAAAGAATGTGAGCGTCTTGAAATTGAGCTTTCGAAACGTAAAGAAAATGTTGATAAAAAGGCTTTTAAGTTACTTCAACACAAAACTGATTTCCTTCAAAAACATTGTCATTCTCTTGAACTTGCGTTGCAAAAAGACGTTGGTAGTTTTCCACATCATAATAACTTGCAAGAAAAACTTTCCAAAATATTTCAAGAAATGAATGAACAGAATTTGGAAATTAAAGGGTTGAAAGCTCAGTTACAAGACAGGGACAGAGCGATAGCAGAGTTACAGAAACTCGTTGCTAAGATGGGTGGGAAAGTTGTGGAACCTAAAGATGTGAAACCTGTTGTTCGACAACCCAAAGCCTACAAGGATCCAAAGCCGTCCATCTTAGGAAAACCGAATCCGTTCTCCAATTCTTCTCATATGAAATCTAGGTTACCCCCTAAGACTGATGTGCAACCAAGTGTTCCAAACCCATCCATATCACCCTATGTTCCTCCATTTAGAAAGCACACTGTTGCTAAACCCAACCATGTGAATGCACCTAGCACTTCTAGGACTCCTCCAAAACGTGTGACTTTCACGTCCACAAAGGAATCTGTAGGTTCAAATGACCTCGTTCATACCCACAACCTAGAGGATGTGAAACAAAAAGGGAAGATTCAGAAAGACAAACCCGTGTATTCAAAACCTAGTTCACCAAATCTCGGTAGAGTTCAACACACTCCAAATGGTAGTCAACCAAAACCTAGGATCACTCACCAGCAATCTAGGAATTGGAAACCATCCATGAATAGTCGTGTTTCGAACACTACGCCTGAACGATTTAGAAAACCAAGGAATACAAGTACTTTCGTGAATCCCAAATTCCCCATATGCCCCACTTGGAAAAGAGCATTCACAATGGAAATCATGACCATTGCATTTTGCGATACCTCTATGAGGTCAAATCTCGTTCCTTTGAACGGAGATCGAATACAGAATCCCATAAGACAACAAGGAGATACAAACCCGTCGCAAAGAAAAGCAACAACAACAAATCTAAAACATGGATTAAAAAAGGACATAGTTTCTCTCCAAAGAAGTCTTCCGCTGTGCAGGAGAAAACTACTCCTAAATCTAGTCTTCAGTGGAAACCAACGGGTCGGATCTTCACGGAAGTTGGTCTTAAGTGGATTTCAATAGAGAAGAGTGATGACACCTGCACCAGCACTAATGCTACTGTTCTACACGCTGAAAAGGAATTTGTTACTCCTAATTCTAGTATTTGTGCAAACTCTTCTTCTATGAATGCAGGTACCTCAGCGGATTCTGAACCCACTTCTCCTTCTTCAAAGGGTTCCAGTTCTGTACATTCGATATCACCTTCTTCTGCAGTACAAAAGTCTATTTTGGATTATTTTCGAAAAACTTGATAAAACACAAAAATATAATAAAATGTAAATATCCATAGAAAAACAAAATAAAAAATGGAAAAACTTCAAAATACCAAAAAAAAATTTGGCATGTCTTTCAGTATCGATAATATGGACGTACCTAGAAATGTCGCTCAATAACGACACGGGTGTGTACATAAAGCTCGAATGAAAGTTGTAAATATTTTTCAAAACATGTCATTTCAATGATTTACAATTACCTCAGATTGTGACTCGTACTTCCAAGAAAGGAAAGTTGATCACGAATGATAACTTATCCTTAACAACGGGAAAATAAATTTTCTTGGTCATGAGCTCTCATTAAAAACATTCAAAGTTTTTAAGCTCATGTAAACGAATTACAGTTAAATGTCAGACTGTAACTCGAACTTCAAATAAAGGAAAGTGTATCTTTAAAGATACCTTATCCTACCAAACGGGTAGAGCAATCTATCACGGGTTGAGCTTGTCACGAAACATTCAACGTTTTGAGCTCAACACAATGACTTGTAATCACTTTCAGATTGCAACCCGGAACTATATTCACGGGGGAGTGTACGATTTCGTGCTCTTACCCATAGCAAAAGAAGTTAAATCTTCTTACACTTGAGTGGATTCGTCAAGACATTCAAAGTCTATGAACTCAAGTTTATGCTTTAGAAAAACCTTTTCGACAAAAAGAATTGATTTTTCAAAAAGCGTTGAACACAATTTTTTCAAGAATTTCTCAATGATATTCAAAATCTTTCAAAAGTTGTGTGTTCAACAACTTCTATCCTCAAAAGTTTAATGTGGATCAAATCCTCGTAATGACAATTCCATTGGATCAATTTTTGAGGGGGGGCTTTCCAAAATTCATGCTATGTTTGACACATCTTTCTCCCGAAGGATTTCAAGACTATTTTTCAAAATATATTTAATCAAATTTGGTATCTCTAATATCAAAATATTTTATATATTAGAGATAGGGGGAGAAAATGTGATTAATATATGATCTTATATAAGACTCAAGCCCTCATGGTTACGATCAAATACCCACAACATCTTTAATTCACGACGTTATTGGTGTCAAAAGGGTGGTTAGGTTTAAGTCCTATGATCCAACCTGAACCGAATGGATCTTCCCAGGGACAATCCAATAGATTATTAGAAGTCCTTAGGAAAGATGGAGTAGAATGTGAACGTAGCTGAATGTTGACTAAGTACTGATGCTAGCCCTGGAACAATCACAACAAGGTGCTAGTAATGATGTCTTGGTAAGCATTAAAGGGGTTGAAGAATGAAAAAGAAATGTAAGGATAAAGGGTGTAAAGAAATTAGCCCTCCATACATCTTAGGCAGAAACCGGGTCAACACATCATGAAGACAATCTCATCATGGACCCAGTGATGAAGTGCACAACCCTTTCCTAGCACCTCAAGCTTCTCTCAAAAGAAGTTTGTTTTATTGTCACGGAGATCAATACGACTTCTATTGACTTTCTCATTCCGAGATAGTTGATATTGAATAGGTGGCATCTGCTCTACCCTCCGACCACTAAAAGGTGCACAAATAGAGTCTAGAGCCAAGAGATCAATCAAATCTCGTTAGGACACACGGATAAAGATAAACAGAGTCCTACGCTATATCCTTTCGATATTGCTAGAACACTCAGAGTGATACTACTTAGTATTCACAATGATGAGTGGAAATCCTTCCAGTGTTAACATCAAACAGCACTGCAGTAGGTCATATGCAAGATTCTTTATGAATTGAACATATGTAAAACTGAAAAGCAACAGTGGTTTGATTCTGAATAGATTCAAACTCGTTTCAGGTTTCTACGCAATATCTTTATGGTCTTGCCAGAACATTCAGAGTGATATTCATTAATATTCATAGTGATGAATGGAAATCCTTCTAGCGTCAACATCAAACAGCGCTACGGTAGGTGACTTGTGAGATTCTTATGAATCAAACTTGTGTCAACTGGAAAGAAACAATGGTAAGATTCTTAATGAATCAAACTTGTTCCAGGAATTTGAATTGACGACTTTAATCAAACAGATATTTATCCAATTGATTCACTCTTTATGTTCGTAGTCTTGCTTTGAGACGGTCGAGTAAAGAGAATGGCTAGTACAGCCGCGAAACCCTGTCAAGGAGATTCTTAACTGAATCTACCTAATCACAGGTACGGTATTTTAATATCGTATAACGGTGTTCACCGACCGGAGGTAAAACGCTACCGATTTAGGACGAATGTCAAAGCCATTCAGTCCGTGTCTATGTTTTGTCTCGAGAAGGTGGCGTCACGGTGTACTCAGCAAAGTCAAAGATTCAAAAACCACATGTTCATGCCCAAAGACTTATTCAACAATTAATAGTGTGAACATGTGGATAAAGACACAAGATCGCAAGATGGCAAAGACAAGTCAAGAATTGTTTGAAGATCTCAAGATAAAAGACAAAGTCGAAAGACAATGACAAAGGCTCAAAGATCACAGCATGAAGGAACAAAACTACTATTACACGTTCAAGACTCATTTATGATGAAATTCATAAATCTCCATTGGACTCCAAATATCGAAGAGGAATGACCTCACATTGGAGGAGATTGTTAGCCTCAAAATATTGAGTCAAACAAGAATGTTCGATCATAGGTTTATATTGTAATATTTATTAGAATGTTGTAATAGATAGTTAATTAGTCGTGGTTTACGGGCTTTGATTTAAACTAATTAAAGTCCAAAAGACAAGCCCGGCCTAAATATATAGCCTATTAGAGCCCGCATGTGGGTGGACTATATATACTACCCTCCTAGCATGTTAGGAGGATTGGATGATCATTTGTAACTCTAATCTTCTCTAATCTAATATTCACCAACTTAATCATCTCTTCTCTCTACTTTCTCTCACTACTTTCTCTCTCTAGGAATCCATCTCTTTTCATCTATTTCTATCATTAATCATCTAAATAATATGGGACAACACCTTGGTTTAGGTATTGATTATATGGTTGAAAACCTTGAGGATTGAAACCTTGGTTTTGAAAACCTTGGTTTTGCACTTGATAAGGTCCTTGATTTGCATTGTAGCCCCTCACATTTGTATTTTGTTGAAAAGTAGCTCGTGGTGGCTCTTGGTTGTTTTGGGTGGGTGGGTGTGGTCTTTGTTGAAAACTGGGTGGAGCCAAGTAATTCGTCGAGTTATAAGACAAGTGATTAACATAGACATTAGGCTTGAAATGAACCCTCTTCGTGTTGTTGTAAGCATACACTTCCCCGTGAGATTGATTATAAGCTTTATCACAATTAGCATAAGAGTGTGGTCCACCACAAGTTTCACAAGTTATATTAAGAGCACGGGCATGTTGATTAGAAGGGTTATCTCTTAAAGCAAGTTGTTTTACTACTGAAGTAAGTTCCTTAATTTGATTGGTCAATTCACTCTTACTAGCACTAGCCATAGTAGCCCTAACACTCTTGATTTGGACTTTGGCTTTGTTCTCAATGATAGCCCAAGCCTCATTCATAGACAAGAATATTACCCCCCGAAGCACTATTTAGTGAATCTTGGTCACTCAAACTTAATCCATTATAAAAAGTATTAATCTGATTCACCTTTTTAAAACCGTGTTGTGGACACTTTCTCATAAGTTCCTTAAAACGATCCCAAGATTCACTAAACGTCTCACCGTACTTTTGTTCAAAGTTAATGATGTCATTCCGCAAAGCGGTAGTACGTGAGGGTGGGAAAAAGTAATTGATAAATTTAGTCTCTAGTTCCGTCCATGTTGTAATAATTTGGGGTGGTTCCTTATCAAGCCAAGTCCGGGCTTGTCCCTCGAGAGATAAAGAAAAGAGGAGCAAACGAATTGCCTCTTGTGAGACCCTATTGTATTTCACGGTATTGGTTAAGTGAACAAACCTTTTGATGTGATCGTGCGGATCATCATGAGTACGGCCTAAGAAAGGTGTTGCGGAAACCATTTGAATAAAACCGGTTTTGAGCTCAAAGTTGTTGGCGTCAATAGCCGGCACCATAATCACATCATCGTTGCCTTCGACATGTGATTGTAAGAGCTCGATCATTGGACGGTTCTCCATTGTATTGACAACAGGAGGTTCTACAACAGGAGGCTCAATAGTAGCGGCTTGAATTGACTTCCTTTTGCGTGAGCGAGTACGCATACACCTACAAGAGAAAAGGATAGCAAAATAGAAGAAAATTAATGGTTAACGTGAAACGAAAATATTTTTGGTGCAAAACTTTTGAAAAAGAAATGCTTTTTTATGATTTTTTAAATGTTTTTGGATTTTTGAAAATTTTAATATTTATGGATTTTTGAAAAATTTAAACACGAAAAAAACGTTCAAAAGTGAACGGATCCCAAAATCCAACGCGTCTCTCACAAAAAACCGTTAATCTTCACGAAAAGAGCCGGCAGCGGCGCTATTTTAATAACTAGAATTGTGGTTCTTGAAATTGGTCTAATCGAATTGACAACTGTTAAACGTGCGACTCAGTTGTTCTTGGTGTAAAAATGAAATGTCGTTGATTGTCTATTGTAAACTACAAACGAAAACTTGAGAAAGTATAAAACAAATGACAAATAAAAAGTAATGAAGTAAATTTAAAACTTAATAACAAGTAAATGTAAAAATAATATTAGACAAAACAATTTTAAATTAAACTTAAAGAAAATGGCGGGAAAAATAAAATTTGAAAACAATACGGTATAAAAATAGATCGCAACTCGGATCGCAACTTGGATCGCAACTTGGATCGCAACTTGGATCGCAACTTGGATCGCAACTCGTGATCACAACTTGGATAGAAACTCGTGATTGCAACTTGGATCGCAACTTGGATCACAACTTGGATCGCAACTCGTGATCACAATATCTGATCGCAATGCAGAAACCCTAGGGCTTTCGCAATCACGATACTCGATCGGAATAAGTAAAACCCTCAAAACTTTGTGATCGCAATGTCAAAGAAATTCAGGAAGGAGGAAAATAAGCAAAAGCAAATAAGCACTTAACCAAAAATTAAGCTAAACAACTTTTAAGAAAAGCTAAATAAGTCACAAATCAAAAACTTTAAAAACACCAAATAATCAAAATATTAAAGAAAATCAACTTTTAAAAGATTAAACTATCAAAAACACTTAATTAAAAATAAGAAAAGCTCACAATAAGCAAATAGAACAATAAGCTAAAACATCAAACACAAGAAAATAATAAGAACAATCAAATAAGCACAAAGATGAAACAATCTACATGATTAATCAAACCAAAACAAAAAATTTAAAAACAAGAAAGGTAGAATGATAATGATTATGAAAAGCTTGGAATTAAGATGAAGATTAAATATTTAAGATTACAAGATTTAAAGATGAAAGATTAAGCAAACTTGAAAGAAAATTTAGAGAGAGAAAGTAAAACTAGAAAGAGAAAGTAACACCTACTCCTAATTACCTATTATGAAAAACTAAAATGAACTAACTAACTAACACCTCCTAATGAAGGATTAGGAGGGTATTTGTAGGAGGAGGGGAAGGTTGTTGTTGTTACTTCTCTCTTTCTTTTTGTCTTTCCGTCTTTTAATTTCTTCGTCTTTCTCGACTTAGTCTCGGGATTTGTTGAATGATAAAATGAACTCGTCTTCTAATTTTCTTCTTTTAGTAGACTTGGTTCTTCGACTTCGTTAAACTTCCGTATTTAGACTTTTTCTTTGATAAATCTTCAGAATAGGCCTTTGACTTCCGTTCTTCTTGCACATTTGATCTTTTGACTTCGTCTTTTGTCTTTTTCTTCGATAAAAGCCTGTGAAAGCCCGTGTTTTCTTCCTTTTTCATATTTTGGTCCTAAAACACAATAAAAACACAAACCACGCATAATTTCGACTTTTACGACATTAAGTACACGTTTTGGTCTTGTTTATAATTGTTTTTAGAGGTAAAAGGATAAGTGTTTTCACACTTATTTAGTCTAGTTATCTTATAGGAGGAAAAGCCACATGTTATTCATATAAGCTCTAAAGAGAACCAACTACTCCACATTTAGAATTTTCATTTGCACACTTCCTAAAAGCTTAGTCTAAAATTTAGGGGAGCAGCCAGATCAACACTCTGGCAGAGTCGAGATCCCCTTTGTTCTAGCATACGGGACAAGTCAATCACGCACGGTAAAAAATGTTTTATTATTATTTTTTTAATAAAATAAAATAAAAACAAACACACATTTGATCAAAATAGGATGCAAGAGGGCAAACAAGTAAGCACGAATATGGTCATATTGATATAAACCCCCTACACTTATAACCTAACATTGGCCTCAATGTTCAAAAGTGATAAGGTGTCACCCCTACACTTAAGAACGTAAAAGGCTAATGTTAGAATTCTACGTGTAAGAAGGAGAACAAGATCATATATATATAGAAAATAATGAGAACTGAGTACTCCCCTGATATAAACATGAAGATCGATCGGAGACTGAATGAAGAAGATGATGGAAAAAAGCAACATCAATCCTTTGAAAGTCTTCGTGATCAAAGGGAACCCTGCACACAAAAGCAAATACCACCAAGAGAAGCACACCCCTACACTTATGTTATAAAATAGATAAAAGAAGGATAGATCCTCGGGTTGCCTCTCGAGAAGCGCTTGTTTTTGTTAACCGAGTCACGAGCCTGACTCGACCCCGAATTAAATGGTCCATGGGAGAGTAAGAGAATCACCACTGGCTCAAAACAGATATGTCAGAGTCAAAAATTGTATCCTCATTACCGGATGAGAATAAAGAAGAAGAACCCACAGTATAAGTCAAGAAAAGCAGAAGGATTCTTATAACATACGAGAAATAGGTATAAAGGCGATCCTTAAGAATACTCGTCTTCGCCAAGGGCGGGAGGGTGGGAGAAAAATATATCAAAGTGTCACCCGAGGACACTTGATAGAAACTCAAAGCAAGAGTCGATGGGATAACCGGTAAAACATCACAAGAAATAGCAACATCAACGTCTCCTCTAGGATCAAAACACTCATCCTTATTTCCCGGTATGAAATGAGGAGAGTAAAAGAGATGCATCACCCGCTTGGGCGTGCACGCGGTAGGACGGGGTGGCAACATATTATGAGAAATATAAGAAGAAATATCTACCACCCGCGTCACATCTTCAGACCGAATCAAACGGAAGGTAGGGTCAAATCTCTCCACCTCCTCGATGATGGGAGGTGACATGGGTAACAAAGAATGCTCATCAATAGCAAGAGAGTCGGGGCTATCAATTTTCTCAGTCCCCTCTTCAAAGAGAGGATTCACCTTATTAGAGATGTAGGCATCATCAAAATCAAATAAAGGGTTCGAATAAATCTTGAAATTTTCCTTCAGAACGTCTTCATCGGATAGTGACTCGTCATCACTAGAAGTAAAATCATCATCGAGATCAAAAAGAGGATTAGAGAAAGCCAAAGAATCATCTCCCAAGATGTCGGTGGGAGGTAATAAATCATCACTAGAAAGAGATTCACACTCACTATCACTATCGGAAGCAACCGTAGGCTCACTATGGATTGGAATAAGAATATCATCACAAGGAATAGTGATAAGACCCTCATCCCCCATGATGAGAGAGGCATCGGTCTCTGTAGTGGAAGAATCGAGAATAGGAGTGGTAGTCTCACATGATGGATTGAGATCGTAAATATTATCCTCGTCATCATCATAATAATAAGCTATCACAAGAAGCGTAGAGGTATAAGCACTAGATACTTGCTCTTGTCGATTTTCCTCTTCCAATTTTTCGCTAAGTCTAATTAAACCTTCACGAACTTTTAGAAGTTCATTTGAAATAGTGGCTCGTAGTTTATCACTCATTGCAAAAGAAGGTTGATGATCGATGGTGTAATATGGGGGCTTAAAATTATCAAAACCGGAATTATAGTATGGACCGGGCTCATAATAATTCATCGGTTGACAAGAAAAAGTGTTGTGAGGGCTCCCACAATTATTGCAACACGGGTATTGAGAAAAACCCGGTGCATCTTGCGGATAAGTATCCCCATATATGCAAGAGGGGGAGATAATTTCATTAGAGGTGAAGTACGAATTGATCGAATTGTACGATGGACAATGTCTAAATTGTGAATTGTGGAGATCTCTTACGCACCACTCGGATGAACACCATTGACATGATTGAAAACCATACAATGGTATCCCACATCCTACATAATAGATATACGAATCCATGAACAATTAGAAATAAGAGGGGTTGAGAAAAAGAATTATAGAAAGACAGAGAAGATAAGAATTAAACGATAAGAGGGGGAGGAGAAAATAATTAAACACGATAGAAGGTAAAGAATTTTTTTTAAAATAAAGTAATAATAAAAAGAAAATATTATAATATAATATACTATATAAAACAATATATCATATATAATATATAGCTAAAAGAAAAATAAAGTCGAAAAAAAAATATTTTTGGATTTTTTTTAAATGATATATATAGTAATAAAGAAAAGAAGATAAAATAGGAAAATATTTTTGGTTTTTATTGATTTTATATTTTTTGGATTTTCAAATTTTCATTTAATTATATATATATATATATATATATATATATATATATATAAAAATATATATAAATACGAAAATAAACTTTCAAAGGGAAAGGATCTTCAAGACACTAACTAAAAACACAACGCAAATATCGCTACACACTTCCCAGGCAGCGACGCCATTTAGTAATGTATTAATGGGTCGGTCCGACCCATTTAAGTGGTGTTGGGTTGACCCATTAAAAGATAAAGGCATCGTTAAACTCGATTTTTCTTTGTCTTCTTTCCCTGTCTCGTGCTCGTTTTGGTCATTTTGGCTTCGTTTTTGCTCATTTCCCTTGATATCCGTACCTACAATAATAAATAACAAATATAAACGATATATACACTAAAAATACATTTTTGTGAAGGTCTACGATTTCTTAAGATTTGGTAATTAATGGAATGGATCTATTGATAAGATGGTGGAGATGGGGAAGAAGGAGATGGGGTGTAGAGAGAGAAAGGAGAGAAGGGGAAAGTAGAGAGAGAAAGACTTTTATTAAAATGAAAGATGTGAAAATGAAAAGAACCACCCCTCCTAACATGCTAGGAGGGGGTATATATAGCCCACCCTACATGTGGGCTATATGGGCTATACTTGGATCACGAGCCTAATACAATAATATATCGTTGGAGCGACCGATCCTTCATAAATACGTAAAAACGTATTTCCAACAATCTCCCCCTAAGGGAGGTCGCTCCAAGTTACAAAGTTCTAAATATTCTATAGCTCGTGATCTATGCTAATAATGATGTGACCGAGACTTTCTTTGGGAATTCATATTTCCAACAATCTCCCCCTAAGGGAGGTCACACCATTTTACAAAATCTTAAACCTAGCATCTATGCTTGAGTCTTCGATCTTGTTCTTGTGAATATGCTTGATGTGATCTTTGACTTTAGTCTTGAGCATGTTTCCTTGCCTTGACCTTGTGCATTCATCACTTGTGAAATTAGCCTCTTCGTGACTTCATGTTCCTCATACTTATACCTTTAAATTCTTGAAAGCTTTAGAGTTTGATACAGCGGAAGACTTGACCTTCAGACTTTCTTGAATTTGTTGAAGTACTAAGTGTATGTAGTATAAGCATGTGGTGACGACTTCTTCTGGATTATACACCGCAATGCCACCTTCTTGTTACGCTGCATAAGACAGTTAGCAACAAAACATATACACGATGAAATGGCCTTGAACATTTCATTCTAATTCAGTAGCATTTTACCTCCGGTTGGTGAAGACCGTTGGACGATATTAAATATCGTACTTGTGACAGGTAGTTTCAATAAAGAACCTCCTTGACAAGATTTCGCGGGTAAACCCGTTCTCTTTACTCGACCGTCCAAAGCTGACTGCGAACGTAAAGAGTGAATCATTTGGATAATATTATCCGCATGATTTGAAGCCGTCAATTCATGTTCCTGGAACAAGTGAAGTTCAATTAAGAACCGCACCATCGTTGCTTTCCAGTTGTCACTAGCTTGATTCATATAGAATCTAGCAAGTTACCTACCAAGTGCTGTTTGATGTTAACACTAGAAGGATTTCCATTCGTCACTGTAAATACTTAATAGTATTACTCTGAATGTTCTGGCAAGATCACTAAGATATTGCGTAGAGGCCTGGAACGTGTTTAAATTCATTTAAGAATTAAACCACTGTTGCTTTCCAGTTATCACAAGTTTGATTCATAAAGAATCGCACAAGTCACCTACCATGAGCTTTTTGATATTCGCTCAAGAAGGATTTCCATCTTCATTGTAAATACGTTCGTATTACTCGGATGTTCAGGCAAGATCATGAATATTTTGCGTAGGACTCTTAAGATCTTTCTTACTTTTCACAGTGTGTGAAGAAGCAAGGAAATATGAAAATGTGTCCTAATGAGATATTTGATGATCTCAAATGGCTCTAGACTCGATCGTGCATTTTGGATTTTTAGTTATCGGAGGCTGGAGAGGAGTGCCACCTTTTCAATACCAATTTATTCGGAGTGAATAAATCAATAGATAATGCGTTGTCTCCGTGTGATTAAAACATATATCTTTTGAGAGATATCTGAGTTAGCTGGAATGGGTTGTGCATTGCATCACTGGGTCCATGACGTCTTTCTTCAATATCGAGAATCATTAACAAAAATGATCTCAATAGCATATGTATTGACCCGGTTTCTGCCTAAAGTTGTAAGGAGGGCTTCTTTCTTTACACCCTTTATCTTTACAATTCTTTTTCATTCTTCAACCCCTTCAATGCTTACCAATACGTCATCACTAGCACCTTGTTGTGATTGTTCCAGTGCTAACTTAAGTACTTGGTCAGCATTCAGCTACGTTCACAATCTTTCTCCATCTTTCCTAAGGACTACTATTTCTAGCTATGGAATGTCCTTGGGAAGATTCCTCCGGTTCTAGAGAAATCATTGGACTTTAACCTATCCTACCATCCTTATGTCACCACAATCGTCACCGTCGTGAATAGAGATGTTTTTGGGTAAGTGTATGTCACCATGAAATCCATTTTGAAGTGCAAATCCATTTTGCTCCCCCTTAACATATGCCACGATATCCGAAAACATTTTGCACATGTCGGGATGAGCTATCACGTTAAGTCAAACCATTTATGATTGATCATATCCCATATTAAATCACATTTTCTCCCCCATATTAAAAATATTAACCCAATCGATGTTTTTAATATCAATTGATTTAATAGCATTTTAAGAAAATTTGGGAAGAAAAATGCAAGTCCAATTATCTTCATGAATTACACAAGCTCCCCCTCAAATTAATGAGGGTGTGCTGAAACGTAAATTAAATACCTTTTAAACACAAGTGTAAGGTATTTATCACGTGCAAAGATCATATATGATAATGAATTCACAAGATTAACAATTTACGAGGTAGAATCTGAATGATGGAGAACATCATATGAAAGATTCACATGGTTGTTGTTCACATTTCATGTTTTCATATTAATAAAAGACACATTTTCTCTCACTTTCTCTCTCTAGTTTCTCTCTCTAGAAAACATCAACCCACTTCATAGATTCATAGGTTATCAATATTCTACATTTGGTATCAAGAGCTATGGGGTGATTTAAGGTAAGGATTGTGTTGCTTTTTTAGTTATTGAATCAATTAGTGATCTTTAGAAAAAATCAATCTTGAATCTTGTTGTTTTTGGTGTTTTTGTTATTGGGATTAATTGATAAGGATTGGGTTTAGCTTATTTTGGTAAAAATCATAAAACTTTTTGTGGTTTTTGATCAAAAAATCGGATTTAAAGCTGTTTTCAAAGTCTCATTCTCTTTAAGCACTCTATCTTGGAATGCCAATTTAGATTCAAGCAACTTAATTTGTTTCAAAAAATTATCCTTTTCAGCTTTAGAATCTAGAACAGTTTGATCCAATTTTCGTTCAAGAACAACGTTTGACTTTTCAAGTTTTTCAAAATATGTTTCAAATTTCTCCGTTTTCTTTGAAAATTCAATTTTGGCATCCTCAAGCTCTTTGGATTGCTGAGCCAAAATGGTTTCAAGCTCTTCAGTCCTAGACACAGAATTGGTTAAAGAAGCAGTCGTACAACGATTAGCAGGATTGTTAATTAGGGCATTCATTTCAGACAACATATGAAGAATATTATCTGTACCTGACATGCTACTTGGTTCCTGTGTTCCTCCTGATTCTATTCTCTTGTGACTGCCTCTTGTAGCGTCTTGCAATATATGCAATTCGCCCTCTTGAAATTTCGAATCGAACGAATCCATTGAACCGGAGACCAAATCAAAGTCGGCTTATTCCAAAAATAAAGTCCGTCAACAAGTAAATCCAAGCTATGGTAAATATAATGATCGGCCCGTTAAATATTTTACCACTTTAGTTCTTTCTAAATACCCGCCTCAATACGATGAACCAAAAACTAATTATACAAAATTAACTGAATTAAAAAAATAACTTTAAAATATGTAAATATAAAAAGTTTAACTTAAAATATTTTTTTTTAACTAAAAATAGAAAATAAAAAAAATAAAAAAAATCTAAGATTTGAAAATAGAAAGAGAAGCGTAAATAATATCTTCAATGGTGTAAAATAATATTCTTGAAAAACGTAAATAATATCTTAAAAAATATCTGATAAAGACTTTCAATTAAATCAGTAGTCAACCCTAAAACTCCTTTAATACAACTTCCAGCCCACAACACACGTATACAACCAGTATCCAACAATTATCCAACAGACACACACGTGGTCAGTGTGTAAAAGCGTGGTTTTTTCTTGGGTTAATAGCAAAAACCAACAAATGGGATATATAAAAGTATGTAAAGACGTGGCCTTAAGTTAAGAACCAAACGAATATGAGTAACACGTGGTCTTCAAAACTCTCTCACAAATCTACCACCATATATAACTCCGTCCCATTATCTCCTTGATAACTCAAACTAGAACCACTGTGTTTACTTTGTTTCCTCTCACCCTCTCACCTCAAACCCTTTAATCTATTTTTCTTTCTACTTCTCTCAGTACACACCAAAACACACAGTTCACTCCAATGCAATGGATTTAATCCTCTCAAACACAAAACAACAATCAGATCTCATTTATTCGCCCTCCTTTTATCAATCGGCCGTCCGTTTACGCCTCTTGATCTCTCTTCGATGTCTCGCCTCGCCTTGTGGATTTTCTATCCTTCGTATCGGATTCGCCTATCAAGATGACGCGTGAGGGACTGGTTACTGTCTCGAGTGATGTGTTTGAGAGACACAATAGCAAATTTACAATCTTCAAGATCTATACAAGGTCTCGGGTAGGTTTTCTAATTTAAGTTTTAATTGTAGTCTCTCTCATCTGTAGTGTCTTTCTTGTCAGTCTTGGATAGAGTCAAAAACTTTGTTGAAAAACAATCTAAGGTTTTGGTGTTGGGTTAATGGAGTCGAGGGTGTTTGGGTTTTGAGTTGATTGATGTCAGTTTGTTGAGTTTGAGGAGTGTGTTTCGAGGGTGTTTGTGGTGACACGAGAGGGTGTGAGTTGTGGTATGGGTGAAGGAGTGTTTGTGGGTGTGTTTATGTTTGTGTCAGTTTAGATGAAGTGTGAGGGAGTCAGTTTGGTGAGGTTGAGTGTTGGGATCGGTTGTGAGAGTGTTTTGTTTGTGTTATGGTCGAGTGTGCGTGAGGCGAGAGGGTTTGGGTTGGGTGAGAGTTCGAGAGGTGTGAGAGAGGGAGTCAAGTGAGAGGTGAGACGAGGGGGTTTTCTGTTTGGTTGTGTCGATGGTGTTATTGTGACGAGGGTGTTGGGTTCGAGTCGAGAGAGGAGAGGTGAGGTGAGGTGAGGGTTGGTTTCGAGTCGAGTCTCCGTGCTACTGATGAGTCGAGGGTTTTATGTTGATCTCGCGTCTGGGTTATTTGGAGTCGTGAGTGTGTGGGTCTGAGAGTCGATCGAGTCTTGTTGTTAGAATATCTTAAAAGCGAGCTCAAGTCCGAGAAGTTGTAAACTTCCCGTTGTTAAGGATAAGTTACCATCGGCGATAAACTTTCCTTTTATCTGAAGGACGAGTCCTAAGCTGACATTTACTTAGAAGTCGTTTTTCATGAGCTTGAAAACTTTGACTGTTTTAACGGAAAGCTCATGACCGAGAAAAGTTAATTTCTCGTTATGAGGAAAAGTTCTCTTATTTAAAAGATACACTTTCCTTTCTGAGCTTAAAACTTCGAATGTTTTAATACAAGCTCATGACCGAGAAAGGTTAGTTTCTCGTTATGAGGATAAGTTATCATTAATGATAAACTTTCCTTTATTTGAAGTTCGGGTGACAATCTGTCATTTAACTGTGAGCCATAGTGCATGAGCTTAAAAACTTCGAATGTTTTTAATATTAGCTCATGCCCGAGAAAACTTAATTTCTCGTTGTTAGGATAAGTCATCATCGGGATGAACTTTCCTGTCTTTTGAGATCGAGTTACAGTCTGTTATGTGACTGTAAGTCCTTTACAGTATTGCAGCTTAACCATGAATCCCCTGAGACATTTGTTTCTCTGATATCTGCTTCTTCAGCAACTAAACTCTAAGAGTGTCCTTAGTTGAACGGTATACAATGATTGGACCGCTTCGTTCTTTTGGAACATCAACTTTGGTACCTGCATTCTCATTAGAAATTTGCTTGCTTTGACATGGGTTAGCGGTATCAATTATAGAAGCACGTGGGAGTTCACAGTTGGCTTTACTTGTGTCAGAGCCGACCTGAGTAGATGATTCACTTATCTTAGCTGGCAAACGTTTCCTTTTATAGAAAACCTTAAGTTTAGGCTTAAGTGACGTATCATCTTTATCAATTTCCTCCCTAGTAGTCTTAGTAGAATCGGAGACTATCCTAGTTAAAGGACACTCGTTTCCTACAAGAGTGAAAGTTCTACCAGTGGGGCGCCAAACTTTACCAAAGGGTTTGATTTGAGCTATCTACTGGGACTTAATTCTAGCACGGGAGTTCACCTCATCAAGTAATTTCTTGACACAAGCATCATGATTTGCCGTAAAGACACATTTTCTACATGTTTTACAAGTAGCATATTTAATGTCTGAATAATTCCTAGATGATTGATCGATGCTCCTAGAAGATGGCATGCTACGGTTAGCAGTGTTGGGTAATCTAGAAGGCATCTGACTAGGTTTGAAATTCCTATCTCTTACTTGTGTCTTTTGCTTAGCTTCCCTTAGACCAAATGTATGGCGAACGTCATTTGAACTAGTTCGAGACGTATTCTTTGGACTATGTCTAGGGACATTAGAGGCAATCATGTGATCAGGTCTTGCAAAAGCTGTTTTAGTCACATTGGGCCTAGATGGTGGAGTGACTGGTCTAGGATAATGAACCAAATCAACTTGGGAGGCAAACCGCGGTCTCGAGGATTGTGGTCGCTCGGATCTAAATGCAGTAGGTTGTCTGACAGTCGGTTGTCTGACGAACTGATTTGTAGGCGGTTTCCCCAAGATTGATGGTTTTTCAAGCTTAGTGTCCACACTAGATCCTCTAGTTTTCCTTAACTCGTTTTTCAACGCAGCTATAGCAAAAACCTTTTCCTGTATTTGGGCCTTCAAAGTCTCATTCTCTTTGAGCAAGTTATCTTGGGATGCCAACTTAGATTCAAGCAGTTGAATTTGTTTCAAGAGATTATCCTTTTCAGCTTTAGAATCTAACACTTTTTGATCCAATTTTCTTTCAAGAACAACATTTGATTTTTCAAGTTTTTCAAAATATGTTTCAAATTTGTTCGTTTTCTTTGAAAATTCAATTTTGGCATCCTCAAGATCTTTTGATTGTTGAGCTACAATTGTTTCGAGCTCTCTAATCTTGGAATCAGAAGCAGTCAATGAAGCAGTTATAAAGCATTTATCATGATGTACTATAGCATTTTGAACACTTTCTCCCCCATTATGACTCACATCGGATGAATCAGAAGTGGTATTGCTATCACTCTTTTCCATCCCATGTTTGTCATAATTAGGGTCAGAATGCTCAATATGCGGCATGTCATCAGCATAGACATCATAAACAACATTACATTGTACCAAGTTTGCAGGCTCTTCGTCATAAACGGGTAAGGTGTCATCAAGAAGGATCTCGTGAGCATTCCCTGACGTGCCACTGGTATCATGTTGTCCTTCCGATTCCGTGCTCTTGGCATTGATAGGCTCCAAGTGTTCAACCGTATGACCAGTTTCCTCTTGCATCGAAGAGTCTTGCATTCCATTATCATACCCTTGCTGAAGTCGAGATCTTTCATAAATCGAAGACGATACCGATGACATGAGTTTCACAATCGTATCACGGAAAACTCGAAGCTCGGTATGTGTATCTCGAAGAAATGATTGGCAAATCACTGAGCTTTCAGGCTTGATGATATTGAATTGGAGGAAAGGCGTGAGTTGTGTCACAAGAGCCTTATAGGCAAGTGCCGATGCAGAGTGATTAAAGTTGTCATTGTTGAGTTGCTCGGCGAGTTGGCTCAAAGTAGTGAATATTGAGTCGATGAATATATGACGATCTTGACCAAAGATTGTCATAAATTCGCTCCCTCCTTGAATCCTCGAAAGAGTGACAAGATGAGACTGAAGCATTTGAAATGAAGTTATACCACTTTCTCTAGCGTTGGCTTGCACTTGATGCAATTCACCCTTGTTCGATGTCGATTCAAGAAATCCATTGAAAATCGATGAACGATAAGTTACAACGGGAGAGTATAATTCGACGAGAAATTGAGTTCTCGGGTTTTGACAAACCAACAAAAAATCCGTAAATGACTCTAATAATTCTCGATAGATGATATATCTCTATTGTCAGCTCAAGAAATTTTTGTCGACTCAACAGTTTGATAAAACAAATCGGAATCCAATACTCCCTCGTCTGACTCAAAAAATAAACCCGTCAACAAATAAATCTTGTTACCTTAACACGTCACTTTGTCACGTTGTCACTTTGTCACGTCACGATTATCACTTAATATCATAAAGTTTTTCAAAATAAAAAAATTTGAAATAAAATAAAAATAAAATTAAAATAAAATAAAAATAAAAATAAAAATAAAAATCAAACTAAGAAATGATTATCAAAATAGAATGAATATCAAAAATAAGAATTTTCAAAATAAAAAACGAAAATAAACGTAATATAAAAACTAACGTTTTATCCACACACGTGGCCTAGACAAGATAACCACACACGTGTCTTTCTATAACTAGTTTCTTGTTATCTCCGTCTACACAATATAACTTCTCCTTCTGTTTGACTAAATCACAAATAATCCGCCCCACTAGTCAAGATAATCCGCCCCACTTTCTTTACACAAAACTCACAGCCTCCACACTTCCCCCTTCGTTCCTGTTGTTCTTATCAAGCTCAGTCACCAGATCCACAAACGAATCACCTTTTCAAATCTAAATAACTCGCACTCTTGATTTCTGATTTATGTTCATCACAAGAAAATAAACTTGTATATATATATATATATATACCCACGAATCTGAAGAACCACAAAAGATTGTGTCTACAAGATCATGCAAATGGTCTCGGGTAGGTATTTTTAATTTGATTGCATGTTGTTGAGTCTGTCTTCTATCATCTGTTCGAGTCTTTCTTGTCAATTGTAAGAGTCAAATCGAAACAAAGAAGAGATATGAACCTATATGTTCTTAATCTTTCTTTATTTTTGAAAATTGATGAGATGGTGTAACCATACATCAATCTGTGATGATGTAATTCTAACTTACAAGATCTAAAAGATCTTCTAAAGTTTGAAGAATCTGAGATTCGAATTGTTGATCAATGAGACGAATGGATATAGATATGTGTCGGGGTTCGAGTGAGTGTGAGTGTGTTTGCCGTTATGTTTGAATGGAGAGTATTGTGAGGGTGTTGGGTTTGAGTCTGGTGGTCTGTTGGTCTCAGAGACGAGGGTGATGTGTGCGAGGGTGTCAGGGTGTCGGATGTGGGTGAGGGAGTGACTGTCGAGAGTAGAGGTTGATTTTTTCAAGTCTTGGGTGAGAGTATTGAGTCGAGAGGTGTTAAGGTGGTCTAGTCTTGGTCGATAGTTTGTGAAAAATGAGTCGAGTCGAGTTGAGATGTTCAGGGTGTATGAGTCTTGATTGGTAAAGTTGGATGATGAGACTTGTTCGAGTCCGGTCCCGTTATATTTTTTTCAGTCAAGAGTTTGTCAATTCCGAATAGTCTATTCGGAAAGCCTATTCGGAAAACCGTCTATTCGGAAAACCGTCTATTCGGAAAACCGTCTATTCGGAAAACCGTCTATTCGGAAAACCGTCTATTCGGAAAACCGTCTATTCGGAAAACCGTCTATTCGGAAAACCGTCTATTCGGAAAACCGTCTATTCGGAAAACCGTCTATTCGGAAAACCGTCTATTCGGAAACCGTCTATTCGGAAAACCGTCTATTCGGAAAACCTATGCGGAAAGTCTATGCGGAAAGTCCATGCGGAAAGTCTATGCGGAAAGTCCATGCGGAAAGTCCATGCGGAAAGTCCATGCGGAAAGTCCATGCGGAAAGTCTATGCGGAAAGACGGAAAACTGATACGAAAACTGATAGCTTTGGATATGTTTGGACAGTTTGGACTGTAGACAGTTTTGACATATTGGATTGGACTGGTATGAAAAAGAAGAAGTAAAAACTGATTAAAAAATTGTGATTAAAAAACTGATCTAAAAAAAACAAAACGGATGATTTTTATAAAAAGTTTGATAAAAAATACTGATTGGACAAGAACTGATGATTTAATAATAAAAAAATAAAAAAATTGATACGCAAACTGATAGAAAAATAAAATAAAAAAAATAAAAATTGATAAAACAATAGATGAAAATGATTATAAAAAAATGAGTGATTATAAAAAAATGATTTTTATAAAAGATTATAAAAGAGACAAAGTGATTTAGAAAGAAAGGGTTTTTATTATAAAATCAATAGATAAAAAAAACGCAAATCTTAAGATTTAACCATGGCTCTTGATACCAATTGAAGGTCTACGATATCTTAGGATTTGGTAATTAATGGATTAGATCTATTGATTAGAATGGATGAAGGAGGAAGATGGGGAAGAAGGAGATGAGGTGTAGAGAGAGAAAGGAGAGAAAAGAAAAGTAGAGAGTGAAAAGGGATTTTATTAAATGAAAGTTATGAAATGAGAAGCACCACCCCTCCTAACATGCTAGGAGGGGTATATATATAGCCCACCCTATATGTGGGCTATATGGACCATATAGTTTACAAATGGATCACGAGCCCAATACTAGAATATATGTTTGGAGTGACCGATCCTTTCTAAATACGTAAAAACGTATTTCCAACAATCTCCCCCTAAGGGAGGTCACTCCAAGTTAGAAAGTTCTAAATATTCTATAGCTCGTGATCTATGCTAATAATGATGTGACCGAGACTTTCTTTGGGAAAACATATTTCCAACATTTTGCTATTTATTATGCCAAAAATGAAGGGATATTATCACTAAATACATGAATAATTACGTGTTTAACAAGCATATCGACCAGTCACCAACATTGGTGGTCTTTCTTTGTTACCCGCCACCATGATTTTGTTATTAGTCACACGATACTCTGCAGTAGAATCCATCTCGTTAATTTCTGAAATGAAGTGAATTCGGATCGTAAGTAGATGTGTTATGATTAGGTTGTGGTCCAAATTCTGAGAATTCTAATTTTTTCTCAGTCTGATATATAATTCTTCAATCCGATATAATTATAGACCGAAAATTTTTTGAATTGCCAAATTTTGAAACCAAGGTAGAAATACCCTAAAATTAGTATGGAAATTTTTTTGATATAACTTGACCTAAAAATTTGAACTCTTTTTTTGGTAAACTATGCTATGGAACTAGTCTTGATGGTGGCTAAGTCTAAAAATTTATCAAACTAAATATTGGCAAATCTTCGGTTGTAAAAAGTTACACATTTCTAGTTCTTCAAAAAATATGCACATTTCCGGTTCCCAAATTACTTTGAATATCTCCGGTTCGAATACAGTTACGGTTCTGTCACTTCTCCGGTTCGAACACTTTTCCGGTTGTATCACTTCTCCGGTTCGAATTATTTTCTGGTTTTGTGACTTCTCCGATTCGAACACTTCCGTGGTTCTAAAATCTTGCAAATTCCGGTTCGAATCACCTTTTACTTCTCCTGTACTCAACCAGCAAATCTCCGATTGTAATAACTTTTGTAATTCCGGTTTAGTGTGCACAATTTCGGTTCAACAAACAAATTTCCGGTTCCAAAATTTTCACTTTTCTGATTTGAAAACCTTTTACAATTCCGGTTTTCTGAAGACTTTGTATATTTCCGGTTCTACAACCTTTCGTAATTTGGTTCTAAGGCTACAATTCCGGTCAATTAGGGTTTATAAATCCGGTTCAAGGCAAAAAAAATGCAAGTTTTTGATCTATCAAAAAACACGAGTTTTGAACTTTTCCAAACGAGTTGTACTTTTGGATGATTTAAGCCAAAAGAAAGCTAAAAAATGAGAATTTTTTTTGAATCAAATAGTTTTAAAAAAAATAAATTCGTGTGGTGTTGTAGATGCTAAAACACACGAAAATTTTAAAACAACCACAAACAAATCACAAATTTACCCCATGGCGAATGATACCAATTGTTGTTCTCATATATTATCACTTCACCATGTTGGATTAATAAGAAAATAGATATAAAAGAGAAGAATTTTAGAGAGAGAAAGTAGAGAGACTTGATTGGAACTTGGTGAATATTAGATTGAGGGAGTGAGAATACAAATGAACCAACCACCTCCTAACATGCTAGGAGGTGGGTATTTATACCCCACATCTATAATAGACATTTGGGCTTTAGTCGTGATGTGTCGGGCATGTATTTGGGCTTTAGGTTCTTAAACATGGACTTAGTAGCATAAATTCAAGCCCACGAGTCCCGATTATTCTACTACTTATTACAACGTTCTAATAAACGATACATACTAAAACTATGACCGAACATTCTTGTTTGACTCAATATTTTGAGGCTAACAAAGTCACTTCCTCTCTTTAAAACACTCAAGAAGTGCATGAAGAACGGAGACTTTCGGGGCAAAGAAAGTAGAAGAAGCTTTTGACGAGCTAAAGAAGCATTTGGCAACACTTCCCATGTTGGTCGCACCATGACCAAAAGAAGAATTGATCGTATATCTATCCGCTACGCACGGAGCAATCAGCGAGGTGTTAATCACGGACAGAAACACAGTCCAGACACTAGTTTACTTTGTCTCCCGTGCGCTACATGGTCCAAAATTGAATTACAACTCGATGAAAAAGTTGTTTTTGGCAGTGGTATATGCTGCGAAAAGGCTGCGCTGGTACTTCCAGGCGCATCCCATAGTTGTGAATACGGATCAACCAATCAAGAAGATAATATCTAAACCAGATGTAGCTGGGAGACTGCAAAAGTGAAGTGTGTTGCTGTGGGAGCATAATATCTCATACAGGCGGCGAACCGGGGTGAAAGGGCAAATTTTGTCTGACTTCATCCTTGAGAAACTGGAGGAACCAAAGATGATGACCCAAAAGGGAGTGATACCCCAATAACTATGGATCTTGTTTACGGATGGATCCTCATGCGTCAACGGATCCGGCGCATGCGTCATTCTCACAAATCTAGAAGGAATGGAATTTACTTATGCTTTGCGCTTTGATTCCACAACTACGAATAATGAGGCTGAGTACGAAGCACTAATCTCCGGACTCTGGATAACGGCATACATGGGTGTCCACAACCTTGAAGCAAATGTGGATTTACGTCTGGTCGCGAAACCAGACTAGGAGAATATGTGGCCAAGGAGGATAACAAGATCTGCTACTTAGAGAAAACCTTGTCATTGACAAAGGGCTTCGAAAATTTCTCCATAAGGCAAGTCCCTAAGGGAAAAATAAGAAGGTCGGCGCTTTCAGCAAGATCGCGTCTACCAGCTTCGCACACCTTTCTAAGCAAGTATTGGTAGAAACCCTGATAGACAAATTTATCTCAAAAGAAAAGGTAGCCGTGGTCGTAGAGGAGGAAGGACTTACTTGGATGACGCCTATCATAGAGTTCTAGACAGACAAAACGCTTCCTGATGAGACTCCTATTACACATGTTTCCATACCCCAAAACGGACTTAAAATGAATAAAATATCATCAAAAAAGTGCCAAATACCCTTGTATTGTTGTTTGTGTGTTTTCAGGCACGAATATCAAGAATGCACTTGGAAATCATAAAATCAAGAAAAAACGTGTGGAAACCTTGGTTTCCTCGATCTTTTAGCTACTAGGAATGCATCATGTTCATATGATTAGATAATCAAAGCGGAATTAGAACACGACACATTAACAAGGTGTTTAGGCACAAAACACATGAATTAAAACAAAAGGATTGTTCATTATATTAATAACAAACAACCACTAGACGTGTATACATTGAATCCCACGTCTAGTCGACACATGCTTTTAGGTTTACATTGTGAATGAAAGTTATGAATAAACCTAATACCCATGGTTCCTTTTATAGTGTAAGGATTAGGGTTTACAAGAGATAATATCAAATAAACATGTAAATCTTCTATTCAAATAAACTTATACAGAATATATTCTGCATACTTATCTAAATAGAAGCTTCCAACAACACTTGTCTACGTTTCTATCAATGCTTGGATTGCATGTAACAATGCTTGGATTGCACTTGACAATTCTTGTCAATGTTGACTTCTGTCAACGCTTGATTTGCTCTTGACAACGCCTGATTTGCTCTTGTCAACGCCTGAACAAATGTCTTTATGTTTTCTTCGTTTTTCAGTTTCTGCCACATCAACTTTTTGACCCAACAATCTTCCCCTAGTTGATGTCGGCAAAATTCTTTGTGTATCTCTTGTAAGTTGTACATCATCTTCAAATTGCTTCCCCTTAATTGTAGCGTGTATGTCTTCCCCTTTTTGTCACATCAACAGGGAAGTAAATAATGTATGTAATCTTGAAGATTCTCCAGATGTAGGCTCTATGTAATGATCTTGAAGAAAAATAAATATAATATTCTTGATGTAGAAGTAGAGTAACCCAAACCTATGTTCCATGTCTTGTACAATGTGATGAAGTGTGTTGCTGATACAAAAATCCTCATCCTTTGTGAGACACTGAGCACGATAATGTAACTCCTTCAAGTGATAGAAAATATGTGCATAGAGTACCATAAGAAAAATCACATATTCCTAGATCTTGTATCACTTCACCAGTAACAATGTAAGCACAAACAAGTTACCTTAAAAGTCCATGACTGGAAGTGCACGACTTTAATATATGATAGAACACAAACTCGCGAAAATCTTCTTCAATCATCAAACTTACCATAAGAATTCTTCCCCTTAAGCCAACACCTTTTCAAGACGAATCTTTATGAGATAATATCTTCATATCATATGTAGAAGTGACACACGGATAACTCTTTCACAAGGCTAACCAGACTACATAATCTAATCAAATATTATTCCAATAAAATACTTCACGAATTGTTGTTAACTCACGTTAAAATCATTAATCCATCTAAAAATATCCAAGCCATAAATATCAACCTGATATTCCGAATAAAAACGGAGATTCCATGTACCTTCGTGTGTAAATTCCTCCTTTTTGTGTGCTAAAAACGTACCAATTTTCTCAAACAGCAACTATTCTTTTGTCATCCGAGAACCTTCATTGTCCAATATATTAATCGCATGCATTGTCAGATATTGGACAAAACCTATCAACGCTTGAGCAAGCGTTTCTCGGACAACACATGTTAACGCTTGTTCTGTCAACGTCAACTTATTCTTTGTCAGCGTTAAATTAACAAACATCAGCGTCAACCATAAACCTTGCCAGCGCTTGAATAAAGAGTGTCAACGTGTGAATTATAAATGTCAGCGTTATGAATATTTAAACAAATAATCCATCACGTCTCATTCTTCATGCAAATAATCCATCACGTATCTTACTGAATTGAAGAATCAAATTTAACTTTCCTCCAATAAGAATCAAATGTTCCACGTTTATATCAACTTCCCTTTTGTGGCATTCCATAACTGACTCCTAATCATGTGATAATAATGGAAAGAACATGTGGAGTAAGAAAAATCAGCAGTGTCTATAGAGATAACTATATGAAATAAGAAATGTCATAAAATGGTGACACAAAAGTCATGACAATATCTCATCAAATGCAGGAGTCTAGGTAAGTAGGTAACAGTCCTACCTCTTACCCAAGACAAACAAGTAACATAACCAAAACAAACATATATGTGCCACAGTATCACTTATTAAATGAACAAATAAAAACTAAGAAGGAAACGGGGATATCCTTCTATATGCATTCCTACGCTCTCCAAAGAGACACTAAAACAGTCAACATAAAGTTGTTGAGAGTCATAGGTTTAGACACCAACGTGAAATCAGTTATAAGCTGTGAATAACAAACATCAACACAATAACATATGGACAATGTGTTACAAGTATGCATTAACAACTAACATTCAAGATCAATCATTTCAAACCAAATCCAAGGACTCCAGCCTTACCAAACACCATGGTACCATAGATGATCACACTATGTACCTATCCCAAGGCCCCGCCTTGTCATTATCCATTGGTCCCATAGATGATCACACTATGTACCTCTCCAATCCAAATCATACACAGACAAGAATCACATAGCAGTTAATCACATAATGTACACACAAGTCCAACTCAAACCTTAAAAACATTCACAGCATCAGTTTATAAATAACTCAACACAGTGTCTCTTCCATCCCATCTGGAAGTCAAAATCAATAGTAAACATGGGACTATGAAACTCACCTGATTGCTTCTTCACAAGTCCTCGCACTAGCAACAAGCTAACAAACCAAAAACACGCAATCAATACATGAACCAATCACTAAGATGGCTCATCAACCTATGATGGACATCTAGCCTATTCCCATATAAATACCTCATTGATAAGCTTTAATCACCCCATTACCCTTCCCTAACAAGTCCTTAACTTGGTTAAGTTTAATAACTATCCCACTCATATTTTACACAAAACAGTCCCAATTTTAGGTCTCTAAACTTTAAGTCAAACGTCCACTTAAGCATAAACATGGTTTCTGTAAAATGAATATTCATACCCTTACATATGTTAGCTAACACCTCCCACTATACCCAACCTTAAAGCTATAGTTAAGGCCCCGATATATATATATATATATATATATATCTATATATATATATATATATATATATATATATATATATATATATATATATATATATATATATATATATATATATATATATATATATATATATATATATATATATATATATATATATATATATATATATATATATATATATATATATATATATATATATATATATATATATATATATATATATATATATATATATATATATATATATATATATATATATATATATATATATATATATATATATATATATATATATATATATATATATATATATATATATATATATACTTTTGTCATTCCAATTTCACTGATTTTAAACATACAAAAAGTTTGTTAGGTTTAGGGGGTCTTACCCTAAACCACAACCTTAGACCAAGTGCAGATACTTACTACAATATATAAACCATCTATCATGTTCGTTAGAAGATCCCAATGCAACCCTAAGTACCCCAAACAACCCAAAACTTAAAAAGAAAACAGGCTGAATTCAAAACTGTTTGGACCTCCGACTGCTGTAACCTGTTTTTGACCCACTTCCCACCTCCAATTTAGTTTTAGTTTCTTGCATTGGAAAGCCACTTCAATTACCTTTTCAGGGATATGTGGATCGCAAAATAAGAGTTTGTAGAACTCCCAATATGATCAAAACAATTGACTCAAAATTCAGCCCAGTTTTTTTAAAACGGGTTTAATCAAATTAACCTAATTAATTACCCATAACCCCATTAATTACACACCCTAAACCATCTAATCATTATGTTATCATTAAAATACAGATTCTTATTTAAACCCTAACCTAAATCCATCATAAGATGATTATATAAACATAAAAACAATTAAATTAAAAAGGGATTAAAGATTATACCTTAAGATTAATGGAAACCCCCAAAATTATGAAGAACCCTAAAAATTCTCCTTAAACCGTCGACCTAAGAATCTCCAGGAGAAAAATATAATTTTTGTTTTTAATAAATACATTATATAGGGTATGGGTGAACCCAAGTCCAACCCATAGCCCATTTACACTTTCCTTTTCTCTTTTTCCCTTTTTTTCTTTCTTTCTTGCGTCCAAACCGACCCAACACCCCCTACAATTCGTTTTTTTTCTTTTTTTATTAATAATTGTATTAATAATATTACCTTAATTTCCCTTAATTTATTTCAGCTCCTAAAGCTTCCAAAACCTCAAAACCGTAAAACTAGTCAAATTTACGCGTTTTACCGTAAAAGTCGTAAAATATACACTTTTATAAAAAATCTCAAATTTTGAAATAAACTTTATAACTAAGTCCTAAATGACTTAAAACCATCCCGAAAAATACTCCCGTGATTAAACACCTCATCCGAGACCTCAAAACGCTAAACCGTAAATCGTAAAAAATACGATTTTCTATAATACATATACGTATACGTAAAACCACTAAATAACACCATCTCACTTCATAGTCACTACCATGTGAACTCATGAACATGAAATCATCACACATCGTTTCACTCACAAGGTACCCCGTACGGGAAACGATATCCAAACCACAATCTATACACACCAATAAGCACATAAACACGTAAAGACACGTAACTAGCAAAAAATAAAACAAAGTGATGAACCTCAAAACCAGGTTTGTCACACATATCTTCCCTTGTTTCACGTAGAATATAAATTTGCAATCTTTTCCCACTTTATATTCACACGTAAACATATATCATCAGCATATCACGTCCTAAAAATCAGAGATACTCTTTTCTTGACGTTACTTTTCTTTTCCTCACGTGAGTAACACCTTTTTCTCCAATCGTATAATTGTGATAACCAGTAAATAAATCAAGTAAAAGCTGCTTTTCAATCATACGTGAAGAAGTTTATGAATCAAGATAAACCTGCTGCTGTTTTACCATCATGAACGTACCAGATTTAGGGTCTATATGAAACCCTAAAATAAATTTCCAAAATCAAAACCCTAACCTGTCATGATATATCAGCTTCAAATCATCAAGTTTTCTGCTTTAAATTGATTTAGGGTTTAAAGAAACCCTAATCATTATTTTATGTAAATGTAGAAAAGTAAGTACCTCATAATACAGCCAACTTCGACCTCGAATAACTTTCTGATAAAAGCTCAGATCGAAAATCCCCTCGGTGAGATCCTAGACACAAGTTCCAAGAATCTACAGTTCAAAAATCACTATGATCCAACGGTTAACGAAGGAGAGATCGTGTTTTGAATATGGTTGTTCATAGAAAACTACATATACTCACTGCTGACTTTGACGCTTAATAACCTTTGATTGGGGATAAAACTCGACAATCCCTCGGGTGGATGTCTAGATATATGTGTACAGAACACACACAAGAAGTTTCGTGACGATCCAACGGTCCAATAAAAAGCTATGACCTTTTGAATAATGCTGCGCACACAAAAACGTCGAGAAAAACCCTAGGCGGATTTTTCTTCTCTTCTCGATAAACGAACACCTTGTTGGTCCTAGCACCACGAGCCACCGGCTCTGATACCAACTGTGGAAACCTTGGTTTCCTCGATCTTTTAGCTACTAGGAATGGATCATGTTCATATGATTAGATAATCAAAGCGGAATTAGAACACGATACATTAACAAGGTGTTTAGGCACAAAACACATGAATTAAAACAAAAGGATTGTTCATTATATTAAAAACAAACAACCACTAGACGTGTATACATTGAATCCCACGTCTAGTCGACACACGCTTTTAGGTTTACATTGTGAATGAAAGTTATGAATAAACCTAATACCCATGGTTCCTTTTATAGTGTAAGGATTAAGGTTTACAAGAGATAATATCAAATAAACATGTAAATATTCTATTCAAATAAACTTATACATAATATATTCTGCATACTTATCTAAATAGAAGCTTCCAACAACACTTGTCTACGTTTCTGTCAATGCTTGGATTGCATGTGACAATGCTTGGATTGCACTTGACAATGCTTGTCAATGTTGACTTCTGTCAATGCTTGATTTGCTCTTGACAACGCCTGGATTTGCTCTTGTCAACGCCTGAACAAATGTCTTCATGTTTTCTTCGTTTTTTAGTTTCTGCCACATCAACTTTTTGACCCAACAAAACGAACACGGGAAACGAAGTCGTACAATGAACCAGACACGGGTCATTGAATTTTTAAAAATACCCTTGAAGATTGAAGAAATTACAAGATTGATCCTCCAAGTTTTAAAGATTGACACTTTATACCCCTTGGAATCATAAATTACAAAAAGGGTCCTTAAAGTTTGATGACATGACAAGTTTAGCCCTTGAAGTTTAAGAAAGTTACAAAACAAGTACTCCATCGCCAAAAGGACTAACTTTGCAAACCAAAAGGATTAACTTTGTAAAAACTGCGAAGGATTGAAGTTAAATGGAATAAGGATTGAAGTTAAATAGCACAAGGACTGAAATTGCCAAGTGACCAAAGTCTTTATATTAAGTCAAATGGCTGGTTAAAGAAGTTACAAGGGCTGATTTTGCCAAAGTTCAAAGAAAAATAACAAACGAAACGGGCAAAATAGTTTCAAAATAACAAGGACTATTTTTGCCACAAGGCCATAATTTAAATCTCCAAATGGCGCTAAACAACATCAAAATTACACAAATCAGATCAAACTGTACTATTCACTCCATTTGAACCCTAGCCCTTTACCAAATATATGATGGTTCAAATCAAGGGGTTTTTGGCCCTATACTTCTAGATAAGCAATTCAACACCACACCAACATCCTCACATAATTCATTCTTCCACCACAAACCAGGTCTTATAGTTGGATTTTAAGCAAACCCGACTATTTTGTCCTTTTGTGGTTTTTGATTTTTGCTTATTTTGAGCTTAATACTTAACCTTTTTGAAAAATTCTTTTTTCAATCTCCTTATTAGTTCAAGACATCGAGGTCTGTCAAAAAGTAGGCAATAAGCTTCTGTTTTCAGCTTATTGGCCTTATAGGCCCACTAAGCTAGCTTATAGCTTATTTCTAGCTTATTGGCTTGGATTCATCTTTTAGGCCTTTCGAAAATTGTGTTTAGAATATCATTTTAGTCAGAGTAGGCTTTTAGATTTTAGAAATTTTCAACTTTTTATTTTTGGGCCAAAAAGCTTGTTTAGCATTGGCTGTTTTTACTTTTAGCCCATTTGGAGACCTAAATCACTTTTTTATTTATTTTTAATTTATTTTTGATTTAATTAGCTAAAGATAAACTAGTTTGCAAGTTTAGAGAATTTTTTAGAATTTTTGATTATTTTAATATTATTTTTGCCTCGATTTGCAGACCAACGTAGTTCGTCTTAGCTTTAATCTGTTGTAGTGTAGTTTCGTCTTTATTTTAAAACCCTTATTTTCTAAAAGCGTAAAATAATCCAAAAACGTATATTGGCCCAATCGCACACCTTCTCGAAGAACGAATTCATCGGTTTTTAAATTCGTTATCGGTTTTCCTAAATCGATAATCCGTGGAATTTATTTACTATACCCTATAACTTATAATTTAACAAATGGCGCCGCTGTCGGGGATGGTTGGTTAGCCATACGTTTTTGTTTGAGTAGTTTTACGTTTTTGACCTTCCATTTTGGGAAGTGTACAAATTGTGAATACTCATTTTCTTTTTTATATTAACCATATAAATAAATAGTGTAATTAGAACTCTGATTACATCGTATCGTTTTTTATTCATTTTTATTGTATATATATTACTATATTGTATACGTATCACAAATAAATTTACATAAATCTCCAAAAGAGTGAAAACTCACCCCAATTATTAGTGATCTGGTAATTTTTGGTTGTATCGATCAAACAAAGAAAAAGGAAAAAAAGATAAATACACTTAAGAGGTTTCATCTCGATTAGTACAAACTATAACGTGGGTATTAGGCGGTTGTTATAAAATACAACTTAAAGAAAAAGGCTCTCTTCTCCGCTCGCTTTTGTGTACTTTGAAGGTGAGGACTAATTAAGGGTTCGCCAACTCAAGTATTATTAATCTTATTTGACTTTAATATATTATTGAACCCTCGAAACGTTTTGATTTTCAACCAACGTTTCAAAGTCGAACAAAGGTTTTTACTTCACGTAATTACTTTCATTCCTTTGGATTCTTTAATCGAGACTTTTATTTGAGTATAGATTTTTGTGGATTTGTTAATCTACGTAATACACCAAAATACCCAAAAAATTTGAAAAATAAAAAAGAATTAAAAAGAATCTTCTTTGCTAACCCCAATTTCTTGCATCAGTACATGCGTACTCGATCGACTGTTTATCCCACTCTGAATTTTAACAATGTGATGAATCGACGTCAACAACATCGAAGGAATCAACAACAACAACAACATCAACCTAGACAAGTAGAACCCCAAGTTCCTATATTGTTGTTTAAACCCAAGAAGAGATGGTGGAAAATCAAAGATGATGGAGTTGCTCCAAGCACCCACCAAGGGTTACAGAGAGGCAATCGTGATACCTAATATTGAAGCGGAAAATTTTGAAGTTATACAGGGAATGCTATCAATAATTCAAGAAACTATTTCAATAATTATGAGAAGGATAATCCTCATGATCATATTCGGAAATTTAATCGTCTTTTCGCTACTTGCAAGTTTAAGAACGTCGATAACGATGCAATTAAGCTCATGCTTTTTCCTTATTCTCTTGAGGGATCCACCAAAATTTGGTACGAGAAAGAACCACCTCGATCTATATTGACGTGGGACGATCTCGTTCCAAATTTGTTAATATTTTTTTCCCGTCGTCTAAAACCACGTTTTTCAAAAACGAAATCACAAGGTGTACCCAAAAACCTAATGAATCGTTTAGAGATGTGTGGGATCGTTTCAAGGAATTGATTAGGTAATGTACTCATCACGGATTTACCGAATTGCACAAAGTCGACACTTTTTATAACGGTCTTAATCCTAGCGAGCAAGATTCGTTCTCCGCCGTGGGTGGCAACTTTATGTGTAAAAATCCAAAAGACGCGTTAATGATTATCAAGAATAGGTCGAAAATCTTCCAACTTCTTAGCACACTGGGTGTTGCCAGTGTCACCAATGTTAGTTATGATAATCGTGACATTGAGTAAGTTGACGCAAAGGTCGATAAATTAACTGATGTGTTTACGAGCTTCTTGAGTGAATTAAGAAAAAAAGACGCTCCCGCTATGGTGAGAGCGGTTGAGGCTTCATGTACGTTTTTGGTGGACCTCATAGTTATTACGAGTGTGGCTACAGATGGGCCAATCGTCGAGCATTAATGCGGTTTATGGTAACAATTTTCAAAATCAAAATAACGCGGGTCCATTACAACAAGGTTTTAACAATCAAAGCAACAATTTTAATCAAAATCGAAACAATTTTCAAGGAACCAACAAGGAAAGAATTACCAAGGTCAAAAGTTAGGATTTCAAATCGAGGTTTTAAGAACAACAATCAAAACCGAAATTTTAATCAAGGTCAATGTTCAAGCGATAATTTTCAAAATGTAGATCAATGAAATTTTCAGAGCGGGAATCAAAACAAGGAAACTTTAATCAAAATCAAAACGGGGTTTCAAATGAATTTCAAGATTACATGAAATCAAATGAAGCTAATATGAGAAGATTAGAGGGTCAAATTGGTACTTTGGAAAACGAATTATCCAATACTTTGAAAGGTCAAAACAATAAAATTGAACAAAATCAAAGTAAGCTCGAGAGTATGTTTGCGGCTATAATGAACAAACCATCCACTTCGGATCCGTTACCAAGTAACACCTGACAATTTGAAGGAATAAGTTAAAGCCACTTCGTCTCATGGAAAAGGTCGTGTGATTACCCCTACCCTTGATGGATTTACCGTTGTGCATTTATCTCTACCCTCGACCTAAAAAATGTCCTCATGTTCTAAGGTCAAACGGAAGAAGGTGGCGACCATAGACGAGATTACACATTCTTCTTCTTTAAAGTCTACTATTTCTCCTTCTACTTCTAAACCCTCTCTTGTATCTCGTATCCCATCCACCGTTCAAAAAGAGAGTTTCATTGACCTAACAAAAGTCCACCTTGAAGAAACTTGTGCTGCGGTTTTTCTAAGGAATCCCAAAAAAGGATATGCCTAAGAAACAAGAAGATCCGGGCCGGTTTCTCATTCCTTGTGAATTTCCTAAGATTAAGGAATGCATAGTACTAGTCGACCTTGGTGCTAGCATTAATTTCATGCCTATTTTTTATTTAGAAATTGATGGAATTGCCTAATCTTACCCCCACGAACATGGTCACCGAGCTTGCAAGTTGTACCCTTGATAAACCAATTGGCATAGTTGAAGACATATATTTTCAATTTGTAAATTTTACGTTTCTCGCATATTTCCTTATTTCTGACTACGAGTGCGATCCTAATTGCCCTCTCATTTTAGCTAGACCATTTTTATCAACGGCTCGAGCCAAATCAACGTTTTCGGTGGGAAATTGACTTTATGTTATGGGGATGATAAAATGGAATTTTTAGCGGATAAATCCTAAGATAAAAACAAAATCCATGATTCTCAAAATGTTACTTTTCGAAACAATCTTTCTTAATTTGAAAATAAAAGATTAGATGAATGTTTTGAAAGAATTAAAAAGAATGTTTTTAACGATGACGATTTTAAAGACAAAGAGTATGCCTATTTAATCGAAAAGGGTTTACGAAAATGCATGGACAAATCATTTTGGGATTTATTCGAGGGATGGAATGACAAACCAATACCGGAGGAAAATGTTAGTTCCATCACAACAATGAAAAATGAGAACTCGTTATCATCACCTCTGAAGGACCATGACTCTTTAAAGGCTCAAACTTCAACCATTGAAGTGCCTTCTACTCCTAGCACCAAATCCATTAATGCTAAGGAAGTACCCATTATCGAGGCAAAATCACCAATCATTGAGAAATCTTCTAAACCTAGTCCCATGACATACAAGACTACGGTTGTGACTTTTGAGAAATCTCCTTAAGAGGGTTCTCACATTGACTCTTTCTTTGATCGCGATGGTGATTTTGCCGAGATCGAGAGAATACTTCATAATCCACGAGCCATTTTAAGGATTCTCCAAAGTATTCCTCAAATGACTTTGTGTTTGACCCCGAGATCAAGGCACAAATTGAAATAGAACTTTCTCTTATGCCTCTACTTCCCCCTATAAGTGTGGTTGATTTTTCCGATTTCGAGGCCGAAATTAAGGAGTTGGAATGTCTTCTTCGTGATGACGAACCTTATCCATTAACCACCAATCCCATTCTCGAGGAGTTACCTAATAAACACTCATCCATTGAGAACGATGATATCCACATTCTTGAGAATTTACCTCATAAATAATACCCACTTAAGAATGATGGTTTTGTGCTTGATCGTAATATTTTCAGATTTTCCCAAATTTGCAAAGACGGTTTTGACAAACCTTGGTTTGATGAACCTATATTTGATGAGGAAATCGATAATATTGACGATCTTGCACTGGATGACCTTTATGTTGACCCGGAGGGGGAAGTTTTCTTTTGTGATGCACGTTTTGAAAATCTTTATAACCCCCTCCCACCCATGACCTAAACCTAGAGATCTTTAGTGTGCCTAGCATCGAGTTCGAGACGCCTAATATTTTTAGTGTGCCAACCAATTTTTTAGAGGTACCTAATTTTTTTTAATTTATAGATAGGAAAACGGGTTTTCATAATGATAAAAGTGAAAAAGGTTTTAAAATGATTAATCAAATTGACGACACTCGTTTTTCACCGTCATCACCGCATATTGAGCTTACCACCACCTTGTCTACTCCGTTTGACGATTGTGTGTGTGGTTTTAGTGTGGGCGGAAGCCCTATTTGAATCCTCCCACTTTTCCATAGAGGATGATATATTTTATCCCGAAGTCACAATTTTAGGGGAATCTCAGTCTTCCACTGATGCAATAAATGGAAAAATTTCTATATGCTTGGTGTGAGTCTACCTCGAGTAGCTCAATCTTTTGACCCACCCATTTCCCCACCCTTCTCTTCTTAAGCTGTTTTCTTTGGTCCCTTTGGGACGTTGCTTGAAGTGACGTTGATTTGTTTATCATCCAAAAACGAAGACGTCATCTTTGACCCCAGTATATGCACCATCTAAGGACCTAGTCCTTAATACATGTTTCATGCACGGGCTTTGTTTTACATGTAAGACCTTTTGCTTTGACCTTACCATGATAATCCCTAAATGATCACATTTATGAGTCGAGCTCTTGAATCGGTTATAAAAAGCGAGGTGCCTCGTGGGGGAATCTCATGCTTATCCTTGCAAATATTATCGTTTTCTAATTAGTCTAACGTGAGGAGAGTGTTACACTTCTGATCCTTGTTTTCGTGTTTCTGATTGTGATATTCTAGGAATCATAGTCATCATTGAAGCCTCTCGCGTTCGTTTCATGTACCACTCAGCTTCGATCGTTTTCTTTGAAGAACTCGATATCCAATGATATCCTTTCGATAGTAACGTTTATATTTAGCACACTTTATAAACAACTTTTAGATAATTTGTTATACCCTTTCCATGCTCGAGATTAAGCATTCGACTCTTCATCTCTAGTATGGGGTGTTTCACCCTTAGACTCGAAACATTGAGGAAAATGTTTAGTTTTAGTATGTGTGTGTGTGTGTGGGGGGGGGGGGGGGGTAAATATATACTTTGCTTTGCTACGTCTTCACGCAATCCAATTTTCATCGTTTTGTTGCTAAATTTTCATGTTTTTCATAAGTGTTTAAGCCACGAATGTAGGTTTTAGGTTGGTGAGAATAAGAGTAATTTTTGACTCGACTGGGCGTGTTGAGCCCTTAGCTTCGTTCCTTAACTATATTAGGCTAAGTCTCAATAAATTGAGGATTAGAAATGATAGAGTCAATTATAAGTTACTATGATAAACGTAGAGCATTCGTATTCTTTCAAAAACTCATGTATTTTAATTGTTTTCTTATTTTCCCATCGCTTGAAATTAAATAAATTGTTGATAAATATTTGTATGCGGTTTGAACATTATTGTTGTTTTTTAACTGATTATAGTAGTTTCCATGTAATTAAATTGGGAAGACATTAAAGAGTTCGACAGCGTTACGTATTCGAAGTATTGGCAACCCGAATAATCGAAAACTTTCCAGTAATAGTTTTAATCTGAGAATTGAGCCAGACTTAATTTCTCGGATTAAGGCAGCTCAGAAAGACGATGGTGATATTTGGGCTATCATTAAGAATCTGGATCGGCAGACAGAATTTCGTTTAGACTAAGAAGGCATTTTATGGCAAGGAACTAAGCTTTATGTTCCGGATGATCAGACTCTCCGAGAAGCTCTATTGACAGAAGCTCATAGCTCTCCATTCTCTATTCATCCAGGATCCACCAAAATGTATCATGACATCAAACAACATTTCTGGTGGAGTGGCATGAAGCAGGTTGTTGCTACTTTCATATCCAAGTGTTTAACTTGCCAACAAGTTAAAGTCGAGCATCAGCGGGCTAGTGGTTTACTGCAACAGTTATAAATTCCCGCATGGAAGTGGGAAAAAATATCCATGGATTTCGTCACCGGACTTCCGCTTACTCAGAGCAGATATGATGCTATATGGGACATAGTTGATCGTTTAACCAAGTCAGCTCATTTTCTTCCAATTCGCAAGGACTTCTCAGTTAACAAATTGGCAGATATATTCCTTAAGGATATCATACGACTACATGGAACTCCTTCAGACATTATATCGGACAGAGATCCTCGTTTTACGTCAAAATTCTGGAAGGGTATGCAGAAAGCTTGGGGCACTAAACTTATGCTTAGCACTGCATTTCATCCTCAGACCGATGGTCAATTAGAGCGTATAATTCAGACCTTAGAAGACATGTTACAGGCTTGTGCACTGGAATGGTCAGGAAGTTGAGACGACTACATTTGTTTGGTAGAGTTTGCCTACAACAATAGTTGGCATGCAAGTGTTAAGTGTGCACCATTTGAGATGCTTTATGGCAGAAAGTGTCGTACTCCAATCTGTTGGGATCAAGTTGGAGAACGAATCCGTGAAGGACCAAAAATGATAGAGGTGACCAATGAAAAGGTTTCCATCGCCAAGGCGAAGCTACAAGAAGCTCGTGCTTGACATAAGAGCTATGCTGATAAACATCATAGAGATATATAGTTTAATATCGGTGCCCATGTTTTCCTTAAAGTATCACCAGCACGTAGTGTCAAGCGTTTTGGACTCAAGGGCAAACTCAGTCCTCATTTCATTGGATCGTTTGAGATTCTTGAACGTGTCGGTGAAGCATCATATCATCTAGCTTTACCTCCCCATCTATCTCATGTGCACGATGTATTCCATGTGTCCTTACTCAGAGGATACAACTATCGTCCTTTGCATAAGGTTACGTATCCATTCGAGCAGATTCGAGAGGATCTATCATATATCGAGGAACCCGAGAAAGTTCTTGATCGTCAAGAACGAGTCATGAGGAGAAAGACGATTCTATTCGTTAAAATCCTCTAGAGGGATCATACCGAGCGGGGATCCACCGGGGAAACAGAGGAGTCTATCCAGAATTCTTACCCTCATTTACAGTTTTGACTCGGGTATGTCATTTCAGCTTACACGTCTTTCCAGCTTTTATGTCATTTCAGCGTTTAACATCTTGTCAGCTTATCGTATCTCTAATTCGAAGACGAATTGTTCTTTTAGAGGGGAAGAGTTGTAAAACCCGCTTTAATAATCCTTAGATCATTAAATGCACGAAGTTACCGTTAATTTAAACTTTTAAATTAATTAATATACGACATGCATCGCGACTATTTAATACGAATACTAGGTATATTAATTAATTATCATAAGTATTACGTATAAACACGAATGTTAATATACGATAAGTATGTATGTACGATATTAAGAAAACGTTCAAGTAACGAAAGCACGATAATTAAATACGAATGTACACGATAAATATTAAACAAGAAAACAAACACCAAAAGTACAAGGGGTTTTTGTTGGCGTCGGTTTAGAATGAAAGGGAAGGGAACCGGGCCTTGGCCCATTTGTAATTCTAATTACACAACAAGTAAAACCACAGGAGTTCATTCATTATTATTCTAAAGAAAAAAAACCCTACTTCTCCTTCTTCTTCCTTTTGGCCGCCGGCGAACAAAGATATAAGTTTATTATTAATTAATAATATTACATAATTCATGTTATTAAACTTCATCATAAAAGATATAAATTAATTTAACCTAAGTTTAATTAATTAAATCCATGTTCATGAATAATTAAGTAATTAGTTATTATAACCTCAGTTTATTTAAATAAATGTACATACATATTTTACCATAGTTTTATTTAAATAAACATAACATAAGTTTTAATTTGATTAAACCAAAATTAATTAATAATTAAATTAATTAAATCATAACATAACATAATTTTCATAATTAGTTTAATTATACATTTTCTGAAAAGCCAAGTTCCCGAGCCGTAACCCGAAAAACAACCGAACTGAACCAACAAGCCAAACCAACACCACTCAGCCGGTGGCTGGTGGTGTTAGCCAGCGGCTAGCAGCCCTTGGCTGCAGCCGTGGTTCGCCACTAGCTGACCATGGCTTGCCACTGGTCGGTTGTGGTTCACACCGGCCCTAACCGGTTGCCACTGGTCGAGCACACCATCCCGGCCACAGTCGGGTTCCCACTGTTCGGCCAAGATCCCCACCGTGGGGGTCTTGGTCGCTTTCTGTCCGAGAACCACGCACCACCGAGCCCATATGGGTGTCGGCTGGTGGTTTGGTCTAACCACCGAGAGCTTCAAGCTCTCGGTTTGTGTGCGTCGGCCCAAACAAACACCACCAAAAAACCTTTTCTTGTTTTGTGTTTTAATATCACTTGTTTTTATTATGATTCTATGATTAATATACATAAACATACTTAAAATCAAAAGAATAATAATAATATATAAAGGTTTTGGTGATACAAACCGTGTGAATGAATTGGTGATAGAAACACGAACACGTACCCGTGAGAATTATTAATTAATTATCATAAGTATTATGTACGTAAACACGAATACTAATATACGATAAGTATGTTTGTATGATATTAAGAAAACAACGAAAGCACGATAATTTAATACGAATGTACACGATAAATATTAAACAAAAAAAACAAAGACCAAAAGTACAAGGGGTGTTTGTTGGCGTCGGTTTAGAAAGAAAGGGAATGGAACCGGGCCTTGGCCCATTTGTAATTCTAATTACACAACAAGTAAAACCACATGAGTTCATTCATTATTATTCTCAAGAAAAACAAAAACCCTACTTCTCATTCTTCTTCCTTTTGGCCGCCGACGAATAAAGACACAAGAGGGGGTGTTTGTCGATTTTGATCTATAATTCTCACGCATACGTGTTCGTGTTTGTATCACCAATTCATTCACGCGGTTTGTACAACCAAAACCTTTATCTATTATTATTATTCTTTTGATTTAACTTATGTACATGTATATTAATCTTAGAATCATAATAAAAACAAGTGAGATTAAGACATAAAACAAGAGCAGGTTTTTGGGTGGTGTTTGTTAAGGCCGACGCACGCAAACCGAGAGCTTGAAGCTCTCGATGGTTAAACTAAACCACCAGCCGACACCCATGAGGGTTCGGTGGTGCGTGGTTCTAGGACAGCAAGCGACCAAGACCCCCATGGTGGGGATCTTGGCCGAACAGTGGGAACCCGGCTGCGGCCAGGATGGTGTGCTCGACCAGTGCCAACCGGCTAGGGCCAGTGTGAACCACAGCCGACCAGTGGCAAGCCACGGTCAGCCAGTGGCGAACCACGACTGCATCCAAGGGCTGCTAGTCGCCGGCTAACACCACCAGCCGTCGGCTGAGTGGTGTTGGTTTGGCTTGTTTGTTCGGTTCGGTTGTTCTTCGGGTTACGGGCTCGAGAACTTGGTTTATAAGAATATATATAATTAAACCAATTATGGAAATTATGTTATGTTATGATTTAATTAATTTAATTATTAATTAATTTTGGTTTAATTAAATTTAAACTTATGTTATGTTTATTCAAATAAAACTATGGTAAAATATGTATGTACGTTTATTTAAATAAACTTAGGTTATAATAATTAATTAGTTAATTATTCATGAACATGGATTTAATTAATTAAACTTAGGTTAAATTAATTTATATCTTTTATGATGAAGTTTAATAACATGAATTATGTAATATTATTAATTAATAATAAACTTATAATAATATGACATGATATTATTAATAATAAGCTAAGTATTTATTAAATATTAAACTTTATATTATAATAATACATGATATAAAATAAACATATAATTAATTATGAGAACATATTAATTATGGAATATATTATTTATGGCAACATGATAAATATAGAAATATACTAAATATGGTAACATGCTATTCATGGTATACGTTAAATATGGTAACATACTATTTATAGAAACATGCTAAATATGGAAACTTTCTATTTTTGGAAACTTGCTAATTATGAAAACTTTCTATTTTTAGAAACTTACTATTTAAGGAAACTTACTATTTTTGGAAAGTTATTATATATGGAAACCTGCTATTTTTGGAAAGTTACTATATATAGAAACCGGCTATTTTTAAAAAGTTACTCATTATGTTATAACAAGTATAACAACACTTAAAACATGAAACACATGAATCTAAAACACATGAAACTATAAGAAATTCATGATTTAAGCATGAAATAATAAGACAAGACAAGAACAAGTATAATAAGTATGAACACGTCAAGTAAACCAAATAACAAGTATGTATAAGTAAGATCGACTCGTATTCATGTCCCTTCATTATGTAGCTATTGTGAAGTCGGAGTGATCATCTACGTTCGTTTTCGTGTTCATTTACTGGACATAAGGTACGGATATTCCGTCCTTCAGTAAGAACATCTTTTTTCCTATATTAGGATTCCCCGTTTGCAGCCATCTGTTTTCCCCAGTAGTTTAAGTGTCTTAAACACATCAGTATATGTATGATTATTTTAGATTTACTGAGCTATATACATGCATGCCAATTTCACCCTAGTTTTGGGGGGTTCCATAACCATAGCACTCGAGGCACCGGTGTTATGACTCTTCGACGGTGAGAGTGATTGCTCACAGCGTCCCTTTTACAGTTTTGGCCAGTATTATTATTATCATGTGGGGCAAATGGATGCATCCTAGGACAAGTAGTATGATTTCATGGTAACTGTGGTGTGTGCCTTGCATCCGTTACAGGAGCTGATCCCTCCACTCATTTTATACATTAATTAGAGGCAGCCCCTCTAATTGCATGATGAGGCCACCTGATACACTCGTTTTCATTGGGTTCAGGATTAAGTTCTCGGAATCCTCTCGAATTGATCACAGTTCTAAGTGGAATGATTTGTTCTTGGTGACAAAAAGTGGGTTTGGTTTTCTATTCTACTTAAAAAGATAAATGAGTAAAGTAACTAAAAGGAAAGCCAGAAAGAATTAATTTACAAAGATAAAACTTGAATTAAAATGTAAATAAAACAGTAACTAAAAATTAACCTTAAAATGCTCTATCCAGAATATCAAAGCTATGCGGAATATTGAAGCTTATGCGGAATAATCATGTTGTTCGGAATCTTGGAGCTATGCGGAATATTGATGTCACTCGGAATAATTGACCATGCGGAATAAACAAACTCTATGCGGAATATATGGGCTTATGCGGAATAATGGTTTTCTACTATGAATAATGATGGGCTATGCGGAATGCTTAACTCTATGCGGAATAAAAGGGTTACTTGGAATAAAAAGATCATGCGGAATATCTTGTTCTATGCCGAATATATTACTCTATGCGGAAAAATCAAGCTACTCGGAATAAACAAGGCTATGCGGAATAATTTGACAATCCGGAATAAAAGGAAAATTCCGAATTAAGGAAAAAGAAAATAGGTTACTCGGAATATATATAATATCCCGAATAAGGAAAAAGAAAATAGGCTATTCGGAATATCTATAATATTCCGAATAATGAAAAAGGATAATGGACAATTCGGAATGTCTAGGGATGAAGAACAGTAACCCAGACGCGAGAAAACAGGGGAATGATTCTAATCCAAAATCGACCAAGTTTTTAACCAAATCATAAACAAAACTAATAGCAATTCATCTACTAATCACAAACAACAAATCCCAATCATAAAAACACAAAATCAACAACTTTTTAAGATCAAAACTCAACTAAATAAGAACTTAACAACTTTGAATAAAAAGATGATGATGAACAAGAGGAATGAAAAGATTAAATGAAAACTTGAATTGATGATTAAGATTCAAAACAAAATGAAAGGATTACACTTACACAATTCAAGAAGAAATCAAAGAAGATGAAAACCACTCCTTAAGGGAGATGGTTCTTCCTACGAAATAGGAAAAGAGTAACTGAAAACTAAAACTAGGTGCCAAATTTTGTGAGGGTGATTCCCTTATATAGGCTAAGTGGTTGGTTGGTGAGTGGGATTTCTCCCTTTCTTCTTGTCTTGTCGTCTTTTCAGAAAAGTTGACGTTTTCGATTCTGATTCGGGATTTGTCGATGATTAAATTCAACTCGTCTTTTAATTTCTTCGTTTAATAGACTTGAGTTTCTTCGACATATGTAAATCTTCCATCTTTAGTCCTTTTTCTTCGATAAATCTTCAAATAGGCCCATTGACTTCAAATCTTTAGCATCTCTTGGACAATAGACTTCGTTTTTAGTCTTTTTCCTTGATAAAACCCGTGCAATCCCATGTTTTCTTCAATATTCATCCGGTTAGCGCTGAAAACACATTAAACACAAAAACCACGCATAATTCCAAACAAATGATATTAAACACGCGTTTTGGTCTTGTTTTAGTAAGAAATAAGTGGTAAAAGGATGGGTGTTTTCACACCTATCAAATCCCCTACACTTAACCATTGCCATGCCCTCATGCAATGCTTAGTGATAAAGCAAATTTACACTTTTCTCATAATTAATCAACCTTGGCCTTATTAACATACTACTAAACAAAAATTTAAATACTAAGAGAAATTAAAAACTTTAAAGGAGATAAAGGATAGAAACCATTTTCACTTGAAAATAGCTGTATGGAAATAACTTGCAGAGAGATCAAGGACTTACATTAGGGCTTCGGTGCTGCGAAGATTTATCACCCTCAAGTTTCACGTTCCCCAAACTAAGCTTAAAAATGAGATCATTGTTATTATAAGTTAGCAATTCAAACACTTACACACATGGCTTAATTAAACGCTTAAACTCCCTTATTCCTAGGTGTATCTCTTATATTTTATTTTTGTCTTAGAATGATCATGAAGATGCATTTTTGGACTTATTTCGATAGTTTATTTAGGCTTAAAGCAAAGTAGGACGATTTGATCATAGTTAGCTAAAGGACAAAATCTCTTAAAACTGCTTCTTGGGATATCAAAAAGTTCATATCTTGGCATAACTTGGTTCACGATTTGAGACCTTTCTCGGGCCGATATTTGGCATGTACTTCATACTTCATATCTTCGAGAGAAGTTCTTGAGATAATGGTCTTCTCGTCGTTAATAGAGTTTCTTCACTTGGAGAATTTTGAGGGGTACTCCAACTTTGTTGACCACGACTTCATGATTATTTCTTCAATCTCTAATTGGGATTTTGAGATACAACGATCCGCCTACTTTTCGGACTTGGATCTATTTATCCTCATACCTTGTTAGGGTCTTTTCGGATAGACTTCTCCATGATCTTTATGGGAGTTGATTGCTTTTCGTCGTGAGTCTTGATCCTTCATATTGATTTTGGGAATAATGCTTTTCACATCACTTTGGATTTTCAGCAATAAAATCGAATACTCATGCCTTGTTAGGGCCTTTTCGGACTCGTCAATCTTCGCGCCCCGCTTCATAAGTTATGCCTTGGCTATGAAATCTTATCATTACCGAGCAACTTTTAAACGATCTTGGGCTAGAAGCTAAGTAACTTTTCAAATCGTACGACCTTACTTATTGCAGATAAATTATTAGCAAGTGATGGGAGAATAGGCAAATAATTACACCAAGTGAGCTTGTGCAAGATTACCGACTTATAATTGAGTCTATCATTTATCGTCCTCCACAATTTAAAATCTCAAGTAATGAGACTCGTGGATGCTTAGCCTAATAAACCAATTAAGGTCTACATGGTTAAGGATACTAGCTAGAATAAACTTGGATAAGTCTATTCGGGTTGAGTCAAAATAAACGCAACGGGCCTAATATGTCAAAGATTTCAAAACTAGCTACACCACTTTATTAATAATTTTGACTTTATTGCGGAATATATACATATGAAAGCAACGATAAAAATTTAAAAATAACGACTAAATGGCCAAAGTTAATTAAAAATTTAAAAAATGTTGAAAAAGATGATTTTCCGGTTAAATGAAGGCATTTTCATGGAAAAGTCCACTTAAAACTTCGATAGAAGTCCCCCCTACACTTAAGATAAACATTGTCCCCAATGTTTAAGCATGTGGGAAAAGTCTTCCCTACACTTATGACATTGTGCACGTTGGTTAACTCAAGTTAAGGAAGAGACGACTAACGTGATCAATTTCAAATGTGAGTATGAAGAAAATTGAATCACGATAGTTGAAAGATAGAACCGGATTTCGGATAACACGGGAGCACGGTTTCTTCAAAGGTTCCAAAAGTGCATTCATCCCTGTAATCACATCACCACACAAAGACAAACACCTATATAGGTTCCCCTACACTTAGGAGGTTAAAACAGAAAAGGATAGATACTCGGGCTGCCTCCCGAGGAGCGCTTGTTTTTGATAACCGAGTCACGAGCCTGATTCGACCCAAAAATAGTTCATGGGGAACGTGGTGAGGGATGGAGTCATCTCATGAGAGATGTCCTCACCAAAGTAAAACTTTACTCGTTGGCCATTCACCTTAAAATTAGGTTAATTAGGTTGAGCGAGCTCGAGAGTACCATATGGAAAAATTTGGGCAATGGTGAATGGGCCGGACCAACGAGATTTCAGCTTGCCCGAAAAGATTTTCAACCGAGAGTTAAAAAGTAAAACTTTGTCTCCAACTTGGAACTCTCGGTTTTTAATCTTAGAATCGTGAATGAGCTTAGTCTTTTCCTTATAGATCAAAGAATTTTCATAAGCATCATTACGGAGTTCATTCAGCTCATTGAGTTGGATCTTGCGTAGGTCACCGGCTTTGTTGATATCAAAATTAGCCCACTTCAAGGCCCAGTAAGCCTTGTGCTCCAACTCAATGGGGAGGTGGCACGCTTTCCCGTATACGAGACGATATGGTGTACAACCAATTAGAGTCTTGTAAGCGGTATGAAAAGCCCACAAAGCATCATCAAGTTTGTCAGCCCATGAGGCACGATGCTCTCCCACGGTTCTTTCAAGAATTCGCTTTAATCCTTGGTTAGATATTTCAGCCTGGCCATTAGTTTGTGGGTGGTATGCGGTGGACAGACGATGATTTACACCATACTTAGCCATGACTCTTGCAAATTGGTCATTGCAAAAATGAGTCCCGCGATCACTAATAACGGCACGAGGCACACCGAATCTAGCGAATAGCGACTTCAAAAAGTTATAAACCACCCTTGCGTCATTCGTAGGTAAAGCTTTGGCTTCAACCCATTTTGAAACGTAGTCAACGGCTACAAGGATGTATTTGTTTCCTTTAGAGGAAGGGAATGGCCCCATAAAGTCGATACCCCAAACATCAAAGATTTCACATTCTTGAATGAAATTCTGAGGCATCTCGTCTTTATGTGTGATCTTGCCTTGTTTTTGGCAAGCATCACATCGTTTAACCATTTCGTGAGCATCACGGTAAATGGTGGGCCAATAAAATCCCGAGTCAAACACTTTTATGGCGGTGTAGTTGGGACCAAAGTAACCACCGGTGGGTCCTTTGTGGCAAGCGGCAAGGATTTCTAAAGTTACCGGTCCATCAACACATCGGCAAATAATCAAATCAGCACATTGTTTGAATGGATACGGGTCATCCCAAAATTAAGTCTTAATGTCTTTGAAGAACTTTTTCTTTTGCTGGGATGTTAGCCCGTCAACGAGAATTCCACCCGCCAAGTAGTTTGCAATGTCCGCAAACCACGGGGTTTCATCAGAAGTCGAGTTGATAGACATTAAGGTCTCTAGGGGAAAAGAATCATTGATTTCTTTGTTCGAATGTTCCCCTTGGTAAGGATCCTCAAGTCTACTGAGATGATCTGCGGCTAGGTTTTCAGCTCCTTTTTTATCGCGAATTTCGATTTTAAATTCTTGGAGTAGCAAAACCCAGCGAAGAAGTCTTGGTTTGGAATCTTGTTTAGTTAACAAGTACTTCAATGCAGAATGATCGGTGTAAACGATTGTGGTGGAAAGGACAAGATAGTGGCAGAACTTTTCAAAGGCATAGACAACAGCTAAAAGCTCTTTTTCGGTTGTCGTGTAATGTAATTGAGCCCCCGTCATTGTCTTGCTAGCATAGTGGATTGGTTGGAAGTGTTTATTCACTCTTTGGCCCAAAACCGCACCAATAGAAAAGTCACTAGCATCGCACATCAACTCAAAGGGAAGCTCCCAATTAGGGGTAACCAAGACGGGTGCCTTAGCAAGCTTATCCTTAAGCAAGTTGAAGGCTTCAAGACACTCATTGGAAAAGATAAAAGGAGTATCTTTTTCCAAGAGGTGGGTCATCGTGCGAGCGATTTGAGAAAAATCTTTGATGAATCGACGGTAGAAGCCCGCATGACCGAGGAAACTTCTCACACCCTTCACAGTTGAAGGTGGAGGCAACTTAGCGATAACATCGACTTTAGCACGGTCTACTTCGAGACCGGCTTTGGAGATCTTGTGTCCTAGCACGATGCCCTCTTTTACTATGAAATGGCATTTTTCCCAATTAAGAACAAGGCGAGTGTCTTCACACCGCTTAAGCATACGTTCTAAATTGGCAAGGAAAGCAGAGAAAGAATCGCCATAAACCGAGAAATCATCCATGAATACTTCCATAGTGGCTTCCACCATGTCATGGAAGATAGCCATCATACACCTTTAGAATGTCCCAGGAGCATTACATAAACCAAAAGGCATGCGTTTATAGGCAAATGTTCTATAGGGACAAGTGAATGTGGTCTTTTCTTGGTCTTTGGGATCGATGGGAATTTGAAAATACCCGAAGAAACCGTCTAAAAAGCAGTAATAATCATTACCAGCTAGACGCTCGAGCATTTGATCCATGAAGGGAAGAGGAAAGTGATCTTTTCTCGTGGCATCATTGAGTTTGCGATAATCAATACAAACTCTCCACCCAGTAACGAGACGAGTGGGAATCAACTCGTTGTGTTCATTGGAAACAACGGTTATTCCGCCCTTCTTGGGCACACAATGGACGGGACTTACCCACGGCGAATCCGAGATAGGGTAAATCAAGCCGGCATCTAGAAGTTTGATAACCTCTTGTTTGATGACGTCATGAATTCGAGGATTAACCCTTCTTTGGCTCTGGATTGCGGGTTTAAAGTCATCTTCCATGAGAATCTTGTGAGTACAAAAGTTCGGATCAATTCCGCGGATATCGGAATTTTTCCAAGCAATTGCCTTCTTATGATCTTTAAGCACGGCGATGAGGCGAGATTTCTCTTATTCTTTCAAGTCCTTCGCGATGATGACGGGCGACTTCTTCTCTTCTTCAAGAAACACGTACTCAAGATGAGGCGGCAACTCCTTAAGTTCTAAATCCGGAGGATTTTTGATGGGAGGCGTATTCAAAGTCGGAGCATCGATAGCAATAACCGTGGGAGATGGTGGAGAAAGATTGTCTTCTTTAAGGAGGTTTTCAATGAGGCGGAGATCTTCATCCCAATTGGTGGTAGAATCGTCATTAGCTAAGTTCACATCTCCCATGGTGGCTTCCAAATCCTTCCAAAGGAAATCACTTTCTCCAAATAGAGATAGTGATGAGTCAATAGAGGAAACGGTCTCAACATTGGGAAGAGAGGTAGGAATACTTTTACAAGCATCTTTGAAGTGTTCTTCACAAGCCTCGTCAAGAATGTCAATACAATTAACACTCTCGTTAGAATAAGGCTGTTTAGACAACTTTCCCATGTTGAAGACAATTTTATCGTCACCCACTCTCATGATAAGCTCACCGGCTTCAACATCGATGAGAGTGCGACCGGTCCTCAAGAATGGACGACCAACGATCAATGGCACACGAAGGTCCATGTCATAGTTCACAACGACGAAATCGGCAGGAAAAGTGAATTTGTCGACTCCTACAAAGACATCTTCGGCTATCCCCACTGGATAAGCAACCGTACGGTTAGCTAATTCCAAAGTCATTTTGGTGGGGACTAGCTCAGGGAGAGATAATTGCTTCCACACACTTAAAGGCATTAAGTTGATACTGGCACCTAGATCGGCTAGGGCCATGCAATTCTCTACTCCCGGGAAGTTACAAGGGATTAAGAAACGACCCGGATCACCAAGCTTGGTTGGCAATTTCCTTAAGAGAACTGTAGAGCAATTCTCATTAAGTTGGGTGTTAGCAATATCAAGAAGCTTCTCCTTATCGCTAAGAAGATCTTTGAACATTTTTGCGTACTTAGGCATGTGAGCGAGAGCCTCAGCGAAGGAGATGTTAAAATTCAATTGTTTAAACATTTTTAGAAAGTTCGAAACTTGAATATCATCCTTGCTTTTGAGCTTCTCTTTCCTCAACCTTGAAGGATAAGGTATATCGGAAGAAGAGGAAGGCTTTGGGAGAATAGGATCACTCACATCCTTGGGTGGAGGAGGGGTAGAAGTAAGAGGCGGAGAAATTGGGGAAGTAGAAGGATGAGGAATAGGAGTAGGTGACTCGTTTTCCTTAGTCACAATCACCGGTGGAGGTATAGGAAGCTCGGGTTCCTTGGTACCTTTGCCACTGCGAGTGGTGATTGCTTTCATCTCCCCTCTTGGATTCGCAACGGTGTTACTCGGAAGAGTACCCGAAGAAGAGGGTTGATTACCTTGGAAGAAACTAGCCATCATGTTCTTTAAGTCATTCGTTTGACTATCCAAAGTGTTTCTCATATCAGCTCTCAGATCGTTCCCTTGTTTCACCAGGTCTGCTTTCAAGTTGAGCACTTCCCGTTGGAGATTGTCCACGATCACATCATTAGTCCTCATGTAGGTTCCAATGTCTTGGTGTAATGCGGTGGGTTGGTTGGGAGGAGCATTGTAAGCGATTGGTTGATAAGCAGGTTGTTGGTAAACTTGGTTGTTTCTTTGAGATTGATATGGTTGTTTGTGAGGTGGTATGTATGGTGTACGAGGTTGTTGTTGTTGTTGAGGAGGGAGATTGAGGTTTTGTTGTTGGTTTGGGTTATTAGGAGGAATACCGGGTGGTGAGAGATAGTTGTTAGAGCGGTAGCTAAGCAAGTTGCGGTCACCTTGAGGATGAGCTTGATAAGCGGCCGGAGGATAGGTACCGTATGCTGCATTCACATTCTTAGAAGGGTAGTCTTGGGTGGCAGTACAAGTGGTGTAAGAGTGAGGACCCCCGCATATCTCACATGGTTGGCTGACAGCATTGACTTGAGCGTCTTTAGCGTTTTTAGCGTTGATGCTGTTGGTGTTGCTGGCGGTTTGGGTAGCAAGCGATTCAAGAAGCGCAGTGATTTTGTCAAGTCGCTTATCGCTGTCACTAGTACTAGCACTAGCGACATTGGTCCGAACACTCTTGGTTTGCACACGAGACTTATTCTCGATGATATCCCAAGCAGCATTGGCAGTCTTAGCCAAAAGATTACCCCCCGAGGCACTGTTTAGTGAATCTTGGTCATTCATGCTTAAACCATTATAAAAAGTGTTAATTTGGTGCACTTTGGTAAAACCATGTTGTGGGGATTTTCTTAAAAGATCTTTGAAACGATCTCAAGATTCACTAAAAGACTCATCGTACTTTTGTTCAAAATTGATAATTTCATTCTGCAAAGCGGTAGTACGAGAGGGTGGGAAAAAGTAGTTGATAAATTTGGTCTCCAAATCCGTCCACGTAAGAATACTTTGTGGCGGTTCCTTAGCAAGCCAATGCCGGGCTTGTCCCTCTAAAGAAAAGGGAAAAAGTTGTAAACGGATTACCTCTTGTGGAACACCATTGAATTTGACCGTATTCGTGAGTTGTAGGAATCTCTTGATGTGGTCATGTGGATCATCAATGGTACGCCCTAAGAATGGTTGAGCAGAGACCATCTGGATAAAGCCGGATTTGAGCTCAAAATTGTTGGCTGCAATTGCGGGTATGACAATTGGATCATTGTTACCATCTACATGTGCTTGCAGAAGTTCAATTATCGGGCGATTATCCGGTAGAGGCTCATTGTTGTTGTTATTATTGTTGTTGAAAGGTGGATTGTTATTGTTGTTATTATTGTTTTGAGGTGGGTTATTGTTGTTGTTTTGTACACCTGCCATGTCTAAGTCTTCGAGAGGCTCGGGCTCTTGATAAGACGTTGATCGTGTACGCATGCACCTGCAAAAGAACTAACAAGGCAAAAACAAAGAAAAAATATTTTTGGTTTTTATGTTTTTTAATTTTTTTTTTGTATTTTTGAAAATTTTATATTTTTTAGGATTTTTGAAAATTTTTATGAAAAAGTAACGTTCACGGGGAACGGATCCTAAAATCCAAGTTCTCACAAAAAACTGTTGATCTTAACGAGAAGAGCCGGCAGCGGCGCCATTTGATACACTCGTTTTCATTGGGTTCAGGATTAAGTTCTCGGAATCCTCTCGAATTGATCACAGTTCTAAGTGGAATGATTTCTTCTTGGTGACAAAAAGTGGGTTTGGTTTTCTATTCTACTTAAAAAGTTGTTGATTTTGTGTTTTTATGATTGGGATTTGTCGACGATTAAATTCAACTCGTCTTTTAATTTCTTCGTTTAATAGACTTGAGTTTCTTCGACATATGTAAATCTTCCATCTTTGGTCCTTTTTCTTCGATAAATTTTCAAATAGGCCCATTGACTTCAAATCTTTAGCATCTCTTGGACAATAGACTTTGTTTTTAGTCTTTTTCCTTGATAAAACCCGTGCAATCCCATGTTTTCTTCAATATTCATCCGGTTAGCTCTGGAAACACATTAAACACAAAAACCACGCATAATTCCAAACAAATGATATTAAACACGCGTTTTGGTCTTGTTTTAGTAAGAAATAAGTGGTAAAAGGATGGGTGTTTTCACACCTATCACCACCCCTCTAAGTACTCATGCACGTGGATATAGCATGACCTATATGGGCTCTCAGCATATTTAAAATACAGATTTTCAAGATAAACTAAACGTAAGTCTTTTCAGAAATATAAACCAGTATTATGAACTTAAACCAAGTTTTCTAGGACATACATTTATTTCGCTGCTATTCATTATTTTCTTATGTTTATGCTTTACATTCTATGTTATATATCGGCACACTGAGCGTATTGCTCAGCCGTATCTCTCTTTCCATGTCCCAATACGGCAGGTACTAAAGGGCAAAGCTAGGAAATCCAAGAGTACGTGCATGGAATGAGGCGCCAACTTTCTTTCATTCTTTAATGCATTTACATACTTTTGCTTTGTTGGACATTGTTTCGTCCTTTCCTTACATTCTATACTTATGCATTTCGTGTGCGGAGCTTATGTGGATCCGATGTTTTTTTCCGGATTCTTTTATGGTCATTTAATGTTTTAGACATTTACCGTGTATGCTTTGATGACATGCCATAGTTATCCTATGATATTCCCTTTATCAAAATGGTGTGTTACATAAACCTTAAAGCTTTAAAGATCTAAAATTAACTTTCGAGATTGAGGATATACGTCTTTGACCATAATAAACACCTTATGGCGAGGTTAAATAAAAGGCAAGGCAAGACCGAAGCCCTAAAAATCTGAGGTAAACCAAAGATAATAAATCCCATCCAGTAGGGGGCATATAAAAGTCTTGGTAATAATTCACATGTTCAAATCCGTTGTAATACCGTGTTTTTGAAACATTCTTTCGACTTAATTTTTTGACATCATTATCTATTAGGAAAGGCTATTAATTTAATGATATTTCTTACACCGTTACGACTCTATTTTTGGACGTTAATCTCTATTCACATAAGTAAAAAATGTATCCTTGTGATCATTAAGACAAAATTAAAATATAAGAGATGCCCATTAGGAATAAGGGAGTCTAAGTACATGATTAAGGCATATGAGTAGTGTTAGCATTACTAACTGATAAGCGACAATGATCTTGTTTTACGCTTAGCATGGAATTGAGTGAAATTCGAGGACGACGAAATTATTTCTATGAAGCATTCACGTGTTCTTGTTCTATGATCCTAAAAGTTACATCTACATGATGAAAACAATACATTATGTCCAAAACGCATCTAGATAAGTTTAATAAAAATAAATTTTGAAGTGCTACGATACTTAATATAGCATTACATGAGGACACGACAACAACTTAGTATGAAGGAGTGATGAGACTCGTATTATACATGTTTTCATACCCCAAAACGAACTGAAAATGGATAAAATATCATCAAAAACGTGCCAAATATCTTTGTATTATTGTTGTTTGTGTGTTTGCAGGCACGGATATCGAGAATGCATTTGGAAATCATAAAATCAAGCAAAAACAAACACGGGAAATGAATTTGTACAAAGAACCGAACCCGGATATGAATTTCTAAAAATACCCTTGAAGATTGAAGAAATTACAATATTGGTACTCCTAGTTATGAATATTGACACTTTATACCCCTAGGATCAAAAATTAGAAAAAGGGTCCTTAAAGTTTGAAGACATGACAAGTTTAGCGCTTGAAGTTAAAGAAAGTTACAAAACAAGTCCTCCATCACCAAAAGGACTAAATTTGTAAATCAAAAGGACTAACTTTATAAAAGCTGCCAAGGATTAAAGTTAAATGGCAGAAGAAATGAAATTGCAAAGTGACCAAAGTCTTTATATCAAGTCAAATGGCTGGTCAAGGAAGTTACAAGGGCTGATTTTGCCAAAGTTCAAAGAAAAATAACAAAGGAAACGGGAAAAATAGTTTCAAAATAACAAGCACTATTGTTGCCACAAGGCCATAGTTTAAATCTCCAAATGGCTCTAAACAACAACAAAATTACCCAAATCAAACCAAACCATACTATTTACTCCATTTGAACCCTAGCCCTTTACCAAAATTGGATGGTTCAAATCAAGGGGGTTTGGCTCTATATTTCCAAATAAGCAATTCAACACCACACCAACATCCTCACATGCTTCATTCTTCCACCACATAACCTATCTGACCACATGGGTCCTCCCCACCAAGATAGCTCGAAGACAAAAACTTGGCAGTGATTTGGACGACTATGATCTATCTACTTGCTCTCCACACAAATCCAAGGGTCCTAGATCATACTTACAACTGCTACTACATCAAAGATCACATGTTCAACATTTTGACCAAATTCAAAAACGGATCAAGAAGGAATCTACCAAGAATCTTCAAGACGTACTCAAGGGAATTCATGGAACTTCATATAAAAATTAGGGCTAGGGTTTTTCACAATGTAACCTCACAATGGTAGTATAAATAGCCTAGAGCAGAATAGTTGTAGCTTTGTTCTAAAAATTGTAAACTTAAAATTTTGACTAGTTAAATGGAAATTTGAACCGCATTTTTATGTACCATTTACTTTACTTTGTCTTATAAATTCCAGTCACCTTTAATTTATGCAAACTTAGTTAAAGCCTTTACATTTTTAGCTTATCAAAGATTTTTATTCAGAGTATTTTTCTTAAAAGTTTTTGAGACCCATCTGGATATAACTTGATCATACAGATGTGATTTTGAAAAAATCAAGTCCATGTGAGAGTTATATCTTGATGTTATAATTCTTGTTCACTTTACTTTTCACTTGCAATTTTTGGTTTCAATTATTTTTTCCAAAAATTAGTTATTTGCTTTGTTGTTCATACTTATTGTAGCACAACTTTTCAAGGCCTATCTGACAAATAGGCCATGATTAAGCTAGTGGTACTTGCATTTTGTTAGTTTATTTTGTGTAGGTCTCAAGATATAACCACTCCATTCCAAAGACTGTTGTAGTCCAAAGGTTTCATAACCTCACTTTAACTTAAGCCTATAAGCTTAAAAAGGCTCCCAGCTTTTGCATCAGCTTCTTTGGTAGGGCTTGGATGTAGGTCTTATCAGCTTTTGCTTTGAACTCAAACTATTAGTCTATTTTTGCTCTTTTTATGCTCTTTGTGGATTTTGCTTATTGCTTGCTTAATATAGTGCTTTTGGTTTTTTTAGAACTTGTTTTTATTGTCTGTGTTCATTATTCATGCTTTTTAATTCCATGTTTAGTGTAAAAATCGAGAGTCTCTTTGTTAATTTAAACTGCATGACCCAAAAGGAGTGTTTGGGTCTAGGGTCAAACCTGGTCAAACATTGTCTTCTTGATTTGGTTCTTTGCTGTCACATGTAGATGGTAGTGTAGGTCTAACTGATATGTTAGTTTATAGGTTTTAGTTTAAAAAATCAAAATTTTTTTGTTTTCCATATTTCTGCCTAAATTGTCTGATACAGTTTTTGATTTATATGATATGCTGTAGTTTAGTGTTGCCTGATAAGAGTGTGCTTGTTATCTGATTTATGTGATCATCTGGTGAGCTTTGTATCATTTAGGTTGCTAATTAAGTATAACTTTTGCAAACTTGTGCCTATTATCCTGCCAACTGAATCAGATTCATTTTCTGCCTTATTTTTGAGTTTTAGCTTTATCAACTTAGGACTTAGATAGATTTTATATATGTTCCGATCTGTTTGCTATTGATTCTTAGTTTTCAGTTCATTTGGGGCTTATTCATTAAGCCCAAATTGGACTTAAGACCTAGAACCACTTTGTTCTGTCACTATTAGAGTTAGGGCCCATTTTCTTTGCAACTTAGCTTTGTTCACCTTATTCCTGTGTATGGCTTAACTACCAAAAGCAAAGCAAACTGCTCAACATATCAGTCTTGTTCTTGACCTCAAGACCACCAAATCAACTCACTAATCACCTTTTCTAGCTTAAATCAATCCTTTTTTAGCTCTCTTTCTTTTTCTTTTGCGTTGTCTTTCGTTCAAACATGTACAAAATTGGCCAAAAGTGCTTATTAGGTTGTTCTAGTTTATCTAGACAGTCAACACTTGATTTTTGTAGCCAACCTTATTTTTTATAGCTTATTTTGTTAATTCCAGAGTTTGCTTAAGTTTGGTTTAGGTTTTATTAGAAAAGTAGCTTATTTTCATTTTTACAAAGTGCTTATTGGCTTATCCAGCTTTTTATACTTAGCTTTTTGGAATTTTCTTCATTGCATTCTGTTAGTTATCTTATTTCTTAGCTTTTTGTAAATGACCAGGTCTTATAGTTGGGTTTTAAGCAAACCCGACTATTTTGTCCTTTTGTGGTTTTTGATTTTTGCTTATTTTGAGCTTAATACTTAATCTTTTAAAAAAATTCTTTTTGCAATCTTCTTATTAGTTCAAAAGATTGAGGTCTGCCAAAAAGTAGTCAATAAGCTTATGTTTTCAGCTTATTAGGCCCATTAAGCTAGCTTATAGCTTATTTCTAGCTTATTGGCTTGGATTCAGATTTTGGGCCTTTGGAAAATTGTGTTTAGAATATCTTTTTTAGTTAGAGTAGGCTTTTTTATTTTAATTTTTTTCAACTTTTTATTTTTGGGCCAAAAAGCCCATTTAGCATAGGCTGTTTTTACTTTTGGCCCATTTGAAGGCCCAAATTACTTTTTTATTTATTTTTAATTTCATTTATGATTTAATTAGGTAAAAATAAACTAGTTTGCAAGTTTTTAGAATCATTTTATAATTTTTGATTATTTTAATATTATTTTTGCCTCGATTTGCATGCCAACGTATTTCGTCTTAGTTTTAATCAGTCGTAGTGTAGTTTTGTCTTTATATTAAAACCCTTATTTTCCAAAAGCGTAATATTGGGTCAATTCAGTGCCTGATTTGTCCCTTGCACAGGATTTGGATGTAAAGTATCCTAAGTAGTGTTAGTCACTGAACTTACGTTTGTTATAAGTTCAGTGTGTCATTCTTTAGAGCTCTTTAGAGTCTACGAGATAGACTCGTCATTAGCTGAGGCGGATCTCAGTAAGTGTGCAAAGAATCAAGGATGATGGAGTTAGTAAGTGATGACATAATAGCTTACTAACTCCTCAAGACTATTACTGATTACAAGACCTGAAGATGTTAAGAAGACCTGAAGAAGTGTCTTATGTATTAGTGGGCACATGTCTTATTAGCAATGAAGACAAAGGTTCAAGAGGAAGGCTTACTTTGTCAAAGGTGCAAAAGATGAAGAAAACAAAGTACAAGGTGGTTACTTGTACTTTAGTAAAGCTTCTCAAGGAAGATTCACACTCCCACTATATATATGTGGTCTTTGTAATAGAATAGTCATTGATTCCCACCCACAGAAACAAACATGTAACACTTTAGTGGTTTAGGGTTTCATCCTCCCATTGTTGCATAAGCTTAGCTAGCTATGAACATGGGAGTTTAGTTTGTCATTCATCGCCCGGTTGTTGTTCCGCAAACAACTGGGCAAGTCATGTATATTTGTTGATTCATTATTAATAAGATATACATACGATGAAAAGTACAAGCTTTGTTATTAGTTAGTCAATTGGTTTAATTGTGCAAATGTTCTTCATAGTTTCTTATTGATTCGATGTTTGCACAAGATTCGTGGACCAACAATTGGTATCAGAGCGGGTTGGATTAATTTACTATCCAGATCCGTTCAGTTTACGACTGCTAATAACATTTTTTACATAGTCAAAATCGGTAGTGTTTGTTTAAAAACTGCATTTACAGTAGCAGTTTTGAGGGGAAGAAATACACTACTGCTGTGAGACATATGCTAAAACAATACCCACCAAACCTTATCCTATTACCCAAACCCAACCACCACCGTCACTCTTTAATAACCTAGACCCATCACCGACACATTAATTTATTTCATCCCTACCCCACCGTCACATTCAATATCCAAAAAAACATATCAAGAATTCATAAACAACTCACAAATCCATATCTCATTGTCACCCTCCTAATTCTTTCTCACAAACCGTCACATACATCCGTAAAAATTCATAAACAATCACCTCCTACGTTTATCCTTTTACAAATCTCATGAATGCATTCTTTTTCAAGAAAACACAAATTGTCACTCATCATGATGAAACCCAGACCGAGAGTCATCCAAAAAGATCCATCTACACAAAAAATCAGATCTACCCAAACCAAGTTCAATTGAAATAAACACGAGATGAATCTTTTCCGATTGGCCATAGGAAGGGATTCATTTTCTGTTGAAGAGATTGATTTTGTTGCATTAGGCAACTGGGTTTATGAAGATGGTGTAGTGGGTACGTTGTTGATAAATGGCAGATGGGCTTCGATTAAGATTGTTCGTTATTACAATGATACGTGATGAAGATTGATGTTTATTGAGAACAATCATTACCGACGACTGGTAGGATTGGGTGTACGATGGTGATTAGGAGTATTTTGATAGATGGATTACTCAATATTGAGTCACGTGGTAGCTGATGACGAAACGCTGGTATCACAGCTACTGAGTTCACAGTGTTAGCCAAAAGGTCCCTGGCCCAAATCCCAAGGTGTGATTGACTTCAGCAATGGTGAATGTTGAAACCATTCGATGATTGTGATTCTTGGAGTGGGTAATGAAATTAGAATGAAGTGATTGGAGTGTTCCTTATTGATATTGTCAAGGGGTATTGGAACATTATAATATGGCTGTAATAATGAGTAATGATTAAAAAGTTACTGATAAATCTATCAGCGATGGTTTCGATGTTGAGCGTACTGAGCTTAGATTGATTTATGAACGATGAAGAGTTGATTAAGTCAATATAATCCTCTCGCTGAAGACAAAGTCTAGCGAATGTTATAGCTGAGGTTAGGATGAGGGTGATGATAAAACATCAGCGGGTTTTTATTTTAACTTTGGTTGTTATAAGAATCTCAGCAGAGGTCGCTGGTATATCATGTGATGTGGAATAGATAAAACAGACTATGTAGCTGTGGTAGTTGATGATGCGATAAAGGCTGAGTCGACAGGGTCTCGATTGAGATGTGTTTGTATCAGCTTCAAAGAAGCTGAGGTAATGGTAAAAAGCTGGAACCATGTCACTGTAAAGATAAATGGCAGCTGGAACCATGTCGCTGGACCCCTGAACTTGAACCATGGCGCTGTGCTCTACACTTGGTCATTGAACCCCAGGCCAACGAAGCCCCTTCTATCTTAGATTGCTGGACTCATGCCAAAGATAACTAGACCAGCGAACCCTGTCAGCGAACCCTGTCAGCGAACCCAAGTCGATGAACCCTCCAGCAGTTAGTTAACCTCCAGCGAACTCCCTTTAACCGCTGACCCCCATCAGCGAACTCCCATCAGTAGCTGAACCCCCAGGGTAGCTGAACCCCCAGGGTAGCTGAACCCCAGGGTAGCTGAACCCCCAGGGTAGCTGAACCCCCAGGGTAGCTGAACCCCCAGGGTAGCTGAACCCCCAGAGTAGCTGAACCCCCAGAGGTAGCTGAACCCCCATGGTCAGCTAGACTGTCAGGCCATCATGAACCTTCAGCTGCTAACCCCATCAGCGAACTCCCATAAGCCATTGAACCCTCCAGCTGTAGCAGTTGACCTACAACACAGATAATACCCACAGCCATTTAACCGAGTCGCTGAACCCACAGACGATCCCTGTTCGTGAACCCCCAACTATCTCTGAACCCCCAGAGTTCGCTGAAGAGAACTCTTCTTCATATACTTCATTGGAGTCAAAAGATGCTGCTAAAGCTGCATATTTTGAGGGGGAGAGAAACACGGACATACACACCGCTGTGATATAGATGTCGCTGTGATCCACATGCACCTGTGATATACCCACCCAAACCATACACAATACCACACCTTCTCGAAGAACGAATCCGTCGGTTTTTAAATTCGTTATCGATTTTCCTAAATCGATAATCCGTGGGATTTACATACTAGACCCTATAACTTATAATTTATCACTTCCACAAGATGAAAAGGAAGCTAGACAGATCCGGAGGAAATCATACCAGTTTGAAGTCAGGAATGGAGTATTATATAGGCGATCATCCTTGCAGCCATGGGTCAGATGTGTAGGAGCTCTTCAAGAAAAATATGTGATAAGGGAGATCTATGAAGGTTCTTGCAGTTTACACGTAGGGCCCAAATCAGTAGTAGCAACATATTTGCGGTCTGGGTACTATTGGCCAACTATGCACCATGAACGATTACCAAATACACAGGTCGGTACCGAGGTGCCCGCAATAGCCACTAAGCCCCATCACATCTCCATGGTTGTTCTATAAGTGGGTATTAATATAGCCAGTCCTTAGGCCGTTGCAGCGGGGGGGGGGGGGGAATTAAATTCCTCATTATGGCTATAGATTACTTCAAAAAATGGACTGAAGCTAAGGTAGTGGTGACAGTAACCGGGAAACAAGTAAAGAAATTTGTTTAAGATAAAATGGTATGTCACTTCGAGCTGCCATGAGGAATAGTCTCTAAAAACGGAAAACAATTCCGAGATAATCCCTTCAAAGATTGATGCGAAAAGCTGAATATTACGTAACAGTTCGCTTTAGTCAAACATCCGCAGACTAACGGACTGGTGTAAAGGGCTAATCGAAGTCTTAGAGAAGGGATAAAAGCGCACCTTGATACAAAGAGGAAAAAATAGGCTGAGAAACTTCGTCATGGCCTGCTGGCGCACCGTACAATTATTAAAAGCAGTAATAGGGACACGCCATTCTCTCTAACCTATGGAACAGAGGTGGATGCCAACCTTCTACACCATGGAAGTGGATGTCATGACAAACGACGAAGAGTTGCGGGTGAGCCTGGACCTACTCGAAAAAAACGAGAAAGGGAAGCAATCCGCGAAGCCAAAGCCATGTCCAAAATGAAGGGCTACTACGACGCCAAGGTTAGAGGAGTTTCTTTTATGCCGGGTGACTTCATTTATCGTGCCAACGAAACAAGTTACGCGGAAGACGAAGGCAAACTCAGAACAAAGTGGGAAGGACCGTATGAAGTCACGGAAGCTTTAGGTCAGGGTGCGTACAAGTTACGTAGCATGGACGGGCGCGAATTGTCCCGTACATGGAACATATGCAACCTTAAGAGGTGTTACCTTTAGGGCTAGGGCCTGCGCCAGGACGCTCTTACGCTATAGTCAGCACCCGAATAAATGTCCATGTATTCAGTTTTTTGTTTTCTTTTAATTTTTTGCAAGTATTAATAAAACGCCGCGATTCCTAGTTAGCTCCGCGGCCCTTTCTTTATTTTATTATTGTCACAATTTCATTGTTAATTGTCAATATTTTGTGCCTACGGTCGTACATGCACTTATGTTTCTACTAGAAACCAAAAGCATTGAGTGAACCTACAAATTAACTCGTCGCATAAGAGGGATGCAACCCAGCGACCGCGGGTTACAAATCCTCGTTAAACACCTTGCGTTTAAGACATTCAATGTAAGCTATGAGTGCCCCATGATAAGTGATGGGTATTCACTAAGACACACAGTGCGGGTTTAACAAAACACTTGTTTATAATACATTTTTATGGTTGCGCGGTACGCCGCATGTAATTGCATGATTATTCCATAAAGTGTACATATAAAAGATAATTTTATATTCAAAACTTGCGAACACATGCAAGTAAAATAACAAGTCAATAATTACGTAAGTTCGTAAATAAGTGACTTAGCTAAACAAAGCTGGTGCCTCATACGCACCCATTTGGGAAACAAAAAAAATCCTAAATAGACTATTACACATCATGTAGACATCCGCACACAAAAATATTGTTTTGCTACACACACCGTATCTCATAAGTACTACCAGATATTATAGACAATTGTTTATAACAAATTGTTCATGGATTTTGAACGCTTAATGCTCAAGTTGGAATCCTTTGCTGAAGAACATGCACGCTTTGTTGTAGCCTTCGCCATGCCCGACAAGAACATCACATGGTGAAGGTGCACCGTGGGGACACTGACGGACACTCCATCGGATCTAGGCTGGTGCGCTACGCCATTTCCCACACCGCGACCTTTCCCTTGGTCTTTTTCTTGAGCGCAACCCTGTTGGCATGTAAGTCTAACACTTCATGTAGAGGTACTTACCTCTGTACAGCAAATGATTTCAATGGACCATGCCTACGGGCAAACATAGGGACATGCAGCTGCGATATATCGGGTTTAAGGAAAACGTTCGGCTCGGTCTTAGAGTTTTCACCTGTATGTCTATCCAAGGTCAGCCTAGTTATTCGTTTTTAATAAAACAAACTCAAGAATCAAGTAATTCAACCAACCTCCCCTTTATTTTTATTAAACTGCGTTAGGCTATCACTTCAAATGTGATACCTAGCTTTTTTTATCGTACTTACAAAGCAGAAAGAAAAGAAAACAAGCGTATGATTAATCTTACAAACCAAGATCAATATACACATACAAGATCAAGAACAAAGCTCTAAATAACAATGGCGGAACAAACTATGTGTGAGAGATGAAAAGATAATAGACTGAATGAGTTGCTCACAAGAATGAGATGAATATATAGTCCAAAGACTAGGGTTGACTTGAGTTTCCTTTACTTGTCATATTCAGCCCTCAGCCTTTAAGCTACCTGTCAAACTGAAACAAAAATATACAAAACAAAAAATATAAAAGGAAAAATTTACCTTACTTACCCTTCAACTTATGACAACATGTCAACTTACTTGTTAATACCCCCTCTTAAGTTGACTTGTGATAGAGATCAACAAGCTTCAACATATCACAAAAAGAATTGTGATCTTTGATAGACAACCCTTTGGTAAACAAGTCTGCAACATTATCTTCAGATTTGATCTTAATAGTTTTGATCAAACCTGCAGACACCTTTTCTCTTAAGAAATATAAGTCAATTTCAAAATGTTTAGTTCTCTCATGAAATACAGGATTGGCTGCAATTTGAATTTCAGAACTACTATCACAACTGATTGGCACAGGTAAGACAATATTCACCTTAAGATCTTTCATAATCTTAAGTATCCACATGATTTCACAAGTAACACTGTTCATAGCCCTATATTCAGCTTCAGCTGAAGATTTAGCTATAACAGTATGTTTCTTACTTTTCTAAGACACAAGATTATCACCCAGATAGATAGTATATCTAGTAACATATTTTCTAGTAATCTTACACTTAGCCCAATCTGAATCTACAAAAGCATTAAGATTCAGATTGTTATGTTTTTCAAAAGATATACCAGTTCCAGGAGACCCTTTAAGGTATCTAAGCACATGAAAAGCCAGTTTCAAATGAGATTTATAAGGAGCATGCATAAACTAACTTAAACAGTGAACAACATAAGCAATATCAGGTATAGTTAAGGTCAGATATATTAATTTGCCAACAATCTTTTGATAACGAGTTTTATTATCAAGAATAGTATCAACCTCATCTTCAACAAGTTTCTTTCTTTTCTTAGAAGGATCTGGTATATGAGCTTTAGCTGCCTTACAAGCCAACTGTTGGAAATACGTTTTTACTATTTATGAAGGATCGGTCGCTCCAACGATATTTATGTAATGGGCTCGTGATCTACTTAGTAAACGTATAGTCCATATAGCCCACATGTAGGGTGGGCTATATATATCCCCTCCTAGCATGTTAGGAGGGGTTGGTGGTTTCATTTCATTAATCATATATTTTCACTTTCTCTCTCTTCCTCTCTTTTCTCTCCTTTATCTCTCTACACCATCATCTCCTTCTCATCTCTTTTATATTATTAATCAATCAATCCACTTAATCAATCAAATCCAACATGTAGAATAAGCCAAGATTCACGTAGACCTTCAATTGGTATCAAGAGCCAAGGTTAGATTGGTTTATTCTTGCTTTTATTTTTATTGATTTTGGTGGGTTTTGATTTTTTCAAGCTTAAATTTTAAAAAGTTTGTATTTTTATGCTTTAAATCATAGTCAAATCTTTAGATTTACTTATTTTTAGATAAAAATCACAAATTTTTATACAAAAATCAAAAACTTTTATTATCAAATCTTAAAAAGTTTGTGTTTTTATAAAAAGTTTGTGTTTTATCTTTTTAATTTTCTATTTTTATTGATAAAACTCTTTCTATTTTGTCTTCTGATTGAATTTTTGTTTGAAATTTTTTGTTTGAATTTTTGATTGAATTTTTTTTTTGAACAAGATTGAATTTTTTTTTATTTTTTTTTCTTATCTTTCGTGAAGTGAAAAGTGAAGTCTGTTTAATTTTTATTTTTTATTTTCATTATGATTAAAGTTTTTATTTTTAAGTTTTTTAAAATATTTTATTTTTTTTATCTAATTTGTTTTCTTTTATCCTATCAGTCATTCATCAGTTTCAGTCCAACTGTCAAAACTGTCATTCATCATCTTTCAGTCCAACTGTCCTTCATCAACACACAGACTCATCAGATTATTCCGACCGAAAGTTTTTTTTTTTTCTCCGAACGAACGGATTGTTCCGAACGAACGGATTGTTCCGAACGAACGGATTGTTCCGAACGAACGGATTGTTCCGAACGAACGGATTATTCCGAACGAAACTTTTTACTCGATTCAAACACAACGGTAATAAAACTCACCAAAGACCACCACACGAAAACTCCCACCCTAAGACTCGACTTTCGACTGACCCTCGACTGCCACATAACCCACCCTCGACACACCCTCTCACCTCAACTCGACCTCCCGTCAACAAAACTCGAACAAAACCCAAGTTTAAAACTCAACTCCAAACACCACTCGTACACCCACATCAGACTCCCAACGAAACTACAACACCCTCGAACAAGACACCAGACACTCGACAAAGACAAAACAACAACATACAAAACCACCCGTCTCTCTCACAACACCACTCGCACTCACAAACACACATACACAAACACACACACAAACACTCGAACCCCACAAACAAAATAGTAAGAATACGTACCCGAGACCTTTATAAAAAGATCTTGAAGCCTTCTTCGAATAAAGGGGTAATTTGGTGATTGGGGTTGATTGTGAATCGGGTTTTCTTTATTTTGGGATGATCTTTGATGATGAGATGAGAGGGTACAGATTAGGTTTTGAGTTTTTAGGTGTTTGGTGATTGAGAGTAGGGGCAGAGGAATCAACAAAGAAGTTGATTTGTGAGATTTGGAGCTTTAAAGGAGAGAGACGAAGGGCTTGTATTGAATAAAGTGACGGAGGAAACTATATTTGAGAGAGAGATATAAGATAGGAAAAAGTCAGACGGAGATTTCTATGTTATGTGTGGGTATATGTGGTGAAGCCACGTGTATGGTGAGTTGTGATTTGTGTTATTTTCGGTCAATAGCCACGTCTCACAAATCTCTTTCTTTATAAACTTTAGTTATACACGTTTTTTCTATTATTTTAGATTATAGTCACTATTTTAGAAAGTCTTTATTTTATTTTTTTACTTAGTGCTATTTTAGTATTATTTTAGATTTGGTTGTGAGAGGTATTATTGGGTTGAGGCGGGTATTTTAAAAGAACCAAAGTCGTAAAATATTTGACGGGTTAATAGTTTGTGCGGCCGAATTTGAAAACAAAAGTGACGAGTCAAAGTGACGGGATTTATTTTTCGTGGCTACGGATTTTTAATCGGATATTCTTGTTTGTACGTGAAGAAGGTTTTTATCTACAATCGAGGATTTTTCAAATTTATTTACGGATCGTTTCGTTGGTTTTGTCATATTCCGTGATTTTCTGTTTCTAAGTTTCTTCACGTCTTATAAAATCCCGAAAACAACAACATCCACGTCATTTTTAATCGATATTCAATGGATTCGTTCGATTCGACATGTCAAAAGGGAGAAGCGCATAAAATGCAAGACAAAGTTAGTGATAATGGTATCAAGTCATTTCAACTACTTCAGTCCCATCTTGTGACTCTTTCATGGATTCAAGGAGGGGGCGAGTTTGTGACAATCTTTGGTCAAGATCGTCATATATTCATGGAATCGATGTTCATCATCTTGACCCAACTCGCCGAGCAACTCAACAATGAAAACTTTAATCACTCGGCATCGGTACTTGAATATAAGTCTCTTGTGACACAACTCACGCCTTTCCTCCAATTCAATATCATCAAGCTTTAAAGTTCAGTGATTTGCCAATCATTTCTTCGAGATACACATACCGAGCTTCGAGTTTTCCCTGAGACAATTTTGAAACTCATGACATCGGTCTTGTCTTCGATTTATGAAAGATCTCAACTTCAGCAAGGGTATGATAATGAAGTGCAAGACTCTTCGATGCAAGAGAAAAATGGTCATACGTCTGACAACTTGGAGCCTAACGATGGCAAGAGCACGGAATCAGGAGGACAACATGATATCAGTGGCAGGTCGGGGAATGTTCACGAGATCCCTCTTGATGACACCTTACCCGTTTATGACGAAGAGCCTGCAAACATGGTACAATGTAATGTTGTTTATGATGTATATGCTGATGATATGCCGCATATTGAGCATTCTGAACCTAATTATGACAAACATGGGATGGAAAAGAGTGATAGCAATACCACTTCTGATTCATCCGATGTAAGTCATAATGGGGGAGAGATTGTTCAGAATGCTATAGTACATCATGATAATTGTATTATAACTGCTTCATTGACTGCTTCTGATTCCAAGATTCAAGAGCTCGAAACGATTGTAGCTCAACAATCTAAAGATCTTGAGGATGCCAAACTTGAATTTTCTAAGAAAACGGACAAATTTGAAACATACTTTGAAAAACTTGAAAAGTCAAACGTTGTTCTTGAAAGAAAATTGGATCAAAAAGTTTTAGATTCTAAAGCTGAAAAGGAAAATCTTTTGAAACAAATTCAGTTACTAGAGTCCAAATTGGCATCCCAAGATAGATTGCTCAAAGAAAATTAGACTTTAAAGGCCCAAGTACAGGAAAATGTTTTTGCTATAGCTGCGTTGAAAAACGAGTTAAGGAAAAATAGAGGACCTAGTATGGACACTAAGATTGAAAAACCATCAATCTTGGGGAAACCGCCTACAAATCAGTTCGTTAGACAACCGACTGCATTTAGATCCGAGCGACCACAATCCTCGAGACCGCGGTTTGCCTCCCAAGTTGATTTGGTTCATTTTCCTAGACCAGTCACTCCAGCAACTAGGCCCAATGCGATCAAAACAGCGTTAGCAAGATCTAATCAGATGATTGCCCCTAGTTTCCCAAAAAATACCAAGAACACGTCTAGAACTAGTTCAAATGACGTCCGCCATACATTTGATCTAAGAGAAGCTAAGCAAAAGACACAAGTAAGAGATAGGAATTTCAAACCTAGTCAGATGCCTTCTAGTTTACCCAACACTGCTAACCGTAGCATGTCACATCCTAGGAGCATCAATCAATCATCTAGGAATTCTAGATCTTACTCAGACATTAAATATGCTACTTGTAAAACATGTAGGAAATGTGTCTTTAAAGCCAATCATGATTCTTGTATCAAAAATTACTTAATGAGGTGAACTCCCGTGCTAGACTTCAATCCCAGTGTGTAGCTAAAATCAAACCCGTTGGTAAAATGTGGCGCCCCACTAGTAGAACTTTCACTCTTGTAGGAAACGAGTGCCCTTTAGCTAGGATAGTCTCCGATTCTACTAAGTCTACTTGGGAGGAAACTGATAAAGATGATACTTCACTTAAGCCTAAACCTAAGGTTTTCTATAAAAGGAAACATTTGCCAGCCAAGATAAGTGGATCATCTACTCAGGTCGCCTCTGACACAAGTAAAGCCAACTGTGAACCCCCACGTGCTTCTATAATTGATATCGCTAACCCATGTCAAAGCAAGCAAATTCCTAATGAGAATGCAGGTACCAAAGTTGATGTTCCAAAAGAACGAAGCGATCCAATCATTGTATACCGTTCAACTAAGGATACTCTTAGAGTTTGGTTGCTGAAGAAGCAGATATCGGAGAAACAAGTGTCTCAGGGGATTCATGGTTAAGCTTAAATATCATAGCTTATAGTCAAATCACAGTCTGTGACCCGTTCTTCAAAGAAAGGAAAGTTTATCGCCGATGATAAATTTATCCTAACAACGAGAAATTAAGTTTTCTCGGGCATGAGTTAATATTAAAAACATTCAATGTTTTTAAGCTCATGCACAAAGGCTTATAGATAAATCACAGTCTGTGACCTGTTCATTAAAGAAAGGAAAGTTTATCGCCGAAGATAAACTTATCCTAACAACGAGAAATTCAATTCTCTCGGGCATGAGTTTATATCAAAAACATTCCAAGTTTTTAAAGCTCATGCACAATGGTTTATCATTAAATATCAGATGGTAACCCGTGCTTCAAAGAAAGGAGAGTTTATCGCCGATGATAAACTTATCCTAACAACGAGAAATTAAGTTTTCTCGGGCATGAGCTAATATTAAAAACATTCGAAGTTTTTAAGCTCATGCACAATGACTTACAGTTAAATGTCAGACTGTAACTCGAACTTCAAATAAAGGAAAGATTATCTTTTATGATAACTTATCCTCATAACGAGAAATTAACATTTTTCGGTCATGAGCTTGTATTAAAACATTCGAAGTTTTAAGCTCAGAAAGGAAAGTGTATCTTTTAAATAAGAGAACTTTTCCTCATAACGAGAAATTAACCTTTCTCGGTCATGAGCTTTCCGTTAAAACAGTCAAAGTTTTCAAGCTCATGAAAACGACTTCTAAGTAAATGTCAGCTTTGGACTCGTCCTTCAGATAAAAGGAAAGTTTATCGCCGATGGTAACTTATCCTTAACAACGGGAAGTTCACAACTTCTCGGACTTGAGCTCGCATTTAAGATATTCAACATCTTAAGCTCAAGTAATTGTTTTTCAAAACTTTGAACACAATTTTTCAAGAATTTTTCAAAAGCTTTTTTCTAAATCTTTCAAAATTGTGTGTTCAAATATGTTTTGATAAAAAGAGCATGTCTTCTGGAATCGATAATATTTACGATCCTAGAAATGTCGTTCAATAATGACACGGGGTTGTATATAAAGTTCGAGCAGAAGTTTGAAAGATTTAAAACATGTTCCATATGGTTTGCTATTATTTCCGATAGTAACCCGCTTTTCACATTTAAGTCAAGAATTTCACCGGAAAGCTTTGACTCCAAAATCCGAAGTTATCATCTCCACCAACCGTAGCAATTTACAATTGAGATCTACATACTAGACGATGCGACTACTCAAACGGTGACTACAACTCTTTCAATAGAACACGGGTCAACAATTGAGGGGGAGCGATTGTCCAGCAATCAGAATCTTTGACGCTGAAAGTGCCAAGTTCACATGTTGGTGTCAAGACAAAGATATCAATCGTACACATGGAGTAAAGAGATAACTTCAGACATGATGAGGCGACCAACATTCATGAACAAGAACCATGTGCTTCTTTCATATGATGTTCTCCATCATTCAGGTCCAACCTCATAAATTGCTAATCTTGCGAATACATTTTCATATATGATCTTTGCACGTGATAAATACCTTACACTTGTGTTTAAAAGGTATTTAATTTACGTTTCAAGTACACCCTCATTAATTTGAGGGGGAGCTTGTTAATATCATGAAGATAAATGGATTTAATCGGTTTTGCATTTTTCTTCCCAAATTTTTCTTAAAACATCATTAAATCAATTGATATTAAAAACATCGATTGGGTTAAGATTTTTAATATGGGGGAGAAAATGTGATTTAATGTCTCAATGGTTTGACTTAATGTACTGGCTCATCCCGACATGTGCGAAATGTTTTCGAATAGCGTGGCATATGTTAAGGGGGAGCAAAATAGATTTTATATTCAAATGGACTTCATGATGACGTTACTTACCCATACCCTATCTATTTCACGACGGTGACGATTGTGGTGACATAAGGATGGTAGGATAGGTTAAAGTCCAATGATTCTTCCATATCCGGAGGAATCTTCCCAAGGACATTCCATAGCTAGAAATAGAAGTCCTTAGGAAATATGGAGAAAGACTATGAACGCAGCTGAATGTCGACAAAGTACTTAAGTTAGCACTGGAACAATCACAACAAGGTGCTAGTTATGACGTATTGGTAAGCATTGAAGGGGTTGAAGAATGAAAAAGAATTGTAAAGATAAAGGGTGTAAAGAAAGTAGCCCTCCTTACAACTTAGGCAGAAACCGGGTCAATTCATATGCTATTGAGATCATTTATGATTCTCGATATTGAAGATAGACATCATGGACCCAGTGATGCAGGGCACAACCCATCCCAGCTAACTCAGATATCTCTCAAAAGATATTTGTTTTAATCACACGGAGACAACACATTATCTATTGATTTATTCACTCCGAATAAATTGGTATTGAAAAGGTGGCACTCCTCTCCAGCCTCCGATCACTAAAATCCAAAATGCACGATCGAGTCTAGAGCCATTTGAGATCATCATATATCTCATTAGGACACACTTTCATAATTCCTTGCTTCTTCACACACTGTGAAAAGTAAGAAAGTTCTTAAGAGTCCTACGCAAAATCTTCCTGATCTTGCCTGAACATCCGAGTAATACAAAAGTATTTACAATGAAGATGGAAATCCTTCTTGAGCGAACGTCAAAAAGCTCATGGTAGGTGCTTGTGCGATTCTTTATGAATCAAACTTGTGATAACTGGAAAGCAACAGTGGTTTAAACTCTTAAATGAATTTAAACATGTTCCAGGCCTCTACGCAATATCTTAGTGATATTGCCAGAACATTCAGAGTAATACTATTAAGTATTTACAGTGACGAATGGAAATCCTTCTAGTGTTAACATCAAACAGCACTTGTTAGATAACTTGCAAGATTCTATATGAATCAAGCTCGTGAAAACTGGAAAGCAACGATGGTGCGGTTCTTAATTGAACTTCACTTGTTCCAGGAACATGAATTGACGGCTTCAAATCATGCGGATAATATTATCCAAATGATTCACTCTTTCGTTCGCAGTCATCTTTGGACGGTCGAGTAAAGAGAACGGGTTTACCCGCGAAATCTTGTCAAGGAGGTTCTTTACTGAAACTACCTGCCACAAGTACGATATTTAATATCTTCCAACGGTCTTCACCGACCAGAGGTAAAATGCTACCGAATTAGAATGAAATGTTCAAGGCCATTTCATCCGTGTATATGGTTTGTTGCTAACTGTCTTATGCAGCGTAACAAGAAGGTGGCATTGCGGTGTATAATCCAGAAGAAGTCGTCACCACATGCTTATACTACATACAATTAGTACTTCAACAAATTCAAGAAAGTCTGAAGGTCAAGTCTTCCGCTGTATCAAACTCTGAAGCTTTCAAGAATTTAAAGGTATAAGTATGTGGAACATGAAGTCACGAAGAGGCGAATATCACAAGTGATGAATGCACAAGGTCAAGGCAAGGAAACATGCTCAAGACTTAAGTCAAAGATCACATCAAGCTTATTCACAAGAACAAGATCGAAGACTCAAGCATAGATGCTAGGTTTAAGATTTTGTAAAAAGATGTGACCTCCCTTAGGGGGAGATTGTTGGAAATACATTTTTCCCAATAAAGTCTCGGTCACATCTTAGTTAGCATAGATCACGAGATATAGAATATTTAGAACTTTGTCTCTTGGAGCGACCTCCCTTAGGGGGAGATTGTTGGAAATACGTTTTTACATATTTATGAAGGATCGGTCGCTCCAACGATATTTATGTAATGGGCTCGTGATCTACTTAGTAAATGTATAGTCCATATAGCCCACATGTAGGGTGGGCTATATATATCCCCTCCTAGCATGTTAGGAGGGGTTGGTGGTTTCATTTCATTAATCATATATTTTCACTTTCTCTCTCTTCCTCTCTTTTCTCTCCTTTCTCTCTCTACACCATCATCTCCTTCTCATCTCTTTTATATTATTAATCAATCAATCCACTTACTCAATCAAATCCAACATGTAGAATAAGCCAAGATTCACGTAGACCTTCACCAACATTCCATACTCAGATAGTAATTCAAGACAATATTTTCTTTGATTAAGACATAATCCTGAGTCTGTATCAAGTACTTCAATACCCAAAAAATATTTGAGTTTCCCAAGGTATTTTATTTAAATTTAGAACTCAAATATTCTTTAAAGTCATTGATAATACTTTCATTGTTCCCTGTTATGATAATATCATCAACATAAACAAGCAGGGCAACAAAAGACTCATTCTTAGTCTTAGTAAACAAAGAAACATCACTTTTACTTTGACAAAAACCATTTTCAATTAACACACTTGTTAACTTTTCATTCCATTTCCTAGGTTCCTGTTTTAACCCATATAAAGACTTAGTTAGCTTGCACACCTTGTTTGAGTTAGAACCATATCCTTCAGGAAGATTCATATAAATTTCTTCATCTAAATCTCCATACATAAAGGCATTATTCGCATCTAACTAATAAACAGGCCAATTATTGTGTACAACAACAGAAAGAAGACACCTAACTGTCACAATTTTCACAACTGGTGAAAAAGTTTCTTCATAGTTTATACCCTCTTTTTGACTAAATCCTTTAGCCACAACTCTGGCTTTAAACCTCTCAACATCACCACTAGATTTATATTTCACTTTCCATAACCATTTACATGCTACAGGTTTTCTACCTTGAGGTAGATCAACTATAACCCATGTATTATTTCTATTAAGTGCCTCCATCTCCTCATTCATTGGCTCGACCCACCTAGGGTCTTTGGCAGCCTCATTATAAGACTTAGGTTCATGTATTTTATTCAAGTTATTAGTGAACACAAAATTATGCATAGACAAGTTGTTGTAGTTCACCACAGTATTAATATCATATTTAACTCTTTTATCAAGCACATAATCACTAAGTTTAGTGGGAAGCTTATGTGGTCTACTAGACCTTCTTAGCTCAGTCTTCTCTGGACTATTTTGAAAAAGTTGATTAAATTCTATAAAATCCTAACCCTCAGACTCATAATTTTCATCATTAAGGGAAACATTATGATCTAAATCATTAGCCTCATTACTGCCTAAGTCATTCTGGTTTCCAAGACTATGATCTTTATTAGTCATAGACTCTGACCCCTGAGAATGACTGGTAACAATGATAGGAGTATCAGTAGATACTTTATCAGCTAAGACAGACTCTTTTGAAATGCTACCTCTATCTCTTAAACTTTCATCTCTCATATCATCATATGGATCATCAGATTTGTTTACTACTAAGTCAAAAATAATTAAACTGTTTATACCCTGATCTTCAAAGATCAAATCACTCTTACAAACATCATTTTTGAATGGAAAAATTGTTTCATAAAACTTGACCTCTTGAAAATAACATATTTTTTTACTCAAGACCAAATAGTTTATAACCCTTTTTAGTAAAAGAATACCCAATGAACACACACTTTTCAGACCTAGCAGCAAACTTATTATCTTTAGCCAGCTTGTGTACAGATATAAGACTGACCTTATAACCGGGAACAACCAACACATTTTTTAAAGTAATTTTATCTGAAAGTTTGAAATTTCCTACATGCTTAACATGTTCAATAGTACCATTAGGATGTGAAACTGATATATTCAAATTTGACACATCAATAATATCAAACAAATGTTCAGTAGAAAAAGTCATATGTTGTGATGCTCCAGAATCAAAGATCCAACCAATATAAGTACTATAAGTACTTATATTGGTATTATAGTTAAAGAATTGACAAGTAACAAAACTTATAACATGATTAGAACCAAATCTTATACGTGCAGCACAAGACTGCACATCACCAATATCAGGCTTTGAATTGATCAAAGCCATGAGTCTATTAATTTGATCAGCAGTAAAGGGAAGAGATTTCCTAGATCCCTGATCAACACCATTACCATGAGAGCTAGTGACATTATTAGAACCATTAGATCCTCCAGTATTTCTTTTCTTGAAACATGGAGGATACCCATTAAGCTCAAAACATCTATCAATAGTATGGCCATTCATATTACAATGAGTACAAACAAACTTATTGTTGTTCCTATTAGGACCTCTGTTTTGAGCATTTTGATTGTTTTGAGTATTTCTATTACCAGACCAATTATTAGGTTTAACAACAAAAGCAGTAGCAGTACTCTTATCACTAACAACATGAACCAAATTGTTCTTATAGGATTCAACCCTAGAAAGAGTAGCAAAAGCAGATTTAACATCAGGCAAAGGGTCAGCAGTTAACAATTGGCTCCTAACAACACTGAAAGTGTCATCAAGACCCATAAGAAACTGCATAAGCCTTATAAGAGCATTATGACTCTTTATTTGAGGAGCACCATCACAATTACAAGAAGGAAGGTTGACAAGGGAGTCAAACTGCCTCCATAAACTGTTGTAATTATGATAATACTCAGACAAAGAAGACCTAGACTGATGTGAGAGAGAAAATTTTATAATGCAAATTATAGATAACAGATCCATCAATTTTATCATAGGTTTCTTTAAACTCATCCCACACATCTTTAGCATTTTTTGAAAAAAATTGTCCTTGATATAACTCAAAAGAGATACATCCAAGAATCCATGATAAAACCACAGCATTACATCTATCCCATTGATCAGACAATACAACATCACATTATTTTTCTCACAAGTACCATCAATAAAACCCAGTTTGTTCTTAGTATGTAAAGCAAGTTTAAATGCAGCAGCCCAAACTTTATAGTTCTCTGGTCGAGTTAGTTTAACACTCACAATGGGATGCCCATTAGTATCAGTAGGGTGTAAGTATAAAGGGTCATTAGTGTGAATGACAGTTTCATTTTCTGTTTCAGTATCACTAACAGGATTATCATCCTGATCACCTTTCTTGGGATCAGACATGATAACAACACAAAGAAATCACACAAGAACACAAAAACAAAAAACCCCTTATATCTCCTCTACACACAGCTACCAAGAAGCACAAAAGAAAACTGAATCAATCCACCAAGACTACCTAATCCCTTCGACATATAACTCACCCTCTAAACAGAAACAAGAAACCAAAACTAAAGAGAAGGAAGGAGAGGTGTTACAAAACACGCAGCAATAAGCAAAGAATAGCCAAGAACCAATGAGATCAAGAAGATCTCGCCACAAACCAATAAGCACAGTGGAATAACAACCTGAAAATGTTAGTTATAACAGATAACCAACAAAAAACAACAAACCCACAAAATTGAATGAAACCCTAATTTCTGAAATTTAGGGTTTCTTCAATTAAACTTACCAGAGATGAAATAAACCCCACTCAATCAATCAAGAACCCAATAAAACCCAAAGGAACACCAGAAATCAGAAAACCCCCAAATTTTTAAAACCCTAAAAAAAATTTAATCGATCAAATATTGTAATTAAACACAATCAAAACATGATTAACCACAAGATTAATCAAGATCTTTAGTAAAACAGTTTTAAAACCAGATATCAAGAACCCCATGCTCTGATACCATATTCGTTTTTTATAAAACTAACTCAAGAATCAAGTAATTTAAACAACATCCCCTTTATTTTTATTAAACTGCGTTAGGATATCACTTCAAATGTGATACCTAGCTTTTTGATCGTACTTACAAATCAGAAAGAAAAGAAAACAAGTGTATGGTTGATCTTACAAACAAAGATCAATATACACATACAAGATCAAGAACAAAGCTCTGAATAACAATGGCGGAACAAACTATGTGCGAGAGATGAAAAGATAACAGACTGAATGAGTTGCTAACAAGAATGAGATGAATATATAGTCCAAAGACTAGGGTTGACTTGAGTTTCCTTTACTTCTCATATTCAGCCCTCAGCCTTTAAGCTACCTGTCAAACTGAAACAAAATATACAAAACAAAAAATATAAAAGGAAAAATTTACCTTACTTACCCTTCAACTTATGACAACCTGTCAACTTACTTGTTAATACTAGTCATGATGACGTTGATAAGATAGTCTTGATCGCGCTCAACCAAACCAATTGCAGGAGCTCAACTTCCTTCAACTTGTCAAGGGAGGCATCAAACTTCTCATTAGCCTGCTGATCGTATCTCTCAAGGTCGGACAACTGTCCCTTAATTAAACCATCATCTAAGGCTTCTTCTAAAGTTTCACTCTTGTCCCAAGCAATGGTAGCATTCACAGCCTCCAGAAACTGTTGCACACATTGGTTGACTCCAGTGCACCCATCATGACCAATCGCAAGCCATGACCAATCAACCACCTTCTCTCAGCTATGGTTGCATTAGTTGAGGGTACAATTCTTCGTTGTACTCTATATATAACCACAATAGCTTATCCTCTAGATCTTGAAGCTTTAAATCAACTGTCTTGGCTAACCCATCCAGGTTGTCAAACAACTCTTTGGAACCGACTTAGAGATGGTTCATGGCCCACCTGTTTCATGCATCGAGGTCACTGTATACACTGCACGCTTGAGCTAACTCTGCGACTACCTTCACTTTTTCTGCATTAAATACTTGAGAGTTGTAGGCTTCTGCTTCTGCAGCTCCTTTAGCCGTGGTCAGCTGCACCTTAATGGCAAGGATCTTAGCGTCCTTCTCTGTGATTTCAAGTGTGACATTAGCATCACATGATGTGTAGTAACAACATTTACTTCATCCAACAAATTAGAAACGACAAGCTCTTGCAACCTTTGGGCACAACCTAGTGGTGTCAAGTTTTTTATGAAGCTCTGGCAGTTTACAACACTTGCTAGGTCTGTAGTCTCGGAGACACACCATATTGGCACATAAATTGGTGGCTATTGGTCTGCATTACCAGGAGAGGACCCACCCTCAAGGAAAAGGCTCTTCGACTCAGTTTCAACCCTAGTTTAATGACAATTATGAGGGGGTCATGGTTGTAACTTCAATCTTTACGGTGGTACTATCTTTCAAGATGCGAAAACAAGATGATTCAAAACTTAGTGTATATTCACTAGCGTTACTACCAACAAATAAGAAGGATGCGATCATTTACCTTTGAAGTGGGATCTCAAGAGGTGTTTCAAGAGCACGGTCAGGGGATGTTTCTTAATTCTCAGGATTAGCAACTCTTGTTTTCAGCATCTCTAAAGATTTGCCCCTAGTGGCAGATGCGAGAAAGAGGATTCCCTAAAATCCTTTCGCAAGGGTTTTTTGGGAGCAACATTAGGGTCGACAAGACTCCTTCTTCTCTTACACGACAAGCACATAAACCCTTCCTATTCCTCTTTTTCTTCATCATCATCAGTCCAGTTACCTTCGACATTAAAATCATCTTCTTTAGCTGGTTACTTTGGTGGTGCTTCCTCAGGAGCTGCGACATCGATAGGTGATGGATTCAGCTGTGTCTGAGACTGCGATGACTCTGATTCTTGTATTTCTAGATCAATTGTGTTATATATGGTGGATTCGAGTACGTGGTCTTCTCCATCTTGGATGGGTCTTGGCTCCATGGGAACTCTTTTAGGGTTGCGAGTGCCGTCAAATCCAAATAGATCCATTTCTGCAACAAAAGAATATGTTAATTAATTGTTTTTGAATACTTACAATTATAGAGGACAAAAGAAGAACGAGCACCCACCAATGTCCGTTATCATCATAGAACTACAGAATTTGATCTGGACGCATAATGAATTGACGACTTAAACCTATCATACACATAAACGCTCCAGGATATACACTGAATGGTAAGCGTTATTGCTTAAAGTCTCTGCGTCTTCTTTATTGTACGAACCAAGTTCGAGGCGACTGTCCTTCAGTAGAGACCCTTGAGTATGTCATTCAGCCTCAAAAGGGAAATCGACCTCATCAATCCAGAAGAAGCGGTCATTCCACTTCTTCAGTGAATCAAGCTTATCCTCATAACATCGAAAGCGCTCAGGGCGCTTAGAGAAAGAAATCCACCCATGCGTCCATGCATGGTGGTACAAGACATAGAAAAGTCAAACAGTTGGTTCCATGGCTAATAATCTACAATTGATTTCAAAATTGGATATCTTCGATGCACATATGTAGTGCAACTTCAATATATGGATATGGTTACCAGAGCACTTTCGCCAAAAAGAAAGAAATTGGTACGTGATAATTTGCAAAACCAAAGAATCGCGTATACAAACCAACTTTCCCAAGGGGAAGTTCGCGAAACAGAGGTGCTTCTCAGGTACTTCCGGATAGGTGCGTCTGGAATGAAGAATTCCGACGTGAACTCACGAAGCTCACCGTCATAGAGCGCGGAAGTAAATTCTGTTAAATGTTTCACCATGGTGGAATAAAATTTAGGTGTGCGTAGTGTTTCTCACTTTATTTGCTTGATTTTTGTACTTGAAAAGTGGTATGCGGTTGTCAATGGAGGTTTAAGTTTTTACTTTGTGTAAAATAGTGAAAATCGGAGAAATCCTTTTATATGGTATGGTTACACTGTTCATCTTGTGGGATGGTCGACACGTGTTTTACACTTGCTAATCTAACGGTTGGAATACGAAGAGGTTGGTGAGGTGTCATGTAGTTTTCCTATTTATCGAGATAGTGGGCCACTTGGTTAAAAAGTGGGTATCATTTTTAGCGGTTAAATTTAAATAACTTGGCCTCTTCTGCGAGTGCGCTTTGGTTGATATCAATATGGTTGATTCATTTTATATAGTCTAGCAGTCGCGACACGACTTTCGACTACTAGACTAGGGGACATGATGACATATAGTGGCTAGTCGGACCATTCGGTCCGGCCCACTTACACTATTAATGCCTAATCCATCAAGAATGGGATCTCCTCACTGCGACAAGCCCACAGGGCTCGGCTCAGAGTGAGTCGCACGCGGTTTAACGAAGACTACGATTGGCCGCACATGGTTCACCCTATCTAAATCTAAAAGTCCCTACACCTAACTTGAAACGATTAAGAAAGATAATTACCACAAGTAAATACTTTTCAAACGTAGTACTTTATTATTGTATAACAAGTATTGCATGTGTTATGGATAACATAGTTTGATGACAATGTGTTGTGTACACTTTGGAAAAAATAAAGCAACTTAAGAACACAGGCACAGTTATTCTTTCTACAAGTTCTAAAGAGTTAATGTGTGAAATCTAACAAAGTGAACAACATTAACTCTATCCTACATATCCTATTTATAGTGGTACGAGGTTGACTTGATAATTGGTTTATGATGACTACACAAAACAGACAATGTCAGACATCTGTTAAAAGATGCTCTTCTATTCTTGGTAGTCTGCCACAACGCTTTAGGGAAACAGGGCTGACATAGTTTCCCTTTTCTTCATACCTTGTACTTTAGGCTCCATAACTTCCCGCCTAAACACTTAGGTATGTCCAAAGTGTACTGAGTGTTAACAGGGTATTGCTACCCCTGTTAACACTCAACCACTCAGAGTCCCTGATACATCATGGCTGTTATCCATCACAGCCAATGAGTATGTCTTCAAGTAATCTTCAACTTCTTTGACAATGTCTCTGACATGGACTCCTATGTGGTTGCTCACAGAAACTTAGAACTCTATGAGTCTTGGGTTACTTTCCTGTCACCTAGGCACAGACAAGTTAATATCAAACAGCTTAATTTAAGTTTAAATCTATAACTAAGGGAAATCTAACAAACTTAGATTCCCAACAATCTCCCCCTATTTAAACATAAATATGGCTAGATCTAAATTAGTTATAGTAAGTGAGATAACAGCTTCTTCTTACACATAACAGATCTAACAAACAACTTCATAATTCATTAATACTTAGAAAAATTACAAGTACAATACATGAGTAAAACAAAATATGAGTGTGATAAATTAGCTGTGAAAAACTTCAATAATCATTATTCTTTATTCTTTCTTCAGCTTCAGCGATGTCTGTCCTGGTATCCAATTCAGCTTGCAAGGCTTTGGCAAACACTTTGGAATACTCATAGTTAGTTTTAAGAACCCTCTGAAACACTAGAAGCTGAATAGTTGATGCCAGCCCCAACTCATCTTCCCTTTGGAACGCATATTGACATCCCCTGTTCATGAAAGCTATTCCTCTTTCAGGTTCAGTATATGTCTGCCCATAAATTGGTTCTACAATCCCATTGGGTAGAATAATATCCCTGTGCATTCCATCCACTTGAATGTCATCAGTCACAAAGGTTTCTTTAAGGAATTGAGTCATCCTTTTCCTTTTCTTCTCAGCCTTTGTTGGTTCTGGTTTAAATAGTTGTAGAGAAGGATCAATTTTGAGTTTGGCAGATGTTTCTTTCAGCCAGTTGAACTTAGCTTTCAGAGTCTTTAAGAGTAAGAAATTTGCCTGTCCAGACTTATTTTCAGCTAAAGCTTCAAGTTCAAACCATTCAGACAGACCAAGTGTCTTAAGTTTGAAGTCCTCAAATATGTCCATGTTGGCCACTTGATTATCTCTCCATATAATCATCTGTGGGGTATGAGTTGACTTCTTAACAGTGTATTTGAACTTGGTGATTTTACCTGGAGCATATCTTGAGTTTACGCAGGCATCATAGTCAGCATTTACCTTTTTCAAATCCTCTGTGCGTTTTATCTCCATTTCCCTTAACCTTTTTCTTTGTTCCTCTTTGAGTTGAGGAGACATGGCTTTCAGCTTGGCATCATCCAACTCTTTGGCCTTCTTGATTTCATTTAATCTTTTGAACTCAAGTGCCTATTTTTCAATTTCTTCAACAGTTAAAGGTTTCTCATCAGCTACTTTGAAAGTTGAGAATTGAGAGATTTTGGTAGTGGATCCTCCTGTCTCTAGCATCGCAGCTGTTTTCTCTAGTTTGGCGTCTGAGTCTACCATAACTATTCCTGTCCCTTTCTTCGAGACAAAGGATGATTCACTAGCTTTCTTCAGCTCTTCAGCATGTTTTAAGAATGCCATCTGAGCTTGATCTTGTACAGCCTTTGGTAGGGAGCTAACAGTGAATTTAAGTTTTTAGCATTTGGTTGACCATCATCTACAACCTCATTGGTGTTAACCAAAGACAGGGAATTTGATGTATCAGCTCCTTTGTTGTCCTGTTGCTCCCCCTTACTTTCATCATCGTCGGATACAGTGATGGGTGTGATGACTTGGAGTGGAATGGGTGTAGTGATGATGTTTTCAGTTCTACCTGTGTTGGTGTTGACAGGTTCAAGTTTGAGTAAGTCAATTTTATCCGCCTCACATTTAGCCTGTCTCCCTAGACGTTTGGCTGAACGTGACTGAAGGTACTGTTAGAAATACGTTTTTACGTATTTATGAAGGATCGGTCGCTCCAACGATAATTATGTAATGGGCTCGTGATCTATTTACTTTATGTATGGTCCATATAGCCCACATGTAGGGTGGGCTATATATAACCCCTCCTAGCATGTTAGGAGGGGGTTGTTGATTCCATTTTACACTTAATCATTATTCATCTTTTCTTTCTCTCTCTACATTTCCCCTTTTTCTCTCCTTTCTCTCGCTAATCCTTCATCTCTTTCCTTCATTTCCTTATGATTATCATATAAATCAACCAACCTAATCCACCAAATCAATCACATAGAATAGGCCATTAATTTCGTAGACCTTCAATTGGTATCAGAGAGCCATGGTTAGTTTGGTTTATTCTTCTTTTATTTCTTTTTGATTTTGGTGGGTTTTGATTTAATCATGCTTAAACTTTAAAAAGTTTGTATTTTTTATAAAAAGTTTGTGTTTTTTTGTGTTAAATCACATCAAATCTTCAAATCTACTTACTTTTTAGATAAAAAATCACAAATTTTTATATAAAAATCAAAATTTTCTTATATAAAACCTTAAAAAGTTTGTGTTTATAAAAAAGTTGGTGTTTTTTATAAAAGTTTTTGTTTTTCTTTTTTTAATTTTGTAGTTTTTTTTATAAAAAGTTTGTATTTTTTTATTATTATTGTTTTTTATCACAAGTTTAATAATCAATTTATATAAAAAGTTGGTATGTTTTCTAAATTTTATCAATTTATATAAATTTTTATCAATTTTTATCCTTTTTTATTTTTTTTATTTTTTTAATCAGTTTTTTATTTAAATTTTTTTTTAATCAGTTGCGTCCTGTTATTTCTTTTTCAGTTATCAGTTTTTTTTTTTTTAATCAGTTATCATTTTTCTTTTGGATTTCTCTTAATTTTTTGGTCAAACTACCTATTTGGTCAACTATTATCTCTGTTCAAAATTTGTCCCATCAACTGATACAAAATTTGTCCAAAATCGGTCCAGTCATATTCTGTCAAATTGTCCAAGTATTTCTGTCCGAACCTGTTTCTGTCAGCCTAAACGTTCCGAATCAAACCACAAGTTCCGTATCAAACTAAAAGTTCCGATTCAATATCTAAGTTCCGAATCAAACAGAAAACTTCCGAACCAAGAACTTCCGGATCAAGCCAAAAGTTCCAGATCAAGAAGTTCCGGATCAAAAACTTCCGAACCAAGAACTTCCGGATCAAGCCAAAAGTTCCGGATCAAGAAGTTCCGGATCAAGAACTTCCGAACCAAGAACTTCCGGATCAAGAAAAAAGTTCCGATTCGGAACTCTTCCGAATGAAGCCCATTCAAACATAACGGGAACATTTGTTTTTGACTCGACTCCAATTTTAAAAAACTCACAGACCCACCCTCTCGACTCACTCTCGACAACCATACTCGAACTCACAAGACCCTCGAACAACAAACTCTCCCCACACCTGCTACATCGTCTCATCACGACTCCAACACAACTCAAGACTCGACCCTCGAACCACACTCGACCTCTGACTTTTACCCACATCGACCCAAACACACTCGACTCGACTCACTGTTTCGTTTTGTCGACTGATCTCACCTCTCGAACTCACATCAATCAAACTAAACAACTCTCCAAAACATCCACAGAAAAACCCACAAACACCAAAAGACTATTTTTTTTTTTTGAAACTGACTCGACTCAATACTCTCGAACCAAACCCAGACACACACATAAACTCACCCAAAACCGACTCAACCTGCCTAGACTCAATTCGAATCCAAACAAAACCAACCGTGATCTCAGATTAGATCCTCGTCTCTTTTTTTTTTAAGAATCGTCCACGATCCTTCAAGAGAGATCTGTTCCTCATAGATCGTGACTAACAAACAGTTTCACTTCATCTAAACCTAATCATACACCCTCAATCCTCACGATTTAACCAAACACAATCCCACACAAATCATCACAACTCTCACCTCTCAACAACCCGTCACATACACCCAAAAACCTCTCAATATTTCTCTCCCTCACCCACACTCCCTCCCCCATATTTCTCTCGACACAAACCCACTCGACTCATTACAGAAAGACGCTACAGACGAAGAGAGAGACTAAAATTAAAAAACACACCTACCCGAGACCCACATTTAGGATCTTGAAGACTTTATTTCCTGAGCAAATTAAGGAGTCGGGGGAGATAGTTTTTGATGAAGATACCTGTGATTTGTGAAAAGTGGTGTGATTAGCTTTGGTTTTTGAGATTCAAGTTGAGAGAGAGTTCCTTTTTTTTTTTAGAGATATACGATTTGGAGAGAAGAGTTTTTTTGTGAGTTTTGTGATTTAGTCAACGAAGGAGAAATTAGGGGCGGATATAACTAGGACTTGGGCGGTGGAGGTTTTTTGATTGGGCCATGTATGGTGAAGATACGTGTGTGGACATTTTTTGGTTGACGGAGAAACTAAGAGAGTGACATTAAAGTGGGCCACGTGTGCTAGACGGAGAAAACAAGGGACGAATTTATTTCCTTTTTTTTATTATTTATTTTGTTTGTTTTTTTCTTTTTCCAAAACAATCCGTTTCTTTTAATATTTTTTAACAAACTCAGATTTTCAAAATACTTTATTTTCTAAATCACCATTTTTTTATTATTTTTAGTTAAATTAATCCTTTTTTATTTTAAAATATTACATTTTATTTTAAAAATATCACATTTTATTTTTTTGTATTTTTGTCACTTTTATATTTTTATTTTGTCACTTTTATATTTTTAGCATTTTGTTTAGTAATTTTTGGCAAATCGTGTCGAAGCGGGTATTTTCCAAGTTTAACGTGAAAAATATTTATCGGGTTAAACGTTATTGTGGCCGGATTTGAAGACAAAGTGACGAGTCAACGTGACGGGTTTTATTTTTAGCGACTACAGATTTTTGATCGGGTTTAATTCATAATCGTTTGAGCCGACAACATCTTTTGAGTCAAATCGAATTTCCTCGACTTTCAATGGACTCGTTAAATTCGACACTTAAAAAGGGAGACTTGCATCGAATGCACGACAAAGCTAAAGAAAGTGGTATAAATTCATTTCAAATGCTTCAATATCATCTAGTCACTCTTTCACGCCTTCAAGGAGGGAGCGAATTTTTGACAATCTTTGGACAAGATCGTCATATATTCTTCGACTCAATTTTTACCACTTTGACCCAACTCGCCGAGCAACTCAACCATGGAAACTTTAATCACTCTGCATCGGCACTTGCTTATAAGGATCTTGTGACACAACTCACGCCTTTCCTCCAATTTAATATCATCAAGTCTGAAAGTTCGATGCTTGGCCAATCATTTCTTCGAGATACGCATACCGAGCTTCGAGTTTTTCGTGATACAATATTGAAACTCATGACTTCGGTCTCGTCTTCGATTTATGAAAGATCTCGACTTCAGCAAACGTATGATAATGGAGTACAAGAATCAATGCCGCAGATGCAAGAGGAGAATGGTCATACGGTTGAAAACTTGGAGTCTATCAATGCCAAGAGCACGGAATCAGGAGGACAACATGATACCAGTGGCACGTCAGGAAATATTCACGAGATTTCTCTTGATGACACCTTACCCATTTATGACGAAGAGCCTGCAAACATGGTACAATGTGATGTTGGTTATGATGTATATGCTGATGACATGCCGCATATTGAGCATTCTGAACCTAATTATGACAAACATGGGATGGACAAGAGTGATAGAAATACCACTTATGATTCATCCGATGTGAGTCATAATGGGGGAGAAAGTGTTCAAAATGCTATAGTTCATCATGATAAATGCTTTATAACTGCCTCGTTGACTGATTCTGATTCCAAGATTAAAGAGCTCGAAACGATCGTAGCTCGGCAATCAAAAGATCTTGAGGATGCCAAACTTGAATTTTCTAAGAAAACGGACAAATTTGAAACATACTTTGAAAAACTTGAAAAGTCAAACGTTGTTCTTGAAAGAAAATTGGATCAAACTGTTCTAGATTCTAAAGCTGAAAAGGATAATCTTTTGAAACAAATTCAACTGCTTGAATCTAAGTTGGCATCCCAAGATAACTTGATAAAAGAAAATGAAACGTTAAAGGCCCAAGTACAGGAAAAGGTTTTTGCTATAGCTGCGTTGAAAAACGAGTTAAGGAAAAGTAAAGGACCTAGTGTGGACACTAAGCTTGAAAAACCATCAATCTTGGGGAAACCGCCTACAAATCAGTTCGTCAGACAACCGATTGTCAGACAACCTACTGCATTTAGATCCGAGCGTCCACAATCCTCGAGACCGCGGTTTGCCTCCCAAGTTGATTTGGTTCATCTTATTAGACCAGTCACTCCAGCAACTAGGCCCAATGTGATCACTCCAGCTTTAGCAAGACCAAATCATATGATTGCCTCTAGTTTCCCTAAAAATACCAAGACCACGTCTAGAACTAGTTCAAATGACGTTGGCCATGAATCTGATCTTAGGGAAGCTAAGCAAAAGACACATGTAAGAGATAGGAATTCCAAACCTAGTCAGATGCCTTCTAGTTTACCCAACACTGCTAACCGTAGCATGTCCAATCCTAGGAGCATCAATCAATCGTCTAGGTATTCTAGATCTTACTCTGACATTAAATATGCTACTTGTAAAACATGTAGAAAATGTGTCTTTACGGCAAATCATGATGCTTGTATCAAAAAATTGCTTAATGAGGTGAACTCCCGTGCTAGACTTAAATCCCAGTGGGTCGCTAAAATCAAACCCTTTGGTAAAATGTGGCGCCCCACTGGTAGAACTTTCACTATTGTAGGAAACGAGTGCCCTTTAACTAGGATAGTCTCCGATTCTACTAAGTCTACTAGGGAGGAAACTGATAAAGATGATACTTCACTTACGCCTAAACTTAAGGTTTTCTATAAAAGGAAACGTTTGCCAGCCAAGACTAGTGAATCATCTACTCAGGTCGCCTCTGAAACAAGTAAAGCCAACTGTGAACCCCCATGTGCTTCTATAATTGATATTGCTAACCCACGTCAAAGCATGCAAATTCCTAACGAGATTGCAGGTACCAAAGTTGATGTTCCAAAAGAACGAAGCGGTCCAATCGTTGTGTACCGTTCAACTAAGGACACTCTTAGAGTTTGGTTGCTGAAGAAGCAGATATCAGAGAAACAAATGTCTCAGGGGATTCATGATTAAGCTGCAATATAGGACTTACAGTCACATAACAGACTGTAACTCGATCTCCAAAGACAGGAAAGTGCATCCCGATGATGACTTATCCTAAAAATGAGAAATTCATTTTTCTCGGGCATGAGCTTATGTTAAAAACATTCCAAGTTTTTAAGCTCATGCACAATGGTTTATCATTAAATATCAGATGGTAACCCGTGCTTCAAATAAAGGAAAGTTTATCGCCGATGATAAACTTATCGTTACAACGAGAAATTAAATTTTCTCGGACACGAGCTTACATTTAAACCATTCAAAGGTTTTAGGCTCGTGTACATGACTTACAGTTAAATGTCAGACTGTAACTCGAACTTAAAATAAAGGAAAGATTATCTTTTATGATAACTTATCCTCTTAACGAGAAATTCACCTTTCTCGGTCATGAGCTTGTATTAAAACATTCGAAGTTTTAAGCTCAGAAAGGAAAGTGTATCTTTTAAATAAGAGAACTTTTCCTCGTAACGAGAAATTAACCTTTCTCGGTTATGAGCTTTCCGTTAAAACAGTCAAAGTTTTCAAGCTCATGAACACGACTTCTAAGTAAATGTCAGCTTAGGACTCGTCTTTCAGATAAAAGGAAAGCTTATCGCCGATGGTAACTTATCCTTAACAACGGGAAGTTCACAACTTCTCGGACTTGAGCTCGCTTTTAAGATATTTAACATCTTAAGCTCAAGTAATTGTTTTTCAAAACTTTGAACACAATTTTTCGAGAATTTCTCAAAAGGTTTTTCTAAATCTTTCAAAATTGTGTGTTCAAAAATGTTTTGATAAAAGAGCATGTCTTCTGGAATCGATAATATTTACGAACCTAGAAATGTCATTCAATAATGACACGGGGTTGTAAATAAAGTTCGAGCAGAAGTTTAAAAGTTTTAAAACATGCTCCATATGGTTTGCTATTATTTCAGATAGCAACCCGCTTTTCATAATCAAGTCAAGCATTTCACCGGAAAGCTTTGACTCAACAACGGGAATTAATTTTCTCGGGAACGTGACGAGGAGACCAACATTCGTGAACAAGAACCATGTGAATCTCTCATATGATGTTCTCCATCATTCAGGTCCAACCTCGTATATTGCTAATCTTGTGAATTCATATCATATATGATCTTTGCACGTAATAAATACCTTACACTTGTGTTTAAAAGGTATTTAATTTACGTTTCAGCACACCCTCATTAATTTGAGGGGGAGCTTGTGTAATTCATGAAGATAATTGGACTTGCATTTTTCTTCCCAAATTTTCTTAAAATGCTATTAAATCAATTGATATTAAAAACATCGATTGGGTTAATATTTTTAATATGGGGGAGAAAATGTGATTTAATATGGGATATGATCAATCATGAATGGTTTGACTTAACGTGATTGCTCATCCCGACATATGCAAAATGTTTTCGGATATCGTAGCATATGTTAAGGGGGAGCAAAATGGATTTGCACTTCAAAATGGATTTCATGGTGACATACACTTACCCAAAACATCTCTATTCACGACGGTGAAGATTGTGGTGACATAAGGATGGTAGGATAGGTTAAAGTCCAATGATTTCTCTAGAACCGGAGGAATCTTCCCAAGGACATTCCATAGCTAGAAATAGTAGTCCTTAGGAAAGATGGAGAAAGATTGTGAACGTAGCTGAATGCCGACCAAGTACTTAAGTTAGCACTGGAACAATCACAACAAGGTGCTAGTGATGACGTATTGGTAAGCATTGAAGGGGTTGAAGAATGAAAAAGAACTGTAAAGATAAAGGGTGTAAAGAAAGAAGCCCTCCTTACAACTTAGGCAGAAACCGGGTCAATTCATATGCTATTGAGATCATTTTTGTTAATGATTCTCGATATTGAAGAAAGACGTCATGGACCCAGTGATGCAATGCACAACCCTTCCCAGCTAACTCAAATATCTCTCAAAAGGTATTTGTTTTAATCACACGGAGCTCAACACATTATCTATTGATTTATTCACTTCGAATAAATTGGTATTGAAAAGGTGGCACTCCTCTCCATCCTCCGATCACTAAAATCCAAAATGCACGATCGAGTCTAGAGCCATTTGAGATCATCAAATATCTCATTAGGACACACTTTCATATTTCCTTGCTTCTTCACACACTGTGAAAAGTAAGAAAGATCTTAAGAGTCCTACGCAAAATCTTCATGATCTTGCCTGAACATCCGAGTAATACGAAAGTATTTACAATGAAGATGGAAATCCTTCTTGAGCGAATATCAAAAAGCTCATGGTAGGTGACTTGTGCGATTCTTTATGAATCAAACTTGTGATAACTGGAAAGCAACAGTGGTTTAATTCTTAATTGAATTTAAACACGTTCCAGGCCTCTACGCAATATCTTAATGATCTTGCCAGAACATTCAGAGTAATACTATTAAGTATTTACAGTGACGAATGGAAATCCTTCTAGTGTTAACATCAAACAGCACTTGGTAGGTAACTTGCAAGATTCTTTATGAATCAAGCTAGTGACAACTGGAAAGCAACGATGGTGCGGTTCTTAATTGAACTTCACTTGTTCCAGGAACATAAATTGACGGCTTCAAATCATGCGGATAATATTATCCAAATGATTCACTCTTTACGTTCGCAGTCAGCTTTGGACGGTCGAGTAAAGAGAACGGGTTTACCCGCGAAATCTTGTCAAGGAGGTTCTTTATTGAAACTACCTGCCACAAGTACGATATTTAATATCGTCCAACGGTCTTCACCGACCGGAGGTAAATTGCTACCGAATTAGAATGAAATGTTCAAGGCCATTTCATCCGTGTATATTGTTTTGTTGCTAACTGTCTTATGCAGCGTAACAAGAAGGTGGCATTGCGGTGTACAATCCAGAAGAAGTCGTCACCACATGCTTATACTACATACAACTAGTACTTCAACAAATTCAAGAAAGCCTGAAGGTCAAGTCTTCCGCTGCATCAAACTCTGAAGCTTTCAAGAATTTAAAAGTATAAGTATGTGGAACATGAAGTCACAAAGAGGCAAATATCACAAGTGAAGAATGCACAAGGTCAAGGCAAGTAAACATGCTCAAGACTAAAGTCAAAGATTACATCAAGCATATTCACAAGAACAAGATCGAAGACTCAAGCATAGATGCTAGGTTTAAGATTTTGTAAAAAGATGTGACCTCCCTTAGGGGAGATTGTTGGAAATACGTTTTTCCCTATAAAGTCTCGGTCACATCTTAGTTAGCATAGATCACGAGTTATAGACTATTTAGAACTTTGTTTCTTGGAGCGACCTCCCTTAGGGGGAGATTGTTAGAAATACGTTTTTACGTATTTATGAAGGATCGGTCGCTCCAACGATAATTATGTAATGGGCTCGTGATCTATTTACTTTATGTATGGTCCATATAGCCCACATGTAGGGTGGGCTATATATAACCCCTCCTAGCATGTTAGGAGGGGGTTGTTGATTCCATTTTACACTTAATCATTATTCATCTTTTCTTTCTCTCTCTACATTTCCCCTTTTTCTCTCCTTTCTCTCTCTAATCCTTCATCTCTTTCCTTCATTTCCTTATGATTATCATATAAATCAACCAACCTAATCCACCAAATCAATCACATAGAATAGGCCATTAATTTCGTAGACCTTCAGGTACCTAGCAACTTGTTCAACAGGTGTAGCCATTTTCTTTTGCCTGTTCCTTGATCCTCTGGCAATTCTTAGAAGCTTGTTGCAATTACGATTAAGAGAGTGATCAACATGTACAGCCAAGAATTGAGTGTGACATTTTTATCTGTTGTACATAGCCTTAAATTCCTTGAGCATAACCAATGATAACTCGGTTTTACTTAGGTTAAAAATTATCGTTGTACCAATCTCTTCGAACTGAAAAAGGAGTTAAATGTGTGACTCAGTCGTATTTTGGTGGAAACAAAAGTGTGTCGTTGTAGTATATTAAAATAAAAGTGCAGAACAATTAATATCGATGGCTTAAAAGTAAATCTAAGTCTAATTAAAAGGTGCAAGTATTTAAAAGCGTGACTAAAACTAAAGGGCACTAAAAGTAAATAACGCAAACTTAAATCTGTCTAAGGCAAACTTAAAACGCAACTAAAACTAAAATGCAAACTAAAGCAAGACTAAAATAAATCTAAGGCAAATAAACTTAAAGTGCGACTAAGGAAAAAGGCGGGAAAAATAAAGCTCGAAATTAAAACGCAGAAAATTAAAAACTGAAAATAAAGAACTTGAAAATTGCCTCTATTCGGAATATATTCCAATTCGGAATATAATGCCTATCCGGAATAAGCTCCTATTCGGAATATCTACCCTATTCGGAATATCTACCCCTATTCGGAATAGTTCCTTACCCGGAATATTGTCACCTACCCGGAATAAGTCCCTATGCAGAATATTTGCCTACTCGGAATCTTTGGACTATTCGGAATAAAGTGCCTATTCGGAATATATTCCCCATGTGGAATAACTCCCCCTACTCGGAATGTTTTCCTATCCGGAATATCCTCCCTATCCGGAATAATCAATATTCCGGATGGACCACTTCTTAAAAACTTTATTCGGAACAATTTCTTACTCGGAATGTTTTTAAGATCAGCACCTGGGAAAGATCAGAAACAAAATACCGAAGAACAAGGAAAAAGAGATAACACGAATCAAATCAAACTTAAGCCAAAATCAACCACAAGATTAAATTAAACTATCAAATGAACAACTATTAATGATAATCAAGCAATCCAAAACAACAAAACTAACAAAACTAATCAAGATGATCAAAACCCACTTTGATCAAAATAAGAACATAAGGTCATGAACATGAACATAAACAATAAAAATCAAAGATTAAGAAAGGTAGAATGAGAGATTAACAATAAAGATAAAGATTAACAAGAATTAAAAGAAAAACTTACTTGAAATTAAATGGTAATTAAGGTGCAAGACAGTATTTAAATTTGACAAGTATTTAAATGACAAGGTAATTAAAAGTGGAAGAACTAACTGTCACTATTAGCCAACAAAATGAAAATGATTAAGAACTAATCTATATATAGGGGAGGATTAAGGAATGCTTAGGAAGCTTCCTCCCCTCTTTTCTTTCTCCTTAATTGCATGCTTAGTCCTTCCTTCTTAATCTCTTTGTTAATTGCACCATTAGTCCTTAAGCCTTTAAATCTTCTTTAATCTTGGACTTTAATGACTTTTGGCTCGGGATTTCTTTGAACTCGTCTTTTAATTCTTCAATAAAATAGACTTGAGTTCTTCGGCTTTAAGTAAACTTCATATTTCATCTTTTTCTTCAATAAAAGCCCGTGAATGCCGTGTTTTCTCCACTTTTCACAATTTCGTCCTAAATCACAACAAAAACACAAACCACGCATAATTCCGACATAATTGACATAAAATACACGTTTCGGCTCGGTTATTATTGTAATTAAGTGGTAAAAAGGATGGGTGTTTACACACCTATCAAATCCCCTACACTAGACCATTGCAATGTCCTCATGCAATGAATTAGTTACAAAGCACGTTTACATTTTTCATCACAATCAATCTATAATGGCCTTTATTAAAGAGATAGAAAATTACAAACTATCAAAGTAAAGAAATCAAAAGCATACCTTGGGTTTTGGAAATGTTATGAATAATCATCATCCTCAAGTTTTCACTTTCTCCAAACCAAGCTTAAAAACGAGATCATTGTTATTATAAGTTAGTAACTAACACGAACTCATGTGGGCCAATTATTCACTTAGACTCCCTTATTCCTAGGTGTATCTCTTATATTTTATTTTTGTCTTGAATGATCACGAGGATGCATTGTTTGACTTATTTCGATAATTATTTAGTCCGAAAATAAAGTGAACGATTTAATCAATAGTTAGCTAAAGGACAAAATCTTTTAAAACTGCTTCTCGGGACCTCATAAAGTTCATACCTTGGCATAACTTGCTTCGCGATTTGAGACCTTTCTCGGACCGATATTTGGCAGCGACTTCATACTTCAAACCTTGAGAGACGTTCATGAAATTATGGTCTTCTCTTCATAATGGAATTTCTTCACTTGAAGTTTTGAGAGATACTTGGACCACGAATTTTGGACTTCGATATACAACGATCCGCCTCCTTTTATGACTTGGATCTATTTATCCTCATACCTTGCTAGGGTCTTTTCGGATACACTTCTCCGTGACTTTTGGGAGTTTTTTGCTTTTCGTCGTGTGTCTCGATCCTTCATATTGATTTTTGATAAATGATACTTCACATCACTTTTGGATCTTTAGCAACAAAATGTAGCCCTCATGCTTTGTTAGGGCCTTTTCGGACTCGCCAATCTTCGCATCCCGCTTCAATATGTTATGCCTTGGCTATGAACTCTAATCCATACCGAGCAACTTTTAAACAATCTTGGGCTAGAAGCTAAGTAACTTTTCAAATCGTACAACCTTATTTATTGCAGATAAATTTATTAGCAGGCGATGGGAGAATAGGCTTATAATTAACTCACATAAATTCCCGAAATAATACCAAACTTATAATTGACTCTATCATCTCTCATTATCCACAATTTAAAATCTCAAGGAATGAGACTCATGGATGCTTAGCCTATTAAATCAAAGTTTTGGGTTTTCGAGTCATCTATAGGATCTTGCAAATTCTAAGACTTTTTCAAGTTTAAAAATCGAGTTTTAAAGTTCCCTTGATAAACGACTCTCTAGGATCAATTATAGGAACTTGCGAAAAGTTCTTGTTCTTAACCCGTGAGAGTTAAGACTTTCGCGTTTTATAGCTCCCTATATAAAAGCCTAGCAAAACTTGACTTAAACACGTTAAGGATACTAGCTAGAGTAACTTAAATAAGTAAACTCGGGTTGAGTCAAAAGATTCACAACGTTTAAAATTTAAAACCACTTTATTAAACTTTTATTCTAATAAGGAAAGAAAATAACTATACAAAGGGAAAAACTAATAGGCCAAAATAGATCAAAAATTTTGAAAAATGTCAAAAAATTGATTTTCTGGTTAAAATGAGGACAAATACAAGGAAAAGACCACTTAACTTCGATAGAAGTCCCCCCTACACTTAACATAAACATTGTCCTCAATGTTTAAGCATGTGGGAGTAAACTCCCCTACACTTAGGACATTGTGCACGTTGTTTAAATCTTGCTAAGGAAGAGACAACTAAAGAGATTCCTATTTTAATATTGAGGAAATATAAAATAGTGAATCGAAAAGAGTTTAGGATAGAACCGGGAAAATGGAACACGGAATCACGGGTCGTCAAGAATCATCAAGAGTGGATCATTGAGCGCGAATCCCTGATTATAAGAAGGGATGAGAGGAAATAGCAAACCAACGGGTCTCCCCTACACTTAGGATAAAGAAAGCTAAAAGATAGATGCATGGGTTTCCTCCCAAGAAGCGCTTGATTTTTGTTAACCGAGTCGTGAGCCTGACTCGACCTTGATTATCAACGGAAGAAGCATGAAATATATCCACCGGGATCAAAGACATAGTTTTCGTCCATCAAATAGCACAAGCTTAAGGCGAACAAGGCAAGCCAAAGAAGAATAGGCAAGGTTCCCTTAAGAAGAGATGGAGCATGGTGGGAGCAAGGGTGAAGTGGTGCAAGCATATCTTCAATAATTCCAAAGATATTTCCTTTTATTTCATCAGGTGGATACTGAGATGGCTTAAAGATTTCAATACCGGGGTCGAACACCTTTTCCTTTATGGGAAAATAGCACTCAGGCTCAGCAGAGTGTGAAGAAGATCCGCGAAGAAGCACAACCTCGTCCTCGGAAGGGGGACAAAGAGGTGTTAAATCATACGTGCTGCGGATATTGGTGTCGACCGATTTCTTTTCCTTTGAAAGAATGTGCTTCAAATCCAAAGTAGGATCAAGACGATAATCTTCAAAATCATAAGGAGGAGCACCACTCTCATGAGGGAAGTAAGTGTTGAGAAATGTAGAGAAGTCTTCCTCAAATGAGTAATCGTCCAAATTAGGATCGAGTGATGGCGGAGGATCTTCAGCATGTGAAGAATCACTCGAAAGAGTATCGTCCTCATCAAAATCATCATATGTGGGCAGATCGGGATACTCAGAAGTAAGGTCATCATAATCATCCGAATCAGAGCTAGACTCATCATCATAAGCATCAAAGACCGGTGGAGAATCATAAATGGGAGAAGCGTCCAAATTGAATAGAGAATCAGCCACATCATCTTGAAAAAGTGGATTATCAATGCAAGAGTCGAATAGAGGATTGTTGTAGACAACAAAGTCATCAAGCACATTAATCATATTCACTGATTCTCGTCCATAGGATTTGCTTGTAAGCTTCCCCATTTTAAAAACTTGTGAATCATTCCCGAATCTTTAGATTAACTCACCTTCGGCAACATCAACTAGAGCTCGTCCGGTTCTCAAGAATGGCCGACCAAGTATTAAAGGAATACGAGGGTCCATTTCATAATCAACAACGACAAAATCGACCGGGAAAGTAAATGTGCCAACTTTAATGAACACGTCTTCGGCTATACCAACGGGGTAAGCGAGAGTGCGATTTGCAAGTTCAAGAGTCATCTTCGTTGGAGTGAGGTCGGGCAATGATAGTGTTTTCCAAACACTCAAAGGCATAAGATTAATACTAGCCCCGAGATCAGCAAGGGCAGTAAATTCTTCAGTTTTGTTGAACACGCAAGGCAACACAAAACGACCGAGATCTCCAAGATTTTCTGGAAGTTCTTTAAGAATAACTGCAGAGCAGTTTTCATTTAAGCGCGTGTTGGCGAGCTCAATCAGCTTCTCCTTCTTGTTAAGAAATTCCTTAAATGCTTTAACAAATTTGGGCATGTGGACAAGTGCTTCAAGAAAAATAATGTTGAAGTTCATTTGAGAAATCATCTTCACATAGCGTGACACTTCAGAGTCATCCTTGGTTAGCATTTTGGTCTTGCCTAAACGAGAGGGATAAGGGATATTGGGTTTGGGTGGTGAAGGTGCTGGTGTAGGTAAAGGTTGAGATGTTGAAGGGTCCTTCCTAGGTACATCGTCATGACGAGGTGGAGACGGTAATGGTGCACTAATACTAGGTGTAGGAGGAGTAGGGATAAATGGTGGTGGAGGAGGTGTAGATGATGGGGGCAGGATCGATGGATCGACAATGGTAATTCCACTACGAGTAGTAATAGCACTCACATTTGCTCGCGGATTGGTGACGATGTTTGAAGGTAGAGAACTCGAAGAAGAAGGTTGAGCGGCGGGCAAGAAACTAGCAAGCATATTCTTCAAATCAATGGTTTGATTGCTGAAGGAGGATTGAATGTTATCTTGAAGCTCGGATCTAATCTCATTTCCTTGCTTTGTGATATCTCCTTTAACATTGATAATTTGGCTCTGTAGATTCTTGATTTGCTCACCTTGGGTTCTCATTATGGCTTCAACATCTGGGTTAATGGGTTGGGTTTGTTGAGCGGGTGGGTGATAAGGATTAGAAGCTCTTGGTGGGATTTGGTTGCTTCTATTGTAGTTGTTGGCGGGGTTGTGGTTTTGAGGAGAAAACCGGGTGAAAGGTAGTTGTTGGACCAGTAACTCAGCAGATTTCTATCCCCTTGTTGTCGAGCTTCGTAATTTTCCGGTGAATAATTACCATAAGCTGCATACACATTTTCCGGATTTCCTTGTGTAGAAGGACAATCGGTGTATGAGTGTGGACCGCCGCATGTTTCACAAGAAGGTGCAACCGCTTTAACTTGTTGTTGTTGTTGGTTTGAAGCGAGAATTGTGATACTTTTGCTCATTTCAGTCATCATGTGGGTGAGTTCGGTCATATCAGGGTTTGCTGAGGTGGAGGAAACATTGAATCTCGGGTTGTTTCTTAAAGAAGCGGAGGAATCCCAGTTTTTGTGGTGAGTAGTCATGTTCTCAATTAACTCTCTACACTCCTCGGGTCTCCTTTTCATAAATGTGCCACCGGCGGTTGCATTAATCGTATCACGATCTCGAAAAGTCAAACCGTTGTAGAAAGTATCAATCAATGTGACGGGAAGCATGTTGTGGTTTGGACTACGATCAATCAAGACATTATATCTTTCCCAAGCATCAAAAAGAGATTCATCGGATTCTTGCATGAAACCGCTGATTTGATTGCGAAGGCTCGTGACCATGGATGGTGGAAAGTAGCGCGACAAAAAGCGTTGAGTCATGTCATCCCAAGTGTGAATAGAATTCTTCGGGAGACGATCAAACCATTTCTCGGCATGATGTGATAGAGTATGTGGGAAGAGTTGTAGGCGAAGAACATCCATTGTGGCACCAGGCAACTTCATGCTTTGGGTGATTGTAATGAACTTGTCGAGGTGTTTGTTGGCATCATCATCAGGCAATCCACGGAATGGGTTAGTTTGCACTTGCTGAATCATGTGGTGCTTCAACGAAAACTCAGGAGCGTTGATTTGCATCAGCGCAATCGGTCCTCCTCGTCCAAACATGGTAGGTTGACAAAGCTCCTCCATTGTCCGAAGATCGGGCTGTGGAAGAACATTGTTGTTATTGTTGAGGTGCGGTGGATTATTGTTGTTGTTAACACCTGACAAACTTAAATCTTCTCGAGTCTCGGGCTCTTGATAATTAGAAGATCTAGTACGCATACACCTGAAAATGCAAAAGAAAAAGAAACCAAACACAAAGACAATATATATACACAATAAAGATAAAATCTTTTTGGATTTTTAAAATTTTTAATTTTTATGGATTTTTAGCAATTTTTAATTTTTATATGGTTTTTGAATTTTTTTAGGCAAGAAAATAACGCTCACAAATGAACGGATCCAAAAAAGCAACGCGTCTTTCACAAAAAACCGTTAATCTTTACGAAAAGAGCCGGCAGCGGCGCCATTTGATAACTCAGTTTTACTTAGGTTAAAAATTATCGTTGTACCAATCTCTTCGAATTGAAAAAGGAGTTAAATGTGTGACTCAACCGTATTTTGGTGGAAACAAAAGTGTGTCGTTGTAGTATATTAAAATAAAAGTGCAAAACATTTAATATCGATGGCTTAAAAGTAAATCTAAGTCTAATTAAAAGGTGCAAGTATTTAAAAGTGTGACTAAAATTAAAGGGCACTAAAAGTAAATAACGCAAACTTAAATCTATCTAAGGCAAACTTAAAACGCAACTAAAACTAAAATGCAAACTAAAGCAAGACTAAAATAAATCTAAGGCAAATAAACTTAAAGTGCGACTAAGGAAAAAGGCGGGAAAAATAAAGCTCGAAATTAAAACGCAGAAAATTAAAAACTGAAAATAAAGAACTTGAAAATTACCTCTATTCGGAATATATTCCTATTCGGAATATAATGCCTATCCGGAATAAGCTCCTATTCGAAATATCTACCCTATTCGGAATATCTACCCCTATTCGGAATAGTTCCTTACCCGGAATATTGTCACCTACCCGGAATAAGTCCCTATGCGGAATATTTGCCTACTCGGAATCTTTGGACTATTCGGAATAAAGTGCCTATTCAGAATATATTCCCCATGCGGAATAACTCCCCCTACTCGGAATGTTTTCCTATGCGGAATATCCTCCCTATCCGGAATAATCAATATTCTGGATGGACCACTTCTTAAAACCTTTATTCGGAACAATTTCTTACTCGGAATGTTTTTAAGATCAACACCTGGGAAAGATCAGAAACAAAATACCGAAGAACAAGGAAAAAGAGATAACACGAATCAAATCAAACGTAAGCCAAAATTAACCACAAGATTAAATCAAACTATCAAATGAATAACTATTAATGATAATCAAGCAATCCAAAACAACAAAAATAACAAAACTAATCAAGATGATCAAAACCCACTTTGATCAAAATAAGAACATAAGGTCATGAACATGAACATAAACAATAAAAATCAAAGATTAAGAAAGGTAGAATGAGAGATTAACAATAAAGATAAAGATTAACAAGAATTAAAAGAAAAACTTATTTGAAATTAAATGGTAATTAAGGTGCAAGACAGTATTTAAATTTGACAAGTATTTAAATGACAAGGTAATTAAAAGTGGAAGAACTAATTGTCACTATTAGCCAACAAAATGAAAATGATTATGAACTAATCAATATATAGGGGAGGATTAAGGAATGCTTAGGAAGCTTCCTCCCCTCTTTCCTTTCTCCTTAATTGCATGCTTAGTCCTTCCTTCTTAATCTCTTTGTTAATTGCACCATTAGTCCTTAAGCCTTTAAATCTTCTTTAATCTTGGACTTTAATGACTTTTGGCTCGGGATTTCTTTGAACTCGTCTTTTAATTCTTCAATAAAATAGACTTGAGTTCTTCGGCTTTAAGTAAACTTCATCTTTCATCTTTTTCTTCAATAAAAGCCCGTGAATGCCGTGTTTTCTCCACTTTTCACAATTTCGTCCTAAATCACAACAAAAACATAAACCACACATAATTCTGACATAATTGACATAAAATACACGTTTTGGTTCGGTTATTATTGTAATTAAGTTGTAAAAAGGATGGGTGTTTACAAACCTATCAACCAACTCATGAGCTGAGAACATGTCAGAGACTTTTGAAGTGATGGCATCTTTGATTCATGTGAATAAATGGCTAAGTCCCTAAAAAAACACCTTTTCGAGTGCCATCTTTGATAGGTTCAGTGATAGCATCTTGCACAGCTTAAGTGACTATCTTTTGAAACTTGGTTGTGAAAGTATGTATTTCAGACCCCATTCGATCCAACTTACGCGACAGGCGTTCAATATCTAAGGTGTGATGATAGGGATTTAAACCATGAATGTTCAGGCTTTGTTGCTCATAGTCATCTTCCCTTGGAAAAAGATTAAAGTTGGTTTGTTGTGGATGATCAAATAACAGAAACTCTGCTGTGGGATCATACACAGCTGTTGGAAGCTCCTTAGTGACAGATGTAGCAGAAGTAGGAGTCACAACAGCTTCTTTGGGAGGAGGAGTTTGTTCTTTAGCTGGTGTGGGCACAGCTGTGGCTTTGGGAGGTGACAGAGAAGGCTGTTCATGTTCTTCTTCATCCTCCTCCTCAATCATCCCCTCAAGAATAATTTCATCATCCGTTAGAGATTTAGGCTCAGATAAGCTTTCAATGAAGGCAAGCACATCATCTTTAGCATCTAGCATGAGCTCATCTTCTTTAGGATGATCCTGAATCATAGTATCAGCTCCTTCAGCTGTAGCCTGAGAATCTACATTTAGCTGTTCAACATTAGCCTGTAATTGGTATAAGTTAGTAACAGGGAAATAGATAAGGGGAGTGGTCGCCAGTTCCTTGTCCCAGAGAGGCTGAGGATAATTAGTCAGCCACTCCAAAGGATAAATCCTTGGGATTCTTTTAAGTGTGAAAATAGTGAGGTTAATGGTCGCCATTCTCCCCTAGGACAGCTGAGTGTGATTATTTAGCCCCCCAAAAGGATAAATCCTTTGGGACTCTTTTATCTGTGAAATATATATAGGTTGAGATCGCCTGTTACACTGCCCCTAGGAAAGCTGAGGGTTATGATTCAGCCCCCCCTGAAAGGATAAATCCTTTGGGATTATTTTATTTGTGAAAAAGATGTAGTTAATGATCGTCATAGTACGTTGTCCCTAGGAAAGCTGAGGGTGATGATTCAACTCCCCCTAAAAGTTAAACTTTTGGGATTCTTTTTCTGAAGGAACCTAGAGGCTGTGTGAAGTACAACTACTCTAGGTCGAGACATATATGTATTTAGGTTGTTGTTTGCCTGAATACTGTCTAGAGGGTGTAGGGTCATCAGGGTGCTTAATAAACACAAATGAATCACTCCCTGGTGCAAAGACAGGGTGTACAAAAGTCTTAAAAGATTTCTAAGTGCATACACAGACTCCTATGGGTCGAGGATAACCCTAACTTCACCACTCTCACCTACAGACATTTGAGAGTGGCTACTTGTGTACCTCTAAAAATTATAAACTGATTACCTGTGAGATATCAACGGAATTTGGCTGGTTCCCAGTTGTCTCTGCTGAGTTAGAGATGCTAGCCTCTTGTTGTTTATCACCCGATGTCTCTGTGTCCATAGAAGTCTCTAGAATAGAGGAAGGAGAGATAGTCGCAATCTTCTTAACCCTGGCCTTAATAACAGTTTGCGTTTTGGAAGAAGAGGGGATTTTCTTCTTCTTATGTTGTTGGCCAGTTGTTGCCTTGGACAGTGTGGTGTGTTGCCTAGAGGTCAAAGACGCTGACTTGCCAGACACACCAGCTGCAATCACCTTCTCATAGGAAGGAAGCAAGGACTTAACAACAAATGGTTGTTTATTAGCAACATTCTTTATATGGGTAGTAGCTGGTACATTGTTGGGTCCCATTACCTTGTATATAGCTCCAGTTATATGATATGGCTTCATGGCTATGAGTGCAGAGTTGTAGTAGCTATCACCCAAAAGACTTACAATGATAAAAGAAAGAAAGCGAACATAGCAAATGTTTTTCTCCCTGGCTTGGTTGGTTCCGTTCAGCTTTTCCACAAGGTTAGAGAAGAGAATACTTCCTACATCGACGTCTGTAACCCATATCAGCCCATAAGCGATGGCTGCTTGATTAAAAGCCATTTCATCTTGAGATCCCTGCACACCACCCAGGGATTTAACTATGTGCGTGAAAATTACTCTCCACATAGGAGGGAAAAACTTGATCTTCAAAGGAGATATGAGGACCACTTCAGCAGGTGTAAGGGTTGGGTTAATGTTAGAGACAGGGAAAATTGTGGCAAGGGCATCCTTAACAGCCTTTTTTATCTACAGACTTCAGGCCTTCATCACCATGTCTTAGCCTAGCCACGGAAGAGAAGTCATCAACAGAAAAGGCAAAGGGGTGTTCATTACATGAAAGGTTTAATGAAATTATGTTATCATCAAGGACTTCAGCAGAATACCAGAATTCCCTAAGGTATTCTTGGTAGAAAACAGATGGGGATCTAGTGAATGTTTCGCTAACATCACAATTCTTCATAAAGTTTACCAGATCTGAGTATGAGTCAGTTGGAGCTTTGAGCCATCCAATAGAGTTGTTAGAGGCGAGGATGCTGTCGTTCATCTCGAATGATACGTTAGAAGCCTTTGGTACTGGAAACGCCATTGATTCAAGGATGATGAAGACGAAGATGGTGAGAGGGTTTAGAGAGAGGTTTTAGTGAGAGAGATACAAATAGTGAATAATGAGAAAAAGTGTTAGGTAAGAAAAACATTGGGATAATATTTTTGAAACAGTTATTCAACAGTATTAAATGCGTAGTGGGAAAAGAATTGCACACAGGTGGGTCCCTTGACCTTTCAAAACTGTTTGTCTCCCCGTTTATCAAAAAAAGTATGAATTAAATATTGAGAATGTTTTTAGCATTTACTTGGAAAGTAACTACCTAGTTTCATGTGAAAAAAAATTAATATTTACTCAGACATTAATGACCCACATTAAATATCAGCAACATGCTTTGAGATATTAAGCATACCCAGCTCAGCAACTAGCCTGTTGAACGAAGGTTCAGCCAAAGGCTTGGTAAATATATCAGCTAGTTGCAGCTCAGTGGGAACAAAATGCAGCTCAATATATCCTTTTATAATATGATCCCTGATAAAGTGATACCTGATATCTATGTGTTTGGTTCGAGAGTAAAGCACAGGATTGTTTAAGATAGCAATCGCACTTGTATTGTCACAGAAGATGGGTACTTTGTCATAGAGAATCTCATAGTCAGCTAGTTGACTCTTCATCCAAAGTACTTGAGCACATCAACTAGCAGCTGTAACATATTCAGCTTCAGCTAATGACATTGCCACAGAGTTTTGCTTCTATGCACTCCATCCAACCAACTTTCCTCCTTGGATTTGACAGCTCCCTGAGGTACTTTTCCTGTCAATGCAACACCCAACGTAGTCTGAATCTGAGTATGCCTTGAGATCAAAGCCTGATTCTTTGGGATACCACAGACCTAAAGAGGTTGTTCCTTTGAGGTAACTGAAATTTTTCTTAACAGCCACTAGATGGGATTCCTTTGGGTTAGCTTGGTACCTTGCACATAGACATGTGGAGAACTGGATATCAGGGCGACTGGTTGTGAGATACATGAGTGACCAAATCATGCCTCTATACATAGTCTCATTAACAGAGACCCCTGACTCATCAGGACCCAAGTTATTGGGTGGAAGCATGGGCATTTCACTGATGCACAATCAGCCAAGTCATATTTTTTAAGTAAATTCTTAACATACTTTTCTTGACAAATTGAAATTCCTTTAGGACATTGTTTAATTTGAAAACCCAAAAAGTAAGTTAATTCACCCATCATACTCATCTCATATTTCTTGGCCATTAATTTAGCAAAACATTTACTAAGATTAACATTTGTAGACCCAAAGATGATATCATCCACATAAATCTGTACAATGATGAAATCACTTTTATCCTTGAAGGTAAAAAGTGTTTTATCAATGGAACCCCTAACAAATTTATTTTCAGTTAAAAAAGTAGACAACGTTTCATACTGTCACACCCCACCATGGCGGAATATGGGACGCGACGCATGGATATCATCACAATAATAGCGTGTCCATAGAGAGAATAATATGAATTAGAAATGTCATAAAAGCTGACACAAATGTCATGACAATATCTCATCAATGCAGGAGTCTAGGTAAGTAGGTAACAGTCCTACCTCTTAACCAAGACAAACAAATAACACAAACAAATCAACATATAGGTTCATAGTATCACTTATTGAAACAACCAGAAAAATAAACTAAGAAGGAACGGGGATCTCCTTCTAAATGCATTCCTACGCGACTCCAATCCTAGCCACATATGTTCTCACGCTTAACCACTTTATCACCTGAAAGAGTTACTAAAACACGTCAACATAATGTTGGTGAGAGTCATAGGTTTAGACTCCAACCGAAAATAGATTATAATAAGCTGTGAACAACCATAAACCACTAAACATATGGACAATATGCTACAAGTATGCATTAACAACTAACATTCAAGATCAATCATTCCAAACCAAATTCAAAGCTCCCAGCTTTACCAAACACCATGGTACCATAGGCGCCCATACACCTATGTACCAATCCCAAGGCTCCGCCTTGTCATTATCCATTGGTCCCATAGATGCTCACACATCTATGTACCTCCCCAAGGCCCCACCTTGTCAACATCCCCTTGGTACCAAGTCAAACCACAATAACTGAGACGGTACGTGTCCCCCGATCCAAATCATAAACACAATCAAGAATCACATAGCAGTTAATCACATAAGTGCACACACAAGTCCATCACAAACCATAAAAACATTCACAGCATTAGTTACAAAACCATACAGTGTCTCTTCCATCCCATCTGGAAGTGAAAATCATTAAAAGATATGGGACTATGAAACACACCTGATTGAGCTTCTCCAAAAATCCGCGCACTAGCAAAAAGCTAACAAACAAAAGCACACAATCAAAACATGAACCAAACACTAAGATGGCTCATCAACCCATGATGGACATCTAACCTTCTCCCATATATATACCTCATTTATATGCTCTAAGCATCTCATTACACCCCTCTATAAAGCCCTTAACTTAGTTTACTTCATAACCCATCTCGTTAACATTTTACCCAAAACAGTCCCGGTTTTTAGGTCTCTAAACCATAAGCCAAACGCCCACCTAAACATACCCATGATCTCTATAAAGGAAACCATATGCCCTTACATATGTCAACTAACTCCTCCTTTTTGCCTAAACCTTAAATCTACTGTTAAGGCCCCGATATATATATATATACTTCTGCCTATCCGCATATTACTGATTTTGAACATACAAAAGGTTTGTTATGATTAGGGGGTCTTACCCTAACCCATTTGCTTAGCCACCCTTCAGGTCTCTTATTTAATATATAAACCAACTACCATGCGCATTAGAGGGCTCAAGTGTACTCCTAAGTACCCCAATCACCTTAAAACATTAAATTAAACCCGACTTATTTCAAAACTATTTTGACCTCCGACTGTTTAACCTGTATTTGACCCACCTCCCTACCTCCAATTTAGTTCTCGTTCTTGAATTTGAAAGTCACTTCAAATACCTATTCAGGGATGCTTGGATCGAAAAATAAGGGTTTGTAGAACTCTAGATATGATCAAAACAAATGACATAAAATTTTTCCCAGTTTTTAAAAAACGAATTTAACACAATTAGCTTAACTAATTACCATCACCATGTATAATTATTATCTCTAATTAATCTAATCATTTTTATACCATTATAATACAGAATTCATAATTAACTTAACCCTAGATCCATCATGTATTGATTGTAAGAGAATTAAAAACAGTTTAATTAAAAAGTGTATTGAAGATTTTACCTTAGAATTTTTGAAAGAAGAAAAATTAATGAAGAACCCTAAATAGACTCCATTGATTTTGACTTAAGCTTGATCTCCAGTGGATTATGATGTGTTTTTAGTTAATAAAAAGTCTTTATATAATTTCCTAACAAGTCTTTGGCCCATTACAAAAGCCCGGTTCCCTTTTTTCCTTTTTTTCCCTTTTCTTTCTTTTTAATCGGCCTAAACCGACTTTAACATATATTTTTTTTCTTTTTATTACTTATTATTATGTTATTAATAATACCTTAATTTAACTTAATTTATTTCAGCTCCTAAAGCTTCCGAAACCTTAAAACCGTAAAACTAGTCAATTTTACGAGTATATCGAAAAAACGTAAAATATACAGTTTTAAAAAAAATCTTAAATTTTGAAATAAACTTTATAACTAAGTCCTAAATGACTTAAAACCATCCCGAAAAATACTCACATGACTAAACACCTTGCCCGAGACCTCTAAATGCTAAACCCCAAATCGTAAAAAAAATATGATTTACTATAATACTTATACGTATACGTAAAACACCAAAATAACACCATTTCATTTCATAGTCACTAATTTGTGAGCTCGTGAACATGAAATAACCGTTCCTCGATTTACTTATGAGTACTTTATACCCATAAACGATATCCACACCAACCTCGTTCACACAAAATAACATGTAAACACGCAAATCACATAGTCACACATAAATTAACCTTAAAAGACCAAGTGACGAACCTCAAAACCACGGTTGTCACATCACTCCCTCCTAATAGAAATCTCGTCCCGATATTTACTCCTTAGGATCGTCATTATCAATTAGCTGAGGATACTTGCTCCTCATAAATCCTTCCCGTTCCCACGTGAACTCTAGTCCACATTCCAAATTCCATCTACCCGTAACTACGCTATATTACCCTTTTTATCCAACGTCCTAGCTTCACGACCCAAAATCTCTATCGGCTCTTCGATAAAACGAAGACCCGTATCCATACTAATATCATTTAACGGTACTTGCAAGTCAGTTCTTGCTAAGCATTTCCTCAAGTTTGATACATGAAATACGTCATGCACACTACTTAATTCCTCCGGTAATCTCAACCTTTACGCCACTAGCCCAATCCTTTCAAGGATTTCAAATGGACCCACAAATCTAGGTGCTAACTTCCCTTTTCTTTCCAAACCGCATCACCCCTTTCCATGGTGAAACCTTTAGCATAACTTTATCTCAAATCTCAACGGCTTACGCCTCTTGTCCGCATAGTTCTCTTGTCGGTTCTTTGCTATTTTCAACCTCTACTTAGTCACTGCCACCACCTCCATAGTTTTCCGATCCACCTCCGGTCCAATACGTTGGCCGCTTCTAACTTCATCCCACTGTAACGGTGATCCACCTCATGTCCTATGAATTAACTCCAGCAGTTTCTACTACAATTCCTATCACCATACCTAACGGCTTCTATCCTCTACGGATTTTCCATCATTCGGAAGTTCTCCCAACCATAAACACATCCAATGGTATATACAGGATTGCATAACCAAAAGCTTCCCATAATATTCACAAGAAACATGTCATAACCACCACCTCATCCTTGCTTTCCCATGCTCGGCACCAAGTAACTAACCATCCTTCATACTAACATGTATTACACCTTTTTCTCTAGGTGGACGTTCCATTGTTCGTGACTACTAACCTCTTGCTCTAACGGTTTCTATTTAATATCACCCCACTATCTTCACAACCTCTTGCTCCCTCGAATCATTCTTCCTCCATACTACTTTTCGCTTGTCTCTCCACAATCTTAATTTCCATACCATCTTATATCCCGTCTTCAGCCTATAATTTCGGTGTTTCCTCCTTTATTCCTTACATCCTCATCAATGGGGAATATGCCCCTCTCACCGGTGACTCTCTCTTTGTAGGAGAATTCTTCCTAATATAATTCGTTCTCCAACTATCTCCAAATCTCACGCCAATGCTCTAGGCGTCTTTCTCAATTACCCCTATAGTATGCTCATACCAAACATTAGTCTATCAACGGTATACTACGCTTTCTTCCCATCGTTTCTTCCCTTGCCATAATCCTTCATAAGGCATTCCATACATATTAGGCTAACTTTTACGCAAAACCCTCTATTCCATCACATCTGTACGCAATCCCTCCAACTTCTCAACTACGTGACTTCTCATTCCTCTTGAAATATGAGATGAATTAGTCAGTCTATTGACTATCACCCAACTCTCGTCGTACTTATTCCTCCACCCCATTATGTATCCCTTTCACCAACTTCGTCCTTACATCTCCCTTTCTAAGCTACTCCTATCTATGTAGGAAGTATAGTCTACGTCCCTTTTCTCCATATGATTGTCCAAGACACGCAACATACATGTTGACGCGTTCTCTTCTTTAGACAACTCAACTCGTGCAACCTACATCCTTCATCTAAACCACCCTAATACGTCATCCATATAGTTCAAGTTCGCCTCAGCTTCACTTCATTCTTCTTATTCCATGTCTCATCAACCATGCTTGCCTTTCCCAGATGGTACTTGGCCTTGCAATTTTCTTTCATCACTTAACTCCACCCATCACCTTTTCCAAATGTGCAATCAAGATGATTAAATATGTGTTGGAGACGTTCATGATCTGTATAGATCATTCTCTACGTCTCGTACCCCAAATGCCTATAGCATTCTAGGCAGATATAGCAATCCAGCTCCACTAACTAAGTCTATCTAGTTCTTCCAAATCTTTAGTTCCCACAACATATAAACAACGCCTTTCTTTGTCGTTCTCGTATACATCCAAATCCTTGCTCCACGTATCGTCATGCTTCTCGAATTCATCCAGTCCTTCCGATAATTCCAAGATCTTCTCATTATCCAATCCACCTCTTCAGCCTCCAAAATGCTTCCTCACCCTTCTTCACTTTGCCCCTTGCTGGTTCCACGATATGCCATCATCTCTGACTACTCGTCCTGGCCAACTTAATCCTAAAACTCACACTTGAAAATCTCACGTATAATTCCCTTTCCTAACAACTCCAAAACCAACTCATAATTCGCCTCACTCTCCTTCTTAGATTTGAGTAGATCAAGATGTCGTCGGTGCTCCCGATGACAACTCGTTTATATATTGTCATGCACCCCCGGTTCATTGACTCCATGAAAACTGCTAGCGCCTCGGCGAAGCCAAAATCATAACCGTAAACCCAAAGCGTTCATACAACATCCTTAGCAGTTTCAACTACGTCCTCCTTGCACCCTCTCTTAGAAGCAATACGAATAAATTTCTACCTCGTTCTACTCACGAAAATCTACACGTATTCTAAAAGACCAATACTTCCTCTTATCAGACCACTCAACCGCTTTTCACAGCCAATCTACTACTAAGCAACTCAAATTTTGCCTTGCATCCGTTGCAATTTCTAACAACTATTGCTCTTAAAATCATTCAATCAACAATTTCCTTGGAAAGGCACTAACTACAACTCGTCTCACTTCTCCTACTTGCTCTATTTATGGTTCTACCTCACAGTAATAGGCAAACCTACTAAATCTCAGGAAATTTTCGGAAAACTTACATGCCTTACGAACAATCATAAATACTTTTGAGGTATTATATCCCCTTCCAACACTCTCTATGGCGTGTTACTTGTGCCAATATCCATACATTATACAAATCTCTATTCATCTCCCTTGGCACTCCTAAGAGACCTCATGACCACATTAGTTCGTCTACGAACTTTTAACTCTTTCATCCCCACTAAGGGCATTCCGACCATTCTCTCAGGGCCACCTACTTAATCGTGTAGGCGCGACCAAGTCTTTCATATGTCTAACTCAACGCTCCCAATCAATACGAACCCAAAACTACATCCTGAATCCACTAGATATGATCAACGAATCAAACCCACGGATAACTAACGATATTTCACGTGCACGAGTTAAAACAGACCAAAACCACGAAAACTCAAAAGGAAAACTCAAACATGTACCAATTCAAATGACTCATGACAACAAAAAATGATCCAAGAAACACTTAATGGCAACCAAAACATCTTATGCCCCGCGACATATTATTTAAACCGTGCACAAGATCGACTTTTACAAAAGAATATTTTTTTTCTTTCCGCACCACATCTATATGACTCAAACAATCTACAAACAACCTTCTAGACGATCTCAAAACTCAACTCAAAGACTAGTTATCCCGTACATCCCAAATCATAAAAAAACTACTATTCAAAAATCAACCTTGAACCCGTCACTTGTACCAAAATTTCGATCACGGTACTGACACCCCATGACTATACATACCAAATATTTGAAAAGTACATTCCGAGTACATATTTTTAGGCTTTTGAATCACCCAAAAAGCTTTAAAAACGAACAAGTTATGACCAAAACAGTTTTATACTAGTTTTTAAAAAAACTAAAGAATCCTCTTAGTAATTAACGTAATCCTTTTTAAATGAAAAGAAATAAATGTATGTGAAATTTTCATGAACTTTGTTTAGTCTTGCATAAATAATTATAAATGACGTATATTGGTTAAGCTCACTTATATAAACTATTTAAGTAGAAAGAAATTTTATTTCGCTTTATTTTAAAGACAGACTTTTAGAATTTGAAATAAATAAGTGTTGATTAAAAAAAATCTTATGTTACATCTTGTTTCAAACACGAATCCAACACCTTACCCTTATTTTACCGAATACAACCAACTATCTGACTCTATAGTAGATTTCCAAGTCCCTTTTTTTTCAATATATACCGACCAAAAGAATTGTAAGACCCAACACAAAAGATTTCATTATCTCAAAAGAATTCCCAAGTTATTTCAATAGACTTAAAACCAAGAACACCATTTTAAAACGTACACGTGAAATACGAAACTCAAAGAATACGCTACAACGGAGGTTTAATATAAAAAAAAGCGAGCTAGCCACCCTCCTAAGGATACAATCGATAATTGTAGGGGATCATACATATATAGGCATATCGGGATACATATACTTAAATCCGTCTAACATCTACTATACAAGCAAGTACTAACCCTCTTTCATACAATCATACTTAGGAATCCATTGAAGTTGTGGTACTTGTGTAACTATGTTGGCCACCATACTTATACAATTACCCTTCCCCAATGCACTACTTCCTATGATGACACTTATAAGAATTAATACAACATATAACACATATATCCATCTACTCACATAAGCTCATAACCACATAACCAAAAAAAAGTCCAAAAATTCATCCATTAAAATAACATAGTCAAACTCTTGAAATACATAAATCCATAGTCTAGCTAAAACAGCATAGACTAAATCCAAAACGAAAACATAATCAGTTATAAGTCATGTCGCCCATAAGAGTGGAAACAGCTTAAAATCCTTCATATCCACCTACTCCTAATAACTCGAACCACCACATGATTCTTAGGGAACATGACTTAAACATCAAAAGAAAAATACTATACCTCAGGTACATAAAATAACCCAACAAAAGATAGAAACTACCATGTACCAAATTATGTACTATAATGTACAATTTAAGCAAAATACGACAATGACTAGCGTGGATGATTATGGTTCAACCAGCATTAGTCACACCCCGAAAAGAAAATAACATGTGGCTAAGTATGAACTACTATGGTTCAACCCATACTAGTCAAAACATAACAAACATCGCAAGTAAAAACCAATAACATCCAGAAAACTTTAATTAATATAAAATGCACACATACTCCTATGACGCCTATATGTAGGGACCCTTAAGCTATAGACTAGGTTACTAGACTAGGCAACATAATTCTCTATAACCATTGGCTCCTGATACCATTCTGTCACACCCCACCATGGCGGAATATGAGACGCGATGCATGGATATCATCACAACAATAGCGTGTCCATAGAGAGAACTATATGAATTAGAAATGTCATAAAAGGTTACACAAATGTCATGACAATATCTCATCAATGTAGGAGTCTAGGTAAGTAGGTAACAATCCTCCCTCTTACCCAAGACAAACAAATAACACAAACAAATCAACATATAGGTTCATAGTATCACTTATTGAAACAAACAGAAAAATAAACTAAGAAGGAACGTGGATCTCCTTCTAAATGCATTCCTACGCGACTCCAATCCTAGCCACATATGTTCTCACGCTTAACCACTTTATCACCTGAAAGAGACACTAAAACACGTCAACATAATGTTGGTGAGAGTCATAGGTTTAGACTCCAACCGAAAATAGATTATAATAAGCTATGAACAACCATAAACCACTAAACATATGGACAATGTGCTACAAGTATGCATTAACAACTAACATTCAAGATCAATCATTCCAAACCAAATCTATGGCTCCCAGCCTTACCAAACACCATGGTACCATAGGCGCCCATACACCTATGTACCAATCCCAAGGCCCCGCCTTGTCATTATCCATTGGTCCCATAGATGCTCACACATCTATGTACCTCCCCAAGGCCCCGCCTTGTCAACATCCCCTTGGTACCAAGTCAAACCACAATAACTGAGACGGTACGTGTCCCCCGATCCAAATCATAAACACAATCAAGAATCACATAGCAGTTAATCACATAAGTGCACACACAAGTCCATCACAAACCATAAAAACATTCACAGCATTAGTTACAAAACCATACAGTGTCTCTTCCATCCCATCTGGAAGTGAAAATCATTAAAAGATATGGGACTATGAAACTCACCTGAGTGAGCTTCTCCAAAAATCCGCGCACTAGCAAAAAGCTAACAAACAAAAGCACACAATCAAAACATGAACCAAACACTAAGATGGCTCATCAACCCATGATGGACATCTAACCTTCTCCCATATATATACCTCATTTATATGCTCTAAGCATCTCATTACACCCCTCTATAAATCCCTTAACTTAGTTTACTTCATAACCCGTCTCGTTAAAATTTTACCCAAAACAGTCCCAGTTTTTAGGTCTCCAAACTATAAGCCAAACGGCCACCTAACCATACCCATGATCTCTGTAAAGGAAACCCTATGCCCTTACATATGTCAAATAACTCCTCCCTTTTTCCCCAACCTTAAAGCTACTGTTAAGACCCCGATATATATATATATATATATATATATATATATATATATATATATATATATATATATATATATATATATATATATATATATATATATATATATATATATATATATATATATATATATATATATATATATATATATATATATATATATATATATATATATATATATATATATATATATACTTCTGCCTATCCGCATATTACCGATTTTGAACATACAAAAAGTTTGTTATGATTAGGAGGTCTTAACCTAACCCATTTGCTTAGCCACCCTTCAGGTCTCTTATTTAATATATAAACCAACTACCATGCTCATTAGAGAGCTCAAGTGTACTCTTAAGTACCCCAATCACCTTAAAACATTAAATTAAACCCGACTTATTTCAAAACTGTTTTGACGTCCGACTATTTAACCTGCATTTGACCCACCTCCCGACCTCCAATTTAGTTCTCGTTTCTTGAATTTGAAATCCACTTCAAATACCTATTCAGGGATGCTTGGATCGCAAAATAAGGGTTTGTAGAACTCTAGATATGATCAAAACAAGTGACATAAAATTTTGCCCAGTTTTTAAAAACGAATTTAACACAATTAGCTTAATTAATTACCATCACCATGTATAATTATTATCTCTAATTAATCTAATCATGTTTATACCATTATAATACAGAATTCATAATTAACTTAACCCTAGATCCATCATGTATTGATTTTAAGATAATTAAAAATAATTTAATTAAAAAGTGTATTGAAGATTTTACCTTAGAATTTTTGAAAGAAGAAAAATTAATGAAGAACCCTAAATAGACTCCATTGATTTCGACTTAAGCTTGATCTCTAGGGGATTATGATTTGTTTTTAGTTAATAAAAAGTATTTATATAATTTCCTAACAAGTCCTTGGCCCATTACAAAAGCCCGGTTCCCTTTTTTCCTTTTTCCCCTTTTCTTTCTTTTTAATCGGCCTAAACCGACTTTAACATATATTTTTTATTTTTATTTTTTTTATTACTTATTATTATGTTATTAATAATACCTTAATTTACCTTAATTTATTTCAGCTCCTAAAGCCTCCGAAACCTTAAAACCGTAAAACTAGTCAATTTTACGCGTATACCGAAAAACGTAAAATATACAGTTTAAAAAAATCTTAAATTTTGAAATAAACTTTATAACTAAGTCCTAAATGACTTAAAACCATCCCGAAAAATACTCACATGACTAAACACCTTACCCGAGACCTCTAAATGCTAAACCCCAAATCGTAAAAAAAATACGATTTACTATAATACTTATACGTATACGTAAAACACCAAAATAACACCATTTCATTTCATAGTCACTAATTTGTGAGCTCATGAACATGAAATAACCGTTCCTCGATTTAATTATGATTACTTTATACCCATAAACGATATCCACACCAACCTCGTTCACGCAAAATAACATGTAAACATGCAAATCACATAGTCACACATAAATTAACCTTTAAATAAGACCAAGTGACGAACCTCAAAACCACGGTTGTCACACATACCATGCCCTTGGAGCTTGTTTTGGCCCTTAAATTTCTTTATGAAGCCTCTACACATGGTTGGGAAACTCGATGTTCTCGAATCCTTCATGTTGTTCAACATAGACTTCTTCAGCCAAATCTCCATTGAGGAATGCGCTTTTAACATCCATTTGATACACAGTGAAGTTCATATATGCAGTGTATGCAAGGAAGATTCCGATAGCTTCAAGTCTTGCTACTGGTGCAAACGTTTCATCATAGTCAATCCCTTCAGTCTGTGTATACCCATGTGCAACTAACCTTGCCTTGTTCCTTATGATGTTACCAATCTTATCCATCTTGTTCCTATATATCCATCTAGTGCTTGTGATGTTCTTACCAGGTGGAGCTGGACTAGAGTCCATACCTTGTTTCTTTTAAACTGATTGATTTATTCATGCATTGTCGCGACCCAACCTTCTTCAACAAGGGCTTCAACTACACGCTTGGGTTCAATTTGGGAAAGAAATTCAGCAAACAAACATTCATTGGCTGAGGCTGATTCTGAGTCATGAATTCTCTGTCTAGTAGTAACCCCAACATTTAGTTCTCCAATGATGTTGACAAGAAGAATGTGTTGATCTCTTGACCATTTGGTTTGAGGAGCTGGGGAGTCATAGACATGGACAGGTGTGGAGGATGAGAGCACAACTTAAGTTTCATCTTGCTGAGTAGGAGGACTCTCTTTAAAAACAATCTCCGTGTTTGTGTCAGCATCAGCTATTTCATGAGGTGATGATTCACAGACAACAAGAGAATCTTCTTGATTATAAGATCTAGGTGAGTCATCTTCAGCTGAGGTGGAACAAGGGCTTATGGAAGGCTGACTTTCAATTTTAGATGTCACTTGAGTAGAAGGGATCTCAATGTTGTGCGTTGACAGCGGATCATATGCATGAACATATGGAATAAGAGTATCTGTGAGTGGATGATGATAAAAGACAGGCCTTGGTTCAGAGAACTCATCTGTTGGGAAAGACCTATTTTCATTGAAATCATTTTCATCACCTTCAGTTCCTGTTCTTTGTAGCATGTCATCATCTTCATTGAAGGTGACATGATAGGTTTCTTTTAGTTCATGTCTTATAATATTGAATACTCTAAATGCTTTGGCTGTTGGAGAGTATCCTAAGAAGAAACCATCATCAGCTTTTTCGTCAAACTTTCCAAGTTGATCCCTGTAGTTATAAATAAATTTAGGGCAACCAAAGACATGGAAATAGTTGACATCTGGTGCTCTTTTTCTAAAAACTTCATAAGAAGTTTTTCCATGTATTTTAACAATGATTGATCTATTCTGGGTATAGCGGACAGTGTGGACAGCTTCTCCCCAGAATTGCTTTGGTAAAGCTGCACCATTTAACATGGTTCTAGCTGCTTCAATTAGTGTTCTGTTTCTTCTTTCAGCTACTCCATTTTGTTCAGGAGTGCCAGTTGAAGAGAAGTTTTGTGATATTCCCTTTTCGTCGAAAAAAGCTTCAAGCTGTTGATTCTTGAATTCAGTCCTATTATCACTTCTAAGAGCTTTTACTCTAACTTCATTCATGTTTTCAACCTGCCTGATGAAGGACATGAGGGCATCGGATGCATCACTTTTCCTTTTGAGGAATAAAACCCATGTATACCTTGAGAATTCATCAACAATGACCAAGGTATATTTGTTGTGATTGATGGTATGTGGTTTAACAGGTCCAAACAAGTTCATGTGAAGGAGATGTAAGCACTTGTTAATAAAGAATGATTGTCTGGTCTTAAAGGATGACCTGTGGTGCTTTCCCTTAACACAAGTTGAACAATTCTTGTCTTTTGTGAAAGTCATAGTTGGTAGACCAGCAACCAAGTTTAGTGTGGTTAGCTTGTTGATGTTCTTGAAGTTTAGATGAGAGAGTCTTTTGTGCCACAGCCAATTGACACTTTCAGAGGCTTTAGCCAGAAAACAATTTGAGCTGTCTTCTGAACATGAGGCCATGTTGATGACATACACATCTCTTATTTTTGGTGCAATTAACACCACATCATTTTTTTGTTGAACATGGTTCCTTGAGTCTTTGTAAACAAAACCTTGTAGTCAGCATCACACAATTGGCTAATGCTGATGAGATTGTGCTTAAGACCATTCACATATGCAACCCTTATGAATGTTATTCCGTTGTAGTTAACTGAGCCATATCCCTCTGTGTCGCCTGAAGAGTTATCCCCAAACACCACTTTAGGAACAGGCTCTTTTAAATATCTGTGCAGGTATTGTTTAATTCTTGTCATGTGTCTAGAGCAGCCACTATCTAGATACCAGACCGATTCCCTAAGATGTTTCTACACATATAAATAGAAACAGATTAGTTCCTATGGTGAACCCACTTTCCAGTGGGTTCCCTGAATTGCTGATTAGCAACTCTTGAGTTCTTGTAGAACTTGTGACGATGTGTAGGACAGTTGGCTGTGTCATGGGTGTACCTTCCATAGATGTCACATCCTAGAAAGTCCTTGCACTCATCTGAGTAATGGTTAGTGAAACCACAATATTTACAGGGAGGTTAAGGTCTGTAATTACCTGATGGTCTCCTAGTAGACTGTTGTCTGTCCCTAAAAGGTGTCTGAGATCTCTTAACAGTCATTTGTTTATCATGATCTATGGTCATGTGATGAGAATTTTTACACATATTACAGTAGGGTTTGACTAACTTTTCACCTTTGGGTTCTCCTAGAATAAACTTAGGTTCAGAGGAATCAGAGCATTCAGCGGAAGGCTTAATATGTTCTTTTAAGAGTTCTACTTCTTTAATCAACGACAACAGGCGTTCTTCAGTTGAGGGTTCAACTTTGTTCACAAGGTTTGTTGAGACAAGCTTATAGAAATTTTGCTTAACAGATTGTTTTGTAGGTACAACGAAAATCTTTGCTGGTGGTGTCTCAACATCTGGTTAGGGTTCAGCCTTAGCTCCTCTAGAAGAGCTGTTGGGTTCAACTCTAGAGAGTTTAGGAAAAGATGGTAAAGGTGCAGTGTTATCAATTACATCTTCAAAGACAGGTACATCAGCTAAAAGTGGGCTAGACATATGTATAGTCTTTGTAGATTTGAAAACAATCTGTTTGGGTTTCTTAAGGGCATTCATTTTGTTTCATTTAGCAGTAACAACCCTAGTTATTTCAGCTGGAAGTTTATCATCAAGTAATTCATTTATAGTGAACCTATTGCACAACCATTTTTCTATAACCTTGTGTAGTTCAGCTACTTGATCATTTAAGGCACTGTTTCTTAAAGATAACTTATTAACCTCATTTTAAAGAGTTAAGTTTTCAGAGTTAACCTGTTTTAAAGTTTCACATTCAACCTTAGCAGTTAACAATTCAAGTTTAACAGAGTGAAATTTATCAAGCATGTTCTTTCTTTGTTCCTTAACAAAGTGTAAATCAACTATGGTATAATCAAGGACATGTGTACGTTCATCACTTTTAGACATAGAGATAAGCCTGTGTACCTTTTTCATTGTGATGTCAACCCATTGTCCTGATCTAGCATCTCCTTTTCCAACAGTTGGTTCATCCTCAACGATTGCCATAAATGCCCTGACCCTGGTAGTGTCCTCTTCATCCGATGTCAGTGGCTCATCATTCCAATCATAAGCTTCAGCTACCAACCCTTTCTCTGTTCTTTTATCACCCCTTTTATTCTTCGACAGAGCTTCTAGCTTCAAATTCATCTGTTCCAACTCAGCCTTTAGTGCCTTGTATTTGTTTTTGTAATCCTTTTTCTCATTATCGAGGAATTGGATTGGTGAGATGAGTTGTTTTGTTGTGATTTGAACTTGTAAGGTTTGAATGATGATGAAGGGTAAGATGGTGAGGATGTTTTTGTGGATGGACAGTGTTTTTGAAAATGTCCAAGTTTTCCACAAGCAAAGCAAGTCTCTTTTGATTTGTCAGATGGTTTACTAGCTGATCCTACTCTCCCTGACCTTTTGTAGAATCTTCTTTGATTCGCTAGTAAAGCTCTTTCATGAAACTCTGCATTGAGGTTTGTCATGAATTCTTGGCTGCTACGAGTGTCTTCTTCAACATCAGTGTCGTTTTCATGAGAATGTGAGGTAGAAATCAAGGCTTTGGATGTTGCTCCCTGAATTACAAATCTTTCAGACTCAGGTTTGTATATGGTATCAATCAACCCTTCTTCATAATTGTATTTTCCATATAGCTGAGCCAACGTATCATTCTTGAGGGAGTTATTGGCTCTCTGGGTCTGTTCATGCTCAGCCATTTCTTGGGAAGGCTGTTGACAAGTGTGGCATTTACTTCAGCTTGTGCAATGGTGACTTCATTCATAGCAAGGTCGTTGAGAAGAATCTTCAGCCTTGTATACGTCTGTTGTACCTTTTCACCTTCAAGTGCCTTGAAAGCATTAAACTAAAGTCTGAGTGCCTGAATCTTGGTTTCTCTAGTTTCAGAGGGTTCTTCGTGACCTAGGATGAGGTATGTCCACATTTTTTTGGTTGTTGGACATTGAATTACTGATTTCATGATGTGTTTTGGAAGACAAGAAATGATAATGCTTTTGAGACGTTTATCTTGGTTTGCCAATTTCCTATCAGCTGGAGACTACTACTTGAGAGGTTTGGGAAGAGGATTCTCATCAGTAGAGGTAAGCGCCATAGGAACATATGGTCCATTTTCTAGAATTTCTAGAAGAAATGGTTCAAGTCCATCTAGATAGACAAGAAATTGACTTTTCCAACTTGCAAAGTCATCTTCATCAAATACTGGCACATTAGTGACATGAGATCCACCTCTTGAATCAAGAAGTTGAGGAAGATCGTCTTCATTTTGAGTAGGGGTTACTCTTGGTGAATTTGGAGGTGGTGGTGTGTTGTTCCCAGAAAGAGAATTTGGTGGTGGTGGGGTGTTGCTCATTTCAGGCATGGTGGATCTTGATTATAAAACTTAGAACGATGTTTATGAAGGTTTTAATATCAAACACCGCTCTGATACCAATTGAAAGTCCCTAAACCTAGCTTGAAACGATTAAGAAAGATAATTAACACAAGTAAATACTTTTCAAATGTAGTACTTTATTATTGTATAACAAGTATTACATGTGTTATGGATAACACAGTTTGATGACAATGTGTTGTGTACACTTTGGACAAAATAAAGCTAACTTAAGAACACAGGCACAACTGTTCGTTCTACAAGTTCTAAAGAGTTAATGTGTGAAATCTAACAAAGTGAACAACATTAACTCTAGTCTACATATCCTATTTATAGTGGTACGAGGTTGACTTGATAACTGGTTGATAGTGACTACACAAAACAGACAATGTCAGACATCTGTCAAAAGATGCTCTTCTATTCTTGGTAGTCTGCCACAACGCTTTAGGGAAACAGAGCTGACATAGTTTACCTTTTCTTCATACCTTGTACTTTAGGATCCATAACTTCCTGTATAAACACTTAGGTATGTCCAAAGTGTACTGAGTGTTAACAGGGTATTGCCATCCCTGTTAACACTCAACCACTCAGAGTCCCTGATACATCTTGCCTGTTATCCATCACAGCCAATGAGTATGTCTTCAAGTAATCTTCGACTTTATTTACAATGTCTCTGACATGGACTCCTCTGTGGTTTCTCAAAAAGACTTAGAACTCTGTGAGTCTTGGGTTACTTGCCTGTCACCTAGGCACAGGCAAGTTAATATCAAACAGATTAATTTAAGTTTAAATCTATGACTCAGGGAAATCTAACAAACTTAGATTCCCAACAAAATCATTATCTAATAAGGATTATGATTCACCCTATTTTAGGAAATGATATGCATCTATATTTACAAATAAGGATTTGGAAACAAATCATAGTATATCTTTTTCTAGCTTGGGTCGCACGATTAGGAAGCCCTACTATGGTTTCGTCGAGTATAAAAAGAACCTATGTGGTTCCCTCAAAGGTACAATTCTCTTACGATCACAAACCCTTAATCAAATACTGAAACCGATTACGTACTCTCACGCCGGAGGTTAATCATGGGAGATAATCCTACGATAAAGTTAACAGTGTTTCTCACTGTGTAGGGTCCATATACAAGTTTACTTGGTGCAGGAGTCTAAGCCTACCAAATTACCTCTATTTTGGGCCAGCAATGTCCAATCTAACTTTTGTATCAATAGAGAGTAAGCATCAAGAGGAGAAATAACATCATTGATTCTTTTCTTCTCTCTTTTTTGATTCGACAAAAAAATGAGAAAAATAGATAATAACTTGTAAATTTTATCTTTACATAAAACGAGTTTATAAATTGTAACCATAAAAAGAGGGAGAATACTAATACTGTTTAAAAATGTTATGCATATTTTCCACAATCTTTCTGGACGAAGGCGGTCCAAAATCATTCTCAGTTTCATAAGGAACCTTACATCATCATGAACAAGAAGCGCTCTGGTGTATGTATGCATCATATGTGTTGCGCAGAAATCAACCGGCAATGCCTGATTAAGGCATATATTAAATACACATTATGAGTTAACACTACTGCCTACATTCAATTTACTACTACATACACTCGATTTTATTGAAGAATTAAACCTCTATATATCTTCTTACACTACTGCCTACATTAAATTTACTAAAGTTGAACTTTGATGCTCACCAATTGAGAAAGGTCATACACAGGTGCATTGAGCTCAATGTAGACAACGTTCACTTCATCCTTGTGAGTAGTATGTCCTTCCCATCCACAGAATTGCCTTACTCTTTTATCTGTCATGATATGTACATGTAGCAATTACCACAAGTATCCAACTATATTTGTAAAAACTTTAGTACAAATACAATGTACATACCTTTAGAAGCATAAAGTGGTATCTCATAAGCCGGAAGCCTCAACATTGTTGGGTAGATATGAGCATTAAACTTTGCTATCCCATTGTGCTTAAAGACAGACAGATGTAGCTTATAGTTACCTATGTTTGTAAAAACCAGATTCTGTCCTTCCTGAATTTTTAGGTCAGCACCGAGCCTATCCCACATGGTCCCGAATAGGGAGTTTCATCGTACAACACTATTTGGGTCTGTTTGAATCCTCTCATTTTTGAGTTTGTACCTTGTGTGGTTGACGTACACCTTAAATTTGGTCTTCCAAATGTCTTGCAAAAAATCTCCCGAAAGAACCTGTCACATAAAAAGAAGCATTTTTTTGATTCTTTCCACTAAAGGTTTTCAGTTCAACAATCATTGTAAACAAAATCTGCATATTTTATAATGTGTACCTGCCCTCCGCGCGTAAACCTTACAAGACATCTCACAACTCGGTTCCCCACAGCACACTGATCATAACCTTTGACTTCACATCCGCCATTTACATATCCTGTTGCGTAAAACAAGTCATCCCCTTCTTTAATAAAGTGAAGCATACGTACATTATCATCCAAATTATCTTTTGCAAATGCTTCTCATTCGTCCCCATACAAATGCAGCTTTGTTCCATCTCTTCTAATTAAGCATACGTAACGATACCTGTTTGGTCTGTTAACAAGAATGTATGGCTGACCATTGAAGAACCTGACTTTGAATACTTTTGGTAATACCTACAACATAGATGTCTCATGTTACTACTATGTAAATCAATATGTTGTTAGTAAATAACTAACACGTGTTTAATGAAAACGTAACAATACGCACCAAAAAGCTTTTGTATTCTTCAGTGCACATTGGGAAAATAAATTCATCATTCATGATAGCCTGAAACATATTAAATAGCTGAATATAGAAGTTGCAATTTTTTATAAGGCATGTACTATAAACGCGTTAAACACTTTTTATCACTGAATCATATGGAATACTTTTAGTTACTTTTATTTACTTTAAAAATGGAAAATTTCGAATAATGGTGATTTACCAAACTTCGAAGGACATACCATATGGACTGATATGGTATTTTCTATGCATCATTATATCAGTTCACTTTTTAAAGTTTTTAAACACGATGGCCAATATTTAAACAGACAAGCTATGATCCATGTTGTAATCAATAAAATGCCATAATCCATTAAAAAGTTTTTCAGGTTTGCAACGTGAATATAATCTTAGTTAGTTTTATTTACTTTCAAAATGGAAAATTGCTAATAATGGTGATTTAGCAAACTTTCAAGGACATACCATATGGACTGATATGGTGTTTTCTATGCATCATTATATCAGTTCACTTTTTAAAGTTTTTAAACACAATGGCCAATATTTAAACAAACAAGCTATGATCCATTTTGTAATCAATAAAATGCCATAATCCATTCAAAACATTTTCAGGTTTGCAACCTGAATATCATCTACTATGGTTAATATAACTTTCAGTTCATCATTATCCACTTTAAATTTAAGTTACTGTACAGATCAAAAAGACATGCAGATCATAAAAAATGGGAAACTAATTAGGACACTTGATAATCAAACTATTAACATCTTGATTTAAAGTTACATAAACATTAGTCAAATGAATCCTTCCAATAACTACTGCATTAATATGTATATGAATCATATTATCTGCTAATCTTAATCTAAAAGGGATGACCTATATCTTTGGGTACTGTCAACTGATAATAGTATGATTTCAATCACTAATAACAGATCATACAATAAATAACATTCAATCTCTTTACAAACATCTCAGAAAATACAAATTAAATTAATTGCATTGTTCATTTGTATAAGATGATGCATGCGACATCTAGATGATCAATTGACTATGAAAATTAATCGAAAAAAGGTAACGAGTTAACCTTGAGTTGTAGATAAGAACAATCGAATCTCAGAAACTGTTTTTGTTAATGATCATCCGTTTGTGCTTTTTATGTTTTTTTATAATTTTGATATGGATGGAGTGTTTTGGTAAGTGAGATACCATAATTATTATGGTTATACGTTTCCCACCTATAGCCTATATTTTTTTGTTTAAATTAAATTAGATAATTAATAAAATATATCATTTATTTAGTAAATATTATCAATATTTAATGAGAAGTTTAACAAGATGCATATGTTTGTTGCATGTATTATGTACTTTATATATTTTGTATAGTTTCTGCATGCATTATGGAATGTGTATGTTTTGTTTTTTTTCATAATCATCAATTATTTAGGTGATTTTTGTTGTCACCTAAAAGCATTGTTTGTTAAAAACATGTTTATTACATTCAACAACAAGTATTATTTTCATTAAAAATACTTTTATTTTGAAGATCAAGTACATATTTAGTAAAATTTTCTCATTCCTATAAGAACTAATGGTTTTCATATTAAAAACACATGCAAAAAACTATTTCTTACAATCAAAAAACCTTATACCACATCATCTAAGGTAGTAATGTGTCTTTCATAAGTCCTTATTATATTTTTCATGTATGTTTTATCAATCAGTATTTTCATATTATGTTTGTTAATTTTATTTGTTGTAGGATTTTATATACTCTGAATATGAGGGATTCAGGAGAAAACAAGTCGTCAAACGCCGACAATAAAGTTGTAATTGATCTATCCGATGATGATGATGATGTTAGTCTTACAATATAATTATCATATCATTTAGATTAAATAATTATACATATTATATATGCATAAAGATAGCAATTTTTTAACTATTTTGTTTTTTTTTTCAGCCCTTCAAGGATATCAGTGATGATGTTAGTGTTAAAATCATCCATAACATATCATTTAAACAACATTTTTATACATATATTTAAAGTTAGATGTCTAATTTATTATTTGTTGAGAAAACAATTTTGCAGCCCTACAAAGATCTGAGTGAAAATGTCGTTGGTCAAACCGTTGATGATGAAGAAGTAATTCATCTTGCTGATTCTGACGATGAAGATGTTGTTCCACTAGATAAAGAGAACAAAAACGTTGATAACGAAAAAAATGACAACAAAGTAACAAATCATTTCTTTCATTCATTATGTATACATAATTTAAAGATATTTTATTTATACTTTTGTTCATGTTGCATTTTTAGGTTGATGATGAGGACGAATCTTTTTCGTGTTCCCGTTTAACAAAAAAAGCAAGGACTTTGCCCTCTACATCGGAACCTCTACATCTTATTGACGAAACCACGTATGAGGACATTCCTAACAGTGACACCGTTATTAACATGACACAATCGGAACCTTTACATCTTATTGACGAAACCACGGATGAAGAAATTCCAAACAGTGACACTAGTATTAACATGACACAAGGTGTTGTTAACGATGTCCTTTATGAAGCAACTGATGAAGAAAATGGCATTGATTTAGAACATTCAGATGATGTTACTGAAGAGTCTCCAGAGAAGACTACTGATGATTTAGATTTTATTGATGACGAAGGTGCAACAAAGGATGATACTGATGAAGAGTATGATCCGAATAACGATGTTTCGGATGACGAAGATTACAAACCTGCGGGTAACGATGCATGTGATGATGAGTATGATCCCGATAGTGATAGTACGGACGATGAAGATGACGCTAATTGAAATATTGCAAAAACAGGTTTAGTACGGTTTTTCGTTAAATAAGTATATGTTATATTTTTATGTTTCGGTGTTCATTTTTTTTGTTTGTTTAAGTTTTTTAACCTATTAAGCTATAAATAAACATTGTTTTAATTATCATTTTTGTTCTTCGTTTAATGTTGAAAATACGTTTTTATGTATTTAGGAAGATTCGGTCACTCCGACAATATATTAAGTTGTAGCTCGTAGTCTAGATATCTTTTAATTAACTAAACAAGGAAAAGTCCGGTCCATGCTTGTATGGCCAGCCCAAATGTAAGCCCAAGCCCATCTTATGGGCTTGGTATATAAACCCTCTCCATTGATGGAGAGGGTGGTGATTTCATTTGAATAACACATAGTTCTCTTAAACTTTCTCTCTCTAGAAGTGTGAAATCCACCATCTTTCTATCTCTTTCTCTCTCTAAAACATAAGCAAGATTTACATATCCTACAAATGGTATCAAGAGCCATGGGATGATTGTATTATTCATGTGTTTGTGTTCTTGATTCATACGCCTATTTTGATCCATTTTTACACGAACCAAATTTTTTTTTGTGTTTTTGATGGTTTTTTCTTGATACAAATCTTCTACATAGTTGTGGTAGGGATTTGGTATAGTTACTTTGGCTAAAAACACAAAATTTTTGGGTGTTTTGATCATTTTTTGGCTTAAAATCACGAATTGGTTGAGTTTTGTCCGAGAAAAGTGGGATTTATTCTGATCAGGTCATCAGAAAAGGGTTTATAGGACATTCCGATCAGTGTAATCGGAATAAGGTTTAGGGATTCCGATTTTGGTACATTCCGATCAGGTATTCCGATTAGGTATTCCGATTAGGCATTCCGATTTGGCACATTCCAAAAAGGAACATTCCGATTTGGCACATTCCGAAAAGGGACATTCCGATTTGGTTTATTCCGATTAGGGACATTCCGATCAAGGTTATTCCGATTTGGTTTATTCCGATTAGGGACATTCCGATCAAGGTTATTCCGATAAGGTTTATTCCGACGGCTTTCCGACTGATATTCCGATCACTATTCCGATCAACATTCTGATAATCAAAAATTATTCCATAAAAAATTTCGACGTGTGTAATTTTGACTTGGAATTTTTGGTTTATCGAGGACATATTTTAGGGGATTTTAACATTGTTTCTCGACTTCAACTCACAACAACAAACACATTTACTTTCTTTCATTGATCGATCAACGTTTGTAAATCTTAACTTATTGAAATGGAGTACACATCTCTTACGGATAAGTCCATCCTCTCGGGTACGGATAATTGTCCACCAATGTTGGTGAAGACTATGTATGAGGAATCGGCTTCCCGAATGGAACTTTATATGTTGAACAAGGAGAATGTACATCTCATTTGGGCATCGGTGCTCAATGGACCATTAGATTATGGTACAGTGACGGAAGGTACAACTACTCGTCCTCGCACAACGGGTGAATTGACTAGAGATATGAAGATTCAAGACAAATGTGATAAGTATGCTACAAACATCATTCTCCAAGCCCTTCCTCCAGATGTCTACAAACTCGTCAGCAAACATAAAGTTTCCAAAGAGTTATGGGATAGAATTCGTGTTCTCATACAAGGCACCTCGTTAACTAAACAAGAACGAGAGTGTAAGCTTTATGATACTTTTGATAAGTTTGCCTATGTGCCTTGGGAGACTCTCAATGATTACTATCTGAGATTTACCCTATTGTTGAATGAGCTCAATATCTATGGCATGACAATTCCTACCTTTCAATTGAACACCAAGTATTTGAACACTCTTCCTTCAGAATGGAAAAAATACGTGACGGATGTTAAATTGGCTAAGGACTTGCATAACACCAATGTGGATCAACTTCAAGCTTTTCTTTAACAACACGAATGCCATGTGATCGAGGCTCGGTTGTCTACACCTCAAGTTCATGATCCACTTGCAATGTATGATTCTCAACAAAACATGGCTTATACTTATCAACAACCATCATACTTGCAGCAACCACCACCACACACCTATCAGCAACCATCTTATCAACCACCAATGATGCCACAGCAAGCATTTCAATAAAGTGTTCATCAACAATCTTTTCCGCAGCAACCACCATATCGGACATCACCATCACAAGCCAACACTTCTCCAATGGGCTATACTCCTCAGTAAGGATATTTTCCAATAGAAGCACAACCAGCACAAGCCTTCTACTCTAATGAACTTCCACCTATCCAAGCACCGGTCTTTACTCCAAATGATACGCCAGCTGATGTTCTAAACAATCTCACATCCTACTTGTCAAAACTTGTTGTAACTAGAGGATTTCCACCAACAAACAATCAGCTCCGCACCTCTTCAAATCCTCGACAACAAGCTACTGTTCAAGATGGTCAAGTGACGGTGTAACCTATTCAAGGAAGGCAAAATCCATATGGACCTCCTACAAGGACTGGGAACAATCAAGCTGTGACTTCTCAAGCTAGTGGAAATGGGAGTCCTATTGGTCCTAAAAAGGTTGTGACTTGCTACAATTGCCGAGGACAAGGTCGTATGGCTAGGGAATGCACTCAGCCAAAAAGGAGGAGGGATGATGCATGGTTTCGTGAGAAGATGTATTTTGTCGATGCTCAGTCAAAGGGGAAGATTTTGGATTCAGAGGAGTTAGCATTTCTTGCAGACCCATGGGCAGCAGATACTGAAGGCATTGCAGTCGTTTCCACTTCTAATGCAGCTTATCAAGAAGATGATCTTGACGTATATGATTCGGATTGTGATGACATTCACTCTGCCCAAGCTGCTCTCGTTGCTAATCTCTCTCACTACGGTTCTGATGTCGTCAGTGAGGTACCAACCACATCTAATAATATTGATGATAACCAACATCAAGTTGGGCATGAAAATGACAACCTCGAACAGCATTCGGGAACTAGTAACTCAAATGATGTGGTACCCAATCCTACACATTTGAGTGAACCTCAACCAAATGCTACGACGGGTATGGAATCTTATGCTCCACATGATTTGGTCATGATACCTAAACATATTATTGATCAAATGCATATGGCCCTCAGACAATCCGTAGATACCAATTCCACCCTAACTTTTGAGCTTGCGTTGCATAAAGAAAAGGTCAAAACTTTTGAAATGGTCCCTCAAGCAGAGAAAATAACATGTTCTGAATTTGACCAATTTCGTTTTGAAAAGATTGAACACTTGAAAGAAATAGAATCATTAAAAGCTAATCTTTCCAATGAATTAAAAGCAAAAGAGTCGGTTGTCAATGATTTTCAGAATCTTAAAATGGATTTCGAAACTCTCGAGTCTAAAAAGGTTGAATCAGAAATTAATGCTACCAAACTTCTTAAATTCAAGGAACAACAGCTTTTAAAACAATACGCTTCTACAGAAAAGGTTCATCTTTTAACTAAATCATTTAAAGAACTTGAACTTAAACGTATTCAAGATTTACCACCTAATCCCGGTTATGCAAAACAAGCTCAGTAATATATTATGTGTCTTTATGATATGACCCTAATTGGTAAATCGAAAGAAGTACCTTTTGTTCGTAGTTCTGAGGAGACACAGTCACTTGCGGATGAAACTCATTCTAAAATGCTTTCAAAATTCCATACAATTGATTATGATCAATATAACAAAGATCAATTGTCTAAAAAGACCCACATTCGCTTACAAAAGGAATTAGCTGAAATGACAGTTCTTGTGCCCCAAAGTTTGTCAAATGAAAACCCTCCTAGTACGTCTCCTACACTTGTCAAAACGGATTTAACAAAGTTAATCCCACCGGTAAGTAAGGCGTCCGTTAACTTAAATGCGGTACACCAACACTTAGTCGATTTTGACAAGGTCATTTTGGAACGTACGACGGCTTCGGCCATAACGGAAGGTGAATGGAACTTTGAGCACACTAGAGCTGCGTTTCGAGATGAAATTGTTCCGTTTGTAAAGAATGTTAAGGCTTGTCTTAGTAATCTTGATCAAGATTTGCTTTTGGAAATAGAAGAAGTTAGACGTGTTTTCAATGAAATGGATGATGCTTATGAAAACAGTTTACTCGAAATAGAACGGGTTTCACGCCAAAATGATCAGCTTCTGAAGCAAGTGATGTCTCATGATATAGTCTCCGTCTGTGTGAATAACAGTGTTGATAATGATTCTATTGTGCATAATGTTGAATCTGTGGATAATGTGGTAGATAGTACTTGTCACGAATCTGACGCTAAATTTTTAAAGCTTCAAGATTCATATTATTCGCTTTCAAAACGTTTTGATGAGATTCAAACACATTGTATTTCGCTTGAATGCAAGCAACAATTTATTCAAGAAATTTTTGAAACGTCATTCGAAGGTGTTAATATCGATGATGCAAACATTGAAAAGAATTTTCGATTGAATTTACAAACAAAACAGCGTCAGCCAAGTGACAAAGTTGCTAAATCTTTGCCGATAGAAATAGAGAAATCTAAGGAGCTTAACTGTGTGAACGTACTTGAGGCCGCTGAGAATTTTAAATTTGATCTAGATAATCGAGTTTCCAAGATTTTGTCCAAAGTTGATAACTTAAAACAGAAAGATACACGAATCTTCGATTCAGTATAGTCCGCATGTGCTAATACCACTGCACAGAATCAATTATTGATTGAACAATTGAATCGAAAGTCAGTGGAAATATCTGATTTGAGGGAATAAATTTGTGATAAGAATCTGGTCTTGGCTGAGTTAAAGGAAACACTTCGTACTCTAAAAGGTAAGAATGTTGTGAATAACGCAGCCACTGTCTCAGCATCGTCCTCTAGTACAATCAAAAGGAACCTAATCGCCGTCACACCACTTAACAAGGGCCCTAGGACTAAACCATCTCAAACTTTGGTCACTAAAGATAAGGCGGAATCAAAACCAGCTTCTAATATTCCCGTGTTGCCTTCTACAGGAGTAAGCACCACTACTAAGGCTCAAAGATCTAAGCTTAAAAGAAACAAGAAGAATGATAGGATCTTGCCCCCATCTAGTAGTCAAGTGAAGAAGAAAGTAGAAGCCCATCCTAGGAATGTTATTTCTGTTTTGAATAAAAAGAATCATGTAGCTAAACCTAAAGGCTCTGCGGTTGTGCAGCGTTCTAAGCCTAGTGTGAATTCTAATTTGAAATGTTGGAATTGCAATGAATGGATGTTTTCTAGTCGTCATGATTCTTGCCTTATTGACCATGTGAATGAGATGTATGCCCGGAAAAATGGATTAGAATGGAAACCGACTGGGAAAGTGTTAACCCAAGTTGGTTGGATGTGGCGCCCCACTGGTAGAACTTTCACTATAGTAGGAAATATGTGCCCTTTAACTAGGATCACTCCCACTGAAGTGAAGAAAGCGTGCCCTTTAACTAGGAGTACCAAGGCTACCAAAACACAAGAGTGTCCTTTAACTAGGAACACCGACACTAGTGTAGGAACCAAGTGCCCTTTAAAAAGGTCTACTCCCACTGTAGTGCCCGCGAATAATCCAAAACCTAAGAAAGTTGGAACAGTAAAACCTGTTAGTGCTAAGACTCACATTAGAAAACGCAGGAAATCTAATGGTCACAAACATGTTAGCAATTCTGATAATATTATATCTGTATCTGCTAACACTCAGGAACCAATAGTTTCCAATGCATTGTCTACTGTTGTTAATGAAAACAGGTGGTCCAAATTGTTCTCTGGTATTTGGACTCTGGTTGCTCCAAGCATATGACCGGAGATCGCTCTCAGCTCAGAAATTTCGTCAGCAAGTTTCTTGGTACGGTTCGATTTGGAAATGATCATATTTCAAAGATAATGGGTTATGGTGAATATCATATTGGGAATGTTATAATTTCAAGAGTGTATTATATGGAAGGTCTCGGTCACAACTTATTTTCTGTGGGACAATTTTGTGATGCAAACCTAGAAGTTGCTTTTCGAGAGCATACCTGCTTCATTCGTAATTTGGAAGGGGTTGATTTATTGAAAGGTACTCGAGGGAATAATTTGTATACTTTGTCTCTACAAGACATGATGGCCGCTTCTCCCATATGTTTTCTCTCCAAAGCATCGAAGACTAAGTCATGGTTATGGCATCGACGGTTATCTCATCTTAACTTTGACACTATTAATCATTTGGCGAAAAACGAACTTGTTCGTGGTCTTCCTAAACTTTCATTTCACAAGGATCATTTGTGTCCCGCGTGTATAATGGGGAAAAGCACTAAGAAATCTTACAAACCCAAGACGGAAGACACCAACCAAGAGAAACTTTATCTGTTGCATATGGATCTTTGTGGGCCAATGCGTGTTGAAAGTCTTAGTGGTAAAAATTACATCCTCGTCATTGTCGATGATTACTCTCGATTTACATGGGTGAAATTTCTTAAAGCAAAAAATGAGGCACCTAAATTCATCATCGGATTTCTCAAGATGATTCAAGTGCGTCTCAACACTACTGTCCGACGCATTCGTACAGATAATGGAACCGAATTTCTGAATCAAATTTTGCGTGATTATTATGAAGAAGTTGGCATTTCTCATGAAACATCCGTTGCTCGCACTCCACAACAAAACGGTGTTGTTGAAAGGCGAAATCGCACACTTATGGAAGCTGCTCGAACGATGTTAATTTACGCAAAGGCTCCATTGTTTTTATGGGTAGAAGCAGTATCTACCGCAGTGTACACCCAAAACCGGTCACTAATTCGTAAACATCATGGTAAAACACCTTATGAGCTTCTCCATGGAAAAGTACCAGATTTATCATATCTTCATGTATTTGGTTCTCTTTGCTATCCAAATAATGATAGTGACAATTTGGGAAAACTTCAACCAAAGGCTGATATTGGTATTTTCATAGGTTACGCACCCGCAAAGAAGGCATACCGAATCTACAACCGTAACTCTCGCAAGATCCTTGAAACTATGAATGTTGATTTTGATGAGCTGACAGCAATGGCTTCTGAGCAAAGCAGCTCTGAACCCGCACTTCATGAAATGGGACCCAGTAATATTAGTTCTGGTCTTGTCCCAAACAACCCTACTTCATCATCATTTACACCACCTTCTAGGACTGAATGGGATATGTGTTTAAACCGTTCTTTGATGAATTCTTTACTCCTCCAAGTATTGTTGCTCCAGAACCTGAGGTAATAGCTCCGGTAACCGAAGTTGTCGCTCCAGCAACCGTTGCACAATCAGATACATCTGCACCTACAATTGGTCAAGATATACCATCAACGAGTAATTCTCAACCAACACCCGAACCAACTACCCATGTCATGCCTACTGATGATGAAGAGGATGATGATGATCACGATTTGGAATTCGCTCAAATGCGTGAACTTCCATTCTTTGGTGTACCAATTCCCGGCCCTAATCAAGCTAGGTCATCCACCTCAGAGGAAGCTCCTTCTACAGTTTACTCCAATCCACGGATTCGTGAATATGACAGCAAGTGAACAAAGGATCATCCTATAGATTCTATTATTGGTGACCCTAATCGTCCGGTATCCACACGAAGTCAGTTACAAGAAAGTGCAATGTTTTGTCACTTTGATGCTTTTCTCACTGAAGTTGAACCTAAGACATGGCAACAAGCTTTTACTCAATCATGTTGGATAGAAGCTATGCAAGAAGAACTTAATGAATTTATACGTCTTGAAGTATGGGAACTTGTCCCATGCCCGGATCAAGTGCAGTTACTCACTTTGAAATGGGTTTACAAGGTGAAACTCGATGAGTTAGGCGGAATATTGAAGAACAAAGCTCGTCTAGTAGCTCGTGGATACAAGCAATTATTAGGCATTGACTTTATGGAATCCTTTGCACCTGTTTCCCGTTTTGAAGCTATTAGACTATTCCTCGCTTATGCAGCCCATATGAATATGATCGTCTATCAGATGGATGTGAAGATAGCATTTCTTAATGGTGAACTCAAGGAAGAGGTCTATGTTCAACAACCGGATGGTTTTGTGAATCCTAATTATCCTAATCATGTGTACATGTGACAATCCGTCAATTTATGATTGATAATTTATTCTCAATATTTATTTGAAAACATTATTTTAATGTTATAATATGAACACACTTATTTTTGGGTAATAATTTGGATTTACGTCTTGAAGTAGCATCGACTACGTCTAAAACGGAGGATTCTACGTTACGTGCTTACGTTTACATACACCGTCTTTGGTGACAGTCCGACATTTCAGGAAATAAATTTATCAGTGAAATATTATTTTGGGATTTTAATTTTGAATTGGTTCATAAACTCACAAATTTACGAGAAGAGATTAGGACTTACGATTATAATTTAACGTCCTTTACGACTAAATCGGAAACCTTAGGATTACGTATTTATGTTTTCGAACTCCGTTTTTGATGAGACAATTTTTATTAGATTCGTTTTGTGCCGTTGATTCATAATTTATAAAAACGTTTTTCGTAAAACGACCCGAGGGCACGCAAATCGAGGAAACTAGAATCGAAGAGTACCCGTAAATTAATAGGGATGGGACAAGTTTACACTTGCCCACCCTATACAAATGGGCGGCAAGGCTTAGCTAGAAACACCACAAGGTGTCAACTTTCTACACATGAGAAGGACACTTGTCCTCCCCATTTGACCAAACTATTTAGCTACATCAAAACTAGCAAACCAAACCATCTATCTCATTTCCACTCATGTAATTTCACACAAAACTCTCTCTTCTCCTCCATTTGACCGTCCACCACCACCCATAAACTCCCCTATTTGATCAATTTTAACCACAAACATTTGTTATAATTAACATATGTTAATCTCCATTCAAAAAGATGAAGATTGGTGCAAGTTTTAACATCCAAGGAGAAGTTTTGTTGGTGTCTTGGGGCTGATTTTCCATGAGAAGCTTATGAATATTTGGTGATCTTAAAGTGGTGTTGGTTTATCACAAGTCTTGCCATCAAATCCAAGCCTTGTTCATCAAAACTCATCTTTTCATCACTAATGGTGGTATATAGATTGTTTCTTCCTATCCTCTTTTTATTTTGATTATGTAATCATGTATTTTCTTTCCTATTGTATATGTATATGATGAATATATGGTGATAAAAGTATTATGTGGGGATTTGGTGTTGATAAATATGATTAAAAAGATGAAAAACTATAAGAAACAAGGATAAAATCTTGCTTAAATTGTTGGCTGTATAAAAACAGTAACTAACCACATGTTAAACTGATAAAGTGGCAAAGTGGAAACAATATACAGTAAGTATAAGATGTCATACACATATGAGAGTTGGCCATATAATGGAATCATTATAATGAGTGAGATATGACTAAAACAAGTTTAGAGTACCAATCTGAATAGGCAGTTTTGGACGGACTGTTAGGGATATTTAGAGTTGGATTGAGCAGTAGCTAAAACTAAGTTAATTGTATCACATATCATGTAGTTTATGGTGTCCAAAAATTAACTTCTATCTCTTTGTAGAACTCAAGATATGGTAAAAATGGTGAAAGTGAAAGTAAAAATCAGATTTTTGGGAAATTAAAGTATAATAGTATTATATAAGCACTCAAATAAAAATGGCATAAAATATGAATTAAAACCCACTAACTTATATAATACATTTATATAAATATGTATAAGGATAAATAAATGGACATTTTATAAAAATGGTAGTTTGATAAGTCTTATAAGTTCTAAAACTATAAACATGATTTTTACGACCTTTTTCGGCTATTACCGTAAAATTAACGTTTTTGTTAAATAAAACTTAGACGGTTGGACCCGTCTAATGTAAACTTTTATAAACTCATATACTGATATATAAACATATATAGCAAGTAAAAACCGATAAAACCCGAACTATAAAACATACGGACATTAACAAGCTAAGTTAACGTTATTGGACTAATAATACAACAAAATGGGCTAAAACACTTATAAACTTATTTATTGGGCTTAACCCATTTGGGCCAAACATGTAAAGTATAAATACTGATAATAAAAGTATGAAACGGATTAATACAAGTTAATGAACTTATAATAGGCTTATTGGACCTAAAACACGTAAATAGGTAAAACTAGTAAACTAATAAGAAGTTACCAATACATAAACATTAAAATGAGTAAAAGAGAATATGTAAACCCACTTGATCATCATATATATAAAATCATCATATGTATACATAATTGTTATTTTATAAAGTCATTGGACAAGAGTCTAAGACGAGTATTATTTGTCTAGGTTTCCGTGATTAAAGCACGTACCGTACATCTAAATCGCCGATAACCGCCTTCCCACATCAACGTGAGTTCATAGCCTCGCACTCTTTTAAATACTTTTATGAAATGTTTTATAAACCCGCGAGGGAGATAACATGTTAGTTTTTATAAAATAGGACACTAGTTGTCTCGATTGCCTGTTTATTGATTTGGACCCGAATGATTGTATGACCCGATGAATGATTAAATGACCCGATAGATGAAGTGAAATGGATTATTAAAGTTAGGTTATGTCACTAAAAGTCCCATTAGCATGAATTGTGAACTACCGAGATTTGGTATACGCTTATGCATATAATAGTACTATTTGGGGACGATCACCCTAGTTCGCGCCTTGACGGTTGATCCCCGTCGTGCCACATTGATTGGTAAGCGAATTTATGTATGAGAAGATTTACACAAGCGTGATTATTGTGACGAAACGCTAATTTAGATGGGCAAATGATTGTCGGGTTAGCTACCCGTTGTTTGTTGTAGTAAGGTAGCAATGTCATGCGGCTTATAATAATCCAATTAACGAAATACTGCTATACGCACTGAATTACAATGAATTGCCTGACTAGCAATACGGGGTCTTATTATTGATTTTATGTTCGTGTTTTGGTTTTACATAACCATATTCATATAACGATTTTTATTTGGCTTATACAACGTTATAAAACGTATTGTATGATGTTTTTTTACGACTTTCGTTCGTATAATGATTTTGAAGGCAAAAGCCTATATTATGATTTTTTATAAGGATTTGTATAAAATGACTTTGGCTATTTTATGGCCTATTACAAAGATTTGTACAAAATGATTTTCGGTAATAATTATATACCGATGATATATTAATGGTTTTATTAAACTCTATGAATTCACTCGGCGTTATCGCTGACCTTTTCTTTTAACATGTTTTATCTCAGGTACTTGAAGGAAATTCTCGGGAAGACAACAAGAATTCATGGCCCGCACCTAAATAATAATTTCCATTCAAATTCTTTGTAAAACTTGTATGAAATATTATGACTTGGGACCTATGTAACTTTGATATTTATGAATGGAAATGCTTTATTATTAAACGACGTGATTTTTAAAGCGTTGTCTATGATGTGAGTAATGTGCTATCCCGTAACACCAACGAGTCTTCCGCTGTATTGAATTGTGTAAATTTGGGGGTGTTACAGTTTGGTACCAGAGCTCTCGTTATAGAGAACGAAAGATTTTTAAAACCAAGGTTTTGAATAAACATTTCAAAATCTTTTAACTATAAACATTTTTCTAAAAATGTCTAAAAATCTTTTGAATATGACGGTGCCGAAGAATTCCCGAGTTACCGACAAGGCCAGACTGAGAAATGTTATTTTAATATATATATAACTTGGATTATATATATATGATGTAATTTTATTACATGATTGTTTGATGATTATTTTGATATTTATACGAGGTATTTATACGACGTAGATTGTCACAAGGAATCCTAAATCCCCTAGTAAATTAATCGAAACTATTCTCGTAGGAATTCTAGCTATTCTAGATCTAAACCAAGTTGTGGATATTTATGATCCCAACAAAATGGTTGATATTCGTAGAAATGTAGATAGTAGTTGATTGTGATATTGAAAGAGAATTAGCGAGATTAAACTGATATCGATGTTATGACGATCTTTTCTTATAGAGTGGAGTTTGACAAAACGTTACCACCTAGAAAGATGTCATTTGATTCGTTGTCACCCAATTCTTAAATTTTAAAATCGAAAGGGTGAATGTTGCACTTGAGGCTGTCATTGGAAACATTACCCAAAAGCCTCATGCCACTAGTACCTTTCCGAGAAGTCTAATTGAATGTATGAGTCATCTCATACTAGTGACTCATTTGATAACTATTGTTGTAAGAGATATAGGATTGGAAATTAAGTGTTGTTCATATCGAGCTTTTATTGCCCTATTAAGGTCTAAGAATAAGGTTGAAAGTATTGGAGAATGATGTAGGATATCGCATTGAGTATAAGTTGATTGAAACTTGAATGAAATACAACTTAACCTGTATGGAATATGAGATTGATAAGAGGAAATCGTTAAGTTCTGTGATTGAATTATAAGGTTTTAAATGATTGTTAGTTTGTGTTAAGAGTTGTTCCTAGGCCATTGTCCATTAACGAGGATGCCCAGTGTCCAAGAAATAAATTGAAGAAATCTTCTTCTGAATTGGGACCGATGGATCTTCTGGGACAGGTGGAACTCCCATGACTCATGTAGATTAGTATTCATTATGGTATCTTTTAAAAATAATCCCTAACTTAACTGAGACATCAGTTGCTAGGATGAGTTCTTGGAATTGTATGACATAGTGACACGTAATGTGTTACGGTACAATTTTGACTTGTTTGTGATTAAGGAAAAGACTACCTTTGATTGCTAAATTCTACATGTATCGATATTATCTATCTTTTCTTGCTTCTTCCTAATGTTCGCATTAGTGATGCAACCATTGAACAAGTACTCATATCGATTTGAGTTACGTTGTGGATTATTCTTTTTGAGTGCCATCGAGGTCATGAACCTCATGCTTATTTGGCTAAGCTCATTTCCTATTATATTGCAGTTAGTTCTTGATGAACAAGCTTTCATCACTCTTTTGCAGATCACTCATTGTTTTTATAAGATAAAACAGTATTCCTTGAGAAAAATTGGATTTTTCATCACTATAAGGATTATTCAAAGTAAGATTTATAAGTCATTGTTATAGAAATGAGGTTGTTTATAAAGTACCTTGGAAAACTTAACTGTTTTCATAACAAAGAAAATCTTTGTAAATTTATTCTTGATTCTTATTTAAGAATTAAGCATGAAAATGTTTTTATTATAAACATGATGATAAAATTTTGACGAACTGAGTATTGCATCGTTAATCTTGAAATTGTATATAGTTACGCGCCTACATACAATTTGGAATGGACCATGCAAGACTGATTAGTAGTCACCATAAAACTAATGAATAAACACTATCTTTTCTTTGAAGATTGTGAAAGATTAAATTTTATGAGATCTGCAAGAAGTGAAAAATTTGGACATAGTGTTAGGGACACCTACATATGTGCCTGTAGCATCTATTCTTCTGAGTCGAATTTACTCATCTATGGAATGTTGATCCCAAACTTAGATCGATTTAGCTTTATGTATACGAGATTAGATCAAGTAATACACTTAGAGAAACCTTTGTATATGCTTATGAATCTAAGTGTTATGCGGAATTTAACACTTAAACAAGAACACACAATGATATAAACAAACTTTCACTTTGATTAATAATATCAAACTTGCTTACAATGAAAGTAGTTTACGAATGAAAACTTATATAAAACATTAACCTAAAGGTCTTCTTTTATAGACATAAGAAGCCTTGTACAATAATCTACGTATCAGCTATTCTAGGTAAAGATAAATATAGAAAATACATTGTTGTTCCTATCTTTACTAGAAGTAATCTAGAATACAATAAACGCGTAGAGTATATCTTCTTATTAGTGCTTGTCTTCAATGTGTCAATGCTTGACTTTATCTTGTCAACGCTTGAGCTGTCAGTGCTTGTTTTGTTCTTGTCAACGCTTGTTTTACTCTTGTCAGCGCTCAAGTGATCTGGCCTTAATTTATTCCCAACAATCCTCCCCTAAACTTGATATCCACTCTTATGATCAAGTTTCTGAATAAGCATTAAGGACTAGGAGGAATCGTACAAACCTTCTCATATTGGTAATGAATAAATCTGATCAAATCTTTTGCCACGTCACTTGAATAATCATTCTCCAGCTGAGTGTCTTTCATCTTCTCCAAAATAGCCTTGGATATGAAATACTGGCCATCCACAAGTAGATACTAAGCAAACTTTGTAGAACTCAAATGCTAAACACCAGCAGCTGAATATAATCTCCATTGAAGACCACTGAGGTCATCTTCAAGATCCTTCCAAATAGTAGGATCCTCATCTTTTGGTCCACATATTCTTTTGAATGTGGACCATAGTTTTATTCCATTAGCTGAAGTTGGTGCTTCAGCCTCATACTTGGTCTCTATTAATCTCCATAGATCAACCAAGTCTTCTCTATCACAACTTTCAAACAAAGATATGAGAGTGGTAAAAGTGTGTACCTCTTTACCATATCTGCCAATCTTCCAAAACCCACATTCATCTTCTTCATAGCTCACAATTGGGTTTCTGGAATCTAATGGTAACACTTGCACCATATCTGAAGCTTCTAATGGTGAGAGCTTGAGGCTCTTTCTGATGACAGCTTCACTTGGATATAGTGGATCCATATCATTGGGAAACTCAAGAGAAATTCCCTTCTTCACTGGTCTGGGAACAAACATAGCTTTCTTGAGCTCCATTTCTTCTGCAAGTTCTTCCTTTCTTTCATCTGAAAGAAGTCTGAGAGTGTTTGCTTCCTGCACTCTCACCCAAATGGGATAAGCCTTGCATTCCAACTCATAAAATGTCAATGCCCTCAATTTCTGGTAAGTTCATCCAACTCCATGACATCTGAGCAACATGCAGTAGAGCTCCCTTCTATCCCGTTTCAACTCTGAGAGAATATTGCTTGCCTTGTGTTTCAAAATTACCTGGCAATACTTTTGAACTCTGAGGAGAATCTCCAAACCCCAAATCTGATCTGAAGTAGACAAGTGTGGATTCTCCATACATCTTTCTTCCCAAGCATTATACATTTGAACCACCTCTGGCATGTCAAAGTCAACCTGCAATTTCAACTCTCTCAATTTCTCCTCAGCCAACTCATCTCCATACTCAAGTCTTTCTGGTTCTATAATCATCACACTTGAGTCTGAGCTAGCTCCATCACTTCCTTCCTTTGAAGTAACAACAAATGGTGACTCTTTCACCTGCTTTATATCTTGTTCCATGATTTGTGCAGCCAATCTTCTATCAAACTCAACTTGAGCTGCATCCTTTGGAACAATCTCTTCTACCATAATTCCCTTACCCTTATCTGATGGTGCATTTGTTGGTAAGGTAGATGATGATACCTGTGAAGAAACCTCCTTGATGATGGATGATGACTGGGATACATCACCCTCATGTGCAGGTCTGTCAACGCCCAATTTTGTTCTATCAGCGCCCAAAATATTTCTGTCAGCGTCCAAATTCTCTTTGTCAACGCCTAAATCCTGCCTCAGCGCCTTTTGTATCCTCCTTCAACATGGCTGTAAATGATAAATTCAAGTTGATAGGAGAGACTAAAGACGTATCAAAACCTGTTTGTTTCTTCAAAGTTGTAAGGGCCTCAGCAACATCCATTGATTGACCATCATGGCTGCCCTTATCACTCAGATTTATTGGATCTTCCTCCCCTTTGGAAGATTCCTCCATACCCCTCCTTGCACCAGCACTCTCCAAAACAACAATCCTCTCCCTCAATTGCTTGAGTTCAAGGCCTTGTGAGCTGACAACTTGTACTAAGTCTGCATTTTGCTTTTGCAAGCTCATGCAGACTGCCGTCAATTCCATAAGAGTCATTGGTTCCAGTCTGCCCTCTTCTAAAATGGGGATTTGACCTCCCAAGTCAAATTCATTGGGCATGGATGAGGACTTAATGATGGTGGGACTGCCTTGGCCAGCATCTAAGCCAGAACCAATAGTACCAGCCTCATCCATGTCACCAGCCACACTTGTGGTGGTGGTTCTCTCTGCTACATGGCTAGGACCACCAGAGGAGAACACTCCAGTAGTCCTTTGGCGTTTCATCAACCTATATTCAGGGGGTGTGGAAGATGGTGTGGAAGAATGGGTGGATGTGGGTTGGTTAAGGGGTGTTTGGGTTTGTGAAGGTTGTGTGTCAACGTTGGAAATAGGAACATCAACGCCAACATTTAATGTGTCAGCGTTGAAGGGATCTTGGTAAATTTGCATGTGTTCAGGTGAAGGTAATGGTTCAGGTATTGGGTCAATTTGTGGTTGGGGGTCTGGTTGGGGTTGAGCTGCTGCTATGACAGCAAGCATAGCTTGGGTTAAAGGTAGGTCACGATGGGGTGGAGAGTTCATCTTCATAAAAATAGCTTTCTTTTGCTCAGGGATCGTATAAAAATCATTATGATCCCTTGTGTAGTATCCTTGAACATCAAAAACCATTTGTAAAAAGCGGGGATAAGCTAAAGTCATTTTGTTCCCCTTATTTTTACACATGCCCGCAAAAATCATTTTTGAATAATTAAATTTTTGCCCTGTTGCAATGCACACAATAGCACTTGCAATAGCAATTGATCTCATTGTGTGCAGTGCATTTGGGACTCAAACATTGAAGGAGGACATGTATGAGGTACTTCCAGGCTGGGGGAAATTCCTGTTTATGATACTTGTTTAAGGTACCTTCTTCAGGAAAAGGATATCCCAAAGCCCTTAGCCATTGTTCTATTTCATTAATGGGAAGGGTGGCTATACCATCAGCATCATCAAGATGCAAGGCTTGGCGTACCAAAGCCTCAGTAACCACCCAAGGTCTCCCATGAACAATAGAAGTCAATGTAGTCACTCTATTAACTGTTGAGGAACTGATAGTGTTCCAAAACTGTTTAATATGTGTGACTGGAATGAGTGGTACATGAGAAAGAGCATACCTTAAGGGGGATGCGTTCAAATACGCCACCATTTGTGTGTATTGGGGAAACAGAGTATCATCAGCTTCAAGATACGCGATCATGTTATGTTGACTTCTGAACCCCAATTCCAAATCTGATGGTCTAAACTTTGGTACCATTGTTGAAAGTTGTTAAATTTAAGTGATGAAGATGAAGTTGATAAGAGAAAATTGTGTTAGACAAGAATTATAGATACCCTGTTTAAAAATAGGAGCCAAATTTATAGGAGAAGAAAATGCATGTGATAGGCCCAAAAATAGGCAAGTATTTTCAAAAAGTAATCATGAAAATATTGAAAAATTATAAGTTTATCTCATGCATTAAATGAAAAGTAACAACTCCCAAAATTACGACCTAAAAATATGTCAAAAAGTAACAACTGGGTAGGTCCCATTGAGTGTCAACGGTCAAAAATAACCTATCAACGCCCAACGGCTATAATCTTGTCAACGTTTGTCTATAGCCATGTCAGCGTCTAAATTGGTCACAAAAACGCTTGGAAAATTCTTGTCAGCGTCCAAAAATAAAAATGTTTAAAAATGAAAAATGACCTTAACAAAGTAATTTATCCTAGAGAAGATAACCAAAAAGCTGATAATTATTATAGGGCAACAAGCACTGTCCAGTTATGCACACTTGCTTAAGCAAGATAGACATAACAGTCCTCTAGTGTCCCTTGCTAACCAAAACTCTTAACAACCAAGTTACCTTACAAAATTCCTTGTTACTCCCAGGTAAATCCCATAACAAAATTATTCCCAAGTCTCCCAACAGACCACAACCAATTCAAGGCCAAAAATGTCTTGGCAGCATGCATAGTATATCAACTTTGCATGCTACAGTGCCTCATGATTTAGTAAAACTAACTCATACTCACCTGTGGACACAATCTAGAATTGTGATAAGAGTATCATATGGATACCCAAACATCCTAAAGGTTTCTAAAACCTCCCCTTAAACTATGATACATAAGTTGCTAAAAACATGCATGAACATAAAAATTTATGTCAAGATAGGAATTAAAAATTCCAACCATCATCCATAAATAAAAACTTGTCCAAATGCTTCTCCATTGATCTATAAGCAACTCTGTATCCAATGGTATACTGCTAACACCATCTGCACATTTAGATTGAAAACCACAAAACTAACATTGTTGCTGACAACGCCCTGATAACACATGACAGCGTTGAGGGAAGCTTTGTCAGTGTTAGACAATTCGTTACAAAAACACTTATCAGCGTTCAAGCAACCTTTGTTAGTGTTAGAAAAATATAGTGGAAAATCTAAATCATCAATAAAACCAATAACAATGCATCATCCTGTACATACTTTTACAAAAAGACTCCAAAACACATATTATGTGAGATTGACCATTCCAATACTTGTTACCAAGTATTGAAATCTCCCAGCATCAAAAGGTTTAGTTAGTAAATCTGACACATTTTCCTCAGTGTCAACCCTATCTGGTTGTATTAAACCTTTCTCAAAGCAATCTCTAATAAAATGGTGTCTAATTTCTATGTGTTTAGTTTTAGAATGATGTACAGGATTCTTAATGATGCATAAAGTGCTGTTATTGTCAACAAAAATCTTGGTATGCATGAAATTATACCCATAGTCCAACAGCTGGTTCTGAATCCACAAAACTTGTCCACAACAAGCAGTTGCAACCACGTACTCAGCTTCAGTTGTAGAATTAGCCACCACTGTTTGTTTCTTGCATTGCCAAGATATCAACCTGCTCCCAAGAAACTGACATCCACCAGTTGTGGATTTCCTATCAAATTTATCACCTCCATAATCACTATCTGAATATGCAATCAACTCCAATGGTGAATCCTTTGGGTACCACAAACCAAGACTAGGATAACATCTTAGGTACCTAAAGATCCTCTTCACAGCATAAAGGTGACATTCTTTGGGAGTCACTTGATGGCGTGCACAAGCACACACAGCAAACATGATATCAGGTCTGGAGGCAGTAAGATACATCAAGGATCCAATCATGGATCTATAGTGCCTGACATCAACATCTTTCCCATCTCCAATCTTTCCCCAAGGGTGTTCTCTATCCATAGGAGTAGTAGCCCTCTTTTCATGTGGAGAAAAGCCAAACTTCTTCAAGATCTCAGCCACATATTTATCCTGGGAGATGAAGATACCATCTTCTTTCTGCTGAACTTGTAAACCAAGAAAGAAGTTCATCTCCCCCATAGCACTCATCTTGAATTTGTCTGTCATAAACTTGGAGAAATCCTCACTCATCTTTGGATCAGTAGACCCAAAAATGATATCATCAACATAGACCTGGACAAGTAACACATCCTTGCCTTTCTTCTTTGTAAATAGTGTCTGATCTATGGTGCCCCTCTTGAATCCATTTTCCACCAAATAGGTGGACAAAGTACCATACCATGCTCTTGGGGCTTGATGAAGTCCATACATAGCCTTTTTGACTCTATACACTTTATCTGGATTTTCTGGATCCTCAAAACCAGGAGGCTGCATCACATATACCTCCTCAACAATAGTTCCATAGAACAGGGCACTCTTGACATCCATTTGATAGACTGTGAAGCCCATGCAGGATGCATAGGCTAGAAAAATCCTAATAGCTTCAATTCTTGCAACTGGTGCAAACACCTCCTCATAGTCTATCCCCTCCTCTTGTGTATATCCCTGAGCCACTAACCTTGCCTTGTTTCTGACCACAATGCCTCTTTCATATCTTTTGTTCCTTAGAACCCATCTTGTCTCTATAGGTCTGACATATCTAGGACAATCAACCAGCTCCCAAACATCCTGAATTACAAACTGGTGAAGCTCATCTTGCATTGCTTCCACCCAACTTGGTTCTTTGAGAGCATCAAATATTTTCTTGGGTTTCTGTTGTGACAGAAAACAGGCAAACAAACATGCTTGCACAAGAGGGGTATCAACCTTCTTGTGTATATTGGCAATAAACCCACCAAGACCTTGATGAGATCTTCTAGTCTGAACTGGAGTCATAATATCACCAATGATTTGAGAAGTGGGGTGATTCTTCATTGTGGAAGTGAGAACTCCTCCTTCAAAAAGTCTGGTGTCCTCAACCTCATGCTCCATGTTGCCAATATCTTCTTCATCAGACTCTCTTTCATCAACATGAGGATGAACCTCTTCATATATATTGGAAGGTTCACCTTGTTCAAAAATGGAAGAGAAAAGATGTGCAGAATTGTTGTCAACGCCTGAACCTTGTTTGTCAGCGCTTGGGCTAACAACGCTTGAACTGTTGTTGTCAACGTTTGAACCATCAACGTCTAAATTGGTCTTGTCAGCGCTAGATTTGCCTTTGTCATCGTCTGAGGGACCATGCATGTTTGTATCTGGTGGTGCTTGGAGACCACCATTATCTTTACCAGCAGCAGCAGCAGCAAAAGCATCTGTCCAAATGGGAATGGTAACATATTCTTGGAAACGAGATGTCTTTTCTGCTTGTGATCCAACTTTTTCATGAACCTGAGTACCTGAAACATCAACAACTTGTTCCTCCATAACATTTGAAGTTACCTTCACAATGTCTGGATTAGTGACAGGCATATAATTTAAAGTTCTAGATAGAGGTTCCAAGTCAAACAACCAATTAGGACCACTTTCTGGATCACTAGGTTTATTCTCTAGAAACCTAACATGTACTCTTTCAAGTATACGTTTTTCCTCTTTAAGATAAACCCTATATCCCTTGCTCTGCACTGAATACCCCATGAAGTAGCCCTCATCACCTTTTGCACTAAATTTCCCTAAGGCATCACTAGTATCTAAAACTACTACATGACAACCAAAAGGTCTGAGAAAACCAATATTAGGTTTTCTACCCCAAAGTAACTCATAAGGTGTTTTGTTCTGAATTTTGTTAACTAATGCTCTATTTTGAACATAGCAAGCTGTATTAACAGCCTCAGCCCAAAAGGCTATAGGAAAATGAGCATCAGCCAACATTGTTCAGGCTGCTTCAATTAGGGTTCTATTTTTCCTCTCAGCAACCCCATTTTGCTGTGGGGTTCTAGCAATACTAAATTGCCTAGTAATTCCTTTCCTGGCACATAAATCATCTAGCTTCTTATTCCTAAATTCTCCATCATTATCACTCCTAAGCATTTTAACTTCATTGCCAGACCTCTTCTCAATCTGATTGATAAAATCAATTAGAATATTAGCTGTGTCACTCTTCATAGATAGAAAGAATGTACAAGTAAACCTAGAAAAGTCATCTGTGATGACAAAGCAATATGACTTACCATTCAAACTTTCTATATTGGTTGGACCAAAGAGGTCCATGTGTAGCATATGAAGAGGTCTAGAACTAGTATGCACCTGTTTGGACTTGAATGAGACCTTGTGCTGCTTGCCTTTAAGACATGTAACACAAGAGTGGTCATTGTGGAAGGCCTTCTCAAGCAAACCATCAACCAAACCAAGTCTCACAAGCCTATTTATATTTTTAAAATTTATGTGCCCTAGTCTCCTGTGCCACAAATTACTCTCATCTACTGAAGCTTTAGCATAAAAACAAGACATATTATTATTCATTTTAATCCCATTCAAATTCACATTATATATGTCCTTATGCCTAGGTGTTTTATACTCAATATATTTCTCATCAGGGATCTTAAAATCCTTGCTTAACACCAAACACTCAGTATCAGTAAACAGAACTTTATTTTGGTTATCACAAACTTGTGATACACTAAAAAGGTTGTAATCAAGTTCTTTTACCAGAAATACGTTCTCAAAACGCAAATTCTTGGTGAGAAGGGTTCCTTTGCCTGTGATTGTACCATATCCACCTCCAAAGTAAACCTTATCACCATCTTTAATGGGATTGAAGTTCGTCAAATAGTCTTCCTTCCCTGTCATGTGCCTTGAGCATCCACTATCCTAATATCCATAATCATTGACCTGTCTTTGAATGCCCTGCACATAAAGAAAACAAATTAGTTTTCTTTGGGAACCCAAGTCTTAAAAGACTTGGATTCATCTTGTTGTTCAATAAGAACAGACTTAGTTCTCACAACAACCCCATTCTCATCCTTCTTAGGATGAAATACCCAATTAACCCCAATAGGTTTTGTAATGACCTTTGAAATGTAATTAAATCTGTTGCAGGTCATTGAAATCCCATTATCATTAGGGTTTTGATCTTTCTTGGGTCTCCATGTTAAGCTTGAAGAAGCTTTAGACCTCTGACCCTGTGGTTGCAAATATTTAGGTCTGGTCATGTTTCTGTCAGCGTTGGAATTGGTCTTGTCAACGCTGAAATTACCCTTGTCAGCATTGAACCTAGGGTTTGCTACAGAAACCCATTGCCTATTAGACCAGGTGTTTGTCTTTTGAAATGGTCTTTGTCCATGAGTGTTAGACCCTCTAGTAAAGAATGGGGCAGGTCTAATCACTTGTGGACTTTGCTGCACACAAGGTTTGGGTTTGACAACGTTTGACTTCCTAACAACGTTGACTTTGTTCCTGTCAGCGCTGAAATTGTTCCTGTTAGCGCTGGCTTTGGGAGCGTTGACACACTTGTATGCCAAGTGTGAAAAGCTACCACAAGTGTAACAAGCTTTTCTAGACACAACCTTAGGTCTAGAAGAGAAGAAGCCTGTTCCATTATTGCTAACTTGGCTCTTGGGTGACCTAGTATTCCTATACATCTCTGCATATTTAATGCTAGGTTTTCTATCAGTGTTTGAGCCTACGTCAACAGCTTTACCAGTGACTGGGTTTGTAACCTTAATGGGAGTTGACTCATTGGGACTTTCACATAGCAAGCCACCCTTAACAAACAAAGTAGGGTTAGCTTTCTTCCATTCATTCAGGTCAGTCAACTTTTGTTGGTACTCTTCAACTGGAGTGACAACTCTTGGTGGAGGAATGAATTCCTCCTCTTGGAATTCTGGCAAACCAGTCCAAGATAGGTCCTTTTGTTGGACACCATAGAAGTCACCAGCTGGTGGTGGAACCAAAGAGTAATCATTCACCCCAATCCCAGTCATATCCTTAGGATCCCTTTGTTTACCCACACAGTCTCCTAGGGTTTGAGTGGCTCTATCAAATTTTTGAATTTTAAGGCCAACATTGTCTTTATTCTTAATGGCCTCATCTAATTTAGCCTGTAATTCACCATTAACTCTTTCCATGATGTTTCTAATATCCATACTAGCATCTAACTCATGTTTTAAGATATTAATTTTATCTTTTAAGTCAAATTCCATTTTCTTGTATTCAGAAACGGTTTTCTCAGTTTGAGTGAGAGCTACTTGGTAATTAGACAGTTTGCACTTTTCAGTACTCACATCACTCATTAATCTTAACACTTCTTTGTTAAGTTTCTCAGTGTTTAACCTACAACCTTTACTACAAAAAGCATCATTGTATACCTCATTATCGGATGAAGAGGAGGAGTGTGCCATGAGAGCATATTCAACATGCTCTTCTTCTTCAACCTCAGCAACCAAAGCTTTATCCTCTTCAACATTCTTAGCCAGAAAGCTCCAATCCCATCCCATACCATCAATTCCTTGAACTGCAACCATGGCTTTGGAATCCTGAGCTTTAACAACTTGACTTGAGGGTTTACCAGCATTAGATCTTCTAGGAGATCTGCATTCCCTCATGAAGTGCCCCATACGATGACAGTTGTAGCATTCAACTTTGGATTTATCAAATCCAGCTGTGTCTTTTGCATTGAAGGTCATCTTCTTCTTAAACCTTCTGTTCCACCTATTTGCTCTTATACTAGCAAGAGCCATGTTCCACTTAATGTCCATCTCTTCCAAGTGCTCATCACTTATCTGCTCAAGGTCCTCATATGTAATCACTGAACCATTGGGCAAAGAAGCAATATAAGCACATACAGTATCTAAATCTAAACCAGCAGGTTTAACTCTTGGGGAGTCACTCTTGAATGTGTTAGCGTCTGAATAGGAGACGTTGACAGGACTTGTTCCAGCGCTGACATATGATGATCCAGTAACTGGATGCATGTAAGAGTCCTTCTGATTGAATTGACCTTCACTATGAGAGAAAAAGGCCATGTTACTGGTGGTAGACTTGCTTCCATGCTCTAAAAGAGTTTCATCTTCCAACAGCCTTAGTTTGTTGTATATGTCATCAAACGAGGAGCTCTTGTAAGTATTGTTGGCAAGAATAGATCTTGCCTCAATCTTCCATGCCTCACCAAGACTTTTAAGAAAGGTAGCATTAATGTCAACATCACCAAGTTGTGTCCCCATGAAGGACAACTTGCTTGTAATGTCAAGCAATCTGCTTCTCACACTACTCAGTTTCTCATTGGGTTGAGCCTTGAAGACAGCATAATCATGCATGAGTTGCTTTTTCTTCTCTTCCTTAGTGTCTGCACTGCCACCATATGCAACTTCAAGAGCTTCCCAAAGGTTTTTAGCAGATTCATAGCCTCTATATTTATGCTGGTTCTCTTGTCCCAAAGAGACTTTCAGAATATTTAGGGCTTTCATGTCGACCCTTTTCTTTGCTATGTCTTCAGCAGCCACAGCTCTACCATCTCCAGGTTTTTATTTCTTATCCTCTTCAGAACATCCAGCAACAGCTGATCTTTGAGCAATAACATTAGCAATCTTTTGGGCTTTATCGAATGTGTTTCCATATTCAATAACCTCCCAGAGTGTGTAGTCATAGATTCCCAGATATTGCTCAAAGTTGAATTTCCACAAATCAAAGTTGGTTGCATCAAGCATGGGAATCTTGATGTTTGGTAAAAATGAGAAGGAGGAGGTTATTGCTTCTGACATGATGTTGTTAGGGTTTTTGAGAAAATTAGGGTTTTGGTGATTTTTAGGGTTCTTGTGTTCTTTAAGATCAAAAGTTCCTCAACAAGCTCTGATACCACTTGTTGATCCCAAACTTAGATCGATTTAGCTTTATGTATACGAGATTAGATCAAGTAATACACTTAGAGAAACCTTTGTATATGCTTATGAATCTAAGTGTTATGCGGAATTTAACACTTAAACAAGAACACACAATGATATAAACAAACTTTCACTTTGATTAATAATATCAAACTTGCTTACAATGAAAGTAGTTTACGAATGAAAACTTATATGAAACATTAACCTAAAGGTCTTCTTTTATAGACATAAGAAGCCTTGTACAATAATCTACGTATCAGCTATTCTAGGTAAAGATAAATATAGAAAATACATTGTTGTTCCTATCTTTACTAGAAGTAATCTAGAATACAATAAACGCGTAGAGTATATCTTCTTATCAGTGCTTGTCTTCAATGTGTCAACGCTTGACTTTATCTTGTCAACGCTTGAGCTGTCAGCGCTTGTTTTGTTCTTGTCAGCGCTTGTTTTACTCTTGTCAGCGCTCAAGTGATCTGGCCTTAATTTATTCCCAACATGGAAATTGTCCTATTTGATAATTGACAATTCTTTCTTGTCCAATTCTCCCGTAGTGAGATTCTTAAGAAAAGTATCTGATTACCAAGTGTTGATACCCGACTGGATGTATCGACGTTCCTATCATTTCTTTTGATTAGATTTCCTTTGAATGACCTGGGTAACGATCCGAGGAGCTTTCGAATGCGTACTCAAATTATGAAAACATGGGATATATTCATATTCGTTAAATGTTTTCGTCTGTATCTGATTTGAAATTCTCTCGCGTAGATTATGCGTTGACCTTACTCTTTTAAGGTTAGTTATGTATCCTGGTATCCTTGAATTTGTGAAGGATTATGAGTTATTATTAGTCTTTTGAGAAGTTCACATCTTATCAACGGCAATAAAACCGAAAAGTTGATAGTGCCAGTAGAATGGATTGATTGATTATGACATAACGACATTGTCTTAATTAATGGGAACTCGCGTAGAAATCCCCTAAATGATAAGATGTTGATTATCAAAAGTGATCTAAATAATTCTTGATGGATGACCATAACCTGTATTTAGACTTAAAATTATACCGTGAATGGTTATGAACTAGTTATAGATATTGTAATCTAGAAGAACCTAATATGAATTTATTAAAAGATGTTTATGTTATCTGAAACTTTAGGAGGTATTTATTGGTGAATTACCTAGACTTTTGCCATTAAGGCATATTGAAATTGGTATTGATTATATTCCCGGTGCTGCACCTGTGGCTTGTGCACTGTACGTCAGCACCATCTAAATTAAAGGAATTACCGTAAAACTGAGAGAGTTGTCGGAGAAAGATTTTATTCTACCAAGCTCGTCATCATGAAGAGCTATGGTGTTATCATTCCTTATATTTATAGATTACTGTGAACTGAGTAAATTAACAATCGAAAATGATATCCATAACTCGAAATGGAAGATTTTTTCGATCATTTACAAGGTTCTAGCATATGTTTTAAAGATTTGATCCACGGCATGGTTATTATCAACTTCGCGTCCGCGAAGAAGATTATCTATTCCAATCACTACATCCGGTACTGGTAATGAACATTATCAGTTTCACGTGATGTCGTTTGGATTGACTAATGCACATGTAGTATTCATAAATTTGGTGAATCTCGTGTGTAGGCTGTAATTTGATAAATTAATGCTTGTGATCATTAAGGACCATTTGTTTGTTTGTAAGAATAAGAAGAAGTTAATAATTAATTATAGATTGCCCTGAATTGGCCGAACAATAAAAACTTGTACCTTAAATAATTAACATGTGATTTAAGACTTAATCCTTTACATTAATTGATCGTGTGAGTAATAGATAATGGAATATATTGACTCTTTAAAAATTAAGAGCCCTTTTAAGACTTTGGGTTTTACCAAAAAGAAAGTGCAAATGTGTTTTGACAAATGTTTTGACAAATAATTTATCAAAGGATTTTTAAGGGATTATTTCCTTATACACAAATCATTTAACTAAACTCCTGTTTAGGGGTAAATGTTTGTGTATACTTCTAGACAACCCAAGGAGAATTGAGGAAACTATATAACTTATTACTTGAAATTTGAAATGACAATTTTTGTTTTTCAACTAAGAAAATTTTGACCAAAGTATAAACAAAGATTTTTCGAACATTTACGGATCTTACTAATTATTTTAATTATTTTTGATAAATCAACAAAAAATCTTGTTAATTAATTCAAATTTATTTTGAACATTTTTATATAATTGGTCGAACTAAGAAATTTAAAAATTTTACGTTTACGTTTCATAAAAATTGAATATTTATTATTTAGTACTTGTAATATGTATCGACGCTTTAAACGTAGAGCAAAACTGATAAAAAATGATAGTTTAAACGAAACTGAAACTTAGAAAATATGAAGGAAGGTGAATGTAGATACTGACACATTATGTAGAAAAGATAAAGAACCAATTAGGACATGTTCCTTAATAATGACTGTGCAAAATAAATTGTCGAAAAATTTAAAATAGCCGATGCTTGAAAAAAAAGGATAATATAGATAATAAAAAGGGGTTCGCGGCAAATATGAACCATTAGAATTGAGAAGCCGATGGCGTTAGATGTATAAAAGGCCACTTGTGGTTGCCTAAATATGGAGATTTTGTGATGTAGTCATATTGAAATCTTGTAAGTATAAGTATTCTATTCCTGTCATTTCTGATTAAATGCATCATTATCAGAAGAAGTTGAACTAATGGCAAATTATGAAGGCAGAGATCGCCTCATACATTAGTAAACGTCTAGTTATTGCAAAGGTCATCATCTGAATTCGGTTCGATTTGGGTAATCGTCGACAGACTAACCAAATCTACTAAATCATTCCTGTTAATGATAGATTATTGATGAAGAGATTGACTTTTTTGTATTTAAAGGAGTTGTGTAAACATGGTGTGCCTGTATCGATCATCTCTATCAAGATCCTCGCTTCGCATCGAATTTCTAGAGATTTGCTCAAAAGTCATTGAGAACGAATCTTGATGAGAGTACTGTGTACCACCCCAATCGAAGGGACGAGGTAAAGTAACGATACAAAATACTATAAGTGTTGTTTTATGTTTGAATGATTGACCTTTGGTAATAAACTGTATAATCGCTTTCCTTTGGAGAGATTATCATTGATAATTATCGTATTAGGATCGAGATCGAATCTTGTGAGGATATATATATTAGAGCATCTGTAAGCAGAAGTTGGGATGAAGACACCCTACATACACCCACTGTGAGTTGGACATGTCTTTTAGGTTTAAGGGTTCCTATGATGGCGAACCTAACCTTACAAAATACCCGACCCGCGAGACCTGAAATGATTGTTGAAATTAGGATTTGATTATTGACTGCTGGTAGTGGGCAGGAGGTTATGTGAATATGAAATATAGATCTTGAAGTGCAAGATGGGTAGCGAAGTTATGCCAAAATTTTAGCCATGGAAAAATGAATTGATGATTTGAAAGATCATGGGATATAAGTCCCCGTTGTATGGGACCATAGAGATGATGTAAAAAGATTGGTTTGAAAATCATATAAGCTGGATCTACCCTAGGACTTCAAGAGCTGCGTGAATTATGTTTCGTATATCGAACTTGATAAAATGTCTATCAAGTGAAAATCTGATCACTTCTTGATAAAGTTTAGATCGGCGAAACGTTGCATTCATCAAAAACCCGTGAACATCATGGATAGAGAAAGTAAGTCAACATTAAGCCTGATCTTATTCCCGTAGTTATGTTTGATGAAACTCGCGTATTGTAATGAATTACACTTGTGAGAAAAGACCGAATGTGGAGGAAATACCCACATGGCTTTAACTCTATAAGAAGCGAGTAGTAAGATGATCTTTGAGAACAAAGATCCTGTTTAGGGGTAAATGCTGTGACAATCCGTCAATTTATGGTTGATAATTTATTCTCAATATTTATTTGAAAACATTATTTTAATGTTATAATATAAACTCACTTATTTTTGGGAAATAATTTGGATTTACGTCTTGAAGTAGCATCGACTACGTCTAAACGGAGGATTCTACGTTACGTGCTTACGTTTACATACACCGTTTTTGGTGACAGTCCGACATTTCAGGAAATAAATTTATCCGTGAAATATTATTTTGGGATTTTAATTTTGAATTGGTTCATAAACTCACAAATTTACGAGAAGAGATTAGGACTTACGATTATAATTTAACGTCCTTTACGACTAAACAGGAAACCTTAGCATTACGTATTTACGTTTTCGAACTCCGTTTTTGATGAGACAATTTTATTAGATTCGTTTTGTGCCGTTGATTCATAATTTATAAAAACGTTTTTCGTAAAATGACCCGAGGGCACGCAAATCGAGGAAACTAGAATCGAAGAGTACCCGTAAATTAATAGGGATGGGACAAGTTTACACGTGCCCACCCCTAAACAAATGGGCGGCAAGGCTTAGCTAGAAACACCACAAGGTGTCAACTTTCTACACATGAGAAGGACACTTGTCCTCCCCATTTGACCAAACCATTTAGCTACATCAAAACTAGCAAACCAAACCATCTATCTCATTTCCACTCATGCAATTTCACACAAAACTCTCTCTTCTCCTCCATTTGGTCGTCCACCACCAACCATAAACTCCCCCATTTGATCAATTTTAACAATAAACATTTGTTATAATTAACATATGTTAATCTCCATTCAAAAAGATGAAGATTGGTGCAAGTTTTAACATCCAAGGAGAAGTTTTGTTGGTGTCTTGGGGCTGATTTTCCATGAGAAGCTTATGAAGATTTGGTGATCTTAAAGTGGTGTTGGTTTATCACAAGTCTTGCCATCAAATCCAAGCCTTGTTCATCAAAACTCATCTTTTCATCACTAATGGTGGTATAGAGATTGTTTCTTCCTATCCTATTTTTATTTTTATTATGTAATCATGTATTTTCTTTCCTATTGTATATGTATATGATGAATATATGATGATAAAAGTATTGTGTGGGGATTTGGTGTTGATAAATATGATTAAAAAGATGAAAAACTATAAGAAACAAGGATAAAATCTTGCTTAAATTGTTGGCTGTATAAAAACAGTAACTAACCACATGTTAAACTGATAAAGTGGCAAAGTGGAAACAATATACAGTAAGTATAAGATGTCATACACATGTGAGAGTTGGCCATACAATGGAATCATTATAATGAGTGAGATATGACTAAAACAAGTTTAGAGTACCAATCCGAATAGTCAGTTTTGGACGGACTGTTAGGGATAATTAGAGTTGGATTGAGCAGTAGCTAAAGCTAAGTTAATTGTAGAACATATCATGTAGTTTATGGTGTCCAAAAATGAGCTTCTATCTCTTTGTAGAACTCAAGATATGGTAAAAATGGTGAAAGTGAAAGTAAAAATCAGATTTTTGGGAAATTAAAGTATAATAGTATTATATAAGCACTCAAATAAAAATGGTATAAAATATGAATTAAAACCCACTAACTTATATAATACATTTATATAAATATGTATAAGGATAAATAAATGGACATTTTATAAAAATGGTAGTTTGATAAGTTTTATAAGTTCTAAAACTATAAACATGATTTTTACGACCTTTTTCGGCTATTACCGTAAAATTAACGTTTTTGTTAAATAAACTTAGACGGTTGGACCCGTCTAATGTAAACTTTTATAAACTCATATACTGATATATAAACATATATAACAAGTAAAAACCGATAAAACCCGAACTATAAAACATACGGACATTAACAAGCTAAGTTAACGTTATTGGACTAATAATACAACAAAATGGGCTAAAACACCTATAAACTTATTTATTGGGCTTAACCCATTTGGGCCCAACATGTAAAGTATAAATACTGATAATACAAGTATGAAACAGATTAATACAAGTTAATGAACTTATAATAGGCTTATTGGACCTAAAACACGTAAATAGGTAAAACTAGTAAACTAGTAAGAAGTTACCAATACATAAACACTAAAATGAGTAAAAGAGAATATGTAAACCCACTTGATCATCATATATATAAAATCATCATATGTATACATAATTGTTATTTTTATAAAGTCATTGGACAAGAGTCTAAGACGAGTATTATTTGTCTAGGTTTCCGTGATTGAAGCACGTACCGTACATCTAAATCGCCGATAACCGCCTTCCCACATCAACGTGAGTTCATAGCATCGCACTCTTTTAAATGTTTTTATGAAATGTTTTATAAATCCGCGAGGAAGATAACATGTTAGTTTTTATAAAATAGGACACTAGTTGTCCCGATTGCCTGTTTATTGATTTGGACCCGAATGATTGTATGACCCGATGAATGATTAAATGACCCGATAGATGAAGTGAAATAGATTATTAAAGTTAGGTTATGTCACTAAAAGTCCCATTAGCATGAATTGTGAACTACCGGGATTTGGTAGACGCTTATGCATATAATAGTACTATTTGGGTACGATCACCCCAGTTCGCGCCTTGACGGTTGATCCCCGTCGTGCCACATTGATTGGTAAGCGAATTTATGTATGAGAAGATTTACACAAGCGTGATTATTGTGACGACACGCTAATTTAGATGGGCAAATGATTGTCGGGTTAGCTACCCGTTGTTTGTTGTAGTAAGGTAACAATGTCATGCGGCTTATAATAATCCAATTAACGAAATACTGCTATACGCACTGAATTACAATGAATTGCCTGACTAGCAATACGGGTCTTATTATTGATTTTATGTTCGTGTTTTGGTTTTACATAACCATATTCATATAACGATTTTTATTTGGCTTATACAACGTTATAAAACGTATTGTATGATGTTTTTTACGACTTTGGTTCGTATAATGATTTTGAAGGCAAAAGCCTATATTATGATTTTTATAAGGATTTGTATAAAATGACTTTGGCTATTTTATGGCCTATTACAAAGATTTGTACAAAATGATTTTCGGTAATAATTATATACCGATGATATATTAATTGTTTTATTAAACTCTATGAATTCACTCGGCGTTATCGCTGACCTTTTCTTTTAACATGTTTTATCTCAGGTACTTGAAGGAAATTCTCGGGAAGACAACAAGAATTCATGGCCCGCACCTAAATAATAATTTCCATTCAAATTCTTTGTAAAACTTGTATGAAATATTATGACTTGGGACCTATGTAACTTTGATATTTATGAATGGAAATGCTTTATTATTTGACGACGCGATTTTTAAAGCGTTGTCTATGATGTGAGTAATGTGCTATCCCGTAACACCAATGAGTCTTATGCTGTATTGAATTGTGTAAATTTGGGGGTGTTACAGTACAAGCTTAAGAAGGCTCTCTATGGGTTGAAGCAAGCTCCTCGCGCATGGTATGATCTATTGTCACAATTCCTCATTACGCAAGGCTTCGCTAAAGGCAGTGTGGATCCCACGCTGTTCATTCAGAAACGAGGTAAAGATATGATTATGGTACAAATATATGTTGATGATATTATATTTGCAGCCTCGACCAAAACCTTATCCGACGAGTTTGGGACACTCATGTCTTCCAAGTTTAAGATGTCAATGATGGGCAAGGTATCATTCTTCTTAGGACTTCAGATATCTCAGAGTCCCAGAGGCATCTTTATCAATCAATCCAAGTATGCCCTTGAATCGCTTAAGAAATATAAGATGGAATCTTGCGACCCCATGGATACTCCAATGGTGGAAAGAACTAAACTTGATGCAGATCCACATGGATTTGTCGTTGATCCGACACTGTATCGTGGAATGATCGGCACTCTTCTGTATATCACAGCTAGTCGACCTGATCTTCAGTTTGCTATATGTATGTGTGCTCGGTATCAAACTCGACCTACTGAGTTACACTTGGCCACTGTGAAACGGATCTTTCGATATCTTAAAGGAACCATTAATCGGGGACTTTGGTATTCGAAGGACTCTTCGATTGCACTAATGGCATATGCAGATGCGGATCACGCGGGTTGTCAAGATACAAGGCGTAGCACGAGTGGAACTTTGCAACTACTAGGAGATCGACTAATCAGTTGGGCATCGAAAAGGCATAAAAGCGTTGCAGTTTCAAGTACGGAAGCAGAATACATAGCTATGTCCGGTTGCTGTGCTCAAATTCTTTGGATGAGATCGCAATTAACCGACTATGGTCTAGGTTTCAATAAGATTCCGATGTATTGTGACAACAAGAGTGCTATTGCCTTATGCTGCAACAATGTTAAATTATCCCGGTCGAAGCATATTGACATTCGCTACCATTTCATCAAGGAGCAAGTGGAAAATGGAGTAATAGAGCTTTACTTTGTCCGATCTGAGTATCAATTGGCGGATATTTTCACGAAGGCTTTAGATCGCGCTCGAATTGAATTTTTGGCCGACAAGCTAGGAATGAGAACCTTCTCGCCTGAGACTCTTAAGGAATTGGCAGATGAAGCGAAAGAATAGTGATGGTAAACTATTCTCCGTATCCTTGGTGATCATCTGTATATATTGTTTATATTTTTATCCACAAAAGAAAAATACAAAAATATAAAACCATATAAAAAACCATAAAAATTGAAAAATCTAGAAAAATCCAAAAATATTTTTACTTTATTTTTCAAAGGCATGTCTTTTGGTACGATAATATTTACGGCCTTAGAAATGTCGATTAATATTGACACAGTGCCATAAATAGAGTTCGTACAAAAGTTGTAAATATTTCATAAAACATGCCCAAATGGCTTGTAGTTATTTCAGACTACAACCCGGTTTTCACATTAAAGTCAAGTATTTCTTATGAAAGCTTTGGCTTAACAACGGGAATTAATTTTCTCGGGCAAGGTTTACTTTAAAACCTTGTAAGGGATCAAGTTTACTTTATAACTTGGTCTAACACAAATATATGTACGTTTCGGTGCAATTATTTGTTAAAACAAGAGAAGTCTTGTTTTTATGAAGTTATCATCTCTCCAACCATAGCTATCTACAATTGGTATCTACATACTCGACGATGCGACTACTCAACCGACGACTACAACTCTTTCAATAGAACACGGGTCAACAATTTAGGGGGAGCAATTGTCAAGCATTCAGAATCTTCGATGCTAAACGTGCCAAGCTCACTAATTGGTGTCAAGACAAGAATACCAAACGTACACGTGGTGTCAAGAGATGACTTCAAACATGACGAGGCGACCAACATATGCTGCCAAGAACCATTTGATCTTATCATATGATGTTCTCATCTATCAGGTCCAACCTTGTCAATTCTTTTCTAATATAGTGAATATGTGATCATGTTACAAATTGGTATCATATCTCATGCGTTTGATATCATGAAGATAAAATGGACTTGCATTTTTCTTCCCAAAACCTTTGTTAAAACTTCATTAAATCAATTGATATTAAAAACATCGATTGGGTTAATATTTTTAATATGGTGGAGAAAATGTGATTTAATATGGGATATTATCACAAATGGTTTCACTTAATGCGCTGGCTCATCCCGACATATGCGAAATGTTTTCGAATATCGTGGCATATGTTAAGGGGGAGCAAAATGGATTTGCATATCAAAATGGATTTTCATGGTGACATATACTTACCCAAAACACATTTATTTCATGACGATGATGAAGATTGTGGTGACATAAGGATGGTAGGATAGGTTAAGTCCAATGATTCTTCTAGAGCTGGAGGAATCTTCCCAAGGACATTCCATAGCTAGAAATAGTAGTCCTTAGGAAAGATGGAGAAATATTGTGAATGTAGCTGAATGCCGACCAAGTACTTAAGTTAGCACTGGAACAATCACAACAAGGTGCTAGTTATGACGTATTGGTAAGCATTGAAGGGGTTGAAGAATGAAAAAGAATTGTAAAGATAAAGGGTGTAAAGAAAGAAGCCCTCCTTACAACTTTAGGCAGAAACCGGGTCAACACATATGCTATTGAGATCATTTTAATGATTCTCGATATTGAAGACAGACATCATGGACCCAGTGATGCAATGCACAACCCATCCCAGCTAACTCAGATATCTCTTAAAAGATATTTGTTTTAATCACACGGAAATAACACGTTATCTATCGATTTATTCACTCCGAATAAATTGTTATTGAAATGGTGGCACTCCTCTCCAGCCTCCGATCACTAAAATCCAAAATGCACGATAGAGTCTAGAGCCATTTGAGATCATCAAATATCTCATTAGGACACACTTTCATATTTCCTTGCTTCTTCACACACTGTGAAAAGTAAGAAAGATTTTAAGAGTCCTACGCAAAATCTTCATGATCTTGCCTGAACATCCGAGTAATACGAAAGTATTTACAATGAAGATGGAAATCCTTCTTGAGCGAATATCAAAAAGCTCATGGTAGGTGACTTGTGCGATTCTTTATGAATCAAACTTGTGATAACTGGAAAGCAACAGCTGTTTAATTCTTAACTGAATTTAAACATGTTCCAGGCCTCTACGCAAAATCTCAGTGATCTTGCCAGAACACTCAGAGTGATACCTTAGTGTCCACAGTGATGAGTGGAAACCCTTCTAGTATTAACATCAAACAGCACTTGGTAGGTAACTTGCAAGATTCAATATGAATCAAGCTCGTGACAACTGGAAAGAAACGATGGTGCGGTTCTTAATTGAATTTCACTTGTTCCAAGAATCAGAATTGACGGCTTCAATCATGCAGATAATTTTATCCAAATGATTCACTCTTTACGTTCGCAGTCAGCTTTGGACGGTCGAGTAAAGAGAACGGGTTTACCCGCGAAATCTTGTCAAGGAGATTTTTAATTAAATCTACCTGCCACAAGTACGATATTTTATATCGTCCAACGGTCTTCACCGACTGGAGGTGAAATGCTACCGAATTAGAATGAAATTTTCAAAGCCATTTCGTTCGTGTCTACTTATGTTGCGGCATTTGAAGACGGTGGCGTTGCGGAATCCGAGAAGAAGTCGTCCCCGCATGCTTATACTTTATACACTTAATACCTCATCTAATTCAAGAAAGCCTAAAAGTTAAGTCTTCCGCTGTATTGAACTCTGAAGCTTTTAAGAATTACTAAGGTATAAGTATGTGGGACGTGAGGTCACGCAGAGGCGAAGATCACAAGTGATGGATGCACGAGATCAAGGCAAGAGATTAATGCTCAAGATTGATATCAAAGATCACATCAGCATGTTCACCAGAAAAGAAAAAGAAAAGAAAGACGAAGACTACGAGCTCAAGACAAGCATAGTATGCTAGGTTTATTTTATTATTGTAACTTGGGTAATGCCCTTGTTTGGAGTGACCTCCCTTAGGGGGAGATTGTTTAAAATACGTTTTTACGTATTTAGGAAGATTCGGTCACTCCGACAATATATTAAGTTGTAGCTCGTAGTCTATATATCTTTTAATTAACTAAACAAGGAAAAGCCCGGTCCATGCTTGTATGGCCAGCCCAAATGTAAGACCAAGCCCATCTTATGGGCTTGGTATATAAACCCTCTCCATTGATGGAGAGGGTGGTGATTTCATTTGAATAACACATAGTTCTCTTAAACTTTCTCTCTCTAGAAGTGTGAAATCCACCATCTTTCTATCTCTTTCTCTCTCTAAAACATAAGCAAGATTTACATATCCTACATTTAATTATATGTTTGTAACATTTGTTTAACTTAAAGACTCGTTATAATTGGCTCATTTATGATATTTGTATTTTTTTCATGACTAAAAGTGTAAATAAAGGGCATAAACACTCTTATATATATAACCTTTGTTAATCCCATATAACACACACAAAAAAACGTATTCGTCTATGAAACCCTAAATCTCATTCTATATTCATTCACTAATTTCATAAACCTCCAAATCATAACATATACTAATCATGGCTAATTTGAAACCTGAAATCATTCTTGATTCGTCCAAACCAATAACTGACGAACCAAATGAAGAACAACAACAGAAACATAAGGATGAGCAAGGAGATGTCAATGGCAGTACAAACAATGGTGTGGCTCAACAACACGCACAAAAAATAAAACAAAAGGTTGATGATGTGATTTCATTCCTTTTCTCTGTCTTAGAAAAAGTTGAATCCACCAGAATTGGTAAATAACTTCAATTCTCAATAGTTTCGTTATAGTTTTGTATAACCAGTTTCTATGTTGATCGTCATAAATAAATTTGTTTACAGCTGATTTGGACACCTCTGTTATGGTTGACTGGCTAAAACTGAATGTTGGGGATCATAATGATTGCCAAGAGGTCTTGAACCGCGTGAGTGCCAGGTTCCTAAAGGTCGATGCCATGATTCAGGAATTTCGTGCAATGGGACTTGAGTTAGACGATGACTACTATGTTAACATCAACTGCTTCAGTGATGATTAAACATACATGGTGGACTATTCAAAAAATGTTTGTCTTATGTTTTTTGAGAAATAAATTTTATGTTTTCAGCTTTGTTAATGAAATCTCTCATTAATTGTATTTGATTCGAATTACAATTGGTGTTGATCTGTTATTAATGGTTCCATTTTCAGTTACAAGATTTTTACTAATTACCATAAATGTGACTTCTACAAATATAATCATCTGATTTATGAGTATTAAATAAGAATCCCTAAAATCATGCATATTAAAATGTAACATTTATAAATATTGTTTGTTCAATGTTTTATGCAACTACACAGAATCATAAACACAAAAAATGTCTCTACGTCTGTACTAATCCATTAACATGGACGATAACAATCAGATCGAATCAAGAAAGCGTAAAAAGAAAGTTGCTGTGAATCAAAACACGTTGCATTCAAATGAAAACTCTTATTTCAATGTCAACATGAGCCGTCAATATTCAAGTCAAGTTGTTCATACATTAGAAAAAAGTACACCGGCTCCAAAAATAAGAGTATCACTTGCTGAAATACTCAATTGTAAGTTGGTTGTTCACATTAAATAATCTATTCGGTTTTTTTGCATGTTAATCAAGATATTGATTTGTTTGTTCTTATGTTATTAGATGATCCACTTGATGAAGGTGTTTCAAAATACAACACTACTCTCACAGGACAAATCAATATCACAGGTTTATGAAACTATCCTTTAAAATACTTTATGCTAAGTAGTTATCATTATAGTTAGAATGATTTACAGATGTATGAAAAAATATGCATTCTAATTATTTGGTTTGAACGGTAATAGGTTCTTCTACGCATATTGGGAAACAAACAAGGCTTCATTTATCAGACGTTAGTAACTGTAAGTTAACCTGTATGTTGTGTAAAGTATTTAACATTTAGTTATGTTAATACACGAGTGACGTTTGTTTAACCAAAGAAGGACATACAAACCTCTTGCAATTAAATGAAGTAACAGGATGGGAATAAATAGGAACATATTTGTAACTCAGTTGTCACCATCATTGGGTAATGTTCCTCAAGTTAGTCAAACAGGCTTGACAATTTCTGAATCACATACAGGTTAGTTCATATTGTTGTTAGTCGTGTATTTGTCTTTAGGTTTCCTTACATGAGCATTGTTTAGACTAAACTTATTAACTGTTTATGAGTAGGTTCTTCAACACAGCATACAATGTCCCAAAAAGCAAGCAATAATCGGCAACTACTTTCTGGATTTGGTAATTGTAAGTATGTAACCTTAAAAAGTCATATTTAGTTTTATTAGCACAGTGGTGTTTTTTTTAAAGTAAGCATAACATCTCTGTTTATTTATCATGTTTCAGATTTCTCACAAAATATAACCTCCATGCCAAGTCTATCACCATTATTTCAGAATGAACCTGCACGGTTTAGACAAACATTACGTCAAACTAATCAACCACAATCAGGTGTGTTATTTACTTACCTTAGTAACAATTTTTGGAGGTTATCATGACTATGTAGTATGTTTTACATTTGATTCATTATAACTTATGTTATATTATGTTAGGTTTAAATCAATAACCTGTTACAAATAATGTCAAAAATAGTGTTAATGCAAATGGCAAGACACCAAAAAACCGCATTTCGTCTGTGCAAGATAAACAAACAAACATCGTGACACCAGTGGTTGGTAGAGGTAGACCAAGGAAAACATCAAAGGATACTACGCCTCCGTTGTCGCATGATATTAATACTAATACAGCATCTGGAAACTCAACCAGTAATGTCACATATAGTTCATTACACTATTTATATGTTTGTAAAATATATACAATATATTTGGAAAGTTAATCTCTGAATCATATGTATGCAGTGTCCCAAAGTCCAATACTTACCAGCAACAACATCAATTTTAATCGTTTTATAAGCCCTGCAAACAGTCTGGTGTCAGGCGGTATACAAGTTTTGACAGGTTCATCAACACGTGTCCCACAATCTCAGTTGATTGATGTTACGAACGGTAATAACTCTATACATTTCATGTATAAATTAGTTAAAACATCGTTTAAAGAAAAATACATTTATCAACATATTCAATATTTGTTTCAGTAACGACGCAACAACCCAAAATTGGTCGAGGTAGACCAAGAAAGACAGTGAATGCTACTACGTCTCCTGATGCGTATGTTATTACCAAGGATCCATCAGGTGCATGTTCATCAACGCGTGTACGAAAATACCCCTTGAGTGATGTAACAAACGGTAACAACTTTATACATTTCAATCTTACCATATGTTTATTCAATTATTATTTACTATCAATTAACTGATTCATTGTCACATATAATAATTTTCAGTTATTTTTGAAACACCTGTCCCTCAAAGTGGTAGGCAACCAGTTAGAAGTAACTCTAATTCCCAAGTTACAAAAAACATGCAATCTCTATCAGCAAATAACTCAACATACGAAGTCGGTGAATCATCAAGGTTGCCAACAAAAAATAAGCGGATGTCGCGAATACCTCAAACTCCGGTACGATTTAATCTTGGTGGTGATGATGGAAATGTCAGAAAAGTCTATGATAAATACGTTGGAATATCTAAAGGTATTAACATAGCGTTACTACTTAATGTCACACTGAAAATACTTTCCGTTATTCACATTTTGCTTATTATATTTGTTCATGCCCAGAATACTACGACCATGGCGACCCTATATATGAGTGTGTTGGGAATAAATTATGGGTCAGTTCACTAGACGCTGATAGGAAGAATTCAAGCGCTGATAAGATGACATTGGACGCTGACAGCCAAGCGTTGACATTTGTAGAAGTCAACGCTGACAGCCTTGAAGATTAACACTGATGGAATATATCTTCATACGAATCTTTTTGTTTATTTGTTTCTTTATTTGTGTATGGTAAAGATAAGCTCGACATTGTATTTTCCATTATTATCTTTACCTAAAATAGTTGATTCGTAGCTTATTGTACAAGACTTCTTAATCTATAAAAGAAGATCTTTTAGGTTAATGTTAATCATCAGTTATCATAAGTTTTCACAAGTTAAACCTCTTTCATTGTAATCAAGTTCGATCATTCTAATACAAGTGAAAGTTTGTTTAACATCTTTGTGTTTTAGATTAAGTGTTAATTCCGCATAACACTTAGTTACTTTATTCATAAGCAAAGGTTTCTCTACGTGTATTACTTGATCTAATCTCATATACACAAAGCTTAATCGATCTAAGTTTGGGATCAACAAGTGGTATCAGATCTTGTTGAGAAACTTTTGATCTTTAAGTAACGCAAGAACCCTAAAAACACCAAAAACCCTAAAAACCCTAAACTTCTCAAAACCCTAAAAACATCATGTCTGGCACAGATCAACCTCCTGCTCCAGTTTTGCTACAAAACAAAACCACAAACCCTAGTATCAAAATTCCCATGTTTGATGCCAGGAACTTCGAGCTTTGGAAGTCTAATTTTGAGCAATATATAGCCATCCATGACTACACTCTTTGGGAGATTGTTGAATATGGGAACACATTCAACAAAGCTCAAAAGATTGCTAATGCTATTGCCACAAGGATAGCTGTTCCTAATTGTCCTGAAGCTGATAAGAAGGAAAAGCCTGAAGATGGAAGAGCTGTATCTGCTGAAGATATAGCCAAGAAAAGGGTGGACATGAAAATCTTGAACATCATGAAACACGCCTTAGGTCATGAGAATCAGCACAAGTACAAACGCTTTGAGTCTGCAAAAGAGCTTTGGGAAGCTCTTGAAGTAGCACATGGTGGCAATGCTGACACAAAAGAAGAAAAGAAGAAGCAACTCATGCATGAGTATGTTGTCTTTAAGGCTCAACCCAATGAGAATCTCAGCAGTGTGAGAAGTAGACTGCTTGACATTACAAGTCAACTTTCCTTCATGGGAACACAGATTGATGACCCTGACTTGAATGCTACTTTTCTCAAAAGCCTTGGTGATGTATGGAAGATTGAGACAAGATCCATTCTTGTCAATAACACCCACAAGACCTCCAAGTTTGATGACATCTTCAACAAACTAAGACTGTTGGAGAATGAATGGCTTTTGGAGAGTGATAATAAATCTTCCAGTAGCAACATGGCCTTCTTCTCACAAAGTGAAGGCCAATTTGATTCCATGAACTCCTATGGACATCCAGTCACTGGATCTCAATGTGTCAACGCTGGATCACAGTCTGTCAGCGCTGGATCATATCCTGTCAACGCTTCATACTCAAGCGTTGACACTCACAACTTTGGCGCTGATAGAATTAAACCTGCTGGTTTAGATCTAGATACTGTGTGTGCATTCATTGCTTCTTTGCCCAGTGATTCAAGGATTACATATGAAGATCTTGAGCAGATAAGTGATGAGCAATTGGAAGAGATGGACATCAAGTGGACTATGGCTCTTGTAAGTTTAAGAGCAAACAGGTTTAATAAAAGGTTCAAGAAGAAGATGACCAATGATGCTAAGGATGTCGCTGGATTTGACAAATCCAAAGTTGAGTGCTACAATTGTCATCGGATGGGGCACTTTATGAGGGAATGTAGATCTCCAAGAAGATCTGATGCTGGTAAGCCTTCAAGCCAAATGGTTAAAAGCCAAGATCCCAAGGCCATGGTTGCTGTTCAACAAATTGATGGTGTTGGAGGATGGGACTGGAGCTGGAACTTTTTGGCTAAGGATGAGGAAGAGGACAGAGCCTTGGTTGCTGAAGTTAAAGAAGAGCATGTTGAATATGCTCTCATGGCACACTCCTCCTCTTCATCAGACAATGAGGTATATGATGATGCTTTCTGTTCTAAGGGTTGTCGTTTAAATACTGAAAAACTAAATCAAGAGATAGTAAAATTATTAGATGAGGCAAGTGCTGAAAGATGCAAAGTATCTAATTATCAAATTGCTCTCACCCAAACAGAAAAGACAGTAGCTGAGTATAAGAAAATGGAGTTTGATTTAAAGGATAAAATAAATATCTTAAAACATGAGTTACATCAAAGTAAAGATATTCAAGATATCACAAACAGGGTTAATCTTGATTTGATAGCTCAGTTAGATGAGGCTAACAAAAATAAAGATAATGTGAGTCTTAAAATCCAGAGATTTGATAAGGCCACACAATCCCTAGGAGAGTGTGTTAGTAAACAAAGAGACTCTAAGGACATGAGTGGGATTGGGATGAAAGATTATACTGGTGTTCCACCACCAGCTGGGGATTTCTATGGTGTCCAATCAAAGGACTTATCTTGGACTGGCTTGCCAGAACTCCAAGAGAAGGAATTCATTCCTCCACCTAGAGTGACTTCCCCAGTTGAAGAATACAAACAAAAACTGACTGACCTAGATGAGTGGAAGAAAGCTAACCACACTTTGTTTGTTAAGGGAGGGTTGTTGTGTGAAAGTCCAAATGAGCCTACACCAATCACGAGCCATGATCCTACACCTATTAAAATCACACACCCAACCACTGGCAAAGCTGTTGACCTTGGCCCACAAACTGTTAGAAAACCTAGTGTTAAGTATGCAGAGATGTATAGGAATACTAGGTCACCAAAAAGCCAAGTTAGTAACCATGGAACAGGCTTCTTTGCTTCTAGACCTAAGACTATGTCTAGAAAAGCTTGTTACTCGTGTGGTAGCTTTTCACATTTGGCATACAAATGTGTCAACGCTTCCAATGTCAACGCTGACAGGAACCATTTCAGCGCTGACAAAAGTCAACATAGGTCAAACACTGTCAGACCCAATAGCTTTGTGAACAAAAGTTCACAAGTTGTTAGACCAGCCCCATTCTTTTCTAGAGGGTCTAACACACATGGCTTAAGACCTTTCCAAAAGTCAAACACTTTGTCCAATAGGCAATAGGTTCCTGTAGCAAACCCTAGGTTTAACGCTGATAAAGGCAATCGGGGCGCTGACAAGAACAATTTCAGCGCTGACAGACACACTGCCAAACCTAGGTATTTGCAACCACAGGGAAATGGGTCTAAAGCTTCTACTAGCTTAACATGGAGACCAAAACAAGACCAAAACCCTAATTCTACTGGTCTTTCTATGACATGCAACAGGTTTCATTATATTTCTAAGGTCATGTCAAGACCAATTGGGGTTAACTGGGCATTTCATCCAAAAAGGGATGAAAATGGGGTTGTTATAAGAACCAAGTCTGTTCTTGTTGAACAACCAGATGAATCCAAGTCTTCCAAGTCTTGGGTTCCCAAAGAAAACTAATGTGTTTTCTTTATGTGCAGGGCATTCAAAAGAAGATCAATGATTATGGATATTGGGATAGTGGATGCTCAAGGCACATGACAGGAAAGGAAGACTATCTGACAAACTTCACTCCTATTCAAGATGGTGATAAGGTATACTTTGGAGGGGGCTATGGCACCATCACAGGAAAAGGAACCCTTATTACCAATAATCTACGTTTTGAGAATGTCTTCCTAGTAAAAGAACTGGATTATAATTTGTTTAGTGTATCACAAGTGTGTGATAACAAAAATAAGGTTCTTTTCACAGATACTGAGTGCTTGGTGTTAAGCAAAGATTACAAGCTTCCTGAGGAGAAATACATAGAATTTAGAACACCAAGGCATAAAGACATATATAATGTGAATCTTAATGGAATCAAGATGAATAATAGAATGATGTCATGTTTTTATGCTAAAGCTTCAGTAGATGAAAGTAATCTTTGGCACAGGAGATTAGGGCACATAAACTTTAAAAATATCAATAGACTTGTGAGGCTTGGTTTAGTTGATGGTTTGCCTGAAAAGGCTTTTCACAATGACCACTCTTGTGTTGCATGTCTTAAGGGCAAGCAGCACAAGGTCTCTTTCAAATCTAAGCAGGTGCACTCTAGTTCTAAACCACTTCACTTATTGCATATGGACCTCTTTGGTCCAACTAATATAGAAAGTTTGAAGGGTAAATCATATTGTTTTGTCATCACTGATGATTTTTCCAGGTTTACATGGACTTTCTTTTTAGCCAAGAAAAGTGAAACTGCCCAAAGTTTGATTAATTTCATTACCCAGATTGAGAAGAAGAATGGTAATGAGGTCAAAATTCTTAGAAGTGACAATGGGGGTGAGTTTAGAAATCAGTTGTTAGATGATTTTTGTGCCAAGAAAGGGATTACTAGGCAGTTTATCATAGCTAGAACTCCACAGCAAAATGGGGTTGCTGAAAGGAAGAATAGAACCCTAATTGAAGCAGCCAGAACCATGTTGGCTGATGCCCACTTTCCTATAGCCTTTTGGGCTGAAGCTGTTAACACAGCTTGTTATGTTCAAAATAGGGCATTGGTCAACAAAATACATAATAAGACACCTTATGAGTTACTTTGGGGAAGGAAGCCAAATATTAGCTTTCTCAAGCCTTTTGGTTGTCATGTAGTTGTTTTAGAAACTAGTGATGCCCTAGGTAAATTTGATGCAAAAGGTGATGAAGGCTACTTCATGGGTTATTCAGTGCAGAGCAAAGGATATAGGGTTTACATTAAAAAGGAAAAACGTATACTTGAAAAAGTACATGTTAGGTTTTTAGAGAGTAAACCTAGTGATCCTGAAAGTGGTCCAAATTGGTTGTTTGACTTGGAACATTTATCTAGAGCTTTAAATTATATGCCTGTTACTAATCCAGACATTGTGAAGGTAACTTCAAGTGTTTTGGAAAAGAGAATTGGTAATGTTTCAGGTATACAGGTTGCTAAGGAGGATGGGCCACCAGCAGTTGAGTCATCTCCCACACAAGAATATGTTACACTTCCTATATGGACAGATGAGTATTATGCTGCTGCTGCTGCTGCTAGAAAAGATAATGGTGGTTTCCAAATACCACCAAATACAAACATGCATGGTTCTTCAGGCGCTGACAAAGGCAAATCAAGCGCTGACAAGAGCAATTCAGACGTTGATGGCTCAGACGTTGACAACAACAGTTCAAGCGTTGTTAGCCCAAGCGCTGACAAACAAGGTTCAGACGTTGATGACACCTTTGCACGTCTTTTCTCTTCCAATTTTGAACAAGGTGGACCTTCCAATGTCCATGAAGAGATTCCTGTTGATCAAAGAGAGTCTGATGAAGAAGATATTGGCAACATGGAGCGTGAAGTTGAGGACACCAGACTTTTTGAAGGAGGAGTTCTCACTTCCACAATGAAGAATCACCCTCTATCTCAGATCATTGGTGATGTTATGACTCCAGTTCAGACAAGAAGATCCCATCAAAATCTTGGTGGATTTATTGCCAATATACACAAGAAGGTTGATACCCCTCTTGTACAAGCATGTTTGTTTGCATGTTTTCTGTCACAAGAAGAACCCAAGAAGATTTTTGATGCTCTCAAAGAACCTAGTTGGGTGGAAGCAATGCAGGATGAGCTTCACCAATTTGCTATACAGGATGTTTGGGAGCTGGTTGATTGTCCTAGATATGTGAGACCAATTGGGACAAGATGGGTTCTAAGGAACAAGAAAGATGAAAGGGGTATTGTGGTCAGAAACAAGGCACGTTTGGTAGCTCAGGGATATACACAAGAGGAAGGTATAGATTATGAAGAGGTCTTTGCTTCTGTTACAAGAATTGAAGCTATAAGAATTTTCCTAGCTTATGCCTCTTGTATGAACTTCACTGTTTATCAAATGGATGTGAAGAGTGCTTTCCTCTATGGAACAATTGTTGAGGAGGTATATGTTATGCAACCTCCTGGTTTTGAAGATCCTGAGAATCCAGACAAGGTTTATAGAGTGAAGAAAGCTATGTATGGACTTCATCAGGCCCCAAGAGCATGGTATGGTACATTGTCCACCTACTTGGTGGAAAATGGTTTTAAAAGGGGCACCATAGATCAGACATTGTTCACAAAGAAGAAAGGTAAGGATGTCTTACTTGTCCAGGTCTATGTTGATGATATCATTTTTGGATCCACTAATCCAAAGATGAGTGAAGACTTTTCCAAGCTTATGACAGATAAATTCAAGATGAGTGCACTGGGTGAGATGAACTTCTTTCTAGGGTTACAAGTTCAGCAGAAAGAGGATGGTATCTTCATCTCCCAAGACAAGTATGTAGCTGAAATCTTGAAGAAATATGGTTTTTCTCCACATGAAAAGAGTGCTTCCACTCCTATGGATAGGGAACACCCTTGGGGAAAAATTGGAGCTGGAAAGGATGTGGATGTTAGGCACTATAGATCAATGATTGGTTCATTGATGTATCTTACAGCCTCAAGACCTGACATCATGTTTGCTGTGTGTGCTTGTGCACGCCATCAAGTGACTCCCAAAGAATGTCACCTTTTTGCTGTGAAAAGAATTTTTAGGTACCTAAGATGTTATCCAGATCTTGGCTTATGGTACCCAAAAGATTCTCCATTGGAGCTTATTGCATATTCAGACAGTGACTATGGTGGTGACAAGTTTGATAGGAAATCCACAACTGGTGGATGTCAATTTCTTGGGAGTAGATTGATATCTTGGCAATGAAAGAAACAAACAGTGGTGGCAAACTCTACAACTGAAGCAGAATACGTTGCTGCAGCTGCTTGTTGTGGACAAGTCTTATGGATTCAGAACCAGCTGTTGGATTATGGGTATAATTTCATGCATACCAAGATTTTTGTAGACAATAACAGTACTTTATGCATTATTAAAAATCCTGTACATCATTCTAAAACCAAACACATAGAAATTAGACATCATTTTATAAGAGATTGCTTTGAGAAAGGTTTAATACAACCAGATAGGGTAGCCACAGAAGATAATGTGGCTGATTTATTAACTAAACCTTTTGATACTGGAAGATTTCAATATTTGGTAACAAATATTGGAATGGTTAATCTCACTTAATATGTGTTTTGGAACCTTTTTGTAAAAGTATGTACAGGATAATGCATTGTTATTAGTCTTTGTGATGATTTAGATTTTTCCACTTTCTTTTTCTAACACTGACAAAGGTAAATGTAACGCTGACAAGTGTTATTTTGCCGTTGTTAGAGATATTATTGTCTAACGCTGACAAGAGTTCCTTCAACGCTGATAAGTGTTGTCGGGGCGCTGTCAGCAACAAATGTTAGTTTTGTGGTTTTCAATCTAAATGTGTAGGTGGTGGTAGTTTTATGCCATTGGATACAGAGTTGCTTATGGATCTTTGAAGAGCTATTTGGACATGTTTTTGTTTATGGATGATGGTTGGAATATTTATATTCCTATCTTGACATAAATTTTTTAATGTTCATATATATTTTGAGAAACTCATGTATCATAGTTTAAGGGGAGGTTTAAGGAACCTTTAGGACTTTTGGGTATTCTTATAATACTCTCATCACAATTCTAGATTGTGTCCACAGGTGAGTATGGGTTAGTTTTACTAAACCATGAGGCACTGTAGCATGCAAAGTTGACAAACTATGCATGCTGCCAAGACATTTTTGGCCTAGAATTGGTTGTGGTCTGGTGGGAGACTTGGGAATAGTTTTGTTATGGGTTTACCTGGGAGTTACAAAGAATTTTATGAAATAACTTTGTTGGTAAGTATTTTGGTTAGCAAGGGACACTTGAGGACATTTGTGTCTATCTTGCTTAAGCAAGTGTGCATAAATGGACAGTGCTTGCCGCCCAGTAATTATTATCAACTTGCAAGATATTTCCCTTAGGATAAATTACTTTGTTAAGGTCTTTTTCTTTTTAAATATTTTTATTTTTAGACGCTGACAAGTTTTTCTCCAAACGCTGTTACGTCCAATCGTGACGCTGACAAGGCTTTAGGCAAACGCTGACAAGAAAATATAGCCGTTGGGTGTTGATGGGCTATTTTTGACCGTTGACACCTAGTGGGCCCTACCCAGTTGTTCTTTTTGACTAATCTTTGGCCGTAATTTTGGGGAGTTGTTACTTCTAATTAATGCATGAGATAAGTTATATTTGATTCAATATTTTCATCATTACTCTTTGAATATAACTGCCTCATTTTTTACCAATCCAAATCATGCATCTCTCCTATAAATTTGGCTAAACTTTTTGTTCTGGGTATTCATATTTTCTTGTCTAACATTTTTCTCCTAGATTTTTCCCATATCACATAACCTAAACAGCTTTCAACATGGCACCAAAGTTCAACTCAAACAATCTGACATTGGAGTTCAAGAGCCAACATAATATGGTAGCTTACTTGGCCGCTGATAATGATTTGTTCCCTCAGTATTCACAAATGGTGGCATTTTTAAATGCATCCTCTATAAGGTATGCACTTTCTCATGAACCATTAGTCCCTGTCGCACACATTAGACAGTTTTGGAATAATGTCAGTTCCACAACAGCTAATGGAGTGACCACATTAACATCTACTGTTCATGGAAGAACATGGGTGGTCACTGAAGCCTTGGTTCGCTAAGCTTTGCGTCTTGATGACGCTGATGGTGTGACTACCCTTGCCATTGCAACAATAGAACAAGGTCTTAGGGAATTGGGTTATCCTATTCCTGCTGGTAAAACTTTAAATAAATATCATAAGCAGGAATTTCCCTCGGATTGGAAATATTTGATACATGTCCTTCTTCAATGCTTAAGTCCAAAATGTACTGCTTTTAATGAAATAAACAGGTCCATTGCAAGTGCTTTGGTTTGTATGTCACGTGGGCTTAAGTATAATTTTTCAAAAATGATTTTTGAAGGGATGTGTAAAAATAAGGGAAGTAAAATGACTTTGGCTTACCCAAGATTGACAAAGGTAATCGGGGTGCTGATAAAGGTAACTTGAACACTGACAAAGTTGCAGGTGGTGTTGATGTATTCCAGTCATCAGCAATCATCAAAGATGTGTCCACACAGGTTTCTTCTTCTACCTTACCTATTATTGATCCAAAAGACAAGGGTAAGGGGATTATGGTTGAAGAAGATGTTCCAAAGAAAGATGCAGCACAAATTGCATTTGATGAACAGTTGGCTGCACAACTTTTGGAAAAAGATTTGAAGAGGAGTGGTAGATCACCATTTGTTGCCACTTCTGAGAGTGAGGAAGAAAGTGATGATGAAAAAGGAGATAGCTCAGATTCAAGTGTTCAAATCATTGAAGACCCAGAAAGACTTGAATATGGGGATGAGTTGGCAAGAGAAAGATTGAGTGATTTGAAGAAGCAGGTTGATTGGGACCTTCCAGAAATCACCAGAATGTACCATGCTTGGGAAGACAAAGTAATGGACAACCCAGGGATGAGCTTATCAGATCAAATTTAGGGGTTGGAAATTCTTCTCAGGGTACAAGATGATATAAAGGTGATTTTGAGGTTTAATGCACAAGAGGTTAAGACTTGGCTTAAAAGAGATAGAAGGCAATTGTACTACAAGTTGCTTAGATGCCATCAACCTAGATGGACATACAAGAAGTTGTTGGCTTTATCTTTTGAGGAGCTAGAGTACAGGGCACATCCTATTTGGAGGAATGTGCAAGAACAAAATGTCTTACAGTTTCTTTTAGAAGAAAGGAAACAAGAGCTTGCTGAGGAAATGCAGATTCAAAAGGAGATGAGGATTGCTCAAAGACCAGTGAAGAAAGGAGATCCTCTCCAATTTCCCAAAGATATGGATGTGTATTATCCAACTGAAACTGTCATAAGGAAGCATCTCAAGCTTTCTCCATTGGAAGCTTCAGATTTGGTTAATGTAGTACCTCTAGATGACAGAAATCCAATCATAAGTTTTGATGAAGATGAGTGTGGATTTTGGAAAATTGGCAGGTTTGGAAAGGAGGTACACACTTTCACTTCAATTATTTCTATCTTTGCAAGCATAGACAGAGAAGACTTGGTGCATCTATGGAGATTGATAGAGGCCAAGTATACAGCTGAAGCACCTACTTCAGCAAATGGAATAAGACTATGGCACACATTTTTGACTTTGTGTGGTCCAAGGGAAGCAGATCCTGCCATATGGAAGGATCTTGAAGATGACCTCAGTAATCTTCATTGGAGGCTTAATTCTACTTGTGGTATGTTTCATTTGAGCTCTACAAAGTTTTCAGAGTATCTACTTGTGGATGCTAACTATTTCTTGTCCAAAGAAGTATTGGAGAAGATGAAGGAGACACCCTTGGAGATTGATTATACTAGTGACGTGGCCAAAGACTTGATTAGATATGTTTATCACCAACATAAGAAGTTTTTGTAAGATTCCTCCTAAGCCTTAAGTTTTTATTCAGAAACTTGATCATTGGAATAGATATCAAGTTTAGGGGAGGATTGTTGGGAATAAATTATGGGTCAGTTCACTAGACGCTGATAGGAAGAATTCAAGCGCTGATAAGATGACATTGGACGCTGACAGCCAAGCGTTGACATTTGTAGAAGTCAACGCTGACAGCCTTGAAGATTAACACTGATGGAATATATCTTCATACGAATCTTTTTGTTTATTTGTTTCTTTATTTGTGTATGGTAAAGATAAGCTCGACATTGTATTTTCCATTATTATCTTTACCTAGAATAGTTGATTCGTAGCTTATTGTACAAGACTTCTTAATCTATAAAAGAAGATCTTTTAGGTTAATGTTAATCATCAGTTATCATAAGTTTTCACAAGTTAAACCTCTTTCATTGTAATCAAGTTCGATCATTCTAATACAAGTGAAAGTTTGTTTAACATCTTTGTGTTTTAGATTAAGTGTTAATTCCGCATAACACTTAGTTACTTTATTCATAAGCAAAGGTTTCTCTACGTGTATTACTTGATCTAATCTCGTATACACAAAGCTTAATCGATCTAAGTTTGGGATCAACAGAGTGCACAGAATGTCATGCTTTGGTATGGGAGAAGGAAGCAAGAACAGGCAACTATAATCCAAACAACAAACCGTATTGTATATGTCGTCAAAAGGGAAAAGTTTTTATTAAACAACCCCCACCGGCTCCAAAAAAGTTGGTTGATTTGTTTAATAACAACGATGCGAAGAGTCAAAATTTTAAAAACAACATCAGATTATACAACAGTATGTTTGCTTTTACTTCCATGGGAGGGACGGTTGACGAATCAATAAATAAGAACGGACGAGGACCTTATGTTTTTTGATTGCACGGATAAACATATCATAAAATTGGGAGCTTGCTTCCCGAGAATGGTGAGACGCCCAAGTTCGCACAACTGTATATATCTATGATACTGAGAACGAAGTAGATAACAGAGTAAAAGCGTTAAGGTAATTTATTCGTTACACTGTTTGTATGTTTTTGATATTGTTTTAATCCAAAGCTGCCACACAGTTTATATTATTGACATGTTATGTATAAATTATAGCGGCTCTAACACATCGTCCGCTCCTGCTAACGCTAAGCATCCTATTGACAAAACATAGTTCGTGAAGTTAAAGATGTTTTGGACACCTCGAGTAATTTGGTTAAAACATTTAGAAGGGCGCGTGACAGTTACAATCAAGACACCGAGCAAAATATTAAAATAAAGTTGGTAGCCAAACGTGGTAAAGATGGACGGAACTACAATCTACCAACTGCCAACGAGGTCGCTGGACTGATTGTAGGTGACTTTGATGCTTGCGTAAATCAAAGAGATATTTTCATTGAAAAGCGTAAAGAAGGTTTCCAACGTATCAACATTTTCCATCCGATGTATCTTCCTTTGCAGTACCCATTGTTGATGCCGCGTGGACAAGATGGTTATTATCTTGAAATGCCTCATAAAAAAAGGTTGTCCAAAGAATACCGGACCCGGATGAAGAGGAGAACAAAGACGATGAGGAGAAACGAAAATATGTTAGTATGCGTGAGTGGTTTGCTTTTCAAATACAAGACAGACCCACTCAAGAAAAATTATTTGTTCGTGGGGGTCGTTTGTTCCAGCAGTTTCTTGTGGATGGTTATACAATGGTGGAGACTGAACGTTTGTATTACCACCGGTACAATCAGTCTAAACTAAGATGTGATACATACCCGAACATCCGTAAAAGCATTGCATCTGGGAATACCGACCTGGCAGTTCTTGGGAAACCGATAGCCTTGCCTTCTACGTTTACCGGTGGTCCAAGGTTCATAAAGCAGAACTATATGGACGCCATGGCATTATGTAGATGGTACGAATGTCCGGATTTGTTCATAACGATAACATGTAATCCAAACTAGCCACATGTTGCACGATTCATGCGTGATAATAACCTTACATCTTCCGACAGACCGGACGTGCTAACAAGAGTTTTCAAACAAAAACTTGACCTGCTGGTGAAAGACGTGAAAGATATGCGATTGTTTGGGCGTACCCAAGCAGGTAAAGACAAAAAAAATATTAGCTTAAAGATGTCCATTAATAACGAAACATTTCGTTGGTTATTAGCATAATTTGTATTTAACTTTGAGTATTGTTCTTATTTTAACAGTTGTGTACACGGTAGAATTCCAAAAGAGAGGTCTCCCTCACGCGCATCTGTGTTTGTTCTTGCATAGGGATGACAAGGTGCCAAATGCAGAGCAAATTGACAAATACATTTCCGCGGAGATACCGGATAAAAATGAAGATCCAGAATTATACAAATTGGTTTCTGATTTTATGATGCACGGTCCTTGCGGTGCGGACGAGCCTAAACAGGTTTGTATGGTCGACGGTAAATGTAGCAAATGTTTCCCATTTAAGTTCTGCGAACGCAGATCCGTTGACGCTGATGGGTACCCTGTATATAAAAGACATGATAACGGTAGGTATGTAGAAGCTGCTAAAGGAGCTCAGCTACATAATGGTTATGTTATACCGTATAATGCCACTCTTCTAAAACGATATCAGTGTCACATTAATGTAGACTGGTGCAATCAGACCGGATCTATAAAGTATTTGTTTAAGTACATTAACAAAGGACCAGATAGGGTATCGGCACAGTTATACAAACCGGGTACAACGAAAGACGGTGAACAAGTTGAAAAACCTGTAGACGAAATCAAGGCTTACTTAGATTGTAGATATCTATCCGCGTGTGAGGCGGAGTGGAGAATATTTGGTTTTGAGGTTCATTACCGAACACCTGCTGTTGAGCGGTTGTCGTTTCACTTACCAGGGGACCAGCAAATAGTTTACGATGAGAACTCAGACCTTGAAACAGTCATTCATAAGCCTACTGATGGACATAGTATGTTTGAAGGTTGGTTAAAAATGAATGAACTCTATCCGGTTGCACGAGAGCTTACGTATGCTGAGTTTCCAACAAAATTTGTATGGAATGCATCTAAAAGAATATGGACCTTTAGGAAGAAAGGAAGAGCGATTGGTAGAATTCATAATGTGCCTATATCTACAGGAGACACCTACTATTGTAGGATGCTGTTAAGTAGTGCGAAAGGTTGTATTGACCATGATGGGATAAAAACAGTTAACAAGATTGTTTATCCTACATACAAAGAAGCTTGCTATGCGGCTGGACTTTTAGTGGACGACAAGGAGTATGTCGAGAGTATTAAAGACGCTGGACATTGGGCACCTCCTGATCAAATCCGTGAGTTGTTTGTTACATTGATGACGCAAAAGGAACTCACCAAACCTTTGGAAGTTTTGTTAGAAACATGGCACTTGATGGCAGAGGATGTGCAACGCAAGAAGAGAGAGCTTTTGAACGATCCATGTAAACCTTTATGCTCCTCTATTTAGTACACAACATGTAATTTAAAATTTTAAGAATGATTCCCATATACTTATTTTTGTTAAGATTGACGTGATTATTTTGCAGATTTGATTGTTGGCGATGAAGAAAAGAAGAATGTATGTTTGTTCTATATAGAAGAACTTATGCGATCCAAAGGTTATTCCCTACGTAGTTGGCCTGAGATGACTTATCCAGACGACAGATACATGACTGCATTTGGAAATCGTCTTATATATGATGAGACTCATTATGATCCCGTTGAGTTGCAGAACGAGTATGAACGCCTATACGCTTCTTTAACCGCAGAACAAAAAGGCGTTTATGACACTATCATGGGTTCTGTTGAGGAGCTAAGCGGAGGCGTGTATTTTGTTTACGGATATGGAGGTACAGGAAAGACTTTCATATGGAAGACACTAGCCGCTGGTATTAGGAGACGAGGAGACATTGTGTTAAACGTTGCATCTAGCGGTATTACGTCTTTGTTGATGCCGGGAGGTAGGACTGCACATTCGCGGTTTCGTATTCCGATAAATGTAGATGAAACGTCTACCTGCTCCATATGTCCTCAAAGTGATCTTGGGCAGTTGCTAAATAAATGTAAACTTATTATTTGAGACGAGGCTCCGATGGCTAACAAACTTTGTTTTGAGGCTCTCGATCGAACGTTAAAGGACGTACTGAGGACAAACAGGCATGAAATGAATCAGGAGCCATTTGGAGGTATGACAGTTGTTTTTGGAGGAGATTTTATGCAGGTTCTTCCCGTTGTTCCAAAAGGATCGTGTCAAGACATTGTAAGTGCCTCATTGAAGCAGTCCTACTTGTGGGATCAATGCAGAGTGCTTAAGTTGACAGCGAATATGAGACTTACAGTTGGTTCAAGACCAGAGGATGTTGACGAGATACGAGATTTTGCCGAATGGATACTAAAGTTAGGAGACGGTGAACTTGGGGAAGATATGACGGAGAGGTTGAAATAGATGTGCCTCAAGATATTCTGATAGACGCGACTGACGATCCAGTCACGTCTATTGTGGATTTCACGTACCCGAATCTTGTTGACAACATAAAATGCTTCCTACTTCCAAGAAAAGGCAATTCTGGCGCCAACTAATGAAATTGTTGACTCTATAAACGAGAAGTTGTTGGAAAGATTTTCTGACGAAGAGACTGTCTATTTGAGTTGCGACAGCATAGACAAAGCTGATCGTATTGCTTCCGTCGATGAATCTGTTTTCTCATCTAAGTTTATAAATGGATTGAAGTTCTCAGGTGTCCTGAATCGCATGTTAGCATTAAAGGTGGGTCTGCCTATAATGCTTTTGAGAAATATCGATCAACCAAACGGATTGTGTAATGGAACAAGGTTGCAGGTGCTTAATCTAACGAGAACTGGTATTAGTGCCAGGATTATCAATGGAACACATTTCGGAAAGGTAGTTATCCTTCCCAGGTTAAGAATAACTCCATCTGACAAGCGTTTACCGCTAAACTTGTCAGAAACAGTTCCGTATTTCACTCTCATTTGCAATGACCATTAATAAAAGTCAAGGACAATCACTTTCTAAAGTCGGTCTCTACTTACGACGTCCAGTTTTTACTCACGGTCAACTATATGTAGCTGTCTCTCGAGTAAAAAGCAAGAAAGGGTTGAAGGTTGTTGTATGTGACACAGACGGGAATGTATGTAAAACAACTACAAATGTTGTATACAAGGAAGTCTTGCATGGTCTTTGACGAAGTTTATAATGGTATGTAATCTATTTTTTTTTACATAAATTAAAAGTCTTACTTAAAGTTCACGTATCCATTTGTAATCATTTTAGTTTTAAACTTTTAGGTGTTAGCGACATGGACATTTTCTTTTCAATCAGTTGGGACTAACATACGTCATACGTGAAGACCATAGCGGATTGAAGGCTTTTGTTTTTATTGTCACAAACTTTAATATGGCCACGAATGCTGCATGTTCTTTCTTTTGTTGTCCTCATCTATTACGAGAACCCGTTTCACTTTTTTAAATATAAACATCCTTTCATTTTATTTTACAAAAATAACTCTTTAAGCTAAACCCGGCGTTAGATGGGTCTTTAAGCTAGTCTTTACATAAAACGAGTTTATAAATTGTAACCATAAAAAGAGGGAGAATAGTAATAATGTTTAAAAATGTTATGCATATTTTCGACATCTTTACGGTTTGATAATAATAAAATGTAAACGTTTTACTCTAAAAATAAACATATACAAGTTATTAGTCCTATTTTTAATTTGACGCAAATCACTTTAAGGTATATTTAGACAAATCATTAAACTCGTGTCATGATAAAAAATATATCTTCTTGTCTTAAACTTTATATTTTTACAAATGTGACAAACCTTTTTTTAAAAAATAAATTAGACAAAATATTTTTGTGATTAAAAGAATTGTTTTATTCAAATATATATTTGAAATATGATTTTCTTCTTAAAATGATTCCACCTAAACAATAAAAACACTTCCTACTTAGGCTGGTGGGAGTGGGGTGAATCCCACGAGCAGCATGGCAAAGCCACGCGCTGCCCCCATCCCGCCCTTACAACCCGCGCGCGAGTCATGTTTTCCAAACCAAAAAGGCATGCCAAACTCACCGGGGTGAGTTATACATAAAATGGGGCCCACATTAATTATACCGTTATTTTTAAATTAAAAAAAAACTTTTTCAAATACCCCTTTTTACTTATAATTACCCAACAAAAACTCTTATTTTTCAAACACACATTCAAATTCCATACACATTTCACACATTCTCCATAAATCACAAAAAATGGAAAATATCGACGAATACGAGTTATTTTTTTTCCACTGAAAATCCGGTAGTCGCAACGAAACGCAAGTGGGCTTTGATTAAAAAAGCGTTGCATTTTATTAAAAGACGACGTATTGCTAATCTAGTACCCATAAACGTCATAACTCGAGACCGAATAGGTGCTCATAATCGGTTAGTTGCGTCTTTTTTTTTCGGCGAACCCAAGATACGATGCGAAAGAGTTCAAAAATGTTTTTCGAATGGGTCGCCCCCTTTTCAACTGAATAGTTAGTGAAGTGACTCACCATTCTGCATACTTTCGTAATAATGTTGATTGTACCGGAAAAGAAGGTATTTCGCCGTTGTTAAAGTGCACATCGGTGGTTCGTCAATTGGCATACGACGTCGTTCCTGGTTTTCTAGATGAGTATTTTCAAATGAGCGTAAGAACTTCTCGAGAATCACTTGATCATTTCTGTAGTGCTGTTATGGATATATTTGGGCCTGAGTATTTGAGAAAACCCACGTATACTGATGTTCAGAAACTTTATGTGCATCATGAAGCAAAGCACGGGTTTCCAGGGATGATAGGAAGTCTTGATTGTATAGACTGGGAGTGGTTCGGTTGTCCAGTTGCCTTTAAAAGGCAATATGTTAGACGAGATCGTGGACAGAATCCATTCATTTTACTTGAAGTTGTTGCGTCGCAGGACTTGTGGATATGACATGCTTTTTTTGGTGTTTCTGGGTCGAACAACGACATCAACGTCTTATATCAGTCCCCTTTATTTAATGATTTGAAAACCGGACGAGCACCTGAGGTGGAGTTTGAGGCTAACGGTGTACACTATCCATGGAGATACTATCTTACGGACGGAATATATTCGGAATTGGCAACACTTGTTAAAACAATTCCCGAACCATCATCCAATGACCATAAGAGGATTTTATATAAGCAGAAACAAGAATCCGCAATAAAAGATATTGAAAGAGCTTTTGGTGTTTTGAAGAAAAAATGAGCCATATTAGCCAATCCTACACGACCTTTACGGAAAGAAAGAATCATGAATATGATGTACACATGCATCATATTACATAATATGGTTCGAAAGTTAAAAAAAAAAGCAATATCTCCTAAATGGTTCCCAGAAGAACAACTTCAACCGGACGATGTGTTTCAAACCCAAGAACACATGCTACAAGTTATGCGGCATATCAGCTCCGCGCAAGAACATCACAATCTTCGAGCAGATTTGGTCGAGCATTTGTATGCCAATGCTTAATTTATTAAGTTTTTTTTATATTTATGTTTTTTTTAAATGTTGTTTTTAAATTTCCTATGTATCGTCTTTTAATTTCGTACTGTGTTTTAATTTTCTATGTACCCGTGTTTTAATAAAATGTATGAATAAAAAATATTTAATGAAAAAATGGGGTGATGTGGAGTGAGTTTGGGTGAGTTTGGTGAGTGTCATTACCTCCTGTGGTGAGTTTAGGTGAGTTTGGTAAAAAGCTGACGTGGCGCTAAGGTGGAGGTGAGTGGGTTTCACCCCACTCCCACTAGTCTTAAAGACAGAAAATGGACCGTCTCTTAGCGACGACCTTAAATAGATAAGACGATCTTAATATATCTGGGACTGTCTTATATCTAAGGGACCGTCCTCAGTTATGATGTTCATTTCTTTTGCTTATAAATAGCAGATGTTTTTTTTAGCTTTTTTCATCCTTTTGCTCATAATTATTTTTTTTCTTTTTAAATTTATTTCTATACTTCTCTTAATATTTTATTATATACTTGTTTAACTTTGTTTAATCAGTGATTCATTCTTTTTTTCCTCAAGTGCAAGAGTAAAACATTTGTATTTGTCAAGAAACAAAGTGTTGGGGTTTTAGCGAGTCAATTACTATCTTCTTGTAGATCCAGTCTTGTTATTCTCAATCTTATGTAATTGTGTAGATCTGTATAGTGTGTTAGTCCGAAAGTGTTGTATGTGTGTTAGTTAGTATTCAAGTCCTTGATATACACTAGTGTGTCAGATTGGTTCTAGCTAATATTATGATCGACATTTAACTTAGTGTTGAAACTTTGTATAAGCGACGTGTACTATTTCTCCTCATGTGGGGAACTTGTTGACATAACAAAATCTCAAGTCTGATATTCTACGAGTAGAGTAGGATGAAAAAGAGTTTTATAGCTAAACGTCTAAACCATTATAAATCTTGGCGTTCTAGTTTGAATATCTTTACTTTTATTTTATCTTTTATATCTTGTACTTATTGTTTAAATTGTGTTTGAGTTGCATGGCCGGATTTGAGCATGTGTATAGTGATTAATGGCACGGGGCCTCTAATTTTTGAGGGGCCCCTAATTTCTTAAGATTAAAGTTTTATAAAACTCATTTTTGGATGACTTAATCCTATCAACTGGTGTTTTGGGATGAAATTTATACATATTATATGATTATTTCTGGGTTATTGAAGGATCAAGGAAAAATAAAATATATAAGTGTTCATTAATAGGGGTTATTTAGAACGAAAAGATGAAGAAGATCACCCTACATAGGTTTTGCTTGTGGGGCCACTATTTGATTTCATTTTGTTACCCTATTGGTATTAAAAAAGTTTTACTTCATAAACCTTTGACATTTTATAACTATTAGAGCGCTAGGTATTTTAACGTTCGAACGTGCGTTGCTCAGCATTGGACGACGTTACGATACCTCACCAGTAAAAAACCCAACGTCGTTGGCCTTGGTGTGGCCAGGGCAACGCGTGTTAAGGGTATGTTTTGTATTTTTTTTGGCAAACCTTCCCTACAAATTAAAAAGGATAAAAAAATTGCAAACTTACTTGAATTTTGGTTCTTGGGATTTTTTTATTGATGCTGATGCCATTTTTCTTGTTTTTTTTGTTTGCAAATGTGGCGGCTGCTAGATGAAGAAGAAGCGTTGGGTGGAAGCATTGAAACTAAAAAAACCTTTTTTTTTGTTGTATATTCGTACTAGTATTTTGGTAAAACATAAATTTGTACAAAACAAAGCCAAAAATAAAGTATTTAAATTTGTTTTTTGTGATTTTTTTATTAATTCTTAATATTTTTTTATTTTGTAATATTTTTTGTTATGTAATATTTTTTTAATTTGGTAATATATTTTATTTTTAATGTAATGTGTATTTTTAATTACTGTATTTGAGTCTATGTGACGGTGGGCTCAAACCCCGTGGATTAGTCGGCCAATGAGTCGGAAGATCACGGTTTAAAAAAATAAAAATAGTTAGTTTGTTTAAAAAATAAAATAATTGTTTAGTGGGGTTTTATGAAAATAAAGAGTTGAGTAGTGTTGTTGGTGTTATGATTAGAGAGGTAGATGTTGGTTTGGTGTTATGGTGATGTGGTTGTATTTTTTGACTGACGTGATGTTAGTTTGGTGTTACGACACCTAGCCCTCTTAGTTTTAACCCTCATGTTAAATATATGAATTGGTTTAAAACTTTTTGTAAGAACAAAATACTAAAACCACAATGATATTTAGGGTAAAAGTTATAAAATAACATCTTACTTATTGATTTGTGTCGATTTTAAACACTTACTATTTAATCTCGTGACTTTACCATCGTACTTTCAAATTCGTTCCGACTATAACAATATGACTATAAAATGACTATATTACCCTTGTCTTCTTTAATATATTAATTCTTTAATATAATTACAAGCTCTATTAAATTGTGTTTACTTATATATTGTGCTCATGTATATTATGAAACAAACTTGTTTAGAACGTAAATTATAAATAAAACTTGTCTGTTATGAAATGTAGAAAACAAGATATGAAGGAGGAAGAAGATAATTGTTATTGAGTAGTCATCAAATGGAGTACAAAGTGTCCCATTTATATGGGTTTAGGAGTGTAACATCCTTGCCTAATTAACTAGTTATTCAAGGCTAATTATTGTCCATTCAAGGTGGATATTCATATACATTGAATATATTTATAACACTCCTCCTTGGATATTCACCTTTTGTTATACCCCATGATCTGCCTCGTTAAAAACTTTGTCAAGAAAAAAAAACCCAATGGGATAAAAACTTGATAAAGGGAAAAAGAGTGCAGTGCGGATAATGCTCCACCTCAAATTAATTTACATCTTCCGGTGTCGAAGGACGGTCTTCCAAACATGTTGCTAAAAAAACTTGTGTCGTCAAGGGTTTTATAATGAAGTCCACTGAATATTGATGCTTCAGGTTATGTCCTACAAAGATGACAATATATTTGTAGCTTCCAATCCTATGTCAAATGCATTGGTTAAAAAATAAACATTCTTAATACATATATTAAAAAAAATATATACAATCTCATGACGCATATTGACTGCAAAATTGACATCAAAACTTTAGTTGCACTTCTGGTACTTGAGTACCAAAAACATTCTTTGAAGCATGTGCAAAAAAACAAGATGATGTTCATCCAAATGAATTTTGATCGATATAAGAGTTCATTCTGCTTGATCAAATAAGTTATTTATAACTTTATCAAATGTTTCCATAAGTGGAAATTTCTAGACATGATTGAGTCATTATTGATCCTTCACGGAATATTAGAGCTCTAATAAAACGTATATAAGACAAACTAAAATGCTTTTTAGATTCAATTTCTCATATAATATCAATAATATATTTACATCCACCTCTAGACAATACGATTCTTAATAAGCAGTTTCATGCTTTTGTGAATCTATTTATTCTACAGTTCATGTCTTAAAGCATGTAACTTTAGACCTCTTAATTCATTTACGCACACAATCTGTGTATATCCAATAGCTTTTACACATTCATGTGTCTGGACTTCATGTCCTAATACTTCTCTTATTTTCAAGTGACTGCATCTTTTCATGATGGTCAATCATTTTGTTGAGTTCACTTTTGAATAATAATTAATTCATGATCCTCACTATGCATAATAATAAGCGCTATATTATATGTAAACAAAATATCGACGTCATTTTGCTTCGATTTCATATGATTCTAGACATGATAAAATTTATTGAGATCTCATTGGTTATTTTAATGTTCTTTTAAGAACATTTATGTCTAGTGTCTTTTTGTGAGGCTATCATGGGGTCTTTTACACCTCGAACAACCATCTTATTTTTATGCTCCATAATCGAGGATTTTATTTGAAATCGATTAGTCTACCAATTCCATGAGGCACAAAGTAGGAGCATGAGTAGCTGAAACTTTGTTATTTGCTAATGTATATGTATGGCTATTAGGTTATCATTGAATAATAAATTCATAAAAGTTTCTATCGAGGATCAATAAAATATGGTAATTCATTCTGAATTTGTAGCTACTTATCTCCTCCTGAAGGAATTACCCCTTCGCCTATATCCCGTATATTTGCATTTAGGTGGAGTAATGCTAAAAAAATGGGATAGGTTTGGTTTATAACCAAAACCAATTATGAAATGGAGGAATTATAATAATATATTGGCATGATGCTATTTGTTTTTGTTTATATGATAGTATGACCCTATAAAATAACAAAATAATTTCTCTCATTATCATTGAATAATATACAAGTAATTCATCTCATATTCAAAACGAAATTACTTACTCTAGAATGGTATGCTCACATTTAATATGTCAAGCTATTAATCATGCAAACATGAGGTTGCAATTTTTCTTACCATTTAGACGATGCATCGATTTATAGAATTCTAAATGGTTCATACAATGGATATGTATGCAAACGTATATCCACTTGTTTTCTTTCCAGAAATTGAGGGATTGAGTCGTCAATCTAGTTGGTAGATGAGTAATCAACTTTCTTAGAGAGATAAAATATTAGATTGAAGAATCTAAACAATTTATAGTTTTACATCATTATTGACTCGTGATGGTATAACGAGTCATGCCAAAAAGATTATAATTATAGGCCATAAATTTATGTTATGGCTAGTGATAATATTTCACTAATTTATCTATAATGTATGTCGAGGAAAATGCAACGTAATGCATAATTTATATAAAACTTCATTCCTCGTGACAAGTGTTAGCATAGATCCTTAGATCTATGAATATAGTGTATAATATTTTTGACACACTTGTATTTTTCATACATCACATTGTATTTTGCATAAATCATATTTTCGTCGGCTCCTTTTTATTTTGCCGCTATTAGTGGTTTGTCATTCTCATATTACTTCTACCATATCATTTACCATGATAAATGGTTTTTGAAAATGTTCTATTACATCATCCTATTCACTTGAGGGAATGAATATCTCGATGTTGTTCATATTATCACATTCTCATGACAGAATGAAGATCGTTAAGTTGATCATTTTATCACATTCACTTGAGGGAATGAAGATCTTTATTTTGACCATTTCATCTCTTTCACTTGAGGGAATGAAAATCTTTATTTTTATCATTTCATCACATTCACTTGAGGAATGAAGATTTATAGATCCATTTTATATTATCGCATTCACATGAGAAAATGAGTATATTTTAGAACTCATTATATTCTTGCTTATTAGAAAGAGATGAACATGAATAAGGATACATGAACAAGAGTAAAAGGTCTTTGGGCTATTGCTACTATATGAGCAAGTTGTAAAAGTTATATTTGACAATGTCCAATAAACATGATTTTGATAAAATCATACGATCATTTAAAAAAAATACTACATGATTTAAAAATGAAAATACATAATAACGCATGTAGAATATAAGAAAATAACAACTGAAGACGTAATGAAGCATTTGTTTTTTTTTCAATATGACAGTATTATTGTAGGATTTATTTACTTAAATGACTCGCATATTAAAGACAAATGTAATTCATATCATTTACTCTATAGTTGGCAAGTAGTTTTATATACAATGATGAAAAAAAAAATTATCATATGTATAAATTAGAGTAATTTATAAACCAAATGATATGATAATCATAAAAATTATGTTAAAATTTTGAAGAATGATTTCAAGAAATACACATCTCGCAATAATGCATTCTTTTAAATTAATATCCCGGTTCTTTCAGCCAAAACTGATATACTTTAGACAAAGAATTGAGACGATGTTACTAAGTACTTTGAGCGATCATAATAGAGCTCCAGGTTCTTTAAACCTTGAATCATAACTTGATGTTATGTTATTTTGATGCTTTTTATAAAATCCTAATTGAACTTAAGGTTCACAATAATAACAATAACAATGAGGTTATCTTATCATGATTCACTTAAAGAAATCGTCATAAAACTAGAGGTTACTTACAAATATTACAATACCTTAGAACTCGAGGTTCTTTTTATTATATTGTTTTCTTTCAAAAATAAGATTTGAAATTTAGATCACTTTGAAGAGATCATATGAGGAAAAAAATAAAATAAACATAACATGAGGTTATGTGTATTAATTGTGTAAAAATTGTAAAGAAACTTAGAGTTCTACATTTTTATAGATTATTTTATTTGTGATTCTATCGAATCGTATAGAACACAAGGTTCTTTAAAAAAAAATTCAATCATAACATGAGGTTATGATGTCTCGACTTTAAAATACTCATAAGAGACTAAGTCCTTAATAAATATAAATTTTAGTGTTATATTTTATCTTCATGCAAGAATCATGATTAAAACAAGAACTTGAGGTTATTGTATCTTAATTATATTCATCATAGTATAACTTGAAGTTATATACTAAATATATGTAATCACAACATGAGGTTATGATACATTTTGATCCCTTTTTTTAATGGATCACAATAGAACAAGAGATTCGTACTTTCTTTTATTATATAACATGTCGTTATATTATTTTGATTCGCTTCTTGTAAGCAGGATAAATTTCTTATTCTTCTTGTAAAATTATACACATTAAAAGTCTTTGTTCAAACATGATATTTAAGTTGTGTGTAACCACACAACATGTTAAATGATATTTAAGTTTTGGTTCAATGATACTTAAGTTATTTACTTCTTTTATTTTCTCAAAATATAATAAAAGACTTTTAGAATATGTCAATAAGTTCAATTATATGAATTAAAAAAAAAGGTTAAATACAAATTCAATTTTTTTATTGTAGCTATTTATTACATGAGAAAACAAATTGCATAAAAATTACATGAGAAACAAGTTGCATAAAAAATCTTGTGATTACGATTTTCTAAGTGCATTGTTATTCTTTAACAAAAACAAAAATTCTTTGTAGAATTTATTAACATTTTCTAATGTATACTTGAAACATTAGTATTATTAAGCTATCAAAATGCAACAAAAATATAAGAGAATGAAAGAGAAATATGTATAGCACAAATGACTATAATTAATCAACAAAAAGAATAAAGATTATAGAACTTGAGGTTCTATAAAATCACATAACAATTATAAGAGGTTATGTTTTGATTCTCTAGAGGGAATCATGATAAAACTTGAGGTTTTTATTATTAATTTTCTTTTTTTTTATAAAATAACATAACATGAGGTTATGATATTGAATAATATTAGAACATGAGGTTCTTAGTATTTGTATACTTATTTTCTCTTTACATAACATGAGATTATGTCATTTAATTTGTTTTTATGTAGCCACAACAGAATATTTGTTGTTCACATAAACTACAAGAGATTTTAATTGTAGAGAAAAAATAAATAGCAAAATGAATTCTCTTTATGTAATCACAATAGAACATGTAATGCTCATGTATATTACAATAGAGATATATCAAGAATCTTCTACCTAATTTTGCTTAGAGCAAAAGTCGTGCTGATAACGTGTTATGAAATGTAGAAAACAAGATATGAAGGAGGAAGAAGATAATTGTTATTGAGTAGTCATCAAATGGAGTACAAAGTGTCCCATTTATATGGGTTTAGGAGTGTAACATCCTTGCCTAATTAACTAGTTATTCAAGACTAACTATTGTTCATTCAAGGTGGATATTCATATACATTGAATATATTTATAACATTGTCAACGTTTTCCACATAGTTAAATTGCACATAATGGTATGCTAAAGACAAAATGGGCAGGGCAGGGCAGGGGAAAGAGTAATGTTCGAGGATCAACATACCATGCACAAAAGATTACAGAGCTTAAAAACTTTTATTATCTACATCTTTGTTGAAAGCCAATTCATCAACCAGTGCAACATCATCATTTCCCCATCTCTGGTAAAACTGACTAACTTTTTTGTGCGAAATCCAGGAGTCTACTCCATTGCTTGTTTTGGTATGCGAGCAAGAACCCAAACAGTTTGGAGACTCTTGGAACGTGTGCGTGTAAAACACATATTAGCATTCGGCGAGTAATACGAAACACATTCAAGAGAATTTACTCTTACAATTGAACTTATGCCGCTGAACATACAACGATCGAGTAGATAATTTCATACTGAAACCGTAACCTACTAACTTTATGTTTTGTGTTTAAGTTAGGACTAGAAGAGATCACCCAATTTTCATTCAACGAAGATTGTTATTTCGAAAACATTTTTTGTTAAATTCTTTGATTAACTTTTAGTAAGAATTTTAAACGTTGAAAAACCTTATTGTGTAAATCTTGGTTAAACTATGCTTTGAATTGTAATGATCAGTTCTGACGTCTATAAAGAATAGGGTGAAGTTATACATACCCCTAAAAAGCCATTTATACCTTCCTTTTTTTTAATTTTTTTTTAATTTTAATAATATTGTTTATGTTATAAAACTGTGAAACTAAAAGTGTGAAAAAAAAATACGGAACAGAAACTCATAAAAACTGTTAAACAAATAAAAACCGCGAAACAAAAACTGATAAAAATTATGTCTATCTGAAGCAGAGGATAAAAGGAATCTTTAGTACTTTTTTATACTTTTTAATAAATTAGAAGGTATTTATAGTAGAACCGTCAAAATATGCAAGGTTATAAGTAGCGTGTGATCGCTGAGACAGTGACAGTCACATGGTTTTTCAAGATTCGAGTGTTAGCTAGGTGACCACATGAATTGAAGTAGCTTCACGGGAGGTACATTATTTTATATTTTTATAGATACCCACGGGTGATAAAGATTCTTTTTGTATATTCCTTGGTCCATTTTAAAACAGTTTTTATTGGTTTTTATTTTACGTCTTTAATAGTTTTAACTCGTATAAACTTATTATTTTTTTCACGTTTTTTATTTTATAGTTTTATAACAAATGAAAAATTATAAAAATAAAATATAAAAAAAATAAAAAAATAAAAAATTTAAAAACTAGAAGGTATACATGGTGACAGATTTCAATAACTTCGCCCTATCGACAGTCAGGGGCGAAGTCAGAGAATAAATCATCAGGTGCACAAAAATTTTAATAAGAATATTTATATAATACTTAATTTAGGATCGTGTACATTTTAAAATATCGAGATTTTTAGCATAAAAATACATTACGCGACAAAGTTTCATCGGGTTCTCGTGTATCCCCTGAAACCTCCTAGCTTCGCCCCTGCCGACAGTACTGCCGGCGATTAGTTAACACGGCAACAGGTAGTCAGATATCATTACCCATGAAGTCGATAGTGGTACCATAAGTTTTGTACTGTAAAAAATTTCAAAATAGACCAGTCGACAGAATATTTTTGCTAAAAACCATGGCATACACATGTTGAATAAAGCATCATACACAATCATACAACACATAGCAAATGGGACCATAGCAAATAAGTCTCACAACCCTACCTACCCTAATTATTGTCATATTGTAGATGCACATTTTGTCCTGCATCTTAAAACTGAATCGTTTTAGTAATTGAATCTCGTTTGTTACTGAAAGATCCTATTTTGATAAACGGAATGTCACGCGTGATTATAGCGTATCATCAAAGCATATAAGGATAAATATATTAAACATTACATGATCATAAATGAAATACCAGAAACAAACATCGGTACCCCAAAGTAAAGCTCATCACACACAAACATGAGTACTGTAAATGAAAAGGACTAAACAATGTTCATGGAAATAAGTAGCAAAAGTATGGAGATAAGCATAAAGTAATGAAGGTTAGAAAGCTTCCAATCCATATGCACGTACGCTTAAAGTCTACGAGCGTCCCTAAATACCTGACATTTTAGGAACATGAAAGGAAAACGGCTGAGTATAACGCTCAGTGCACGGATATACAAGCATAGAATGAATAACATAAGCATATACCATATATAGCATCGGAATTGATTAAGTCCTGGAAAACCTGATATAACTTAGTAAAACTGGTTTTATAGTTTGAAAAGCCTTATGTTTATCTTATAAAAATTGTTTAACATGTTTACCATTATAGGTCATGAAATATCAACGTGCATGAATACTTGGAGGGGTGACCTCGTCATGAAATTAGAGGGGTTGCCTCTAATTAATATAAGTTTGGGTAGGAGGGATCAGCTCCTTGTGAATGATGCAAGACACACACCACATTCACCTGAATAATTTGTAAAACATGTAACCTATGATGCACCCATACGCCCCACATGATAACATAATAATATGGGCAAAAGCTTAAAGGGACGCCACGAGCTACCACTCCGCCGTGGTGAAGTCATAACACTGGTGCCTCTAGTGTTATGGTTATGGTACCTCCATAACTAGGTGAAACTGGTCATGCATGTATATGGATTAGGCATTTAATTAAACATAAGCAAATCAAAACATATAAAACATATACTGGGAAAACAGCTGGCTGCATACGGGGAATCCTAATAAGGAAGAATGTCCATACTGAAAGGACGGAGAATCCGTACCTTATGTCCAGTGAACGAAGAAGACGAACGGAAGAGATTCCTACTTCGATCTCACTAATGCTACATAGATAATATACGTGTATAAGTATTCTGATTACTGTGTACGTAACTGTTGTTGTCCCTAATATATGAATGATATAACACGAATTTAAAGAAAGAAAATAGGAGAAGAAGATGAATTCTAGAGAGAGAAAGTAGTGAGATAAAGTAGAGAGAAATGGTTGGAGAAACTTGTGAAATATTAGATTAGAAGAAAATGAAATGGACCAACACCCTTCCTAACATGCTAGGAATGGTTTATATAGCCTTTGCTTACATGTAGCTTAATGGGCTATATGATCATGGGTCGGGCTTTCCTTTTGGGCTTTGGTTACTTATGAATGAACCTTAGCTTAAAGTTAAGCCCGTAATACACGACTAACATACTACCTATTACAACGTTCTAACTAATGTTACAATAATAACCTATGAACGAGCATTCTTGTTTGACTCAATGTTTTGAGGCTAACAATCTCCCCCAATGTAAGGTCATTCCTCTTCGTTATTTGGATTCCAATGGAGATTTATGAATTTCGTCATAAGTGAGTCTTGAACGTGTAACAGTAGTTTTGTTTCTTCATGCTGTGATCTTTGAGCCTTTGTCGTTGTCTTTCGACTTTGTCTTTAATTCTTGAGATCTTCAAATCATCCTTGACTTGTCTTTTCCATCTTGTGATCTTGTGTCTTCATCCTCAAGCTCGCACTATTAATTGTTGAATATGTCTTTAGGCATGAGAATATGGTTTTGAATCTTTGACTTTGCTGAATACACCGTGACGCCACCTTCTCGAGACAAAGCATAGACATGGACTGAATGACTTTGACATTCGTCCTAAATCCGTAGCGTTTTACCTCCGGTCGGTGAAGACCGTTATACGATATTTAAATATCGTACCTGTGATCAGGTAGATTCAATTAAGAATCTCCTTGATAGGGTTTCGCGGCTGTACTAGCCGTTCTCTTTACTCGACCGTCTCAAAGCAAGACTGTGAACATAAAGAGTGAATCAATTGGATAGATATCCGCTTGATTAAAGTCGTCAATTCAAATTCCTGGAACAAGTGTGATTCATAAAGAATCTTACCATTGTTGCTTTCCAGTTGACACAAGCTTGATTCATAAGAATCTCACAAGTCACCTACCGTAGCGCTGTTTGATGTTGACGCTAGAAGGATTTCCATTCGTCACTGTGAATATTAATGAATATCACTCTGAATGTTCTGGCAAGACCATAAAGATATTGCGTAGAAACCTGAAACGAGTTTGAATCAATTTAGAATCAAACCACCGTTGCCTTTTAGTTTTACACATGTTTAATTCATAAAGAATCTTGCATATGACCTACCGCAGTGCTGTTTGATGTTAACACTGGAAGGATTTCCACTCATCATAGTGAATACTAAGTAGTATCACTCTGAGTGTTCTAGCAATATCACAAGGATATAGCGTAGGACTCTCTTGATCTTCATCCGTGTGTCCTAATGATATTTGATTGATCTCTTGGCTCTAGACTCTATTTGTGCACTTTTAGTGGTCGGAGGCTGGAGCAGATGCCACCTATTCAATATCAACTATCTCGGAGTGAGAAAGTCAATAGAAATCGTGTTGATCTCCGTGACAATAAAACAAACTTCTTTTGAGAGAAGTCTGAGTAGCTAGGAAAGGGTTGTGCTTCACATCACTAGGTCCATGATGAGTTTGTCTTCATGATGAGTTGACCCGGTTTCTGCCTAAGTTGTATGGAGGGCTTCTTTCTTTAGACCCTTTATCCTTACATTTCTTTTTCATTCTTCAACCCCTTCAATGCTTACTAAGACATCATTAATAGCACCTTGTTGTGATTGTTCCAGTACTATCATCAGTACTTAGTCGGCATTCAGCTTCGTTCACATTCTACTCCATCTTTCCTAAGGACTTCTAATAATCTATTGGATTGTCCCTGGGAAAATCCCTCCGGTTCTGGTTGGATCATAGGACTTAAACCTAACCACCCTTTTGACACCAATAACGTCGTGAATTAAAGATGTTGTGGGTATTTGATCGTCACCATAAAAACCACTTTAAATTCTAACAAAGTGTTTGAAAAACATTTAACACCTTACTAGTTTTGTCGTTTCATAAAAACTCCCCTACACATGTGCATCGATAATCGAAAGTGTTTCGCACATGTAGGTAAGAGTTAAAGTGCTTGAGTCTTATATAAGATCACATTTTAATCACATTTTCTCTCCTATATCTAATATATAAAATCTTTTGATATAAGAGATACCGAATTTGATTAAAATATATTTTGAAAAATAGTCTTGAAAATCTTTGGGAGAAAGATGTGTCAAACTTAGCATGAATTTTGGAAATCTCCCCCTCAAAAATTGATCCAATTGAATTGTCATTGTGAGGATGTGATCCATATTTCTCTTTTTGAGGATGGGAGTTGTTGAACACACAATTTTTGAAAGATTGTGAATAATCATTGAAAAATTCTTGAAAAAATTGTGTTCAACGCTTTTTGAAAAATCCTATTTCTTTTTGTCGAAGAGGTTTTTCTAAAGCATAAACTTGAGTTCATAGACATTGAATGTCTTGACGAATCCACTCAAGTGTAAGAAGCTTTCTCTTCTTTTGCTGAGGGTAAGCGCACTAAATCGTACACTCCCCCGTGAATATAGAACTGGGTTGCAATGTGAAAGTGATTACAAGCCATTGTGTTGAGCTCAAAACATGGAATGTTTTGTGACAAGCTCAACCCGTGATAGATTGCTCTACCCGTTGTTTGGAAATATTGTCCAAAATAGACAATTTCCTTTTAAAAAAAAAGAAATGACATGTTTTGAAAAATATTTACAACTTTCATTCGAGCTTTATGTACACACCCGTGTCGTTATTGAGCGACATTTCTAGGCACGTCCATATTATCGATACTGAAAGACATGTCGAGAAGAATATTTTTGGATTTTAAAAGATTTTTAATTTTGAGTTTTGTTTTTATATGTTTTATATTTTTGTATTTTGTTTTTTTATTAATATTTACAAGTAGATGTTTGATAGATGAATCAAACAGGCTTCTTTGCCAGAACCTCCAGTTCTGCTGGAGTCAAACATCTCATACCAATTTGCCTAACTAGATACGCAAACCTCTCTTTCGAAAGAGCTTTTGTAAACAAGTCAGCTAATTGGTAATCAGTTCCAACAAAGTATAATTCAACAATACCCTTTTTAACTTGTTCCTTAATGAAGTGATATCTGACATCAATGTGCTTCGTGCGGGAATGCTGTACCGGATTGCAGGAGATGACTATGGCCGACTTTGAGTCACAGTACATAGGTACTTTATCAAAGTGGAAGCCATAATCCGTGAGTTGTGTTCTCATCCAAAGAACTTGAGCACAACACGCAGATAGAGAAACATACTCCGCTTCGGCTGATGAAAGTGACGTGCAATCCTGCTTCTTGGAAGACCATCCCACAAGCTTATCTTGTCCTAGAAATTGTGCACCACCAGAAGTACTTTTACGTGTATCAAGACACCCTGCATGATTAGAATCTGAATAGGCCGTTAGAAAGAAACCGGTTTCTATCGGATACCATAGTCCCAAATGAATGGTATTCTTGAGGTACCGAAAGATCCGTTTAACCTCCTTGAGGTGCTTTTCAGTGGGTCGTGCTTGATAACGTGCACAATAGCATGTAGCATGATGAATATCAGGTCTGCTTGTTGTCAAGTACATGAGAGACCCGATCATGGAACGATATCTCGTTTGATCTATGGGTAAACCCTCTAAGTCAGCATCAAGCGATGTGGTTGATAATGGTGTCCCAACGGGGTCACATGAGGTCATACCATGCTTTTTTATTATCTCTTGACAATACTTAGCTTGGTTAATGAAGATACCACTTGGGGATTGGTGTACTTGAATTCCTAAAAAGAATTTTAGTTCGCCCATCATAGACATTTCAAATCTGCTATGCATTATTTTTTCAAACCATTTTGGAAGTTTTGGGTTTGTAGACCCGAAAATAATGTCATCAACATAAATCTGCACAAGCAAAATATCATCCCCATATGTATAAGTGAATAAAGTTAAATCAATGGAACCTTTTGAGAAACCTTTGGAGACCAGAAATTTCGAGAGCTCGTCGTACCACGCCCTTGGAGCTTGCTTGAGTCCATATAGTGCTTTGTGGAGACGATACACCTTGTCAGGATAATGAGGATTGACGAATCCTTCCGGCTGCGTGACATAGACGTCTTACTTCAAAGGACCGTTAAGAAACGCCGTCTTTACGTCCATTTGATAGACAATGAATCCCTTATGTGCAGCATAAGCAAGGAAAATCTTGACCGCTTCCATTCGAGCTACTGGTGCAAATGATTCTTCAAAATCAGTACCCTCTTTCTGTCCATACCCTTTAGCCACTAGCCTAGATTTATTCTTGATGATCGTGTTCTCTTCATCCATCTTGTTTTTCCAGATCCATCGAAGATTTAATGGTGTTACATCGTATGGTCTGTCAACAAGTACCCAGACTTTAAGTCTTTCAAATTGTTGAAGTTCATCCGTCATCGATTCAATCCAAGCATGATCAACCATGGCTTCTTTGATGTTTTTTGGTTCAGCTGAACTCACGGCGAGTGCGAACATACAAACATCACCATCGGTGTGAAGCTGTCGTCTTGTACGAACGGGCTGTGAAGGGTTTCCAATGACATGAACCAAAGGGTGATCTCGGGTCCAATGATGTGTTGAAGGATGTCGTTGATAGAACGTATGCATATTTGATAGATCAACATGGCGAGTAGAAGACTCTCTAGTTTCGTGTACCGGTGTACCGAATGGGTTGATAAATTCGTCTTCGTCAGATAATGCATCGTCTGCTTGATTTGTGTTCTCTGGAGCAATGACAGTAGTTGTGGATGTTGTAGGATCGATTGTTAAAGTGATATTCTAAGGAGGTAAATCTGCAGCAACTGGTGTTGAAGTAGATGAAGTTGTATCTTTTTGTTGACGATGATCGGTATAATCATTCTTATCATGAGTGACAGCGGAAGACTTTGATACAACTTGTTTCTCCCTCGTGAAATATTTATCATACATTGGTCCATATAACATTTCCAACTCTTCAATTGTCGTATCCACTGTCATATCTGCTCTAGGAACATTTTCAGGAACCAGCTTTGAACTTGACGGTTCATTGTTGTGGTCTTGAGTTCTGAGTTCCGTGCGGTTGTGAACGGAAGTCGTTTGTCGTTGTGGATCGGGACTTAAACTGTTTTGTTCAAGTGCCATCGTGTTGCTTACTTGTGAAACCCTTGAGACACATATTTTTCTGATATTTGTTTCTTCAGCAACCAAACTCTGAGAGTGTCTTTTGTTGAACGGTATGAATAAGGAAAACCTTTATGTTCTTGTTGAACCTTTACTTGATTACCTGCACTTTAATCAGTAGTTTGTATGCTTGCATATTTGTTAGTGATATCTTTGTGAGAACCATGTGGGGGTTCACAGTGAACCTTTATCGTGCTAGAGGGAAATATTTTTCCAGTAGGAACCCATTTAAGACCAGTTGTTTTAAAGATTCTACCCGTTGGTATCCACTTAAGACTAGGTCTAGGAAACGTAGTTTTCTCATGTACAGCGGAAGACTTAATTGGAGAAAATCTATTTCCTATAAGGTTCCGTCTTTGAGATGCTCTAGCTTTTTGGTTCACCTTGTTCAGGACTTTTGTGATGCAATCATCATGAATGGTATTAAATACACATTTGTTACATTTCGTGCAAACAAAATGCTTAGCATCTGAGAAGGATTTAGTGTTCATAGGATAGGCTGATTTGGGCACATCATAGAAGGGTCTAGAATTCCTAGATGTGTGATTAGCGCTCCTAGGTTTCGGTTGGGTCATGTCTCTGGCTTGTGTCTTTATCTTAGCATCCTCTGGACAGCTTTTATGACCCATGTCATTTGAACAACTCTGAGGCATGTTCTTGGAGATATTTCTAGAGTTGCTTGAGGCATTCATGTGATTGGGTTTTGCATTGTCAAAATGTGTTAAGGGGGATCTAGATAGTGAAGTGACAGTTTTTGGCAAATTGCTACGCACGTCAACTTGGGATGCAAACCTCGAGTTCGATGTTTTGGGTCGGTCAGATTTAAACGCATTCGGTTGTCTAGCAACTGAGCGGTTTCTGAATGGTTGAGTAGGAGGTTTCCCCAAGATTGACTGATTTGCTAACTAAGTATCCACACTATTTCCTTTTAGCTTCCTTAATTCATTTTTCACTGCTGTTAATGCAAAAACCTTTTCCTGAATCTGAGCTTTCAATTGCTCATTTTGTAGAAGTAATTGAGCGACACGTTGTTCTAACTTAATGTTCATATTAACAAATATGTCATTATCAGCATTAGCGTCATTACTATCTATAGTGTCAATAGGTTGCACAGATATTTCACTTAATGAAGCAGGCGGAGGACTGGGATTTTGAGAAGCCAACTTTGATTCTAACAAATTTATTTGTTTCACAAAATGTTCTTTTTCCGCATTAGAATCTTGAATTTACGATCTAGTTTTTGTTCAAGAACAACGTTTGCTTTTTCAAGTTTTTCAAAATAAGTTTCAAATTTGTCATTTTTCTTCGAAAAATCGAGTTTGGCGTCCTCAAAATCTTTTGTCTTTTGAGCTAACATTTTTTCAAGCTCATGAATCTTAGAATCAATATATTGATGATCATCATACACAGCATTTAATTGTACCTCAGCCATTAGCTCTTCATCATAAATGGGTCTGATATCTGCATCATCGGCTGCTGGATCATTCCATGAGCTGTGGATGGTTTGTTGTTGTTCTGATTCTATCCCGCTGATTTCTGTGATAATCGAACAATCATCCAATGTTTGACCATCATCGACATTTATCTCGTTCGTCTGCATCAGTCTTTCATTCACCCGTCTTTCAATTGGTAGTTTATGAAGTGTTCTTTCGACAATTAACTTCCTTACATCTCTCATGTGTTGAAGAAACGTCTCCTTGAATTCTTGAACTTCTAACCGAGTATATTTAAAAAAGTAATTGTTTATGAATTCTCAATCATAGTGTACAGACACCTGTGTACCAATTAATTGCTGAAACTGATTTTCGAGAACCAAAACGGCATCTATGGATTCAACCTCTTGAAATTCATCGTTGGCAAGTTGTTGTTCAAGGTGAGCTGCCGATATGAGCAAAAACTCATATCAATTTATTAACAAATCACCCTAAAACACAAGAAAAATACCTAAACTTTGTGCTATAAAGCGGAATTATGTGGTATGTTTTGTGTTTGTGCTCAAATAGGTAAGAAGGATACAAATTCAAGCAAACAAAGGAAAATCAAGCTTAATTTGATGAAAAAGACAAAGAAGGATCAAAAGTGACAAGACTTTGAAGACAAAGGACCTATCTTGACAATCTGCCAAAAATGAAGGACCAAAAGTGTAAATATGACAAAGTCAAGATCAAAGTTAAATCTGGTCAACTCTCAAGTCAACCAAGTCAAAGGAGCTTTTTGATCAAGTTTGCAAGTGGAAGGACTTAAATTGCCAAAAGAATGAAGAATATTGCTCAAAATTACATTCTGCCAAGTCAAGGGGCTATTTCTGCCATTTTTGGAAAGTTATGATAAGCTTAATCCGTGTGAAAAGCTATCAACCAATGAGAGTGCATGAAACAAGTGACCAGGATCACCACCTCATCTCATTTATTACCCACTCAACCGCCAGCATTAATTGGCCAATATCCTAACAGTGCTGCGCACTAACTTCCTTTTCCACCAATAGCAATGCAACATGCAATAATCAAATTATCCACTTTGGATAATGATCCGTGTGCTTAGCCCATAGCCAATACAATCCTGCCACGTGTCATCTTCTTCAACGCAATTTACCTGGATCGTTCTTTAGCTAGAGGCAATTTTAGGAGATGGTATAAATATCAAAAGTGATCGTTTTAAAGAGACGAATTCAATGATCACAATCAATTACACTCAAGATCAACAACAAAGAAATCCCCAAATGTGTTCATAACCTGCAAAATTCAATTGAGCTGAATTGTCCACGTGGAAGTTTCTGATTGGATCTAACACGTCACCAACCCCAACCACTTCACATCTGCAGTCTATAAATACCCTAGATTAGCACATTTCTTGTATATTAGAAAAGTGTGAAATCACACACACTTTTAGTTTTTCTCTCATCCTTCTTAGTTTTAGCTTAACAACTCAAGAGTCTGACAAACTCTTGAGTCTGTTATTAGTTGTAACTGATTACCAGCATTTGTAACTACTTCTCAATTCAATCAATAAACATTTCAATTTTCCCTCCAAATACTCCATTACTTCTCTACTGTTCATACCTGCTTCATTGTTACCTTGTGATGCTGTTAGTTTGTTATGATCATCACTTGATCATGATTAGCTACTTGTGAAGTTTTTGGAGCTGTTACCTGTTCTTTTCATCCAAGTTCTAGTCCTAGTAGATTTTTGCAGAATTCCAGTCCATTAATGGCGAATTTGATGATTGATAGTTGTTGATTGGTAGTTGATTGATGTGTTCTAGTGCTAAGGTGGTGGTTAGCACTAGATTAGAGAGCTCAGCGCTCCTCTACTCCCCAAAGGAGGCCTAAGCAAAAGGTTTCACTTTCTGAGTTTTAAGTTCCACTCAATTGTTGAATGCATGATTCATTCCTAGCTAAATTCTACTTGATTGCATGATAAAAGTTGTTTTAGCTTGATATTGATCTGATCTCAGTGTTTGTGTAGCTTATTAGTAGCTTATACCTGCTTTTAGTTCTTGTACTTGTCCTGTTTTTCACATTTATCAGTCATTATAGCTTTTCCAGTCATTTTGAGTTCTAGTTGTTTTGATTGCTTGTAACTAGTTCTAATACACTTCATATCAGCTATAGAACTTAGTTTGTTATAGCTCTTTACTCAGTCTAATCATTTGATCAAAAATCCTTCATAAAAGTTTCAAAAATATCAGAAAAGTGGTGTTTGGTATTAGCTTAAAAGTAGTTTTCAAGTGTTAGCAATTGGCAAACTTTGGTTCATTTCTAGTTAACTAGTCATAACAAATAGTTTTCAGTCATTAACTAGTCAAGGTTCTAGTCAAAAAGGCAATTGGTCATTAAAAAGGTTTGGGTCAGTTTTTAACAAGCATATTTTCAGAAAGTTGTGATTTTGATTTGCTTGGCATTTCTTTGTTACTTGATGAAATCTTTCCAAACCAGTGCTCATTTTTCACTCAACATATGAACTTTGAATTTGTATAAGGAATTTGTACAGTATCAATAATTGAGTAAGAAATAAGCAAAAGTTTAAGCATAAGAGCAAATTCAATTCCCTGTAGTAAAATGCAAACTGATTTCTCATATCTCATTTTCTACTTCATCAACTAGCTAATTTTCTTTCACATTTTCATTCCAAAAGTGTTCCTGGATAGATTTTGAGATTTTGACCTTTTTGAAAATTCTGGTCAACGAAAGTCAACATAAGCACAATTTTGGCTTATTTTCAGATTTAGGACTTATTACTTGATGATTTTCCTTGAGACTTGATTTCCCGTCTTTTTTTTGAGCTGATTAACAAGAATTTTCATTAAAATCCAGTATTGCAAGTCTAGCTTAATTGGTAGCTTATTTTGTGCTTATTGGATTTAGCTTATCAGATTTATAGTCACTTTTAGCTTAATTCCTTGGATAGGTCTAGCTAATTTTCAATTTTAAGTCGTTTGCAACTGGTTTGATCAAATTTGGTTGAGAAATAAGCTCAAACGAGCTTATTGAAGTTGAGAACCCGTTTTTGTTAAAATACTTTTAAAATTTGCATTTTGGTCCTTATAGTATTACTCAGTTTTAAAACTTGGCTAATCTTTCTACTTTTTAGGGTTTTCAAATAATTAGTCCTTGAATTTTCAGATTTGTTCAAATTTAGTTAGTTAGTTTCAAATTAGTTGGAATTTGGTTACATTGTTTGGATAATTTTCATTTTCAGTCCATATAGTTTACTATTTTTACACATTTAGTCCTTAGACTTTTTAGCTTTACATTTTTAGCATTTATATTTCATAGAATTTACATTTCCATTCCTTATAGTTTGTAGAATTTACATTTGGCATTTTATTTGAATATAAACTTGGTATGTGCATCTTGTTTTACATATAAGTAGACGGTATTTTTCATTTTAGCAAGGCTTGTTTGAATTAGCAATAGAATATCCAAAAAACTTTACCAACCAAAAACAATTAAAAACCCGATCTTGTTAGGACTTTCAATTTGTTAAGAACTGAGAAAAACGAACTTCAACTATACACATATTAAATGGTGCCGCTGCCGGTTCTTTGACTTTACGAGAGACTATCGATTGACGGTTTTCATTGTCTTTTGGGATCCGTTCACCTAGTGAACGTTATTTTTACGTATCATAAATCAAAAACAAATAAAAAATCACAAATATAAAAATATATAAAAACAAAAAAATTAACAAAACAATTCTTTTCCTAAAGAATTGACCAAACAAATTAAAAAATCCAAAAAGCAATCTTTTTCCTAAGAGATTGCACCCAAAAATATATATTATTGGATTCTCTCGGTTTTTATGTACATATAGTATTTTCTCTTAAAAAATCATAAATACAAAAATATTTTCCATATATTATTATAAGTAAATACGTATACGTATAAGAACAACCAATTCACATATTCTCCATAAGTATTGCCAAGGCAATACACCGTGTTGAGGGGCGTTCCGGTCATTGACACGTGTATCGATCAAACAAAATAAAGCAAGAATAGATAAATACTTCCAATAAGCAACAATTCGAAGAATACAAACAATTAAGTGAATAGAAAGGCGATGTGCTATAAAATGCCATCTAAGGGTCAATAGGTACTTAAGTGCTTCGCGCCACCTAACCCCCCGTTCACTTGTGAGTATTCTAAGAAGGAAGGCTTCATTGGGGGTCTTGCACCCAAGTAGTATATACGTATATTATTATTTTCTTGTCGATATTTCATATTGAAACTCGAAGGGGATAATACTTTTCTCTTCAAAGTCACACGAGAGCTTCTCTCTCATTCCTCGTATTGAGTTGCATGCTCACTCGCGGGCGTGCACAAATACCGATTGGTGTACAACCCCTTCCTCCGAAAAGGAAGAAAAAGAGAAAGAGTAAGAACACCACCGTCCATCAAGCCGATCACGAGAATCGTGCTTTGATTCATCCACAACAAGAAGCCATGGCTGTTGATAATCGTTCTTTGATGGAACGTTTGCAATCCAATGTTCACGGATATGCCGATGCTATCAAGATTCCCGACATTCCCGCAAATTCATTTGAGCTAAAAACGGCTATGATTACCTTGGTTTCAAATACACCTTTCTATGGTCACAAGAATGATAATCCTCATGATCACCTTAAGAGATTCCTTGCTCTTTGCAATACCATTAAGTACAATGGAGTTCCACATGATGCTATTAAGTTGATATTGGTGCAATTTTCACTAGAGGGACCCGCTAAGCATTGGTTAGACACCCAACCACCCGATAGTATCACCACATGGGATGGTTTCACCACTAAGTTTTTGAACAAGTTCTTTCCCCTATCTAAGACCACGGCTTTGAGGAACTTAATTATAGGCTTTCAACAAAAACCTAGTCAATCCTTTAGTGATGCTTGGGAGGAGTTTAGAGAGTTATTGAGGAGATGCCCTAACCATGGATTGTATGAAGTTCACCAAATCAATACTTTCTATGATGGCCTTAAACCTCATCACCAAGATTCACTCAATGCTTCCGCGGGAGGGAATATTCTTCTTAAATCCATTCAAGAGGCTTTGGACATCATTGAGACCAAAGCAATGGTTCAAACAAACACTGAATTTGAAGAAAGGGTTCATGTTATCCAAAACAATTCTCAAACACCTTGTGATAACCAATTTCTCAAGTATCACCAAGAGATCATTCAAAAGATGGATAAAGATCGTGAGATGAGTTTTAAGGCACAACAAGAAATGATTCAAGCTATTAAGAGCCTTTCATTGAACAATTCTTCAAATGATGTGAATGCCATTACTCTTTCTTGTGTAACTTGTGGAGGTCCCCATTCCTATGAACAATGTGATAAGGTGCAAGGTTATCAAGGGGAATGTTATGCTTACCAAGAGGAACATCGTGAACACTTCAAGCCAAATATCAATCCCAATAACCTTTCTTACAAGTCCCAAAATTACCTTACTCCACCGGGATTCCCACCCCAACCACCCACCCAAATTCAACAAAATCCTCCTCAAGTGTTACAAAGGAATCAAGGGCAAAGACCACCTTACCAAGGGAATAACTATAGACCACCAAATACTTTTAACAATCAAGGAAATACCTTTCAAGGTAACAACCAAGGGTTTTACAATCAACCTCCACCTTTCCAACCCCAAGGTTTTCAAGGAAATGTGCCATAAGATTTTAACACAATTGAGCTTTTTCACAAAATGAATCAAGAGAATGAAAGGAGGTTTCAAGCTAATGAGAAGAGATTAAGAGAAATGAATGAAGCTCATGAGAGAAGAATGAGAGAAATGCATGAAGACATAAACAAGAAGTTTATGATGCTTTATAATCAAAGACCACAAGGGGCTTTACCTTCCAACACACAAACAAATCCAAGAGCAAATGTCAATGCTATTACAACAAGAAGTAGAAAGACAACAAAGAATCCTTCACCTCCTAAACCTCCTATTGTTCCACCCATTTTTGTTCCTACATGTGACAAGCCTTCTACCTCTACTTCACCACCTCAAAATGCTCCCATTTAATCAAACACACTTTCTCAACCTATTCCTACTTCTCCTCTACCTTCCACACCTCCCAATGAAGAAGCTAAAAAAGACAAATCCTCCACTACAACACCTATTCCACCTACACCACAACCAACTCTTCCATATCCTTCAAGGTTGAAAAAGGACAAGTTAAAGAACAAGGATGACATCCAAGTCTCAAATTTCTTAAGAATGTTCAAGCAACTCAACATCAACATATCCTTTGCGGAAGCTCTTGCTTATATGCCAAAGTTTGCTAAGATGTTCAAGGATTTACTCTCAAACAAGGAAAAATTGGTTGATTTGCCCAACACATCCCTTAATTAAAATTGTTCCGCCGTGCTACTTAAAACCTTACCAACAAAACTTTGAGATCCCATGGCGCTTCTTGATACCTTGTAATTTTCCTGGTGTAGAAAATTGCATGGCTTTGGCGGATCTAGGGGCAAGCATTAACCTCATGCCTTTATCGGTTTGGAAAAAACTCTCTCTTCCCGAGCTCACTCCCACTAGGATGACCCTTGAATTAGCCAACCGAACCATAGCTTACCCTGTAGGTATAGCGGAGGATGTGTTTGTAGGTGTGGATAAGTTTACATTTCTAGCCGACTTTGTAGTGGTGGATTATGACATGGATCCTAGAGTTCCTTTGATTGTTGGTAGACCGTTTTTGAGAACGGGTCGTACTTTGATAGATGTGGCGGAAGGAAAACTAATTATGAGAGCAGAGGATGAGAAAGTGGTGTTTAAGTTAGGGAAAGTTTGTGATAGGAAAGAGGTTAAGGAGTCTAGACCGTGTGAGACTATTAACATAGTTGATGTGTTAGATGAGGTGTGTGATGAACACTTTCATGATGCTTGCAAGAGTACTAGTGATGAGATGCCCCATGTTGAAACTGTGGCCTCAATTGCTCCCTCTTTAACACCTTTTGGAGAGAGTGATTTCCTCTTGGAGGAATTCGAGTTAAACTTTCTTGGTGATGATGATTCTCCCATTAATTGGGAAGAAGATATTCTTACTATCCAAAAGTTGCTCAATGAGGACCCTATTCCTTCTCCTACTCCACAAGAAGTTACTCATGGGGATCCTTCCATAGTAAAACCTTCCATAGAGAGTCCACCTCCAATTGAACTTAAGGACCTTCCATCCCACCTAGAGTATGCTTTCTTAGAGGGTAAAGACCAGTTACCCGTGATCATTGCTAAAGAGTTGAAAGAGGATGAGAAGGAGCAACTTATTGAAGTCGTTAATAAACACAAGAAAGCCTTAGCTTGGAAAATATCCGACATAAGGGGAATTGATCCACATTTTTGTACACACAAAATCCTTATGGAGGATGACTACAAACCCGCCATTCAAAGTCAACGAAGAGTTAACCCAAAAATCCATGAGGTCATTAAGAAGGAAGTGATTAAACTCCTTGATGCGGGTATGATTTACCCCATTTCTGACTCTCCATGGGTTAGCCCGGTGCATTGTGTTCCAAAGAAGGGTGGAATCACCGTGGTCCCTAATGAGAACAATGAGCTTATTCCTACGAGACTTGTTACCGGTTGGAGAGTTTGTATTGACTATAGGAAACTCAATGAGGCTACTAGGAAAGACCATTTCCCATTACCTTTTATGGATCAAATGCTTGAACGCTTAGCGGGAAATGAGTACTATTGCTTTCTTGATGGTTTTTCGGGTTATTTCCAAATACCCATTGACCCTAAGGATCAAGAAAAGACCACATTCACTTGTCCCTACGGTACATTTGCTTACAAGAGGATGCCTTTTGGCTTATGTAATGCACCGGGGACGTTTCAAAGGTGCATGATGGTGATTTTCCATGACATGATAGAGCAAACTATGGAGGTTTTTATGGATGATTTTTCCGTCTTTGGAAATTCATTTACCTCATGTCTCACCAATCTAGAGAGAATGCTTAAGCGTTGTGAGGAAACACGTTTAGTGCTTAATTGGGAGAAATGTCACTTTATGGTGAAAGAGGGAATTGTTTTAGGACACAAAATATCCTACAAGGGATTAGAAGTGGATCGAGCTAAAATTGATGTGATTGCTAAGATTCCCCCACCCACCTCGGTTAAAGGTGTGAGGAGTTTCTTAGGTCATGCGGGGTTTTATAGGCGCTTTATAAAAGATTTTTCTAAGATAGCTAGACCGATGACTCACCTCTTAGAAAAAGAGACTCCTTTCATTTTTAACCAAAATTGTTTGGACTCTTTTGAGACTCTTAAGGAGAAATTGACAAAGGCTCCCGTTTTGGTTTCTCCAAATTAGGAATTACCTTTTGAGCTTATGCGTGACGCTAGTGATTATGCGGTGGGGGCCGTCTTAGGTCAAAGAGTGAATAAGCATTTTCAACCTATACACTATGCGAGTAAAACCATGACCGGTGCACAACTTCATTACACTACCACGGAAAAAGAGTTGCTTGCTATAGTCTATGCTTTTGAGAAATTTAGACCATACCTTGTGCTATCCAAAACCATAGTGTATACGGATCATTCCGCTCTCAAGTATCTCATGACAAAACAAGATGCTAAGCCTAGGCTTTTGAGATGGGTTTTGTTGCTTCAAGAGTTTAAGATAGAAATTCGTGATAAAAAAGGGGTCGAGAATTTAGCGGCAAATCACTTGAGTAGACTTGAGCATCCTTTTCAAGGAGATTTTCCAAATCAAGAAATCAATGAATCCTTTCCATTAGAGGAGCTCATGTCTATCTCTTCCCAAGAGGATGCCACTCCTTGGTTTGCGGATATCACAAACTATCTTGTGGGAAATGTGCTTATTGAGGGTCTTACTTACCAACAAAAGAAGAAATTTCTTAAGGAAGTTAAGTACTACTTTTGGGATGATCCTTATCTTTTTAGGCAATGTGCGGACCAAATCATTATACGGTGTGTAGATGGGCCCGAGGCATTTAAGATCTTAGAAGCATGTCATAAAGGACCTACGGGTGGACATTTTGGGCCCAACTATACCGCCAAGAAAGTCTTTGATTTGGGTTACTATTGGCCTTCCATTTACAAAGATGCCCATGAGATGGTAAAATTTTGTGATGTGTGTCAAAGACAAGGAAAAATTACGCAACGTGATGAGATGCCACAAAATTTTATTCAAGAGTGTGAGATTTTTTATGTATGGGGCATAGAATTCATGGGACCTTTTCCATCTTCTAAGGGAAACAAGTATATACTTGTGGCGGTGGATTATGTGTCTAAATGGGTGGAGGCTAAAGCCTTACCTACCAATGATGCTAGAGTTGTTGTGAAGTTCTTAAAGCAATTGTTTGCTAGATTTGGTGTACCTCGGGCCATCATAAGTGATCGTGGTACGCACTTTTGTAATGATCAATTCACGAGAGTTATAAAGAAATATGGAGTTAATCATAGACTTTCTACCGCGTATCACCCTCAAACCAATGGTCAAACCGAGGTCACAAATCGTGGTTTAATGAGAATTTTAGAGAGAACGGTGGGAGAGCATCGAGCTTCTTGGTCGGATAATCTTGATGATGCTTTGTGGGCTTTTAGGACGGCTTTTAAGACACCAATTGGTTGTACTCCTTATAGGATTGTCTATGGTAAAGCGTGCCACCTCCCATTCGAGTTAGAACACAAGGCATCTTGGGCTCTCAAGTGGGATAACTTTGATTTAAACCAAGCCGGTTCACATAGGAAAGATCAACTTAATGAGATGGATGAATTGAGAGCCAATGCCTATGAAAATTCTTTGCTTTACAAGGAAAAGACTAAGAAATTGCATGATGCTAAGATCAAGAACCGTGAGTTCAAAGTTGGAGAGCCGGTTCTCCTCTTTAACTCAAGGTTGAAACTTTTTGCGGGCAAGCTTAAGTCGAGATGGTCCGGTCCATTCACTATTGCTCAAATGTTTCCATATGGAACTATTGAGTTGTCACAAACCGATGGTCCAAATTTTAAAGTGAATGGTCACTGTGTGAAACATTATTTTGGGGAGGACATTTCCGTTGAAATGGTCCAAGAGATCCCCATTTTCCCCATGAATTAATTCATTGAGGGACGAGTCGAGCTAGAGACTCATTAACTCAAGCATCGTATAACTAGGTTTAGAGTGTTGTAGGTTAGCAATAAGGGTATAGACTTGGAGATAAGTGTAGGGGAGACCTTCTTTTGTCTTCATGTTGTTTGTAGGGATGCTCACTCATTTCATGCTTTGGAGCTTATGGAGGAGGCCCTTGTATCCGGTTCATTTCGTTACTATTGTGATCTTTCATTGACACCTTGTGCTTAAACATGAATTCACCAATAGTTGTCCTTTCCTTAACTTGGGTTAAGCAAAGTCTATTCATTGTCATAAGTGTAGGGGAAGTTTTTATACTTCCATGCTCTTAAACATTGAGGACAATGTTTAGCTTAAGTGTAGGGGGGTTTTCTATCGAAGTGACCTTACCTAGAACTTGTCATTGTCTTTCATGATAACTCGGAAAATTAATTTTCAAACATTTTGCAAATTTTTGATCTACTTTGGCCACCAAAAATATGCATTCATAATTTTTGCATCAATCACTTTTCATTTGCATATCAATATTGCATTGTATATATTTCTTCTTTTATTTTTCATCAAAAATATATAAAAAGAAAAAAATATAATAAAAACATGGTTTAACAAGTTTAGATTTTTTTGACATATTAGGCCCGCCATGGATATTTTGACTCAACCCGAGTTTGCTTATCTTAACACTCTCTAGCTAGTATCCTTAACCATGTAGTCCTTCATTGGTCTATTCGGCTAAGCATCCACCAATCTCATTATTTGAGATTTTAAATTTGTGGAGAATGGGAAATGATAGAGTTGAAGCAAGTACAAAAGGGCTAGATAAACTTCATGATAATTACTTGTGGCTAAACCCTTCTCTTCTTTACCTCTATTTTCTTCGCATGTATATATGTTAATAAATAATCAAGAACGGTTTTAAATTGTTTGTAATCTCTTATGCATTTTTGTCTAATCATTCACGGTTGGTATAAGTACGTCTTAAGATTCTAAGTTAAGACGTTTTATGTGTACTGGACTTATGTCATGCTTAATATTTAGCGGGTGTTTTTCCTTTTATTCTTTTCAAATTTCTTTGTGAGGAATAAAGAAAAATAAGAACGGCTTACAAAAAAATGAGTGGCTAGAAAAAAAAAGAAAAAATAAATAATTATACAAGACTCCCAAGAGGGGCAGTGAAGTGTTAATTATAGTGAATATTGAGTTCCAATATTACCTTGACGGGTTGCGGGGATTCAATAGATTGCTCCAATCCAATATTACCTTGACGGGTTGCGGGGTTGAAGATCCAAGGTCTCAAAAAGGCGGCGGATGTAAATTATTACGTGAGTTTTATTTTTCTTTCCTTAGCGAGTGTGTAGCTACTTATGAAAGCATGACATGAGGATTTTACACATAAGGCGAATGACTTATTACTCTTGAAACGGACTTATATTAATTGTGAGCGTTTTTTCAAGTGATAGATGAGTGGATTACTTAGGATTAAAACCGTGCTTCCTTATTTTTGGATTTTACATTTCTTATACTTCACACTTGAAATAATGACAAATTTGCTCACAAGCAATTTGCTCAAATACTAACCGGTTCCACATTTAATTGTCATGAATAAGTTGATGCACTTTTTACTTGTGAATACAATGATCCCATTTTTAAGCTTGGTATGGGGAAAGTGAAACTTGAGGATGATAAGTGTCCATGGTACCCAAGCCCTAATCAAAGTCATTGAATTCTTTATGAGTTATTTCCATCAAAACCATTTCAAGAAAAACCAAAAAGATATAGATAGAATTGTATTTTGTTAATTGCATTGTTAAAAATCAAAATCATGCATCATTTAGTTTAGAGTAGTGTAGATGCATTCATAATGGTCAAGGTGGATTAATTATGAGGAGAATGTAAATTTGTGCTTTAATACATAGCATTGCATGAGGACATCACAATGTTCAAGTGTAGGGGATTTGATATGAGCAAAAACTCATATTAATTTATTAACAAATCACCATAAAACACAAGAAAAATACCTAAACTTTGTGCTATAAAGCGGAATTATGTGGTATGTTTTGTGTTTGTGCTCAAATAGCTAAGAAGGATACAATTTCAAGCAAACAAAGGAAAATCAAGCTTAATTTGATGAAAAAAGACAAAGAAGGATCAAAAGTGACAAGACTTTGAAGACAAAGGACCTATCTTGACAATCTGCCAAAAATGAAGGACCAAAAGTGTAAATATGATAAAGTTAAGATCAAAGTCAAATCTGGTCAACTCTCAAGTCAACCAAGTCAAAGGAGCTTTTTGATCAAGTTTGCAAGTTGAAGGACTTAAATTGCCAAAAGAATGAAGAATATAGCTCAAAATTACATTCTGCCAAGTCAAGGGGCTGTTTCTACCATTTTTGGAAAGTTATGATAAGCTTAATCCGTGTGAAAAGCTATCAGCCAATGAGAGTGCATGAAACAAGTGACCAGGATCACCACCTCATCTCATTTATTACCCACTCAGCCGCCAACATTAATTGGCCAATATCCTAACAGTGCTGCGCACTAACTTCCTTTTCCACCAATAGTAATGCAACATGCAATAATCAAATTATCCACTTTGGATAATGATCCGTGTGCTTAGCCCATAGCCAATACAATCCTGCCACGTGTCATCTTCTTCAACGCAATTTACCAGGATCATTCTTTAGCTAGAGGCAATTTCAGGAGATGGTATAAACATCAAAAGTGATCGTTTTCAAGAGACGAATTCAATGATCACAATCAATTACACTCAAGATCAACAACAAAGAAATCCCCAAATGTGTTCATAACCTACAAAATTCAATTGAGCTGAATTGTCCATGTGGAAGTTTCTGATTGGATCTAACACGTCACCAACCCCAACCACTTCACATCTGCAGTCTATAAATACCCTAGATTAGCTCATTTCTTGTATAGTAGAAAAGTGTGAAATCACACACACTTTTAGTTTTTCTCTCATCCTTCTTAGTTTTAGCTTAACAACTCAAGAGTCTGACAAACTCTTGAGTCTGTTATTAGTTGTAACTGATTACCAGCATTTGTAACTACTTCTCAATTCAATCAATAAACATTTCAATTTTCCCTCCAAATACTCCATTACTTCTCTACTGTTCATACCTGCTTCATTGTTACCTTGTGATGCTGTTAGTTTGTTATGATCATCACTTGATCATGATTAGCTACTTGTGAAGTTTTTGGAGCTATTACCTGTTCTTTTCATCCAAGTTCCAGTCCTAGTAGATTTTGCAGAATTCCAGTCCATTAATGGCGAATTTGATGATTGATAGTTGTTGATTGGTAGTTGATTGATGTGTTCTAGTGCTAAGGTGGTGGTTAGCACTAGATTAGAGAGCTTAGCGCTCGTCTACTCCCCAAAGGAGGCCTAAGCAAAAGGTTTCACTTTCTGAGTTTTAAGTTCCACTTAATTGTTGAATGCATGATTCATTCCTAGCTAAATTCTACTTGATTGCATGATAAAAGTTGTTTTAGCTTGATATTGATCTGATCTCAGTGTTTGTGTAGCTTATTAGTAGCTTATACCTGCTTTTAGTTCTTGTACTTGTCCTGTTTTTCACATTTATCAGTCATTATAGCTTTTCCAGTCATTTTGAGTTCTAGTTGTTTTGATTGCTTGTAACCAGTTCTAATACACTTCATATCAGCTATAGAACATATTTTGTTATATCTCTTTACTCAGTCTAATCATTTGATCAAAAATCCTTCATAAAAGTTTCAAAAATATCAGAAAAGTGGTGTTTGGTATTAGCTTAAAAGTAGTTTTCAAGTGTTATCAATTGGCAAACTTTGGTTCATTTCTAGTTAACTAGTCATAACAAATAGTTTTTAGTCATTAACTAGTCAAGGTTCTAGTCAAAAAGGCAATTGGTCATTAAAAAGGTTTGGGTCAGTTTTTAACAAGCATATTTTCAGAAAGTTGTGATTTTGATTTGCTTGGAATTTCTTTGTTACTTGATGAAATCTTTCCAAACCAGTGCTCATTTTTCACTCAACATATGAACTTTGAATTTGTATAAGGAATTTGTACAGTATCAAGAATTGAGTAAGAAATAAGCAAAAGTTTAAGCATAAGAGCAAATTCAATTCCATGTAGTAAAATGCAAACTGATTTCTCATATCTCATTTTCTACTTCATCAACTAGCTAATTTTCTTTCACATTTTCATTCCAAAAGTGTTCCTGGATAGATTTTGAGATTTTGAGCTTTTTGAAAATTCTGGTCAACGAAAGTCAACATAAGCACAATTTTGGCTTATTTTCAGATTTAGGACTTATTACTTGATGATTTTCCTTGAGACTTGATTTCCCGTCTTTCTTTTGAGCTGATTAACAAGAATTTTCATTAAAATCCAGTATTGCAAGTCTAGCTTAATTGGTGGCTTATTTTGTGCTTATTGGATTTAGCTTATCAGAGTTATAGTCACTTTTAGCTTGATTCCTTGGATAGGTCTAGCTAATTTTCAATTTTAAGTCGTTTGCAACTGGTTTGATCAAATTTGGTTGAGAAATAAGCTCAAACGAGCTTATTGAAGTTGAGAACCCGTTTTTGTTAAAATACTTTTAAAATTTGCATTTTGGTCCTTATAGTATTAATCAGTTTAAAACTTAGCTAATCTTTCTACTTTTTAGGGCTTTCAAATAATTAGTCCTTGAATTTTCAGATTTGTTCAAATTTAGTTAGTTAGTTTCAAATTAGTTAGAATTTGGTTACATTGTTTGGATAATTTTCATTTTCAGTCCATATAGTTTACTGTTTTTACACATTTAGTCCTTAGACTTTTTAGCTTTACATTTTTAGCATTTATATTTCATAGAATTTACATTTCCAGTCCTTATAGTTTGTAGAATTTACATTTGGCATTTTATTTGAATATAAACTTGGTATGTGCATCTTGTTTTACATATAAGTAGACGATATTTTTCATTTTAGCAAGGCTTGTTTGAATTAGCAATAGAATATCCAAAAAACTTTACCAACCAAAAACAATTAAAAACCCGATCTTGTTAGGACTTTCAATTTGTTAAGAACTGAGAAAAACGAACTTCAACTATACACATATTAGCTGCATTGAGTAACATTGTTCTTGTGAATGTCTCAACATCTTGACCAGTTTGTGACATGAATACCCGTTTGAATCCAAGTTCGACGCGAGTGCCTTTTAAATTGTCATTTGAAATAACTTGAAGGTTTTACTGGAGTGATCTAAAGTGTGTCATGCATCGTTCTTTTGCAACCGACATCTTGGATTTGAGTGCATGCACATCTTGTGTTACGGAATCCATAATGGGTGACACAGTTGATGAATTGACTTTGGATCTTAAGTAGATATGGTATGATTGGTTTGTGGTTGCAATTTCGAAAATTCCGATTTTTTCTCAGTCCGACAATAAATTCCTCAGTCCGACAAAACGGTAAACTGAAAATTTTGTCTTACCAAATTTTGAAATCAAGTCCGAAATAGCGAAAAACTAATAGGGAGAAATTTTGAAAAGTGAAAAATTTTGACAAAAATAAAACCTAAAAATGGCCTAAAAATTTGAATTTTGGTCCGAAAATTTGAATTTTGGTCCGAAAATTTGAATTTTTGGTCGAAAATTTTTTCGCATCGCCAAAATTTGAAATCGAAGCATAAATGGCCTAAAAATGGTCTAGGAAAAAATAAATTTTAAAATTTGAATCTTCGTGTAAACGATATTACGAAACTAGTCTAGATGGTGACTAAGTCGAAAAAATACTCGAACAAAATTTAGCTAAACAAGTCATCGGAATGTCCATCGGAATGTGCCATCGGAATGTTGGTTGTCGGAATGCTTAGATCGCAATGCACTGTCGGAATGTTTAGATCGGAATATGGCTTAGATCGCAATGCACTGTCGGAATGTTTAGATCGGAATGTCCTTCTGTCTGAATGCTTAGATCGCAATGTATAGCTGTCGGAATCCCAGATCGCAATGTATACCTGTCGGAATCCCAGATCGCAAGGTACCTGTCGGAATCCCAGATCGCAATGTACCTGTCGGAATCCCAGATCGGAATATGGCTGAAACAAATTTGGCAGAGTAACGACTCAAAATTCCTTAAATCCGTCAGAATCCCAGATCGCAAAGACCGATCGAAATATCCAGATCGGAATAAGGTATCGTAATCCAGTGATTGCAAAGTAAAACCAGTTGGTTATTGCGATCAAATCCCTCTCACTTGTACTTTCCGATGGTGATACTAGCTTGAATTTCGGAATGAAGAAAACAAGATAGTTTTGAACGTTTGATCCAAGAAAGTTTTTGTTTAACCAAAACCAAGATACCCAAATCACTACGACACGAATAAAGAAGTTATACGACTTGTAAAACACAAAAAAACACAAAAAAATCTGAATTCGTGGAAGAAATACGGATCAAATCAAATAAATCAAGTGAAAACACAAAAAACAGTCACAAACTACCCCATGGCGATTGATACCAATTGTTGTCCCTAATATATGAATGATATAACATGAATTTAAAGAAAGAAAATAGGAGAAGAAGATGAATTCTAGTGAGAGAAAGTAGTGAGAGAAAGTAGAGAGAAATGGTTGGAGAAACTTGTGAAATATTAGATTAGAAGAAAATGAAATGGACCAACACCCTTCCTAACATGCTAGGAAGGGTTTATATAGCCTTTGCTTACATGTAGCTTAATGGGCTATATGATCATGGGATGGGCTTTCCTTTTGGGCTTTGGTTACTTATGAATAAACCTTAGCTTAAAGTTAAGCCCGTAATACACGACTAACATACTACCTATTACAACGTTCTAACTAATGTTACAATAATAACCTATGACCGAGCATTCTTGTTTGACTCAATATTTTGAGGCAAACAACTGGTTTTATATTATGTCTTAGCTTGTTTTATATGTTCATGTCATGTTTTACTGATTTTATCGTTATGCTGTGTTTATCATGTATTCTGGATATTCTGATTAAGTATTACTTGTATTTCTTGTATTATTATACTTGTTGTGTAATAATAAGTAACTTTCTAAAAATAGTAGGTTTCCTAAAATAGAAAGTTTCCAAAAATAGAAAGTTTCTAAAAATAGGAAGTTTCCAAAAATAGAAAGTTTCCAAAAATAGATTTAGTGCTTAAAATAGATAAGTTTCTAAAAATAGAAAGTTTCCATAAATAGATTAGTTGCTTAAAATAAATAAGTTTCTAAAAATAGAAAGTTTACATAATTAGAATTAAGCTGGATTATTAAGCTAATAAGATAAGCTTAACTTTTTACTGATTAATATTCTAAGTTGTGTGATTAATAGTATAGTTTATTAATTAATACATGTAAATTAAATAAACTATATGTTATAAGATTTAATTAAATATAGCATGATTTAATTAAATTAATGTGTAAATAATACTTAGGTTAAAACATGTATTAATATTTAATATTAATATAACCTAAGTCATGAAAATTATTTAATTATATATCATGTTTTAATAATTAATTAATTACTTTAGTCTAAATTCAGTTATAAAATACTTAGGTTAAAATCATGTATTATTACTAATAATAATTAACCTAAGTCATGACTAAATTAAATTAATCATATTGCATGTTAAATTAATTTAATTAATCTTGTAATTATTTAACTTGTAAAAATAATTAACTTGTAAAAAAAATAAGTCATGAACCGAACCCGTGTTTTAAGTCTAAACATGTCGTGATCCGGTCCGTGAAACCCCTTGAACCGGACCAAACAAACACACCCTTAACAATGGCGAACCGGCTTGGTCGGATGCCACTATTTTCGCAAAACAGCCACCGGCTTAAGCCGGTGGTTCCTTGGTCCTCGGCTAGCCGCTGGCTAGGCAAAGTTCCTACCGGCAGTTAGCCGGTGGTTCCCCCTGCTGTCGCGGCTTGGTTCCCCCTGCTTGGTCATATTAGCCACCGGCTTATGCCGGTGGTGCTTGTTTGTTTTTAACCGAGACCCCCAACAACACCACAAGGCCACCCCGACACACAACGAAAACACAAACCACGCACAATTCCGACATTTACGATATTAAATACACGTTTTGGTCTCGTTTTTAGTTGTTTTAAGTGGTAAAAGGATAAGTGTTTTCACACTTATTAAATCCCCTACACTTGACCATTGCAATGCCCTCATGCAATGCATTAGTTACAAAGCAAGATTTACATTCTCCATCATAATTAACCCACCTTGGCCTTTACTGAATACTAGACACTGAGGAAACTAAAAGAATAGAAAATTACAAAATATTTGGTGTCATGAATGTTTATCACCATCAACTTTCACATTCCCCATACTAAGCTTAAAAACGAGATCATTGTTATTATAAGTTAGTAAGCTAACACTCACTCATGTGGCTCAATTATTCGCTTAGACTCCCTTACTCCTAGGTGTATCTCTTAATTTTATTATTGTCTTGAATGATCACGAGGATGCATTGTTGACTTATTTTGATAGTTTATTTAGGCCGAAAATAAAGTAGGACGATTTAATCAATAGTCAGGTAAAGGACAAAATCTTTTCAAACAGCTTCTCGAAACCTCATAAAGTTCATATCTTGGCATAACTCGTTTCACGATTTGAGACCTTTCTCGGACCGATATTTGGCATTGACTTCATACTTCGAATCTTGAGAGACGTTCTTGAAATAATGGTCTTCTCTTCATAATAGGAATTTCTTCACTTGAAGTTTTTGAGAGATTCTTCAAACTTGGACCACGACTTCTTCATTTTTCTCCAATCTTTATTTGGGATTTTTGATATACAACGATCCGCCTCCTTTTAGGACTTGGATCTATTTATCCTCATACCTTGCTAGACTTCTCCATGATCTTTAGGGGAGTATTTGCTTTTCGTCATGTGTCTTCATCCTTCATATTGATTTTTAATAAATGATTCTTCACATCACTTTGGATCTTTAGCAACAAAATGTAGCCCTCATGCCTTGTTAGGGCCTTTTCGGACTCGTCAATCTTCGCATCCCGCTTCAATAAGTTATGCTTTGGCTATGAACTCTAATTAATTCCGAGCAACTTTTAAACGATCTTGTGCTAGAAGCTAAGTAACTTTTCAAATCGTACGACCTTATTTATTGCAATTATATTTATTAACAAGCGATGGGAGAAAAAGCTCATAATTAACTCACATAAATTAATGAAAGAATACCAAACTTATAATTGACTCTATCATCTCTCGTTCTCCACAATTTAAAATCTCAAGGAATAAGACTCGTGGATTCTTAGCCTATTAAATCAACGTTTTGTGTTTTCAAGTCATCTATAGGATCTTGCAACTTCTTAGACTTTTTCAAGTTTAGAATTTGCATTTTAAAATTCCCTTGATAAACGACTTTCTAGGATCAATTATAGGAACTTGCGAAAATTTCTTGTTCTTAACCCGTTTGAGTTAAGACTTTCGCGTTTTACAGTTCCCTATATAAAGTCTAGCAAAACTTGATTTAAACACGTTAAGGATACTAGCTAGAGTAAACTTGAATAAGTAAACTCGGATTGAGTCAAAAGATTCATGACGGGCCTAATATGTCAAAGATATCTAAACTCATTAAAACCATTTTATTTATTTTTCTTTTGAATTTATTCTTGAAATGAAATATATACATACGATAAAAGAAAATAATTAAAAAATACTAATAGGCCAAGATAGATCAAAATTTTTGAAAAGCGTCGAAAAATTAAATTTTCCGGTTAAAATGAGGACATATTCATGGAAAAGCCCACTTAACTTCGATAGAAATCTCCCCTACACTTGAGATAAAAATTGTCCTCAATGTTTAATCATGTGGGAGTAAACTCCCCTACACTTAGGACATTGTGCACTTTGTTTAAATCTTGCTAAGGAAGAGACGACTATAGTGATTTCAATGTCAACATATAAGATATGAAATATTGAATCACAAAAGTTTAGGATAGAACCAGGAAGACGGAAACACGGGATCACGGGTCGTTAAATATCATCAAAAGTGGATCTTTGAAAGCTTTAATCCCTGCACATCATAAGAAACAAGACAACAAACACCTACGTGGCTCCCCCTACACTTATTATGAAAACGGGTAAAAAGGATAGATCATCGGGTTGCCTCCTGAGAAGCGCTCGTTTTTGTTAACCGAGTCACGAGTCTGACTTGACCCAGAACTAATTCAAGGGAAACATGGTGAGGGATGGAATCATCTCATGAGAGATGTCCTCCCCAAAGTACAACTTAACTCGTTGGCCATTCACCTTGAAATTAAACCAATTTGGTTGAGAAAGCTCAAGAGTACCATATGGGAAAATTTTAGCAACGGTGAATGGGCCGGACCAACGACTCTTAAGTTTTCCTGAAAAGATTTTCAACCGAGACTTAAAGAGTAAAACTTGATCACCTATGTGAAACTCTCGTTTCTTAATCTTGGAGTCATGAATGAGCTTAGTTTTTTCCATATAGATCAAGGAGTTTTCATAAGCCTCATTCCTTAATTCATTGAGTGCATTGAGTTGGATTTTCCTAATATCACCGGCTTTCTTGATATCAAAATTAGCCCATTTCAAGGCCCAATAAGCCTTATGCTCCAACTCAATGGGGAGGTGGCATGCCTTTCCGTACACAAGGCGATAAGGGGTACAACCTATAGGTGTCTTACAAGCGGTACAGAAAGTCCACAAAGCATCATCTAACTTATCGGCCCATGAGACATGATGCTCTCACACGGTACGCTCTAAGATTGGCTTAAGTCCATGGTTAGAGATCTCGACTTGACCATTAGTTTGTGGATGATACGCGGTCGTAAGACGGTGATTGACACCATACTTACCCATGACTCGAGCAAATTGATCATTGCAAAAATGAGTCCCGTGATCACTAATGATAGCACGAGGAACACCGAATCGAGCAAATAATTGTTTCAAAAAGTTCACAACCACCCTCGCATCGTTCGTAGGTAAAGCTTTTGCTTCAATTCATTTGGATACGTAGTCAATGGCTACGAGGATGTACTTGTTTCCTTTAGATGATGGAAATGGCCCCATAAAGTCAATGCCCCATACGTCAAATATTTCACATTCTTGGATGAAATTTTGAGGCATCTCATCTTTATGGGTGATCTTGCCTTGTCTTTGGCAAGCATCACAATGCTTAACCATTTCATGAGCGTGATAATGGTGTTCCAATAAAATCCGGAGTCGAAAACTTTCTTCGCGGTATAATTAGGACCAAAGTGACCACCGATGGGTCCTTTGTGGCAAGCTTCTAGGATTAGTAAAGCAGCCGACCCATCAACACACCTACGAATGACAAGATGCGCACATTGCTTGAAAAGGTAAGGGTCGTCCCAATAATAATGGTTAATATCCTTAAAGAATTTTTTCTTTTGTTGGGATGTTAACCCTTCCATAAGAACACTACCCGTTAAATAGTTTGCAATGTCCGCAAACCATGGGGTATCGTCAAGATTGGAGTTAATAGACATTAAGGCCTCATGGGGAAAGTATTCATTAATCTCTTGATTAGGAAGTTCCCCTTGATAAGGATCCTCAAGTCTACGAAGATGATCCGCGGCTAGGTTTTCCACTTTTATCACGAATTTCTATTTTAAATTCTTGTAGGAGAAAAACCCAACGAAGGAGTCTCGGTTTAGCATCTTGCTTGGTCAACAAGTATTTCAAGGCGGAATGGTCGGTGTAAACGATGGTGGTGGAAAGCACAAGATATGGGCGGAATTTCTCAAAAGCATACACTACAGCTAAAAGCTCTTTTTCGGTAGTGGGAGCCCCCGTCATTGTCTTGCTAGCATAATGGATTGGTTGGAAATGTTTGTTAACTCGTTGACCTAAAACCGCTCCTACCGCAAAATCACTAGCATCACACATGAGCTTGAAAGGTAAGTCCCAATTTGGAGAGATTAAGAACGGTGCCCTAGTTAATTTACCTTTAAGAAGTTCGAAAGAGTCGAGACATTCTTGAGAAAAGATGAAAGGAGCATCCTTTTCTAAGAGGTGAGTCATTGGTCGAGCTATCTTAGATAAATCTTGGATGAAACGACGATAAAATCTTGCATGACCTAAAAAACTCATAACTCCTTTGACGGTTGTAGGTGGAGGAAACTTAGCAATGACGTCAACTTTAGCCCGGTCGACTTCGATACCGGCTTTGGAAGTTTTGTGACCAAGGGCAATGCCTTCTTTTACCATGAAATGACATTTTTCCTAATTAAGAACGAGACGAGTGTCGTCACACCGTTTAAGCATACGTTCTAAATTGGCAAGGCAAGAAGAGAAAGAATAACCATAGACCGAGAATTCTTCCATAAAGACTTCTATAGTTTCTTCAACCATGTCATGGAATATAGCCATCATACTGTTGGGAATAAAATGTAGCCAGTCCACTTGAGCGCTGACAAGTGGAAAACAAGCGTTGATAAGAAGAAAACAAACGCTGACAGATCAAGCATTGACAGGAAGAAGTCAAGCGTTGATAGGTTGAAGACAAGCACTGATAGAAAGATATGGTATACGCGTATTTTGTTTCTAGTTTGTTTCTAGTAAAGATAGGATCAACATTGTATTTTCTATAATTATCTTTACCTAGAATAGTTGATACGTAGACTCTTGTACAAGGCTTCTTATGTCTATAAAAGAAGACCTTTAGGTTATGTTTCATAATAAGTTTTCATACGTTAAACACTTTCATTGTAAGCAAGTTTGTTATTATCAATCAAGTGAAAGTTTATTTTACAACTGTTTGTGTGTTCTTGTTTAAGTATTAGTTCTGCATAATACTTGAATTTTTTCATACACAACAAAGTTTCTCTACGTGTATAACTTGATCTAATCTCGTTTGCACAAGCTAAATCGATCTAAGTTTGGGATCAACAAGTGGTATCAGAGCTTGTTGAGAAACTTTGATCTAAAAGAACACAAGAACCCTAAATCACCAAAACCCTTATTTTTCACAAAACCCTAAAAACATCATGTCCACTCCAGAAGTAACCTCCTCCTCCTCAAACCACAACATCAAGATTCCCATGCTAGATGCAGATAATTTTGAGCTATGGAAGTTCAACTTTGAGCAATATCTGCAAATCCATGACTACACTCTCTGGGAGATTATTGAATATGGAAACACATTTAATAAAGCTCAAAAGATTGCAGATGCCATTGCTACAAGATCAGCTGTTCAAGGATGCTCTGAAGCAGATAAGAAAGAAAAACCTGAAGATGGTAGAGCTGTGTCTGCTGATGACATAGCAAAGAAAAGGGTTGATATGAAAACCCTAAGCATTCTGAAACTTTCTTTGGGACAAGAAAATCAGCACAAATACAGAGGTTATGAGTCTGCAAAAGACCTTTGGCAGCCCTTGAAGTTGCATATGGTGGTAATGCTGATACTGTGGAAGAGAAAAGGAAGCAACTCTTACATGAGTATGCTGTTTCTAAGGCTCAAACTAATGAGAAGCTAAGTAGTGTGAGAAGCAGACTTCTTGACATTACAAGCAAGCTGTCCTTCATGGGGACAGTAATTGGTGATGTTGACATTATTGCCACTTTTCTTAAAAGCCTTGGTGATGCGTGGAAGATTGAGGCAAGATCTATAATTGCCAACAACACTCGCAAAAGTTCTACTTTTGATGATGTTTACAACAAACTGAGGCTGTTGGAAATGAAACTCTTTTGGATCATGGAAGTAAGTCTACCAATAGTAACATAGCCTTCTTCTCACATAGTGAAGGCCAATTTGATCAGAAGATTTCATACATGCACCCAGTTACTGGATCAACATGTGTCAGCGTTGGATCATATCCTGTCAACGCCTCACATTCAAACGCTGACACGTACAAAATTGACTCACCAAGAGTTAAGCCTGCTGGTTTGGATCTGGATATTGTGTGTGCATACATTGCTTCATTGCCCAATGGTTCAGTGATTACATATGAGGACCTTGAGCAAATAAGTGATGAGCATTTGGAGGAGATGGATATAAAGTGGATCATGGCTCTTGCTAGTATAAGAGCAAACAGGTAGAATAGAAGATTTAAGAAGAAGATGACTTTTAATGCTAAGGACGCTGCTGGATTTGATAAATCCAAGGTTGAGTGTTACAATTGTCATCGTATGGGGCACTTTATGAGAGAATGCAGATCTCCAAGAAGATCTGATGCTGGAAAACCCTCAAGCCAAATTGTTAAGGCTCAGGATCCTAAGGCCATGGTGGCTGTACAAGAAATTGATGGTATTGGATGGGACTGGAGCTATTTGGCTAAGGATGAGGAAGAGGATAAGGCTTTGGTTGCTGAGATAAAAGAAGAAGAGCATGTTCAATATGCTCTCATGGTACACTCCTCATCTTCATCAGACAATGAGGTATATGATGATGCTTTTTGTAGTAAGGGTTGTCGTTTAAATACAGAAAGACTTAACAAAGAGGTTTTAAGATTGTTAGGAGATGCGAGTACTGAGAGATGCAAGTTGTCTAACTATAAACTTGCTCTTAATCAAACTGAAAAAGACAGTTACTGAGTATAAGAAAATGGAGCTTGACCTAAAAGATAAAATAAATATCTTAAAACATGATTTAAATGCCAGTAATGATATTAGAAACATCATGGAAAGGGTCAATGCTGAATTACAGGCTAAGTTAGATGAGGCTATCAAGAATAAGGATAATGTAGACCTTAAAATTCAGAGATTTGATAAGGCCTCACAAACCCTAGGAGAATGTGTTAGTAAATAGAGGGATTCTAGGGACATGACTGGGATTGGGATGAAAGAGTATTCTGGTGTTCCACCACCAGCTGGGGACTTCTATGGTGTCCAAAGAAAGGACTTATCTTGGACTGGTTTACCAGAACTCCAAGAAGAGGAATTTTTTCCTCCACCAAGAGTCCTTACCCCAGTTGAGGAATATAGGCAAAAGTTGACTGATTTGAATGAATGGAAGAAAGCCAACCCTACCTTGTTTGTCAAGGGTGGCATGCTTTGTGATAGTCCAAATGAGTCGACCCCTATCAAAGTAACAAACCCAATCACTGGAAAGACTGTTGACCTTGGCTCAAACACTGTTAGAAAACCTAGCATTAAGTATGCAGAAATGTATAGGAATACTAGGTCACCAAAAAGCCAAGTTAGTGATAATGGAACATGTTTCTTTTCCTCTAGACCTAGAGTTGTGTCTAGAAAATCCTGTTACACTTGTGGTAGCTTTTCACATTTAGCCTATAAGTGTGTCAACGCTTCCAAGGTCAACGCTGATAAAAGGTCAAACACTGTCAGACCCAAAAATTTTGTGGAGAAAATTCCACAAGTTGTTAGACCAACCCCATTCTTCACTAAAGGGTCTAACACTCATGGACAAAGACATTTTCAGAAGACCAATACATGGTCTAATAGGCAATGGGTTCCTGTAGCAAACCCTAGGTTCAACGCTGATAAGGGCAATTTCAGCGTTGACAAGACCAAATCAAACGATGACAGAAACGTTGCCAGACCTAAATATTTGCAACCACAGGGAAAGGGGTCTAAATCTTCTTCTAGCTTGACATGGAGACCTAAGCAAGATCAAAACCCTAATTCTAATGGGATTTCTATGACCTGCAACAGATTTAATTATATTTCAAAGGTCATCACAAAACCAATTGGGGTTAACTGGGTGTTTCATCCAAAAAGGGATGAACAAGGGGTTGTTATGAGAACTAAGTCTGTTCTTGTTGAACAACCAGATGAATCCAAGTCTGTTCAGGCTTGGGTTCCCAAAGAAAACTAATTGTTTTTCTTTATGTGCAGGGCATTCAAAAAACTGGTAAATGATTATGGCTATTGGGATAGTGGATGCTCTAGGCACATGACTGGGAAGGAAGATTATCTGACAAACTTTACTCCCATTAAGGATGGTGATAAAGTTTACTTTGGAGGCGGATATGGAACTATCACGGGCAAAGGAACTCTTCTCACCAAAAACTTACGTTTTGAAAACGTGTTTCTGGTAAGAGAACTTGATTATAATATTTTAGTGTATTACAAGTTTGTGATAACAAAAATAAGGTTCTTTTCACTGATACTGAATGCTTGGTGTTGAGCAAGGATTTTAAAATGCCAGATGAGAAATTTATTGACTATAGAACATCTAGGCATAAGGACATTTATAATGTGAATCTTAATGGTATTAGGATGAATAATAATATGTCATGTTTTTATGCTAAAGCTTCAGTTGATGAGAGTAATCTATGACACAGGAGACTAGGACAAATTAACTTTAAAAATATAAACAGACTTGTGAGACTTGGTTTGGTTGATGGTTTGCCTGAAAAGGCTTTCCACAATGAACACTCTTGTGTTGCATGCCTTAAAGGCAAACAGCACAAGGTCTCATTTAAGTCTAAACAGGTGCACTCTAGTACTAAACCACTTCACTTGCTGCATATGGACCTGTTTGGTCCAACTAATATAGAGAGTTTGAATGGTAAATCATACTGCTTTGTCATCATAGATGATTTTTCTAGGTTTACTTGGACTTTCTTTTTAGCCATGAAAAAGGACACTACTGATACTTTAATTAACTTTATTAACCAAATTGAGAAAAAAGACTGGTAATGAAGTTAAAATGCTTAGAAGTGATAATGGTAGTGAGTTTAGAAATAAACTGTTGGATGATTTTTGTGCCAAGAAAGGGATTACTAGGCAGTTTAGTATTGCCAGAACCCCACAGCAAAATGGGGTTGCTGAGAGAAAGAATAGAACCCTAATTGAAGCAGCTAGGACTATGTTGGCTGATGCTCACTTTCCCATAGCTTTTTGGGCTGAGGCTGTGAATACAGCTTGTTATGTTCAGAATAGAGCACTAGTCAACAAGATACATAACAAAACACCTTATGAGTTACTTTGGGGAAGGAAACCTAATATTGGTTTTCTTAAACCTTTTGGTTGTCATGTGGTTGTATTAGATACTAGTGATGCCTTAGGTAAATTCAGTGCTAAAGGTGATGAAGGCTACTTCATGGGTTATTCACTGCAGATTAAGGGATATAGGGTTTACCTTAAGAAGGAAAAACGTATACTTGAAAAAGTACATGTTAGGTTTTTAGAGAGTAAACCTAGTGATCCTGAAAGTGGTACAAATTGGTTGTTTGACTTGGAACCTCTATCTAGGACTTTGAATTATATGCCTGTTACTAATCCAGACATTGTGAAGGTAACTTCAAATGTTGTGGAAGAACCAGTTGTTGATGTTTCAGGTACACAGGTTAATGAAGAGGTTAGATCACAAGCAGACAAGTCATCTCACATACTTGAGCATGTCACTATTCCCATATGGACAGATGCTTTTGCTGCTGTTGGAAAGGAAAATGGTGGTCCCCAAGTATCACCCGTTAACAACTTGCATGGTCCTTCAGGCGCTGACAAAGGAAAATCTGGCGCTGATAGGACAAATTCAGGCATTGATGGCTCAAACGTTGACAACACCATTTCAGGCGTTGATGGATCAAACGCTGACAACCTTGGTTCAGGCGTTGACAACTCTTTTGAGCATATTTTCTCTTCCAATTTTGAACAAGGTGAACCTTCAAACAGAAATGAAGAGGTTCATACAGATATTGATGGAAGAGAGTCTGAAGAAGATATTGGTAACATGGATGATGAGATTGAAGACAGCAGACTTTTTGAAGGAGGAGTTCTTACTTCCACTATGAAGAATCACCCCACTTCTCAAATTATTGGATATGTGATGTCTCCTGTTCAGACTAGAAGATCTCATCAGAGTCTTGGAGGATTTATTGCCAATATACACAAGAAGGTTGATACCCCTCTTGTTCAAGCATGTTTGTTTGCCTGTTTTCTGTCACAACAGGAACCCCAGAAGATTTTTGATGCTCTCAAAGAACCAAGTTGGGTGGAAGCAATGCAGGATGAGCTTCACCAATTTGCTATTTAGGATGTTTGGGAGCTGGTTGATTGTCCCAGATATGTCAGACCTATTGGGACAAGATGGGTTCTAAGAAACAAGAAAGATGAAAAAGGCATTGTGGTCAGAAACAAGGCACGTTTAGTGGCTCAGGGATATACACAAGAGGAAGGGATAGACTATGAGGAGGTCTTTGCACCAGTTGCAAGGATTGAGGCTATAAGGATATTTCTAGCCTATGCTTCCTGCATGGGCTTTACTGTCTCTCAAATGGATGTGAAGAGTGCTTTCCTTTATGGAAAAATTGTTGAGGAGGTGTATGTCATGCATCCTCCTGGTTTTGAAGATCCAAAGCATCCAGACAAGGTGTATAGAGTCAAGAAAGCTATGTATGGACTTCATCAAGCCCCAAGAGCATGGTATGGCACATTTTCCACTTATCTAGTGGAAAATGGATTCAAAAGGGGCACCATAGACCATACATTATTTACAAAGAAGACTGGTGAGGATGTCTTACTTGTTCAGGTTTATGTGGATGATATCATCTTTGGCTCCACCAATCCAAAGATGAGTGAAGACTTTTCCAAGCTTATGATAGACAAATTCAAGATGAGTGGAATGGGGGAGATGAACTTCTTTCTAGGGTTACAAGTTCAGCAGAAAGAAGATGGTATCTTCATCTCTCAGGATAAATATGTGGCAGAAATCTTTAAGAAGATTGGCTTTTCTCCACATGAAAAGAGGGCTACTACTCCTATGGATAGAGAACACCCTTGGGGAAAAGTTGGAGATGGAAAAGATGTGGATGTCAGGCACTATAGATCAATGATTGGTTCATTAATGTATCTCACAGCCTCAAGACCTGACATTATGTTTGCTGTGTGTGCATGTGCACGCCATCAAGTGACTCCCAAAGAATGTCACGTTCATGCTGTCAAGAGAATCTTTAGGTACCTTAGATGTTATCCAGATTTGGGATTATGGTATCCAAAAGATTCACCATTGGAGCTTATTACATATTCAGACAGTGACTATGGTGGTGATAAGTTTGATAGAAAATCCACAACTGGTGGATGTCAGTTTCTTGGGAGTAGGTTGATATCTTGGCAATGCAAGAAACAAACAGTGGTGGCCAATTCTACAACTGAAGTAGAGTATGTTGCTGCAGCTGCTTGTTGTGGACAAGTCTTATGGATTCAGAACCAGCTGTTGGATTATGGGTATAATTTCATGCATACCAAGATTTTTGTTGACAATAACAGCACTTTATGCATTATTAAAAATCTTGTACATCATTCTAAAACAAAACACATAGAAATTAGACATCATTTTATAAGAGATTGTTTTGAAAAGGGTTTAATACAACCAGATATGGTTGACACAGAAGAAAATGTGTCTGATTTATTAACTAAACCTTTTGATGCTGGAAGGTTTCAATACTTGGTAACAAGTATTGGAATGATCAATCTCACATAATATGTGTTTTGGGGTCTTTTTGTAAAAGTATGTACATGATATTCATTGTTATTGGTCTTTTTGAGATGTTAGATTTTCCACTATATTTGTCTAACGCTGACAAAGGTTACCTTAACGCTGATAAGTGTTATCGTGACGTTGTCAGCAACAATGTTAGTTTTGTGGGTTTAGATCTAAGTGTGCAGGTGGTGTTAGCATTGTACCATTGGATACAGAGTTGGTTATGGATCCTTGGAGAATCTTTTGAGCATGTTTTAGTTTATGGATGATGGTTGGAATATTTATATTCCTATCTTGACATAAATTTTTATATTCATGCATATTATTGGACAACATATGTATCACAGTTTAAGGGGAGGTTTTAGGAACCTTTAGAACTTTTGGGTATTCTTAAAATACTGTTATCACGATTCTAGATTGTGTCCACATGTGAGTATGATTTAGTTTACTAAATCATGAGGCACTGTAGCATACAAAGTTGATATACTATGCATGCTGCCAAGACATTTTTGGCCTAGAATTAGATGTGGTCTGTTGGGAGACTTGGGAATGATTTATAATGGGTTTTACCTGGGAGTTACAAGGAATTTTATGAGATAACTTAGTTGTTAAGAATTTTGGTTAGCAAGGGACACTAGAGGACTGTTATGTCTATCTTGCATAAGCAAGTGTGCATAACTGGACAATGCTTGCCGCCCTATAATAATTATCAATTTATAGGTTATCTTCACTAGGATAAATTGCTTTGTTAAGGTCCTTTTTTATTTTTATTACTTTTATTTTTGGACGCTGACAAGTATTTTTCCAAGCGTTGTTATGACCAATTTAGACGCTGACATGGCTTTGGCAAACGTTGACAAGAATATAGCCGTTGGGCGTTGATGGGTTATTTTTGACCGTTGACACTCATTGGGACCTACCCAGTTGTTATTTTTGACGAATTTTGGGGCCGTAATTTTGGGAGCAGATAACTTTTAATTAATGCACAAGATAACTTATTTTCTTTTCAATATTTTCATCATTATATTTTGAAAATAGTTGCCTAATTTTTGACCAATCACATGTGCCTATCTCTCCTATATATTTGGCTCCTATTTTTAAACAGGGTATCTCTGTTGATCCCAAACTTAGATCGATTAAGCTTTGTGTATACGAGATTAGATCAAGTACTACACGTAGAGAAACCTTTGCTTATGAATAAAGTAACAAAGTGTTATGCGGAATTAACACTTGATCTAAAACACAAAGATGTTAAACAAACTTTCACTTGTATTAGAATGATCGTGCTTGGTTACAATGAAAGAGTTTAACTTGCGAATACTTATGAAAACTGATATATGACTTTAACCTAAAAGACCTTCTTTTATAGAACAAGAAGTCTTGTACAATAAGCTACGAATCAACTATTCTAGGTAAAGATAATAATAGAAAATACAATGTTGTGCTTATCTTTACCATACATAAATAAAGAAACAAATAAACAAAAGATACGTATGAAGATATTCCATCAGTGTCAATCTTCAAGGCTGTCAGCGTTGACTTCTTCAATGTCAACGCTTGGCTGTCAGCGTCCAATGTCATCCTATCAGCGTTGACATTCTTCTTATCAGCGTCTAGTGAACTGACCCATATTTTATTCCCAACAATCCTCCCCTAAACTTGATATCCATTCCAATGATCAAGTTTCTGAATAAAAACTTAAGACTTAGGAGGAATCTTGCAAAAACTTCTTATGTTGGTGATAAACATATCTGATCAAGTCCTTGGCCACGTCACTAGTATAATCAATCTCCAAGGGTGTCTCTAGCATCTTCTCCAACACTTCTTTGGACAAGAAATAGTCAGCATCCACAAGTAAATACTCTGAAAACTTTGTAGAGCTCATATGAAATACACCACAAGTAGAATAAAGCCTCCAATGAAGATTACTGAGATCATCTTCAAGATCCTTCCATATGGTAGGATCTGCTTCTTTTGGACCACACAAAGTCATAAATGTGTTCCAAAGTCTTATTCCATTTGCTGAAGTAGGTGCTTCAGCTGTATACTTGGCCTCTATTAATCTCCATAGATGCACCAAGTCTTCCCTGTCTATGCTTGCAAATATAGAAATAACTGAAGTGAAAGTATGTACCTCCTTTCCAAATCTGCCAATCTTCCAAAATCCACACTCATCTTCATCAAAACTGATGATTGGATTTCTGTCATCTAGAGGTACTACATTTACCAAATCTGAAGCTTCCAATGGAGAAAGCTTGAGATGCTTCCTTATAACACCTTCAGTTGGAAAATACACATCCATGTCTTTAGGAAATTGGAAAGGATCTCCTTTCTTCACTGGTCTTTGAGCAATCCTCATTTCCTTTTGAATCTGCATTTCCTCAGCAAGCTCTTGTTTCCTTTCTTCTGAAAGAAACTTGTAGACATTCTGTTCTTGCACCTTCCTCCAAATAGGATGTGCCCTATACTCTAGCTCCTCAAAAGATAAGGCCAGCAACTTCTTTGATGTCCAATTAGGCTGATGACATCTAAGCAACTTATAGTACAACTGCCTTCTATCTCTTTTGAGCCAGGTCTTGACCTCTTGTGCATTAAACCTCATAATCACCTTTATGTCATCTTGTACCCTGAGAAGTACTTCCAACCCCCAAATTTGATCTGACAAGCTCATCCCTGGGTTGTCCATAACCTTGTCTTCCCAAGCATGGTACATTCTGGTGATTTCTGGTAGGTCCCAATCAATCTGATTCTTCAACTCACTCAACCTTTCCTTTGCAAGCTCATCCCCATATTCAAGCCTTTCTGGATCTTCAATAATTTGAATACTTGAATCTGAGCTATCACCTTCTTTATCATCACCACTTTCTTCCTCACTCTCAGAAACAACAAATGGTGATCTTCTACTCCTCTTCAAATCTCTTTCCACAAGTTGTGCAGCCAACTGTTCATCAAATGCAATTTGTGCTGCATCTTTCTTTGGAACATCTTCTTCAATCAGAATCCCTTTACCTTTGTCTTTTGGATCAATAATTGGTAAAGTAGAAGAAGAAACCTGTGTGGACACATCTTTGATGATTGTTGATGGCTGGAATACATCAACACCACCTGCAACTTTATCAGCGTTCAAGTTACTCCTATCAGCGCCACGATTACCTTTGTCAGCGCTGGATGTGTCAGCGTTCAAACCTGTATCAGCGCCCAATGTTTCTTTAAAAGTTCCTTCCAAGTTTAATGGTGTCACCTTGGATGTATCAATAACTGGGTGCTTCTTCAAGTTGGTGAGAGCTTCAGCAACCTGTAAAGACTCACTAAATTGTGAACTCTTCTCTGAACTCTTCTCACTAGCTGTATGAATCAGCTCATCCTCCTCATCCTCTTCATCCTCCCCTTTGGAAGATTCCTCCATTAGACTCCTGCTACTTGGATTCTCCAAAACAGTCACACGCTCCCTCAAAACTTGGAGTTCACGTCCCTGTTTGTTGATAATTTGTACAAGGCTGACATTTTGCTTTTGCAAGCTAATGACAGCAGCCGTCAATTCAATTATTGTCATAGGTTCCAATCTGCCCTCAGCTAGAATGGGGATTTGACCTCCCAAAATAGAATCATAGGGCATGGATGAGGTCTTAATGATGTTGGGACTGTCTTGACCAGCATCTAAGCCTGTGTCAATAGCCCCAGCCTCACCCATGTCACCAGCCACACTTGTGGAGGTGGTTCTCTCTGCTACAAGGCTAGGATCACTAGAGGAGAACACTCCAGTAACCCTTTGGCGTTTATTCAACCTAGATTGTAATGGGGTGGAAGATGAAGTAGATTGTGTGGGTGTAGGTTGGTTAAGGGGTGTTTGGGATTGTTCAGGAATTGTATCAGTGTTGGGATTGGCTGTGTCAGCGCCCACATTGTGAGTGTCAGCGCTGGGTTGGTCAATGTCCATGTTTTCTGGTGAAGGTAATGGTTCATGAATAGGCTCAAGTTGGGGTTCAGGGTCTGGTTGTGGTTGTGGCTAAGCAGCCTGAATTACTTCAAGCATGGGTTGGGTAAGAGGTATGGATTCATTTGTGGAACTCATTTTAGCAAAAATGGTTTTCTGTTGTTTAGGGATCTCATAAAAAGTGTCATGATCCCTAGAACAATATTCTTGTAAATCAAAGACCATTTGCAAAAATCTAGGGTAAGCCAAAGTCATTTTACTTCCCTTGTTTTTACACATCCCTTCAAAAATCATTTTTGAAAAATTATACTTAAGCCCACGTGTTATACAAACTAAAGCACTTGCTATTGACCTGTTTATTTCATTAAAAGAAGTACATTTTGGACTTAAGCATTGTAAAAGGACATGTATCAAATATTTCCAGTCAGAGGGAAATTCCTGCTTATGATATTTATTTAAAGTGACATCAACAGGAATAGGATAACCCAATTCCCTAAGACCTTGTTCTATTGTTGCAATGGCAAGAGTAGTCACACCATCAGCGTCATCAAGACGCAAAGCTTGGCGAACCAAAGCTTCAGTGACCACCCATGTTCTTCCATGAACAGTAGATGTTAATGTGGTCACTCCATTAGCTGTTGTGGAACTAGCAGTGTTCCAAAACTGTCTAATGTGTGCGACAGGGACTAATGGTGTATGAGAAAGTGCATACCTCAACGAAGATGCATTTAAAAATGCCACCATCTGTGAATACTGAGGAAACAAATCATCATCAGCAGTCAAGTAAGCTACCATATTGTGTTGGCTCTTGAACTCCAATGTTAAATTCTTTGAGTTGAATTTGGGTGCCATGTTTGAAAGCTGTTTAGGTTATGTGAGATGGGAAAAATCTAGGAGAAAAATGTTAGACAAGAAAATATGAATACCCAGAATAAAAAGATTAGCCAAATTTATAGGAGAGATGCATGATTTTGATTGGTCAAAAATGAGGCAGTTATATTCAAAGAATAATGATGAAAATATTGAATCAAATATAACTTATCTCATGCATTAATTAAAAGTAACTTCTCCCCAAAATTACGGCCAAAGATTAGTCAAAAATAACAACTGGGTAGGGCCCACTAGGTGTCAACGGTCAAAAATAGCCCATCAGCGCCCAACGGCTATATTTCCTTGTCAGCGTTTGCCTAAAGCCTTGTCAGCGTCACGATTGGACGTAACAGCGTTCGGAGAAAAACTTGTCAGCGTCTAAAAATAAAAAATATTTAAAAAGAAAAAGACCTTAACAAAGTAATTTATCCTAAGGGAAATATCTTACAAGTTGATAATAATTACTGGGCGGCAAGCACTGTCAATTTATGCACACTTGCATAAGCAAGATAGACACAAATGTCCTCTAGAGTCCCTTGCTAACCAAAATACTTACCAACAAAGTTATTTCATATAACTCTTTGTAACTCCCAGGTAAACCCATAACCAAAGTATTCCCAAGTCTCCCATCAGACCACAACCAATTCTAGGCCAAAAATGTCTTGGCAGCATGCATAGGTTATCACCTTTGCATGCTACAGTGCCTCATGGTTTAGTAAAACTAACCCATACTCACCTGTGGACACAATCTAGAATTGTGATGAGAGTATTGTAAGAATACCCAAGAGTCCTAAAGGTTCCTTAAACCTCCCCTTAAACTATGATACATGAGTTCTCAAAAAATATATGAACATTAAAAATTTATGTCAAGATAGGAATATAAATATTCCAACCATCATCCATAAACAAAACATGTCCAAATAGCTCTTCAAAGATCCATAAGCAACTCTGTATCCAATGGCATAAAGCTACCACCTACCTACACATTTAGATAAAAACCACAAAACGAACATTTGTTGCTGACAGCGCCCCGACAACACTTGTCAGCGTTGAAGGAACTCTTGTCAGCGTTAGACAATAATATCTCCAACAACGGCAAAATAACACTTGACAGCGTTACATTTACCTTTGTCAGAGTTAGAAAAATAAAGTGGAAATCTAAATCATCACAAAGACCAATAACAATGCATTATCCTGTACATACTTTTACAAAAAGGTTCCAAAACACATATTAAGTGAGATTAACCATTCCAATATTTGTTACCAAATATTGAAATCTTCCAGCATCAAAAGATTTAGTTAATAAATCAGCCACATTATCTTCTGTATCTACCCTATCTGGTTGTATTAAACCTTTCTCAAAGCAATCTCTTATAAAATGATGTCTAATTTCTATGTGTTTGGTTTTAGAATGATGTACAGGATTTTTAATAATGCATAAAGTACTGTTATTGTCTACAAAAATCTTGGTATGCATAAAATTATACCCATAATCCAACAGCTGGTTCTGAATCAATAAGACTTGTCCACAACAAGCAGCTGCTGCAACATATTCTGCTTCAGTTGTAGAGTTTGCCACCACTGTTTGTTTCTTGCATTGCCAAGATATCAATCTACTCCCAAGAAATTGGCATCCACCAGTTGTGGATTTCCTATCAAACTTGTCACCACCATAGTCACTGTCTGAATATACAATAAGGTCCAATGGAGAATCTTTTGGGTACCACAAGCCAAGATCTGGATAACATCTTAGGTACCTAAAAATTCTCTTCACAGCAAATAGGTGACATTCTTTGGGAGTCACTTGATGGCGTGCACATGCACACACAGCAAACATGATGTCAGGTCTTGAGGCTGTAAGATACATCAATGATCCAATCATTGATCTATAGTGCCTAACATCCACATCCTTTCCAGCTCCAATTTTTCCCCAAGGGTGTTGCCTATCCATAGGAGTGGAAGCCTCCTTCTCATGTGGAGAAAAACCATATTTCTTCAAGATTTCAGCTACATACTTGTCTTGGGAGATGAAGATACCATCTTCTTTCTGCTGAACTTGTAAACCTAGAAAGAAGTTCATCTCACCCATTGCACTCATCTTGAATTTATCTGTCATGAGCTTGGAAAAGTCCTCACTCATTTTTGGATCAGTAGACCCAAAAATGATATCATCAACATAGACCTGCACAAGCAACACATGTTTTCCTTTCTTCTTTGTAAATAGTGTCTGATCTATGGTGCCCCTTTTGAAACCATTTTCCACCAAGTAGGTGGACAATGTACCATACCATGCTCTTGGGGCTTGATGAAGTCCATACATTGCTTTCTTCACTCTATAAACTTTGTCTGGATTCTCAGGATCTTCAAAACCAGGAGGTTGCATGACATATACCTCCTCAACAATTGTCCCATAGAGGAAAGCACTCTTCACATCCATTTGATAAACAGTGAAGTTCATGCAAGATGCATAAGCTAAGAAAATTCTAATAGCTTCAATTCTTGCAACTGGAGCAAAGACTTCTTCATAATCTATGCCTTCCTCTTGTGTATATCCCTGAGCTACCAAACGTGCCTTGTTTCTGACCACAATGCCTCTTTCATCTTTCTTGTTCCTTAGAACCCATCTTGTCCCAATTGGTCTCACATATCTAGGACAATCAACCAGCTCCCAAACATCCTGTATAGCAAATTGGTGAAGCTCATCCTGCATTGCTTCCACCCAACTTGGTTCTTTGAGAGCATCAAAAATTTTCTTGGGTTCTTCCTGTGACAGAAAACAGGCAAACAAACATGCTTGTACAAGAGGGGTATCAACCTTCTTGTGTATATTGGCAATAAATCCACCAAGACTTTGATGGGATCTTCTTGTCTGAACTGGAGCCATAACATCACCAATGATCTGAGATGTGGGATGATCCTTTGCTGTGGAAGTAAGAACTCCTCCTTCAAAGAGTCTGGTGTCCTCAACTTCACGCTCCATGTTGCCAATATCTTCTTCAGATTCTTCTTGATCAACAGAAATCTCTTCATGGACATTGGAAGGGCCACCCTGTTCAAAGTGGGAAGAGAAAAGCTGTGTAAAGGTGTCACCAAAGTCTGAACCTTGTTTGTCAGCGCTTGGGCTAACAACGCTTGAACTGTTGTTGTCAGCGTTTGAGCCATCAGCGTCTGAATTGGTCGTGTCAGCGCTTGATTTCCCTTTGTCAGCGCCTGAAGAATCATGCATGTTTGTATTTGGGGGTATTTGAACACCACCATTATCTTTCCTAGCAGCAGTAGCAGCAGCATAATACTCATCTGTCCATATAGGAAGTGTAACATATTCTGGTGTGGGAGATGACTCAGCTGCTGGTGGTCCATCCTTCTTAGCAACCTGTATACCTGAAACATTACCAATTCTCTTTTCCAAAACACTTGAAGTTTCCTTCACAATGTCTGGATCAGTAACAGGCATATAATTTAAAGCTCTAGACAAAGGTTCTAAGTCAAACAACCAATTTGGACCACTTTCAGGATCACTAGGTTTACTTTCTAAAAACCTAACATGTACCTTTTCAAGTATACGTTTTTCCTTTTTAATGTAAACCCTATATCCTTTACTCTGCACTGAATAACCCATGAAGTAGCCTTCATCACCTTTTGAATCAAATTTACCTAGGGCCTCACTAGTTTCTAAAACAACTACATGACATCCAAAAGGCTTGAGAAAGCCAATATTTGGCTTCCTTCCCCAAAGTAACTCATAAGGTGTCTTATTATGTATTTTGTTGACCAATGCCCTATTTTGAACATAACAAGCTGTGTTAACAGCTTCAGCCCAAAAGGCTATAGGAAAGTGGGCATCAGCCAACATGGTTCTGGCTGCTTCAATAAGGGTCCTATTCTTCCTTTCAGCAACCCCATTTTGCTGTGGGGTTCTAGCTATGCTAAACTGCCTAGTAATCCCTTTCTTGGCACAAAAATCATCTAGCAACTGATTTCTAAACTCACCCCCATTGTCACTTCTAATAATTTTGACCTCATTACCATTTTTCTTCTCAATTTGAGTAATGAAATTAATCAGACTTTGGGCAGTTTCACTTTTCTTGGATAAAAAGAAAGTCCATGTAAACCTGGAATAATCATCAGTGATAACAAAACAATATGATTTACCCTTCAAACTTTCTATATTAGTTGGACCAAAGAGGTCCATATGCAATAAGTGAAGTGGTTTAGAACTAGAGTGCACCTGTTTAGACCTGAATGAGACCTTGTGCTGCTTGCCCTTAAGACATGCAACACAAGAGTGGTCATTGTGGAAAGCCTTTTCAGACAAACCATCAACTAAACCAAGCCTCACAAGTCTATTGATATTCTTAAAGTTTATGTGCCCTAATCTCCTGTGCTAAAGATTACTTTCATCTACTAAGGCTTTAGCATATAGACATGACATTTTATTATTTATCTTAATTCCATTAAGATTCACATTATATATGTCTTTATGCCTTGGTGTTCTAAAATCTATGTATTTTTCCTCAGGTAGCTTATAATCTTTGCTTAACACCAAGCACTCAGTATCTGTGAAAAGAACCTTATTTTTGTTATCACACACTTGTGATACACTAAACAAATTATAATCCAGTTCTTTTACCAAGAAGACATTCTCAAACCGTAGATTGTTGGTGACAAGGGTTCCTTTTCCTGTGATGGTTCCATAGCCCCCTCCAAAGTATACCTTATCACCATCTTGAATAGGAGAGAAATTGGTCAGATAGTCTTCCTTTCCTGTCATGTGCCTTGAGCATCCACTATCCCAGTATCCATAATCATTGATCTTCTTCTGAATGCCCTGCACATAAAGAAAACACATTAGTTTTCTTTGGGAACCCAAGCCTTGGAAGACTTGGATTCATTTGGTTGTTCAACAAGAACAGACTTGGTTCTCATAACAACCCCATTTTCATCCCTGTTTGAATGAAATTCCCAGTTAACCCCAATTGGTGTTGACAATGCCTTTGAAATATAATGAAACCTGTTGCATGTCATAGAAACACCAGTAAAATTAGGGTTTTGGTCTTGTTTTGGTCTCCATGTTAAGCTAGTAGAAGCTTTAGACCTATTTCCCTGTGGTTGCAAATACCTAGGTTTAGCAGTGTGTCTGTCAGCGCTGAAATTTCTCTTGTCAGCGCCCCGATTGCTCTTATCAGCGTTGAACCTAGGGTTTGCTACAGGAACCCATTGCCTATTGGACCAAGTATTTGACTTTTGAAAAGGTCTTAGGCCTTGTGTGTTAGACCCTCTAGAAAAGAATGGGGCTGGTCTAACAACTTGTGAACTTTTGTTCACAAAGGTATTGGGTCTGACAGTATTTGACCTATGTTGACTTTTGTCAGCGCTGAAATGGTTCCTATCAGCGTTGACATTGGAAGCGTTGACACATTTGTATGCCAAATGTGAGAAGCTACCACATGTGTAACAGGCTTTTCTAGACATAGTCTTAGGTCTAGAAGCAAAGAAGCCTGTTCCATGATTACTAACTTGGCTTTTTGGTGACCTAGTATTCCTATACATCTCTGCATACTTAACACTAGGTTTTCTAACAGTTTGTGGGCCAAGGTCAACAGCTTTGCCAGTGGTAGGGTGTGTGATCTTAATAGGTTTAGGATCAAGGCTCTTGATTGGTGTGGGCTCATTTGGACTTTCACACAACAACCCTCCCTTAACAAACAAGGTGTGGTTAGCTTTCTTCCACTCATCTAGGTCAGTCAGTTTTTGCTTGTATTCCTCAACTGGGGAAGTCACTCTAGGTGGAGGAATGAATTCCTCCTCTTGGCATTCTGGCAAGCCAGTCCAAGATAAGTCCTTTGATTGGACACCATAGAAATCCCCAGCTGGTGGTGGAACACCAGTATAGTTATTCATCCCAATCCCACTCATATCCTTAGAGTCTCTTTGTTTACTAACACACTCTCCTAGGGATTGTGTGGCCTTATCAAATCTCTGGATTTTAAGACTCACATTATCTTTATTTTTGTTAGCCTCTTCTAACTGAGCTATCAAATCAAGATTAACCCTATTTACTATATCTTGAACATCTTTACTCTGATGTAACTCATGTTTTAAGATATTTATTTGATCCTTTAAATCAAACTCCATTTTCTTATACTCAGCTACTGTCTTTTCTGTTTGGGTAAGAGCAATTTGATAATTAGATACTTTGCATCTTTCAGTACTTGCCTCATCTAATAATTTAACTATCTCTTGTTTTAATTTTTCAATATTTAAACGACAACCCTTGGAACAGAAAGCATCATCATATACCTCATTATCTGATGAAGAGGAGGAGTGTGCCATGAGAGCATATTCAACATGCTCTTCTTTAACTTCAGCAACCAAAGCTCTGTCCTCTTCCTCATTCTTAGCCATCCAGCTCCAATCCCATTCTCCAACACCATCAATTTGTTGAACAGCAACCATGGCCTTGGGATCTGGGCTCTTAATCATTTGGCTTGAAGGCTTCCCAGCATCAGATCTTCTTGGAGATCTACATTCCCTCATAAAGTGCCCCATCCTATGACAGTTGTAGCACTCAACCTTGGACTTGTCAAATCCAGCAACATCCTTAGCATTAAAGGTCATCTTCTTCTTGAACCTTTTATTGAACCCGTTTGCTCTTAAACTTACAAGAGCCATAGTCCACTTGATGTCCATTTCTTCCAATTGTTCATCACTTATCTGCTCAAGATCTTCATAAGTAATTCTTGAATCACTGGGCAAAGAAGCAATGAATGCACACACAGTATCTAGATCAAAACCAGCAGGTTTAATTCTATCAGCGCCATGATTGTGTGTGTCAGCGCTTGAGTACAAAGCGTTGACAGGATATGATCCAGCGCTGACAGACTGAGATCCAGCGTTGACACATTGAGATCCAGTGGCTGGATGTCCATAGAAGTTCATGGAATCAAATTGGCCTTCACTTTGTGAAAAGAAGGCCATGTTGCTACGGGAAGATTTATTATCATTATCCAATTGCCATTCATTCTCCAACAGTCTTAGTTTGTTGAAGATGTCATCAAACCTGGAAGTCTTGTGGGTATTATTGACAAGAATGGATCTTGTCTCAATCTTCCATACATCACCAAGGCTTTTGAGAAAAGTAGCATTCAATTCAGGGTCATCAATCTGTGTTCCCATGAAGGAAAGTTGACTTGTGATGTCAAGAAGTCTACTTCTCACACTGCTGAGATTTTCATTGGGTTGAGCTTTAAAGACAGCATACTCATGCAAGAGTTGCTTCTTCTTTTCTTCTTTTGTGTCAGCATTGCCACCATGTGCTACTTCAAGAGCTTCCCAAAGCTCTTTTGCAGACTCAAAGCGTTTGTACTTGTGCTGATTCTCATGACCTAGGGCATGTTTCAAGATGTTCAAGATTTTCATGTCCACTCTCTTTTTGGCTATATATTCAACAGCTACAGCTCTCCCATCTCCAGGCTTTTCCACCTTATCAGCTTCAGGACAATTAGGAACAGCTGTCCTTGTGGCAATTGCAGCAGTAATCTTTGCTGCTTTGTCGAATGTGTTCCCATATTCGATAATCTCCCAAAGAGTGTATTCATGAATAGCTATGTATTGCTCAAAATTGGACTTCCAAAGCTCAAAGTTCCTGGCATCAAACATGGGAATTTTGATACTAGGGTTTGAGGAGTTGTTTTGTAGCAAAGAAGCAGGTTGATCTGTGCCAGACATGATGTTTTAGGGTTTTTAGGGTTTTTGGTGTTTTAGGGTTCTTGCGTTACTTAAAGATCAAAAGTTTCTCAACAAGCTCTGATACCACTTGTTGATCCCAAACTTAGATCGATTAAGCTTTGTGTATACGAGATTAGATCAAGTACTACACGTAGAGAAACCTTTGCTTATGAATAAAGTAACAAAGTGTTATGCGGAATTAACACTTGATCTAAAACACAAAGATGTTAAACAAACTTTCACTTGTATTAGAATGATCGTGCTTGGTTACAATGAAAGAGTTTAACTTGCGAATACTTATGAAAACTGATATATGACTTTAACCTAAAAGACCTTCTTTTATAGAACAAGAAGTCTTGTACAATAAGCTACGAATCAACTATTCTAGGTAAAGATAATAATAGAAAATACAATGTTGTGCTTATCTTTACCATACATAAATAAAGAAACAAATAAACAAAAGATACGTATGAAGATATTCCATCAGTGTCAATCTTCAAGGCTGTCAGTGTTGACTTCTTCAATGTCAACGCTTGGCTGTCAGCGTCCAATGTCATCCTATCAGCGTTGACATTCTTCTTATCAGCGTCTAGTGAACTGACCCATATTTTATTCCCAACAATCTCATATTCTTGTCTAACAAAGTTTTCTCCTATAATTCATCTTTCTCAATAATTCACAAACAGCTTTCTTCAACAATGGCACCAAAGTTTAAACCAAGTGACTTGGTATTGGGATTCAGGAGTCAACACAACATGATTGCTTATTTGAACGCTGATGATACTCTGTTTCCACTATACACCCAGATGGTGGCGTATTTGAATGCATCTTCTATTAGGTATGTTCTTTCTCATGCTCCTCTCATCTTTGTCACTCATATTAAGAAGTTTTGGAACACTGTCAGTTCCTCAATAGTTAATAATGTGACTACATTATCAGCTATTGTTCATGGGCGTACATGGGTGGTTACTGAAGCCTTGGTTCGCCAGGCTTTGCGTCTTGATGATGCAGATGGTATAACCACCCTCCCCATTCATGAAATAGAACAAGGACTTCGGGCTTTGGGTTATCCTTTCCCTGATGAGGGCACTTTAAACAAATATCATAAACAAGAGTTTTCCCTAGCCTGGAAGTACCTTATACATGTCATCCTACAATGTTTGAGTCCCAAGTGTACTACACACAATGAAATTAATAGATCAATTGCTAGTGCAATTGTGTGCATTGCAAATGGGAAAAAGTTTAATTATTCAAAACTGATTTTTGATGGCATGTGTAAAAATAAAGGGAATAAGATGACTTTGGCTTATCCCAGATGTTTGCAAATGGTTTTTGATGTGCAAAATTACTGCACAAGGGATCATGATGATTTTTATGAGATCCCTATGCAAAAGAAAGCTATTTTTACCAAGATGAACTCACCCCCTCACCGTGAATTACCCCTCACCCAAGCTATGCTTGCTGTTATTGCAGCAGCACAACCCCAACCAAACCCACAACCACAACTTGACCCAATACCAGAACCTTTGCCTTCACCTCAACACATGGAAATTTACCAAGAACCCTTCAACGCTGACACCTTAAATGTTGGCGTTGACACAAGTAATCCAGACGTTGACACCTTTCCTTCATAGACCCAAACACCTCTTAACCTTCCCACATCCACCCAATCTACATCATCTTCTACCCCACCTCAATATAGGTTGCAAAAACGCCTAAGGACTACTGGAGTGTTCTCCTCTAGTGGTTTTAGCCATGTAGTAGAGAGAACCACCACCACAAGTGTGGTTGGTGCTATGGATGAGGCTGGGACTATTGGTTCTGGCTTAGATGCAGGCCAAGATAGTCCTAACATCTTTAAGACCTCATCCATGCCCCATGACTCTAACTTGGGAGGTCAAATACCCATTTTAGAAGAGGGGAGATTGGAACCATACACATTAATGGAATTGACGGCTGTCTGCATTAGCTTGCAAAAGCAAAATGCAGACCTGGTACAAACAGTCAGTACACAAGGCCTTGAACTTAAGCAATTGAGGGAGAGAATTGTCATTTTGGAGAATGCTAGCACTAGGCGTGGGATGGAGGAATCTTCCAAAGGGGAGGATGAGCAGATTAATGTGAGTGTTAAAGGCTCACATGATGGAGAATCTTTGGGTGTTGCTGAAGCCCTCACTGAATTGAAGAAGCAACCAGGTTTTGACACATCTCTGTTACTCCTACAAATTTAAACTTGTCTTTTACAGCTATGTTGGAGCAATTTACAAGAGACGCTGAGACAAGTAAGTTGGGCGTTGATAAGCAAAATTTGAGCGCTGAAATGAGTAATTTGGGCGCTGACACAAGAAATTTGAACGCTGACATTCCAATCGCTGACATGAGTAATTTGGGCGCTGACACAAGGAATTTGAGCGTTGACAGACCTGCAGATATGGTTGATGTATTCCAGTCATCAGCTATCATCAAAGAAGTGTCTTCATAGGTATTACCGTCATCCTTACCCATCATTGATCTATTAGATAAGGGTGAAGAAATTATGTTAGAAGTAGAAGTTCCAAAGGATGCAACACAGGTAGAGTTTGATTCAAGTTTGGCTGCACAACTTGTGGAACAAGAGATGAAGAAGGTTGGTGAATCACCATTTGTTGTCACTTCTGAGGAACAAGAAGGAAGTAATGAAGAAAGTCCAGATTCAAGTGTGATGATAATTGAACAACCAGAAAGACTTGAATATGGTGATGACTTGGCAAGGGAGAAGCTTAGAGAGTTGAAATTACAAGTATACTTTGATATGCCAGAAGTAGTTCAGATGTACCATGCTTGGGAGAATAAGATTATGGAGAATCCAGATTTAACTATTTCAGACCAAATTTGGGGATTGGAGATTCTTCTCAGAGTTCAAAGTGACTGCAAGGTAATTCTGAAACACAAGGCTAGCAATGTTTTCTCACTGCTGAAGAGGGATAGAAGAGAGCTCTACTACATGTTACTCAGATGTCATGGAACTGGATGGACCTTCAAGAAATTGCAGGGATTATCTTTTCAAGAATTGGAGTATAAGGCTTATCCCATTTGGGCAAAAGTGTAGGAGATGAACACTCTAAGACTTCTTTCAGATGAAGGAAAGAAGAACTTGCAGAAGAGATGGAGATTCAGAAGGCAATGATTGTTCCAAGGCCTTTGAAGAAGGGAGTTCCACTTGAGTTCCCTAAAGATATGGATAAATTGAATCCCAGTGAAGCTGTTATTAGAAGGAGCATTAAGCTCTCACCCATGGAAGCTTCAGATATGGTACAAGTGTTACCTCTTGATGCCAGAAACCCTATCATAAGCTATGAAGAAGATGCAAGTGGGTTTTGGAAGATTGGCAGGTATGGGAAAGAGGTACACACATTTACTACTCTTATATCTCTTTTTGCAAGTATGGATAGAGAAGACTTGGTAGACCTTTGGAGGTTGTTAGAGGCCAAGTATGAGACTGAAGCTCCTACTTCAGTCAATGGAATAAAACTTTGGTCAACATTCAAGAGAATGTGTGGACCAAAAGAAGAAGATCCTACTGTTTGGAAGGATCTTGAGGATGATATCAGTGGTCTTCAATGGCGTTTGTATTCAGATGTTGGTGTGTATTATTTGAGCTCTACAAAGTTTGCTGAGTATCTTCTTGTAGATGGTCAGTATCCCATGTCCAAAGAAGTTTTGTAAAAGATGAAGACAACACAGCTGGAGATTGACTATTCAAGTGACGTGGCCAAAGATTTGATTAGGCATGTTTATTACCAATATGATAAGATTTGTAAGATTCCTCCTAGTTCTTAATTTTTATTCAGAAACTTGATTACTAGAGTAGATATCAAGTTTAGGGGAGGATTGTTGGGAATAAAATGTAGCCAGTCCACTTGAGCGCTGACAAGAGGAAAACAAGCGTTGATAAGAAGACAATAAACGCTGACAGATGAAGCGTTGACAGGAAGAAGTCAAGCGTTGATAGGTTGAAGACAAGCACTGATAGAAAGATATGGTCTACGCGTATTTTGTTTCTAGTTTGTTTCTAGTAAAGATAGGATCAACATTGTATTTTCTATAATTATCTTTACCTAGAATAGTTGATACGTAGACTCTTGTACAAGGCTTCTTATGTCTATAAAAGAAGACCTTTAGGTTATGTTTCATAATATGTTTTCATACGTTAAACACTTTCATTGTAAGCAAGTTTGTTATTATCAATCAAGTGAAAGTTTGTTTTACAACTGTTTGTGTGTTCTTGTTTAGTATTAATTCCGCATAATACTTGAATTGTTTCATACACAACAAAGTTTCTCTACGTGTATAACTTGATCTAATCTCGTTTGCACAAGCTAAATCGATCTAAGTTTAGGATCAACACATACACCTTTGGAAAGTCCCGGGAGTATTGCATAAGCCGAAAGGCATTCTTTTGTAAGCAAATGTTCCATAAGGACAAGTGTATGTGGTTTTCTCTTGGTCTTTTGGATCGATAGGAATTTGAAAATACTCGGAGAAACCATCTAAGAAGCAATATTAGTCATTACCCGCAAAACGCTCGAGAATTTTATCCATGAAAGGAAGAGGAAAATGATCCTTACGAGTGGCATCATTGAGCTTACGATAGTCTATGCAAAATCGCCAACCCGTGACAAGTCGAGTGGGAATCAACTCGTTGTTTTCATTGGGAACAACGGTTATTCCGCCTTTCTTAGGCACACAATGGACGAGACTAACCCATGGCGAATCCGAAATAGGGTAAATCCTTCTGGCATCTAGAAGTTTGATAACTTCTTTCTTGATGACGTCATGAATTTTTGAATTAACCCTTCGTTGGCTTTGGATTGCGGGTTTAAAGTCATCTTCCATGAGAATTTTATGAGTGCAAATATTAGGATCAATTCCACGGATGTCGAAAATATTCCAAGCAATTGCTTTCTTATGATTTTTGAGCACATCGATAAGTCGAGATTTTTAATCCTCGTTTAAGTCCTTTGCAATAATGATGGGTAACTTCTTATTGTCTTCTAGGAAAACGTATTCAAGATGAGACGGTAACTCCATAAGCTCTAAATCCGGAGGATTGCCAATGGAAGACTTAGTCAAATTCGGATCATTGTTTGTAACTTCCATAGGAGAAGGTGGAGAAATATGGTCCTAATTGAGAAGTTTCTCAATGGTGCGAATATCTTCTTCCCAATCGGAGGGAGAATCGTCATATTTTAAGTTCACATCCCCTAAACTTGCTTCAAATTCTTTCAAAAGAAAGTCACTTTCTCCAAATAGAGTCAATGATGGAGCAATAGAAGCTACGTTCTTAACATGAGGTAAAGGAGAAAAACCACTTTTACAAGAGTCTTTGAAATGTTCTTCACAAGCCTCATCAAGTAGGTTAATGAAATTAACGCTCTCGTGTTCATAAGGTTGCTTAGAAAGTTTACCCATGTTAAAGACAATTTTATCGTCACCAACTCTCATGATTAATTCGCCCGTAACTACATGAATAAGAGTGCGACCGATCCTCAAGAATGGACGTCCAACGATTAATGGAACACAGGGATCCATTTCATAGTCGACGACAACGAAATCGGCAGGAAAAGTGAATTTGTCGACTCCAACAAACACATCCTTGGCTATCCCCACTGGATAAGCAACCGATCGGTTAGCTAATTCCAATGTCATACGAGTGGGGACTAGCTCGGGTAAAGATAATTGTTTCCAAACGCTTAAAGGCATTAAGTTGATACTAGCACCTAGATCGGCTAGGGCCATACAATTCTCTACCCCGGGAAAGTTGCAAGGAATGAGAAAGCGACCCGGATCACCAAGTTTGGTTGGTAATTTCCTTAAAATAACTGCGGAGCAATTCTCATTAAGTTGGGTTTGAGCAATATCAAGATTTTTTTCCTTATCACTTAGAAGATCTTTCAACATTTTAGCATATTTAGGCATGTGAGCGAGCGCCTCGGCAAAGGAGATGTTGAAATTCAATTGTTTAAACATTTTAAGAAAGTTTGAAACTTGAATATCATCGTTGTTCTTCAACTTCTCTTTCCTTAACCTTGAAGGATAAGGTATGTCGGGTTGAGAAGAAGGCTTTGGAATAGATTGGTCACTCGCATCCTTTGGTGGTGGAGGGGTGGGGTTGGGAGGTGAAGGAATTGGTGAAGGTTGCTCGTTATCCTTTGTCATAATCACCGGAGTAGGTTTAGGAATCTCCGGTTCCTTATAGCCTTTTCCACTACGGGTAGTGATTGCTTTCATCTCCCCTCTTGGATTTACAATGGTGTTACTCGGAAGAGAACCCGAAGCAGAGGGTTGATTACTTGGGAAGAAACTAGCCATCATATCCCTTAAGTCATTCATTTGATTGTTTAAAGAATTTCTCATGTCATTCCTAAGCTCGGCTAGAAGATCATTTCCTTGTTTATTCAAATCAACTTTCAAGTTAATAATTCGGCTTTGAAGATTTTTCACCAACACGTCATTGGTCCTCATGTAGGTTTCGATCTCTTGATTAAATGCCGTGGGTTGGTTAAAAGGTGGAGCTTGGTAAGCGGGTGGTTGATAGATGGGTGGTTGGTAAACTTGATTATTTCCTTGAGGTGGATATGGATTTCTTTGGGTTTGATATTGATTAGGAGCTCGAGGTTGGCTTTGATTTTTGCGATTGAGGTTGTTTTGGTTTTGAGGAGGAAAACTAGGTGGTGAAAGAAAATCGTTTGAACGATAACATAGAAAATCACGGTCACCTTGAGGACGTGCTTGATAGCCTCCCGTAGAAAAGTTACCGTTAGCCGCGTACACGTCCTCACAAGGATTTTCTTGAGTAGAAGGACAATCGGTGTATGAGTGAGGACCGCTGGAAGTCTCACAAGAAAGTGCTACAACTTTAACTTGTTGATATTGCTTCGTAGCCATGGTTAAGAAATTTTTGTTCATCTCGGCTATTTGGCGGGTGAGTTTGGTTAACTCGGGGTTTGATGAAGTAGAAGAAACATTGACCCTCGGGTTATTTTTTGAGGAAGCGGATGAATCCCAATTTTTGTGATGAGTGGTCATGTTCTCGAGTAGCTCTCTACACTCCTCGGGTCTTCTTTTCATAAATGTACCACCGGTGGCGGCATTAATCGTATCACGATCACAAAAAGTTAAACCGTTGTAGAAAGTATCAATTAGAGTGACGGAGAGCATATTATGGTTAGGACAACGATCGATCAAGATATTATAACGTTCCCAAGCATCGAAAAGAGACTCATCGAGTTCTTGAGTGAAACCATTGATTTGATTCCTAAGACTAGTTACCATGGATGGTGGAAAGAAGCGCGACAAAAATCTTTGAGTCATCTCGTCCCATGTATGAATTGAGTTTTTAGGAAGACGATCAAACCATTTTTCGGCATGGTGGGATAAAGTGTGTGGAAAAAGATGAAGACGGAGAAAATCTATGGTAACACCGGGCAATTTCATGCTTTGAGAGACGATTATGAATTTATCGAGGTGTTTGTTGGAATCACCATCCGGTAATCCGCGAAATGGTAAGCATTTTGAACTTGTTGGGTCATGTAATGTTTCAACGAAAATTCAGGAGCCGTGATTTGCATCAACACAATCGGTCCTCCACGTCCATTCATTGTCGGTTGGCATAACTCCTCCATCGTACGAAGGTCGGGTTGAGGGTGATGGTTGTTATTATTCACAACGGGGTGTGGTGGATTGTTATTATTATGCACACCGGCCATATCTAGGCCTTTATGAGTCTCGGGCTCAAGATTAGACGAAGATCGAGTACGCATACACTAAAAATGCAATACAATACTTTTAATTTTTTTATCTTTTTTATTTATATTTTTTTTTTGAATTTTTTGAAAATTTTATATTTTTTAGGATTTTTTGAAATTTTTTATGCTATGAAAATAACGTTCCCAAGAGAACGGATCCCAAAATCCAATTTTTTCTCACAAAAAACCGTTAATCTTTACGAAAAGAGCCGGCAGCGGCGCCATTTTAATATGACGGATTTTATGTGTGTGTTGAGTGTTGTTCGTACTTGATTCAATTCGATTTGATCACGGTTTAGGGTGGACTTATTGTTTTTGGTAACTAAAAGGGTGAGCTTTTGATTATCTATTTTAAACTAAAATGAATTAAGACAAATGACAATTATAAAGAGATTAAACAAATTTAGGACTTAATAAAAACAAACTTGAAATAAAAAATAAACTTTGAAAAATAACTAAGTAAAATAAACCAAGGATTGCGATCAGATCGCATCTATCGATCGCAACTAGCGATCGCAACCCGAGATCGCAACTCTCGATCGTAACGAGCGATCGCAATGAGCGATCGCAACTGGTGGTCGCAGTCAACGATCTCAACTGACGATCGCAACTAACGATCCCAACTAACGATCGCAATGAGTGATCGCAGTCAACAATCGCAATCAACGATCGCAATGAGTGATCGCAGTATCTGATCGCAAGTAGAAACCCTTAGGCTTATGCGATCACGATACTCGATCGGAATACTTAAAACCCTTAAGAACTTTACGATGGAATGTAAAAGGAAAATAAGCAAAAACCAAATAAGCACTTTTCTAATAAGCACTTACAAAAAACTTAACCAAATCAATATTAAGAAGAACTAGATAAGCCACGAATTAAAAACTTTCAAAACACCAAAAAAACAAAATTTATAAAATCAACTTTTAAAAGATTAAACTTTTAAAAACACTTTATTAAAAATAAGGAAACAACAAATCAATCAAAGAGCACAATAAGCTAAAACCATAAATCACATAAAAATGATAAGAACAAAAAGATAAGCACTTTAATCAAATAAGCATAAAGATGAAACAAACTCCAAGATTAATCAAACAAAATGCAAGATTAAAACAAGAAAGGAAGAATAAGATTAATATAAAAATCTTGAATTTAAGATGAAGATTAAGATTCAAAAGTAAAAGATTAAAGATGAAAACTTGAAAACATGAAAGAAAACTATAGAGAGAAAGTGATAACACCTACTCCTACTTACCTATTATGAAAAACTAAAAAAATGAACTAACTCACAAAAATGAAAGTGAGGGTCTTCTATTTATAGGGAAAGGAGTGGTTGGTGTGATGCTTCCTTCTTTCTTTCTTTTGTCTTCTCGTCTTTTTAAATAACTCGTCTTTCTCGACTTTATCTCGGGATTAGTCGAATGATAAAATGAACTCGTCTTCTAATTTTCTTCTTTCAGTAGACTTGGTTCTCGACTTCGTCAAACTTCTGTCTTTAGACTTTTTCTTCGATAAATCTTCAGAATAGGCCTTCCGTTCTTCTTGCACTTTTGATCTTTTGACTTCGTCTTTTGTCTTTTTCTTCGATAAAATCCCGTGAAAGCCCGTGTTTTCTTCCTTTTTATTCTTTTGGTCCTAAAACACAACAAAAACACAAACCACGCATAATTTCGATATTTACGACATTAAATACACGTTTTGGTCTCGTTTTTAGTTGTTTTAAGTGGTAAAAGGATAAGTGTTTTCACATTTATTAATGTGTTTCTATATGAAATTGGATAAAAAATTTATGGTCTAAAACACAAGTGATTCTATTTGAAACACACGTATTTCTAGTATAGTAAGCGATTTTTAATTTTTTAGAACTCGGTTCATATGAGCAAGTAATAAACTGGTGCTCCGCTACTTCACCACAACTTTAAGCTGAACAATCAGTGAACTAACATTAACTGTGCTACCATCAAACTACATTAAATTGATAAAATTAAACTCTTCTATAGTAACATCAAAATACGTTGTCTACCATTAACATCTGATAATATTCTACCATATATGATCAGATGTGGTTACGTTGCTTTCTATCCTTGCATGTTCAAAAACAAATGAGATCTTTTCACGATTCTCTGTCAAATTAAACTCTTCTAGCAAAGTCATGCATCTTCTATATGCATGTTGACCTCGTGTAACATCTTTGTTGCACACTTAAACCTCAATCGCCTCAACAATCCCGACTACAACTTCGATTTAGGACAAAGCCCACAATCCTAACTCGAAACTGGTCCACCAATATATGACTCCATGTGGAACATTGTTTATATACCACAATCTTCAAAATTACATTTCATTTTACACTTTAGTTTCAATATTTTTTCTTTCAACTTTTGAACTGCACTAGCCTTCTGGTGACCATAAAGTCTAAGATGGCGAGCAAACATCTTTTCAAACAAGAAAAAAACATAAATTTATTGATTAGTGAGACAAATCACATGTGTTTCTGTATGAATCACATGCGTTTCTGTATGAAACACAGTGTTTCTGTAAGAAACACATGTGTTTCTATATGAAATTGGATAAAAAATTTATGTTCTGAAACACAAGTGATTCTATTTGAACCATAAGTATTTCTAATATAGTAAGCGATTTTTAAGTTTTTAGAACTTGGTTCAGTGAACTAACATTAACTGTGCTACCATGTGTTTTCATGATTGAATGATATTAACATCACTACTTTTGAAGACGCCGAATATGTGTTTTGAACCCTTGTCAATCAAAACATCTATTACTAAAGCATCAACCAACATATCCATTCCACTATCTATCCCTTTGTCAAGCCCTTATCCGATACCTTATCCGACACTCATCTATTCCAGTATAAAAAAATGGCGAACAATAGGATCAAATTCAGACATCGGGGCCAGGCACAAAAAAGCGAAACCTCTACCTATAACATTAGAAGACCTATCTTTCAAAGATAACTTACGTCTACCTCGCCCTCGACTTCTACCAACAATATCCTTACCACCTCCACCTCCAACAATACAAGCAACACCCGCACTTGTAGATGTAGGAACATGCAAATAAAAAAATCAATAAACATGTGTTACAAACAATTAAAAAACTTTTAAAAACATAAAACATAATCACATGTGTTTCTGTATGTATCACATGTGTTTCTATACGTATCACATGTGTTTCTGTATGTATCCCATGTGTTTCTGTACGTATCACATGTTTTTCTGTATGAATTTATATAAGTCGGAGAGTTTGTTAAAAAGTGATTATCTATAAGCGATAAGGCATTAGCCTATATAAGCTTAAAACAAACAAAGTGATTATCAACTTTTCATCTCTAAGCCTAAAATCTCAATCATTAACAAAAACACATGTGTTTTGTGTAGAATCATTAAAACAAAACAAACACTAAATCTGAATCACTAACAAAAACACAAAATCACACCAAAAACCCTAATAATCAAAACAAACACTAAATCTCTATCAATAACGAAACCCCAAATCATAATCAATAAAAAATAATAAAAAGAAAAAATTGATTACAAGAATCAACAAAAAATGAAGATTGGAGTAACAAATCATCTTTAGAATGGCTTATTTCATCTCGAATATCCATTGAATTAGATCAATTAAAGATCAGTTTGATAGAAAATATATTAGGGTTTGATTATTAGATCGGTGTGTGTGTGTTTGTTTTGGCTTGGGGAAATGAATTTGAGGGTTTGATTATTCGATCGGTATGTTTGGGATTTGGTTTAGAAAATGAATTTGAAACAATTAGAAAGAACGAAAGAATGAAGAGAGATGTCAAAAAAGCATTTTAAGCCTAATGTATTTTAGGTCCTCAGATGATCTAAAATAAACGGGAAAGATGTGTTCTCTTGATTTTTTTTTGGTGTGTGTTCCTCAAAGAACTTTTATCTAACTATATAAGCAGCAAGATATTATATAAGATAAAATTCAACAATTACCCCACCCATATGTATTAGCGTAAAAAATTTACTACAATTCTTTACATTTATGTTACTCCAAGATAATTGTTGCAAAGGGATACATGTACATGTCAAAGGACTGAAAGTAATCAGATTTGGTTTATTGCAACTATTCCTAAACTGGTTTTGATATCCAACATGCCAACAACTATCATCCACGTAACAAAAAATATAAAATCAAATCATACTATTGAGTAACTATTATAGGTGCAAAAGGTTTACATGCCTAGCCTGTGGATTTGCTTTTTACTAATCCGGTGGTCTAGTAGGGTGGTAGATGATGGTGGCCATGGATGAAGTAGAGAGATAGAGGGTTGTGCGTGAAAGAAAGAAAAGGTGTATTAAATGAAATGAAAACACAAATGAAACACAAGCAACACCCCTCCTTGGAAGCCTTGGAGGGGTATATACAGTCACACACTGCACCTAAACTATACATTGTTTCCTAGTCTAGTCTAAGCGTGTGTGACTATGATAACTAATAGGAATTCTTAAATGTCGTCACATAAAGTGAATTTCCAACAATTTTCCCCCATGGGACGACGTGTAGAATTTCTTACAATATTTTTCCTAACAAGTACATAATGATTAAGAACAAAAACGTTCATGAAGCGTCCAATGCTGATGATGTCTTCTGAGGCCTTTGACTTCAAGTCTTCACTTCAAAACGACTCATCTTTAAAGTAACTTGTAGTAGAAATACTGTAACGACACGAGCTAAGTAATCCATATACTTCTGGTTAAGGAGAAGCTTCTGAATTAACTTCCCCCTAATTCATGCCACATAAGCTTGATGTAGAAGCTTTTAAATAGCTTCCCCCTAAACCGACAATCCTCGTAAGCAACTTCAAAGCTTTCAATAAAGCTTAGAATGATTAAGCGCACAACGGAATTTAAAAAGCAAACCCCATCATATAACATGATAATGTTGCTATGAGGGATTGAAAGTTTGGGGCACACCAAGTAGATCAACAACTTCTCTTCTCACGCTTGAATAATTCTTCTGAATTTTTCTTCCCCCTGAGAGTTCAAGTTATGCATACTAGAAAAAATCAAGACATTTCTTCCCCCACATAGTTGAAGAAAGTAAACCAATCCCAATTATGAAGCTCAAATACTGAAGTGGACACTTTATCCCATTCATGAAGTTGACATCGTAACACCAGAGTCAATTAAGTCCCGGAAATGCACATATCTTCTTCCGGAGATGCACCAGAGTCAATTAAGTCCCGGAAGTGCATATCTCTCCATATAGGATAATGATGATGAATAATTGCAACATCAAAACAATTAAACATCGAATCAGTAGTGTACCGTTTAGAGATTGAAAACACCACGAGTTAAAACACTAATTTTCTCTGTGGTTATGACAAATGTCTTCCCGGAATGTCTTCAAATCAAAAGAAGGTATGAAGTTCATCACGTGTACTCTTTGTGCGTTAAATGTGTCTTCTTCTTCCCCCTTGATGGTTTCGAAACTCGGAACCAACAATAAATCGTACGCACATGTACCTGAAATCTCGTGAGAATAATAAATAAGCAGAATTATATATTTTGTGAGAATCAGCTGCTGATCGAGATACTCTACTCATAAACTCTCCATGGCCATCTTTACCAACCCCCTTGTAGGCAATTTGAAGTGACCACTGATAGAATTAACCAGATACATCAAACATGAAATTGAATAAGAATCCTTTGATCTTGTGACTTAAGCTTGCACAATTGTTGAATGAGGAACGGTGGAGAAATCTCTACGTACCCAATACATCACTGAAGAAGTATATAAGCACAACACCTCTTAAAATTATCCACGTCGACTAAGCGCGTGACACTGAGTACAACAATGTAACCCCTTTAAGTGATAGTTATCTGAGTCATCAACCAACCACCCCGAACCCGGAAACTAGATAAACAAGTCTTCATTCTAAGATTAAGCACGAGCAAGTTATCTTTGAAGATAAAATAAATACACGCCTTCAAAAAATCCGTCTTCAACTTCACATAATTAATACCCGAACACAAAATCCGTAGTCACTAAAAATTTAGCCATTTTTTCTTGGTCTCGTCAAACTAAATTTTTACATAGTCACGTCTTTTGTCACATCTTATGTCTCGTCACTTTGTTACATTGAAACCCGATTTTAATAATTATACCAATAGTTTAGCCAAATTGACATAGACTAAATATTGTTATAATTATTAGTAGATCCTATGGTCTTTTTCATCCCACTGTTCTCTTAAATCATAATCGGCCCATTTATTAAGCAATCCCAAATACACTCAAACACGTCCATACACTCAAAAAACACCCATACAAATGAATGAAAATTTTGAATGGAAATTTGTTAACCAACTCTTGACCATGGCCGAATGAGATTATAAAGTTTCGGATGAAAAATAGTAGGCCAAAGAACTTAAGCCCTGACCATCAAGCCACAACTAGTCGAACCATATATCCCAATTGAGTATAGGCCTAACTAACCCCATATATCCATACCTGGTCCAATATTAGAATACCTAAAAATTAGGTATATAAAAACGTAACCCCTAATCAATCTCATGTTATACCCTAAACTCACTCTCCAAAAAAAACCGCAGTCAATATCCTTTCACTCACCTCGTAACATCCGCCCCATCTAACAGATCTAAACCAGATCTCTTTCACAATCAAACATCATCTCATTTTGTAAACATAAAACATCAAACGAATCCCTCATCCAAGCTCTTGTTCACAGGAATCGAATCAATCAACATGTTCCGATGTTGTTGATTCAATAACCACGAAGACATTCAAAGACATACGGCTTGAAGATCTTGCTAAAGGTAGGTATAGAAGGATTGGATGTTTGAGAGTCAGTCGAATAAAAGGAGACGAATAACACAGTTGTTATACGGATCCCTTTATGTTCGAAAATTAAATGATGGTTGATACCATATATATTGATCGATGATGATTGAAATTCGTGAGATCTATATAGATCTTGGCATGCATGTCTAAAACAAATTAAATCTGAGATCTAATAATTATTACATGTGTTCTTTACTGAAAAAATGAGTTGATTATAACATAATTGTTATTAATCTTTCATCATTTTCGAAAATCAATCATGGGTAGTACCCCACATAAAAAATCAGGGATGATATATGTTCAAACACGAGATTTTTAAGATCTTTACTCATTTAGAACAAATCTGAGATCTTTTTGTTTTATAAGTTTTATGTTATGGTGTGAATAATTAGATGGGATAGGAGACGATGGGAATTAGGATAGAGTCGGTGTGGTTTGAGGAGTAAAAAGGTTGGATTGATATGTTGAAATCTTGGTTCTGGTCAAACGGTCACTGTATGGATTTGTTTTTGTTAGACTCGTTTGTTTTTGTTATACTGGGCAAAATCTTTCTTCATCACAATGCTTGTTGAGTTAACCCATCGCAACATTAAAAAAATTAAGCCATCGCAGTCTAACTTTTTAAACCCATCGCAATGTAAACAAAATAAGCCATTAATAAATGTGAAAACACTTATCCTTTTACCACTTAATTATAATAATAACCAAGCCAAAACGTGTATTTTATGTCATAAATGTAGGAATTATGCGTGGTTTGTGTTTTTGTTGTGATTTAGGATCAAAATATGAAAAGGGAAGAAAACACGGGCTTTCACGGGCTTTTATCGAAGAAAAAGACAAAAGACGATGTCGAAAGATCAAGAGTGCAAAGAGAACGGAAGTCCAAGGCCTATTATGAAGATTTATCGAAGAAAAGTCTAAAGACGGAAGTTTAATAAAGCCGACGAACTCAAGTCTAATTAATGAAGAAATTACAAGACGGGTTTAATTAATCCCGAGACAAAGTCAAAAAAGTCGAAGAATTAAGAAGACGAAAAGACGAGAAAGAAAAGACGTGAAGAAGAAAGAAAAGAGCAACACATGCTTCCTTCCCTTCCTCCCTATAAATATATGCACTCCATCTCATTTCATTTGTTGTTGGCTATTTTGACAAACTAGTCTTCCACCATTTTCATTACTTGCACATTTATTTTCATGTCATTTACTTAATTGTCAATTTAATTACCTTGTTTTGCACCTTTAAATTTCTTGCCTTTAATTCAAGTAAGTCTTTTAATTTTGTTGTTAATCTTTATTTTCCTTTTATCAAGCTTTTTATTATCTATCTTATTCTACTTTTCTTGCTTTTGATTTTGATTATTAATTCGGATTAAGCATTCTTTTGCTTAATCTTTTTGATTAATTAAGCATCTCTATCTAGGCTTTTATACGAAGTAAGCTATAAGCTTGACAATCTTATTGGCTTATTTTGTATCTAGCTTATTAGTTTTAAAATTTTCTTAAAAGTTTCATCTTTTTAAAGTTTGCTTATTTTGTTTGCTTATTTTGTATCTTGAAAGTTTTTAAATGTGTGCTTATTTCATTCGTCTTATTATTGTTTTGGTTTAGTTTTTGGTATTTTCTTATTGTCTAAGTGCTTATTTGATTCTGCTTATTTACTTATTTGATTCCATCGTAACTTTCTTAAGAGTTTACCCAGTACGATCGAGTAAGTTTGATCGCATAAGCCCCTAGGGTTTCTACTTGCGATCCAATACTGTGATCCATAGTACGATCGTTCAGTACGATCACACTCCTTAATCCACACCACAATCACTTGTTGCGATCGTGGGTATGATCATAGAGTTCGATCGTGGGTACGATCTGGTAGTACGATCGAAGAGTACGATCGTCACTGCGATCCACTTGTTGCGATCGTGGTTACGATCCAATCTTAAGCTTCTTTGCTGCGATCGCTCGTTGCGATCTTGGCCACGATCGAGAGTACGATCCAGGGTACGATCGTGAGTTACGATCGTGACTGCGATCTAACTTTTGTCTTTGTTTTTATCTTATTTTTCCAAGCTTACTTTTCATTACGTTTTAAGTTTTCAAATTTTTCACACTTCCCAAAATATCTGTTTTTACCAAGTGTTTTTCTAGTAATTTTTAGTTTAATTTTTAAAGCTTATTTTTCCGCATTTCACCTTAGTCGTTTTTCTTTACTTTAAATTTCAAGTTTACATTTTTATTACATTGTCAAATTAATTTTTCGTCAAGTTTTAAGTTTACGTCATTTAATTTCTCGTCATTTACTTTTAAAGTTTTAAATATTGCACCAATTACTTTTTAATTGGTTTTAGCTTTTATTACCGTCATTTACTTTAACGTCTTGCAATTTTCCATACTACAACGACCATTATATTTGTTTTCCACCAAAAGACAACTGAGTCGCACTCTTAAGTAGTAATCAATTCGAAAAGACCGGTTTAATGAACTTTCATACGAGGCAAACCCCTTGTATTAAATGGCGCCGCTGTCGGCTCTTTTCGTGAAGATTAACGGTTTTCTGTGAGAGACGTGTTGAATTTTGGGATCCGTTCACCCGTGAACGTTATTTTTCTTGCTTATAAATTTTAAAAATCCATAAAAATTAAAATTGTTAATAATCCATAAAAATAAAAAATTCTCAAAAAATCCAAAAAGATTTTTATTTTGATTTTTACACGTACATATATATTCTCTATTTCTTTGGTATCTTTTTCTTTTGCTTCTGCAAGTGTATGCGTACTAGATCTTCAAATTATTCTGAGCCCGAGACTCGTGAAGATTTAGTTATGGCTGGTGTGAACAACAACAATAACCCACCGCACCTCAACAATAATAACAACAACAATGTTCTTCCACCACCCGATCTTCGAACGATGGAGGAGCTGTGTCAACCTACGATAAATGGACGAGGAGGACCGATTGCGCCGATGCAAATCACGGGTCCGGAGTTTTCTTTGAAGCATCACATGATCCAACAAGTGCAAAACACTTGTCCATTTTGCGGATTCCCAGATGATGATGCCAACAAACACCTCGACAAATTCATTACCGTTACTCAAAGCATGAAGTTGCCCGGGGTTACTATGGATTTCCTTCGCCTTCACCTATTTCCACACACCTTATCCCACCATGCCGAAAAATGGTTTGATCGTCTTCCAAAGAATTCAATTCATACTTGGGATGAGATGACTCAACGCTTTTTGTCGCGCTACTTTCCACCATCCATGGTCACGAGCCTTCGAAATCAAATTAGTGGATTTACACAAGAACCCGATGAATCACTTTTTGATGCTTGGGAACGCTATAATGTTTTGATCGATCGATGTCCAAACCACAACATGCTCCCCGTCACCTAAATTGATACTTTCTACAACGGTTTAACTTTTCTTGATTGTGATTCGATTAATGCAGCCGCCGGTGGCACATTTATGAAAAGAAGACCCGAGGAGTGTAGAGAGCTTATAGAGAACATGACTACTCATCACAAAAATTGGGATTCATCCTCATCTTCAAGGAATAACCCGAGAGTCAATGTTTCTTCTACTTCTTCAAACCCTGATATCACCGAATTGACCCGCGCAATGGTCGAAATGAGCAAGAATATGCAACTTTTGGCTACAAATCAACAACAACAAGTTAAAGTTGTAGCACTTTCTTGTGAGATCTGCGGCGGTCCTCATTCATACACTGATTGTCCTTTTACTCATGACAATCCGGAAAACGTGTATGCAGCTTATGGTAACTATTCAATGGAAAGCCATCAAGCCTGACCTCAAGGTGATCGTAACTTGCTAAGTTACCGTTCTAACAACTTTCTTTCACCCGGTTTTTCTCCTCAAACCACAACCCCAACAACTACAATAGAAGCAACCAAAAACCACCACGAGCTTCTAATCCTTATCACCCACCCGCTCAACAAGCCCATCCATTAATCAAGATGTGGAAGCTTTCATGAGGACCCAAGGAGAGAAAATCAAGAATCTACAAAGCCAAATTATCAATTTGAAAGGAGATATCACTAAGCAAGGTAATGATATTAGATCCGAGCTTCTACATGATATACAAACCTCTTTTAGCACTCAAACGAATGATTTGAAGAATATGTTGGCTAGTTTCTTACCAACTCCTCAACCCTCTACTTCGGGCTCTTTACATTCAAATACCGGCACCAACCCGAGAGCGAATGTGAGTGCTATTACTACACGCAGTGGAGCTAACTTAGTAGGACCATCTACCCCTTCCCCAGTTACTCCATCTACACCTCCTCCACCACCATTTATCCCTCCTACTCCCACGCCTAGTATTAGTTCTCCATTACCATCTCCACCTCTTACTGAAGAAGTACCTAAGAAAAACCCTTCACCAACCCCACCTTCCACCTATAAACCCAATATTCCTTATCCTTCTCGCTTAGACAAGGCCAAATTGCAAACCAAGGATGACATTCAAATGTCAAACTATTTGAAGAAGATTTCGGGACTGACCATCACCTTTAGCCTTGTTGAAGCTCTAGCCCAAATGCCTAAATTTGTGAAGATGTTTAAGGAATTGCTTAATAAGAAGGAGAAGATGGCCGAGTTTGTTAATACTCGATTGAATGAAAATTGTTCTGTCGTCCTTCTTAAAGAACTTCCGGAGAAACTTGGAGATCCCGGTCGTTTTGTGCTACCATGTACTTTTCACCAAACCGAAGAATTTACTGCCTTAGCTGATCTCGGGGCAAGTATAAATCTGATGCCCTTAAGTGTTTGGAAAAAGTTATCATTACCCGATCTTACTCCAAAAAAGAAGACTCTTGAGCTAGCAAATCGCACTCTCGCTTACCCCGTTGGTATTGCCGAAGATGTGTTCATTAAAGTTGGCACCTTCACTTTTCTGGTCGACTTTGTTGTTGTTGATTATGAAATGGACCCTCGTATTCCTTTAATACTTGGTCGGCCATTCTTGAGAACCGGAAAAGCATTAGTCGATGTTGCTGAAGGTGAGCTCATTTTAAGAGTCAGGAATGATGCACAAGTGTTTAAAATGGGGAAGATCACAACCAAATCTAATAGAAGAGAATCAGCGAATGTGATTAATGTGCTTGATGATTTTGTCGTCTACAACAATCCTCTATTCGATTCTTGCTATGACAATCCACTCTTCCAAGATGACGTGGATGATTATCTCTCCAAGTTAGATCCTTCACCAATTCATGAGTCTCCACCGATCTATGATGACTACGATGATGATTTGAGTTCTGATATGCATGATTCTGATGATTTTACTTCTGAGTATCCAGACATGCCCACTTATGATGATTTTGATGAGGCTGATACTCTCTCGAGTGATTCTTCTCATGATGACCTTACTCCTACTTTTGATGAAGATCCTCCACCAACAATGCTTGATCCTACTCTGGATGACTACTCATTTGAGGAAGACTTTGCTACTTTTCTTAATACTTACTTCCCCAATGAGAGTGATGCTCCTCCTTTGGACTTTGATGATGCTCTTTATCCTCCTTTGGATATGAAGAAACTCCTTTCAAAGGAGAAGAAGCCGGACGACACCGATATCCGCAATACTTATGTATTGACACCTCTCTATCCCCCTTCTAAGGATGAGATTGTGCGATTTATGAGCAGATCCTCTTCAAGGTCCACTGAGCCTGAGTGTTATTTTCCCCTAAAGGAAAAGGTGTTTGATCCTGGTATTGCAATTTTTAAGCCATCTCAGTATCCATCTGATGAAATAAAAAGAAAGACTTTTGGAAACCATGAAGATATGCTTGCACCTCTTCACCCTTACTACCACCGTGCTCCATCTTTGCTTAAAGGAACCTTGCCTATTCTTCTTTGGCTTGCCTTGTTCGCCTTTAGCTTGTGCTATTTGACGGACGAAAACCATGTATTTGATCCCGGTGGATATATTTCAAGCTTCTTCCTAAGCTAATCAAGGTCGAGTCAGGCTCACGACTCGGTTAACAAAAACAAGCGCTTCTCGGGAGGCAACCCGTAGTATCTATCCTTTTTCTCTGTTTTTATAATAAGTGTAGGGGGAGACCCTAGTATGTGTTTGTTGTTTTCTTTCTTATCATGTACAGGGATTCGAGATTTTAAAGATCCATTCTTGATGACTTTTGACGACCCATGATTCCGTGTACCCGTCTTCTCGGTTCTATCCTAAACTCTTTTGATTCATTATTTTATCAATTATGATTGAAATAGGAAATACTTTAGTTGTCTCTTCCTTAGCTAGATTTAAACAAAGTGCACAATTTCATAAGTGTAGGGGAGGTTACTTCCACATGCTTAAACATTGAGGACAATGTTTATATTAAGTGTAGGGGGACTTCTATCGAAGTTAAGTGGGCTTTTCCTTGTATATGTCCTCATTTTAACCGGAAAATTAATTTTTCGACATTTTTCAAAATTTTTGATCTATTTTGGCCTAGTAGTTTTACCTTTGTTATAGTTATTTTCTTTCTTTGCTGGAATAAATTTTAATAAAGTGGTTTTAATTTTCAAACATTGTGAATATTTTGACTCAAACCGAGTTTACTTATCTAAGTTTACTCTAGCTAGTATCCTTAACGTGTTTAAGTCAAGTTTTGCTAGGCTTTTATATAGGGAGCTTTAAAACGCAAAAGTCTTAAATCTTACGGGTTAAGAACAAGAACTTTTCGCAAGTTCCTATAATTGATCCTAGAAAGTCGTTTATCAAGGGAACTTTAAAATTCGAATTCTAAACTTGAAAGAGTCTAAGAAATTGCAAGATCCTATAGATGAATTGAAAACCCAAAACTTTGATTTAATTGGCTAAGCATCCACGAGTCTCATTCCTTGAGATTTTAAATTGTGGAGAACGAGAGATGATAGAGTCAATTATAAGTTTGGTATTCTTTCATGAATTTATGTGAGTTAATTATGAGCTTTTTCTCCCATCACTTGCTAATAAATTTAATTGCAATAAGTAAGGTTGTACGATTTGAAAAGTTACTTAGCTTCTAGCCCAAGATCGTTTAAAAGTTGCTCGGTATTAATTAGAGTTCATAGACAAGGCATAACTTATTGAAGCGGGATGCAAAGATTGGCGAGTCCGAAAAGGACCTAACAAGGCATGAGGGCTACATTTTGTTGCTAAAGATCCAAAGTGATGTGAAGAATCATTTATCAAAAATCAATATGAAGGATCGAGACACACCACGAAAAGCAAATACTCCCGTAAAGAGCATGGAGAAGTCTATCCAAAAAGGCCCTAACAAGGTACGAGGATAAATAGATCCAAGTCCTAAAAGGAGGCGGATCGTTGTATATCAAAATCCCAAATAAATATTAGAGAAAAATGAAGAAGCCTTGGTCAAATATGAAGAATCTCTCAAAAAGTTCAAGTGAAGAAATTCCTATTATGAAGAGAAGACCATTATTTCATGAACGTCTCTCAAGATTTGAAGTATGAAGTCAATGCCAAATATCGGTCCGAGAAAGGTCTCAAATCGTGAAGCGAGTTATGCCAAGATATGGACTTTATGAGGTCCCGAGAAGCAGTTTTAAAAGATTTTGTCCTTTAGCTAATGAAGGTCTACGTAATCATTGGCCTATTCTACATGAAGGATTTGATGGATTAAGTTGGTTGATTAGATGATAAATATAAAGTAGATGAAGAAAGGAGATGATGGAGTAGAGAGAGAAAGGAGAGAAGGGAGAGAAGTAGAGAGAGAAAGTAAAGGTGAATAATGATTAAGTGTAAATGGACAATCAACAACCCCTCCTAACATGCTAGGAGGGGATATATATAGCCCACCCTACATGTGGGCTATATGGACTATACACTAATTAAATAGATCACGAGCCCATTACATAATTATTGTTGGAGCGACCGATCCTTCATAAATACGTAAAAACGTATCTCTAACAATCTCCCCCTAAGGGAGGTCGCTCCAAGAAACAAAGTTCTAAATAGTCTATAACTCGTGATCTATGCTAACTAAGATGTGACCGAGACTTTATTGGGAAAAACGTATTTCCAACAATCTCCCCCTAAGGGAGGTCACATCTTTTTACAAAATCTTAAACCTAGCACCTATGCTTGAGTCTTCGATCTTGTTCTTGTGAATATGCTTGATGTGATCTTTGACTTTAGTCTTGAGCATGTTTCCTTGCCTTGACCTTGTGCATTCTTCACTTGTGATATTTGCCTCTTTGTGACTTCATGTTCCACATACTTATACTTTTAAATTCTTGAAAGCTTCAGAGTTTGATACATCAGAAGACTTGACCTTCAGGCTTTCTTGAATTTGTTGAAGTACTATTTGTATGTAGTATAAGCATGTGGTGATGACTTCTTCTGGATTGTACACCGCAATGCCACCTTCTTGTTACGCTGCATAAGACAGTTAGCAACAAAACAATATACACGGATGAAATGGCCTTGAACATTTCATTCTAATTCGGTAGCAATTTACCTCCGGTCGGTGAAGACCGTTGGACGATATTAAATATCGTACTTGTGGCAGGTAGTTTCAATAAAGAACCTCCTTGACAAGATTTCGCGGGTAAACCCGTTCTCTTTACTCGACCGTCCAAAGCTGACTGCGAACGTAAAGAGTGGATCATTTGGATAATATTATCCGCATGATTTGAAGCCGTCAATTCATGTTCCTGGAACAAGTGAAGTTCAATTAAGAACCGCACCATCGTTGCTTTCCAGTTGTCACTAGCTTGATTCATATAGAATCTTGCAAGTTACCTACCAAGTGCTGTTTGATGTTAACACTAGAAGGATTTCCATTCGTCACTGTAAATACTTAATAGTATTACTCTGAATGTTCTGGCAAGATCACTAAGATATTGCGTAGAGGCCTGGAACGTGTTTAAATTCATTTAAGAATTAAACCACTGTTGCTTTCCAGTTATCACAAGTTTGATTCATAAAGAATCGCACAAGTCACCTACCATGAGCTTTTTGATATTCGCTCAAGAAGGATTTCCATCTTCATTGTAAATACTTTCGTATTACTCGGATGTTCAGGCAAGATCATGAAGATTTTGCGTAGGACTCTTAAGATCTTTCTTACTTTTCACAGTGTGTGAAAAAGCAAGGAAATATGAAAGTGTGTCCTAATGAGATATTTGATGATCTCAAATGGCTCTAGACTCGATCGTGCATTTTGGATTTTTTAGTGATCGGAGGCTGGAGAGGAGTGCCACCTTTTCAATATCAGTTTATTCGGAGTGAATAAACCAATAGATAACGTGTTGATCTCCATGTGATTAAAACAAATACCTTTTGAGAGATATTTGAGTTAGCTGGGAAGGGTTGTGCATTGCATCACTGGGTCCATGACGTCTTTCATCAATATCGAGAATCATTAGCAAAAATGACCTCAATAGCATATGTATTGACCCGGTTTCTGCCTAAAGTTGTAAGGAGGGCTTCTTTCTTTACACCCTTTATCTTTACATTTCTTTTTCATTCTTCAACCCCTTCAATGCTTACCAATACGTCATCACTAGCACCTTGTTGTGATTGTTCCAGTGCTAATTTAAGTACTTGGTCGGCATTCAGCTATGTTCACAATCTTTCTCCATCTTTCCTAAGGACTACTATTTCTAGCTATGGAATGTCCTTGGGAAGATTCCTCCGGTTTTAGAGAAATCATTGGACTTTAACCTATCCTACCATCCTTATGTCACCACAATCTTCATCATCATGAATAGAGATGTTTTGGGTAAGTGTATGTCACCATGAAATCCATTTTGAAATGCAAATCCATTTTGCTCCCCCTTAACATATGCTACGATATCCGAAAACATTTTGCACATGTCGGGATGAGCTATCACGTTAAGTCAAACCATTTATGATTGATCATATCCCATATTAAATCACATTTTCTCCCCCATATTAAAAATATTAACCCAATCGATGTTTTTAATATCAATTGATTTAATAGCATTTTAAGAAAATTTGGGAAGAAAAACGCAAATCCAATTATCTTCATAAATTACACAAGTTCCCCCTCAAATTAATGAGGGTGTGCTGAAACGTAAATTAAATACCTTTTAAACACAAGTGTAAGGTATTTATTACGTGCAAAGATCATATATAATAATGAATTCACAAGATTAACAATTTACGAGGTAGGACCTGAATGATGGAGAACATCATATGAAAGATTCACATGGTTCTTGTTCACGAATGTTGGTCACCTCGTCACGTCCCCGAGAAAATTAATTCCCGTTGTTGAGTCAAAGCTTTCCGGTGAAATGCTTGACTTGATTATGAAAAGCGGGTTGCTATCTGAAATAATAGCAAACCATATGGAGCATGTTTTAAAACTTTTAAACTTCTGCTCGAACTTTATTTACAACCCCGTGTCATTATTGAATGACATTTCTAGGTTCGTAAATATTATCGATTCCAGAAGACATGCTCGTTTTATCAAAACGTTTTTGAACACACAATTTTGAAAGATTTAGAAAAATCTTTTGAGAAATTCTTAAAAAATTGTGTTCAAAGTTTTGAAAAACAATTACTTGAGCTTAAGATGTTGAATACCTTAAAAGAGAGCTCATGTCCGAGAAGTTGTGAGCTTCCCGTTGTTAAGGATAAGTTACCATCGGCGATAAACTTTCCTTTTATCTGAAGGACGAGTCCTAAGCTGACATTTACTTAGAAGTCGTGTTCATGAGCTTGAAAACTTTGACTGTTTTAACGGAAAGCTCATGACCGAGAAAGGTTAATTTCTCGTTACGAGGAAAAGTTCTCTTATTTAAAAGATACACTTTCCTTTCTGAGCTTAAAACTTCGAATGTTTTAATACAAGCTCATGACCGAGAAAGGTGAATTTCTCGTCAAGAGGATAAGTTATCATAAAAGATAATCTTTCCTTTATTTTAAGTTCGAGTTACAGTCTGACATTTAACTGTAAGTCATTGTGCATGAGCTTAAAAAACCTTGAATGTTTTTAATTTTCGCTCATGCCCTAGAAAACTTAATTTCTCGTTGTTAGGATAAGTTTACCATCGGCGATAAACTTTCCTTTCTTTGGAGATCGAGTTATAGTCTGTTATGTGACTGTAAGTCCTTGTAAGCTTTAACCATGAATCCCCTGAGATACTAGTTTCTCTGATATCTGCTTCTTCAGCAACCAAACTCTGAGAGTGTCCTTAGTTGAACGGTATACAATGATTGGACCGCTTCGTTCTTTTGGAACATCAACTTTGGTACCTGCTTTCTCATTAGGAGTTTGTATACTTTTGCATGGGTTAGAGATATCTATTTTAGAAGCACGTGGGGGTTCACGGTTTTCTTTTCTTGTGTCAGAGGGGGCCTGAGGGGATGATTCACTTGTCTTAGTTGGCAAACGTTTCCTTTTATAGAAAATCTTAAGTTCAGGCTTAAGTGATGTATCATCCTTTGCAATTTCCTCCCTAGTAGTCTTCGTAGAATCAAAGACTATCCTAGTTTAAGGGCACTCGTTTCCTACAAGAGTGAAAGTTCTACCAGTGGGGCGCCATATTTTGCCAACGGGTTTGATTTTAGCGACCCACTGGGATTTAAGTCTAGCACGGGAGTTCACCTCATTAAGAAATTTTTTGATACAGGAGTCATGATTTGCCGTAAAGACACATTTTCTACATGTTTTACAAGTAGCATATTTAATGTCCGAGTAATTCCTAGATGATTGATCGATGCTCCTAGGGTACGTCATGCTACGGTTAGTAGTGTTGGGTAATCTAGAAGGCATCTGACTAGGTTGGACATTGCTATCTCTTACTTGTGTCTTTTGTTTAGCTTCCCTAAGATCAGATTTATGGCAAACGTCATTTGAACTAGTTCTAGACGTGGTCTTGGTATTTTTAGGGAAACTAGAGGCAATCATATGATTTGGTCTTGCTAAAGCTGGAGTGATCACATAGGGCCTAGTTGCTGGAGTGTCTGGTCTAGAAAGATGAACCAAATCAACTTGGGAGGCAAGCCGCGGTCTCGAGGATTGTGGTCGCTCGGATCTAAATGCAGTAGGTTGTCTGACAATCGGTTGTCTGACGAACTGCTTTGTAGGCGGTTTCCCCAAGATTGATGGTTTTTCAAGCTTAGAGTCCACACTAGGTCCTTTACTTTTCCTTAACTCGTTTTTCAACGCAGCTATAGCAAAAACCTTTTCCTGTACTTGGGCCTTTAAAGTTTCATTCTCTTTGAGCAAGTTATCTTGGGATGCCAACTTAGATTCAAGCAGTTGAATTTGTTTCAAAAGATTATCCTTTTCAGCTTTAGAATCTAACACTTTTTGATCTAATTTTCTTTCAAGAACAACATTTGATTTTTCAAGTTTTTCAAAATATGTTTCAAATTTGTCCGTTTTCTTAGAAAATTCAAGTTTGGCATCCTCAAGATCTTTTGATTGCCGAGCTACGATCGTTTCGAGCTCTTTAATCTTGGAATCAGAAGCAGTCAATGAAGCAGTTATAGGATAATTATCATGATGTTTAGCATTCTGAACAATCTCTCCCCCATTATGACTGTCATCGGATGAATCAGAAGTGGTATTGCTATCACTCTTTTCCATCCCATGTTTGTCATAATTAGGTTCAGAATGCTCAATATGCGGCATTTCATCAGCGTATACATCATAAACAACATTACATTGTACCATGTTTGCAGGCTCTTCGTCATAAACGGGTAAGGTGTCATCAAGAAGGATCTCGTGAACATTCCCTGACGTGCCACTGGTATCATGTTGACCGTCCGATTCCGTGCTCTTGCCAACGTTGTGCTCCAAGTTGTCAACCGTATGACCAGTTTCCTCTTGCATCGAAGAGTCTTGCACTCCATTATCATACCCTTGCTGAAGTCGAGATATTTCATAAATCGAAGACGATACCGATGACATGAGTTTCAAAATTGTATCACGGAAAACTCGAAGCTCGGTATGTGTATCTCGAAGAAACGATTGGCAAATCACTGAACTTGCAGACTTGATGATATTGAATTGGAGGAAAGGCGTGAGTTGTGTCACAAGAGCCTTATAAGCAATTGACGATGCAGAGTGATTAAAGATGTCACGGTTGAGTTGCTCGGCGAGTTCGGTCAAAGTGGTGAACATTGAGTCGATGAATATATGACGATCTTGACCAAAGATTGTCACAAATTCGCTCCCTCCTTGAATCCTCGAAAGAGTGACCAGATGAGACTGAAGCATTTGAAATGAAGTGATGCCACTTTCTCTAGCGTTGGCTTGCACTTGATGCAATTCTCCCTTGTTCGATGTCGAATTCAAGAAATCCATTGAAAAGCGATGAACGATAAGTAACAACGGGAGAGTATGATTCGGCGAGAAATTTTTGTCAGCTCTAATAATTCTCTAATAATTCTCTATAGATGATATATCTCTATTGTCAGCTCAAGAAATTTTTGTCGACTCAACCGTTGGATAAAACAAATCGGAATCCAATACTCCCTCGTCTGACTCAAAAAATAACCCGTCAACAAATAAATCTTGTCACCTTAACACGTCACTTTGTCACGTTGTCACTTTGTCACGTCACGATTATAACTTAATATCAAAAAGTTTTTCAAAATAAAAAATTGGAAATAAAATAAAATTAAAATAAAATTAAAATAAAAATAAAAATGAAAATAAAAATCAAACTAAGAAATGATTATAACAAAAAAGGAATTAATATAAAAAATAAGAGATTTCAAAATAAAAAACGAAAATAAACTTATTATAAAAAACAAACTTAATATAAAAATTTTCAAACGTTTATTATACCACACACGTGTCTTTCAACTTGTTTCTTGTAAACTCCGTCCCGTGATACCTTATCTCCCTTCTCCTCAAAATACGCACAAACAAATCTCTCTCACAAATTTATCTGTATCTCTCTCTCTCTCCTCAAACACTTTGTAACCTCCGTCTGTTTTAACTCTCTTTCTCTCCTAAACTTAACCAAACAACACGCAGCCTATCTCTCTCTCCCAAAGTAACCACCAATCTCACAAAAAATCAATACCCGATGCTATGATGTTGGCTTCAAGATCCTAAAATGGGGTCTCAGGTAGGTTTTCTAATTTTTTGATTTGTTGAGTCCTTCTATCTTCTGTAGCGTCATTCTGTCGAGTCTGGTGTGACCGAGGGTGTTTTTGATGGTCGAGTCTTATAAAAATGGAGTGTGTTTGGTTGTGTGTGTTAGTGAGTCGAGAGGGTTTGGGTTGGATCTTGATTGTTGAAAATGGGTGATTCGAGGGTGTGTACTGGGTCGAAAATGGGTTTGGGTGGGATGTTGTGAGATCGAGTCAGTAAAAAAAATAGAGTCTTCTGTTGTGGGTTTGATGTGTTAAGGTGATGAGAGTGAGGCTGTGAGACGAGGTGATGTTGTGGTAGGATTCGGTTGAGTCGTTTATGACGTTTGAGACAACTTTCAAACCGAAACAAAAGGAATTGTGGGTGAGTTTATGATGACGAGAGGTCTCGGGTCAAGGTTTTGATTTGAGACGATGTTGGTTTTTTCGTGAAAGAGGTGTGGGTGTCGAGTTGAATTGATTAGTTTGTTGGGTAAAGTTAAGCGGAGTCTTGGTTGGTTGGAAAAAATGTTTTGAGTCTTTGAGTTGTGGGTTTGGGTAAATCGAGGGTCGGTTTGGGAGGATAGTGTGTCGAGAGGGTCCGAGAGTGAGGGTTTTGAATGTGTGTCGAGAGTGAGGGTTTGGGAGGGGAGTGAGTCAGAGTGAGAGTTGTGTCTGAGTGTGAGTTGTCAGTCGAGAGTCTAGATGTCGAGAGAGTTTTCGAGGGTGGGAAACTTTTGATTTTGGTTTGTGGATAGAGTCCCGTTATGTTTGAATAAACATGCTTCGTTCGGAAGAGTCATTCGTTCGGAAGAGTTCCGAATCGGAAGAGTTCCGAATCGGAAGAGTTCCGAATCGGAAGAGTTCCGAATCGGAAGAGTTCCGAATCGGAAGAGTTCCGAATCGGAAGAGTTCCGAATCGGAAGAGTTCCGAATCGGAAGATTTCGAATCGGAAGATTTCGAATCGGAAGATTTTGATTCGGAAGATTTCGATTCGGAAGATTTCGAATCGGAAGATTTCGAATCGGAAGATTTCGAATCGGAAGTTTCTTCGTCCGGAACTTTTTCGTCCGGAACTTTGAGTTTGATTCGGAACTTCTGGGTTTGATTCGGAACTTTAGGATCAGTAGAAACAGGTTCGAAACTTGATGAAACTGAGAGACGATGAATTGGACAGAAAAATGATATTGGACAGTTTGACAGTTGACCAACCCCAAAAAAAATGATAAAACTGATTATATATATAAAAAAAATTAAAAATGGTTATATAAAAAATAGATTATAGAAAACCCAGTAAAAAAACAGTTGGACCAAAAAAAAAAAACTGGACAATAAAATAAATAAAAAAAAATTCTAAAATTGATAAAAAATTTCGAAATTGATAAACTCATAGATTAAAAACAATAACAAAATACCAACTTTTTATGGAAAATGATGATTAACAAATTTGTGATTTTAATATAAAATAAGTAAATCAAACTTTTTATAGAAATTTGTGATTAAATTTGTGATTAAAAACAATAAAAATACAAACTTTTTATGATTTAAAACATAAAAACACAAACTTTATATGAAAAATACAAACTTTTTATGATCTAAAACATAAAAACACAAACTTTATATATAAAAAATACAAACTTTTTAATATAAAAGCATGATTAAATCAAAAACCTACCAAAATCAATAAAAAAAATAAAAAAAAATAAAAAAATAAAAGTAAGAATAAACCAATCAAACCTTGGCTCTGATACCAATTGAAGGTCTACGTAATCATTGGCCTATTCTACATGAAGGATTTGATGGATTAAGTTGGTTGATTAGATGATAAATATAAAGTAGATGAAGAAAGGAGATGATGGAGTAGAGAGAGAAAGGAGAGAAGGGAGAGAAGTAGAGAGAGAAAGTAAAGGTGAATAATGATTAAGTGTAAATGGACAATCAACAACCCCTCCTAACATGCTAGGAGGGGATATATATAGCCCACCCTACATGTGGGCTATATGGACTATACACTAATTAAATAGATCACGAGCCCATTACATAATTATCGTTGGAGCGACCGATCCTTCATAAATACGTAAAAACGTATTTCTAACAGCTAACTATTGATTAAATCGTCCTACTTTATTTTCAGCCTAATAACTATCGAAATAATTCAACAATGCATCCTCGTGATCATTCAAGACAACAATAAAATATAAGAGATACACCTAGGAATAAGGGAGTCTAAGTAAAAAATTGGCCCACATGAGTTTGTGTTAGTTTGCTAACTTATAATAACAATGATCTCGTTTTTAAGCTTGGTATGGGGAACGTGAAACATGAGGATGATAAACATTTATGACATTTCCAAAACCCTAAGGTAAGTTTTTGATCTCTTTACTTATCTTATTCCTTTAAATATTTTGTAATTTTCTATCTCTTTAATTAAGGCCAAGATGAATTGATTATGATGAAAAATGTAAAACTTGCTTTGCAACTAATGCATTGCATGAGGACATTGCAATGGTCAAGTGTAGGGTATTTAATAAGTGTGAAAACACTTATCCCTTTACCACTTAATTATAATAATAACCAAGCCAAAACGTGTATTTTATGTCGTAAATGTCGGAATTATGCTCGGTTGGTGTTTTTGTTGTGATTTAGGATCAAAATGTGAAAAGGGAAGAAAAAACGGGCTTTCATGGGCTTTTATCGAAGAAAAAGACAAAAGACGAAGTCGAAAGATCAAGAGTGCAAAAAGAACGGAAGTCCAAGGCCTATTCTGAAAATTTGTCGAAGAAACGTCTAAAGACGGAAGTTTAATAAAGCCGAAGAACTCAAGTCTAATTAATGAAGAAATTACAAGACGAGTTTAATTAATCCTGAGACAAAGTCGAAAAAGTCGAAGAATTAAGAAGACGAAAAGACGAGAAAGAAAAGACGTGAAGAAGAAAGAAAAGAGCAACACATGCTTCCTTCCCTTCCTCCCTATGAATAGATGCACTCCATCTCATTTCATTTGTTGTTGGCTATTTTGACAAACTAGTCTTCCACCATTTTCATTACTTGCACATTTATTTTCATGTCATTTACTAAATTGTCAATTTAATTACCTTGTTTTGCACCTTTAAATTTCTTTCCTTTAATTCAAGTAAGTCTTTTAATTTTGTTGTTAATCTTTATTTTCCTTTAATCAAGCTTTTTATTATCTATCTTATTCTAATTTTCTTGCTTTTGATTTTGATTATTAATTCGGATTAAGCATTCTTTTGCTTAATCTTTTTGATTAATTGAGTAAAAAGTTTATCTTTTTATCTCTATCTAGGCTTTTATACGAAGTAAGCTATAAGCTTGACAATCTTATTGGCTTATTTTGTATTTAGCTTATTAGATTTAAAGTTTTCTTAAAAGTTTCATCTTTTTAAAGTTTGCTTATTTTGTTTGCTTATTTTGTATCTTGAAAGTTTTTAAATGTGTGCTTATTTCATTCGTCTTATTATTGTTTTGGTTTAGTTTTTGGTATTTGCTTATTGTCTAAGTGCTTATTTGATTCTGCTTATTTACTTATTTGATTCCATCGTAACTTTCTTAAGAGTTTACCCAGTACGATTGAGTAAGTGTGATCGCATAAGCCCTTAGGGTTTCTACTTGCGATCCAATACTGCGATCCATAGTACGATCGTTCAGTACGATCACACTCCTTAATCCACACAACAATCACTTGTTGCGATCGTGGGTACGATCATAGAGTTCGATCGTGGGTACGATCTGGTAGTACGATCGAAGAGTACGATCGTCACTGCGATCCACTTGTTGCGATCGTGGTTACGATCCAATCTTAAGCTTCTTGGCTGCGATCGCTCGTTGCGATCTGGGCCACGATCGAGAGTACGATCCAGGGTACGATCGTGAGTTACGATCGTGACTGCGATCTAACTTTTGTCTTTGTTTTTATCTTATTTTTCCAAGCTTACTTTTCATTACGTTTTAAGTTTTCAAATTTTTCACGCTTCCCGAAATCTCTGTTTTTACCAAGTGGTTTTCTAGTAATTTTTAGTTTAATTTTTAAAGCTTATTTTTCCGCATTTCACCTTAGTCGTTTTTCTTTATTTTAAATTTCAAGTTTACATTTTTATTACATTGCCAAATTAATTTTTCGTCAAGTTTTAAGTTTACGTCATTTAATTTCTCGTCATTTACTTTCAAAGTTTTAAATATTGCACCAAATACTTTTTAATTAGTTTTAGCTTTTATTACCGTCATTTACTTTAACGTCTTGCAATTTTCCATACTACAACGACCATTATATTTGTTTTCCACCAAAAGACAACCGAGTCGCACTCTTAACTAGTAATCAATTCGAAAAGACCGGTTTAACGAACTTTCATACGAGGCAAACCCCTTGTATTAAATGGCGCCGCTGTCGGCTCTTTTCGTGAAGATTAACGGTTTTCTGTGAGAGACGCGTTGAATTTTGGGATCCGTTCACTCGTGAACGTTATTTTTCTTGCTTATAAATTTTAAAAATCCATAAAAATTAAAACTGTTAAAAATCCATAAAAATTAAAAATTTTCAAAAAATCCAAAAAGATTTTTATTTTGATTTTTACACGTACATATATATTCTCTATTTCTTTGGTATCTTTTTCTTTTGCTTCTGCAGGTGCATGCGTACTAGATCTTCAAATTATTCTGAGCCCGAGACTCGTGAAGATTTAGTTATGGCTGGTGTGAACAACAACAATAACCCACCGCACCTCAACAATAATAACAACAACAATGTTCTTCCACCACCCGATCTTCGAACGATGGAGGAGCTGTGTCAACCTACGATGAATGGACGAGGAGGACCGATTGCGCCGATGCAAATCACGGGTCCGGAGTTTTCATTGAAGCATCACATGATCCAACAAGTGCAGAACACTTGTCCATTTCGCGGATTCCCAGATGATGATTCCAACAAACACCTCGACAAATTCATTACCGTTACTCAAAGCATGAAGTTTCCCGGGGTTACTATGGATTTCCTTCGCCTTCACCTATTTCCACACACATTATCCCACCATGCCGAAAAATGGTTTGATCGTCTTCCGAAGAATTCAATTCATACTTGGGATGAGATGACTTAACGCTTTTTGTCGCGCTACTTTCCACCATCCATGGTCACGAGCCTTCGAAATCAAATTAGTAAATTTACACAAGAACCCGATGAATCACTTTTTGATGCTTGGGAACACTATAATGTTTTGATCGATCGATGTCCAAACCACAACATGCTCCCCGTCACCTTAATTGATACTTTCTACAACGGTTTAACTTTTCGTGATCGTGATACGATTAATGCAGCCGCCGGTGGCACATTTATGAAAAGAAGACACGAGGAGTGTAGAGAGCTTATAGAGAACATGACCATCATCACAAAAATTGGGATTCATCCTCATCTTCAAGGAATAACCCGAGAGTCAATGTTTCTTCTACTTCTTCAAACCCTGATATCACCGAATTGACCCGCGCAATGGTCGAAATGAGCAAGAATATGAAACTTTTGGCTACAAATCAACAACAACAAGTTAAAGCTGTAGCACTTTCTTGTGAGATCTGCGGTGGTCCTCATTCATACACTGATTGTCCTTCTACTCATGACAATCCGGAAAACGTGTATGCAGCTTATGGTAACTATTCAATGGAAAGCCATCAAGCCTGACCTCAAGGTGATCGTAACTTGCTAAGTTACCGTTCTAACAACTTTCTTTCACCCGGTTTTTCTCCTCAAAACGACAACCTCAACAACTACAATAGAAGCAACCAAAACCCAGCACGAGCTTCTAATCCTTATCACCCACCCGCTCAACAAGCCCCACCCATTAATCAAGATATGGAAGCTTTCATGAGGACCCAAGGAGAGAAAATCAAGAATCTACAAAGCCAAATTATCAATTTGAAAGGAGATATCACTAAGCAAGGTAATGATATTAGATCCGAGCTTCGACATGATATACAAACCTCTTTTAGCACTCAAACAAATGATTTTAAGAATATGCTGGCTAGTTTCTTACCAACTCCTCAACCCTCTACTTCGGATGCTCTACCTTCAAATACCGTCACCAACCCGATAGCGAATGTGAGTGCTATTACTACACGCAGTGGAGATACCTTAGTAGGACCATCTACCCCTTCCCCAGTTACTCCATCTACACCTCATCCACCACTATTTATCCCTCCTACTCCCACGCCTAGTATTAGTTCTCCATTACCATCTCCACCTCTTACTGAAGAAGTACCCAAGAAAAACCCTTCACCAACCCCACCTTCCACCTATAAACCCAATATTCCTTATCCTTCTCGCTTAGACAAGGCCAAATTGCAAACCAAGGATGACATTCAAGTGTCAAACAATTTGAAGAAGATTTCAGGACTGACCATCACCTTTAGCCTTGTTGAAGCTCTATCCCAAATGCCTAAATTTGTGAAGATGTTTAAGGAATTGCTTAATAAGAAGGAGAAGATGGTCGAGTTTGTTAATACTCGATTGAATGAAAATTGTTCTGCCGTCCTTCTTAAAGAACTTCCAGAGAAACTTGGAGATCCCAGTCGTTTTGTGCTACCATGTACTTTTCACCAAACCGAAGTATTTACCTCCTTAGCCGATCTCGGGGCAAGTATAAATCTGATGCCCTTAAGTGTTTGGAAAAAGTTATCATTACCCGATCTTACTCCAAAAAAGATGACTCTTGAGCTAGCAAATCGCACTCTCGCTTACCCCGTTGGTATTGCCGAAGATGTGTTCATTAAAGTTGGCACCTTTACTTTTCCGATCGACTTTGTTGTTGTTGATTATGAAATGGACCCTCGTATTCCTTTAATACTTGTTCGGCCATTCTTGAGAACCGAAAAAGCATTAGTCGATGTTGCTGAAGGTAAGCTCATTTTAAGAGTCGGGAATGATGCACAAGTGTTCAAAATGGGGAAGATCACAACCAAATCTAATGGAAGAGAATCAGCGAATGTGATTAATGTGCTTGATGATTTTGTCGTCTACAACAATCCTCTATTAGATTCTTGCTATGACAATCCACTCTTCCAAGATGATGTGGATGATTCTCTCTCCAAGTTAGATCCTCCACCAATTCATGATCTCCACCGATCTATGATGACTACGATGATGATTCGAGTTCTGATATGGATGATTCTGATGATTTTACTTCTGATTATCCAGACATACCCACTTATGATGATTTTGATGAGGCTGATACTCTCTCGACTGATTCTTCTCATGATGACCTTACTCCTACTTTTGATGAAGATCCTCCACCAACAATGCTTGATCCTACTCTGGATGACTACTCATTTGAGGAAGACTTTGTTATTTTTCTCAATACTTACTTCCCCAATGAGAGTGATGCTCCTCCTTTGTACTTTGATGATGCTCTTTATCCTCCTTTGGATATGAAGAAACTCCTTTCAAAGGAGAAGAAGCCAGACGACACCGATATCCGCAATACTTATGTCTTGACACCTCTCTATCCCCCTTCTGAGGATGAGATTGTGCGATTTATGAGCAGATCCTCTTCAAGGTCCACTGAGCCTGAGTGTTATTTTCCCCTAAAGGAAAAGGTGTTTGATCCCGGTATTGCAATTTTTAAGCCATCTCAGTATCCATCTGATGAAATAAAAGGAAAGACTTTTGGAAACCATGGAGATATGCTTGCACCTCTTCACCCTTACTACCACCGTGCTCCATCTTTGCTTAAGGGAACCTTGCCTATTCTTCTTTGGCTTGCCTTTTTGCCTTTAGCTTGTGCTATTTGACGGACGAAAACCATGTATTTGATACCGGTGGATATATTTCAAGCTTCTTCCTATGCTAATCAAGGTCGAGTCAGGCTCACGACTCGGTTAACAAAAACAAGCGCTTCTCGGGAGGTAACCCGCAGTATCTATCCTTTTTCTCTGTTTTTATAATAAGTGTAGGGGGAGACCCTAGTATGTGTTTGTTGTTTTCTTTCTTATCATGTGCAGGGATTCGAGCTTTTAAAGATCCATTCTTGATGACTTTTGACGACCCGTGATTCCGTGTACCAGTCTTCCCGGTTCTATCCTAAAGTCTTTTGATTCATTATTTTATCAATTATGATTGAAATAGGAATCACTTTAGTTGTCTCTTCTTTAGCAAGATTTAAATAAAGTGCACAATTTCCTAAGTGTAGGGGAGGTTACTTCCACATGCTTAAACATTGAGGACAATGTTTATATTAAGTGTAGGGGGGACTTCTATCGAAGTTAAGTGGGCTTTTCCTTGTATATGTCCTCTTTTTGATCTATTTTGGCCTAGTAGTTTTACCTTTGTTATAGTTATATTCTTTCTTTGCTGGAATAAATTTTAATAAAGTGGTTTTAATTTTCAAACGTTGAGAATATTTTGACTCAAACCGAGTTTACTTATCTAAGTTTACTCTAGCTAGTATCCTTAACGTGTTTAAGTCAAGTTTTGTTAGGCTTTTATATAGGGAGCTTTAAAACGCGAAAGTCTTAACTCTTACGGGTTAAGAACAAGAACTTTTCGCAAGTTCCTATAATTGATCCTAGAAAGTCGTTTATCAAGGGAACTTTAAAATGCGAATTCTAAATTTGAAAGAGTCTAAGAAATTGCAAGATCTTATAGATGACTTGGAAACCCAAAACTTTGATTTAATTGGCTAAGCATCCACGAGTCTCACTCCTTGAGATTTTAAATTGTGGAGAACGAGAGATGATAGAGTCAATTATAAGTTTGGTATTCTATCATGAATTTATGTGAGTTGATTATGAGCTTTTTCTCCCATCACTTGCTAATAAATTTAATTGCAATAAGTAAGGTTGTACGATTTGAAAAGTTACTTAGCTTCTAGCCCAAGATCGTTTAAAAGTTGCTCGGTATTACTTAGAGTTCATAGCCAAGGCATAACTTATTGAAGCGGGATGCAAAGATTGGCGAGTCCGAAAAGGCCCTAACAAGGCATGAGGGCTAAATTTTGTTGCTAAAGATCTAAAGTGATGTGAAGAATCATTTATCAAAAATCAATATGAAGGATGGAGACACACGACGAAAAGCAAATACTCCCGTAAAGTGCATGGATAAGTCTATCCAAAAAGGCCCTAACAAGGTATGAGGATAAACAGATCCAAGTCCTAAAAGGAGGCGGATCGTTGTATATCAAAATCCCAAATAAAGATTATAGAAAAATGAAGAAGTCTTGGTCAAATATGAAGAATCTCTCAAAAAGTTCAAGTGAAGAAATTCCTATTATGAAGAGAAGACCATTATTTCATGAACGTCTCTCAAGATTTGAAGTATGAAGTCAATGCCAAATATCGGTCCGAGAAAGGTCTCAAATCGTGAAGCGAGTTATGCCAAAATATGAACTTTATGAGGTCCCGAGAAGCAGTTTTAAATTATTTTGTCCTTTAGCTAACTATTGATTAAATCGTCCTACTTTATTTTCAGCCTAATAACTATCGAAATAAGTCAACAATGCATCCTCGTGATCATTCAAGACAATAATTAAATATAAGAGATACACCTAGGAATAAGGGAGTCTAAGTAAATAATTGGCCCACATGAGTTTGTGTTAGTTTGCTAACTTATAATAACAATGATCTCGTTTTTAAGCTTGGTATGGGGAATGTGAAACTTGAGGATGATAAACATTCATGCCATTTCCAAAACCCTAAGGTAAGTTTTTGATCTCTTTACTTATCTTCTTCCTTTAAATATTTTGTAATTTTCTATCTCTTTAATTAAGGCCAAGATGAATTGATTATGATGAAAAATGTAAAACTTGCTTTGCAACTAATGCATTACATGAGGACATTGCAATGGTCAAGTGTAGGGGATTTAATAAGTGTGAAAACACTTATCCTTTTACCACTTAATTATAATAATAACCAAGCCAAAACGTGTATTTTATGTCGTAAATGTCGGAATTATGCGTGGTTTGTGTTTTTGTTGTGATTTAGGATCAAAATGTGAAAAGGGAATAAAACACGGGCTTTCATGGGCTTTTATCGAAGAAAAAGACAAAAGACGAAGTCGAAAGATCAAGAGTGCAAAAAGAACGGAAGTCCAAGGCCTATTCTGAAGATTTATCGAAGAAAAGTCTAAAGACGGAAGTTTAATAAAGCCGAAGAACTCAAGTCTAATTAATGAATAAATTACAAGACGAGTTTAATTAATCCCGAGACAAAGTCGAAAAAGTCGAAGAATTAAGAAGACGAAAAGACGAAAAGAAAAGACGTGAAGAAGAAAGAAAATAGCAACACATGCTTCCTTCCCTTCCTCCCTATAAATAGATGCACTCCATCTCATTTCATTTGTTGTTGGCTATTTTGACAAACTAGTCTTCCACCATTTTCATTACTTGCACATTTATTTTCATGTCATTTACTTAATTGTCAATTTAATTACCTTGTTTTGCACCTTTAAATTTCTTGCCTTTAATTCAAGTAAGTCTTTTAATTTTGTTGTTAATCTTTATTTTCCTTTAATCAAGCTTTTTATTATCTATCTTATTCTACTTTTCTTGCTTTTGATTTTGATTATTAATTCGGATTAAGCATTCTTTTGCTTAATCTTTTTGATTAATTGAGTAAAAAGTTTATCTTTTTTATCTCTATCTAGGCTTTTATACGAAGTATGCTATAAGCTTGACAATCTTATTGGCTAATTTTGTATTTAGCTTATTAGTTTTAAAGTTTTCTTAAAAGTTTCATCTTTTTAAAGTTTGCTTATTTTGTATCTTGAAAGTTTTTAAATTTGTGCTTATTTTATTCGTCTTATTATTGTTTTGGTTTAGTTTTTGGTATTTGCTTATTGTCTAAGTGCTTATTTGATTCTGCTTATTTACTTATTTGATTCCATCGTAACTTTCTTAAGAGTTTACCCAGTACGATCGAGTAAGTGTGATCGCATAAGCCCCTAGGGTTTCTACTTGCGATCCATTACTGCGACCCATAGTACGATCGTTCAGTACGATCACACTCCTTAATCCACACCACGATCACTTGTTGCGATCGTGGGTACGATCATAGAGTGCGATCGTGGGTACGATCTAAGAGTACGATCGTCACTGCGATCCACTTGTTGCGATCGTGGTTACGATCCAATCTTAAGCTTCTTGGCTGCGATCGCTCGTTGCAATCTGGGCCACGATCGAGAGTACGATCCAGGGTACGATCGTGAGTTACGATCGTGACTGCGATCTAACTTTTGTCTTTGTTTTTATCTTATTTTTCCAAGCTTACTTTTCATTACGTTTTAAGTTTACAAATTTTTCACACTTCCCAAAATATCTGTTTTTACCAAGTATTTTTCTAGTAATTTTTAGTTTAATTTTTAAAGCTTATTTTTCCGCATTTCACCTTAGTCGTTTTTCTTTATTTTAAATTTCAAATTTACATTTTTATTACATTGTCAAATTAATTTTTCGTCAAGTTTTAAGTTTACGTCATTTAATTTCTCGTCATTTACTTTTAAAGTTTTAAATTTTTCACCAATTACTTTTTAATTAGTTTTAGCTTTTATTACCGTCATTTACTTTAACATCTTGCAATTTGCCATACTACAACGACCATTATATTTGTTTTCCACCAAAAGACGACTGAGTCGCACTCTTAACTAGTAATCAATTCATAAAAAAGGTCGGTTTAAAGAACTTTCATACGAGGCAAACTCCTTGTATTAGCCATCGTAATGTATCAATATCCATCGCAATGTTTTCAAAGTACTGCATCGAAATATTTCCATTATCAGTCCATCGGAATGTTTGAAAAAAATTCAGCAGCATGTTGTCTTAATATACCATTGCGATAGGTCAAACCACCCATCGCAATGAGACCTATCTGAATGAGTCCCATCACAATGGGTACAGTCGAACCCATCGGAATGTGTCAAAAAAACCCCATCGTAATCCATGCGATCGAAAGTGGCCATCGGAATTATAGCATCGGAATGCATCTATCTGAAAACCTATCCATAGTACCTTTTCCGTATTTCCAGGATCTGGGTTTTTCTAGTTCAGTTTTTATCTTCTCATCTTCAAAAAAATTACCCGAAAAATCACATGACCATAAAACAACTTTAAAGGTTGTTTTTAGGCCATTTCAGATCCGAAAAAATAAAATATTTGGCACAAAAAACAAAAATGAGTACATTCTGACTAGTAATGAAAAGGAAACAAAAAAATGGGACCAGATGTGAAACTGATGAAACCAGGAAACCAAAACTACACCAGATGTGAAACAGGACCAGATGTGAAACGGGACAGATGTGTATGATCTTAAAGGATCTACCAAAAACTAGTAGTAGATGTGGAAGACGTGACAATTTTTTTTATGAATGTATGGACAACAGACAAAACAACCTTGACAAAAATTTAACAGATCGAACCAAAAAAAATATTAGACCACCAAATTGATAACAAAAACACGATCCAAGGATTGAAATCGATGAGGCTCTGATGCCAATTGTGGATTTGCTTTTTAATAATCCGGTGGTCTAGTAGGGTGGTAGATGGTGGTGGCCATGGATGAAGTAGAGAGATAGAGGGTTGTGTGTGAAAGAAAGAAAAGGTGTAAATGAAATGAAAACACAAATGAAACACAAGCAACACCCCTCCTTGGAAGCCTTGGAGGGGTATATATAGTCACACACTGCACCTAAACTATACATTGTTTCCTAGTCTAGTCTAAGCGTGTGTGGCTATGATAACTAATGGGAATTCTTAAATGTCGTCACATAAAGTGAATTTCCAACATAGCCAATCCATTATGTAAATATTTGTAGTTGCACATGTTATCACATGAAAGACTCCACCATATAAACGGTACATACACAAACCTCCATGCTCATATAACTTTGAAAATTGTAACCCCGTGGACACTCCAATGGTGGAGAAATCCAAGTTAGATGACGATAGGAATGGGACTATTGTCGATCCAAAACTTTACCGTGGGATGATCGGCACCCTTCTCTATCTGACTGCTAGCAGGCCTGATTTGCAATTTGTCGTATGCATGTGTGCCCGGTATCAGGCTCGGCCTACCGAAAAGCACCTACATGTTGTTAAAAGGAACTTTCGGTATCTAAAAGGAACACTTCATCGTGGTCTATGGTATCCGAAAGATTCCTCTATTGCTTTAATATCATACGCAGATGCCGATCATGCTGGATGTAAAGACACGAGGCGTAGCACTTCTGGATCTGTGCAACTCCTTGGAGACAGATTGATCAGTTGGTCTTCAAAAAGGCAGAAAAGCGCTGCAATTTCTAGCACGGAGGCTGAATACATCGCCATGTCCGGTTGTTGTGCTCAAATCCTTTGGATGAGATCACAATTAACTGACTATGGTTTGGGTTTCAACAAAATCCCGATGTATTGTGACAACAAGAGCGCCATTGCCCTTTGCTGCAACTATGTTCAACACTCCCGGGCCAAGCACATAGACATTAGCTACCATTTCATTAAAGAGCAGGTGGAGAACGGAGTGATCGAGCTGTATTTTGTCACTACTGAGTATCAGCTGGTAGATATGTTCACCAAAGCCTTAGATCAAGGACGAATCGAGTTTTTGATCGACAAGCTTGGCATGAAATCATTCACTCCAGCGACTCTCAAAGAACTGGCAGAAGAATCAGCTGAATAGTGGTGGTAAACTATTCAGGCGTATCCTTTGTTTGTGATCATGTATATTATAGTAAATATATAAACCACAAAAGAAAAATACAAAAATATAAAACCAAGAAAAACCATAAAAAATATAAAACCAAGAAAAACCATAAAAAATATAAAACCTAGAAAAACCATAAAAATTACAAAATCCAGAAAAACCCAAAATATTTTTCGTTTTTAAAACGGGCATGTCTTTTAGAAATGTCGATCAATATTGACACGGTGCCATAAATAGAGTCCGTATAAAAGTTGTACATGTTTAAAACATGCCCAATATGGCTTGTAGTTATTTCAGACTGCAACCCGGTTTTCATATTAAAGTCACGTATTTCCTTGGAAAACGTTGGCTCACAACGGGAATTAATTTTCTCGGGCATGATTTACAAGCCAAATCATGCAAAGGGATCAAGTTTAATTTACAACTTGGTCTAACACGAGTTAGTGTACGTCTCAGTGCATTAATTTGTCTAAATAAGAGAAATCTTATTGCCACCACGAATCAATCTTTTTCAAGATTCTAATTGGAAATGATTTCATCAATATTTGACTCTTTAAACAATGACTACAGCTCTTTAAATAGAAAACGGGTCATCGTTTAAGGGGGAGAAATATTAATTTATCTTCGTCATCAAAACGATTTTCAAAAGTGTTTGTGGAAAATTAATTGGCTAAATGGTCTATGAGTGGTTTTGCTTTAGAATACGACTTGTGCTCGTTCAATGTGATAGGTTTGCTTTAAGATCTTGGAAATTTGCTGTGATGCTTAAGTTGTGTGAAAGTTGGATAAATTTAACAATGGTTAAGGAGAATAGAAAAGACAAGAAATAAAAAATAAAAGGGAAAAATGTAGGGTTAAAAGTGACAATTTGTGAAAGTTGCTAAAAATTTGACCTAGTCAAACAAAGACCCCCCTTGCGTATTATTACTTCTTCACTGTTTCATCTTCATCTTTCCGCCATTAAAACACACTTAAGCTTTCAGAAACTTTCGATTCAATCACACCATTCCGTTCCATTCATTCAAAAAGGTACAAGCAACTAATTATTTGATTATTAATTCACCTAACTCAGTTAATCCAGTTAATTAATTCGGGTAAGCAAGTTTATCAAATTAGGGTTTGTTTGCTTAAATTAGGGTTAATTAATTAGGGGTTTTTGGTGGGTTTAGCTCGGAATATCATTAGATTGTGTTAAGTTGCCTTAGATTGCCTTAGAACTCACAAATGCGACTAGGTTAATCATCAATAGGCTGCGTTTATGACTTCCGGATGAACATGGTGAACTAACTTCCGAATGAAGGAATGTTCTGAACAAACTTCCGAATGAAGGAAGTTCCGAACGAACTTCCGAATGAAGGAAGTTCCGAACGAACTTCCGAATGAAGGAAGTTCCGGATGAACTTCCGAATGAAGGAAGTTCCGAACGAACTTCCGAATGAAGGAAGTTCCGGATGAACTTCCGAATGAAGGAAGTTCAGGATGAACTTCCGAATGAAGGAAGTTCCGGATGAACTTCCGAATGAAGGAAGTTCCGGATGAACTTCCGAATGAAGGAAGTTCCGGATGAAAAACTTCCGAATGAAGCAAGTTCCGAATGGAGAACTTCCGAATGAAGGAAGTTCCGAATGAAGAACTTCCGAATGAAGAAGTTCCGAATGAAGAACTTCCGAATGAAGGAAGTTCCGAATGAAGAACTTCCGAATGAAGAAGTTCCGAATGAAGAACTTCCGAATGAAGAAGTTCCAAATGAAGAACTTCCGAATGAAGAAGTTCCGAATGAAGAACTTCCGAATGAAGAGTTCCGAATGAAGGAATTCCGAATGAAGAGTTCCGAATGAAGACATCCGAATGAAGAGTTCCGGATGAAGGGTTATTTGATTGATAGTTGTTTGCCTGTTATAAGTACTTGTTGAAATGTATTATGCTTAGAAGTCATAATGATATATATCTATATATTGTTTGTGCATCAACCTTTTATGTCTTATCTTAAGCAGATACAATGACTAATCCAACAGTACAAGCAATCCAAGACTCTAGAGCAGCTGCTATTGCCGAAGCACGAACCCTCAAGTTCATACCAAACAATTACCGGCTGAAGCAAGTCTCAAAATCCACTCACCATGGATTTAAAGTAGCCATAGCAATCCTTGATCACTCTCATTTCAAGAATGCTTTAAGGAGTACTGCCTCGGTGCCTTATGATTACATGTATGAGTTCTGGGCTACCAAAGATCACCTTCACTCTCGACAACAAGCAGCAGACACTTACTGTTTCAGACTTCCGTAAGATATTTGGCATTCGGGATACACCCAAAGGTATGGCATTTTCGAGGGATCCTACTAAAGACGAACTCATGGAGTTGTTCGATGCTCTTGGATGTCCTGACATACGAGTTGTGTCTGAGTTTACCACCGCTAAAGTAGGTCAACCGTGGAGAGAAATGCTGGGTATTCTTAGTAGATGTCTTACACCTAAAACCAGTGGGCATGATGCTTTGCGTAGTCCAATTATGAACATCTTCCATGGAATGTACACAGGCGCAAATGCAGATTATGCATTATTGTTATGGGAAGAATTCACCTTTCAGCTCTTCCAAAACAAGAAGCTGAAGAATAATTTCTTTCCTTACCCTCGGTTTATCAAGCTTATCATTAATTATTGTATGAAGAATGATGTTACTATTGATAGGCGTGCAGCAAGTCGTCATCACACTGAAGAGGCTGATCATACTGTAGATCTAAGACATGAAGGACCATCTGGTGGTGTGATTCCTGGTCCTATTCCCGATTATCTTCTGACGGATAAAATTAAAGGTTCTGCTGATTACAAGCTACTGCTGCTAGAAATCAAGAAGCTAAAAGCAAGCCTTCAGACAGTAGAAGACTCGTCTACTACGGTCAAGAGTAAAGGTAAACGCAAGCAACCAGATGCTTTACCTGAATCCGAAACCAAGAAGAAGAAGACTGGGGCTAAGAAGGGAAAAGGCATTGCTGATGAGCTTGTTCTATGTGACGAAGAAAATGTTGATGATCCTGCTCTTGACAAGGCTGAGAGAAAATTAATGAAGATAGCTATTGAAAGGAGTAGGAAAGACACGGGAGGTAGTGGTTCTGGTGCACAGATAAATATTGAAGAAGAGTACGAGGAGCCAGAGGATATTGATGAGTTTAGGTCACCTGAACGGTATTTTACTTCGAAGGAGACATCCATTCTTGTTTCAGCAAGTGTTGAAAAAGAGTCCGGTGCTCCTACAATCATGGTACCTACTCAACCTTTAGTAACTCAACCTCCACCAATCCAACCCTTACCAATCCGACCGGTTTCAACACCATTTCTTCCACCTCCAATAACTCCCATCCTTAGTACTGTAGTAACAACCGAGCCTCTTCAACCAACCCAGAGTAGCTCTGCATCATCTTCAATGGCTGCATTTGTAATGGCCGAAATGTTGGATAAACATACGGATCTTCAAAAAAGAGAGATGGATGAACTTCGCCAAGAGCTACATAGACGAGTTCAAAGTGAAGAAGCATCTAAGAAAGCCCAAGAAGAGATGCTTACTAAGTTCGCTGCAGAGATGGAGTTGACACGTAAAGCTCATGCAGAAGAACTAGCTCAGGTTAAGCAGGCTGAAGCTGATAAGCATGCTGCACGTATCACAAGACTTCAAGCTATGAGTATAAATACAAGGAGTAGAAAGAAGCACTTGAAGCTTCTGTTGAAGAGAGAGTGAAAGAATCCGTTCAGTCCATTATGCCAAAACTGCGTGATGAGTTGAAGACACTCGCGGCTGATAACTTGATGATCAAGTCATCCAATCCTTCTGATTCCGCCTACAAAATTGCCTATGACTTGACGGATTTTGAATTAAAGAAGATCCTCAAAGCTCGTATGAGGGAACTTGGATCTTCTGATAAATCTAGGATTCAACGGGCTCTCTACAAATCACTCAATGACGCTATCATGGAGGATGATCGGTTATTTAAAACGTTTGGAAGTGTGGTACCATACCACATTCTGCCTGAGGAAGAGAGGGAAGAAAGTGAACAAGAAGAGGGTGACGGGGAAGAAGAAGGTGAAGAAGAAGAAGAAGAAGAAAAGGATGATGACGATGACGATGATGGTGATGATGATGAGGATGATGATGATGATGATGATGGTGATGATGGTGGTGATGGTAATGAGGAGAGTGCTAAGGGGAGCAACGAGGATAGCGATGGGGATGATGAGGGTACACAGCCTAAAAAGGGGGACAAGGTAGCCAGCACAAAGAAACCATCTAAGTCTGGTACCAAGTCTCAAAAAGATGCTGAGCAGAAGGAAAAATCTACCTCAACGGAATCAAGACGATCCAAGTGGCGCCACGATGTGAATGCTACTACGGCATCATCGATTCCCGGTATATCTATTGCTGTGTCTATACCTGTTACCACTAACCCTGTTAGTTCTGTTGTTGTTGCTCCTGTGATTGCAGAGTCAGTAACTGAACCTGAAGCTGCACAACACTCGCCCGTTCATGACACTGCCGAGATGCCTGAATCAGAACCAGCAGATGTTCACGTTTCTACTCCTCTACAACAAGAACCACAATCTACTGTTCCTGAATCAAGCACACGGGACTGGGCAGACACGTTGGAGATTGACGAGACTGCACCGCCACAGGCTTGGATCACGGCAGCGGCGCAATATGATCCAATCACAGACGCTGACAGAGATGTTTTATATCTCCGTATCCGCAGTCCGATTGACTTATGTGCATTTCTGGCTCATGAGTATAAGACTTTGGTTACTCCGTCTTTGGTGAAGAGAGCGCTGAAGGATAAGAGAATTCGCGCCAAAACCAGGTTAACCCGAATGGAGTTCGAGTATTATGCTGACGGGGTCCTGAAAGCTCTTAACACCGTTCAAAGGCCAGGCCTCCATGAATCAGAAAGAGCTCCACCTCCACTTGATCCTTCTCAAGATAATCAGATTGCTCTCGACTTCTTCGTCACTTATGATCTTGAGTATCTCCTCAAGGGTTCATCAAAGTACGCAACCTCTCTGACCTTGCTGAAAGCTGCCAACTGGGGGACAAATACCTGGATCGAGGAAAAGGTAAACCGACTCTGGGTCCCAAGGGTAACTCGTAATTATGATATGTATGCTGTTATAGGTGCATCTCATTGGGACGAACGAGTCCGAAGGGCGTACAGGGGTTGCTGCTTAGCCAATTCAGGAAGTAACGTTAGATCCGATATCCGCATCTCCAGTATTTTAGGGCTGAAAACTGAAGCCAAGAATGGCTATTATCATGTGACGGAGATTCGTCTGAAAAGGGAGGATGACAGAGAATACAAAATCCAGCAGGGAGATTTTCTATCATTCGCCTTGAGGATATCAAAGATATGTTGCTTATGATGACCCATGATCAACTCACCCATATTGCTCGTGAAGACATCATTGCCTTGAATACATCACTTCGTATGTTCACACGAAGCGTTGTTATCAAGAAACGAGTTGAAGATCTTCAGTTGGGAGTCGAAAGCTACCAAAGGAAGCTTAACCTAACCCGTCCAGTGAATCAAGTGTTACCTCAACATGTCAACAGATGTCCCTATACCGGCATTTCTGTTCCGAATTACGGGATTTTCTACTTGAACAGTCGAGGGTTAATGAAGTTTATGAGGGTGGGTGAGATTTATAAGTACAGTGATGGGACTCTCCTATACGTCAGAGGAAAGTTGGAGCATCTTAATTCGGGTGGGACTTTACCAGAGATGACTGAGGATTGGCATCAGGGTTATCGGCAAATGGCGAAGTATGTGATCAAGAAGATTGATCAAAAGCTCCGTGAACGTAGATTGATGAGGAGTTTAGAAAGATTCGTTGGTGGTAGACCATATTTAGTGCACCATAAGTTACTGCAACGATCCATCTAATGGGTCGTACATTTCAGGTCCACTTTATATTGGTTTTTAATTGTGAATATGTAAATTTGTGAATATTGTGCTTTTATGGCTTGATGTAGTGTTAAGGTATGATAATTTTTCAAGAATTTCTCACGAGATTCAAAATCTTTCAAAATATATCATACTAAAGCACTACAACTATCCCTTATTAATTTAAGGGGGAGCATTAACATGTTCTATGGCCAAACATTGATTTCATTTTTACCCAAAGACCGGTTAATCCATTCAATATCCCAAATATTAATGGTTAACATTTTGGATAAGGGGAGAAAATGGGATTAAGGAGACTTAAATGATACTTGGCTAAAAGATGAAAAAGACTTAACGATAATTCAACTTAATATGTGTAAAGCACGTGTTAAGGGGGAGCGTTTTTGATGAACAAAACACCTAAGGTACAAAACTTTTGATTTCAATATCACAAGTACCTTAGGTGATTTTCAAGGATTTTTCATGGTGGCTATACTTTCCAAAAACACGCTTAATTCACGACGAATGTGGTGACAAAAGGGTGGTAGGAATAGGTTTAGTCCAATGATTCATCAGAGCCGATGGAATCTTCCCAAGGATAATTCCCTAGATAGAATTAGAAGTCCTAGGAAAGTTGGAGAAAGATTGTGAACGTAGCTGAATGCCGACCAAGTACTTAAGCTAGCACTGGAACAATCACAACAAGGTGCTAGTTATGACGTATTGGTAAGCATTGAAGGGGTTGAAGAATGAAAAAGAATTGTAAAGATAAAGGGTGTAAAGAAAGAAGCCCTCCTTACAACTTTAGGCAGAAACCGGGTCAATACATATGCTATTGAGATCATTTTTGTTAATGATTCTCGATATTGAAGAAAGACATCATGGACCCAGTGATGCAATGCACAACCCTTCCCAGCTAACTTAAATATCTCTCAAAAGGTATTTGTTTTAATCACACGGAGATCAACACGTTATCTATTGGTTTATTCACTCCGAATAGACTGATATTGAAAAGGTGGCACTCCTCTCCAGCCATCGCTCACTAAATCAAAACGCACTATCGAGTCTAGAGCCACGAGATCATCAAAAGTCTCATTAGGACACTTTTCATTTATTCCTTGCTTTCTCACACATTGTGAAAAGTAAGAGATTTTCATGAGTCCTACGCAGTATTCTTGTAATATTGCCAGAACATCCGAGGAATACGCAAGTATTACAATGAAGATGGAAATCCTGCTTGAGCCAACATCAAACAAGCTCATGGTAGGTTACACGTGCGGTTCTTTAAGAACCAATCTTGTGAAAAACTGGAAAGAAACAGTAGTTTAATTCTTAATTGAACTTAAACTCGTTCCAGGCCTCTACGCATTATCATATGATCTTGCCAGAACACTCAGAGTGACTCTTTATTGATCACAGTGACGAGTGGAAATCCTTCTAGTGTTAACATCAAACAGCACTTGGTAGGTGACGTGCAAGATTCTTTATGAATTGAGCTCGTGATAACTGGAAAGCAACGATGGTGAAAATCTCAATTGAAATTCACTTGTTCCAGGTTTCATGAATTGACGGTTTCAAATCACAAGGATAATTTATCCAAGTGATTCACTCTTTATGTTCGCAGTCAGCTTTGGACGGTCGAATAAAGAGAACGGGTTTACCCGCGAAATCCTGTCAGGAAGTTACTTAATTGAAACTATCCGTCACGGGTACGATATCTAATATCGTCCAACGGTCTTCACCGACCGGAGGTAAAATGCTACCGAATTAGAATAAAATGTCAAAGCCATTTTATTCGTGTCGTTGCTGTGTACCTGTTAAAGACGGTGGCGTTGCTGTGTACCTGTTGAAGACGGTGGCGTTGCTGTGTACCAGTTGAAGACGGTGGCGTTGCGGTATACCTGTAGAAGTCGTTCCCGCATGCTTATGTTTTTCTGCATCAAAGTTCAGCAAAATTCAAGAAAGTGCAAAATGAAGTCTTCCGCTGTACCAAACTCTGAAGCTTTCGAGAATTCAACAAAAAGACATAAGTGTGTGGAACATGGAGTCACGAGGAGGCAAGTTTCACAAGAAGTCAAAGATCGCACGTGAAAGGCCAAAAGAACAATGCTCTCAAGCCAAAGCCTAAAAGATCAAATCAAAATATTCACAACAAAAAGAAAGAAGAAAAGACTACGAGCTGAAGAACAAAGACTTAGTATAGTATGCTAGGTTTAGAACTTTGTAAACGTGGAGTGACCTCCCTTAGGGGGAGATTGTTAGAAATACATTTTTATGTATATTAGAAGTATCGGTCACTCCACAATATTATTAATGTTGTAATAGCTCGTAGTTAGTGTTACTTATTAAGTTAAGTAAGAAACCGACCCATGGGCTTGTCATGGGTCGGCCCAAGCCCAAATAAGGGCCTAGGATATAAATACCCCTTTCCACCATGGAAAGGGGTTGGTTGTTGTTCATTTCTTGTTTTCACTTGAATAAAAAGACACATAGTTTCTCTCACTTTCTCTCTCTAGTTTCTCTCTCTAGAAAACATCAACCCACTTCATAGATTCATAGGTTATCAAGATTCTACATCATAGCTAATGCGGCCACCGCAGACTATCTACGCCTATTTTCTATCGCTGCAACTAGTGCAAAAAATTGAATAATGGACATAAAATCGAGTTTAGTACTACCAATAGTTATTAATAACAACAAAAACTGTGTAACATGTCTTGGAAACCTACCTTTCATTGTAAGGATGACTAAACATCAATTTGAAAGTACTCAACATGCTTTAACGCAACCTCTACCAATTATTTTCATCTACGACTATAAGCAGCATATCTATTGATAATGCTAATTTGAGTCAACCATTTTCTTCTCAATTTTCTTAATGCCTATTATGCCATTTGCAAAAGCAAAGATCCGTGATATGGTAAGTGTAACTTATAGAAACCTATAAATAAATCTAAGATGGTTGATGATTATGCATTAGCAATTTATATGGAAAAAGGTAGACCAAAAACTTTAACTTACATGTACATATGCAGATTTATTTAGAACCATCAATCATCTTAATCTTTAGTCTTCTTCCTTTCCACCTTTAATAATTCAATTAAAGGTTCAATCAAACCCTAAGTTTTTCACAAACTGAAAAGACATTAACAAAAAAATCACAACTCCTAGTATATAACTAAAAGACCTAAATTTGGATAATATTTTCTCTACATCATTATCACTACTAATTAAAGAGTACATGTAGGTAAAGTGGAAGCATAATCTAGTCACAGGTACATAAATATCGTTTTTCAAATGATACGAATGATCTTGGTTTTTCATACGAATGAAGGTAATGCATGAGACCTCATATAGCATTTTCTTTCTTAATACCTGAGAAAATATTGCTAAAGTGTCAAAATAAAGTTGGTGAGTTCATAGGGTTAGTTAAGTAGAAATTTTTATTGAACCACAAGATTTTCCCAACATGTTGACAATGTAACACATACAAAGTCACGTAAAAATGCATTTAATATTGTCTAAGCTCATGAAGCCGAAGCTTTAACATAACCGGTAGTATAATCATATAATGTAGCCCCTACGGATATCTAACCTATGATAACCTTGATCAGACTCAAGTGAAACTATGCCCGCTTAACTACTGTTTGACCAAGACGGAGAGAGGCATCAACCCCGATAGATCTATCCATAACATTCACGCTTACAATCCAAAAACTAGATTCATAATTGTAAGATATTGTAAATCTTGCTTATGTTTAGAGAGAGAAAGAGATAGAAAGATGGATGATTTCACACACACTTTAGAGAGAGAAAGTGATTAACTATGTGTAAAATAAAATGAAACCACACCCTCTCTATCGAAGGAGAGGTTTTATATACCCAAACCCATGTGATGGGCTTGGGCTTATATTGGGGCGCCGGCCTACACATGTTGTAGGCTTGGCTTGGCCTTGTTTGTTGAATATTAAGTTAACTAAACTATGAGCTACCACTTAGACTATCGTTAGAGTGGCCGATCCTTTCTAATACGTAAAACGTATTTCCAACAATCTCCCCCTAAGGGAGGTCACTCCAAACAAGGGCGTTACCCAAGTTAAAATAATAAAAAAACCTAGCATACTATGCTTGTCTTGAGCTTGTAGTATTCGTCTTTCTTTTCTTTTTCATTTCTGGTGAACATGCTGATGTGATCTTTGATATCAATCTTTAGCATTAATCCCTTGCCTTGACCTTGTGCATCCTGCACTTGTGATCTTCGCCTCTTCGTGACCTCACGTCCCACATACTTATACCTTTGTAATTCTTTAAAGCTTCAGAGTTCGATACAACAGAAGACTTAACTTTTAGGCTTTCTTGAATTAGATGAGGTATTAAGTTCATAAAGTATAAGCATGCGGGGACGACTTCTTCTTGGATTCCGCAACGCCACCGTCTTCAAATGCCGCAACATAAGTAGACACGAAGAAAATGGCTTTGAACATTTTATTCTAATTCGGTAGCATTTTACCTCCGGTCGGTGAAGACCGTTGGACGATATAAAATATCGTACTTGTGGCAGGTAGATTTAATTAAAAATCGCCTTGACAAGATTTCGCGGGTAAACCCGTTCTCTTTACTCGACCGTCCAAAGCTGACTGCGAACGTAAAGAGTGAATCATTTCGATTAAATTATCCGCATGATTGAAGCCGTCAATTCTGATTTCTGGAACAAGTTTGATTCATTAAAGAATCTCACCATCGTTGCTTTCCAGTTGTCACGAGCTTGATTCATATTGAATCTTGCAAGTTACCTACCAAGTGTTGTTTGATGTTAACACTAGAAGGATTTCCACTCATCACTGTGAATACTAAGGTATCACTCTTGAGTGTTCTGGCAAGATCACTGAGATATTGCGTAGAGGCCTGGAACGTGTTTAAATTAAATTAAGAATTAAACAACTGTTGCTTTCCAGTTATCACAAGTTTGATTCATAAAGAATCGCACAAGTCACCTACCATGAGCTTTTGAATGTTCGCTCAAGAAGGATTTACATCTTCAGTGTAAATACTTTCGTATTACTCGAATGTTCAGGCAAGATCATGAAGATTTTGCGTAGGACTCTTAAGATTTTTCTTACTTTTCACAGAATATGAAGAAGTAAGGAAATATGGAAGTGTGTCCTAATGAGACATTTGTTGATCTCAAATGGCTCTAGACTCGATCGTGCATTTTGGATTTATAGTGATCGGAGGCTGGAGAGGAGGGCCACCATTTCAATACCAATTTACTCGGAGTGAATAAATCGATATATAATGCGTTGTCTCCATGTGAATAAAACAAATACCTTTTAAGAGATATCTGAGTTAGCTGGGATGGGTTGTGCATTACATCACTGGGTCCATGATGTCTATCTTCAATATCAAGAATCATTAAAAATGATCTCAATAGCATATGTGTTGACTCGGTTTCTGCCTAAGGTTGTAAGGAGGGCTTCTTTCTTTACACCCTTTATCTTTACAATTCTTTTTCATTCTTCAACCCCTTCAATGCTTACCAATACGTCATAACTAGCACCTTGTTGTGATTGTTCCAGTGCTAACTTAAGTACTTGGTCGGCATTCAGCTACGTTCACAATCTTTCTTCATCTTTCCTAAGGACTACTATTTCTAGCTATGGATTTTCCTTGAGAAGATTCCTCCGGTTTAGGAAGAATCATTGGACTTAACCTATCCTACCATCCTTATGTCACCACAATCTTCATCGTCGTGAAATAAATGGGTTGAGGGTAAGTATATGTCACCATGAAAATCCATTTTGATATAGCAAATCCATTTTGCTCCCCCTTAACATATGCCACGATATTCGAAAACATTTCGCATATGTCGGGATGAGCCATCACATTAAGTCAAACCATTTGTGATAATTTCCCATATTAAATCACATTTTCTCCCCTATATTAAAAATATTAACCCAATCGATGTTTTTAATATCAATTGATTTAATGAAGTTTTAACAAAGGTTTTGGGAAGAAACATGCAAGTCCGTTTAATCTTCATGAGACCAATTTGTGAGAGATGATACCGATTTGTAACATGATCACATATTCACCATATAAGAATGAATTGACAAGGTTAGACCTGATTGATGAGAACATCATATGATAAGATCAAATGGTTCTTGTATGCAAATGTTGGTCGCCTCGTCACGTCTGAAGTCATCTCTTGACACCACATGTACGATTGGTATTGTTGTCTTGACACCAATTAGTGAACTTGGCACGTTCGACATTAAAGATCTGAATGCTTGACAATTGCTCCCCCTCAATTGTTGACCCATGTTCTATTGAAAGAGTTGTATTCGCCGGTTGAGTAGTCGCATCGTCGAGTATGTAGATATCAATTATAGATGGCTATGGTTGTAGAGATGATAGCTTCATAAAAACAAGTCTTATCTTGTTTTAACAAATAAATGCACTGAAGCGTACATAGATTTGTGTTAGACCAAGCTATAAAGTAAACTTGATCCCTTACAAGGTTTTATAGTAAACCTTGCCCGAGAAAATTAATTCCCGTTGAGAGCCAAAGTTTTCATAAGAAAAACTTGACTTTAATATGAAAAGCGGGTTGTAGTCTGAAATAACTACAAGCCATTTGGGCATGTTTTATGAAATATTTACAACTTTTGTACGAACTCTATTTATGGCACCGTGTCAATATTAATCGACATTTCTAAGGCCGTAAATATTATCGTACCAAAAGACATGCCTTTGAAAAATAAAGTAAAAAACATTTTTGGATTTTTCTAAATTTTTCAATTTTTATGGTTTTTATATGGTTTTATATTTTTGTATTTTGCTTTTGTGGATAAAACTATAAACAATATATACAGATGATCACCAAGGATACGGAGAATAGTTTACCACCACTATTCTTTCGCTTCATCTGTCAGTTCCTTTAGAGTCTCAGGCGAGAAAGTTCTCATTCCTAGCTTGTACGCCAAAAATTGCATTCGAGCGCGATCTAAAGCCTTCTTGAAAATATCCGCCAATTGATACTCAGATCGGACAAAGTAAAGCTCGATCACTCCATTTTCCACTTGGTCCTTGATAAAGTTGTAGAGAATGTCAATATGCTTCGACCGGGAGAATTGAACATTGTTGCAGCATAAGGCAATTGCACTCTTGTTGTCACAGTACATCGGATTTTTGTTAAAACCTAGACCATAGTCGGTTAATTGCGATTCATCCAAATAATTTGAGCACAGCAACCGGACATAGCTATGTATTCTGCTTCCGTACTTGAAATTGCAGCGCTTTCTGCCTTTTAGATGCCCAACTGACTAGTCGATCTCCTAGTAGTTGCAAAGTTCCACTCGTGCTACGCCTTGTATCTTGACAACCCGCATGATCCACATCTACATATGCCATTAGTGCAATCGAAGAGTCCTTCGAATGCCAAAGTCCCCGATTAATGGTTCCTTTTAGATACCGAAAGATCCGTTTAATAGTAGCTAAGTGTAAATTAGTAGGTCGAGTTTGATACCGAGCACACATACATATAGCAAACTGAAGATCAGGTCGACTAGCTGTGATATACAGAAGAGTACCGATCATTCCACGATAAAGTGTCGGATCAACGGTAACTCCATGTGGATCTGCATCAAGGTTAGTTCGTTCCACCATTGGAGTATCCACGGGGTCGCAGGATTCCATCTTATATTGCTTAAGCGATTCAAGGGCATACTTGGATTGATTGATAAAGATGCTTTTGGGACTCTGAGATATCTGAAGACCTAAGAAGAATGATACCTTGCCCATCATTGACATCTTAAACTTGGAAGACATGAGTGTCCCAAACTCATCGGATAAGGTTTGGGTCGAGGCGGCAAATATAATATCATCAACATATATTTGTACCATCATATCTTTACCTTGTTTCTGAATGAACAGCGTGGGATCCACCTTGCCTTTAGCGAAGCCTTGCGTAATGAGGAATTGTGACAATAGATCATACCATGTGCGTGGAGCTTGCTTCATCCAATAGAGATCCTTCTTAAGCTTGTACACATGATTAGGATATTTAGGATTCACAAAACCATCTGGCTGTTGAACATATACCTCTTCCTTGATTTCACCATTGAGAAATGCCGTCTTCACATACATCTGATAGACGATCATATTCATGTGGGATGAATAAGCGAGGAATAATCTAATAGCTTCCAAACGGGCAACAGGTGCAAATGATTCCATAAAGTCAATGCCCAATAATTGCTTTTATCCACGAGCTACTAGTCGAGCTTTGTTCTTCAATATTCTGCCTAACTCATCGAGTTTCACCTTGTAAACCCATTTCAAAGTGAGTAACTACACTTGATCCGGGAATGGGACAAGTTCCCATACTTCAAGACGTATAAATTCATTAAGTTCTTCTTGCATAGCTTCTATCCAACAGGATTGAGTAAAAGCTTCTTGCCATGTCTTAGGTTCAACTTCAGTGAGAAAAGCATCAAAATGACAAAACATTGCACTTTCTTGTAACTGACTTCGTGTGGATATCGGACGATTAGGGTCACCAATAATAGAATCTATAGGATGATCCTTTGTCCACTTGTTGTCATGTTTACGAACTCGTGGATTGACGTAAACCGTAGTAGGATCTTCCTCTGAGGTGGACGACCCGGCTTGATTAGGGGGGGGAATTGGTACACCAAAGAATGGAAGTTCACGCATTTGAGCGAATTCCAATTCGTGATCATCATCATCCTCTTCATCATCAATAGGCATGACATGAGTAGTTGATTCGGTAGTTGGTTGAGAATTACTCGTTGAATGTATATCTTGACCAATTATAGGTACAGACGTATCTGATTGTGCTTCGGTTGCTGGAGCGACAACTTCGGTTATCGGAGCTATTATCTCAGGTTCTGGAGCAACAATACTTAGAGGAGTAAGAATTCATCAAAGAACGGTTGAAACAACGTATCCTATTCATTCCTAGAAGGTGGTATAAATGATGAGGAAGTAGGGTTGTTTGGGACAAGACCAGAACTAATGTTACTGGGTCCCATTTCATGAAGTGCGGGTTCAGACTTCTTTGCTCAGAAGCCATTGTTGTCAGTTCATCAAAATAAACATTCATAGTTTCGAGGATCTTGCGAGATTTACGGTTGTAGATTTGGTATGCTTTCTTTGCGGGTGCATAACCAATGAAAATACCTATATCAGCCTTTGGTTGAAGTTTTCCCAAATTGTCACCATCATTATTTGGATAGCAAAGAGAACTAAATACATGAAGATATGATAAATCTGGTACTTTTCCATGGAGAAGCTCATAAGGTGTTTTACCATGGCGTTTACGAATTAGTGACCGGTTTTGGGTGTACACTGCTGTAGATACTGCTTCTGCCCATAAAAACAATGGAGCCTTTGCGTAAATTAACATCGTTCGAGTAGCTTCCATAAGTGTGCGATTTCTCCGTTCAACGACACCGTTTTGTTGTGGAGTGCGAGCAACGGATGTTTCATGAGAAATGCCAACTTCTTCATAATAATCACGCAAAATTTGATTCACAAATTAGGTTCCATTATCTGTACGAATGCGTCGGACAGTAGTGTTGAGACGCACTTGAATCATCTTGAGAAATCCGATGATGAATTTAGGTGCCTCACTTTTTGTTGTAAGAAATTTTACCCATGTAAACCGAGAGTAATCATCCACAATGACGAGGATGTACCTTTTACCACTAAGACTTTCGACACGCATTGGTCCACAAAGATCTATATGCAACAGATAAAGTTTCTCTTGGTTGGTGTCTTCAGTCTTGGGTTTGTATGATTTCTTAGTGCTTTTCCCCATTGTACACGCGGAACACAAATGATCCTTGTGAAATGTAAGTTTAGGAATACCATGAACAAGTTCGCTTTCGCCAAGTGATTAATAGCGTCAAAGTTAAGATGAGATAACCGTCGATGCCATAACCATGACTTAGTCTTCGATGCTTTGGAGAGAAGACATATAGGAGAAGCGGCCATCATGTCTTGTAGAGACAAAGTGTACAAATTATTCCCTCGAGTACCTTTCCATAAATCAACCCCTTCCAAATTACGAATGAAGAAGGTATGATCACGAAAAGAAACTTCTAGGTTTGCATCACAAAATTGTCCCACAGAAAATAAGTTGTGACCGAGACCTTCCACATAATACACTCTTGAAATAATAACGTCCCCAATATGATATTCACCATAACCCATTATCTTTGCAATATGATCATTTCTAAATCGAACCGTACCAAGAAACTTGCTGACGAAATTTCTGAGCTGAGAGCGATCTCCGGTCATATGCTTGGAGCAACCAGAGTCTAAATACCAGAGAACAATTTGGACCACCTGTTTTCAGTAACAACAGTAGACAATGCATTGGAAACTTTTGGTTCCGGAGTGGTAGCAGATACAGATATGAAATTATCAGAATTGCTAACATTTGTGTTATCCTTAGATTTCCTACGTTTTCTAATGTGAGTTTTACCATTAACAGGTTTTACTGTTCCAACTTTCTTAGGTTTTGGAATTTTAGCGGGCACTACAGTGGGAGTAGACCTATTTAAAGGGCACTTGGTTCCTACGGTAGTGTTGGTGTTCCTAGTTAAAGGACACACTTGTGTTTTGGTTGCCTTGGTACTCCTAGTTAAAGGGCACGCTTTCTTCGCTGTAGTGGGAGTGATCCTAGTTAAAGGGCACGTATTTCCTACTATAGTGAAAGTTCTACCAGTGGGGCGCCACATCCAACCAACTTGGGTTAACACTTTCCCAGTCGGTTTCCATTCTAATCCATTTTTCCGGGCATTCATCTCATTCACATGGTCAATAAGGCAAGAATCATGACGACTAGAAAACATACATTCATTGCAATTCCAACATTTCAAATTAGAATTCACAGTAGGCTTAGAACGCTGCACAACCGCAGAGCCTTTAGGTTTAGCTACATGATTCTTTTTATTCAAAACAGAAATAACATTCCTAGGATGGGCTTCTACTTTCTTCTTCACTTGACTACTAGATGGGGGCAAGATCCTATCATTCTTCTTGTATCTTTTAAGCTTAGATCTTTGAGCCTTAATAGTGGTGCTTACTTCTGTAGAAGGCAACACAGGAATATTAGAAGCTGGTTTTGATTTTTCCTTATCTTTAGTGATCAATGTTTGAGATGGTTTAGTCCTAGGGCCCTTATTAAATGGTGTGACGGCTATAAGGTTCCTTTTGATTGCACTAGAGGACGATGCTGAGACAGTGGCTGCGTTATCCACAACATTCTTACTTTTTAGGGTACGAAGTGTTTCCTTTAACTCAGTCAAAGCCAGATTTTTATCACAAATTTGTTCCCTCAAGTCACATATTTCCACCGACTTTCGATTCAAATGATCAATCAATGATTGATTCTGTGCAGTGGTATTAACACATGCTAGCTTTACTGAATCGAAGTATCGTGTATTTTTCTGTTTTAAGTTATCAACTTTGGACAAAATTTTGTAAACTCGATTATCTAGATCAAGTTTAAAATTCTCAGCGGCCTCAAGTACGTTCACACAGTTAAGCTCCTTAGATTTCTCTATGTCTATCGGCAAAGATTTAGCAACCTTGTCACTTGGCTGACGCTGTTTTGATTGTAAATTCAATTGAAAATTCTTTTGAAAATTTGCATCATCGATATTAACACCTTCGAATGACGTTTCAAAGATTTCTTGAATAAATTGTTGCTTGCATTCAAGCGAAATACAATGTGTTTGAATCTCATCAAAACGTTTTGAAAGCGAAGAATATGAATCTTGAAGCTTTAAAAATTCAGCGTTAGATTCGTGACAAGTACTATCTACCACATTATCCACAGATTCAACATTATGCACAATAGAATCATTATCAACACTTTTATTCACACAGACGGAGACAATATCATAAGACATCACTTGCTTCAGAAGCTGATCATTTTGGCGTAAAACTCGTTCTATTTCAAGTAAACTGTTTTCCTAAGCATCATCCATTTCATTGAAAACACGTCTAACTTTTACAAAAGCAAATCTTGATCAATATTACTAAGACAAGCTTTAACATTCTTTACAAACGGAACAATTTCTTCTCGAAACTTGGTTCTAGTGTGCTCAAAATTCCATTCACCTTCCGTTATGGCTGAAGCTGTCGTACGTTCCAAAATGACCTTGTCAAAATTGGCAATGTATTGGTGCACCGCATTTAAGCTATCTGACACCTTACTTACCAGTGGAATTAACTTAGTTAAATCCTTTTTGACAAGTGTAGGAGACGTACTAGGAAGGTTTTCCGTTGACAAATTTTGGGGCACAAAAGCTAATAATTGAGCTAATTCCTTTTGTAAGCGAATGTGGGTCTTTTTAGAAAATTGATCTTTATTAAGCTGATCATAATCGATCTTATGGAATTTTGAAAGCATTTTAGAATGAGTTTCTTCTGCAAGTAACTGTGTCTCCTCAGTACTACGAACATAAGGTGCTTCTTTCGATTTTCCAATTAGGGTCACATCATAAAGACAAGGAATATATTCCTGAGCTTGTTTTGCATAACCAGGATTAGGTGGTAAATCTTGAAGACGCTTAAGTTCGATTTCTTTAAACGATTTAGTTAAAAGATGAACCTTTTCTATGGAAGCGTATTGTTTTAAAAGCTGTTGTTCCTTGAATTTAAGAAGTTTGGTAGCATTAATTTCCGATTCAAACTTTTTAGACTCGAGAATTTAAAAATCCATTTTAAGTTTCTGAAAATCATTGACAACCGATTCTTTTGCTTTTAATTCATTGGAAAGATTAGCTTCTAATGATTCTATTTCTTTTAAGTGTTCAATCTTTTCAAAACGAAATTGGTCAAATTTAGAACATGTTATTTTCTCTGCTTGAGGGACCATTTAAAAAGCTTTCACATTTTCTTTATGCAAGACAAGCTCAGTTGTTAGGGTGGAATTCGTACCTACGGATTGTCTGAGAGCCATATGCATTTGATCAATAATATGTTTACGTACCATGAACAAATCATGTTGAGCATAAGATTCCATACCCGTCGTAGAATTTGTTTGAGGTTCACTCAAATGTGTAGGATTGGGTACCACATCATTTGAGTTACTAGTTCCCAAATGCTGTTCGAGGTTGTCATTTTCATGCCCAACTTGATGTTCGTTATCATCTTTACCAAGATTGGTTGTGGTGGGTACCTCACTGACGACATCAGAACCGTAGTGAGAAAGATTAGCAACAAGAGCAGCTTGGGTAGAGTAAATGTCATCACAATCCGAATCATATGCGTCAAGATCATCTGCTTGATAAGCTGCATTAGAAGTGGAAACGACTGCAATGCCTTCATTGTCTGCTGCCCCTGGGTTTGCAAGAAATGCTAACTCTTCTAAATCCAAAATCTTTCCCTTAGACTGAGCATCGACCAAATGCATCTTCTCACGAAACCACGTTGCATCCCTTCTCCTTTTTGGCTGAGTGCATTCCCTAGCCATATGACCTTGTCCTCTACAATTGTAAAAAGTCACAACCTTTTGTGGACCAATAGGTCTTCCATTTACATTAGCTTGAGAATTCACAACTTGAGCATTCACAGTCCTGGTAGGAGGTCCATATGAATTTTGCCTTCCCTGAATAGGTTGCACCGTCACTTGACCATCTTGAACAGTGGCTTGTTGTCGAGGATTTGAAGAGGTGCGGAACTGGTTGTTTGTTGGTAGAAATCCTCTAGTTGCAACAATTTTTGATAAGTAGACAGTGAGATGGTTTAGAACATCAGCTGACGTATCATTTGGAGTAAAGACCGGTTCTTGGATTGGTGGAAGTTCATTGGAGTAGAAGGCTTGTGCTGGTTGTGCTTCAATTGGAAAATATCCTTGCTGAGGAGTATAGCCCATTGGAGAAGTGTTGGCTTGTGATGGTGATGTCTGATGTGGTGGTTGCTGTGGAAAAGATTGTTGATGAACACTTTGTTGAAATGCTTGTTGTGGCATCATTAGTGGTTGATAAGATGGTTATTGTGGTTGCTGATAGGTGTGTGGTGGTGGCTGTTGCAAGTATGATGGTTGTTGATAAGTATAAGCCATGTTTTGTTGAGAAGCATACATGGCAAGTGGATCATGAACTTGAGGTGTAGACAACCGAGCCTCGATCACATGGCATTCGTGTTGTTGAAGAAAAGCTTGAAGTTGATCCACATTGGTGTTATGCAAGTCCTTAGCCAATTTAACATCCTTCACGTACTTACGCCATTCTGAAGGAATGGTGTTCAAATACTTGGTGTTTACTTGAAACGTAGGAATTGCCATGCCAGAGATATTGAGCTCATTCAACAATAGGGTAAATCTCAAATAGTAGTCATTGAGAGTCTCCCTAGGGACATAGGAAAACTTATCAAAAGTATCATAAAGCTTACACTCTCGTTCTTGTTTAGTTAACGAGGTGCCTTGCATTAGAACACGAATTCTATCCCATAACTCTTTGGCAACTTTATGTTTGCTGACGAGTTTGTAGACATCTGGAGGAAGGGCTTGGAGAATGATGTTTGTAGCATACTTATCACATTTGTCTTGAATCTTCATATCTCCAGTCAATTCACCCGTTGTGCGAGGACGAGTAACCATACCTTCCGTCACTGTACCATAATCTAATGGTTCATTGAGCACCGATGCCCAAATGAGATGTCCATTCTCTTTGTTCAACATGTAAAGTTCCATTCGGGAAGTCCAATCCTTGTACATAGATTTCTCCAACATTGGTGGACGATTATCCGTACCCGAGAGGATGGACTTATCCGTAAGAGATGTGTACTCCATTTCGTTAAGTTAAGATTTACAAATGTTGATCGAACAATGAGAGAAAGTAAATGTATTTTTTGTTGTGTGTTAAATCCGAGAAATAATGTTGAAATCCCCTAAGTTATGTTCTCGATAAACCAAAAATTCCAAGTCAAAATTGCAATTTTGAAATCGTCGGAATATTGACCGGAATACCCTGTCGGAATAGTCTATCGGAATACTCATGTCAGAATAAACTATCGGAATACCCCTGTCGAAATGAACCTATCGGAATACCCCCTATCGGAATACCCTCTATCGGAATACTCCTGTCGGAATACCTTCTATCGGAATACCCCCTATCGGAATAAACCTATCGGAATACCCTCTATCAAAATGCTCCTGTTGGAATACCTTCTATCAGAATACACCCTATCGGAATAGCCTCTATCGGAATACCCTCTATCGGAATACCTTCGTCGGAATAATGGTCGGAATGATAAACCCTTTTCCGATGGAAGCTGTTGGAATACTTAAACCCTTTTCCGATGGTTTCTGTCGGAATATTTCCCACTTTTCTCGGACAAAATTCAACTAGTTCGAGGTTTTAGGCCAAAAATGATCAAAACACCCAAAAATTTTGTGTTTTTAGCCAAAGTAAATATACCAAATCTCACCACAACTATGTAGAAGATTTGTATCAAGAAAAAACCATAAAAAACACAAAAAAAATTTTGGTTCGAATGAAATGGATCAAAATAGGCAAAAAAATCAAGAACACAAACACATAAACAATACAATCATCCCATGGCTATGATACCATTTGTAAGATATTTTAAATCTTGCTTATGTTTAGAGAGAGAAAAAGATAAAAAGATGGACGATTTCACACACACTTTAGAGAGAGAAAGTGATTAACTATGTGTAAAATGAAATGAAACCATACCCTCTCCATCTAAGTAGAGGGTATATACCCAAGCCCATGTGATGGGCTTGGGCTTACATTGGGCCGCCAGCCTACACATGTTGTAGGCTTGGATTGGCCTTGTTTGTTAAATATTAAGTTAACTAAACTACGAGCTACCACTTAGACTATTGTTGGAGTTACCGATCCTTTCTAATACGTAAAACGTATTTCCAACAATAATTAACAGTTCTGTTAATGCAATGATGCATAAAAACGTTACTTGGATTTTTCGGTCTCGCTTTGTTTTGATTACGACAATATGTAAAAACAAGCATTTACGAAAACAATGAAAAACGAATTCTTGAGTTCAAGTATTTTTTATTTCTACCATTATCACTTAAGGTATGTACAAACAAGTACTCATCCTAATTAAGTGATCAAGGATTTAATCTTTTCTTAAAACTCACTTTTTATTAAATGTGACAAGTTTTTATTAAACTTTCTTTTTAAGAAAATGTTTTATTAAATTAATTATTTGAAAATTTGAAAATTTGAAAATAGCATATTCTATCTTGGTTTGGAATATCCTTTCAGGATATTTTAATCACCAGATTCGAACCATACCACTAAAAGACAAAAAGGAGCGGAGTCTACTCCGGCGGTTCTTTAAGTGGCTATGTGGTTCCTTATTGATAAGGAACTGCGTGCTGCAATCAATAACCGCGGGCAGATTTAGCCATTGGAGCCTTATCTTATAAATAGTGGACCATTCTCAGATTTTCTCTTCACCTCTTTTGCACATATAATTCCCGATTCTTTCATACTTATAAAATCACTCAAATCCTTGGTCATTTGCTTCATTACTACTTGTTTAGAAGTGAATCTTTCTTCTCCCATCTCTTCATCTCCAAGTGCAAAGAGAAGAACACTTTCATCCTTGAAGTATTGTGTCTACATCAAAGATCCATTGAAGATCAAATCTTATTTAGTCATTGTTGTGTCATAGTTGTGAAGATCCAAGTAGTTGTGTCTATTTGAAAGTTGTGTATGTACTAAGGTTTATACTTGGTCCTTAAAGTATACTAGTGTAGATTGGTCCTAGCTAAGATTAGGGCTAGAATTTTAGCTTAGAGTCGGAAATTGGATAAGCAACGTTGTGTATGGTTTCTCCACCTTAAAAATCTTGTTAATTAGTGAACTCTCGATTAAGGAGTACTCGAGGAGTGGAGTATGGACGAGGAGTGAGCTTCGTTGCCGAACCACTATAAATCCTTGGTGTTTGGTTTGATCTTTCTTTCACTTATCTCTTTACATTCATTATTCTTTATACTTGTGATTATTAGTTTAGTTGCACTATACCTTATTTATATTGTGTATAAGAAGGTTTCACAAAATCACTCAAGTCTAAGTTTTTGAAAAGGAGTTTTTAAAAACCATCTTTTGACAAGTAAATTTTAAGAAACTATTCAATCCCCCCTTCTAGTTTCTACAATTGGTATTAGAGCATGGTTGCTCAAGCCTTTTTAAAATATATTGTATTTTAAAACTTGAATCGATCTATGGATTCCAACAAGTACCTAGAAGGTCAATCCATGCAAAGACCACCTCTTTTGAAACTGATAGTTTTATTTATTGGAGAAATAGATTTGAGACTTATGTGAAATCAAATGATTTAGATCTTTGGCAGGTTATTACCCATGGTGATTTTTTGCCTTATCAATATAATGAAGTTTCTAAAAGCAAAGAGATAGTCACTTTTGACAAAGCTAATGATGACACTAAAAGGAAAGTTACTAAAAATAATGAGGCTAAAATGGTGATTTATAATGCTTTACCAAAGAAATAGTACGAAAGGATTTTTATGTGTGATACCGCTAAGATATTTGGAACACTATTTTAGTAACCCACCAAGGTAATAACCAAGTCAAGAAAGCAAAATCGATCTTCTTGTTCAACAATATGAACAATTTTTCATCCTATAAGATGAAACTATTGATAGTGCATTTGTTAGATTTAACACTATTATTACTAGTCAAAAAGCACTTGATGAAGGTTTTTCTAGCAAGAACAATTTAGGAAGTTTCTTAGGCCGTTTCATCCAAAGTGGAGAGCCAAAGTTACGGCGATTGAAGAATCAAAGGATCTCACCACATTATCACTCGATGAACTAATTCGCAACTTGAAAGTTCATGAGATGATAATTTTGAAGGACTATGAATTGGTGAAAACCAAGAGTGAAAGAAAGTCTCTAGCACTTCAAGCCAAGAAGGCACAAAGTGACCATGAAAGCTCCTCGGATAGTGATGATGAGGAATATGCCATGGCGGTTAGAGACTTCAAGAAGTTCTTCAAAAGACGAGGTCAACACGTGAGGCAACCAAGCAACGAAAAGAAATCCTTTACCAAAAATTGTTTTACCAAGGACGACAAAGGTGACAGGAAATGCTTTAGATGTGGTGATCCGAATCATTTCATCGGTGATTATCCTAAGCCTTCACGCGACAAGAACCACACGACATTCGTTGGAGGTTCATGGAGCGATAGCAGTGAAGATGTAGATTACAAACCCAAAGATGAGAAATATCTCATGGCTCACACTTCTAAAGAGGAACATTCTGAAATCGATTACTATAGTAATAATAGTTCTTCTCAAGATGATACAGAATTAGAAGGCCAATACAATAACTTACACAAACTTAGCATTATAATCATTGAAAAGAATAAAGTGCTAAAATCAACTAGAACTAAGCTTGAAAATGAGATTAGTGAGCTAAGAGAGAAATGAGCTAAGCTTGAGAAAAACAAAGAAGTTGATTTAGGTTGTCAAAAATGTGAAAACCTTAGACAAGAGAATGAAGATCTCAAGTGTACCTCCATTAAATTGGAAAAGTTCTTAAAAGGTACTTGTGCTCTTGATGATATGTTAAACAAACAAATTCATTCTAAGGAAAGACTTGGGTTGGGTGATAACACTACTGAAGCATCTACTAGTGAACCTAAACAAGTTAGGTTTTTAGAAAAACGAACCATTATACGCGGTACGCCAGTATATGGCGCGGTTCTGTATTGCTATGGAACCGCGGGTACTGATAACGAACCGCGGACATAGGATAGTTTTTGTGAAAATCTTGAACTTTCTGAAAAGTCTATTTTAGGTGAAGGGCTAAAACATATTCTTATTAACAAGGTCAAAGTACCTATTATTGAAAAGCCTACTCTATATAAATTCTACAAGCCCTTGAGTACACCTCTAATGGGAACTAGAAACTTATCTAGACAAACATCTACTCCTCTAAGAGTACGAAATGAATCAAAACCTAGAAATAGAACACCTACACCAAAAAGGGAAGATCAAACTAAGTCACGATCTAGAAGTAAAACTCCAACACCTAGAAGAAATAACAATAATTCTAGATCAAGATCAAAGACACCTAGAGAAACAATGGACAACAAAACGGCCATATGAATTCGAACAATTACCAACAACAATACTTTTCCCCATGGGGAATGTCTCCTCCATTCATGTATCCCAACCCAATGCAAGGGATGTTTGGAACTAACAACTTTGGACCCATGAGATATTGGGGACCAAATGTTTGATCTTGCGTGTTGTTACCTAGATATGCTTGGGATTGATTTAGAGCCCGACGAGTGGATTAAGGATATTGGATGTTCTAAACACATGATGGGTAATCGAAGTTTGTTCTCGAAATACAAAGCATATGATGGAGGTAACGTTACATTCGCAAGTAATCGACGTGGTAATATTATTGGCAAAGGTACGGTCTCTCTTGACTCTATGACCATAAAAAAACGTAGAGCACGTAGATAACTTAGGTTTTAACCTTCTAAGTATAGGTCAAATTTATGACAATAAGTGTAAGGTCATCTTTTCGGAATATGACAGTGAAATCGATAAAGATGGAAAGGTCATTGGAAACGGTGTGAGAAAGCATGGGCTTTATGTCATGAAGGTCAATAGGAAGTCAAAGGACAACATATGTCTAGCGACTTTAGATGATAGTTCTACTCTTTGGCATAGGATATTAGGTCATGCTAATATGCATTTAATTCAATCTTTAGTCTCTAAGGAGTTGGTAAGACATCTCCCCAAGATGAAGTTTGATAGTCACTTTTGTGATGCTTGCAAAGTTAGGAAGCAAGTTCACTCAAGTTACAAAGCCAAGAAATTGGTTTCGACCTCTCGGTGCTTAGAGCTCCTACATATAATTCTCTTTAGACCTTCCGCCATACGGAGTTATGGAGGTAACCTTTATACCCTAGTCATAGTTGACGACTATTCTAGATTCACTTGGACTAAATTTTTGGCGTCTAAGAATGAGGCTTTCTAACACTTCGAAATCTTTGCTCGAAGAATCCAAAATCAACTAGGATGTTCAATTGTCTCTATTAGGACGGATCATAATAGGAAATTTGATAATGAAGTGCAATTCGGTGCCTTTTGTGAAGCTCATGGTATTACCCATAATTTCTCGGCTCCCCGTACTCCTCAATCAAATAGGGTAGTTGAAAGGAAGAATAGGACCCTCCAAGAGATGTGTAGGATGATGTTAAATGAGCAATCTTTTCCTCAAAAAATTTGGTGCAATGTCGTGGACATATCGACCTATATTCTCAACCAAATTCTTATTCGACCTTTCCTAGGAATGACCCCCTATGAGATTCTTAAAGGTAAGAAGCCCTCATTGGATTAATTTAGGGTGTTTGGAAGCAAGTGCTTCATTCACAACACCAAAGATTACCTTACTAAGTTCGACCCAAATTCGTACGAAGGTATCTTTTTAGGTTATTCCCAAACTAGCAAAGCCTACATAGTCCTCAATAGAACCTTGGGTGTAACTGAAGAATCACTTAATGTAACATTCGATGAAACCCCTTCTTCATCTAAGACATCACCTTTGGTAGATGATGACTTGGATGAAATAGACATAGTCAAAGCCAAAGATGTTAGAAACATAGGAGTTGAAGACCTTAATGTTGAAAATGGAGTAAACATTAGGAGTCAAAGGATCTTGCTCTCGACAACGTCATAGGCGAATTAAATCAAAGGACCCTAAGATCTCAAGTCCAAAATTAAAGTAACTTCTTTTGTTTCGTCTCCTTGATTGAACCAAAGAATGTTAAAGAAGCTTTGATGGACGAGAGTTGGGTCATCGCCATGCAAGAAGAATTGAATCAATTCATTGCTAATGACGTTTGGGAACTTGTTCCTTCATCTAGATGTTCGACCATCATAGGAATCAAATGGGTATATAGGAATAAGTTAGACGAAAATGGTGTTGTGTCTCGTAACAAGGCTAGACTTGTAGCTCAAGGCTATAATCAACAAGAAGGTATTCATTATGACGAGACATACGAACCCGTAGCTAGATTAGGATCCATTAGAATCCTTTTAGCCTACACTTGTGCCTTAGACTTTAAGCTTTACCAAATGGATGTAAAGATTGTGTTTCTTAACGGTTTCATCAATGAGGAGGTATATGTGGCTCAACCTCCCGGCTTCATTGATTTTGAGAAACCAAATCATGTTTACAAGCTTAAGAAAGCTCTTTACGGTCTGAAACAAGCATCCAAAGCTTGGTATGATAGACTTAAAGCGTTTCTTGTAAAACATGAATATACCATGGGGATGGTAGATGATGTAGAGTTTTTACTACCCTTTAGGAAAAGAGAGCAAAATAGGGAAAGTATTAAGTGTCGGTTTAGGAAAACCAAGCACTAATGACCAATGTGGTTCAACTTCGTTTCCCAAGGAGGCAAGTGCGTTGTGTTAAGAGATGATTAATGGTTTGTGATTATATTGATGAGAAAATAAAATAGAAATGGGATAAGAAGAGAATGACAGTTACGATTAAGGATTACACTACGACGAAAAAGTCGTACACGTAAAACCGTAAACAGTGACAAAATTAAAAATTTACCCTAAAAATTCCTAGAAAATTTCAATAAATCCTAAATAATGTAATTAGAGTTTACAAAAAATCAAAAATCACTCAAACCTTTTATTTAATTAAAAAAGAATTTTTAATGCTAATTAAAGCCCAAAAAATCAATTTAATTAACAAAAAGCCCAAAATGAGATTTTTTCAATTGTAAACCTCTAAAATGACTTAAATAAATTTAAAAATATTTTTGAAAATTTTATAATTAATAAAAACTATTTAAAAACAATTAAAAAACTATTTAAACTTAAAATACTTATAGAAATTAATCTAATGACAATAAAAATATTCTAAAAATTGTAGAATTCCTAACTTAATGTATTTAACCTAAGAAAAATATAAAAACTTGAAAAATTTAAATTTTAATTTTTAATAATAAAATAATAATAAAATAATATTAAAAATCCAAAATTTATAAAAAATTCTAAAAAGTTGCAAACTAGCTTATTTTAACCTAATAAACACATAAATGAAGTTGAAATTACAAAAATACACCTATTGGGCCTAGAAATGGGCTAAAAGACAAAACAGTCCCTTAATGGGCTTAATTTGGGCCCAATAAGAAAAAGTCAACCAAATAAGCCCAAAACTTCCAGTCTGACTCAAAATTTGATTTTAAAGATAAAACTCTGAAGGCCCAAAAGCTGAATATGTGTATAAGCTAGCTTATTTCAAAGCAGCTTATTCTTAATGGACTTTTTGGCCCATTAAGCTATACGCTGATGCCATAAGCTCAAACTAGACACACAAGCTTCTTTTGAGTTACTTAAGAGATCTGTAAAAAGAAAATTGGGTAAAGCACAAGGAATAAGCCTGAAAAAGCAATAAGCTATCTTTGATTCAAGGTTTTAAAGCCAATAACTTGCAGGTTTTAGTTCTTAACCAAGTAAATAACAGATACAAAGCTTAAACAACACTTTCTAACAACATAATAGCAACCTATGATCTTAAATAGCTAATCCCAAACACCCCTTATCTTTTTCAAATCCAATTTAAACAAGTATAAGTGTATTCCAAGACCACCCAAGCCGAATCAAACACATAAACAGATGTAATATGCAGTATTAAGCAAGATTAGACCACAAATTCAGCAAGAACACAAGTAGAACACAAAATCACCAAAAATCAAGATTTTAGGCAGATTTAAGGTAGAATGGTTCAAACCTCATGGATGTACATCCACACCCACGAATTTTGATCTAATGTGCTAGCAAGAACAAGCACAAGCTTCCACACAAACTCCTGCTAAGATTCAACAAAGTTAGAAGCAAAAATATCAAAATCAGAAAAAGAGGTAAACTTGATTAATGCAACCTTTGTTCCCCACACTTGATTATCCCCAAGTTATAAGCCTCACAACACCTTGATATCACGATATCAGGGTGCTATGATCAACTTATAGCCCAAAAATTCCAAGGTTTGAACAAGACTTAGCAAAATATCAAGATTTAAGGAAAATATGCAAACTTTTGCACACTCCTTTGAAAACAGGTTTTAGGATTCAAGATTAGTAAACATGTAACATTAACAAACAGATAATAAGGTTGGCACTTGAATTTTCTTCACCAAATTCAAACACATTTCATTACTTGAATATATGATTTACAGAATTGTGAACTAGGAAAATTCAAGAGCAAAAACAAATGTAGAATCCTAAGGCCTTTATATAGGCTTACAAGTGAACTACTGATGTTAAGAAAAATGTAAAATCCTAGCTATAGAAGTTCCATATATGCCCTTGAGGTTCTTGAGTTTTCTTGAACATGTGACAACATTTTGGCAGGTTGTGTGAGTTGTCAAAGGTAAAAATGTATCCAAGGGCTTCAAAGAAGCTTAAAAACTAAGCTTGATTGTTGGACGTTGGATGACTGGTGGAGTTTTGGCAGCTTCTTCATTTTTGTAGCAGGGGAATCTTGTGTGGGTCTCTTGAGTGATGAGGTGGCCAGTTTAAAGGTTGGGTTATGATTAAGACAAGCTTAATCATTAATTTGGAGGTTTTGGTGGCTTAATTACAAGAGGATTAAGAAAACCCAATTGTGTTCTTGAGATGAATAGTCAAAGTTTTGATATGGTTTTGTGTTTAAAACTTGTGTTTAGCGCCATATTTATTAAACTAATCAGATTAGTTTAATTAGTTACGAGTGGGAAATGAGGTGGAATGGCGGTGGGTTCTGATTGGTGGAAAATGTGAGTGGGGTGAGGTGGCAAGTGGTGATTGGTCTAGGTAATTTTGGCTGTCTGCCCAATTTAGCCCCTCATCTCTTTACTTCCTTTCACTTGCAGAGAAATAAGCCAAATTCCGTTTTCCTTTGTTAATGAAGTTTCCAACTTCACACTTTTGTCCAAAGTACTTTTCCAAAGTATTTTTAGGGGTATTTCTTGCCAATTATTGATTCTTGAAGGGCTGATTTGGCATTTTCTTCATAAATAATGGTCTTGACTTGTTTGTTTTTCTTCTTGGAGGACTGAATTTGCCAAGTCATGATTAATGAGGGACCATTTTTGCCATTTCTTCAAAGTTAAGGGTCCTTTTTGGTAATTTGACATTTTTAAAGGACCAAACTTGTAATTTCTTGTAACTTGAAGTCATTCATGGTATGTTTGACTTTAAGGAGGACTAATATTGACAATTTAGTTTTGTTGAGGGACTAAAATTGCCAATTCTTCAAAGTGGAGGGCCCTTTTTGTAATATTGACAAACTTTAGGGACCAATCTTGTAATTATGAAGATACAAGGGTTTAAAGTGTCAATTCTTCAATATTGGAGGACCCTTCTTGCATAATCTTCAAATCTTCAAGGGTTTGTCTTGGAAAATCTTCATTAGGGCTTGGTTCAATGTGCGGCTTCGTTTCCCGTGTTCGTTTTTGCATGATTCTTGTGATCTTTTGTCATTTTCTCAATATCCGTACCTAAAATACACAAGAAACAAACACAAGCATATATTTGGCCATTTTCATGATATTTTATGCATTTAAAGCCCTTTTTAGACGATGAGACTATGTATAAAAGCAGTCTCGTCACTAGAAAATATGCTCTTTACAAAGAAGAAAGGTTCTCACCTCATTATCGTACAAATATATATTGATGACATTTATTTGGTTCAACTTGTCAATCATTGTGTGATGACTTTGCCAAAATCATGCATGATGAGTTTGAAATGAGTATGATGGGAGAACTTAACATCTTTTTAGGACTCAAAATTAAACAAATGGACGATGGTATTTTCTTTAATCAATCCAAGTATGTTAAAGAAATGCTAACGAAATTTGGATTAGAAAACTCTAGACCAATGAAGACCCATATGGCCTCGGATACTAAACTCACCGTAGATGATGATTGTGAGTCGGTAGATAACACCAAATATAGAGGTATGATTGGTAGTTTGTTATACCTAACGACAAGTCGACTGGATATCATGTTTAGTGTTGGCCTTTGTGCTCGCTTCCAAGGGGCTCCTAAAACCTCTCATCTTGAAGCGGTTAGGCGTATCTTCCGATACATTAAGGGTACTATACATTTAGGATTATGGTATCCTAAAGGGACCGACGTAGAAACCATTGTCCACGTGGACTCGGATCATGCAGGAGACTATGTGGACCAGAAAAGCACTAGTGGAGTTTGTACCTTCATGGGTTGTTGTTTAACTTCTTGGTTCTCCAAGAAACAAATTGCTCTTGCTATATCCACCACGGAAGCCGAGTATATGAGTGCCGGTAAAGCTTGTCAACAAGCTCTATAGATGAAGCAAGCGCTTGTTGATTATGGGATTTCTCTTGATGATGTTCCCATCATGTGCGACAATAAGGGTGCAATAGACCTTAGCAAGAATCCCGTGCAACATTCGCGAACCAAGCACATAGAGATTCGCCACCATTTCCTTTGGGATAATATTCAGAAGGAGAACTTTATGATTGAGAAGGTGCCCTCGGTAGAAAACTTAGATGATATCTTCACTAAGCCACTTAAGAGGGAACCTTTTAATTATTTGCGTCTAGGTCTAGGTTTAATGAAACATATTCCTTAATTACGCATTTTGTTAATCGAGTCTTTTTCTCTTTTGTGTCTCTTCTTTCTTTGAGTCATTGAGTCTTATGAACTCTTTTTGGAAAACCTCTTCTCTTTCAAAATTCTTAAAGTTATTTCAAAAATGGTCTAGAAATGTTTTTGCATTATTAATTTAATCGAAAAACGTTTTTCATAGCTTCTTGCTATTAATCATGAGCTTACATAATTCATATGTATGTGTCTCTCAAATATTGCAAGAACAAAAGAGAACTATGGAGGATCATTGTGTCATGAATTATTGTCTAGCTCTACACACCTCCAACATCAATTTTCTTTAAAATCCATGTATTTTGGTCAAAACCATGTTTGGTGAGTTCTTGTGTGCTTTCTTTGTCTATCTTTGCTTTTTAACATATCTCTATGATTAGTTAGACTGGAAAAATAGGATTTGATGAATTAGAAAACCCTCCCTCATCACCAAAATCAACCCTCTGTGGGCGGTTCTTTATAGAAACCGCGACTCTATATCGATATGGAACCGCCAGTGGAGAAAAGGAACCGTGTACAGTGCTTCCTATTTTGGGTATTTCTGAAACTCCAAATTTGTTCCAACACTCTTTGGAATATTTGTTTCAACCCTTTGACCACCCTCAAAATCAAAATGTCTTATTCTCCGAATGAAAGCCTTGATTATCCTCCATTTTCTCCAATTGCTTTCAATCCCAATTCACCCAAGAACACTCAAAATCACATTTCTTCTCCTTCTAAGAATGTTGATTGTGGAACTTCTTTTCTTCCACCTCTACCCTTTAGTGTTCTTCCTCATTCACATGATAATGTCATGCATCATGGAATATATTGTCATTGTTGTCAATATTAACATCTTGCTATGGCTCATATCTATGAGGAGTTGAATTACATCAAAAGTATCTTAGTCAAATCTTCTCTTCACTATGACTATGAGATTACTACCAAGCCACCACCACCTCCTTCTGTCACTACCTTGTCTTTTATCTAAGCATTGGTTGCTTATCTTCAAGACATCTAGTTCAAGCAAATCTTAGAGTTCTAGTTTAACTAGGATTAGTAATAAGTGTGTAAACACTTATCCTTTTGCCACTAAAATCAAGGAAAAACAAGACCTAATCATGTGTTTAATATCGTAAAAGTCGGAATTACGCGTGGTTTTGTGTTTTTGTGTGAAATAGGTACAAATGATCAAAAGGAAAGAAAACACGGGATTTCACGATCAAATGTTGAAGAAAAGTCCAAGAAAAAGACGAAGACAAAGTCAAAAGACCAAAAGTGTGCCCAAGTTCACGAAAACCGGCTAAACCGACATGATTTTGAAGAAATGATAAAGGAAGCCGAAATAGAGCTCGATTTTAGCGGATTTAATCTTTTTGAAGATTTTTGAGCTTTTTGGGTCCCACATTTGGGTTAATGGGCTCAAAAGCCCATTTGGAAGATATATGTTACTTGTTAAAATTCCACAAGCCCAATATGGCCCATAATTCCAATGTTAAAAACAGAGTGATTATCATTTTTTGGGCCACAAGCCCATTACACTTAGCAAATTGGACGGTTCAAAGATTGCTCGGTCAAACTTTATTAAACCTTGGTCAACTCCCCTCATAACACACGTTTTATTTACTTTACTTTTACCCATTCCCCACTTTCGATAACAAACTAAGTATCCCACTCACACTTTTCCTTCTTTCTCTCCCACCAAACTACCAGACACCATCTTTTTACCACTTTACTCAAACCCTAATTCACTAAACAAAAAATTACCCACTAAAATTGGGGGTTTTTACTGAATCATGTGATTCACACGCACCCAAATTAAATCCCCATGGTTTTCAGGATTAATTTGGTGGTGGTCCAAATCCTACTTGGCTAAATCCTTTTTGTGATTGGATGTAACAACTCACCACAAAACCTCCACCAATCAAAAGACTCCACATCAGCCTAAACAAACACAACAAACACACCCCCATGACAGGTGGGCAATCCGTGTGATGATTTAGTGATTTTCAGCCGTAGATTGAAGAAGAGAAGAGAGAGAAAGAAGAAAAGAAGGATTAAACGGCTAGGATTCGATTTCTTCCTCAAGAAGATTCAAGAAGTTTTTCTAGGGTTTGCCTATAAAAACCCCTTTAAATGTGTAATTTTTTTTAAGTAGTGCACTTTTTATTATTTTTAGTTTAATTTCTGCAATTAGTTTTTAGGTTAAAATTGTATTTCTTTAATTTTCCAGTAATGTAATTGTTTCTTCTTATTAATGAAAAGTTGATTTCAATTAATTTCATCTTTTTTTAATTTTCTGTCAAGTTTAATTATCATCTTCAAAGTAATTTTTAATCTGTTTTTTTATATTATTATTTGTTTTAATTGAAAAAAAAAATAAAAAAATAAATAAATAGAAAGTGAAAATAAATTTCCCCAGTGGGAAATTATAATAAAGTTACTGTTCGTGAAGATTTTGTTTGGTGGTTCGGTTACTGTTCATTGTTCGTTGATTTGGTGATGATGCCCGGGTGACGTTTGGTGTTGGTAATCGGTTCAAAGACGGCTCAGCGCCGCTCTTCTCCTCAACGGAATCGTCACAAGGTCTAATCCCTATTTTTAAGTTTTTTTTTTATTAATTAGTTTAAGTTAGTTGTTAATCTTCTTGTTTAATTTTGTTTTGGTATCTAGTTGTTTGGAATCTGCTTGTCTTATCAGTTTTATGTTAGATTTTGTTAAGATGTTCATTTAGATCTGCTTAGGGTATTATTTTTTGGATATAAGCTTATTTAGATCTGTTAATTTAAGTATACATTAGCTTATTCGTATTAGTCTGCTTAATCTGCTATTTGTTTTGTTTTTGGTTCGAATTGCTATAATCTGCTTATTTGCTAGGAGCTAAGTTCATCTTGTTTTGCTTAATTTTCAGTATTGTTGTTAGTCTTATTTGCTTATTTTATCTTCAGTATTATCAGCTTATTTGTTTTAAATATGCTAATTGTTTTTTGCCTTCTCAGTTTTTAGTTGCTTATTCGTCTTAGTTGTTATAGCTTATTTTGGTTTTACTGTATTGCTGTTTGGTTAACTACTATGTCCATAAAGTTATAATAAAAATATAATTAACAAAAAGTTGTCTGTCAGGGGACTCGAACCCCTGACCTCTCGTATACCAGTCGTACACCATAACCAGCTTAGCTAGTACTCCTTTTGTGTTTTATTTCGCTTTAAGTAATTAATATAGGTTCATAATTGTTAGCAGTTTATTTAAATTATTTTAAATATAATTTTAGTTTAATTAATTTTAGATATAAATTTTCTTTTTACTTTCTTTTATAAGTTTAAAGTTTTTAAAAATAAAAAGATAAAAAAAATATTTCGTTTAATTTTAAAAATTAGTTTTTTTAAATAGTTTTCAATTAGTTTAAATAGATTCCATTAATATAGTTTTTTTTAATTAGTTAAAATTAGTCTTCAAATTTTGTTTGAATGTTTTTTTAAATAGTTTAAAATTAGTCTATTAAATTTAAAATTTGATTTAGATTTAAACTTTGTTTAAGTTTCAAAATAGTTTTATTTAAATTAGTTTAAAATAGATTTTTAAAATAGTTTTTAATTATATATTTTAAGTTAAAAATACCACAAATACGTTTCACCAAGAAAAAATTAAGTCTTACGTTTAACCGGATATCAATTCGAGTCGATTTGTGGAACGATAAACGAACAACAAAAGGATTTGCAAATTCCTAGCATTAAAATGGCGCCGCTGCCGCTTCGCTCGTTACGATTGACGATTTCGTGAGACGTTTGGATTTTGGGATCCGTTCTTTTTGAACGTTAATTTTCTTGCAACAAAATAAAAAATACAAAAAATCAAAAACTTAAAAATACAAAAAAATTAAAAAATCACAACAAGCAAACTCTTTCCTAAGATTTGCACCAAAAAATTAAAAAATCCAAAAAGTAATACTTTTTCCTAAAAGTATTACACCAAAAATATTATGTATTAGTGTTATTTTTCCTAAAAGTATTACACCAAAAAATCACAACAACAAAAAGACCGTCATTAAAGCCGATCCCGAGAATCGCGCTTTCGACAATACAATGGCAACGGATAATCGACCAATGATTGAGATTCTACAATCTCACGTTGAAGGAAACGATGACGCGATTGTGGTGTCGGATATTGGAGCTAATCATTTTGAACTTAAAACGTGTTTTATTCAAATGGTTTCCGCTACACCATTTTTAGGCCGTACAAATGATGACCCACACGCTCATATCAAACGTTTCATACAATTGGCTAATACCGTCAAATACAATGGGGTGCCACAAGAGGCTATTCGTTTACAACTCTTTCCTTTTTCCCTCGAGGGACAAGCCCGGATTTGGCTTGATAAGGAACCACCCCAAAGTATTACTACATGGATCGACTTAGAGACCAAGTTCATTAACTACTTTTTTCCACTATCACGGACCACATCTTTAAGGAATGAAATCATTACCTTTGAACAAAAATATGGGGAAACTTTTAGTGAGTCTTGGGATCGATTTAAAGATCTTTTAAGAAAATGTCCACAACATGGTTTCACTAAAGTGCATCAAATAAATACGTTTTACAATGGTTTAACTCTAAATGACCAAGACTCACTTAATAGTGCCGCGGGGGGAAATATTCTTGTGAAATTCATGAACGATGCTTGGGCCATAATTGAAAACAAGGCTAAAGTACAAACCAAGAGTGTTAGGGCCACTATGGCAAGTGCTAGTTCTAGTGACAACGACAAAAGAATTGATAAGCTTACTTCGCTAGTTGAATCAATTACTTTACAAACCCAAGCCCTCAATGGTCAAGTTAATGCCTTAAAAGAAACTAGTGAAACGTGTGAGACTTGTGGTGGACCACATTCATATTTTAATTGTGACAAGGTTTACAATCAACAACAACAAGTTTGTGCTTTTAATGCTAATGAGAGGGTTCAATTTAAACCTAATGTCGATGTTAAACATTTGTCTTATAAGAGTACTAATTATTTGGTTCCCCCGGGTTTTCTAGCTCCACAAAGACCACCCCCACCCGCCCAAAATACCCAATACCAAAATAGGAACCAAGTTCCTCAAATGGGTAATAATCAAGGGAATTTTAATGGTCAAAATCAAGGGTTTCAAAATAATAACCAAGGTTTCATAATAACAACGGTTTTCAACCTCAATATCAAAACCACGGTTTTCCTAATCAAGGGTTTAATCAAATGAACATGCATAATCCTCAAATGGAGTTGGTTCTACAAAAATTGATCGAACATGAGAAAATCATGAAAGCAATGCAAGAATCTAGTAGACAAATGCAAGAGTCCAACGATAAGAAATTTTTCACAATGATTCAAGCCCTTAGACCCCAAGGAGCCTTACCTTCTAATACCGAAATTAACCCTCGTGCTAATGTGAGTGTTATCACTACTCGAAGTGGAGCCACTTTAGTGGGACCTTCCATCTCTTTGCCCATAAAGGAGAGACAAGGCCCGGAGGTCATAATGAGTAATCCTACTCCCCCTCCGGTGATCCCTCCCACTACCACTCCTAGTACTAGTTCTCCATTGCCTAAAGAGCCCAATCCTAAGGTTGTTCAAGAAGCGAGTCCTTCTCCTTCTCAACCTTCGCCATCTAAACCCAATATCCCTTATCTGTCTAGATTAAACAAGGCTAAAGTGCTCACCAAAGATGACGTTCATGTCTCCAACTTTTTGAAAATGATTTCCAACTTCAATGTTAACATAAGCTTTATTGAAGCACTTGCTCAAATGCCAAAATTTGTGAAAATGTTTAAAGATTTTCTTAATAAGAAAGAAAAAATGGTTGAGCTCGTTAGTACTCGTTTAAATGAGAATTGTTCCGCGATTCTTCTCAAAGAGCTTCCCGAAAAGCTAGGAGATCCCGGACGATTCGTGTTACCTTGCTCGTTTCCTCAAATCGATGATTGTATGGCTTTAGCGGATCTCGACGCTAGCATCAATCTTATGCCACTCTCGGTTTGGAAACAATTATCATTACCCGACCTTGTACCGAATCGTATGACTTTAGAGTTAGCTAATCGAACTCTCGCATACCCCGTTGGTATTGCCGAAGATGTTTTTGTTCGAGTTGGTACATTTACTTTTCCTGTGGACTTTGTTGTCGTCGACTATGAGATGGATCCTCGTATTCCGTTAATACTTGGTAGACCATTCTTACGATCCGGAAGAGCCTTAGTTGATGTGGCCAAAGGGGAGTTAATTCTTAGGGTTCGGGATGAACAACAAGTTTTTAAAATGGGAAAAATCACAACAAAATCAAATGGAAAAGAGTCGGTCAATATGATTGATGTTCTTAACTATGATAATGAAGAGATTTTTATTAATCCTTTTGGAATTGAAAAGTCTAATCAAAATGATTTTGTGATAAATTCATCCTTTCCCTTAGAGCCTCATATTTTTGAAACTCCTATTTACGACACCTATAGTGATGACACTTCTTCAAGTGATCACACTATCTTCGGCTTAGACGACTTATCTTTTGACCCACCCACTTTTGACCCACCCATTTTTGATACCCCAATCTTTGATATTTACGATGATGACACTTCTTTAAGTGATCTCATTAATTTTGATGACCCACCCCATGATCTTAATGCATCTCATATCTCTATGAGTGATTCTTCCATGGAGACTCCTTTTGACTTTTATACTCCAATTTTAGAAGTCATGACTTTTGAGGAGGATCCTCCACTCTTAGAGATCATTCCTAATTTAGAGTTTATTCCATTTGAGGAGGATTTAGATATCTTTCTAAATACCTATTTTCCTCATGAGGATGAGTTTTCCTATGACTCCGATGATACTTATGTTTTCACATCGAGTTTGGAAGAGGACGACCTTCCCACTTTGGATTTTGATGATATTTTGAGCTTAAATGTCACTACCTCTTGCTATTTTCCTGTTAAGGAACCGGTGTTTGATCTCGGAATAGAGACTTTCGTGCTTTCATTGCCTTATCACCATAACACCTTTCCTAGTAAGAAATTTTTGCCTAAGGATACCCCACTCTTCTTTGACTTGCGTGATTTTACCACCTCGGGGTTTATTTCCTTTTGTGATGGAAATTATGTGTTTGACCTGGGTGGATTTTCATGAGGTATGCCTTATATGACTTTGTTTCACCTTTATCATGGAGAGATTTTCCTCCCTTGGAAATCTTTGTTTTTCCATGATTTTCCCATTTGAATGATGACATTCGGGAAATCGAGTCGAGCTAGAGACTCGTGATAAATAAATCAAGCATCATTTAACTAGGTTAGATTTTTACCCTTTTCCACCCTTTCCACCCTTTTACGCCTTCATCTATTTTCACCAATAAGTGTAAGGGGAGCCAAGTAGGTTGTTTGTTTGTGTGTTATTATTTTGCAGGGACATGTGCTTAATGATCCAATTTTGGTGTTTTTGACACGACCCGTGATCCCGTGTTTCCCGTGTACCCGGTTCCTTCGATAAGTTTTTGCTATTGTGATTCAATCTTGTATATAAATAAAACGAATAAATATAATCACTTTAGTTGTCTCTTCCTTAGCTCGATTTTAAACAACGTACTCAATGTCCTAAGTGTAGGGGAGTTTATTCTCCCACATGCTTAAACATTGAGGACAATGTTTATATTAAGTGTAGGGGGATTTCTATCGAAATTTTTGTGGGCTTTTCCATGAATTTGACCCTATTTAACCGGAAAATTTAAAAAAAATTCAACGTTTTTCAAATTTTTGATCTATTTTGGCCTAGTAGTATTTTTATTTATTTTCCTTTTGTCATCGCATCGTATTTATATTTTCTATTTCAAGAATAAAGTCAAAAAAATAAATAAATGAATAAAATGGTTTTAACAAGTTTAGATATCTTTGATATATTAGGCCCGTTGTGAATATTTTGACTCAACCCGAGTTTACATATCTAAGTTTACTCTAGCTAGTATCCTTAACCATATGGACCTTAATTGGTTTATTAGGCTAAGCATCCACGAGTCTCATTCCTTGAGATTTTAAATTGTGGAGAACGAGAGATGATAGAGTTGATAATAAGTTTAAGGGTTAATTCTTACTTATATGAGTTATTGTGGCTCTTTCTTCCCGCTTGTATATTTAATTTCTTAATAAATGAGGATTTTTACGGTGTCGATTGGATATCTTAACTCTTAGCCAAATCTTTATTCTCCTTGTAATTAAAGCATGAACACATTAAGGGTGCCAACGTTGTTGACTTCTGACTAAGGTGGCTCATAACCACTAAGTAGGAGGTATTCAGACCATGGGACCGCGGAATTTGGCCTAATATATATATCATGAATAAAGAAAGAATAAGATTAAAACATGACCTCAAGGAGCCTTAGGGTGTGGGGCATGTAGCACGAACCTTGTCATTAGAGCCTTAGGGTGTATGGCATGGTAAGTGTTGAATAAAAATTGATCAAAAAATCAATTCCCTCGTTTATCGTTCAAGGAGCCTTAGGGTGTGGACAATAGATGAGGAGCATTTTTACATCTTAAAGAGCCTAAGGGTATATGATGTGAACTTGCTAAAATCCACGTAAAGTCTACATGACTTTGGAGGAATAATTAATAAGTAGTATTATTGGCCAAATTTTGGGTCCGGGAATTTATTCCCCAAATCGTGTTAAATCATCCTTGATGTGGGCTTACTTTAGTGACAACGTTTTTTAGGACGAGGTTAGGTTTTGAGTGTCGGGTTTGCACCGTTTTGCCTTCATTTTTGGACTAATAGTTATCAAATAAGTCAAATGATCCTACGGGTGAATGACATTCAATAAAATTTAGAGATACAACGTAGGAATTGGAGAAAGAGTTTTACACAATTGTCTTATATAAGTTGTTTTAACTTAAGGACTTATGGTAAACAATGATCTCGTTTTTAAGCTTGGTATGGGAACGTGAAACTTGAGGGTGATTAATATTCATGACACCAAAGCCCTAATTTAAGTCTTAGATTTCTTTACAAGTTTCTTCCATTGAATAATTTCCAAGTTAATCAATTGTTATAACTTTTGTCTCCTTTAAAGTTTTTATCTTTTCATCATAGTAGTGATAGTATATCTTAATAAAGGCCATGATGGGTTAATAATGAGAAAAATGTAACTTTATGCTTTAAAACTATGCATTGCATGGGGTCATTGCAATGGTCAAGTGTAGGGGATTTAATAAGTGTGTAAACACTTATCCTTTTGCCACTAAAATCAAGGAAAAACAAGACCTAATCATGTGTTTAATATCGTAAAAGTCGGAATTACGCGTGGTTTTGTGTTTTTGTGTGAAATAGGTACAAATGATCAAAAGGAAAGAAAACACCGTATTTCACAGTCAAATGTTGAAGAAAAGTCCAAGAAAAAGACGAAGACAAAGTCAAAAGACCAAAAGTGTGCCCAAGTTCACGAAAACCGGCTAAACTGACACGATTTTGAAGAAATTACAAAGGAAGCCGAAATCAAGCTCGATTTTAGCGGATTTAATCTTTTTGAAGATTTTTGAGCTTTGTGGGTCCCACATTTGGGTTAATGGGCTCAAAATCTCATTTGGAAGATATATGTTACTTGTTAAAATTCCACAAGCCCAATATGGCCCATAATTCCAATGTTAAAAACGGAGTGATTATCATTTTTTGGGCCACAAGCCCATTACACTTAACAAATTGGACGATTCAAAGATTGCTCGGTCAAACTTTATTAAACCCTGGTTAACTCTCCTCACAACGCACGTTTTATTTACTTTACTTTTACCCATTCCCCACTTTCGATACAAACTAAGTATCCTACTCATAATTTTCCTTCTTTCTCTCCCACCAAACTACCAGACACCATCTTTTTACCACTTTAATCAAAGCCTAATTCACTAAACCAAAAATGACCCACTAAAATTGGGGGTTTTTACTGAATCATGTGATTCACACGCACCCAAATTAAATCCCCATGGTTTTCAGGATTAATTTGGTGGTGGTCCAAATCCTACTTGGCTAAATCCTTTTTCATGATTGGATGTAACAACTCACCACAAACCCTCCACCAATCAAAAGACTCCACATTAGCCTAAACAAACACAACAAACACACCCCCATGACAGGTGGGCAATCCGTGTGATGATTTAGTGATTTTCAGCCGTAGATTGAAGAAGAGAAAAGAGAGAAAGAAGAAAAGAAGGATTAAACAGCTAGGATTCGATTTCTTCCTCAAGAAGATTCAAGAAGGTTTTCTAGGGTTTGCCTATAAAAACCCCTTTCAATGTGTAATTTTTTTAGTAGTGCACTTTTTATTATTTTTAGTTTAAATTCTACAATTAGTTTTTAGGTTAAAATTGTATTTCTTTAATTTTCCAGTAATGTAATTGTTTCTTCTTATTAATGAAAAGTTGATTTCAATTAATTTCGTCTGTTTTTAATTTTATGTCAAGTTTAATTATCATCTTCAAAGTAATTTTTAATCTGTTTTTTTTATATTATTATTTGTTTTAATTGAAAAACAAAATAAAAATAAATAAATAGAAAGTGAAATATTAATTTCCCCACTAGGAAATTATAAAAAGTTACTGTTCGTGAAGATTTTGTTTGGTGGTTCGGTTACTGTTCATTGTTCGTTGATTTGGTGATGATGTCCGGGTGACGTTTGGTGTTGGTAATCGGTTCAAAGACGGCTCAGCGCCGCTCTTCTCCTCAACGGAATCGTCACAAGGTCTAATCCCTATTTTTAAGTTTTTTTTTATTAATTAGTTTAAGTTAGTTGTTAATCTGCTTGTTTAATTTTGTTTTGGTATCTAGTTGTTTGGAATCTGCTTGTCTTATCAGTTTTATGTTAGATTTTGTTAAGATGTTCATTTAGATCTGCTTAGGGTATTATTTGTTGGATATAAGCTTATTTAGATCTGTTAATTTAAGTATACATTAGCTTATTCGTATTAGTCTGCTTAATCTGCTATTTGTTTTTTTTTTGGTTCGAATTGCTATAATCTGCTTATTTGCTAGGAGTTAAGTTCATCTTGTTTTGCTTAATTTTCAGTATTGTTGTTAGTCTTATTTGCTTATTTTATCTTCAGTATTATCAGCTTATTTGTTTTAAATATGCTAATTGTTTTTTGCCTTCTCAGTTTTTAGTTGCTTATTCGTCTTAGTTGTTATAGCTTATTTTGGTTTTACTGTATTGCTGTTTGGTTAACTATTATGTCCATAAAGTTATAATAAAAATATAATTAACAAAAAGTTGTCTGTCAGGGGACTCGAACCCCTGACCTCTCGTATACCAGTCGTACACCATAACCAGCTTAGCTAGTACTCCTTTTGTGTTTTATTTCGCTTTAAGTAATTAATATAGGTTCATAATTGTTAGCAGTTTATTTAAATTAGTTTAAATATAATTTTAGTTTAATTAATTTTAGATATAAATTTTCTTTTTACTTTCTTTTATAAGTTTAAAGTTTTTAAAAATAAAAAGATAGAAAAAACATTTCCTTTAATTTTAAAAATTAGTTTTTTATATAGTTTTCAATTAGTTTAAATAGATTCCATTAATATAGTTTTTTTTAATTAGTTAAAATTAGTTTTCAAATTTTGTTTAAATGTTTTTTTAAATAGTTTAAATTAGTTTATTAAATTTAAAATTTGATTTAGATTTAAACTTTGTTTAAGTTTCAAAATAGTTTTTATTTAAATTAGTTTAAAATAGATTTTTAAAATAGTTTTTAATTATATATTTTAAGTTAAAAATACCACAAATACGTTTCACCAAGAACAAATTAAGTCTTACGTTTAACCGGATATCAATTCGAGTCGATTTGTGGAACGATAAACGAACATCAAAAGGATTTGCAAAATTCCTAGTATTAATTAGATTTATGCTTTTGGCTTGTTTTATTTTACATACATCTTTGTATGTTTTGTTTCCTTGTATCTTTTATTCTTGGTTTCCTTTTAACATGACTTATCTTGGATCTTGGTCTCTTCTCTTTTTTTGTGTGACCTTTGCTATATCTTGTTGGGTGTTTCTTCTCTTCTACTAACCCTTCTATGTAGCTTGTCACCATATCTCGATTCCTTGGTGCCCTAAGAAAAGGGGAGTAAGCACCAAGGGGGAGCATTTTGCAAAGTCCTGTTCTTCTCTTCTACAAAGACTTTTGCAATCATTTTTCTTTGACAAAGGGGGAGAAGTGAAATAAACTCGTCTTCGAAAATCTTGTTTTTCTTTTGATTGAGTTTATGTATTATCGAAATAAAAAAGGGGGAGATTGTTAATGCAATGATGCCTAAAAACATTACTTTCATTTTTCGGTCTAGCTTTGTTTTGATTATGACAATATGTAAAAACAAGCATTTACGAAAACAACGAAAAACGAATTCTTGCGTTCAAGTATTTTTCATTTCTACCATTATCACTTAAGGTATGTACAAACAAGTACTCATCCTAATTAAGTCATCAAGGCTTTAATATTTTCTTAAAACTAACTTTTTATTAAGTGTGACAAGTTTTTATTAAACTTTCTTTTTAAGAAAATGTTTTATTAAATTAATTAATTGAAAATTTGAAAATGGCATATTCTATCTTGGTTTGGAATATTCTTTCAAGATATTTTTATCACCAGATTCGGACCATACCACTAAAAGACAAAAAGGAGCGGAGTCTATTCCGCCGGTTCCTTAAGTGGCTATGCGGTTCCTTATCGATAAGGAACCGCGGGCTGCGATAAAGAACCGCGGGCAGATATAGCCGTTGGGGCCTTGCCTTTTAAATAGTGGATCATTATCAAATTTTCTCTTCACCTCTTTTGCACATATAATTCCAGATTCTTTCATACTTCTAAAATCACTCAAATCCTTGGTCATTTGGCTGATTACTACTTGTTTAGAAGTGAATCTTTCTTCTCCCATCTCTTCCTCTACAAGTGTAAAGAGAAGAGCACTTTCATCCTTGAAGTATTGTGTCTTCTTCAAAGATCCATCAAAGATCGAATCTTAATTAGTCATTGTTGTGTCATAGTTGTGAAGATCTAAGTAGTTGTGTCTATTTGGAAGTTGTGTATGTACTAAGTTTTATACTTGGTCCTTAAAGTATACTAGTGTAGATTGGTCGTAGCTAAGATTAGCGCTCGACTTTTAGCTTAGAGTCTGAAATTGGATAAGCAACATTGTGTACGGTTTCTCTACCACAAGGAGCTTGTTGATTAGTGAACTCTCGAGTAAGGAGTACTCGAGGAGTGGAGTAGGGATGAGGAGTGAGCTTCGTTTTCAAACCACTATAAATGCTTGGTGTTTGGTTTGATCTTTCTTCCCCTTATCTTTTTACATTCACTATTCTTTATACTTGTGATTATTAGTTTAGTTGCACTATATCTTGTTCATATTGTGAATTAGAAGGTTTCACATAATCACTCAAGTCTAAGTTTTTGAAAAGGAGTTTTTAAAAACCATCTTTTGACAAGTAAATTTTAAGAAACTATTCAACCCCCCCCCCCTCTACAAGTTCATTATAATGGGCCAAAAGCTGGGTTAAATCAGCACTTAGACCTAATATAAAAGAGTTAATGTACTTGTGTTTACTCGTTTAATCAAGCAATGTCTCACCCGAAAAAGAAATAAAAGTAGTTAAAAGTGGGGCTATTAAAATTACCTCAGATAATAGTCAAACAAGGTCAACAAGAAGAAGGCATAGAAATAACGCATGTAAACACATCAACTCTATCCAAAGCCGAAAACAATTAATAGTTATCTAAGCTAAACATTTCATAGTTATCTTTGATGATATCATGATGATTATATTACAGAAGTCTTGAATAAGGTGAACTCTAATGCTAGAGTACCTAAAAGATGGATCCATAAAGGAAATAGGTTTTCTCCCAGTAAGTCTTCTGATGTGCATGAGAAAACTATGTCTCCTAGATCTTGTCTTAGGTGGATACCCATGATTAGAATCTTCAAGACAATTGGTCTTAGGTGGGTTCCTACAGAAAAGATATTTCCCTCTAGCACGACCAAGGTTCATTGTGAACCCTCACATGATTCTAATGTAGATATCCCTAACCCACATGAATGCATACAAACTCTTGATGAAATTGCAGGTACAAACATCAATGTTCAAAAAGAACATAGTGGTAAACTAAGTACAGGTACCTATGTCATGAAGGACAATTTCAAAGTTTGGTTGCTGAAAAGGTTGATGTCTAAGAATCAAGTGTCTCAGCGGATTCACAATTAAGTTTCTAAATGACTTACAATCACATGACAGACTATAACTCGAACTTTAAATAAAGGAAGTTCATCTCGTACGATGACTTATCCTCAAAACGAGAAATTCACTTTTCTTGGACATGAGCTTGTATTAAAACTATTCTAAAGTTTTAAGCTCGTGTCAATGACTTCCAGTCACATAACAGACTGTAACTCCTACATTAAAAACATGAAAGTTTATCATTAATGATAGCTTATTCTCGTAACGATACATTAAATTTTCTCGGTCATGAGCTATAAATAAAAACATTCAATGTTTTTAAGCTCGTGTAGATGACTTATAGTCACATAACAGACTGTAACTCGAATTTTAAATAAAAGAAAGTTTATCTTTTAAGATAACTTATCCTCAAAACGAGAAATTAAATTTTCTCGGTCATGAGCTTTTATTAAAAACATTTAAAGTTTTAAGCTCATGAAAATGGTTCATAGTCAAATAACAGATTGTGACCCGGACCTCCAAGAAAGGAAAATTTATCTCGTACGTTATCTTATCCTCGGAAAAAGAAATTCCTACAGCAGCTTCGACAGATACAAGGTCAACTAATGAGTTGGAAATCTTCTTCGATGAATATTTCAATGGAGAAAATCAAGCTGTTTCAAAGTCTTATGTTGTTACTACTACTGATGCACCCGATCAACGTCAACAAGAAACATGATTTACTTCATCCACATCAACTCAACAACCACATGTTACTGCCAATGGAATCTTTGATGTGTAACTATTTTTGGTATCTCTCTTCATTTTGATTTTTTATAATTTTGAAAAAGAAAACACAAAAATATAAAACCTATACAAACAAAATACATAAACAGAAAATTTCAAAATTTTCAAAAAGAATCATCTCGACATCTCTTTTAATATCGATAATATTTACGTTATGTCGTTCAATAATGACATGGGTTAGTGATTGTAGTGTTTTACCACACCTTTAGGAAAAGGAGGGTAAATAGGGTAAAAGTATTAAGTGATGATTTAGGAAAATCAAGCACTAATGACCCAATGAAGTTCGTTTCCCAAGGAGGTATATGTGTGTGAGTAATTCGTAATTGATTTGAGATTAATATTGGTTAGAAGGGGATGAGAAAAGAGGATGACGGAGACGTGAAATTAATTACTACAACGACTTAACGTAAAACCGTAAAATAAGCCAAAATAAAAATTAATTCTAAAATTACCAAAAATTCACCAAAAATCAAAATAAATAAACTAAGAGTTTACCAATGATCAAAACTTTTTCAAACCTTTTAAATAATTAAATATTCAATTTTTAAATGCTAATTAAAGCCCTAAAAATCAAATTAATTGTCAAAAAGCCCAAATAAAGATTTTTCAATTGGTAAACCTCTAAAATGACCTAAAAAGATTAAAAACTATTTTTAGAAATTTTTAAACTAAAAAAACTATTTAAAATGATTTAAAAACTATTAAAATCTAAAATAATTATAAAAATTAATCTAAAAGTGATAAAACTAATCTAAGAGTTACAAAAATCCTATTTTAATTTATTTAAGCTAAGAAAAATGTAAAAAGTTGAAAAATGTGAAATTTGAAAAATAATAATAAAATAATATTAAAAATCCAAAAATTATAAAAAATTCTAAAAACTTGCAAACTAGTTTATTTTAACCTAAATAAACAGAAAATGAAAGTGAAATGACAAGAATACCCCTATTGGGCCCTCAAATGGGCCAAAACCAAAAACAGTCCATTTAAATGGGCTTTTTAGCCCAAAAAGTCAAACTTGGCCCAATTGACTTGGAAAAGCCCTATCTGACTTAAAATTTAATTCTAAACACAAAACTCTAAAGGCCCAAAAGCTGAAAGTGAGCTTATCACAGCTTATTAAGCAAACAGCTTATCCTTATTGGGCTTTTTAGCCCATTAAGCAATAAGCTAATGCCATAAGCTCTAATTTGACACACAACCTTCTTTTGGGATGATTAAGAGATCTATAAAAATAAATTTTGAAAAAGCACACTCAATAAGCCAGAAATAAGCAAAGTACAATTTCACTAAAAGACAAAATAGTCGGGTTTGAGATTTAGGGCACCTCAGAACTTGATTCAACTTGCAAAATGTCACAAATGAACTCAATAAGCCAAATCAATAAATGAAAATCCAATAAGCAACACCAATAAGCCAGAATAAACCAATAAGCACTTATGAAAAAGTCAATTAAGTTGGTTTTCTAGTCAAACCTAAAAGTCAACACACCAAATGCTCCAGAATGAACAAATGGGTCAAATAATGAGCACCTATTACAAAATCCAAGTTGTTGCTGGTTAAAATAAGCTATTATAGCTTATTGATAAGCTGAAACCCAATTAACACTAGCAGTGGCTAGTAGTAGGGGAAAGGAGTTCCCACTGCTTTGACTATTTGACCAAGCTTTTTAGAGAGATTTAGTTGGATTAAATTGGAAACAAGGGCACCCTTGTGATCAGTGAATCACAAGGAGTCAATATCAATAAGAAAATCACAATTTGGTTCACACAATAAGCCCAGATTAATCAAACAGTCACCAGATATAGCACAGATATGGAAAATAAGCAATTATGCACAAATAAGCAGATATAGCATGAATAAGCCAGCCAAACTCAACAGGATGCATACACCAGCTATATAAAGTATGAATAAGCACAAACAAACTTAAATCAAGCACTAAAACAAAGTATGGAACAAGATCTAAGCAGATTAAAGTTACTGATATGAACTACAAGAACATAAGCACACTTTGCTGATCTAATTGACCACAGATCCAAATTCAGGCACTCAAATCTCTTTCCCTAGTGTTATTAGCCTAGTTTAATTACTTGTTAACCCTAGTCTATGATTAGATCTAGGTGTCCCTTAAACCACAGCCAAGAATATCAAGCAAACAAGATTTTATAGCCCTATCTTAGAATCTAGGTGTTTCAAACCACAAACCTGCAAACAGATGATCAAGTATACTAGTAAAACAGATACCAATAAACACAAACACAAAACACCTACTCAATAAGCCTCAAAACCTGCTTATGCAGTTAACCCAAACACCCCTTAATAATCTGTTTTGACAATTTTTCAAAGGATTTTTAAGTTTTAACCCACAAAACAAGTTCACAACACCTCAATAACATCAAACAATACCAGATGAACAATAATCAACCATAAGAACACATATTCCACAATAATCAAGCAAAATCACAAATATTCAGAAAATAAAAGAGAAAATGAAAAGGGAGAAAGGTGCAAACCTCTAAGACCTACATCCAGGCCCTGGATTGTTTGAGATGAGGTACTAGCAGAACAAGTACCAGCTTCCAATGTACCTGCTAAGAAGAACAAACCAAGTGATGAACTATATCAAGCACTTTTCTTATTTTTGAAACACAAGCCTTATCTATTAAAACCTTGCCTCCAAAACCTTCAAACATGAAAGTGGAACTTTGAATTAGGCTATTATAACACCAACTTTTAATAAACAAGAACAAGATTTCACAAATTTCTGAAAATCAAATTTTATTAACTTAAAAAGGGATTACAAAGATTGATAGCCTAAAACTGGAACAAAGGGACTCTCACATGTTGAGGTCTCCTTTTACAGACATATTCTAAGCCTACACTGTTCACAAACCCTAGAAGTGAATTTCCCCATCTGTCCTTGCAGAATCTTCTAGGCGTGTTGCCAGCTGGTTTGGGTGAATCAGGGACGTTTGTTTAGTGCTTGGTGACAAAGGAAAAGTTTTGGTTCGTTGATCTTGCCATGTCATGATCAAATGCCAGGTTTCGCCATGTGAGTGGGAGTGGGGGCATCATTCTGGTAGTGGGGATTAAGGTTTTTGGTATGGGATGTGATTGACATGATGTGAATTACACGTGGGAACAACCAATTTCACTTTCCCCTTTGTTTTCTTCTTTTTAATCCTGGGTAAAAAGGGGTGTTCTTCATGGTAAAATCCAAACAGTAAGTGTTACCCGCGTTTATAGGAATTCAAACTTTCACCTTGGCACTTTTGGTCCTTTGTTTTTGGGAAAAGTTGTATAGCAAGTATTTCAGCCCAATTAAACGCATTCCTTTGTTATAGAAGTTATGGTTTTCACACTTTTGCCCCAAAACTTTGGCAAAAGTGTTTCAAGGGTTGTTTTTGCCATTTTTCCATATTTCAAGGGCTGGTTTTGGACTTTGTTGATCTTCAAAGGTCTTAAATGTATCTTTGGCTTCATGAGGGACCATTAATGAAAATGTTGAATAGTTGAGGGACTAATCTTGCCATTTCTTCAAAGTTGAAGGACCTTTTGTGTAATTTTGACAAACTTAAGGGACCAAACTTGTAATTATGAATTCACAAGGGTTTTAATTGTCATTTCTTCATTGTTTGAGGATCAATCTTGCATATCTTCAAATCTTCAAGGGTAAATGTTGGATAATTCATGAACTAGGGCCCGGTTCTTTGTACGGCTTCGTTTCTCGTGTCCGTTTTTCCTTGTTTCTTGTGATCTTTTGTCTTTTTCACGAAATCCATACCTAAAATACACAAGTAAACAAACACAAGCATATATATGGTATTTTATTACATTTTTATGCATTTAAAGCCCGAAAAGAACGATGAGATCATGTATAAATGCCATCTCATCACTCCCCCATACTAAGCCATTGCCGTGCCCTCACGCAATGCTAGAATAAAGTATCTAAGCATCACCAAAGTTCAATTTTATTAACCTTTATTGAAGAGTAAAAGACTTGCAACAATACTACTAAGATGTGTAAAGACATAATGTATGATTTTCATCACAAATGTGACTTTTAGGGTCAAAGAATAGAAACAAGTAAATGTCCCTTAGAGTAAACTTCATCATCCTTGATTGTCATACATTCCATGCTAAGTGCAAAAAAGAGATCATTGTTGGTACAAGTCACAATGCTAACACTACTCATACGTCCAAATTGTGTAATACTTTTTCTCCCCGCAATCCTAGTTATTATAAAAAGAAATGGGTTACTAGCATTTTTTAACTATTTGTCATGGATCAAAAGTGATTCATATTGACTTATTTGAGTAGTTATTAGTCCGAAAGCAAAGTAGCACGATTTAATCGATAGTTAGCCGAAGGATAAAATCTTTTAAAACGGCTTCTCGTGTATCTCCTTAAGTTCATATCTTGGCATAACTCGTTTCACGATTTGAGACCTTTATCAGACCGATATTTGGCATGTACTTCATACTTCAAATCTTGGGAAGACGTTCTTGAAGTTATGGTCTTCTCTTCATACATTTGGAATTTCTTCACTTGACGTTTTTGAGAGATTCTTCATATTTGGACCACGACTTCATCATTTTTCTTCAATCTTTATTTTGGACTTTGATATACAACGATCCGCCTCCTTTTCGAACTTGGATATATTTATCCTCATACCTTGTAAGGGTCTTTTGGGATAGACTTTCTCCATGATCTTTAGGGGAGTAATTGCTTTTCGTCGTGTGTCTCGATCCTTCATATTGATTTAGGAATAATGATACTGTTGTCCCTAATATATGATTGTTATACTACACGAATTAAAGAAAGAAAGGAAGAAATGAGAAGAATTCTAGAGAGAGAAAGTAGTGAGAGAAAGTAGAGAGAAAATGGTTGGAACTTGTAGAATATTAGATTAAGGAATGAGAATGAAAATGAACAACCAACCACCCTCCTAACATGCTAGGAGGGTAGTATATATAGTCCACCCACATGCGGGCTTTAATGGACTATATATTAGGCCGGGCTTGTCTTTTGGACTTTAATTAGTTTAAATCCAAGCCCGTGAATCACGACTAAATAACTACTTATTACAACGTTCTAATAAATAATACAATAGAAACCTATGACCGAACATTCTTGTTTGACTCAATATTTTGAGGCTAACAATCTCCCCCAATGTGAGGTCATTCCTCTTTGATATTTGGATTCCAATGGAGATTTATGAATTTCGTCATAAATGAGTCTTGAACGTGTAACAGTAGTTTTGTTCCTTCATGCTGTGATCTTTGAGCCTTTGTCGTTGTCTTTCGACTTTGTCTTTAAGTCTTGAGATCTTCAAATCATTCTTGACTTGTCTTTGCCATCTTATGATCTTGTGTCTTTGTCCACATGCTCACACTATCAATTGTTGGATAAGTCTTTGGGCATGAATATGTGGTTGTGAATCTTTGACTTTGCTGAGTACACCGTGACGCCACCTTCTCGAGACAAAACATAGACACGGACTGAATGGCTTTGACATTCGTCCTAAATCGGTAGCGTTTTACCTCCGGTCGGTGAAGACCGTTATACGATATTAAATATCGTACCTGTGATCAGATAGATTCAATTAAGAATCTCCTTGACAGGGTTTCGCGGCTGTACTAGCCGTTCTCTTTACTCGACCGTCTCAAAGCAAGACTGCGAACATAAAGAGTGAATCAATTGGATAAATATCCGCTTGATTAAAGTCGTCAATTCAAATTCCTGGAACAAGTTTGATTCATTAAGAATCTTACCATTGTTGCTTTCCAGTTGACACAAGTTTGATTCATAAGAATCTCACAAGTCACCTACCGTAGCGCTGTTTGATGTTGACGCTAGAAGGATTTCCATTCGTCACTGTGAATATTAATAAATATCACTCTGAATGTTCTGGCAAGACCATAAAGATATTGCGTAGAAACCTGAAACGAGTTTGAATCAATTCAGAATCAAACCACTGTTGCTTTTCAGTTTTACATATGTTCAATTCATAAAGAATCTTGCATATGACCTACCGCAGTGCTGTTTGATGTTAACACTGGAAGGATTTCCACTCATCATTGTGAATACTAAGTAGTATCACTCTGAGTGTTCTAGCAATATCACAAGGATATAGCGTAGGACTCTCTTGATCTTCATCCGTGTGTCCTAACGAGATTTGATTGATCTCTTGGCTCTAGACTCGATTTGTGCACTTTTAGTGGTCGGAGGCTGGAGCAGATGCCACCTATTCAATATCAACTATCTCGGAGTGAGAAAGTCAATAGAAGTCGTGTTGATCTCCGTGACAATAAAACAAACTTCTTTTGATAGAAGCCTGAGTAGCTAGGAAAGGGTTGTGCTTCACATCACTGGGTCCATGATGAGTTTGTCTTCATGATGAGTTGACCCGGTTTCTGCCTAAGTTGTATGGAGGGCTTCTTTCTTTAGACCCTTTATCCTTACATTTCTTTTTCATTCTTCAACCCCTTCAATGCTTACCAAGACATCATTACTAGCACCTTGTTGTGATTGTTCCAGTGCTAGCATCAGTACTTAGTCGGCATTCAGCTACGTTCACATTCTACTCCATCTTTCCTAAGGACTTCTAATAATCTATTGGATTGTCCCTGGGAAGATCCCTCCGGTTCTGGTTGGATCATAGGACTTAAACCTAACCACCCTTTTGACACCAATAACGTCGTGAATTAAAGATGTTGTGGGTATTTGATCGTAACCATGAAAACCACTTTAAATTCTAACAAAGTGTTTGAAAACCATTTAACACCTTGCTAGTTTTGTCGTTTCAGAAATGCTCCCCCTTCACATGTGCATCGATAATCGAAAGTGTTTCGCACATGTAGGTAAGAGTTTAAAGTGCTTGAGTCTTATATTAGATCACATTTTAAAGAACACGAAAACCACAAAAAATTTGAATTCGAGTTGATTTATGGAAGAAATCACACGAATCAAATATAAGAAGAACAACCAATAACAAATCTACCCCGTGGCGATTGATACCAATTGTTGTCCCTAATATATGATTGTTATACTACACGAATTAAAGAAAGAAAGGAAGAAATGAGAAGAATTCTAGAGAGAGAAAGTAGTGAGAGAAAGTAGAGAGAAAATGGTTGGAACTTGTAGAATATTAGATTAAGGAATGAGAATGAAAATGAACAACCAACCACCCTCCTAACATGCTAGGAGGGTAGTATATATAGTCCACCCACATGCGGGCTTTAATGGACTATATATTGGGCCGGGCTTGTCTTTTGGACTTTAATTAGTTTAAATCCAAGCCCGTGAATCACGACTAAATAACTACTTATTACAACGTTCTAATAAATAATACAATAGAAACCTATGACCGAACATTCTTGTTTGACTCAATATTTTGAGGCTAACAGATACTTCACATCATCTTGGATCTTTAGCAACAAAATAGGGCTCCTCATGCCTTGTTAGGGCCTTTTTGGATGATCACCAATCTTCGCGTCCCGCTTCAATAAGTTATGCCTTGGCTATGAACTCTATTCAACCCCGAGCAACTTTTAAACGATCTTACGCTAGAGGCTAAGTAACCTTTCAAATCGTACGACCTTACTTATTGCAATTATTTTTATTCCTAATGCATTTATCATATGGGAAGAAAAAGCCACAATTAAAAACATGTGAGTTTTTGAAAGAACATTTTCATGTTCTACGTTTAGCATGATTACTTGTCTAACTCTATCATCTCTCATTCTTCACTATATAAAGACCTCTAATTAAAGAGACTCGTGAATACTTAGCCATGCAAGTCAAAATTAAGCCAAATTTGGATTAGCTTTCATTAAGACTATATCAAATCAAAGTTTTGGGTTTTCAAGCCACCTATAGGATCTTGCACTTTCTTGGACTTTTTCAAGTTTAGAGAATGCATTTTATAGTTCCCTTGATAAGTGACTTTCTAGGATCAATTATAGGAACTTGCGAAAAGTTCTTGTTCTTAACCCGAATGAGCTAAGACTTTCGCGTTTTAAAGCTCCCTATATAAAAGTCTAGCAAAACTTGAATTGAGCGGGTTAAGGAATGTAAATGGCTCCAAATGCCCATCAAGTCAAAAATTAGCTCTTATTCTACCCATCGGAAAATATACATTCGTGTCCTAAAAACACTTATAAAAACTAAGAAAAATTTTAAAATTTGGCCATTTTTAGCCTTATTAACAACAAAAACAAAACCTTGAAAATTGGAAAGCGTGAGGGTGTATCAAAGCAAGTATCTATTCACCCCCCATACTAAAAGTAAACATTGTCCTCAATGTTTCGAGTCTAAAGGTGGAGCACCCCCATACTAGAGACGAAGAATCGAATGCTTAGGATCTAGCATGGAAAGGGTGATCAAAAATATATCTAAAGCCGTTTATTAAGTATGCTAAAAGATAATTGTTAGAACAATAAAGGATATGTCAATGGATTCGTGAAAAACTTCTTCAAGCAAACGATAGAGGCTCACGTAAACGAATACGAGAGTCTTCAATCGTAGATGATGAAGATGATCTAGATAACACAATCACAAACAACCACGAGACAACGAGTTGGAAGGATACAAGTCCCCTTATTAGTGATTAGTAAGCATAAAAGGATAAGCATGGGATCTCCCCCAAGAGGCACCTCGTTTTTGATTACCGAGTCATGAGCTCGACTCGTTCCCCTCAATGCTAATTATCATTGGGGAAGGTGACTTGGTCGAGGTCAACCATTGAAGGAAATTCCCCACCAAAGTAGTGCTTAAGCCTATGTCTATTCACCTTGAAGTTAGGACCATCATCTTGAGCTAGCTAGATGGTCCCATAAGGAAACACTTGTGTAACGGTGAAAGGACCCGACCAACGAGATTTCAATTTCCCGGAAAATATCTTAAGTCGAGAGTTAAAAAGTAACACTTGATTACCCACGTTAAAAACCCGTTTTTTAATCTTTGCATCATGAAACTTTTTAGTCTTTTCTTTGAAAATCAATGAATTTTCATAAGCATTGTCTCTTAATTCATCTAATTCATTCAATTGTATTTTCCGGTGATCTCCCGCGGTCTTCAAGTCAAAGTTTGCATGCTTAAGGGCCCAATATGCCTTGTGCTCCAATTCAATGGACCAATGACAATTCTTTCCATAGACTAACTTATAAGGGGTGCAACCGATAGTTGTCTTATAAGCGGTCCTAAAGGCCCATAAATCGTCATCGAGTTTGTCGGACCATGAAGCACGGTCCTCTCCAATCGACCTCTCTAAAATCCTCTTCAAAGCTCGGTTCGAAACCTCGACTTGCCCACTCGTTTGCGGGTGATAAGCCGTAGAAAGACGATGAGTAACTCCATATTTCTTTAAAACCTTTTCGAATTGGTCATTACAAAAATGGGTTGCACGATCGCTTATAATAGCACGAGGGGTTCCGAACCGAGAGAATAGTTGCTTCAAAAACTTCACTACCACACGAGCATCATTAGTAGGTAAAGCCTTAGCTTCCACCCACTTAGAAAGGTAGTCCACCGCGACGAGGATATACTTGTTACCATGAGACGATGGGAACGGCCCCATAAAGTCTATACCCCATATGTCAAAAATCTCACACACTTGAATTATGTTTTGCGGCATTTCATCACGTTGAGACGATTTTCCTTGACGTTGGCACGAATCACACGACTTCACAAGTGCGTGTGCATCACGATAGATAGAAGGCCAAAAGAAGCCAGCATCAAACACTTTCTTAGCCGTGAGATTAGCACCATGGTGACCACCCGTGGGTCCCTCGTGACAAGCTCTAAGGATGTTAGAAGCTTCGGCACCAAACACACAACGTCGAATGAGTTGATCCGCACAAACCCGAAAGAGATAAGGGTCGTCCCAAAAATAGAACTTGACCTCACGAAAGAATTTTCGCTTTTGTTGTGTCGTCATACCCTTGATTATGAAATTGCCCGCATGTTAATTTCCAATGTCGATAAACCATGGGGTGGTGTCTTTAGAATTCACTACACCGAGAGTCTCGAGAGGAAATGTTTCGGTGATTTCCTTGTTCTCGAAAACATCTTTGTGAGGATCTTCTAGACGAGAGAGAAGATCAACCGCTAGATTCTCGGCTCCTTTTTTGTCAAGCACGGTGACATCAAATTCTTGGAGGAGGAGCATCCAACGAAGCAATCTCGGCTTATCATCTTGCTTAGCTAAGAGATACTTGATAGCCGAATGGTCGGTATACACGATGCTTTTAGTCAAGACGAGATAAGGTCGGAATTTCTCAAAAGCATAGACCACGGCAAGGAATTCCTTTTCCGTTGTGGTGTAATTTAATTGAGCCTCGGTCATCGTCTTACTAGCATAATGGATAGGACGGAAATGCTTTTCATAACGTTGCCCTAAGCCGGCCCCTATAGCATAATCACTTGCATCGCACATGATTTCAAAGGGTAATTCCCAATTAGGAGCAACAAGAATGGGAGCTTCGGTAAGTTTCCTTTTAAGAGTTTCGAAAGCTCTAACACAATCCTCATTGAAGTTAAAAGGAGCATCCTTCTCGAGAAGGTGTGTCATAGGTCGAGAGATTTTCGAAAAGTCTTTGATGAAACGACGATAAAAGCCCGCGTGGCCTAGGAAACTCCTAACTCCCTTAACGGTTTTGGGATGAGGTAACTTGGTGATGACGTCTACCTTAGCTTTATTGACCTCAATCCCCGCTTTCGAGACCTTATGTCCTAAGACGATTCCTTGTTTACACATGAAATGACATTTTTCCCAATTAAGCACAAGATTGGTTTCTTCACAACGTTTTAACATTTGCTCGAGATTAGATAAACACGACATGAACGAATTTCCAAACACCGAAAAGTCATCCATAAACACTTCCATCGACTTCTCGATCATATCGTAAAAAATTGCCATCATACACCGTTGAAACGTACCCGGTGCATTACAAAGTCCGAAAGGCATCCTACGATAAGAAAACGTTCCATAAGGACACGTAAACGTAGTCTTCTCTTGATCACGAGGGTCGATAGGGATTTGAAAGTAACCGGAAAAACCATCTAAAAAGCAATAGAATTCATTTCCCGCGAGTCGCTCCAACATTTGATCCATGAAGGGCAAAGGAACGTGGTCTTTACGAGTGGCGTCATTTAACTTTCGGTAGTCAATACACACCCTCCAACCGGTCACAACACAAGTGGGAATTAACTCGTTGTTTTCATTAGGCACAACGGTCATTCCTCCCTTTTTAGGGACACAATGGATTGGGCTCACCCATGGGCTATCGGAGATAGGATAAATCATTCCCGCGTCAAGGAGTTTCAACACTTCCTTTTTAATGACATCGTGAATTTTGGGATTCACCCTTCTTTGACTTTGAATTACGGGTTTGTAGTCCTCCTCCATTAAAATATTGTGAGTACAAAACTTTGGGTCAATACCCTTAATGTCAGAAATTTTCCACGCAATTGCCCCTTTATGAGCTTTAAGAACTTTCAAGAGCTCGGTTTTTTCATCATTAGCAAGACCTCTTGCAATAATAACCGGAAACTTTTCATCACCTTCCAAGAATGCGTATTCAAGGTAAGAAGGAAGATCTTTCAATTCAAGGATAGGTGGTTCCTTGATTAAAGATTTTGGTTCAACACTCATAACTTCCATCGGCGGAAGAAATGGTGGAATAGAAGTATCATCACTAATCAACACCTCATCTTCATTGTCGATTTCATTTGAAGTGAAATCGCCTCCTTGGAATGGAGTGAGATTTGGTGTAGAAATAGCAAGAATCGGATCTAAAATAGTGGGATTGCCACTTGACCAGCTATCGGAAAAACCTAACACTTCTTGTGAAAACTCATCGCAAACCACATCAACTATGTCAATGTGATTGATGGTAGAGATTGCATAAACATGAGAAGGTTTCGAGTTTTGAGTAGCGTTTATAACAAGTTCCTCTTCGTTGAATCTCAAAGTGATAGTTCTTGCATGAACGTCGATAAGCGATCTCGAGGTATCTAAAAATGAACGACCTAAAATTAGAGGAACTTGAGGATCCGCGGGGATGTCAACTACTATAAAATCAACGGGATATTAGAACTTCCCCACTTTCACAAAAACATCTTCGGCTACTCCACATGCTAAAATCGTAGAATGATCGGCCATCTCGATAGACATGTTCGAAGGAATAAGAGACGGAAGCGAAAGCGATTTCCAAATGGAAAATGGCATCAAATTAATGCTTGCACCAAGATCGGCCAAGGCGAGGCATTCTTTCATATCTTGTATGTCACAAGGAATGAGAAACTTTCCGGGGTCACCAACTTTTTCTGGTATGCGGTTAAGATAAACCGAAGAACAATTAGCAAGCTTTGAAAGCTTTTCCTTATCGCTCATCATACTTTTAAATGTGGAAGCGAAACGAGGCATATATAACAACGCGTCGGCTAAACTCACATCAAAATGCACTTGTTGAAACATTTTTATAAAAAGCTCGATTTGTTGTTTGTTACGTTCTTGCAATTTCTCTTTGTTTCGTCTCGAAGGGTAAGGTAAGGGTGGTGTGGGTTGGACATTAGGCAACGGCCTTGGAATCTCGGGTTCCACAATTGGTATTGGTTCAACCGTAGGTGTGGTATGAGCGGTACTTCGTGGGATTGTAATATGCTCCTTTTCGACCATCACCTCGGGTTCTTTCTCGATTTCCTTCTCCATAGAAGTACTTGGACGAGAGATTGGTTCCTTGAAAGTTTTACCACTACGAGTAGTAATAACCTTCATTTCTCCCTTCGGGTTTGCAATGGTATCACTAGGAAGACCACCCGAGGAAGAGGGTTTACACATGATTGCTTCAAACATTTTTGCCATTCGGTCCTGAAATTTTGATTGCCTAGCATCCGCTTTTAACAATTCTTGCTTAATCTCATGTTTTCCTTGTTCCATCTTTTGTTAATTTTGTTGAAGACGTTGGACATTTCCTTCCATTTTATTTGCATGAGTTTTAAGTTCATTAGCAAGTTCGTTTTTAAGCTCGTTTTTTAACTCGGATCTTAAGCTAATCATCTCACGTTGCATGTTATCAAATTTAGCATCATTTGCTTTAGCATAATCCAAAAACTCTCCTTGAAGATTTTTAGTGTGAGCATTTTGAAAACCTTGTGTAGTGTTTTGAAAATCACGGTTTTGGTTTTGATTAGTGACTTGTCCATTCCCACTTTGATAATTTCCTTTGTTTTAGTTACGTGAATTGCCTTGGTAATTACCACCTTGGTTGTTGTTTCGATAGTTATTAGCATTTTGATTTGGTGGAGCTCGATTTGGGCGGGAACCTTGGCCGTTTTGGTTGTAAGTTCCCATTGCTACATAAGCACTCGAAGTGTTACCATCCGCGGTAATGCACTCGGAAAGATCATGAGCTCCACCACAAGACAAACAACTCTTAGCAACCGCTTTAACCGAATTGGAATTTGAAGCTTCTTGAGCTTTCCAATGTGACATAAGATTAGCAAATCTATCGAAAAACCGATTTTCCTCATTAGCTTCATCATGTAAGGCATTAATGCTACGAGACGATGACGACGATGACAAACCCAAATTGGCAACACTCGGTGTGTTACGAGGGATATAAACCTTAGATCTATTCTCGATAATCTTTAAAGCCTCATCGGTCGTTTTGCACAAAAAATTACCACCCGCGGCGGCATTCAAGTAATCTCGTTCATGATCATTAAGCCAATTATAAAAATTATCAATTTGATGCAATTCCGAAAAATCATGGTGTGGACATTCATGTAACATTTCTTTAAAGCGTTCCCATGCCATTGAAAAACTTTCATTATTTCTTTGAACAAATCTTGAAATCTCATTTTTCAAATGTGTTGTTTTAGATGGCGGAAAAAATTTGTTCACAAACTTAGAAACGAGATCACCCCAATTCAAAATCGAATTTGGCGGTTCTTTCTCAAGCCAAATTTTAGCGGGTCCATCTAACGAATATGGAAACAACATCATCTTAATGGCGTCATGTGGAACATCCTTAAACTTGCTAGTTGCGGTGAGACGATTAAAATTCCTTATGTGATAATGCGGGTTGTCTTTCTCATGACCTCTAAACTTATTAGCTTGCAACATCGACATTAAACCCGTCTTAATCTCGAAATTCTCCGCAAGGATAGCGGGAATCACAATGGCCTCTCCAAAACCCTCGGTGGGTGCTTGTAGAAACTTCATCATAGTATGATTAGCCATGACGACTTCTTGTTCTACAATAGGTTCAACAATTGGAGGTTGTTCTTCAATCAACGTCTCTTGATTGGCTTGCTTTTGAAGACGTTTACGAGCTCGTTTTGCTTGATTACGAGTGATCATAAACTTCACGAAGAATGGGAGGTGAGCAAAGAAGATTCTTTTTGGGTGTTTTGTGAATTTTCAATTTTTTTTGTGTTTTTGATTGTTTTTAATTTTTTTTTGGATTTTGGTGTATCTTTGTAGACAACAATCTACCAAATCTCTCCTCGAATCAAACTCTTGATTAAAGAAGCCTCAAAGGAATGAAAACGATCACGTGGAGTGAACGCCTTCGATTAACTTTAGAACTTTGGTGAAAACCAAATTGTTCAAGAGGGTTTAATCACAAAGAAACCAAGCAAATATATTATACGTAATAATACTTTGGGCGGCAAAACCCTCGATTAGCCTTCAATCTCAAAATACTCACAAGAAAGCGGGGAAAGCGCGAAGCACTTAAGAGCCTTTTTCCTTAGGGTATATTTTATAATACCCGCCTTATACCCACCTTATAGTTCGTATTTTTCAAAATCGAGCTTCACGAAAGTATTTATCTATTTTTGCCTTTTTCTTTTTGTTTGAGATTCGAATACAATAATTAGGAGATCAAATCCCAATTAAGGTTGTGTTTTCACACTTTTGGAGATATTTTGTATTTATTGTGATACTTAATACAATATAGTAATAATAATTTCACAAGAAAAACCAATAAAACCGATAATACGTATTAGTAGATTTCTACTAATATAAATAATATTTATGGTTTATATTAAAAACAACAAGACAAATTAATCACGACACACCTCCCCGGCAGCGGCGCCAAAATGATTGTAGTGTTTTACCACACCTTTAGGAAAAGGAGGGTAAATAGGGTAAAAGTATTAAGTGATGATTTAGGAAAATCAAGCACTAATGACCCAATGAAGTTCGTTTCCCAAGGAGGTATATGTGTGTGAGTAATTCGTAATTGATTTGAGATTAATATTGGTTAGAAGGAGATGAGAAAAGAGGATGACAGAGACGTGAAATTAATTACTACAACGACTTAACGTAAAACCGTAAAATAAGCCAAAATAAAAATTAATTCTAAAAATTACTAAAAATTCACCAAAAACCAAAATAAATAAACTAAGAGTTTACCAATGATCAAAACTTTTTCAAACCTTTTAAATAATTAAATATTCAATTTTTAAATGCTAATTAAAGCCCTAAAAATCAAATTAATTATCAAAAAGCCCAAATAAAGATTTTCAATTGGTAAACCTCTAAAATGACCTAAAAAGATTAAAAACTATTTTTAGAAATTTTTAAACTATCAAAAACTATTTAAAATGATTTAAAAACTATTAAAACTTCAAATGATTATAAAAATTAATCTAAAAGTGATAAAATTAATCTAAGAGTTACAAAAATCCTATTTTAATGTATTTAAGCTAAGAAAAATGTAAAAAGTTGAAAAATGTGAAATTTAAAAAATAATAATAAAATAATATTAAAATAATATTAAAAATCCAAAAATTATAAAAACTTCTAAAAACTTGAAAACTAGTTTATTTTAACCTAAATAAACATAAAATGAAAGTGAAATGACTAGAATACCCCTATTGGGCCCTCAAATGGGCCAAAACCAAAAACAGTCCACTTAAATGGGCTTTTGGCCCAAAAAGTCAAACTTGGCTCAATTGACTTGGAAAAGCCCTATCTGACTTAAAATTTAATTCTAAACACAAAACTCTAAAGGCCCAAAAGCTGAAAGTGAGCTTATCATAGCTTATTAAGCAAACAGCTTATCCTTATTGGGCTTTTTAGCCCATTAAGCAATAAGCTAATGCCATAAGCTCTAATTTGACACACAACCTTCTTTTGGGATGCTTAAGAGATCTGTAAAAAGAAATTTTGAAAAAGCACACTCAATAAGCCAGAAATAAGCAAAGTACAATTTCACTAAAAGACAAAATAGTCGGGTTTGAGATTTAGGGCACCTTAGAACTTGATTCAACTTGCAAAATGTCACAAATGAACTCAATAAGCCAAATCAATCAATAAAAATCCAATAAGCAACACCAATAAGCCAGAATAAACCAATAAGCACTTATGAAAAAGTCAATTAAGTTGGTTTTCTAGTCAAACCTGAAAGTCAACACACCAAATGCTCCAGAATGAAAAAATGGGTCAAATAATGAGCACCTATTACAAAATCCAAGTTGTTGCTGGTTAAAATAAGCTATTATAGATTATTGATAAGCTGAAACCCAATTAACACTAGCAGTGGCTAGTAGCAGGGGAAAGGAGTTCCCACTGCTTTGACTATTTGACCAAGCTTTTTAGAGAGATTTAGTTGGATTCAATTGGAAACAAGGGCACCCTTGTGATCAGTGAATCACAAGGAGTCAATATCAACAAGAAAATCACAATTTGGTTCACACAATAAGCCCAGATTAATCAAACAGTCACCAGATATAGCACAGATATGGAAAATAAGAAGTTATGCACAAATAAGCAGATATAGCATGAATAAGCCAGCCAAACTCAACAGGATGCATACACAAGCTATATAAACTATGAATAAGAACAAACAACTTAAATCAAGCACTGAAACAAAGTATGGAACAAGATCTAAGCAGATTAAAGTTACTGATATGAACTACAAGAACCTAAGCACACTTTGCAGATCTAATTGACCACAGATCCAAATTCAGGCACTCAAATCTCTTTCCGTGGTGTTATTAGCCTAGTTTAATCACTTGTTAACCCTATTCTATGATTAGATCTAGGTGTCTCCCTTAAACCACAGCCAAAAATATCAAGTAAACAAGATTTTATAGCCCTATTTTAGAATCTAGGTGTTTCAAACCACAAACCTACAAACAGATGATCAAGTATACTAGTAAAACAGATACCAATAAACACCTACACAATAAGCCTCAAAACCTGCTTATGCAGTTCACCCAAACACCCCTTAATAATCTGTTTTGACAAATTTTCAAAGGATTTTTAAGTTTTAACCCACAAAACAAGTTAACAACACCTCAATAACATCAAACAATACCAAATGAACAATAATCAACCATAAGAACACATATTCCACAATAATCAAGCAAAATCTCAAATATTCAGAAAATAAAAGAGAAAATGAAAAGGGAGAAAGGTGCAAACCTCCAAGACCTACATCCAGGCCCTAGATTGTTTGAGCTGAGGTACTAGCAGAACAAGTACCAGCTTCCAATGTACCTGCTAAGAAGAACAAACCAAGTGATGAACAATATCAAGCACTTTTCTGATTTTTGAAACACAAGCCTTATCAATTAAAACCTTGCCTCAAAAACCTTCAAACATGAAAGTGGAACTCAGAATTAGGCTATTCTAACACCAACTTTTAATAAACAAGAACAAGATTTCACAAATTTCTGAAAATCAAATTTTATTAACTTAAAAAGGGATTACAAAGATTGATAGCCTAAAACTGGAACAAAGGGACTCTCACATGTTGATGTCTACTTTTATAGACATATGCTAAGCCTACACTGTTCACAAACCCTAGAAGTGAATTTCCCCATTTGTCCTTGCATAATCTTCTAGGCATGTTGCCAGCTGGTTTGGGTGAATCAGGGACGTTTGTTTAGTGCTTGGTGACAAAGGAAAAGTTTTGGTTCGTTGATCTTGCCATGTCATGATCAAATGCCAGGTGTCGCCATGTGAGTGGGAGTGGGGGTATCATTCTGGTAGTGGGGATTAAGGTTTTTGGTGTGGGATGTGATTGACATGATGTGAATTACACGTGGGAACAACCAATTTCACTTTCCCCTTTGTTTTCTTCTTTTTAATCCTGGGTAAAAAGGGGTGTTCTTCATGATAAAATCCAAACAGTAAGTGTTACCCGCGTTTATAGGAATTCAAACTTTCAGCTTGGCACTTTTGGTCTTTTGTTTTTGGGAAAAGTTGTATAGCAAGTATTTCAGCCCAATTAAACGCATTCCTTTGTTATAGAAGTTATGGTTTTCACACTTTTGCCCCAAAACTTTGGCAAAAGTGTTTCAAGGGTTGTTTTTGCCATTTTTCCATATTTCAAGGGCTGGTTTTGGACTTTGTTGATCTTCAAAGGTCTTCAATGTATCTTTGGCTTCATGAGGGACCATTAATGACAATGTTGAATAGTTGAGGGACTAATCTTGCCATTTCTTCAAAGTTGAAGGACCTTTAGTGTAATTTTGACAAACTTAAGAGACCAAACTTGTAATTATGAATTCACAAGGGTTTTAAGTGTCATTTCTTCATTGTTTAAGGATCAATCTTGCATATCTTCAAATCTTCAAGGGTAAATGTTGGATAATTCATGAACTAGGGCCCGGTTCTTTGTACGGCTTCATTTCTCGTGTCCGTTTTTCCTTGTTTCTTGTGATCTTTTGTCTTTTTCACGAAATCCATACCTAAAATACACAAGTAAACAAACACAAGCATATATATGGTATTTTATGACATTTTTATGCATTTAAAGCCCAAAAAGAACGATGAGATCATGTATAAATGCCATCTCATCAGTTAGTAAATAATGCTCGAATGAAAGTTGTAAATATTTTTAAAACATGTCATTTCTATTTTCTCTACGACTTCTAAGTAATTGTTAGCTTAGAACTCAAACTATAAAGTAAGGAAAGTTTATCATGGGTGATAACTTATCCTCAATAATGGGAAATTAATTTTTCTCGGTCATTAGCTAGTCATAAAACAATAAAAGTTTTGAGCTCATGTAAATCGAACCCGAACAAAAGGAAAGTGTATGTTTTAGTGTGCTTACCCTAAGTGATAGAAGATAAGTCATCTATCATGATAATTTTAAAATCGTTGAACACAATTTTATAAAAAGTTCTTATCAATGTCAAAAGTCATTTATGGTATCTATCTTTAAAAATTTTGTGTTCAAAACTTCCGTCCTCATAATGTGGTTTTAATATATCAAAATGTTATATTTTCTGTGGATCAATATTTGAAAGGGAGCATTTAAAATCAAGCCTTTAATGTTGTTGGGTACGTTTCATAATTGTCATAATTTATGTATCTAACAGATTCTGAAAATGCCTAAACTGGTATAAATGTCATATTAATATCATATCAAATAAGGTATCTCAGCTCCGTACCTTTTTAACATATTTTATGGTGTCAATTTTATTCTATGGTGTCAAATTTTGATTTGATAGGACACACATATATTGTTGAGTGGGAGCAATTGAAAAATTTTCATGTTTCATGCGTGCACACATTTTTCTCTCCTAGTCGATTTTTAGAAAATATCATTTTAATCAATTGGTATCTCTAATACCAATTGGTATCTCTAGAAAAATGTCATCTGAAAGACTCAAGTGCAACTCTTTCCTCACATGTGAAACTATTTTGAGTATTGATGCATGTGTGTAGGGGGAGTTTTTCAGAAATGTAAAACTTTCAAGGTGTTAAAAGTTTTGATTTTTATTAGACACTTTGCTTGGTTTTCAATGGTTGTATGGTCACGATCTATACCCGAATAACCTACTATCTCACGATGGAATGATGAAGTCAAAAGGTGGTTTAGGATAGGAAATCAAGTCCTATGATCCAACAAGAACCGGAGGGATCTACCCAAGGACATTCCATAGCTAGAAATAGTTGTCCTTAGGAAAGATGGAGTTGAATGTGAACAAAGCTGAATGAAGACTAATTACATAAGCTAGCACTAGAACAATCACAACAAGGTTCTAGTGATGACGTATTGTTAAGCATTGAAGGGGTTGAAGATTCTATGCACACTTAGGCAGAATCCGAGTCAATACATATACTATCAAAATCACAAAGATGATTTGTAAAACCCAAAAATTTGGTTTGCATTTTCTATCGTCATTTTAAATGAAACTTAATGTTTAAAGTAATAAGCATTTGATTAGATTATAATTTTTGAAAAATAATAAAGACATGACAAAAGTAAAGAGTTAAAAAAAACGTAACATGTATGCATCTTTTGTTAAGTAGTAGTATATAATGTACAATTTAACACACCTTTTATTTGTAAAAATTTATGTTAAGATAAGATTGGTTACAAATCACTCGTTTAACTTTATCATGATATTCGGGCAACAGTGTAACTGAAATTCCGAGTTTGTCGAATATGTCAAAAAGTTGGAATTCTATTTTTAGACTAGCAAATCTTCACATCAGTGACTCATTAAATCTTTTGGCTAAACAACTTGCAAATTAAGAAAATCATTTGACCTATTGATAATACTTGCAAACGTCCCTTATATCTTTTCCAATTATAACGGGCGATTTTTACGTCAAGATTGACGTAAGAATGTTCATATAAACCGCATCTCTATTACTCCATTGTTTAATCTCTTAAGACAACTCATACACAAGTTCAAAATAAAAAGAAGACGTCTGCAAATAAAAGGAGGAATCAAGAGTAGCGGAACCCATGTTTGAGTTCACGTCGACACCAATCTTGTTCCAGTTTATGTACGTTACATCAATAAATATTGGTTTCATTCATTCTAGTTTGATTTCGGTCTCCGGTTGGTTCGTAATCGGTTCAAGCTAGTTCGGTCTGGTTGTGGTTCGGTTGACGATTAGCTATTCGGGTATCTCGTGTGCGGGTTCGGTTATGCCTAGTTTATTCTCAGCGTTTTCGTTCTTGTTTCGGTCTATCCTGTTTTCCTTGGAGGTAATCTTGAATTTATTTCATTATACCCTAGTTCGTCATAGATAAAATAATATCATGTCGTGAATCATGGTTCTAAGAAAATATACAAGATTGTTACAAGAAATCTATTGCTAATGTTTACATGATTCTACTTCCATCTTTTGAAAATATAGTCGATTTAATATGATCGTTGTTAAGAAGGAAAACGTTAAGAAAGGATGAGTCGGTTTTCCCATCTTTACCTAAAATGAAACGATCACGTATTTTATTTTAAACAAGCATGTTATACATTCAAAACCATAATATCAAATGGAGAAGTTAAGGTTCACACGTTGACGCAGATATGCCATGCACGTTCTTGCAAAAAAAAGGAATGTACAAGACTTATATTAATGGATTTTTGGTATAATCAAGTCAAATTAGTAGTAATTGGTTTTGAAACTCTTGTAAATTATTTGTAGATAATAAGTTCGAATGTGGAATAATAGTTTAAATCGGGAAGCTACGAATATCCCTATCTCCCTACTACTATTATGATTATTTATTCCTTCCATTTAGTTGGTCGATCGTACGGAGTATGGACTTTCCAATCTATGCATGATTAGGATTCCCCGTTTGTAGCCATCTGCTTCCCTAGTTATATGTTATAAACTTTACATGACTTGCCATGATTACCATGTTTAATTACCTGAGCTTTATATACACGCATGACCAATTTCACCTAGTTACGGAGGTACCGTAACCATGACACCTGAGGCACCGGTGTCATGACTCCTCTACGAGGGAGTGATTTATCGTGGCGTCCCTTTAGTTTGTATTGGCCATTATCAATATTGATCATGTGGGGCGTATGGGTGCATCCTAGTTTATCACTTTATCAGGTAAATGTGGTTTGTGCTCTACATCCTTCACATTGGAGCTGATCACTCCACCCAGATTATTATTTAGAGGTCAACCCTCTAACAGCATGACGAGGTCACCCCTCTATGTATTCATCCACACGTTGATATATTAATTGACCTATATAAGCTCTTGGCATTTTAAATATATTGCATGCATGATTTTAGACTTGTCAGTTATCAGTTCAGTTTCATAAGTTATAAACCAGGTTTTCCAGGACATACACAGTTTCCGCTGCATGTTACTTATCTGTCTTTCAGCTTCAATACTTTTATATGTTTCATCTTAGGATTTTAGATCTTTCATTTATATTCCAGATATTCTTATCATGTCATTATATCAGTTCACTGAGCGTATTGCTCAACCGTATTTTCTTTCCATTACTCATATGGCAGGTGTAAAACCTGCATGCTTTTACCATGAACAATACACTTAGTGAACGTACGTACATATAAAAACTTTTCTTTTATAGCATGAACACATGTCACGATTATTAATTACAGAAATTACGTACTTGTTATTACACGATAAGTATTAAGTTCGTGATAATACACGATAATTATTAAGTATAATAATTATAATCACGAACGCATGATCACGAACATTTATGAACACGATAATTATTACGTATAACAATTATAACACGACTATTAGAACACGATATGTATACGAAGTATAGATAACACGAACATTAAGCACGAACTATGACGAATAATTAAAACGAACGAACACGTAAATTACTTAAACATGGAAAAGGCACGGGTTGGACTTGTATGCCTTGGTAGCCGCGGACAAGGGAGACAAGGAGGGGGTCCAAGCCCATTTTTGGTTTAACTAAAGGAAACTAAAAACACAGAGGTTATCATAACATAATTTTTACAAAAAAATTAAAAACGCTAGCTCCCTTGAACCCCATTGTCGCGGCACACACATCAAGACAAGGAGGCATTTGTTTTTTATCTTTGATCTTTGGTTATTGGTTCATGTTCGTGTTATTTTCCATCACATATTGGGGTAAAACATTAAACCTTGATCTTTAATTCCTTTATTTAATTATGCTCTTATGATAGATCTTTAAAAACTAGTGATAAAAACATGTTTGGGATTAAAGTAAATCGTGGGAGAGTTTTTGTTTTGGTTCGTGTGTGGTTTGGCAGCCAATCGAGAGCTCAAAGCTCTCCGTGTCCCTTTTTAGCCACAACCGAGACCCCCTAAGGGGCTCGGTGTAGGTCTCAGCGCAACAGCAGGCACCACCGGCTTAAGCCGGTGGCTGCTTGGTTCGAGCAGTGGGAACAACGAAGGCAGCAGGGGGAAACCATCGGTCTGCGCCGGTGGGATCTTTGTACTGGCAGTGGGTAGCCACGATGCGCAGCGGCGGCAGCAGCCTCCGCTGTTGGTAGCGCAGCCGCGGTTATGGGTTGTGGTTGGTGTCAGGGTTTTGGTTTTGTCTCGGGTTTCGGGCTCGGATTTATTTACAAGTTATTTTTACAAGGATAATTAAGTTAATTAACACGCTAATAATAAGTAATTTAATTAATCATGGACTTAGATTAATTATTATTTATAAAATAATACATGTTTTAACCTAAGTATTTATTTATTTGATTTAGACTATGGTATTAATTAATTATTAAGACATGGAATATAATTAATTAATAAACATAACTTAGGTTATAATTAATATAATATTAATACATTTTTAACCTAAGTATTTTATACACCTTAATTTAGTTAAATCATGCTTATATTTAATTAAATCATATAACCTATAGTTTATTTAATTAACATGATATTATTAATGAACTATACTAATAATCACATGACTTATGTTATTTAACCAGTAAACTTAACCTTATATTATTAGCTTATTAATCCAGCTTAATTCTAATTATGGAAACTTTCTAATTCAGAAAACTTACTATTTTTGGAAACTTTCTATTTTTAGAAACTGATCTATTTTAAGAAGTTACTATATTTTTTTGAAACATTCTATCTTTGGAAACTTTCTATTTTAGGAAACCTGCTATTTTTAGAAAGTTACTTATTATTACACAACAAGTATAATAATACAAGAAATACAAGTAATACTTAATCAGAATACGTAGAATACATGATAAACACAACATAACCTTAAAATTAGTAAAACAAGACAAGAACATATAAAACAAAATAAGACATGATATAATCAATTACGTACTCAGTAAATATAATACTTATACATGTACCCTATTTTATGTAGCATTATTGAGATAGAAGTAAGACTTCCATTCTTTCGTCTTCTTCGTTCACTGGACATAAGGTACAGATTTCCCGTCCTTCAGTATGGACATTCTTTCCTTATTAGGATTCCCTGTTTGCAACCAACTATTTTCGCAGTATTGTTTTATATGTTTGATTACTTATGTTAGTTTAAGAGCCTAAGCCGAATACATGCATTATCAGTGTCACCTAGTTATGGAGGTACCATAACCATAACACTAGAGGCACCAGTGTTATGACTTCCCCACGGCGAAGTGATTGCTCGTGGCGTCCCTTTTCAGTTTTGGCCATTATATTATATTATCATGTGGGGCGTATGGGTGCATCCAAGTTACATGTTTACCAGTAATATTCGAGTGAATGCGATGTGTGCCTTGCATCCTTCACTAGGAGTTGATCCCTCCTACCCAAACTAATTAATTAGAGGCAACCCTTCTAATTACATGACGAGGTTTCCCCTCCAAGTATTCATACACGGTGGAACCTCATGACCTATATGGGCTATTGGCTAATTAATACAGATTTACATAGAAACATAAGTCTTTTCAAACTATAAAACTAGTTTTATGAACATGATTCTAGGTTACTTAGGACTTATACTTTTCCGCTGCTATTAGTCTTTATGCTTATGTTATTCCATGTCATACTTGTATATCCGTGCACTAAGCGTTATGATCACCTGTTTTCCTTTCATATTCCCAAACGGCAGGTACTCAAGGGCGCTCGTAGAGTTTAAGCGTACGTGCATATGGATTGGAAGCTATCTAGCTTTCTCTACTTTATGCATTTCATCATACATTTTGCTACTTATGCCGTTGGATATTGTTTAGTCCTTTTCCTTTAAAGTAATTATGTTTGTGTGTGATGAGCTTATACTTGGGGTACCGATGTTTGTTTCCGGTATTTCCTTTAATGGTCATTTAATCTTTTTAAGAAAATTACCTTGTATGCTTTGATGACACGCCATAATCACGCGTGACATTCAATTTACCAAAATGGGGTCTTACAATTATGGTATCAGGGTCAAGGCTTCGACCTGTAGGCTCTCAAAACATGACATGTGATTAGTGGGTAGTCACTATGGTCTTCCTAGAACTGACAGTCGGTTTTCATGCATTCATTGTTTCCATGCATTTATGTCATATGTCATTGTCGCAGGTTTATGACTAAGTAATGGTTGGTACAGGACTGGCCCTATTTAGTCGCATGTGCTTTTATCGAAACTTTTAACTTTGGGAACGACCCATAGGCGTCCCCTCGCCATGTCTTTTGTTTTGGATGAACTGACCATAGGTGTTTACCCTCGCGCATATAAAAGTTTTATAAACTGCATCATGCATTCATGCACTGTTTTCATGCATAAAAATTTTCTCATGATTTATTGGCATATTTTTTTTTCTTCATGTATAGATATTATGTTTTAATCAGTTTAATCATGAATTTTGTTTTAAATTGTAAGATGGTTCTCACACGCGAGCAGGAACAACTCAATGCAGCAGTCTAAGCTGCGATGCAGGCTCTGCTTCCTCAGCTGAGGAACCAAATCAGGGCCGAGGTGCAAGCTGCCAACAATCAGCACCAGCACAAGCATCCTAATCCTCCTCCTTCTCCTCCATCAACACTGGTCACATGGCTGGAGAGATTTAACAAGCAACGTCCTTGATCCTTCGAGAGAACTGACAGCCCTAGTTAGGCTGAAAGCTGGTTAGCTCATATCGAGAAAATATTTGATGCAATGGGCTGCGACCTCGTCTTCAAGTCGAGGTTGGCCTGTTACAAGTTCGAAGGTGACGTACTGGGATAGTGGAAGGCAGTGAAGCAGTCTGAGGGACGTGACAATTGGGTGTCTGGCTTGACTTGGGCTCAGTTCAGGGAGTTAGTGATAGGACAGTTCTTCCCCAAGGCTAAGCAAGACAAGCTGAAGAGGGAGTACCACGTGATCTGGCAGAGAGCTGGGGAGAACAACAACGAGTTCATGCAATGCTTTCTTCGTTTGGCTGGTTTTCTTGGCGCAACAGTAGGTACCACCGAAGAGCAAGCATACCACTTTCGTTGGGCTCTTCGGACATCGGTCACCAATAACTTGGTGTGTGCTACCTTCAACACGGTGGCACAAGTAGCCGATGTAGCACGTAAGTTGGAGATGTTGCAGGAGAGAGAGGAATTCGGTGAAGCAGAGAGACCCGAGAAGAGGTATTTGTTCGTCATTCAGCGGTGATCATTTCAATTCATTCAGTACTATCCGAATATTTATCTTTCTTTATAAACTGCATCTTTCAGGCAGAAGACTGGGGACCGGTCTCAACCGACTACTCAGCAACAGCCTACTCAGACCAAGGGTAACAGTCAGACTCAAGACCGTTCTGCTACGGATAGGCGTTGCGGTAATGATAATTATCGTAACAATGCTGGCAACTCCAACAGCAGCAGGTCCCTAAACTTACTCATTTTCCTTATTATACATGCTTAAAATTCATAGTTCTAACACTTCAGCATCTTCTACCAAGAATCATGGCAACGGAAGGGAGTAGGACCACAGAGGTTCACAGCCTAACCGTACAGCTATCACTGGTATTATGTCTTACGATTTTCCGCATTGTCCTTTTGTACCTATAAACCATGTCTCATGTGTACTTTCTTGAACAGGCCCCCAACCAGCAAGGGCACCTGTTGGAGGGTATACTCATCCTTTCTGCACTACCTGCAACCGTAGGCACCCAGGGCCATGTCGCCGCGACAACGATGCTTGCTTCAAGTGTGGCCTTACTTCTCATCCTATGAAGGACTGTCGCAAGGGTGAGATAGAGGGCACATCTTGACATGCCGACTCCAAGCCACCTCCTACTAGTGGGCGGGTGTACACGACCTCTCGTAACCAGGCCAACAAGTCTACAGGTACCCTCACTGGAATCTTGTATATGTATGGTCAAGCTGCATGTGTTTTATTTGACACGGGTGTTACTCATTCGGTCATTTCTACTGCTTATGCCAAGAATGTTAGGATATCCCATATGCCATTAGAGAATGTATTAAACATTTCCATGCCTTTAAGAGACTCTGTACGCATAACCCATGGGTACAAGAGCCTTCCCCTAGAGTTTGACGACAAGATTCGTCCTGTTAACGCACTTCCACTAGATATGTGAGATTTTTACATGATATTGGGCATGGACTGGCTATCCAAACATCACGCCACCATTGATTGCCATTCATATCGAGTCATCTTCAGTGATGTAGATGCACCAGAGTACATTCACAACGGTTTCATACCTGGAAGGTCTGTACAAATAATTTCAACCTTACAAGCATGTGCACTACTGTCACATTGTTGTGAGGGCTATCTTGATACTATTCATGATTTGGAGGCTGAATCACCATCTATCCAGGATCAGCCGATTGTGTCAGAATTCCCAGACGTGTTCCCAGAAGAACTTCCGGGCATACCACCTGCTCGTGAAGTGGAGTTTAATATTGAGCTCATCCCAAGAGCTGAGCCAATTTCTAAGGCTCCTTATCGCATGGCTCCCATAGAGCTGAAGGAGTTAAAGGAAAAACGGCTGGAATGTTTGGAACGCGGTTTCATTCGACCTAGTGCTTCTCTATGGGGCGCACATGTTCTATTCATGAAGAAGAAGGACGGTAATATGCGTCTCTGCATAGATTATCGTGAGCTTAACAAGATCACCATCAGGAATAGATATCCTTTGCCACACATTGAAGACTTGTTTGACCAACTCCAAGGGGCCAAACATTTCTCCAAGATTGATCTAAGGTCGGGCTATCATCAGTTACGGGTTAAAGAGCAAGACATCGCCAAGACTGCTTTCCGTACACGTTATGGGCACTACGAATTCTTAGTCATGTCATTTGGCGTTACCAATGCTCCAGCTGTTTTCATGGATCTGATGAACCGTATCGTCCATGAGTTGCGGGACAAGTTCTTCATTGTCTTCATTGACGACATTCTGATTTTCTCTAAGTCAAAGGAGGAACACGAAGTCTATCTTCGTATTGTACTACAGATACTTCGCCAGAAGCAGCTGTATGCTAGATTCTCCAAGTGTGAGTTCTGGTTAGACAAGGTGGCGCTCCTAGGCCACATTGTATCAGCAGAAGGAATCACCATGGATACAGCAAAGGTTGAGGCTATTACCAAATGGCCATGACCGACATCAACGACTAAAGTTCGCAATTTCCTAGGATTAGTTGGTTACAACCGTAGGTTCGTAGAGAACTTTTCCCGTTTAGCACTGCCATTGACCAAACTGATGCGAAAAGGGGAGAAATTCGTCTGGACTGAAGAAAGAGAGAAGAGCTTTGAATACCTAAAGCATAAGCTAGTATCTGCACCGATTCTTACTCTCCCATCTGGTACAGGTGGATTTCAAATCTATAGTGATGCTTCAGGGAAGGGACTCGCTTGTGTTCTCATGCAATATGGGAAAGTGATTGCTTACGCATCACGACAGCTTAAGCCTTATGAGGAGAACTACCCTACGCATGACTTAGAACTTGCACCAGTCGTGTTTGCATTGAAGATATGGAGGCACTACTTGTATGGAGAATCATGTGACATCTTTACAGATCACAAGAGCCTGAAATACATATTCACTCAATGTGAACTGAACATGTGACAGAGAAGATGGTTAGAGCTGTTGAAGGATTATGACATTAATCTGCAGTATCATCCCGGCAAGGCAAATGTAGTGGCAGATGCACTTAGTAGGAAGTCCGGTATGATCAACGACATTAAAATTGAGGAGGAGATTATAAGAGACTTGGAGCGACTAGACATAGAGATCATGATACGTGGACAACACGGTACTGGGCTAATCTTATATTGGAACATGAATTACTCTCTAGGATCAAGGAATCTTAGAAGGATGATAGTGAAATTTGGGCGATTATTCAGAACTTGGATCAACAAACGGAGTTTCGGTTGGATGACGATGGTATCTTATGGCAGGGCACCAGACTTTGTGTTCCCGATGATCTTACACTCAGGGAAGCGTTATTAGCTGAAGCTCATAGCTCCCCATTCTCCATTCATCCTGGTTCGACCAAGATGTACCACGACATCAAACAGTACTTTTGGTGAAGTGGTATGAAACAGGATGTTGCTACTTATGTCTCCAAATGTCTTACCTGCCAGCAAGTTAAGATCGAGCATCAGCGGTCTAGTGGTCTAGTACAACCGTTAGATATTCCAGAGTGGAAGTGGGACAAGATCACCATGGATCTTGTTACCAGTCTTTCGCAGACAAAGAGGAGGCATGATGCGATTTGGGTTATCGTTGATCGACTTACTAAGTCAGCTCATTTCTTACCGATCCGCAAGGATGATCCGGTCAGCAAACTCGCCGATACGTACAAGAAGGAGATCATGAGACTTCATGGTGCTCCATCTAGTATCGTCTCGGACAGAGATCCTCGTTTCAATTCACGATTTTGGAAGAGTCTTCAGAAAGTTTAGGGTAAAAAACTTAAGCTTAGCACGACTTTTCATCCTCAAACAGACGGACAATCAGATAGAACGATTCAGACATTGGAAGACATGCTTTGAGCATGTGCATTGGATTGGACAGGAGATTGGGACGATTATATCTGTTTAGTAGAGTTTGCATACAACAACAGTTGGCACACCAGCATTAAGTGTGCACCATTGGAGATGTTGTATGGCAGGAAGTGTCGCACCCCAATCTGCTGGGATTAGGTTGGTGAGCGAACACTTGAAGGACCAGAGATGATAGATTTGACCAACGACAGGGTCGTTGTAGCTAAGAAGAAATTACAGGAAGCTTGTACACGTCAGAAGAGTTATGCTGACAAGCATCGTATGGACTTACATTTCAACGTAGGAGATCATATCTTTCTTAAAGTATCTGATAAGTGTGAAAACACCCATCTTTATACCACTTAATTATAATAAAAACCAAGCCAAAACGTGTATTTAATATCGTAAAAGTCGGAGTTATGTGTGGTTTATGTTTTTATTATGTTTTAGGACCAAAAGATGAAAAAGGAAGAAAACACGGGCTTTTATCGAAGAAAAGACAAAAGACGAAGTCAAAAGATCAAAAGTGCAAAAAGAACGGAAGTCAAAGGTTTATTCTGAAGATTTATCGAAGAAAAAGACTAAAATACAGAAGTTTAATGAAGTCAAAGAACCAAGTCTAACAAATGAAGAAAATTAGAAGGCGAGTTCATTTTATATCGACAAATCCTGAGACAACGTCAAAGAAATTAAAAGACTAGAAGACAAAGTGAAAGAAGAAAGCATCAACACTTACCTTCCTCCTCCTATATATACCCTCCTAATTTTTTATTAGGAGGTGCTAGATTTTTAGTTAGGCATTTAGGAGTAGATAGATTAGTCTTAGGAGTAGGAGTAGTGTAATTTACTTTCGCTCTCTAGAATTACTTTCATGTTCTTAAGCTTTTCACATTAACCTTGTATTGAATCTTTAGTTTTCATCTTATTTCAAGCTTTTTACTATCATTATCATTCTACCTTTCTTGTTATTAAATATTATGTTTTAATTTGGTTAATCAAATAGTTGTTTAATTTTTATGCTTATTGTTTAATTGATGTTCTTGTTTTATTGTTCTTATGGTTTTGATGTTTTTGATCTTTTTAGCTTATTATGTTTAGTGCTTATTGTTTGATTTACTTATTTCTAATTAAGTGTCTTTAATAGTCTATCTTTATAAAAAGTTGATTTTAAATATTTAGATTATTTAGTGTTTTTAAAGTTTTTAAATTGTGGCTTATTAGCTTTTTCTTAAATTCATTTGGGTTAAACTTTTGGTTAAGTGCTTATTAGATTTTCGCTTATTTTCATTTTGCAAATTTTGTTGTTATCCGAGTTTTCCAAAACCCTAATATCCCGAATAGCAAGCATACAAATATTCCGGATTGCTAGTGGAACACGTATTCCGGATAACACCTAAACCTACTTATTCTGGATTAGTGCTGAAATCTATTTATTCCGGATAGGCTGAGTATGTTTCCTTGATTGTAATCAAAACCAAGATTCCGGATAAGGGTTATTTGGATTCCGTATATGCATGTTCTTCACATTCCGGATAAGCCCAAACTTATTCCGGAATAGGACATGTATCAAGACATTCCGGATATGAAGCAAATTAGTGATTCCGGATAACAGTTTTCTAAGATTCCGGATAAGGGTTAAATTGTACATTTCGGATAGTTTGAAGTTGTGGATTCCGGATAAGACCTTGAAGGTGGATTCCGAATAGTGTTAGTGACACAGATTCCGGATTATAAACAAGCGTAGGATTCCAGATTGTGACAGGGTTTGGATTCCGGATTGTATTAGAATCCAGGATTCCGGATTGCTTACATTTTAGGGATTCCGACTTATGTGTGATTTTTATTTCCTGTTTTTATTTCAATTTTGAATTTATCTTTTCCCGCCATTTTTACTTAGCATTTTTCTTTAAGTGTTTTATCTTAGATTTATTTAAAGTTTACATTTTTATTAAGTTTTCAAATTTACTTAATTTCTTTTAAAAGTCTTTATTTTTAGTTTAAGTTTTAATCTTTCAAGCTTTTATTTAGTTACTCAACGACATTTCAACTTTTATTTTAAAATAGATAATCACATTTCTTTCCTTTTCATAAAGAACAACTGAGTCACACTTTCAACCGTTGTCAATTTGATTAGACCAATCCAACGAACTTTTTTTTATACTAGCAAAAGCTTTGTATCAAATGGCGCCGCTGCCGGCTCTTTTCGTGAAGATTAACGGTTTTTTGTGAGAGACGCGTTGGAATTTGGGATCCGTTCACTTTTGAACGTTATTTTTCATAAACAAGCGTAGGATTCCAGATTGTGACAGGGTTTGGATTCCGGATTGTATTAGAATCCAGGATTCCGGATTGCTTACATTTTAGGGATTCCGACTTATGTGTGATTTTTATTTCCTGTTTTTATTTCAATTTTGAATTTAACTTGTCCCGCCATTTTTACTTAGCATTTTTCTTTAAGTGTTTTATCTTAGATTTATTTAAAGTTTACATTTTTATTAAGTTTTAAAATTTACTTAATTTCTTTTAAAAGTCTTTATTTTTAGTTTATGTTTTAATCTTTCAAGCTTTTATTTAGTTACTCAACGACATTTCAACTTTTATTTTAAAATAGATAATCACATTTCTTTCCTTTTCACAAAGAACAACTGAGTCACACTTTCAACCGTTGTCAATTTGATTAGACCAATCCAACGAACTTTTTTTTATACTAGCAAAAGCTTTGTATCAAATGGCGCCGCTGACGGCTCTTTTCGTGAAGATTAACGGTTTTTTGTGAGAGACGCGTTGGAATTTGGGATCCGTTCACTTTTGAACGTTATTTTTCTTGTCAAATTTTCAAAATTTCAAAAATCCAAAAAAAATTAAAAAATCATAAAAAGCATTTCTTTTTCAAAAGTTTTGTACCAAAAATATTTCTCTTACTTATCTATTGTGTTTAATTGACTCGTTTGTTGATTGTGTAGGGTGTGGAAGACCATCTTCTGGTAGTTACTCCTGTCAATGATGTTCATGCGAACGGTGTGGAAGGGATATCCCTAATTACGAATTTAGACATTGTTCATTTTGCAATTCGACCAATTCATACTTCACCTCTACTGACACTATCTCACTCTCTTCAACCAATGACGATCCTTATCCGCAATATGCACTGGGTTTTTCTCAATACCCGTGTTGTAACAATTGTGGGGGCCCTCACGATACTTCTTATTTTCAACCGATGAATTATTATGAACCAAATCCATGCTATAATTCCGGTTTTCATAATTTTGAGCCCCCACAATACACCCTCCATCATCAACCTTCTTTTGGAATGAGTGAAGAACAACGAGCTACAATTTTGAATAAACTTCAATCCATTGAAGAAGCAGCAGATCAACTAAAAGAAACATGGGAAGAGGAAAAGCGAAAGCAACAAGAGCAAGTATCTAATCTTAGTGATTATACTCCTCCTCTTACGCGTCCCTTTTATTATGATGATGACGAGGAGAGTACTATTTCTTTCCGAGATCTTATTTCTCAACATCCTTCGTCTAGTGCAATGGTACTTCCTTCTTTTGTCTTGCCGGCTATAGAGCCCGAGAATTCACCCATCATAGGAGCTGAGGATATCATCACAACTCCTACAAAGGAATCAGACGAAGTTCTGATGATATTCCTTCCACCAACACTTTGGGAGATGATTCTTTTGCTTTCTCTAATCCTCTTTTTGATCAAGATGATGATTTTACTTCTAGTGATGACGAGTCACTATTCGATGAAGATGTTCTGAAGGAAACTTTCAAGATTTATTCGAACCCTTTATTTGATTTTTATGACGCCTACATATCTAGTGAGGTGAATCCTCTCTTTGACGAAGGGATTGAGGACATTGATAGCCCTGATTCTCTTGCTATTGATGAGTATACTGTGTTAGCCATGCCTCCTCCTATCGCAGAGGTGGAGAGATTTGACTCTACTGGAAAGGTGACGCGGGTGGAAGGTAATTGTTCTCATACTTCTCATAGTATATTGCCACCTCATCCTACCGCGTACACGCCCAATCGGGTGATGTATCGGTTTTACTCTCCCCATTTCACACTGGGAAGTGAGGATGACTCCTTTGACCCGGGAGGTGAAATTGACCATTCTATGATTGACACCTTTACGGCTTTATCGCTTAGTGGCCATCAACTGTCTTGGGGGATAACAATTTTCTTCCTTTACCCACCCCACCTCCCGTGGATCACGATTTCACTTACTTTTCTTACATTGAGAGGACTTTTATACCATTCAAAACTTATCCTCCTGCCTCTCCTTTATTATGTTCCTCCGGGACCGAGGACAAGATTTTTGATCTTGGTATTACTTTTGAGGCTTCTCATGGACCACTTAATTTGGGGTCGAGTCCGGCTCGTGACTCGGTTAACAAAAACAAGCGCTTCTCGGGAGGCAACCCGCTAATCTATCCTTTTTATCTGTATTTCATCCTAAGTGTAGGGGGAGCCCCGTAGGTGTTTGTTGTTTTCTTTCTTATGATGTGCAAGGATTGGCGCCTTCAAAGATTCACTTTTGATGACTTTTGACGACCCGTGATTTCGTGTTCCCGTCTTCCTGGTTTTATCCTAAACTCTTTTGATTCACTATTTTATATTATTTAATATTAAAATAGGAATCACTTTAGTTGTCTCTCCCTTAGCAAGATTTAAACAAGGTGCACAATGTCATAAGTGTAGGGGAGTTTACTCCCACATCCTTAAACATTGAGGAAAATGTTTATCTTAAGTGTAGGGGGACTTCTATCGAAGTTAAGTGGGATTTTCCATGAATTTGCCCTCATTTTAATCGGAAAATTGATTTTTCGACATTTTTCAAAATATTTGATTTATATTGGCCTAGTTGTATTTTCCTTTGTTATCGTTATTTTCTTTCAGTGCTAGAATAAACTTTAATAAAATGGTTTTAATGAGAATAGATGTCTTTGATATATTAGGCCCGTCATGAATCTTTTGACTCAACCCGAGTTTACTTATCTAAGTTTACTCTATCTAGTATCCTTAACGTGTTTAAATCAAGTTTGCTAGGCTTTTATACAGGAAACTTTAAAACGCGAAAGTCTTAACTCATACGGGTTAAAAACAAGAACTTTTCGCAAGTTCCTATAATTGATCCTAGAAAGTCTTTATCAAGGGAAATTTAAAATGCAAAATCTAAACTTGAAAAAGTCTAAGAAGTTGCAAGATCCTATAGATGACTTGAAAACCCAAAACTTTGATTTAATTGGCTAAGCATCACGAGTCTTATTCCTTGAGATTTTAAATTGTGGAGAACGAGAAATGATAGAGTCAATTATAAGTTTGGTATTCTTTCATGAATTTATGTGAGTTAATTATGAGCTTTTTCTCCTATCGCTTGTTAATAAATATAATTACAATAAGTAAGGTTGTACGATTTGAAAAGTTGCTTAGCTTCTAGCACAAGATCGTTTAAAAGTTGCTCGATATTAATTAGAGTTCATAGCCAAGGCATAACTTATTGAAGCGGGATGCGAAGAGTGGCGAGTCCGAAAAGGCCCTAACAAGGCATGAGGGCTATCCTTTGTTGCTAAATATCCAAAGTGATGTGAAGAATCATGTATCAAAAATCAATATGAAGGATCGAGAGATACGACGAAAAGAAAATACTCCCCTAAAGATCATGGAGAAGTCTATCCGAAAAGACCCTAGCAAGGTATGAGGATAAATATATCCAAGTCCTAAAAGGAAGCGGATCGTTGTATATCAAAATCCCAAATTAAGATTGGAAAAAAATGAAGAAGTCATGGTTCCAAGTATGAAGAATCTCTCAAAAAATTCAAGTGAAGAAATTCCTATTATGAAGAGAAGACCATTATTTCAAGAACGTCTCTCAAGATTCAAAGTATGAAGTCACTGCCAAATATCGGTCCGAGAAAGGTCTCAAATCGTGAAGCGAGTTATGCCAAGATATGAACTTTATGAGGTCTCGAGAAGCAGTTTTTTTAAAAGATTTTTTCCTTTAGCTAACTACTGATTAAATCGTCCTACTTTATTTTCAGCCTTCATAAACTATCGAAATAAGTAAACAATGCATCCTCGTGATCATTCAAGACAACAATAAAATATAAGAGATACACCTAGGAATAAGGGAGTCTAAGTAAATAATTGAGCCACATGAGTGATTGTTAGCTTGCTAACTTATAATAATAATGATCTCGTTTTTAAGCTTAGTATGGGGAACGTGAAACTTGAGGGTGATAAACATTCATGACAACCAAAGCCCTAATGTAAGTCTTAGATTTCTTTACTTGTTTTCTTCCTTCAAATATTTTGTTATTTTCTATCTTTTTAAGTTTCCTTAATGTCTTATGTTTAATAAAGGCCAAGGTGGGTTAATTGTAATGGAAAATGTAAATCTTGCTTTGTAACTAATGCGTGCATGAGGGCATTGCAATGGTCAAGTGTAGGGGATTTGATAGGTGTGAAAACACCCATCCTTTTACCACTTAATAATAACAAAAACCAAGCCAAAACGTGTATTTAATGTCGTAAAAGTCGGAATTATGTGTGGTTTGTGTTTTTATTGTGTTTTAGGACCAAAAGATGAAAAAGGAAGAAAACACGGGCTTTCACGGGATTTTATCAAAGAAAAAACAAAAGACGAAGTCAAAAGATCAAGAGTGCAAAAAGAACAGAAGTCAAAGGTTTATTCTGAAGATTTATCCAAGAGAAAGACTAAAAGACGGAAGTTTAATGAAGTCGAAGAATCAAGTCTAATAAATGAAGAAAATTAGAAGGCGAGTTCATTT